>OY560201.1:10000000-11301250 GCA_961405105.1 Perizoma affinitatum | reverse complement strand
GCAGGGATCGTACAAAATAGTCATCAAACAATCTTATTTGATATAAGATTTTTTTTCTTTTATGAACTCTAGGGGTTATTTGTACTAGTGATTTTTTAGTTTAAAAGGGCCAGTATCTTATACCCAGTATCATGTCACAATGAAGTGTCAAACAAGCATACGACCCACTTATTGGTAAGCGGTTACCGTAACCTATGGACGCTTGCAACACCTGAGGTACCTATCACTCGCGCGTTGCCGACCCTGAGACGACTAATGTGCTTTAAATTTCACCGGTAGCCCTTCGAACTGGAACACAGAAATGCAATTGAATTTGAATACTTCTGATTCACAATTTTTTTCCGAAATCCAGTCCCGTGCGAGATTTTCGTTTTATGATTTTTTCGTATTCTTCGCCATATTTAATTTAAAACCAGCGTTGTAGAGGTCATTTTCTTTTTCAAGTTGGCTCGAAGTGACACTCTACTATCTATCTATCTGTGGTTTGATGGACGGGAACATTAAAGTTTGAGTAAAATGACCAAGTTTCAGGGAGTTTGAGCTCGGTTTTGTGGTTTTCGGGTGTTCATTCCAAGATGGCCAATTTTTTTGTTTGACCGTAAGTTTGTCATATCAAATGTCTTTTAGTTCGAACCGTCATATCTTATTTTACTTCTAAAATAATTGCGAATGTCTAAAGGTTAACAAGTTTTTAGGGTTCCGCAGTCAACAAGGAACTTTTATAATTTAGCCATGTCCGTCCGTCTATCTGTCTGTCTGTCTGCGGCTTAGCTCAGAGACTCTTAGTACTAGAAAGCTGTAATTTGGCATGGGTATTCATATAAATCACGCCTACAAAGTGGTAAAATAAATATATTAAATAAAAAATGTTGTAGAGATCTCTCCTACACGTAATTTGTCTCCTACTCAGGTATGATTATTTTTCTTGTTATTCCCATGTCATGGTGTGGGTTTTTTTTCCTATCCCTCTGATAAAGGTTTCAGAGTCTTTATTTTCCGTTTTTGATAATATTATAACAGTTACTCTTAAACTAACTGTATGGGGCTCTACATTTTACTTATTTTTTTTTAAAAACTTACTTATATCTAGAAATTGGTTAGGAGCAGGGTTCCATGGTGTGGGTTGTCATTAGATAGGTCGTTCTAAGATATATGGAGGGTGTGTGAACACCATTTTTCGATTTTGGGATCTGTTTGCGTAATATTAGGCTTTAACATTATGCTAATTTTTGTAGCGATGGGTTTGCAACCTGTCACGTGGAATGCTTACTACTTGCAAAACGCGGGCATGTACCAAATGTAATGTTTGGGCGTGCCTCTGACTACCCCCTACTTGGTATCCTCAAAGATCTACTCACTGAGTATGTATCTTAGGATGTCCACTATGGGGAAGCCAGTCGTGAGCGTGTTTGTTTGTTTTTGTTTTTTAATTTTTGTTGTGAGTCATAAAATATGTCTTTCCCAGAAGGTTCCATTACCGCGCTGCTCTTTTTCGACCATGGTGCCTATACCAGTAAAAGCAATAAAAGTATATAAACCGTGTTAAATAGTTATTTTTAGCTGGTGGGGCCATTATTGTTTTCCGCATATACTGAACTTGTTTGTTTTCCATTATTTGGTAGGTATTTAATATACTCCGCACTGACCGACAGTACTAATCAGGTTTTACACGAGTTCTCGTAACTAGTTTATGACCGAGTTGGGGCTGACGCACAAACATGCGATGCGGCAGATGCGGCAGATGCGATTTAAATACGATGCATAGAAACAAGCGATGCTTTGAGATCTCTAAATCGTTATGCATCTTGGCATCTCATGGAATTACCTGGATGGTTCTTCTTACCGCTTTTTTATTATTATTAATTTATATATCGGCGCAAAGGCGTTATTCTGCTTCTACAATGAGTCATCGGCGCAGAACCACGAGTTATTTAACGAATCATCACTTAGATTGTCATATTACAGTGTAAAATCATTAGTTAATAGCTAGTTATCATTTCATTGTTGTAATCAAATGACAATTAGGTAATTACGTAATCAAGTTGTTATTTTGACCATGTTTACCTTCAAAATCATTTGTAAACTTAAACGATTAATGCTTGCAGGCAGTTTTAGCTTGTTCGCACAAGTTGCTTGCCTTTGTCTTTGTTTTTGCATAAATACGGCCGACGGACCGAGTACGATTCATTCTCGCTCGAGCCGTCGAACCGTACAGACCTCGAAAACCTCTGTACAACCAAGAATAAATTTGAAGAACATCTCCTGGAGTTTACTTTCGTCATCAACTATAAGCCACCAGCATGCTGGTAATGATAGTTTTTAAAGACCACCTTGGAGCTTCCTCTTCGTCATATATATTTCAGATTGAAAAAAAAACTGGAGATAAGAGGTATGTCAGGATTGTAGTAAGTGGTAATCCGTGGTCTCTACTTACTCCTCAGGCGTGAGTGTATGTATGAATGTTATGTCAGAGTTTCATACATAGGTACATAATGTTTAAAAAATACAAATTACCCATACAAAGATTGATAATAAATAAAATAATATATTTGCGATACATTACAAATGCAAACGCGAAGCCGTGGGTAGAAGCGACCAAATTAAAACCATGAATACGCGTTGCGAATCACGACACGTAGGTCGATAAAAAAAAATATTCATATAGATAATCTTTGTGTATTGTGGAAAAATATTTTTGTCGGTAGTGCACAGAATCTTATCAACAAAAACGAATGTATGGGGCGGCTTAGGACAGCGTCGCACCGCTTCGGGTTGGATCGCTTCGCTCTAATTTCGCGCCGCTCACGTGGGAAGCTGCCTTATAAGATGATTGCGAATTCGCATCGCATGTCTGTGTGCCGTTTGTGACGGCCTTTGGGCCTTTGTGGTCTTTCTAATGTTATCCCCGTATTCCCGGGCCAGTAGGGCAGTAAACTGCGAGTTATGTCGGGAATAAAACCTGGGCACGGTGGTCACGTGATTTTTTGGTATTATAACTGAGTTTTTATCTTTGTTCTTGTTTTATCTTTGGAAACAATAAAAAAAAACTGAGCTTTGAGGACAGATACTTTGCCCAGTTTGGGTGTTTTTCGTCCACGAAACCAGTATCACGTTTTCTACACTAATATTATATTTTTATTCAAACTTTTATTAGATAAAAGTTTGTAAGTTCGGATGTAGGAGGTAATCTCCGAAACTACTGATACGATTTCAAAAATTAGTTTACTAATATTTATTATTGACCTTCAGGGTAAACATATACTGTTTATTATCCCGTTAAAATAAAAAGGATATTCGTGGGGACCAATTTTGCAATGTAAGAATACGGAAAAACGGTCGAGCGAATGCGTTTCTTACGAACGCTCTTTATTATAACTGAGTTTACATTTTCGATGTCTTTAAATGGACTGGACTTTAAGGATGGAAGTATTGTTGTATTTTCACCCAGATCCAAGGTGCAATTGGAAAACGAGATGTCACTTCTCGTATATAACCCATATAAAAAGGGGGTTTTCATCGTCATTTCTCAATGACGTTGACTTTTGCATAGAGATACATAAGTTGTGGCGATCACAATAAAAAAACAAAGTCGGCAAAACTTAATGTTGCTTGTTCCATGAAAACGGAACAAATAAAGAAGTTACTCAAATTTATCGTCCCCTTGAGAGAGTGGAGGAGAGGGAGTGTTTTCTGGTTTTACTACCTTTTTGCTGGTTCCCATAAAGTTTTACATGTTGGATCAACGTCTTTCACGAGGTAACAAACAAAACAAACACGCTTACTACTGTCTTCCCCATGGTGGACATCCTCAAATACATACTCAGTAGAACTTTGAGGATACCAAGTAGGGGGTAGTCAGAGGCACATCCAAACATTACATGGGTTGCCCGCGTTTTGCAAGTAGTTAGCATATCACGTGACAGGTTGCAAGCCAATCGCCGCTTACTAGAACGCTAAAAGAACACATGCACATGTCTTCGAAGTTTTTCTCACCGTTTTGAGCACGTGATGTAAATTGTAAATTCCGTTGGTGCACGACCAGGTTCGAATCTACGACCTTCAGATCGGAAGTCGGAGTACCGCCCACTAGGCCAACACGGCTTACTTACACATAGTAAATATCTAGGTAATAAATAACATAGTTTTGTGTACAATAAGCAGTGAATTACACATTACTGAGTTGGACTAAAAATGGCCTGTTTTCTAGATGCGTGGTTATTAAATGCGCGATTATGTCATAAATAAATAAATAATGTTGGTCATTTTTCACACAGCATCATCTAGCTTGGAGCTAGATGATGCTGTGCTAAGCAGAGCTTGTAGTATGGGAACTACATGACTGATATTCTACTTATATACTTTTTTGTTAATACATACATAGATTACATAGAAATCATCCAGATACGAGACAAATATTTGTAGATCATACAAGAATTTATCCCGCGGTGAGAATCGAAGCCGCAACCTTCTGCGTCTCAAGCAGGCCTTCGCCCACTTTGCCACATAGGTCGACATAAAACTATTAAATTGAACTAAACTAAACATGACTAAATTTTCTGTTTTTTCGTTCCGTCACAAAAAAGGAAGAAATAATTTGCTTGACATACCCAAGAACCAAACATTCTAAGGCATAGTTAGTGTAAATAAGCGGCGATGAGCTAGCAACCTGCCTATGTCACGTGGAATGCTTAATACTAAGCAAAACGCGGACATGTGCCAAATACGATGTTTGGACGTGTCTGACTACCATGGTATCCCGAGGATTATGGGGATAAAGGCCACGAGTTACAAATATAAATGACACAATGTAAAGTGACAAACAGTAGTTGCAAAGAAAGGTCCCAACTCAGCATAATAGTCAAAGTCAAAATTCATTTATTCATTTAAATCACAAGGATCACTTTGAAACGTCCCCGTCGGTTGCAACAACCAGCGCTGGTCTTCCGTTAGAACTGTTAGTTAGAAAATTTGGTTATTTATTTATTTATTAATTAAACTTGTAGCATAACATATTACTTAAACCTAAGCCTGCATCTTTTATATATGAATTTAAATATAACATACCTACACTTATAATACACATTTATAGTAATTGATATCAATATTTTTAACATCTAAATTAACATAAAAACAATAAATTATAGTAATAGTATTTGTATCTGTTGTAGTGGCCACACCAGTAAGTGCTAGGCAGGAGCCATTAGCGAATTCTACTTTATTACGAATCTCTTTATACGCGGAGTGGACCGCCATCATAATCATCCGCTTGGCATGCCCTTGCTTTCATGATTCTTACGTAAATATACATTTATTTATCTCTTCGAAATGCCTATTGTCTAGAAAATAATTGAAAACGAATTATTTTGATGGGAGCGAGAGTCGAAGACAATTTTGATCTTTTTAAAGTACGGGCGATGGGCTTGCAACCTGTCACGTGGAATGCTAACTTGCAAAACGCGAGCATGTACCAAATGTAATGTTTGGACGTGCTTTTGACTACCCCCTACTTGGTATCCTCAAAGATCTTCTTACTGAGTATATATCTGAGGATATACTGGACACCATGGGGAAGACAGTCGTGAGCGTGTTTGTTTTTTTTGTTTGTAAAATTACGTATCTACAGGCATATTATTCAGATCAAAGATTTAAGATCAAAATAAATATACTCTAGTGGAACGGCCTGACTTTGTCCGCGTTAAGTTATTAGGGTTCCAAATATAAATAGCAAAAAACGAAATCCTTATAGTTTCGTTCAACCTTAGTTATTAAACGATTTTTAAAAGATATTAAAAAATATATAATAGAGTTTACCTGGTTTATAACGGTAATTGAGATAAATGATTGACCTGCCCTACTTTTATAACAATTTCCGCCATTTAGTAATCACTAAACTGTTTTAAATTATTAGCTAGCCTCTGCCCACGACTTCGCCCGCGCTGTAGCGAGTAAAAAGCTAAATAATTCAATGTTCAATTATTATACCTATACTGAATTTGATCCAAATCGCTTATTAGCAACAGACATACAACATTACGCATTTATAATATTGGTAGTGTTTTTTTATCTTAGAAATAGAAATGAGAGTAATATTTTAAATATGAGTGACTTTTCATCACTCATACTTTAGATAGATAGATAGATAGAAAATTCTTTATTGCACATAAAAATATAAGTACATAGGCGAACTTAATGCTAAAAAGCATTCTCTTCCAGATAACCTTTGTGTTTTGTGGAAAAAGATGTGTCTTTAAAAGTATGTCATTGTTAACTCAAAAACGACTTTTTTAAAAATGCTATTTACGATGCTTAATGAAACACCTGCATTACAAATCCTTATTTCTATTTAAAAATATAACTTGCCACAGGTCGGTTGTGGAAAAAATAATAAAACAAAGAGGTCAACCGAAAACGTAAATTTTCTTTTCAGCAACAAACTGTTATGAAAATTGTATTTTTTTTTATAATAATGTAAACTCCTAGCACTCGTGATGCAAAGTTATATGTTTCTCTCGGGTGTCAGCGTCCAATTACACCAGCAATCTCTGTAGCGTCCTCGCTCGCATTCGCTCGTACGCCAAAATATCGTGGGTGTAATTGATTCCTTACGGTCCTTGTATAACGATATACTATTTCAGTATATAAGCGGTAAACGATTTTTTATAGTTTAAAGTCGCTAGTTTATTGTTGTTTATTTGTATTTTCTTCGTCTCTATATTTAATAATAATAATACTTGACATTATCACACATCATCATCGAACCCCAAAGTAAGCAGAACTTGTGTAATGTTAACTATATGACTGATATACTTACTACTCATGTAATTTTTTTTGTAATGACGTACACATTATACACCCAGATCCAAGTCAAATATTTGCAGATCATACAAACATTTGTCCCACAGCGGGAATTGAACCCGCAATCTCCTGGCGGGCCTTCGCCCACTGCGCAACAGAGGTCGTCGTAGATTCATCTATGTATAGATTTCAATACTAAACCAATTTTACAATAACAAACTACATAGTCTAGAACCCAGATTTTTTATTTTTTTGTCTTTAAATTTCTTTATTTACGAGATAAAACTATTCTAATTACGTATGTACAATTCTGGTGTAAATTTGATACTAGGACGCACAATCCTATTATTTAAAAACGTTAATTTAGTTCATAATAATAATAATAATAATAAGTACTGAACACTTGCAGGATCGTGCGAAAATTCTTACAAACTGATCTTCCCATCAATATGCAGGCATCAAGTTCTGATATCATGATTTCATCAACCAGGCCCACTGATGTGCACTTGGCTTAGGCCCGTGCACATCAGTTATTTTCCAGCTTTACGTGAGCTGAGCTGATAAAAATCTACACCATAATAATAATAATAATAATAAGAAATTCAATCTATATCATAAACCACGCCATGCTCGACGGTCGTGAGAGGGGAACAGTTCCCGTCTCGCTCGCGCGCTGCACGCTCGCGGACATTGCTCAGAGGAAGAACCTCTAAACGGCCAACAGGAGAATAGTACGTGGTATAGTCGTAATATTATTCTAAAATGATACCAAACGACGATAATTTCAATTCTATACAAACACGTTACTACTTTGTTTGGAAAAGTGAGTTTTAGTTGAACATTACTATAATAACAGCATCAGGATTAGTATAATTAGTGTGGTTGCTGCTGAAGGCCTTAGTTGATTATTTCATGAGATTTGACTTGGTAGGAACGTATTCCCTTTGACGCCGTGTTGTCCCAACATGCAAACGCAATTTACGCTTAATCTGCCACAGATTTTAATTAGTACGGAAGCCATTGTAAGAAAAAAGTGTTATTAAAAAGCGACTAAGGTCTACAATTTAAATATACAATGAAACCGCGAGATGTGCATTTCATTTAAAAAATACTTCGAAAACAAAAATATAAACACAAAATAAGGTTAAATAAGGTTGAGTTATGTTAAAAATAAACTAAGTGACCGCCTATTATCTTTTAGCAGTTATTTGTGAACCTCTTTTTGAAATGTCAAATAGGGATATTTGAGACATCCCGCCTTTTTGTAAGTAGCTAGCAATCCACGTTTGCAAGCCCGTCGCCGCTTATTGGAACACTAACTGATGGCACATATCTTTAAATGTGGTTCTAAAGTATGCCAGTTTCCTCACGATATTTGCACGACCTGGTGCAAACCTACCATCTCCGAATCGAAACAAACAAGAGTACCACATTAAATATTTCCAGTACCATTTGTTAACCCAGAAATTATAATTAAAAACTGAATTTTCCATCAAGTTTCGTGTAATTCAAGCGGCGAAAACCCTCGTTTAGGACTCGACTAACTTCAGGGATAAAATGCGCTTTCTACACGAGACGTCCTCAGTGGCGCAGCGGACTATTACAACGGAGCCACCTACGCTGAAAAAGTTGCGGGCTCGATTCCCGCACCAGGACTATTTGCATGTTCTGCCGATATTTGCTCTGGATCTTGTTGTTGTATTGCCACGGTACTCGTAGTTCCTGATACCCACAACTCAGGGAATCTTAGAGTGGGTCAGACAAGACTATGTATAAAAAAATGCTGGTCATTTTTACACAGCATCATCTAGCCCCAAAGTAAGCAGAGCTTGTATTATGGGAACTACATGAATAATACTACTTATAATGAAATATTTTATTGTAAAAACATACATATTATTTGCAGATCTCTGAAAAGAACTCTTGGGATTAAAAATGCTCCAACTCGTTGTTTTGTAAAAGGATAATTAAAAAGAATAACTAGCCTTATTTTCTTGCCTTTCTTTCCTGGCTTGGTCGCGGAAGAACAGGCATTAGAAAAAACCGATGTTTCAAAGTGATCCTTGTGATTTTAATGAATAAATGCATTTTGACTTTGACTTTTGACTTTGAGATCATACAAAGTCACTGATTCCTTTCTTGCTCACCCAGTTATAGCTGATTTTCTGAAACTACCCGCGTTTTTTTTCAGCAGCCGACTTAATGTTTAAAAATGCCACGCGCGCACCATATTCATGAATCGCCTGTTTCAGCGTCTTTCTAGTTGATTCTGTGTAAACTGCACGTTACTTTTATGTTAACGCCAAATGTTGTGTACATTGCGCGCCGAGGCTTACAAACGTAACGCGCCTGTTAATTAAACGAGAATTATAAATTCGACGGAGCGATAATGCGGAGCGAGTGCAGAAATTAAAGTCACATCTGACTTGCACAAGCGACATTAATATTTAGCATGCAATACCAGACGGAGCTAAATTTATACGGTTTTTTTTAAAATCGTGAATAGAACTTTACTTTCATCTTGCCTCTTTCTTTTTGCATACTATATCGCAATGATATGCAATGCATACTATACGCAAATTGGCATTAAAAGTCGTGTTGGCCTAGTGGGCTGTACCCTGACTTCTGATCCGATTGTTGTGGGTTTGAACTCGGTCGTGTATTTATATTTTTTTAAATTTATTCACTTAACACGTGCTCAAAACGGTGAAGGAAAAAATTGTGAGGAAATCAGTATGCCCAAGAAACAACAATTCGAAGGCATGTGCCATCGGTCAGTGTTCCAATAAGTGGCGATGGGCTTGCAACCTGTAACGTGGAATACTAACTGCTATGCAAAAGGCGGACGTGTGCCAAAATATAATGATTGGACTACCCCTACTTAGTATCCTCAGATTTTCGTACTGAATATGAATCTGAGAATCCATCATGGGGATTACAGTAGTGAGCGTGTTTGTTTTTTTTATTAAAATATTGATTGGAGTGCACCGCAGAGTGAGTAAAGGCATGCAACAATGCATGCCTTATTAGCAATATGTAATGGAAGTTGAACATGAAACCGCCCAAGTGAAGGCAATATTTTACGTATGCGTCACTTTGTTATTAAAATCTTGACTTTTATGTATCTAAGCAGAAATTCGTAGAATACATAATTATGATTTGTATGATGTGTATTCTAGTAATTTCTACTTATATAAATTCAAAGCCAAGATTGAATCCCACACACAAACCACTAAGTAAATAGCTTTATTTACCCCTTGTCGAGGTATTTCTCATCTGTGTCTGAAAACAACCGCACGCCTTCGGTTTTATTAAAATCGGTCCGATAGTTCGAGACAAACAAACTCTCAGCTTTATTGCTGGCTCTGTTGTGAATGAGCTGAATCCATGAAGTCCGATTAATCTGTGATAGATTGGAATATTATTAAATTCCAATTGAATAGGCCGAGATTAAACAGACGTTGCTAATACCAAACAAATTCTATTCTAAGTTATGCATCTCTAAACCCCAATGGTCTCATTACGAAAGGTGGTTTAAATCAGTGGTATATCTTTTAGACCTTTTATTCCTCATTTTCATGTTAAATTGTTATGCAAAGGAAACAAGGTCTAAAGTTGAATGCTAAAATAGCCGACAGACTGTTTGATATCTCAAATATACTGGGAGTTTTCTATGAATAATATGGGTTATTAAAAAAAAACATATATAAGTAGTATTTCAGTCATGTAGTTTCCATAATACAAGCTCTGCTTAGTTTGGGTCTAGTTTATGCTGTGTGAATAATGTCCAATATTATTTATTATTATTATGAAAAACCACAAATAACTGCTTAAAAATAAACCAGGTGGTCACTTAGTTTATTTCTATCATAACCCAACCTCTTTTTGAGAACCTACTTCCTTTTGGTAGGCAATCAAAATGATGAGTTTTTTTTATTGTTTAGAAATGTTTTTTTTTAATCAAATGGCCAACTCTCAATTTTATTTTATATTTAAATTGTAGACTTTAGTAACTTTGCAATAATACTCGTCGATATGGTATATATAAACCCTGGTTTAGTGGTTCTGGCAGAACTCGAGTTAAGACCACGTATCGTAATGAGACCGCAACTGATAATGTTGCAAAAGAATATTGAACAAACATTATAACTTCAAAAATAAAAAAAAACACGCATCCTTGTAAATCTGAGATCATAGTTCCCCCTATGGACATCCAGACACATATTACGTACGAAAATAAATAAAAGATTCAAAGAAAAAGTGCTTTACGATCGATACGCCGAACAAAACGTCCAATATCATGAATCGTCAAACTAGCAATACGTCTAGCAAGATTGAGATGACAGAAAAAAATGAAACAATTTGCTCAGGTTATGGAATGATCTTCCTACTGAGGTTGTCCCAAGTGACTGCTGTATAAGGTTCTTCAAAAACGATGTATCGAATTTTTTAAAGGGTTTTTTATTCCATGATTATGATTTTATTACAGTCAATTTATAGCCGTGAAATAATTTTTACGGCTATAAACTGACGCGGTGGCCATCAAAGGGTTGTCAAAGTTCTCGTGAATGTATTCATGGCCACCGCCATCGGAGCAGTTTGAATAATAGGCCCCTAAACGGTCAACGAAACGTCAAGTAAAGTACTTGGTCTATTTAATATATTTTCAACATGTCATACGATTTAGAATCTTTTTAAAAAGGTATCCTGATTCTTTTTAGAATAACGCATAATTGAAAATTTTAAATAAAATGATTGTAAGATTTTATCCCTGGTAAGTAATAGAAAATGAATTAGGACAAATTTAGGATGAATTGGAGATGTTTCACTTCTTTCGAAGTTGGACCAAGATTGGCTGGTCTACTGGATGAAAATGCAATATAAATTTTCAGCTGCTTACTTTATGGCCCGAGTTCACCAACACAATAACGGGTGGTTAGGTTCTAATCATAGCTTTTTGACACATGTTTCCATAGGAATCTGGCCTCATAATCAAGCGTAACCACACTTTATCGTTCGTTTATATAAACTGTACGAAACTAGGTTTTGATTTGAATGAAGATAATTTCGTTTTCATATATATTTTAGTATATATTTAATAGTAGGAATATGGAAAATATATTTTATAAGTAAAGTGGCAATCGGTGTTTTAATTTGCATTATGTTAAGTGGCTAAAAGCTTTACGGGTTCGTTGACTTATTTTGTTAACTTGGTTATCATAAGTTGGAATATTTAAAAAAAAACATGAATTAAAGGATGGACATAGGCCTCTCTTTGATTGTACCATCTGCCTCGATCTTGCGCCAATCGGACCAATGTACGACCTAAGGTTTTTACGAAGTAATCGACCCTACCAAACTTAGCCTTAAAAAATAACCTTGACATAAAAATTTAAAGGTCATGATCAATTTATGGGAGTAAATCCCAAGTTATATCAATTTGTAATAAAAATACTTTACAATATTCTCGTTTAATATCTTTAGGAAAAACGAGTTTCGCCTTCTTGTAACTAACATTACCATGATTTATGTATTGACCTTCTACTAAAAGTGCGAAGCGTTTTTATGGGGCGCCCTTTAGGAACACATAAAATGTGCGTAAAACATTTGCCGATATAGTTTTAGTGTAGCAAAGTGCAGAGGCTTGTACCAAAAAAAGATGACAGGTAACATTTTACAATTTGACCTCGACCAACCGCACGTCCGCGCTGTTACTTCTTTTGCTTGGCTTCTAAGAGTGTTAGCGTGATGTTAAATCACCCTCTTCCTCCTCAATAATTGGGATGAAGAGGGTGATATTTTCTAAAATCCGACTATAGTACCAGAGATAAGCGATTTTCAAAAAAAAATAATCTTAAGCTTTAGATAGATATATTACTCTTTATTGCATGCACCAGAATTAAAAAAAAAACACCAAGAATCTTAAAACTAGGCTGCGGTGATACAATGAACGGCCTTATAGCTAAGAGCGATATCTTCCAGGCAGTCTTTATTATTAACAGACAGTTTTTATTATTAGTAAAAACAAAAAACAAAACAAACACGCTCACGACTGTCTTCCTCATGGTGGACATACTCAGATACATACTCAGTGAGTAGATCTTTGAGGATACCAAGTAAGGGGTAGTCAGAGGCACGTCCAAACATTACATTTGGTACATGCCCGCGTTTTGCAAGTAGTTAGCATTCCACGTGATAGGTTGCAAGCCCATCGCCGCTTATTGGAACACTTATTATTAGTATACCTTAATTTGGCCGTAATGTTGCCTGATAGTAGATTACGGCTTGACCTAGCGCCACCTTGTACAAGCCGCTTACAGTACGGCCATCCCTACACCTAGACGTCTAGCTGTCGAGCCACCTGCATTGTGACAGTATTTCACATGATAGGCATACTAAAGGGTAGTCAGAGGCACCTCCAAAAGTATGGCACATGCCGTGTTTTACAATTGTTAGCATTTCAGGTGACAGGTTGTAGCTCACTCAACCTATAAGCATAAAAAGTTAAGATGTAATAAGCCAAGGGTAGTTTTATGTTCTAGAAGCTTGTGTTAAAGTGAATTGCATGAACTCGTCGACTTTCACATAATCCTATCCTATCCTACTATTATTATAAACGCGAAAGTTTGTGAGGATGGATGTCTGTTACTTGTTACACTTTCACGCAAAAACTACTGAACGTATTTTGATGAAACTTTACAGTAATATAGCTTATACATCATCATAACATATAGGCTAATTTTTATGAAAGTACCACGCGGGCGAAGTCATGGGCAGAAGCTAGTATACTCATTTTTTTTATTAGCTTTTAGTGGCTTTGGTATCACTGCAGCCGTTAGGCCTATTGTGATCGCCATTTGTTTCCTTTCCCCTTTTCCTCTCAGCCCTGCCGCTCTTAGAAACTGTAGGATAGTATACTCATAAATTAAAGCAGAAATAAAAACGTAATGGTCACAGTTTTGTATTGTATTTGTAATTACAACGGTTAATACCAGTTACAATAATTTAAGCTAGCACAAACATAGGTTGATAGTAATGACATAAAAGTGAATAAGTTAAATATAAACATTAAAAAAAACAAAAAATATAAATTTAATGAAATTAGTTAAGACTAGCTTTCCGTCCTGACGTAGGAAGGTAATATGAGTGCCTTTCGCCACTCGCCCCTCGCCCCCCGCTTCCCGCCCTACCTCACCCATGTGCTCGCATCACACAGCCAGTGTTATCTATACCTACTTGTCTTCATTTCACATTATCCTTTAAACTGTTCTATCAAATGGCATGCTGTAAATGCAAACTTTGGTAACATTAAATTTTCATAATGACTAAACTCTTAGTTTTTATAAGAATTCATAGAGAAAACTTGAAAACCATATTCATATTTCACCTTGTATTATTTATTTAACTTTGAACATAAAAACCGTTCTGTGATTTAAAATATGAAACGTGAACTATGGCGGACTTTTTTAGGCCATGTTGTTCGCACGTCGATAATGCAGCCAGATTGTCTGTTTGTTCTCACTTGAATTACAAATATTGTGATTTCATTCTGAGAATTCATTTTTATCAGAATAAAATATAGTCTATACTTCTAATAAACAAGTTGTGTTACTGACTGAATAATATAATAGAAAATACCTTATAATATTTGACGAACGGTAAATTTTTAAACTATTATGAACATAATAACATAATACTTACTAAAATAAACAGGATATTTTACCATATTTTTTTAATAAAATTGGGATATTTACCATAATTTGTGAGTTTGAATGTTTCCCGATATTTCGGGACAGTTGGACGATCTTTGCGGATGGATGTTAGTCGCAGACAAATCGATCTACCTTCTTTCTGACTATTTTTTATTTAGTAACCGGTGATTACAATAATTTGTGAGATTAACCAAATTTGTTGAACTAATCAATCATATTTGTTTTAAGTTTCAATTGAGTAAAAGTTGCCTAAGACACATAAACAAAACCGCCATTTTCAAGTAGCCCATGATTTATAGGCCAAGTCCGCCATCCCTCACAATCGGGGCTCAATTAACCCTACAATGAGAGGGCTGCTTCACAAATAGCTAATGATTCTTAGGGCTGTTCTTACGACAAAGGGACGGGGACGGAACGGAAGTCTACACTCTTGCCTATACGTTCGCTAAATAGGCGGGATCGATAGAATCCCACAGTCTCAAGCCGACACTTAGCCTTAGTGAGTAAGTCCGTGAGCACTACACTAGATGACAGATTTGACCAAATTAGTCCAATATTTATAGGAAAATTATGCATCGATATTGTACAATTCCCAAATCTCTGGAAATAATAATTGTAATTTTAATCTGACATGTTCCACCATCTTGGATTTTTGTAACGTCACGAAACCTATAAAAAAATCTGATTCTACTGATATTTTTTTCTCAAAATCGAATCCAGCGCTACTATGCGATAAGGTTTCACGTCTGTTAGTCAGGTCACCGGTTCTTTCTTGGTCATCTTGGTCAGTTACCGTCTTCCGGATTTTATACTGACTGCGCCGTCGAAGCGAACTTTCAAGAACAAGATATACAACTGATCTATCGAGCAATCTTTTTATGTGATTGACAAATTATTTACATAATAATTAATGTTTAGGTTTGACTATTTTTTATTATTTTATTTTTCCTATGATTTATAATGAGCTGTTGATTTTATATTAGATATCTGTGTTATATGTGATTAATAAATGAAACAAAATCTGAACCAGAAAAAGGCTTAGTGATGAATGGTGGGAGAACTAATATTGTAAAAGGATTCAAAGCGCCTTACAGAAAATTAGTAGACTCTTTTAGGGAACCATATAAAACACATCACTCATATCGTAGTTGTGTAAAAAATGACATCTGACAGGCGGGCGATGACAGGATGACAGATGGGCAAAGGGTAACTGGTATCAACGATGGACGATTTGGCGATTGACATTTTTTGCCCGACTGCGGTGGGCTATGGTTTTCGTGGGTATCTATGCGTCTGCATCTGTGTTTAAGTGAAATTCCTAATCACCTCAGAAGACCAAAATGTTTCTACAGACTTCTATAGATTTCAAAAATTGTCTATCATAAATCATACATATTAATCATAAAACATGTTTAGATCTGAGGTTGGGAAACCAAAAGGAGATTAAAAGAAGAGAAAGAGTCCACGCGGCTGAGATGCGAATGTTGAGATGGATGTGTGGAGTTTTCAAGAATGGACATGATAAGGAATATAATCAGGGGAAGTCTGAAAGTAGCGCCAGAGACGGTAAAGTTGAGGAGTAATAGATTTGCCTGATATGAGCATTTCATGAGGAGGGAATTATATCACATAACGAGAAGAGTATTAAACATTAATGTAGATGAAGAAAATAAGGATGGATTATAAGAAACATGACATGGATAACAAAGTACTACCGAGATGAAGGCAGTTTTTATTTTCTTTATACAAATAAAGTGGCAAACGAGCATACGAGCGACATTTTGATAGGCGGTTACCGTAACCTATTGACGCTTGCGACACCAGAGGTATTATTACTCACGCATTGTCGACACTGAGACATAACTGGTGAAAAGTCTCGTGTGCTTGTAATTTCACCGGCATTCCTCAAACCGGCGCAGCAATGCGAGCAATACTTAGTGGCAGTAATAGGTATGGTGGTATTACTTCTCCGGACGAGGAAGTAATACCACCATACTACTCAGGATAGAGGATAGAGGAGAGTGGAAGAAGAAAACATGTTGTGAAGACCCCACGTAATATGGGACAAAAGAGGGAAGAATAGGAGGGAAAGAAGATGAATAGATCATATATATACTGTTAATTATCATACATATACTAATTAACTGGCTTGCAACCTGACACGTGGATGCATGCATTTTTTTTCTAATTACCTTTGACAAAAGTTTTCAGAGACTTAGTTTACGTTTAATTTAAAGGCATGCGTTTAACAAAAAGGGCTAACAGTTTGAAAAGGGTTTTACCAACAATTTTATCAAATTTTACATAATATTACATTTTACAAGTTTTACATTTAACATTCTACTTTTACCAAGAGTTCTTGAATTACAACGCATTTCCCAACAATTTTAACAAATTTTACATTATATTACATTTTACAAGTTTTACTAAATGTAAATAACATTCTATTTTTACCAAAAGTGCAATGCATTTCCACCTCTGACTACCACCTACTTAGTTACCCCACGGATCTACGTACTGAATATAGATCTGAAAGTATCCATCATGGGAGTTACAGTAAATACCTTCAATCTCCAAAAAGTTCAATCTTTTAACCCTAGAGGGGTAACCAGTTATTGATGCCGACTGTACCTAAGCATGGCAAAGCAATCAATATTGATTGCTAACCTCCGTTATCGTTACGTCTCGGTCTCGTTACTCTGCGTTATGAAGTAACGAGCCTAATGGATATCGTATTTAGCGAGGAGCGATGGAAAAGTTATATATAGTAGATAGGCTGTTGTGGTATTGTGTTCTGAGCTCATTTGGTTCTGAATGGATTTCAGAATATTATAGCCATTATTGAATCATTCACTGTAACTGGGTTTTTGTTGGTCACTAATGAACAACCCTTAATTACACGAACTAATGGCAAGGTGGGATGACTTTTATTTTTATACATACACAATAATTTTATTTGTATACATATATCTACGATTATAAACGCGAAAGTTTGTGAGGATGGATGTTTGTTACTCAAAAACTACTGAACGGATTTTGATGAAACTTTACTGTAATATAGCTTATACATCAGAATAAGTACTTTATATCCGAGTACCATGCGTGCGAAGCCGTTACCAGAAGCTAGTTATGTATAAGTTTTATATAGGCGTTTATCGCGTTTAGCTTTTTGTACTATTTTCCCGACGTTTCGATTGTGTTGAAACAAACGTTTTAAGTTTAAAGACAATTCATATGAAGCTTATAGCGAAAGTTTGCAAAAAAGCTTTCAAAATAAAGGGGATTCTATAATCATGTTCCATCGATGCAATCCTTTAATATAAGACTTATATCCTTTAATATATATATTAATGTGTAACAATTATCTGTTATAAATAAATAAATTTTGAACTTTAAGTTGTAGAAGTTTTGGATCTTGCTAAGTCTGGCAGATGAAGGAGACAGTGTTTTGTTGTCATAGCCATTTTGCTAGTGTGATTAGGGGGCTGATCAAGTTGAGTTTTGGTGGCCCGAAGAGGACCAGTGTGTTGTAAACTTTCAGTGTGGCTCGCAGAGGCAAGTCCATAATTACAATTGAAATCATCGTGGATTAGTATATTGATTTGGATATATTACGACTTATGTGCGCATTGACACGTGCTTAAAACGGTGAAGGAAAACATCGTGAGAAAACCTGCATGCACTTGAACCAAAAAATCGAAGGCATGTGTCATCAGGTAGTGTGCCAATAAGCAGCGATAGGCTTGCAACCTGTTATGTGGCATGATAACTTATTGCAGAACGCGGGCATATGCCGAATATAATGTTTATACGTGCCTCTGAATATTTTATACTTCGTATTCTTAAAAAATCTACTGTGTATCTAATCTAAGGATGTTCATCATGGGAATAAAGTCGTGAGCGTGTTTGTTTGTATTTTAAAATACCTCTATGCTTATTCTGGGAAGTTAGATTTATTCTATTGGATCTCTAGATACCATCAGCTGTTACGAATAAAACACAGAAACAAACAAAAGTGATATTACGTGGAAATCCTTTGACGAGCTCAACATAAATGCGTACCAATAAGACGGGATCAATCGTCGCCGGAAATACGGATTGGAATAAAGAAAATGTAATATGGCCGTCATTTCTTGCGCGGGATAAAGTTGTTGGGACACGTTCTCTCATTATAGATATACGGTCCAGTAGTATGACGAACTTTATGAGAAAACTACCATGAAATTACGGTAAGAGGGTTCTGTACATGAGAATGCAAAAACTTAAACCTTGTAAAATAAAATATATCATATATCATGGTTTTTTTAAGCTGTTTCAGTCCAGAGACGAATCAATATAGAGTTCCGTAATTTTATTCCATTACAAGTTTTTTTAAACAATTTAAGTGGCAAACGAGCTTCTAAGCAATAATACCGCCCATTGTACTTTTAGTTTTGTAGTTTTGTTAAGTTGTATATATATTAAGTTGTTTTTCTTATGGTGTACCATAAAGTATTTTCATTCATTCATTCAAAGCTGAATGAAGGATCATTAAAAAAATAACCAAGCAGAGTTTGTTGCCTGATTCCTCTAGGCTTAGTTGCGCCAGAGGAAACAGCGCAAACTCGCTTTAAAATTTTAAATTAACGTAGTTTTTAAGTTGACGTTTCTATATGATCCTTGTGATTCCAATGAATAATAATCTATTGACTTTGACTTTGTAATTTTATCGGCACCTAAACCTTTCCAACCGCAAGACAGCAATGCAAGCATTGGCTGCAGAAATAGGTGTGGTATTAGTTTCCCGGGCGAGCTATTTCACAAGAAACTATACTACTTGTAAAATCTATTTCTAATATCTGTTTTTAGGGTTAAGCTAGGCTTTGTATAAAATTTCCAAGCGGAAGATCGCTGGGTTGTATTATTTGAATATTATAAAATCTTGTTGATTTTCCCTTATGTGTGGATTAACTTTTTTAAAACAAATAACTATAAATAACAACCTGCCACAGATCAAAAAGTAACCTTCTCTTGGCACCCGTGTGTCCCGCTGCCGTCATAACGAGGATAACTTCTGTTATAGCAAAACCTTCCTCTTTCCCCGAGTCTTGAAAAAATGTAGCCTTCCAATTTGCTTTCAAATGGGGGCTTGTTACAGGAAAGCAATGTTGTTAAAACACAATTGTACTGGAATATATCTGTGTTGTAGTTTTGACCCGCGTCTTACGAATGCAAGAGACAAAAAATACGGCCTTTCGAGTTTTATATTATCAAAAATATTTACTTACTAAACTAGTTGTAGTTTTTTCCTATCCAGAATAAATGTATTTAAGAATAGTAAAGCTTCTATAGAAGGGCTCATCCGAGTAAGTGTCTATTTCTGGCGCAAAGCAGCAATGCTCTCAATGCTGTGTTCCGGTTTGAAGGGTATGGTTGACGGTGGAATTACAGGCAAATAAGATCTTTAATCTTGATATCTCAGGTTATGCCAAATAGTAATTTGTTATTATTTTTATTAGACGTGAATTAATTGTCCCATGAACTATTAATTAATGACTTTATTAACAGTTAATTCTAAATCGCTACTAATAATAATGGTAAAAAATCCGAAATAAATGATTATTATTATTATATTGTTATTTTTACTAATATTATATAGAGGTAAAGTTTGTTAGTTTGTATGTAGGTAGTAATATCCGAAACTATTGAAAACAAATTTAGCAACGAAAGTCTATGAAAAAACGGTCGAGCGAATGCGTTTCTAACGAATGCCAAGCGTGTTAAGCCGTGAGCAGTAGCTATACTTAATGATATTTAACACCTAAATATTTAAAATTTACTTAAGAAATTAATTAACAAGTTGCATTTGTGTAAAGTGCACGCAACTGTAACTTAACGCCCACGTCGTGTAAGCCGCATTAAACCTGGATTAACCAAGTTTATTCGGGAGTTTTAATATAATTTGTTCCGTAGAAAATGCAAAAATAATCTGGAATTCACGCCTGCTGTTGACCTACATCAACATAAGGACTTGGCTAGACAACGTAGTGCGCGCGCGATCCAATGTACGAACGTTCGTTCGTTACGTCGCTGGCTATTTCTTGGTCGCCATGCTGTCATTACCCCTGACCTGGTCACGGACGGTTTTGCGCGAAGGTTTTTTAATATAATATGTTTGGTAAGTATCTATTTTTGGCGATCTATGTAATTTTTATTAGTTATCTTTTAGATTTATTATACTGAAATTTACTTTTATATTATTTGTCTATTAATAAAAATAAATGATAAATAATGCTGGCCATTTTTCACATAGCATCATCTAGCTTGTGTTATGGAAACTACATGACCGTTATACTACTTTTTTTTAAATACATATCTGTTTTACAAAGAAAACAATCAGAAACGAGACAAATATATTCAGATCATACAAACATTTGTCCCGCGGCGTCTCACGCGGGTTTTTGCCCACTGCGCCACAGATTATGTTTGTGACTCTCATATTATGCGCTTGATTTTTTTTATTTATTTAATAACCCTAGCAAAATGTCTATGAAAACAAGATAATGATACTCATTGTGGTGCATGGCATGGGAATGGCCAAAACTTTAAATTCATAAAGAGAAATTTTAGTTCGAGAAGTGTCCGCTTCTCAAGTACAAAATAAAAACAGTTTAATTATCTTGACAAGTTTTAAACAAAAGTACAAAAGAGACGTACATACTTATTTACAGCACTTATAAACTAGAAATACGATACCTACGAAAGGCATTATATCTATGCCTACGTATTTATTACATTATTTATAAATAGGTACGCATATGAAATTAAAACAATATAACATCAACAGTAACAAGCTTTGGGCATTGAAATTAATTGATTAAAAGTCTATTGTTGTTTGACAGTATTACCAACGATCGGATCGAAAGTCAGTGTAACCGCATTTTCAGGATGTTCTAGAGTTCCATTCGCATTGCACGAACACGCGTGTGGCCAAGCCATTCAATCAACAACAGTAATAAAAATAAAACTGCCCAAGGCGGGTCGAGACTCGCTGTGTTAGGGTCCCGATGTTGCTTGCTTCATAAATCCGTCGACCAAATTTTCGATGGCATTTCTTACATTTTTATTGGCATGCTAACATCAAAAAGTTAAAGAGGGTCACAAAAGGAGGAAAGAATAACTTTACTACTTTCTAAGTATTATATTTCCTGGATGGCCCGAAATCGAATGTTGTTGAGGAAATTTCATGGTGATTTTTGTGGTATACCTGCCTAGGCATTTAGGTAGTTATGTAAGTATTTCTCTGTTCCATAAGACTGTGGGTAAACGTGTTAATAAATCAGTTATCTGTCAGTCACCGCGTTGTCACTTACTCCCGTAGTTAGTACCTATACACAGCAATTTGGCGAAGAGGAGGTTCAAAATGGCGGACCAAGCACGTGCAATTGGAAATATAAAAGAGTTTAATCTAAATACAGATACGTGGAAAAGCTACATCAAACGAATGCGAGCCTTTTTCTTAGTGAACAGCATAAAATCAGAAGTTCAAAACTCATATTTAATCACGCTAGTGGGAAATGAAACGTACGATCTCATTACTGTTTTGTGCAGCCCTACAGAACCTGAAAAGAAATCTTTCGACGAACTGGTTGATATAGTGGAAAAACATGTGAATCCGAAAGCGAGTGATATGGCTGAACGCATGAAGTTACGAGCATGTTTACAAAGTCAAAGCGAAACTGTGAACGAATATTTATTGCGTTTGAAAAAGCTGGCGATGACATGTAAATTTAAAGGGCAGGAGTCATTAGAGGAAAATCTAAGAGATCAATTCACTTATGGATTAAAGAGCGAGAAGTACAGACAACGATTGTTGACCGAGAGGGAGCTCAGTTTCACAAGGGCGGTGACATTAGCCACGTCGTTGGAGGCGGCGGAAGTTGAAGCTAAGCTTGGAGGCAGTAACAGTAATGCTGGGGAGGCATCTCACAGCGGGGTATTAGCAGTTCGACCCGGCAGCGGCAGCACCGGGGGAGCGCGCAGTGGCCGAGCCGGCGCGCAGCGTGCAGGCGGCGGCAGCGGCAGTGGCAGCGACCGGTGCTATCGATGCGGATCGCGGCAGCATGCGTCCGATAAGTGCGGTTATAAAAGTGCCACATGTTATAAGTGCAATAGAGTGGGCCACATTAGCCATATGTGTCGTAATAGAAAAGGACAGTCAAGGCTGTTCCAAGTGGACGGAAGTGATTCGGAGGGAGACGTCGGGTCTCCCACACTATATCGATTAGGTGAAACGGAGGAGTCAGATGGCCCCTGGTATTGTAAGTTAAATGTGGAAGGTGTTCTGTTGGACATGCAGGTCGACAGCGGTTCCTCGGTAAGCGCAATTTCAAAAAACACCTATGATAAACTGTATAAAGGCAGACCGTTGATCGAATCTAAAAAAATCTTAACGGTATACAGCGGTGAGAAGATTAAACCGGTCGGCACGATGCCTGTCAACGTCATCAATAATGATCAACTGTTTACCTCAAACTTGAACGTAATTGATAACGGTAACTGTCCTCCTATATTAGGAAGGAAATGGATGCGTCAACTACAAATATCTTTACCTTTCGTGGCGCATGTGTCATACAGTGAAAACGACAAGGTTCTGAATGAAATAATGCATAGGTATAAAGATGTATTCGAGCCAGGAATAGGAACTTTCAAGCGCGGTACCATTAGCTTACAAGTATGTGAGGGCGCAGTCCCGGTGTGGCGGCGCGCGCGCGTTGTGCCGCACGCATTGCGGCCCGCCGTTGACGCTGAACTCGACCGGCTGCAAGCCGAGGGCATAATCAGCCCGGTCGAAGATGTTGGCGGTTGGGGAACGCCTATAGTGCCCGTAAAAAAACAGTCGGGTAACATTAGAATCTGTGGCGATTTCAAGGTTACCGTGAACCCAGTTCTAAGCGACGATAAATATCCTCTTCCGCGGATTGAGGATTTGTTTTCTGCCCTGAGAGGGGGACAGACATTTAGTAAGGTTGATTTAAAAAGCGCTTACCAACAATTTTTGTTAGATGACGATTCAAAAAAACTATGTACCATTGTCACTCATAAGGGGAACTTTGTTTATAACCGATTACCGTTTGGAATTAAGACAGCTGCGAACAAATTCCAAAGGATCATGGATTCTTTGTTTAAATTAAATCATGTGACAGTATTTGTAGATGATTTGATAATAACGGGGGAGAATGGTAAAAAACACATTGAAAATTTAAATAAGGTTTTCAAAATATTAAATGATTGTGGGCTTAGGATTAGTAAAGAAAAGTGTTGTTTTTTCCAACAACGAGTGTCGTATTTGGGTCATGTTATTGATGCTGAAGGTTTACATACAGAAACAAAAAAAGTAGATGCTGTTCTTGCTGCGGAACGACCCCGCAATGTAAGCGAACTTAGAGCGTTTTTGGGCCTCATAAATTATTATGCAAAATTTGTCAATAATTTCAGCACAGTTGTTGCACCTTTGTATGCTTTATTAAAGAAGAATATAACATGGGTATGGTCTGAGGAATGTGAGGCAGCATTTTTAAAAATCAAAGAAAGGCTTAAAGTTTCCGATGTACTGGTCCATTTTAATCCCGACCTCCCCTTGGTGTTATCATGCGACGCTTCTCCGCGCGGAGTGGGCGCTTGGCTCGGGCACGAGATGCCGGATGGGCGGGTTCGCGCTGTGGCGCACGCCAGCCGCACGCTATCAGCGGCCGAGCAGAACTATAGTCAAATATGCAGGGAAGGTCTGGCTATCATTTTCGGAGTGCAACGTTTTCATGAGTACGTATATGGTAGACATTTCATTTTGGTCAGCGACTGTAAACCTTTGTGTTCCATTTTTGGTCCAAAAACAGGTATTCCCTTAATGATGGCCGGCAGACTGCAAAGATGGTCAATTATATTAAGTGAATATAATTATACAATAAAATGCATTAAATCAAAGGATAATTGTGTAGCGGATTGTTTATCCAGAGCAGCCAGAATCGAGCTAGATGAATCGTTAAAAGATGTTAGTAGAAGTAGCAGGGAGAATTTAGAAAATGAGCTAACTGTAAACTTTATTAACGCACCGAAACCAATTGATTTTAAGGAAATTGCCGAGCAAACTAGAAAAGATATTTGTCTTAACAGAATATTCGGTTATGTTCTACATGGATGGCCCGAATTTAAAGACATGCCTGAGGAATGTAAAGATTTCTACAATAGAAAAGATTACGTCACATCTGAGCACGGTTGTTTGTTATTCGGTTATCGGGTAATCATACCTAAAAGCTTGCGGAATTTAATGCTTAACGAACTTCATAGCAGTCATTTAGGTATCGTTAAAATGAAGTCTTTGGCACGCACATACATGTATTGGCCCAATATAGATAAAGATATAGAACAAATGTGCGGGTCATGTGAAGCCTGTGCCAAAGAGAGGGTCAACCCTGCAAGAAGTACTTTGGTACCATGGCCATGGCCTACCAAGCCGTGGTACAGGTTACATTTAGACCATTTGGGCCCATTTGCGAATAATTTATATTTGATCGTAATTGATGCGCATTCAAAATGGATGGAAGTTTGTAAAGTGAGTTCAACTAATGCCGAGATAACAATAAGACATTTACGAGACATTTTTGCTAGGTTTGGGTTACCTAATGAAATCGTCACAGACAATGGACCCGCATTCATTAGTGAAAAATTTTCTGATTTTATATTGAGAAATGGCATATGCCATCGATTGATTTCGCCTAGACATGCTCGTAGCAATGGTGCTGCAGAAAACGCAGTAGGATTAGTAAAAAAATGTTTGAAAAAAGCCGCGCACGAAGGAATCGCCGTCGACGTTGCTTTAAGTAGGTTTTTGTTAAATTATCGTAACTCCGTACAAAACACTACTCGAAAATCGCCCAGTGAAATGTTACTAGGACGTAGACTTAGATCCTGTTTGGATTTGTTGAGACCATGTACAAAAACCATTGTTGTTGATAATCAATCGAAGCAAATTGAAACCTTCGGAGGTAAACGAAGGGATGTATTGATAGGAGATACAGTTATGTTCAAAAAGTGGCGGAATAATAAGGAAGTTTGGGAGAAAGGTTTGGTATTACGGAAGATCGGAAACGTTATGTATGAAATTAAGCATAATGATGAAAAACACAGGCGTCACATTGATCAAATATTTAAATGGCCATTAGGTGATGTTAACAAGTCACCAAACGATTATGAACCGGTATTTGATGATTGTGACACTGAGGTGTCCGATGCTGAGGGGATGTTGTCGCCGAGGAACCCTCATGTGTATTCACGTAATGTCATAAATAGATCTGATCGCACCACATCCACCCCATCATCTATGCCTCGACAGAAGACGTCTCCGTCTTCGCCGGAATATGAAGAGGCAGAGGAATCCGGTAGTGTGAGCCAGGAGTTGATTTTTAATCCGTGTGAGCAGAATTTTGAATCTGATTTCGTAAACACACGACCACGCGGGAATAGACAATACACTCCTGATTCAGATTAGTCGAGGTTCTAATTGAGTCGTATTAATAGTGATGCCACATCTATAGTTGAATAGTTTTTATATTTTTTTTTTGTTATTTGTAATTGTTCTTAACTTTTAGAGGGGAGGTATAAATGTGTATCTATTCTATATGTTTTGAATATATATTTAGTTTTTAACTTACCACTCACCCAATCTATGCACAAAAGGTTGTCTCTTTTATGAGAGGGGGATAATGTGGTATACCTGCCTAGGCATTTAGGTAGTTATGTAAGTATTTCTCTGTTCCATAAGACTGTGGGTAAACGTGTTAATAAATCAGTTATCTGTCAGTCACCGCGTTGTCACTTACTCCCGTAGTTAGTACCTATACACAGCAATTTTTAAAGGTCTGCAGGTCGTAAAGCATGATTTTTTTTATACAACTTAAGTAGCAAACTAGCAAAAGCCTCACATGTTGGTTCTTGATAATATCTGATTTCCAAGTGAGGTTGAAATCAAAGTGTTAGATAAGGATAGACAGCCAGGCTTTAGTTTTTTCCCTTATACTTCGGAACCCTAAAGACCAACTTCTCATTACGTATTCATGAAGTTCAGTATTTTCGAGGCTTTGGTTAAGAGGAAAGTGTTTTTTTGGCAATTTTTTTGCATCATTTGGGATGTCAGAAAGTAATGGAGATAGAGGAGAAGCTATGACATGCAGAATGAAAACTTTATTCAAATAAGCAAATAAGACAAATTTAAAAAAAAATACACCTTGCACAATTTTCTCCGAAAATTGTAAACACCGATTAAAGTAGTAAATAACATAAACAAAAAAAAACATATAGCTTGATAGATAAACTCTTTATTGCACACCAAGAATATAAGGCGGTCTTATCGCTTAAAGCGATCTCTTCCAGGCAACCTTTGGATGGACAGGATGAAATGGAATCAAAAGACGGCGGTGTACAAGTGAACCTATATTAAAATATAATACCTACATAACATTAAATATGTATTTACATAACCTATATAATATATATTACATACAAATAATAATGTGAGATAATAAGTATGTAAAGATTAACTAGCAACTCAGAGACATGGAAAGGAAATGGTTGTATACCATAACTTTAAAAAGAGCGTGAGATTTTGATGTTCTAATAGAAAGAGGAAATAAAAAATCTTGTAATTTATCCTAATCTTGTAATTGTTTGTATTAGTTTGTGGCCTATAACTAAACTAAACTAAACATACTAAACAGGGTGATCCTAAGTTTTATTGAGTACCAAAATCGTGACCCATTTGAAACACCCCTGTTCCTTTGTAAATATTTAAAATGTTTGCAGTGTAGATCATATTATGGATAAATCAGAATACAAATTAAAATCTTTTACAAACAGAAGTTTCTAAAATTTATTTATATCGTATTTATCAATAGCCAGCTGTTTCTACTATTAATATTACACACGTTTACTTTTTATTTTACTTATATTATATTCATGTATATAATTTAGTAAAATATGAACCGATTTTATTTTTCACTTTTGAAATAGCACGCCACTTTCTTTTAAAATACATTTGTGGTAAATAAAAGCTTAAGGTAGTGCTTTATGCTTTTTTTTAAGTAAATAATAAAATAAAAAATAATAATATATATATTCAAATCGCCAAACGGGCATTTTCACGTACAATATGGAGGATCAAGTTCACTTTGTAGCAATATAAATATTCATATTTGCTTTGTAGAAGTTCAGAATCCCTTGCTGTTCTCTCAAGCACTTAAATCTTTAAACAGCTAACGATCCAAACCAGCAAAGCTTATTACAATAATGAAAAAAAAACCTTTAAGTTTCAGTTGAGGATTACTTGGAAACTAGGTTTACTAGTTTAGCTAGAGCTCAATTTGTTTTCCTTCGCTAACTTAGCTTATTTCGATGCGAGGATAATTCCAGAGGATTTTATAAACGTCTTTTGAGTGGAAAATTAATTAAGAACTTTTGTTACGAGAGTTTCCTTTTTTTTACACTTAACAGGGACTATATGCATGTGTTTTTTTTATACAAGCAATACGGCTACCTGGTAATAGGTTACCGTAACCTATGAATTCTTGTAATACCACAAATATCACTCGCTCCTTTCCGACCCTGAGACATAACGTGTGAAAAGTATAATGCGCCTGTGATTTCACCGGCAACCATAATCTTCAAACTGGAACACAGCACAGCCGGCTATTTGCCCGCTACGCAACGGAGGTCTTTTTTGTAAACGTGGTAAATAACGACGACGACCTTTACATTATAGGGTGTAATAAGAAAATATATCGATAACTAAAAAAGACATCCAGACTTTACGATTTTTATTTTGTAGATTTTTTTATTTTGATTTTGTGTTTTTTATTTCTACGTGACATATTAGTTCATGACGAATTCCGCCGAGTGTAATATTTTTAGAATATTATAAAAATCTTGACATAAAACGTTGTATCGTGTTTTTTTAGTATAAACAAGTTATTTAAATATAATCAACCCGGATGTAAACTCTGGGACAAGCTATAGCAAAATCTAGTCAGTCAAATATAAAGTCGATTTGCAGTGTCACAGACTCAAAAGCCCACGGGAAGCGCCGCGTCGGGTGAAATGTACAAATTACTTCGGTACGAAAAAGAGACGGGGCATAGCTTTTATTTTTTAAAAGGCAGATTAAAGAAAGAAGTTTGAGTCCGTACGCACTGGTAGGAAGAAACGCAGCGGAAATTAAGTAACTCACGACTGAAATCCCAGTGTTGGATCCTCAGATCTGTACTCGATGAAGATTCCAAGCAGAGCGTACGTATTATATATTTATTTATATAACTTAGCTTCATGTTTTTTTCTTTTGAACGATGTAAATACAAGTAGCAATGTTTTCAGCCTATATGACATTTTACATTTAACATTACTAACTGTAACCTTTTAACTACTTAAATATTCCTTTTGAATTATGTAAATAAATACGTACGGTATTGTAATATTTCACATTACTTGGAAAACTCAGAATACAAGCAAAATGCTTCAGCTATAAATTATTATGACTTTTTAATAAGAAATAAATAGTTCAATACAATTTATAGGGCGTGACTTGCCAATCAACTTTACGGCGTAAGTTGACTAAAACATCCAAGTTTTTGAGCTATCTATAGATGCAACGGTCTTTAGATATCTAGCTGTTTCATCTGTATTTTTTGTATATACCTACTTGTACATAGTTGTATGAATAAATATGTAATTCACCAAGTTTGGATGTTTAGAAATAGCAATTCGTGTTTTGTAACATAAGCACGAAACGGACGATATTAAAACCACACCAAAACCACACTGCAACAAATGAAATGAAATTGCGTAGATGTATCCACGCGGACCACATGTACGCTCGCTTCAAGTGCCCGATACCAGTGAGCCGAATTTAAAGTTAGTAATTTAATTATATTGGACCACACTGTATTCAGAAATAAGTATGAACCTACCTAGTTATGAAGCTATCTATCTGCTACTGATATTGTGAGAGGACGGAAGATCAGCGCGCTACTTACATACACCAGGTCTGCGGCGCTTTATGCAAAGTCCTATCACAATTTGTGGCTACTTACTTCACCGCAGTCCAACTGTATTAGTTTTATACTTAACAAGCCTCTGCTCACCGTGGTACCCGGTTAAAAAGTAGCATATGTGTTATTCTGATGTATAAGCTATAATACTGTAAATTTTTATCAAAATCTGTTCAGTTGTTTTTGAGTCAAGCAAAAGTCCAAGTCAAATTTCATTTATTCATTAAAATCACAAGGATCATTTTGAAACGTCGGTTTTATCTACTGCCTGTTCCTCCACGACCAAGCCAGGAAAGAAAGGCAAGAAAACAAGGCTCGTAATTCTTTTTAATGATCCTTTTACAAAACAACGAGTTGGAGCATTTTCAATCCCAAGGGTTTTTATCATCTAAATAATCAGATATTTTATAGTAAGCCTTTTTAAAGTTTTTTTAATTACATTTTTAAATTTGTTAATTGTCAATTTTTGTATATCTCTTGGAAGTTTGTTATAAAAGCGTACACCGTGCTCTTTAAACGATTTACTAACTTTATGGAGTCTACAAGTGGCAACAGCGAGTTTATCTTTATTTCTGGTATTATCTCTTTTTTTCTTAAACAAATTAATATTTGTGAACATACATCAGATTTTCATAGATGTTTTGACAAGGAAATATCATTATATTTATGTCTTTAAACTTCTGGCGAAGTGATTCTCTGGGACCCATATTATAAATTGCTCGAACAGCCCTCTTCTGCAGCACAAAAACGTTATTTATATCTGCAGCACTCCCCCACAGCAGTATACCGTACCACATAATGCTGTGGAAGTAGCTGTAGTAAACTAGTCTAGCTGTGTCTACGTCTGTATAAAGACGGATCTTTTTGACTGCATATGCCGCAAAACTAAGTCTCTTAGTGAAAGAGTAACAAACATCCATCCTCACAAACTTGCGTGTTTATAATAGTAGTAGGATTAATATATAGTTCCAAATAAGTTATTTATCTATCTATCTAGGTATATTTTTAAGAGCTAATTATAATTTAATATCAGTTTAACAAACAGTACCGTTTCTGAATGAATTCAATATTTTCTCAGATTCAGATTTGTTTATGTATAATACATGGGTAAAAAAGTAGGTATCTTGTGCAAAATCGCAGCGTTTTCTCGACCTTGTGCGTAACCAGGAAAAACCTTGGAAGATCCTTTATTTAGGGCAGGGATAATTCCGCGGTCACTTATGCGCATATCCGGTGAATTGACACCGCTTTTTAAATGGGCTTCTGAAGAAATATGAAGAATTTTCTACTATGATTTTCCCCTACTGAAGGAAATTTTAGAATTTTTTATTGTCGAATCTGATTGTCTTCCTCAATTCCTTGAGGTATTCAATCTAGAATTTTATTAGAAACGGTACATTTATTACTTTGTACTCGAATTGACGTATATTAAAAATAAATGTATTAAATCACACGGCCATTTTTTATTTAGACTCAATTAATTAATTAACAATAGTTAGTTGAGCTTGCTTAGATTATAGGTTAACCAGAAAACGCGTCACTAAAAGGAGTTCGTATTAGACTCCTTGATATAAGCCAATCTCTATATGAATAGTGATGGATGAATCCACTTCTAACTTTAACTTAGGGGCCGTAAGATCGATGTGAGTTTAAACTTTGGATTTCGTAAATACGATAAAAGTTAATCGATTGTTTGATCTACTCTCATATAATAACAAGAGAGCTGGCTCTTATCTGGGTCAACGCATTAGCATTGCCATTCAGCGTGGCAATGCGGCCAGTATTTTGGGAACGCTTCCGCCTGGTAGTGATCTGGATCAGTTGAGCTATCTATAGATCGTTTGCAACGGTCTTTAGATAGCTAGCTGTTTCATCTGTATTTTTTTTATATACCTACTTGTACATAGTTGTATGAATAAAAGTAATAAGTTAAGGAAAAAAAAAAATTGTAGATAAACTTCCGTTGAACTTATGAAACAATCGAAGATAGAATATTAAACTAGTTCTTGAGGTTTAAACTAAATTGATCTTACGGCCCTTTCTGTTATAAATCACGCCAAATGGAAACCATAGTAGTGTGAGTTTTTCATTTTACATATTTATATACTCAAACACCATTTTGTGGCGTTTTTAGGAAATAAAAATATTTAATTATAAATTAACATCGAACAGACACACGCATAGTCCTCACCCCATACTTATGGATTCTATATAACGTAGTTATGAGAAATTATTAGCACCGTACTATATATGAAACTTGCAACATATACTGCTCAGAAAAAGAGGTAATGATGAGAGTTATATTATTTAAAAACGAGCAGGATTTAGCGGGTGTAAAGTATACCTTATAATATCAACTAGCTGTACCACGGCCGCCCGCGGCCCCCGACCCATCGCGTCGCACCGCCTGTCTGCGCTATTACTTCTTTTTCTAAGCTTCTATTTTCTAGGATTTGTGGAATAGCCCACAATGAGAAGGCCATATAGCTTGCAGAAGCTACATATAATAAATAATGCTGGTCATTTTTCACATAGCATTATCTAGCTCCAAAGTAAGCAGAGCTTTTTTTATGGGAACTGGATGACTGATATACTACTTATATACTTCTTTTTTTTTGTAAATACATACATATTATATATAGAAAACAGCCAGACCCGAGACAAATATTCGCAGATACAAACATTTGTCCCGCGGCGGGAATCGAACCCGCAACCTTCTGCGTCTCAGAAGATATCATGTCTATCTATTTAAACTGCTGGTTACATCCAGTGCTGAATAATGGCCTCTTCTCAATGCGACACTGCTGGCGATCTTGTGCCAGCCGGATCCACTGTTCTGCCCTCACAATGTAGTCTGACCATCGCGCAGGTGGTCTGCTTGGAGGCCGCTGCATAACTCATGGCCACCATTCCGTGACTGCTTTAGTCCATCTGTGATTCTCCATTGCCAAGTGCCCGATATCATATATAGGATCTTAAGATAATGAATTGTCGTACGGTTTGTAAATCAAAATTAAATTACAAATGGCACGCATTTAGAAACATTTCATTTCTTTACAAAATAGTCAACAAAACTGACCATTTATATTATATTTGTATGTATCTCAATATATGTATATTTGGATGTATATATTTAAGTATGAATTATTTTTAGTTATATACATAGATGTAGTTCACTTCTATTTTAAGTAGCTAGTTATTCAATTTAATATTTTTTTACGTATTTTGGTAATCAGCCTAACGCAGGTTCGCTCCATTACACAAAGGTTAGCTGGAAGAAGATGCTAGTTAGCATTAAGTTCGCCTATGTACTTGTTTTATCTTGTGCAATAAAGCATTTTCTCTTTATCTATCTATCGACAAATACAAAGAAAACTGACTGAACACCTGTCGACATTCATGAGGGAAAATCTGATACCTGTCGCCTATATCCGGTGTCCCGAACCCAGTCCCGCCCACGTCAAACACGTGCTAGTTATTTCTTTTTTTGTAATATAATTATATGTATTTAAATTTCAAGGTATTTCCTATGGACCCTGTATTTGTAGTATACTTGAACTATTATTTCTATTATTTCTATTATTATACTATTATTTCTTTCAGGGCGACTGGTCGAAGCGACGCGTGACAAGAGAGCTGGCTCTTATCTGGGTCAACGCATTAGCATTGCCATTCAGCGTGGCAATGCGGCCAGTATTTTGGGAACGCTTCCGCCTGGTAGTGATCTGGATCAGTTGAGCTATCTATAGATCGTTTGCAACGGTCTTTAGATAGCTAGCTGTTTCATCTGTATTTTTTGTATATACCTACTTGTACATAGTTGTATGAATAAATGTTATTTCTATAAAACAACAATTTACAATGCAAAGGCTTTTTTTGCTAACGCTACTGTGAGGTGGGTGGAGACAGATAACTTTATAATTAGCGATGGCTCGTCGACGTAATTATAGTAAACGAAACTAGACCGTACATTTTCGTCCATCGACGAGAGTTATTTTGAAGGACTACATATCTGAACTTCGCGACAATATTAACGTAGTCGATAGTACCTACCGGGTGAATATCGTACGTCGATAGTAAATTATAGAAGAACTGGTACTATTACCACGTTTAATTGAAAAAAAAAACAAGCAACGTCGTCGGGCCCCTCGATAAGAACGTTGTGGAGTCTCAAAAGCCGTGTTGGCCTAGTGAGCGATACCCCGACTTCTGATCCGGAGGTCGTGGGTTCGAACCCGGTCGTGCCCGAAAAATTTATGTGCGCATTAACACGTGTTAAAAACGGTTAAGGAAAACATGATGAGGAAACCGGCATGCCCTAGAACCAAAAAATCAAAGGCATGTGCTAACAGTTAGTGTTCCAATAAGCGGCGATGGACTTGCAACCTGTCACGTGGAATGCTTACTACTTTCAAAACGCCGGCAAGTACCAAATGTAATGTTTGGACGTGCCTCTGACTACCTCCTGTATCCTCGAAGATCTACTCACTGATTATACACCTGAGGATGTCCACCATGGGGAAGACAGTCGTGAGCGTGTTTGTTTTTTGTTTGTTTGTTTGTGGAGTCTCAGTTTAGCCGTCTACTAATTCGACTAGTCGATTGAGTCACAATGTACCATCGATGCGTTTATATAACATGAACATTCGATTCAACTAGTTCAAAACAAGAACTTAAAATGAAACATTTGTGATTTTAGAAATATGTGTAGGTGTACCTAATAAATCTGATTGTGAAATCATAAATCTAATACCTACTATATTTAGGTGTTAAGTGTGTTCTAGTTTTCTGTAAGACTGATTTTTAAATAATAACTATTAATCAACGATAAAAATCAACGGTAAAATAGATAATAGATTTATAATTAGATGAAAAACAACCCCATCACTAGACCCTACATTGTCATTGGTGCGCAACGAGGAATAAAAACTTAACATTTATACCTACTGAATGAAGCGCACCAATACGGGTGCGCTATGTGGAAGTACTTTGGTGCGCTTCATCTGGGTGCGCTACGCGGAATACCTCGTTTATTCAACACCCATCGCTATATATAATGTATGATGAAAGATTAAGCTATTTCGGTAGTTGATGACTTGCCGCCCGCTAAATGGGCCTCCAAGTGTCGCCAATGATAGGCAGCGTGGAGACAACGTTGGTATGAACGGCTAAAGGGTGTCGAGATGTGTACTAAGTTTCAATTAACCCTTGCAGCAAAGGTTTCGCTCTTGCGCTTCCACCCCGACTGACAGGCTAAGGTAAGCCGAAGAGGGTTTCGATCGACCCCAGGGAGTAATGGGGCTCCGCGGTGTTTCCACGCACCGAACACTCGCCAGAAGCGCGCCCCGTGATATGATGTACTATTATTATTAAAAATGATGGAATGGTGTACTTTTATTATTATTAAAAAACAATAATTGTATATGACGACCAAATTCACGATAGTTCAAGGAATAGGTACAACAAAAATATATCGTGAATTTGATATATATTTTTTTTTATTTAGCGGCATATTCATATTTCTATTGTGCACGACTTGACGAGGAGGGAGAGCGTCGCGATCGCACACTCTGATGAAGACTCTCGGAATGAGTTAAAACTAAGTCGGCCTTCAGCTACACATGAACATTCCCGATACAATATTCTGTATACAGTGAAATTGTGTTACGTATAATGAGTTGTTTGGATGTTAGCATGTTATTTAGCTCTAGCCACCTGAAGAAAGCAGAAGTTATGTAGCTATACGTCTATGTAGCTATTTAAGTGGCTACCTGCTTAGTATGTGGGTCTTACAGTTGGCTGCACAGTTCGCTATAAAACTTTATTGTTCAAAAACTTGTTGTTTTTGAACTATCGCGTTGGCACAGGCAGGGCACGTGACGAGTTTCCATAAATATTTTATGGAGTTTCTGTTGCGACTGATAAGCTTTGTTTGCAACTACCGTGGCCTGGAACTGTAAATAAATGCATACGTAATATACTAGTAGTACGCCTTCAACTTGGATTCCGCGAAATACTGTTTTTACCCGACCATAGAGGAAGAGTTTGCGGTTAGGCTCATACACTAGTATAACCTACCTTCCTAGAAATATGAGCATACAACTTGTTTTTTATGAGTCTATGGTTGTTTGCAACATATGGAACGTGTCCAGCTCTCTAACTCTATGGTTTTGGATATCGAGTGGTTTGTTTGTGCTATTTATTTATTTTGGATAAAATATAAATAAAACAACAGTTTTCTGAACAAATGTTTATTAATTAATTATCCTACATATCGAAGAAACTGGAAATATAGCACAACTATGTGGGCAAACAAGCATACGGCCCACCACCGGAGTTTCCGAATCTGAGACAGAGTGGGTGAAAAGTCTCAGGTGCCTGTAATATTACAGGCATCCATACGTTTCAAACCGGAACACAGCAATGCGAGCATTGCTGCTTGGCGGCATAAATATTTATGGTGGTAATAATTCCTCGGACGAGCACTTTCACAAGGAACACTAAACACTACTTCTAATAAAATTTATATAAACTTGACTATATAAACTTCCAGTAATAAAGTACAGATAAATCATAACTGGTCAGAAAGCTTATGCATTCGGTATAAAAAATGCAGGAATGCGGCGTTCCGGCAGACTGGGTCTCAATAACAGGGTGTTCCATAGTATGAAACATAACGCTTTTTTTTAAACAATGAATTTAATAAGTGTTCAAAATGGAACAAATGAAAATCACGTGGGCAAATATAATGCTGTCACTGTTCCAATGAGTGTCGAAGGACTTGCAACCTGACACGTGCAATTCAAAATACATGCAATACATGCAATACTTTAGATAAAATAGCAACTGATTATAGATACTTGTGAGAAAGATAAAACATAAAAGAACCGGAAAAGTGCAAGTTTGACACGCGCACCGAGGATCCCGTACAAGCTTTTATGTAGACAGTTCCTTTATCTCGGGAATAGTTCTTCTCGCGATAAGTTCAAAAACTATGAAAGCTCTGTTCTCGAAAGATAAACTTACCTTTGTAGTTGAAAAAACGTTCACCCATACGACCTCTGTGGCGAAGTGGGCGAAGGCCCGCCTGAGACACAGAAGGTTGCGGGTTCGATTCCCGCCGCGGGACAAATGTTTGCATATGCAAATATTTGTCTAGGGATCTGGATGTTTTCTATGTATAATATTGTATGTATTTACAAAAAAAAAGTATATAAGTATTATATCAGTCATGTAGTTCCCATAACACAAGCTCTGCTTACTTTGGGGCTAGATGATGCTGTGTGAAAAATGTCCAGCATTATTATTTATTTTTTTATACATCGATATAGGTCAAGGTCTTTACTCCAATTCCAAGTGTATGTTTGTAATCCCATTTTTTTATATCACTACAAAATATCGATTTTTGGATTTATTCCTTTACTTGTACTGTGAGACCTTGATTCTTGCCAAATATCATGATTCCAGATCAATGGGAAACCTTATAGGTTTTGATTTATTTTGCAAATTTCCGTATTTATTTATTGCGTTGACTTAGAAGCCTGATTTTTTACAGCTTTAAGTTAAAGTTAAAGTTATTTATTCATTAAACATGTAGCATAACAGATTACTTAAACCTAAGCCGCTATATAGGAATTTAAATATAACACTTATTATACACATTTATAGTAATTGAGATCAATATTTTTAACAACTAAATTAACATAAAAGCAATAAATAATAGTAATCGCATTTGTAGAGTAAATAACATAAACATAAAATGTATTATAAATACCTACCTAAGTGACCGTGGACATAAATATTTGATATCAATTTCAGCTTGATAACTCCGAGCGTTCCTGAAAAAGGATCTTGACAGACAGATAGACGCACAAAGAAGTGATCATTTACGGGTTCCTTGTTTCTTTCTGAGGTAAGGAACCCTAAAAACCATTATTCCAACCCGTTACCAGCAATCATAGAAAAATAATGAACAAATATATTATATACAAAAACAAGTAAATTTTCTAATGTTTAAAAAAAGCTTAACTTGTGTATTCCAGGTCGGTTAAATAAGTAAAAAACTAGTTTCCTGTACAGTAGACAGCACATTAACTAGGTTATGGCCCGTTAATCCACAAAGTGAAATTAAGATGAACGCGTTTGTGGGAGCACGTAACTTTGTAGAAATAAAAAAAGTAAGGGCAAAGAATGAGGGGTTAAATAAAATGATGCTTTAGAAAAACGGAATTGACGCCCAAATAAAATGAGCCTCAGAGAGGCTCTGTTAGTAGTGCAGTAAGTTTGTATGAGTTAGATGTTGGAATAGATTGGATGCGACCTAAGTTTTCGGACGATGCTAATGAAGATGAACAAGCGTTTTTGTTATTTTTCATACATTTTAAATGCTTGCGATATTGGCTTTGAATCAGTAATATAATATTTTTATCAAAACAACCCTCATGTTACACTAGAAAAGTGTAAATGGGAACGTGACAATGGCAAACAGTTTGCCAGGCCAACTGTATTAGTTGACAGTTTTTTGTTGTTAGTAATGTCCAAGGCTTTTGAAACTCAGCCGAAACGTCGGAGAAATCATGAAAAGGTATCATAATATAAACTTTGAATTAGGTTTGTTTTCTGATTTGACGGACTGTAGGCATATTGTTTCATAAAAAATACTAAGTGTCTCATCTAAACTTCTTTCTTAATCTTTGACTAACGGGGTACACGGATAATAAAACATTCATGGCATAATAACTGCGGATGCTACGACGTTTTTAAAACTACGTCTCCTTTTGCATTTAAAATTTTAATCTCGTATTTAAATTACTTTCCACGTTTTCTAGACCTTGTGAATATTTTTTTAATGCTAAGCCTATATAGCGTGCTTTGTGTTTTCCATATGCCACGTTTTATTAATTATATTATTATCCATGCTTTGGATGTGAACCTTATATAAAAGGGCTTTTAGGCGCATTTTATTAAAATGATAGTTATAAAGTTGCCTCTGGTAGAAGTCTCGTAAACGTTATTCATTCAGAAAAACTACAGCAAACTAAATAACAGAAAATAATAATAAATTAAGAACTGCTGAGATAAAACAATTTAATTGCAGCAACGTTAAAAGTTGTATTTTAATAATGATAATAAACATGAGTCTGTTTGCCGACTCCGTGCCAGACACTGAATTATTACAGAGCTTCCGTACTTGCTGACAGACAAATTTATAGCCATCAGAAGGAATTTAATAATAAACATAAATAAATTAATACCCAACAGACGTCACATAGGTACATAGTCCAAGCCCCATATTAGGACTTCCTGTAGTGTATAAGAAACTAGGAATAAAGTGTTAACACAATACTCAGAGCAAATATCTGGAGAACACGCAAACATTTGTCCCGCAACGGGAATCAAACCTGCGTCAAAATTCGTCCAGGTCATCACAATTGTGATGATTTTAATGATAAATTTTCCAACTAGATGGCGGTAACAATTTCAAAACTACGAAGTGTTCAATGTTTTTTTTCCATATTTAAAAAAAAGGTGTACAAATTTGATGTTACTAATAACACTTGTATTATAAAAAGGTAAAGTTTGTAAATTTGGATGAAGGAGGTTAACTTCAAAATAACTCATACTATTTCAAAAAAATGTTAGAATGAACCTACTGGGTATATAGAGGCTGTATTAATTAGTTAAAATAAAATTGCTTTTCGTGTCGACCAATTTTACAACGTAAGTCGATGTTTCTTACAAACGCTGCCTTAACGATAAGAGGATACTTTTTATGCATTATATAAACCCTTCAAGGGAACACAAAGAACTCAAATCAAAAACGAATGTTAAGAACTGAGCACCGACATAATATCTCTCTTAATTAGCAATTTGAAGTGACATTGGACAGATCATATGTTTTTTTGTTCTCGTTGAAATCCGCAATCAGTTGGTGGACTGGTAGGTTCAAGAATACATGGCACTTACGATCCAGAATCATTAGTCGTTGTTCCCTCTATTATAAATAAATAAATAAATAATGCTGGACATTTTTCACACAGCATCATCTAGCCCCAAACTAAGCAGAGCTTGTATTATGGGAACTACATGACTGATATATTGATTTTTATATATTTTTTTGTAAATACATACATATTATACAAAGAAAACATCCAGACCCGAGACAAACATTACAAACATTTGTCCCGCAGCGGTAATCGAACCCGCAACCTTCTGCGTCTCAGGCGGGCCTTCGCCCACTGCGCCAAGAGCGGCCCTCTTTAACCGCTCTTGCTAGCAGATTTACGGTTCATTTAAGGCGAGCTAATTATCGTTATTTTTTCGTCTGCTGTAGGGATTTGAAGTTAAAGATGCTGTTGTATACTAATCACTTGTATTTTTCAAACTTTCGCGATCATAAAACATAGTTATAAGACCGCGACTGTCAAAACGTCGGGAAAATAATAAAAATGTTAAACGCGATTAATACCCGTTAAAGTTATAACAATACTAGCCACTTATTAAGTAGTGACAGCCAGTATTTGGGCAGGTCATATAATACAATGTAACGACAGCCGATGCGAATTACAGGTTCATGACTGGACTATTATGAATATGGCTGTCAGCACGTGTGGAAGCTATGTAGACCGTTTTTAGAATTTCAGGTATACATTTAGAATTTATTCTCAGACAGAACAGTAGGTGGGTAATGCCTTTGTGTAAAATGAGATTCAAACAAAATAGGCTTCATCTAAACATAAGCGGTGAAAGCTTGGAACTGATTACGTCGAATGCTGACGACTAAGCAAAACGTGGGCTTGTGCTAAATGTTTGGACTTGCCTCTGACTACCTAGTACTGGCTACTTAGTATTTTTACGGATTACTGATTATGGCTCTGAGGATGTCCATCAAAAGAGAAAACATTCGCTTTTTTTCAAATCAAAACTAGCGCGCCCAATGAACTAACGCAAAAAGACTCTCGGAATGAGTTGAAACTTTGTATTTTAATAAATACAAATTGTTATAAAATCGAACACCTTAAAAGCAAAAAAAAACTCTGGTTCTCTAATAAGAGGTCTGTGGCAATATCGTATAAAATCCTCTCCATCCAAATGTTGCCTGGAAAAGATTGCTTTTAAACGATAAGACCGGCCATTGTACCTTAATACTTTATTGTTTATTTAGGTATTTATTACATAAACTATACATTAAAGTACTTCATTAATTCAAAGTCCCCAAAATCTGTCTTAAACCACATTCCCCTAGTGTTAATTAGTTCAGATAACATTTTGAAGGTAAATATTGATAATCACCAAATAGTGCTAAATTTATGGTTGATAACGAGATGTTTGCCTGAAAACGTGAACCTATCAAAATATCACGACAACCAACATGATTAGTTGACAAAATAGACTATTCATAATTAAGTTATAAGTAAGTTGTGTTGACCTAGTGCGTGGTACCCCGACTTCCGTTACGTGGAATTCTAACTATATGCAAAACGGGGGCTTGTGTCAAATATATAGTAAAGTCATGTCTCTAGGTAACCCCTACTTGGTGTTCTCACTGATCATACTGAGTTGTCTATGTTGGTTACGGTTGTGAGCGTGTTTGTTTTGTTATATTTTTAGAGCTTACGCTGTACATATGCTAAGGCTTAGGAAATACGTAAAACTTATAAAGGAACTTCAAAACAAATGAGAAATCGTTAGTTTTCTATGACACGCCTTAAAACTAAATCGAGAAAATTTATTCACCTACGTATTTCACCACCTACTTATTAAAATAATGACACCCCTAGATATGTAACACGTAAATTTAATAAAAAAAAACATTCTCATAAAATAATTATACAATCCATTGTGACATACATACGTAAAGGTCTAAAAATGTCTGTATAGTTTCCTTGCAAAATAAAATATAAAAATATTATACTAATATTGTTAAAGCAGGGGGCGAGTGTTCGATTCCCACTGCGGAACAAATGTTTGCATTTTCTGCAGATACTCGTAGTTCCTGATAACCACGATACAGAAAATCCCAGTATACAAGTGTCTGTTGACTGAAAAAAAAATAGAGAACACTATCCGAAGCGTATCAATAAAAAAATCACTATTGATAACCAACGCCCTCATTTACCTTCCTTTGTATCAACGGTTAAACACTGTATCTTGAGGTAGTTAAAAATTACAAGAGCTTCTTTACTAGATAACGACAAACTTGCAACCTACCTGCTGGCGATAAAATTGAAAGTTTAATGTCACATTCAAAACAGCTCATGAAATTTAAATAGCCGTTACCGCCTCAAAGTGGATTACGTTAACCGTTCTATTATAACTTAGGGTGCCTTATGTAAGTAACTTGGAATTCAGTTATGTACCTGTTTGTGTTTAGTTGAGAACATGCGGTGATGCGACGAAGTGTGGTATACATTTACTAACTATTTTGCAACTCGGGTAATCTAGGTACGTCCACAACTCTTGCACTTAACTTATGGTGAATGCAGAGCCTTAACCTACCCTAGACAAGAAAAGAGACTATGCTCTTATGCACCATAATGAATAATATTATTTAAGGTAGTTTACACAAGATATTAAGTACATCCCTGGTCACTTCAAAATCACATATAATCCTCTCCATCCAAAGGTTGTCTGGAAGAGATCGCTTTTAAGTGATAAGTGACCGCCTATTGTACCTTTGTCTTGTATAAATATACAAGATTTATTAATTAATTAACTTACCACAGGGCGTCCTAGTTTGGGTACTAATGTTGTTCATATAGGATTTGTAATGGATACTCGTTTGTAGGTTGACGTCACATTCGATCATGTCTACGTTATTTTGAACATTTCAATAAATCTCTCCGTGGCTCAGTCGGTAGTGCACTGCCTTGTATACAAACGACACCGAGTTCAAATCCGAGCCTCTGCAACTTTTTCCATCTTAATTTTGATTTTCTTTATGCATTCGAATGTCCATCATTAAATTCGAGTGCAGGTAGATCTCCTCGATTAGTAGAAAACAGAATTTATTAGATAGGTAGTAGGTTCGGTGCTCCGGTAGCCATGAGGTGAGATACATTGTATATGTGCAGTCGCACCTTTGCTATTTGTAATGCAATGATATGCAATTGATGAAATTGCAACTAATTTGTACAATTATCAAGTTTTGATTGTTTATTTTGTAATTGGTCATAGGGCCTACGGAAATGCCCTGTCATTCACGGTGATTATCGACACAGATAGCTAAGCATACCTACACATTACCCGAGTGTACCTACATGCGTGTAACTCTCCGCTAGCAGCCGCTGGTCCTGGATTGGAAGGGTTCCGTCGTACCTTGTAAAAACCCTCTTGGCGCCCTCTTATTAAATACAATATAGTTCATAGTTGACTTATATTGGTATTTCATTTCTACAACCCAACACGTAACAGATTATACAGTATTTAAACATATTATGATAACTACTTTTAAGATTGTACCTACACGTTTGTTGTATTCAATAAATAAATATTATTATTAAATTAATTAATCAATTCATTCATTCATTCATTCATGATCAAAGGCTATGAGGAAAGCCACCCCAGTTTTAAAATTACATACATACATAAACTGGCGCCTATTCCCCGGAAGGGTAAGCAGAGACCACGTATTTCCATTTGCTACGAGGATGTACCTCTTTTGATTTATTCATTACTAGCTTCTGCCCGCGGTTTCGACCGCGTGTTATGTTGTTAAACCACCAAATTTTGAGTGTATCAAACCACGGAATATTTTTTTCCATACAAATTTCAGAACTTTCTTGCACACCTAGGGGTAGTTTAAAAAAAACATGATTTATCATTTATTTTAAAGTTTATTTGTACCGAGTTTAAGGAATAAATCCATAGACACTTTACTACCCTGTTTAACCCTCTTAGGGGTTGATTATCGAAAATTAGATTAGTCTATGTGTTATTCCAGAATGTTAACTATCTACATTCCAAATTTCATCAATACCGGTTAAGTATCTACGGAGATACGTGGTAACAAACATTCACACACACAGACTTGCGCATATATTATATAGTAGGATTATTTATTGTAAACACAGAGAATACAGGTAAAAACTTACATATAGGCCATGTACAAAAGCAAATGTAACCTTAAAGCTTCATTTACTATCATATTCTCCATGCATGATCGCCGGTTAAATGTACTTTTGGCTTGATTTTAGTAGAATTTCTGTGAATAAGCTCGTCCGGGGAAGTGTTACCACCATGCCTATTTTTGCCGCCAAGCAGTAATGCTCCCATTGCTGTGTTCCGGTTTGAAGGGTATGGTTGCCGGTGAAATTACAGGCACCGACTTACCGATTCTGAAAGGGTAGTAGACAAATCAACAACCTCTTACGGCAAACTCATATACGGTTTTCTGTCGTCGCGGGTAAAAAAGTGACTGGCCAGACAGACTGATAACGCTATCGAGGTCACGAAGCCCTCTGGCTAGTTAAAGTAGATATCAACTCCCAAATGCCAACTGACACTGACTAATAAATAACATACATAGATGGGCAACTCACTCGTAACTACTTTGTTATATGTCCCACTTTCAAGTCACGAAATACAAATTAAATTGTTTGTTTTATGCACGGACGAGAAAATAAATAAAGTGATAAACATCAAACAGACACATACTTGCGCTGCAACGCAAAGTGGTGGTTTGATTCTCGCTGCGGGACAAAATGTCTGCATGTTCTGCAGATATTTGTCCCGGGTCTGGGTGTTGTGGTACGGTAGTCGTGGTTTAAGATAGTTTAAGTTTAAGATAAAGTTTATTCGGTAACAGACTTCACAAATATATACATATCAGTTGGTAAAAAATCATAGAATCGAAAATATCGTGGTTTGGTAAAATTTTAGAATATTCATTTTCTGCAGAATAATACTAAAGTCTAAATACTAAGATCGTAATAATATTCTAAAATATGTGTGTATCAACCATGTAGTACCCATAAAACAAGCTCTGCTTAATTTGGGCCTGGATGATGAAAATGTCCAGGATTTTTTAATTTTAATTAAGTTTGACCGGGCCTTAATTTTGTCAAATAAAATTTAGCTGTCGATTCGCTTATTTAACGTTTCATTATCCTGCATGCCACAGATTTTCTCTTCACGTCCGACTTGTTGATGTTGAGATAAAATTCTATGTTTTTCCTACGAAGTTCTATTTCTGTAAAATAATTTACCGTTTATATATGTTTCCGAGAATTACTTGAAAAACAATTTTTGTGAAAAGGTTTTTGTTGAGCAAACAGTTTTTACCGTTGGTTATAAAATAATATACTGAGCAAATATTTTCTTTAATATCGTTTAAGGCTATTCAACGACAACAGAATAAGTTTAAAAAGCTTCTTACACAGGTAATCCTAATGTCTATTGCAAATGACTGTAGGGTGTTTATTTAAAAAAATTAGATAACTCTAAAATAAGACTCATAAAATATGAGTCAAAAAATAATTTCTTAAATTAGCAAACCAATATTGATAAAATTTAGAACATTAGAACTTTTTCGAAAAGTATTATTTGCGACAAAAACATGTGATTTTCCTGCATTTTTTTAAAGCGCATCGTCATAAAATCCACGGTCTTGCGTACCCTGTTACAAGTTTAAATTCAATGATCTTACGTTCGAAACTTGTATGGCTACTTTTTGATGTGCTGCTATTAACAAATAGCTGAACAGGCATTCCGTTTAAGAAATTGCTAGCAAAAAAGGCTCGTAGAAGCGAGACGTCACGAACAAATTCAAAAGGAATTAAGCTATTCGTATACCTACTCGTACGGACTGGCTTGGGGACCTGGAGAATGGGAGTGAGGAACAGATAGGTCACTCCATGAAAACCCAATGTGTCTTACGTATGCCGTATAAATTAACCTAATATTATTACCCCTGACGACGTAAGGATCCTGTATATGCGTTTGACGTTGTTGGTTTCTATATTTGTTACCATTTATCTCAGAAAAGGTTTATCTGATTGAAATGCGGATTTAGCGCTTAGGTTTTAGCGCCAAAAGATACAAGAGTGCGCTGCAATAGATGTTGGAAAACACGTCGGGGGTTCATCCTGTGGATTGTTCAAAATTATGCACTTTGAACAATCCATAGGATGGATCCATGACGTTATTTTTGTTACTCCTGGTGTTCTTATCCCAGCCGGATCTACTTCGCACTACTGCGTCTACAGAATGTCATCTGACCATCGAGTTTGGTCTGTCTCAAGGCCGCCGCAGATCGCCTTACCACCATTCAGTGGTACATTAGAGTTCAACCGGCCTTGCCAGAGTAATCAATTTATTGGTAATAAAAATTTACACGTATGTCAAATAAACTGAGTATTTACAATAGAAATAACAAACACTTCTAAATAAATTAATAATAAACGCATAAATATTCATTTAAAAAAATATAGTAATAGAAATCATTGAAAAAAGTAAAAAATAACAAACAAAAAAAACAAACACGCTCACGACTGTTTTCCCCATGGTGGACATCCTCAGATACATACTCAGTGAGTAGATCTTTGAGGATACCAAGTAGGGGGTAGTCAGTGGCACGTCCAAACATTACATTTGGTACATGCCCGCATTTTGCAAGTAGTAAACATTCCACGTGACAGGTTGCAAGCCTATCGCCGCTTATTGGAACACTAATTGTTGGCACATGCTTTCGAATTTTTGGTTCTAGGGCATGCCGGTTTCCTCACATAAATTTTTCGAGTGGAAAAATCCATTGGTGCAGGTTCGGGTTCGAACCCACGACATCCGGATCAGAAGTCGGGGTATCGCCCACTAGGCCAACACACGAAATGAAATACCTATATACTAGACTACTAGCTATACTACAACATTTCGAAGGATTGTACGGAAAAATGGAACCATTACAAGCAGTAGATACAGAGTGATCTAGCTGCCTAACAGCTAGTTCGTGGACATTGGAACGAAGCCAACACCGGAGTCACTTGAAGACAGGAAAGTCTGGAAATTTTCAGTTTCACGTATTTCCAGAACACTCATGAAAGTTAGCGTAATGATGTAGTTAAATAATTTTCCACCGATCGTTAGGGAAATTAAATCGGCTGTCTGGTCATAAAATTATAATCCTCATATGTGAAGGTTTATTCGGCATATGGTATTATGTACCCAACCTAAATACGCCCGTATATGTATTTTAACAAACAAACTTTTACATTTTAATTGCAATAAATTTATATGAACTAAGAGATGGTTCTAAAACATGTTACTTTCCTCTTGATATTTTCAAACTAAATTATTGCGGCCATATTTTTCAAGTGGAAATATCCATTGGTGCATAACATGATTCGAATCCACGACCTTGGGAACGAAAATCAGGCCACTAGTCAACACACTGTACATGGTCGACCAAAAATAAAAAACTCCGACACAGGCACAAACTTACCTACATGATGGCGAATAAATGGCGGACGCGTGTCCGGTTATACATAGAATTAGAATCTATTTATACTAATATTATAAAGAGGTAAGTTTGTATCTCCGAAACTACTCATTCAAAAATTGTTTCACCTATATTTAGAATGGACTTTTCAGGTGGACATTGGTTGTATACAATCCCGTTAAAATAAAATGATTTTTCGTGGAGACCAATTTTGCAACGTAAATCGGCGAAAATACGGGAACGCTACATTTCATCGGCTACTTTTTATCCGGGTAGGTACCACACGTGCGAAGCCGTGGGCAGTAACTAGTGAGATATAAAACTTAGTAAATGCTGTAATTAATATTATTATTGTATACGTCTCACAAAAACAAAAAAAAACAAACAAACACGCTCACGACTGTCTTCCCCATGGTGGACATCCTCAGGTATATACTCAGTAAGTATATCTTTGAGGTTGCCAAGTAGGGGGTAGTCAGAGGCACGTCCAAACATTACATTTAGTACATGCCCGCGTTTTACAAGTAGTAAGCATTCCACGTGACAGGTTGCAAGCCCATCGCCGCTTATTGGAACACTAACTGTTAGCACATACCCTGCACAGGAATATTTGGGTAGGTCAACCTTTTATCGTGACAAATCACCTTTACCAACCAGACAAATATACATATATATACATGGTCTGTTTTGATATATTTATAATCGGCGCCCACGTTCATACAGTTCTTCTTCTACCAAGCAGGAGGTCGCGGGTTGGAGTTCCGCCGGGTTAATTTTTTTAGACATTATAAAATATTGTTTCAAATAAATATTGGATATCTAAAAAAATCAAAAAAAAAAATAAAGCCGAGTTTGTTGTCGGACTCTTTCGGTCGCGAGGAATATGTGTAAATTCACTTTATTTATAAAATCTTGAATTCACTCACTAGTCGATGATCATTGTGGTTTTAAAAAATAATACCTTTTGAATGTGTAAGGTAGGAAAAATGTGTATTTATGGTGTGAAATAAAAACGTTGGCTGATCATGGATCACACTGAAAATGGAAAAGCGGAAGGGCGGAATTTAAAATCAATAAAACAAAACAATAATGATACAAATTGCTTTCAGCTCGCAAAACAAAATATCCATTAGTGAAAGCGAAAGGCTCTAACGAAAATTCAGATAAAAGGTGAATCTTCAAAGCACTTATCGCTCAAAACCATTTGATCCATCCACTAGATTTCCTTTCCATTATTTACCGATTTGAAACATCGTAATGCCATAGAAAATGTAACAATACAAGCGGACAGAGGGGCAACTCATTTTTCCGAAAATCAGACCACAAAAAATTAGAAATTAAGTAATTAATTTTATGTTCAATTGTCAAAACGTAACTAAAATATTCTTAATACAAGAGTGGTGTCCTCAATACTTACTCAATTTCTACTTCTTTTTCCCAAACTATAGCTGCTTTTATATCTGAAAAGGTTTTGATAAGATTGCATTTTAAGTGGTGAGGAGTATATTTTAAAATTGTACTGTGGTACAAATTCACAAATTTTAGAAAAAATGCTCCAAACAGATTTTTTTTAAATGTTTTGTTTAATATTTGATAAGTGCCCCTAGCGGACGTATTCATACCCAAAATATGAAATGCTTATCGTTCTTTAATTGCAGATTATTAATGCTAATGCTTGTTATAACATAATATTTTTTTTTTTTTACATGTTGGATATGTAATACTATAATGCCGGAGTATCACATCTATCGTATCCTGTTTTACAGCAATGCCATAAATGGTTGGAATACCGCTCTGGACGGTTTGTCGTAAAATTTGATACTGGCCTTTCCCGCTCGTTTCAATTGCGATTAGATCCCTCCTATTCAATGATTTGGTTATGACCAGTTACGTTATGCTACGTTTTGCTTGACTAAAAACTAGAGGGGAAAATACACAGATCTCTGGATTCCGATATCAGTGTGCAATCTCATTGCCTATTACACGATTTATGCTTCTCTGATCTTTGCCATTCTGTTTTACTTTGTTATTTATTTCAACTCGCCTGTTCCTTTTGGTGCGCCATAATGCAAGAAATAAGGTATGCCTCGAAATTTGTTAAACGACAGCGCACGGTCATTTATTTAACACATAAAGAGGTGGAAAGGACATAAACTTTAAAGTACATTGGCTTGACTTCGAATCGATCGAATGTATTTTTTAGTTTCTTGTTTTTTTGAAGGCAAATAAAAAAAAAATACCCTCAAGCAGCGAACTGTTAACTTTACACGTTTTATTTATTTATTTACTTATTTATTTATTTATTTATTTATTTATTTATTTATTTATTTATTTATTTATTTATTTATTTATTTATTTATTTATTTATTTATTTATTTATTTATTTATTTATTTATTTATTTATTTATTTATTTATTTATTTATTTATTTATTTATTTATTTATTTATTTATTTATTTATTTATTTATTCAATATAACAATATTACAGTTTTTTTTAACCCTAAACAAAGCGAAGATGTATGTTGCTCAATAGTTAAGGCTTTGGCTTTTTTACATATTGTGTATTTGCTCTATTCACCAAACCACTAAACATAAATGCAATTTGTCCATCATTGAAACGAAAACACGAAAGCGCTCTCTACCTTTCGCCATCAATCTTCACGTCTATTGAAATGCTATATCGGGGTCGCGCGTCCCTTGTGGGGGGGGATCTTTTAAAGAACCCTGCATAATGATAGCTACAAAAGCAGACCCACAGAAACTATACGAAAGTAATCATGATCATCATTATTAGCCCACATTAATTCCACTGCTGGACATATAGGTATCTCTGCCAATACGCGCCACCGAGCCCGGTGTTCGGCTCTTCTCATCCACTTTCTGCCACGTTGCCTACGTTAACACTACGTTTGCCCAGACGCCATCTCCACTCAAGAACTCGTTTACCCATACGGATGTCAGTTCGTCGGCATTTATGACCAGCCCACAGCCACTTCAGCTTCCTAATCCTCTAAGCTATGTCGATGACTGTCGTTCTCTGTCGGATAATCTCGAGACGGATTTTTATACTTCATATAAACTCCAAGCGTAGCCCGTTCCATAGCTCGCTGTGCAACCTTGAACTTGTGGATTAAACCTACTGTGAGTGTCCACGTCTCGGCACCGTAGACGCGGATAGGACGCACTGATCGAAGACTTCATACACACACTAGGTATACACTAGGTATACCTAGTGTGTGTATGAAGTGTTCTAGTATACTAGAACACTAGTAAACTTCATTTTATAAATGAAACCTATATAAATATCAAAGGCCTTAATAATAAAGATGATTAAACAGCTTTCTAAACTAATCACTTATTTTTATATATCTGATATGTTTGATTTAAAATTGTACACGCTTTTATAGAGGCTATTTAGAGAGACTCTAAATGGTCAAAATTCACGATAGTTTTGGGAGGGAAAAGCCTATAAAATATTTTATCAACCTAACTTCCTGCGATCGTTCGGTATAAAAATCGTTTTTGTCTTTTTTAGGTTCCAAAATATGCTTGATGGTGTTTTCCATCACCATTCAGAGCACGTAAAACTGCACACATTAATAGGTTTAACGTTTCAGTTTGCAATAACGCGGAGTATCGAAATAATGTTATATATCTTCATAAACTCAATTTTAACGCTATGAACGTGGAAATTACATTTTCGTCCAATATTGTACCAAGGCTTATTAAGTGTATATGAGTATGAGTTCTGAGTATCAAACTATGTGTATCGAAAGCTGTGTTGGCCTAGTGGGTGATACCTTGTCTTGCGATCCAGAGGTCGTGTCGGTCGTGCCTCCATTCGAAAAATTCGTGCTCAAAACAACGAAGGGAAATTTCGAAAGCATTATATATATGCTTTCGGTTAGTGTTCCAATAAGCGGTGCTCTTGCAACCTGTCCCGTGGAATACTAACTGCTCGAAAAAACGCGGTATGTGCCAAATGTTATACTACTCTAACTAGTAAAAACTGGTAGTCTTTGGCAAGGTGGAAGGAATACTTTTTTTTTCTTCCAATGTTCATGTGACCGACTTACCTACGGATCTACTTTACTATAAGTATATTTGAGTTCGCCTCACCCTACTTATTTTGATTGATTTAACATATCTATTTATTGCGATTTCGATGGAATGTGATGTTTTTGTAAGTGACTTAGTGACTTCAACCTTACGTCAAATTATTATTCTTATTAAATTATATTTCAAGTTTAATCACAGCTTATAAAGAGTTACTTTAATTTATTATTTAATTAGGCTTATTTCCAGAGGTCCAGGACTCCATTGTATTAAAAAAAAAATCATACTTTGATTGCCAATTCCACAACATTTTAAAATAAATAATATTTCCATTCCCAACGGGTCCATAGAATTGTTTGATACAGTTAGCAATAAAGGTTTCGATAAGATAGAACGAATATTTGTTTCTTCATGTTATAAAAGACTGTGAATAGATAAATCTTTTTTTAGAAGAATCATAATTTTGACGAATTCAAAGTTGCAGCGCCCTAACGGGGTCCATGTATTGTATTGTAGTACCTACCTACTTTCTTTTGTATTGTTATAACACCTTAACTAAACGGTGTACCTACATGACAACAATAAATAAATATGATTATTAAAACAAGAGGCCAAGGGGATGGAGTCAAATGCTCTTTTGTTAACCGACTCTAGTGTAAGCGACCATTGGATCCGCTGAGACCCGATTTAGATAAACAGTCAAATTTAAAGTTCTACATAAAGTCCAGCCTGCTTAGCATGGAGACCCAAGACAACGGTTTTGTCTACCGACGAGAAGACAAAATGTTTTGTCCCTCTCTTTTGTTTGACAGAATAGGCGACAGAAATAGTTTTTGTCCTCTCGTTTTTAGACAGAACGTAGTCTTGGATGCTCTTGCTTAGAGGGTAGGCAGTATTTATGAAATTGTCGCAAAGAGGCGGAGTTTGGCAAGATTACTTAAGCATCAAACAGCTAGTGTAAACTTTGATATTTCAAGAAACTAATCCATATCACAGCCTTACCCAAAATACGAGTATTTTCTCAAATCTCAAAGCTTTGAGAAACGACCAGCAAATGTAATATTTATTCACTGAAATCGCGTGGATTCTGACTTCCGCGAATATTCAGATTACCTGGCTCATATTTTATTAATCAAATCTCTCGTATCAATGTACGTTATATTATGTAAAGGGCATGGGAATGATTAAAAACGGAAGCTGGGTTTGTGAAGGCAGATTATATATTTTTCACGTCTCATGCTCTAAATTGTCATTTTAGCTTGGCGTAGGCGGACTAAATTATTTAACCTCTAACGACTGAAGTTTTTATTATAGTATTTTTAACAAGAGTCTACGAAATTAATGTGATTCTTTATAAAGACTTGGCTTTTATATGTTACATTTTTGAAATAATTTCTTAGAAAAAATATACAAAAGTCCTGGTTAAGACGTTATTACCACCGAAGCATTGAAAATAGGTTCACACATATTACCCTCATATTACCAACCTATTCAATAAGATGCTTGTAACTGACAAACTCCCGTCTCAAATATACTCGAATATCATACAAAGATATACTTTTTTATATATTTTTTAAATGGAACTGAAACCTACCTCCTTTGTTCATGGACGATCATTGGATGTATGCGTTAGTGCGTTTGTCAAGTTTTTTTTTAAGATGTTGTAGGCAACTTACCTTTACCTACCTATTGGTATACCTACATAGGTACACCTACATTCATCTACAATTTACACAATTTATTTAATCTATTTATTTACACATATCTTTTATATACACACATACAGATACACACCATTAAACTTATTACATACCTACTTACATATTAATAATATGTACACTTAAATAGGTACTGTATTTACATGAACATATTTAACTAGATAATATCTTATAATATTGTATCATGTACCTTCGCATTTGTACTTAGGATGGGGGCCACCCATCCTATGAACAAAGGCGATCTCCAACCATTTCCAATGTTCTCTACGCTAAATTTACGAGAATGTATTTATTTTTTCAGGTGGTGAGAACTTGAAAACACTCATGGTAAGTTGCTTTGTCAACATAATTATATCATAAAGGCTTCACCCAAAGAGTACCTTCACCGACTTTATGACACAGATAAAAAAAGTATGCAATCAGTTTTGATTATGTTGACATATTATTCAAAGTTACTAAAAAAACAAAAACTAAATATTTTTTCGTCCTAAATGATTATATTTTAAACATATAATCTATTTTATATTTCAAGGAATCAAGAATATTTTAACATTTGAAAATGATAGCAAACAGTTTTTGTTATGTAAATAAAGATACCATTGTAAGCGACAAGTCCCAGGGTCTCTTATTTCTTCAATAATATATGTCAGATCAAGAGGCCACCGTCGGCACCTTACATATCGATGTACACACGGAGTGAAAGAGGACAATAATTAAAAAGTGAGTGTAGCTTTTCTAGGTTTGAAAGAACATGATTTAATTATATGAATAAAGATGGTAAAAAAAAACCTTTGCTGTCTGGGCACAGAACGGTACGGTAAAAAGTGCATAAAAAACCAACTTATAACCAAACAGCGGTCATAGGGTCAAACCCGGGCGTGCACAATTAACTTTTCAAATAATGTGCGCTAACACGTAAAGAAAACGTGATCATGCCCAAGAACCAAAGATTCGAAGGCATGTGGCATCGGTAAGTATTTCAATATCCAGCGATGGGCTTGCAACCTGTCACGTGTATTGCTAACTACGCAAAATGGAGGCATGTGCCATAAGTACAGTGTTTGTACGTGCCTCAGTCTATCATGAGGATTGCAGTCGTGAGCATATTTTTCAGTCTCAGATTCAGTTTATCCATCTTCATAAGTCATTTTAAGAAAATAGAAAGAAAGAAATAAATATATTTATTTGGCAACAACAAAGCACAGAAAGGACAGGTACACACTAAATAATAAAAAGACACTATAAATAGTTATAAATAAGATTTAAACAAACACATATTGACAATGAGAAGATTTTTATGCTAATTAGTCCCATCTGTGCCGTGTGGGCCAAACAGGTCCCGTCTCAGCTTAGTGCTGCTCCGCACAGTTATGAGAACAAATACGCAAAAAATCGAAAAAAAAACTGGAAAATACATTAATACTTATTTGTCAGTATTTTTTGTATTTTACTAACTGTTCTAATGGTACTCGATAGGTAGGGTTGATGGCTGTTGCCACCCGGTCTATGCTGATGTAGTATTCACTCAGTTCCGGCATGACTCTGATACCGCGAGTTTGAGGCGAGGTAGAATCGCGCGGGATTTCAACCGATATTGAATGTATTTGACGGCTTATAGGTCTTTACAAATGAAATTGCCGTTATTTTTATTTATTTAGAGCCTGTAGTATCTCACTTTCGGGAAAAGGTCTCCTTTCCCTCTTTTCATTGATCTTTATAAAAATAATAATGCTGGACATTTTCACACAGCATCATCTAGTACCAAACTAAGCAGAGCTTGTATTATGGGAACTATATGACTGATTTACTTCTTATATACTTTTTTTAATATACCTATACATATTATACATAGAAAACACCCTGACCCGAGAATTTGTTCGGCGGCGGGAATCGAACCCGCAACCTTCTCGTCTCAAGCGGTCCTTTGCCCACTGCGCCACAGAGGTCAACTGGCTAGTTGGGGCCACTCCTCATGGCATGCGTTCAGCTCGCCTTTCTCTTTCTGGGCCTTCCAGGTGGCCGCCGCCCATTCTGAACCCATTTCGTGATGCTTTCGCTCATAGTTGCGGAAAATGTGTTCAGCCCAGTCAAATTCACTTAAATTTGGTAGTTTTTTTGAGCCATATCAGCTATCTGAGTTTTGGAGCGCAGTTCCTAATGCGATTTACGAGTCTAACTCCAAGCATACTGGGTTCCATAGCTCGTTGACCAACACCAAGGTGGGACTTTTAAATATTGGCGAGGTAGCAAGTTTGCGCCGTATGTAAGGATGGGGAGAATAAAATATAATTACCGTTACGTATGGGAAAACATAACCCAATTTAGCTACTTTCATAGCATGATTTAGGCATTTATATAAATTTAGAATTCCAAGTCAAACCCCAGATGTTTCTGTTCCAAGTACATTTTAAAATTTCGCGATTAGATAACATAACATAATACAGTCGAATCGTCGGGAAAATAATTAAAAAGAGAAACGCGATAAAGACCCGTTAAACTTATAATTCAGTTCAAAGTGGCCAACGGCAAAACGGCAAATTTATATGAAGAGAGAAATTTCTTAGGTGAAGACCTTTTATATTATTACAAGTATCTACGAGAAATGTAGAGGACAGAGTAGGGGCGATAGTCATGTAACTGTATATGATTCGTACGATACTATTATTAGGGACTCGAAACTGCGACCGTTGGTTTGGCTCGAAACGCCGAGACTACCACTGGCGAAACCCTCAGGCTCCCTTAAATTACCATACTTAAGGGAGCCTGAGCCACTTTAAAAACTAAATAATCAAAAATTAGACATCAATAACTAACAATAATATCCTATATATAGATCGTTTTAATTATTTTATTTGAACTCAGCTTTGTTTAGAGTCATAAAAAACAGGGACTTTAATATCGCCGTCCATCTCCTAATCACGTAATAAATAAAATGTAACTCGCATGAACACTCTATAAAAGTAATTGGAGGCTCTTACGGGCCCGCGCCACGGGCACAGCCCGAGTGTCGATCTTAATTAGAGAATTTCGGTATTAATCACACCCTCGCAACTTTCGGGGCATGAAATCCGATGGGAAGTTTGAAGGATTTTTGATGCGAAAATGTTGGAAGTAGGGCAAACACTATCATTAACTGTTCACCTCCAGTGATATGAACAGGTAGGATTCTAGACGCATAACAAGATTACGGGTGGATTTTTCGCACAAAGTGGTTCGAATCCATGACCTCCGGATCGCAAGGTGGGGTGCCACCCACGTGGCCAATCTTTGCGTAGGAAAATATCACTGGAAATACATTAACTTCGCATTTATAAGATTAGAAGGATGATCGTGGGTGCCATATCTGTGAAGATTATTGATTATTCATTTGCATAAAGTAACCCTATAATATAATAATATGGCTTTATAAGGATTTTGCAGTTATTCAAGTTGGTTCGAGTCCCGCCATGGTTGTTTTTTGGATATTATATATTTATTTAGATCTGCGTACTGCGTCGATAGGTATATTTACATAATAATTGTGGATGGTATGGTATTATAGTTTTTTCAAAGAGAAGTGGATTTTTTGACAAGAAGAATTCGTTTGTTCCCAGAAGTACCCGTGAAAGTAGTTCCTTAGCGGAACTTTTTAGACCTTTTTTCTAACTACTTTCTTTACCGGTACTTCTAAAAAAATTGTTTCCCACAAGTTCCATTAGTGGAACTCCTCAGAGGATTGAGTATTGTACACTTTATAAAGCAATACTTAATATTGTAATTAATGTTCGTACGGTGCTTCTGCAATTAGGAGTCAGGCTTTGGATCCAATGCGAACTGACATTGTTTCCAAGCGCAAAGATTAAGATTGTCAGTTATTTCAAGAATAACTTTTAAATCTAGGAAAACCCTTTAATCTCGTTTCTAATCGCAATTTGGAACGATCGCATTTGTACAAATTGGTATTGGTGAACAGATCCAAGCCAAAAAAGCTTTTAGGTGGAGAAATAATACGCTTGTATGGCATAATATAGCTCTCATTTATTACAAATTTTATGCACTGACCTAACTAAAAGCCGTGTGTTTTCGTCAGCGCGATGTAGAAATTGTACATATTTAACAGCGCCATCTAGTTAGAATGGGCGACAACTTGAAACAATCAATTAAGCATTGACCAATTGGTAAAAAGATGATCCCCACGATCATTGATTAATGATTGGAATTAGTATTTGGTGGAATTTAATGGAACTAAATGAAAACGACTATGCTATTTATTTGTAGGTACTCTTGACGTGATTTTGACGATGCCATTCGAGATTAGAGTAGAGTATGCGAAAAAAATGTCTTAGAATATTTAAAAAAAAATATTTTGAATGAGATTGTATTGAGTGTGAAGCGTAGCTCATAGTTTTATTTTTCTACTCAAAATTTGTTTTAAAAAGGGTAACCGAGCATTACAACCAAATCGTCCTCTCTAAATCTTCCTTGTAACATTTCAAAAGATATCATTCTATTAATCCTACTGGCTTCGTTTATTTTTGCTGAATAAACAACGGGGGTAAACTTAATTTGGTTTCATTTATTCATGGTACATGTTTCAGCGTAGTACAAATGAGTAAATATTAATTGAAGTCGACCTACAAATTTACTACGAAATCAAAATGTTAATTAAAAAACTCATTGAGAATTTTTATTCAGCCTTTCTGCTTTTAAAGCTGGCTTTTATCAACGCATTAGAATTGCTTTTCAGCGTGGCAATGCAGCCAGCATTTTGGGAACGCTTCCGTCTGTTAGTGGTCTGGATCTGTTGACCTATCTATAGATCGTTTGCAGTGGTCTATAGGTAGCTACCTGTTTCTTCTGTATATTTTGTACATATACTAAAAATTTTTATATCATTTTTTTTTCTGGAAGTAAATACCTACTTAGTTAACACCTATATTCATCATTCGATTCTTCAAACCAAACTTTTGCACGACGAATTAATCGAGACAGTGATAACTTATAAACTAGTCTAAGAGCCAATACATTACATGTATTCCAGCAAACAAATATTTCATTCATTTATTCAAATAATTGTTATTTATTTATTTAATTAAAATTAAAGTATATCACTTACATCACCATGGAGGGAGACCTACATACAGGGAATACAAGTGTTATGTTCAGGGCTGGATAGCAACTGCTTACATTTTTGAAAAATGCTGTTTTGGACCTATATTTATATATTGTAGGTAGGCAGTACTCTAATTGTAGTTATGTAGCACAATATCGTTATCGTTATCTAAATAAAAAAAACGAATTCTAATATTCTATCTATAGCTAACTGTTAACAATGTATGGTTAACAACTTGCAAAATGCGGGCATGTTTTCAATGTAATGTTTAGACGTGCCTCTGACTATCTCAAATCTACTCACTGAGTTTGTATCTGAGTATGTCTACTATGTGTTTTTTTATCGTTGGCATTATAGAGATTTCCATGAAATAAACATTTGACAATACGGGGTGCGGTTGAGGTTCCGTATGATACACATTCTTTTTCATAAGTATTGACTATATAAATAAGCAAAAAATTCAAGGCACAACTTTTAAAAGTGATCGGAAAACTATTTGGAATATTTTTGTTAACTTTTTGCCTTTAAAAACTGTTTTCTTCCCAAGTATTGGTATTCCGATGGAAACAGGAATTCCGCTACAAATTGACTCTACCTTCACGGCACAGCGGACTCAAATGACGCTGAGCCGTAACATAGCGGGTTTATTATCTTATAAGATGGAAAAAGAGGAACACAGAAAACGGTTGTTTTTAACTTATTCATAGTCGTAATTGAATAAAACATTTTTAAATGGATTATTAGCGTTGTTTTATCTGTTATTGTTATTTTTGACGTTTCGAAGGCTTTGCAGCTTTCGTGGTTGCAGGCAGACCAGATAAATAAATAATAAATAAAAAAATATGGTCATTTTTCACAACAGCCCCAAAGTAAGCAGATATTATGGGAACTACATGACTGATATACTACTTATATACATTTTGAATGAAAACACCGAGACACGAGACTAATAATTGCATATCATATTAAAAAAAATCCCGCAGCGGGAATTGAACCCGCAACCTTCTGCGTCTCAGGCGGACCTTCGCCCACTGCGCCACAGAGGTCGTCAAGGTGAAGATGACAGGTGTTTTAATATACCTTAAAAACGATTACTACTGTCACAATATTATTTCATCGGAAACGTTCCAATTTATGAAGTAATAACTCACTGTCTCCTGAAGTGTAGTTTCATGTTGGATTTAATAACTTTCATAACAGCGTTCCAAGATGGTGGGACTTGCCAACCATCTTCCCTGTTAAAATTTGGAAGCGTCCATAGGCTTACTAACAGATGGACTGTATGTTTTTTTGCCTCTTTAGAAGTATAGAAAAAAAACATAAATTCCCGTAGCATTCTTGGGATATATCAATTTACAGTTGCAATGACTATATCTTTAAGCGACTCTAAAATTGAGTCTTTCTATTTGCTCAATTATTTGAGATTTTGTCAATTATCATATTTTAAAAATGTTTGACCTCAGAAAACTTTGATAACACCTGTAGCCTTTTTAAAGCTAAGCTAAATATTTAAGGATAATAAGAAAAATATCGCCAGCCTTTTTATATTACTTTCTTAGTAAAGGACAGCAACAATTTTATAGGAAATGCAACACAGAATCGTTAAAATCTGTTGTGTTTGGTCATTTTATTATTAATACTTTATTTTGCAGCAATCAATTCGCGATATTTTAATTGTAAAGTACTGTGAACACATACAATCAGCAATTGGAGATTGGAGCGTTTTTTTTGTGACAAATTTTCAAAATCGCAAATATGGCACAGTACCATACATTTATACTGCCAAAAATGGGGGTGAACAAAACCGTTTAACCAGTATACAATGCAATGTTGTAATAGTAGCCAAAATCTAACCCCCAACCTTACCCCAATCAAACCATCCCCGAAAAACTATATAAACACGGAATAGTTGCGTAACACCGACATTCTTAGAAATGTTCAGTGCCCTCCATCAGATTATTTACGGATACGCACAGTTTCAAACTTAGCAGGCTTTTGTTAAATCTAACCACTTTCTGAGGGAAAAGGGATTATCACACATTATAAAGTAAAGATCTAGTGAATGTTGGCTACATTAGGAGGAGACATGAACATTGAATCCAATAAAATAAAAGCTTTGAGAAATATCCCGGGTGTGAAATAGTGAGGAACATCGTGATAGGTCTTCGTAGATAAAAAATACACTCACGATTTTATTTTTTTTATTTTTACCTACTTTATATTTTATAACTACGCATATTGAACTATAAATTCTTTCGACTTTTGAGACTCATATACAAGGATTTCACGGGTAAAAAGAAGATTGATGAAAAAGTAGGAAGAAACGAAGGAAGAGTGAAGGGACGGTACAAAAAATATTGCAAAAACACCTAAGATTTTTCATCTAAGAGGCGAATCCGATGGCCACAGACTGTTCTGGCAGGCCCAAGCTTGTCGACGTACATCAGGACATACAAGAAAGGACCGAAAAAGCCCGAGACAGAAAGTGTGCTTTTAAATTATTTTCAGGCAAACTCATGGGATCACTCCGCTCCCACAGTCTTTGCTGTTCGAGGATTAGCTCAGTTTTGAGCCCGTCCTCTTGAGCCAACGCCAGTAAATATGGTCTGCGGAAAGATTGAATTATATGGAAATTTGATTTTGAGGTGTCATGTGACACGAACTCTGTGGCGCAGTGGGCGAAGGCCCGCCTGAGCCGCAGAAGGTTGCGGGTTCGATTCCCGCCGCGGGACAAATGTTTGCATCTGCAAATATTTGTCTCGGGATCTGGGTGTTTTCTATGTATAATATGTACGTATTTACAAAAAAGTATATAAGTACCTAGTATAACAGTCATGTAGTTCCCATAACACAAGCTCTGCTTACTTTGGGGCTAGATGATGCTGTGTGACAAATTATTATTTATTTAAAAAAAAGCCTATGTATTCCATAACTTAAAAAATATTATTTTACAATTCATGCAATTTATCTAGATAATTTATGTTAAAATTTATTTATTTAATATTGAATAATTGTTATTATTATTTTTTTATAATTTAATTTTGCGTTAGGACCCATCTCGGGTAAAGGCCTCCTCCAGTTCTTTTCAGCAGGCATTACTTATTTATTTATTATTATGTGAATGCTGCCAAGTTTTCCCTTGACACATTTGCCATAAATGATGATGATGATGATGATGATGATGATGATGATGACAAACATGACAACTGCGTGCCCCCAAATTATTAATGGCAACGTTCACCGATGGTCTCCGTACGTGTGAGAATAGTGTTGTGGCATGTTTGCATTTTTACCAGGTGAAAAATCGACCTCGCGTGACTCGGCTTTCGGATTTATTGCGGGAGGTTTGAGGTAACCTGTGTATAGCCGGCTCACTCTTACAACTCTTTTTTCAGGTAGAGCCGTCTAGGCCTAGTGGGTACCGACTTTCAGACGTTGTGGGTTCAGAAAACCTTGATCTCAAATGAACTTTGAATCATTATTTATTTGATCGAAAAAGGTGTGTTGTGCTTTCACACCATAATGGACAACACACCAAGATTTTAAGCTTTTAAGTCAAACTCAATAAGATTTTTTAACATCAAAATCACAAGCCTTAATCAACAAGTTAAGTCACAAGGATCATATAGAAACGTCAACTATAAAACTACGTAAATTTAAAATTATATATAGAATTTACGCCAATTCCTCTCATACGATCTACTTATTCCGAGCCCACCTTGTATAAATCGCTTTTGAAATTTTTAACATTGCAAGAATCTTCAGTTCTGCTGCTGATGTTAAAGTTATTTATTCGTTAAACATGTAGCATAACGGACTCTTAATAAACCTAAGTCGCACACTTATGTAGACATTATTATGTAGGAATCTACATATAAAATCGCAGGATTTTGATGGAGTACACCAGCTATTCCACAAAGGCTTCTGACACAAACTGTACGCGGGCATTGAACGGGGCCGTATCCAGCTAAAATTAGTTGATATTTTACCGTGCTTGCTAATTTACGATGATAACTTTAGCCCGAATGAGATTTATGCCGACGGCGGGGCGAATGATGAGACCGCAGTGAAGGGACGAGACCACTGGTAGCAGAAAATGTATCCTTTATACCTATGTTGCGTGACCCCTGGCTAACCTGAGCCCGAACAAGAGAGCTATGGAAACGGCTAATGAAAACCGGCCCCACAGATTGCTGGTTTCGATGAGATGTACAATGGAAAGCCTTTTTAAGCAGGGCAGCGTAGGCATGTGATGTGACGGATTTTCATGATTGATGTTGGATAGATAGAGACTATGTATGTTACAAAGTATGTTTGTGGATTGATTTTTTATATAATTTTTGCAACTGGAAAATATTTTTTTCTGTCGTCACTTCCACGTCTTCCACTTTGATGTACGTACTCAAGTCATTTTGCTTACAAGTAGACAGGAAATAGAAACCAAACTCGTGCAATAAATATTCATGCGGGAAGAATAATTATTATAAGGTACTTTTAGGGTGTGAGTGAAACGTGCGTGAGTAGAAAAAAATATTTTTGCCTAAACAAAAATGTTTTTTAAAAGCAATAACATATACAAGCTGTCCTGGCCTGGTGGGCGTTTCACCGAATTCGGATTCTAAAACTGTTATGCTACAATTTGTATTAAACGAGCTACTGTCTATGCCGTCCCGCCGAAAGGAAGGAGACGAGAAAAATCTGCAGGACATCATCAATCTGTTCAAGGAGACCGACTCTCTAATTCTAAATCTAAGTGGGGGAACTAAGGTCTGCACTGACGTCCCGCATTGGGGTGGATTGTGCATTATCCCCTTTATAACCTGACCCCAACCAGCCCAACTCCTTGAAGTAACGGAGAAGGACTCTGGGTTGATGACAGCATTGTTCCAGTATCTCTAACTTCCTGTCAGTTAATGATGACGGAGAGCATGTGTTGATGAGTTCTTGCAGTCCCGTCTTCGACCTGACTTCATTTGTAGCGATACAGTGTATCACCATATGGTGATAGCATATGGCATATGCTCCACAGTTTCTTCAGCCTGGAGATAACCAGTCTTAAGGAGATGGTGACCCTCACGTGCATGCGTTTGCTGCACCAGATACGACGAATCGAAATGGAGCTCAAAATGACATGTCGGTGTCGTCAGCGAAATTGGACGCGCCACCAGCTCCTACCGCCTCCCGACTTCCCCCCCACCCCGCGATCGTCAAGTGTGCCCCCCTCACACCCCCTCCACGCGCATACGCCGCTGCCGTCGATGCGAGCCGACCTGCTGCCAAGGGGAGATTAGAAAACCGTGAACCCGTACGCAGTACTGCGCCAGTTAGGGATACTAGGCTCTTCCTAGGAACCAACATGATGAAGAGTGCTTCATTGAAGTTGTGCAAAAAAGAAGGAAGCCCTTTAGCCGAAATCAGATGATGGCACTGCACCAACCCGGCCGAACCATTAGTTGGCTTGACCTGCGACGCTGCTGTATGTGTCCCGACTATACTGTCACGTGAAATGCTAACTAATGTACAACACGTAGTCATGTGCCAAATATGTTTATATTTCATAATTTTTGCATTCGCCTCTGTCTGCCGTCATGAAAATTTAAGTATTTATTGTGTTTGTTTTTTTACAAATTCTTGCTTTATTAAGGTACTTTATCCATCCAATAAGTACATATCCAGACGTGGTGATGGCTGTTGGTGTAAATCCTTGACTGAGTGGTGACCGAAGACCGGCCGAAGAAGTCCGGGACCTCGGTGCGTCGTCGACAATGTCGAAGATACAGGGCATATCTGGATATGAGACTCACAGGACAGAAGAGCTTGGCAAAAGCTAAAAGAAACATTTACCCGGTAATGATTCCGAGCTGAAATGATGATGATGAAGTACATCCCTGACTTTACACTCCAAAGAGTTGACAACCGCACAATATCCGAATGTATTGTGGAATTTATCGTATCAACAAACTACCTACATTGTTCACTAGAAATAGCAGGTTTTTGAATAGCAGTGACATTCAGTTATTTCTGTCGCGTTGTAAAGATGTTTCATAGAGAAAATACCATACATGCCTTGACATTTTTTCGCACTGTAGATATTTTTGTTAACTGATACGTGTTGTTAAATTGCCCATTTGACGTCGTATCAAAATAGAAGGACATATGACCCTAGTATTCAAGATGTCTATTGAATACTAGGGTATTGAATGAAATTCAGTTATATAGAACATGACTTGAAATAACACATTAATGTGTTATTGTTTATTTTGTTTGTATAATAAGGTGTACAATAAAGTATTTTATTTCATTCATAAATCATTTATCTCTATGTTACGGTTGCTCAGAACTAAAATAACTTAAGGCAGCCCTTTTAATTGATTCCTGTATTGTGTGAGATTATTCTGTTATTAAAAGCATTTACCAAGCGAAGCCGTGGGCAGAAGCTAGTTCATAATACATTGAAAATATGTATCTAGGTATACTAATAATAATCTATGTAAGTACTAAGTTTGTGTTTGTGTTTTTTACACGCGCTAATCTCTAGAACTACCAGTCGCATTGAAAATTTCTTATTACATTTGATAGCTAAAATTCATGAGGAAGGTTATTGGCTATTTATAATCACGCTACGACCCTTAAGAGCCGAGAAAAAGAAGTAATAGCGCGGGCGGGTCCTACTTAACCTTTTACCCTCGCATATCTTAACTTTAAAATAGCCAGACTATTTTCTTAGCAATAAAAAATCTAGAACCAATAAAAAGCAGCTCCTAAAAACTAATTCTGCTCACGCAAAGCCAAGAATAAGTTGAAGTGTTTGCTTTGTAACTTAAACAAAGCATTTCTGTTCTATTTGAGCTCCTCTTTGTAAGAAGTCTTGCGATAATTTGCTTAGTGTTTGCAGACACAGTCTTCTCTTGTCAAATACGATGTTTTGTATGCAATGTTTACATTATATCGTGGTATTTAGTAATCTATATACTATTAAAATCCATGGTTCGAACCCGGTCGTGCACCAATGAATTTTTCCACTCGAAAAATTTATGTGCGCATTAACACGTGCTCAAAACGGTGAAGGAAAATATCGTGAGGAAACCGGCATGCCCTTGAACGAAATATTCGAAGGCCAATAGTTAGTGTTCCAATAAGCGGCGATGGGCTTGCAACATGTCACGTGGAATGCTTACTACTTGCAAAACGCGGGCATGTACCAAATGTAATTGGACGTGCCTCTGACTACCCCCTACTTGGTATCCTCAAATATCTACTCACTGAGTATGTATCTGAGGATGTCCACCATGGGGAAGAAAGTCGTGAGCGTGTTTGTTTTTTGATCTTGATTAGTTAACATTCATCATAAAAATGCAACTTCAGTGTAAAAACAAACAGCAATAAAGACTTATCCTATCCTACTAATATTATAAACGCGAAAGTTTGTGAGGACTGATGTTTGTTTCTCCTTCACGCAAAAACTACTGAACGGATTTTGATGAAACTTTACAGTAATATAGCTTATACATCAAAATAACATATAGGCTACTTTTTATTCAGAAACCACGCGGGCGAAGCCGTGGACAGAAGCTAGTATGATATAATATGATTATTATGGCCTACTAAACACACGTTTGTTATTCACAAAAAATAACTCTTGGACCACAATTTCTACCATCAAACCTTTTTGGTCTTTTGATATTTAGACTATTTTCAGTTTTAATATTGATCAATTCTGAAAGTTTTCATGATATATGAGCAAGTATGTCAGCTTATAACAATAAGCTTCTTGAAGTATAAGTCCTGATAGGACACGTATAAGGGTGGGTTTAAAAAAACAAGTTACAGCCGCAAGCGGATTACGTCTCGTTAAAAACTGTCGCAACTTTAGACATTGTCAAGGAAAAACGAAACGTACGACTGTAATTATAATAATTAGGAAGATTTTAATTAAAAGAAACAACATAATTGCTTCATATGAGAACAAAAAAAATTCAATTGGTTATGTAATTATCGGTTATTTTAACTAAAACAAAGCAAATAAGGTGTTATTGAGAACCCACCTTCGTTTGATAGTCAATAGTAAATTACGGTTTTATGGTTGTGTAACGTGTGTTGACGACATAGTTACTTTATATAATTTATTAATCTTCAGAACACAGTATATGTACATATTATTCTTTAGAGTTACTAAGGTCTTATCAGATTGAATATAATTGTAAATTTTAAAATAACTTAAGACGAAACAACAAACAAATTGAAAGAAATCTCGAATTATCAATAAATTTCAATGGAAATTCTGCGGTTTATTTTATACATTTTAGGCCTTAGTAGTGTCAGGCAATAAAAATGTTTTTAGCTGAGATCTAAATTATAGCCTTTGTTCTAAAGTTATATACCCTGACTGAACTCGAGTTGAACTCAAGTTTAGTTCAAGTCACCTTTCGTAATGAGACCGATTGGGTTTGATGGTAGGAATCTAGGTTCGACAGCATTTGCGTATTTTACAAGTAATCAAGTTAAGTATGTTATTTTAAGCTTAGTACTTTCTGTCGGGGTAATCATTTTATGATTTTGTCGGGTTATAATATGCTCTCAGTTTACTTCCGGTCAGCTTTCAATATATATTTTGAAAACTTTCTAAGGAACAATTATCATTATTTCACAGTAGAATACCAATTTCGAAGTTAAACCGAGGCTAGATCTAAACTTTGTTAATATACATTTTAATTACTACAATAAATACCGATATCGTGTTTCTCTTTACTTGGGGTCATTTTAATATTAATTAGACGACCTCTGTGGCGAAGTGCGCGAATGCCCGCCTGGGACGCAGAAGGTTGCGGGTTCGATTCCCGCCGCTGGACAAATGTCTCGGGATCTGGATGTTTTCTAGGTACAATATATAAGTACATATATAAAGTATTTAAAAGTAGGACTGATAGTCATTTAGTTCCCATAACACAAGCTCTGCTTACTTTGGGGCTAGATGATGTTGTGTGAAAAATGAACACCGTACTATCAGTGCCGGCACCGACTTAATTTCAACTCATTCCGAGAGTCTTCGTTTTGCAACATGAATGATTCACGAATTTTTTTGGAAATCATTTAATCATAATCAAAATTATATCGAGAATCTGATGTTCACATAAAGCCGTGTGTACACTGTATCTGATACCGCGACGATGTGTACGTGCCCTAGTAATTACTAAATTAATATTCGTAATTTTCTTAGTTGCGTGGTGTACACCTGCTCAAAACGTTGAAGTGAAACATTGCTAGGAAACCGGCATGCCTCTGTTTAGCACCGCGAGGGTGCTGGGGGTGGTTTTCCAACTACCCCCGGGACGTGCGAAGGGCGTTATTCGAGAGGGGCACCGGTGCGTTCCTTTGGAGATCCCGGAGCCCCTTGACATGCATCGAGGCCGGCCACCGGGGGGGTTTTAGTGAGTCCACACCCTCAATGTAGTAGGGTATCTGATAGCAGATTTTCCCCTAGTCACAAAAAAAACCGGCATGCTTAAGAACCAACACTTCGAAGACATGTGCCATCAGTTAGTGTGCCAATAGGCAACGGGTTTGCAACGTGGAATGCTAACCACATGCAAAACGCGGGCATGTACCAAATGTATGTTGGGCCTCTGACTACCCTCTACTTGGTATCATCAAAGAACTACGAACTGAGTATGGGGAAAACAGTAGTGAGCGTGTTTTTAAGAAATTATATATGAGGATCGTCAATGCGCGTGTGATACCACTGGTGGTCCATGAGTCTATTGACCAGAGGTATTACCGTTTACCAATAGGTCACTTTTATTGTATAACTAGCATCTGCCCACGGCTTCGCCCGCGTGGTACCCGGATAAAAAGTAGCCTATGTGTTATTCTGATGTATAAGCTATATTACTGTAAGGTTTTATCAAAATCCGTTCAGCAGTTTTTGCGTGAATGAGTAACAAACATCCATCCTCACAAACTTTCGCGTTTATGATAATAGTAGGATATAATAGGACTATTTGGAATCCTAACAGATCTACGCATTTAGTATGTATATGAGGATGTCCGAGAATAAAGTCGTGAGCGTGTTTTTTTTTGTTTAACTTGCTGATAGATAGAAACCCGTCTTCTCTTTTATTCTCCTCACGGCGATCTCTGATGACCCCAATAAAGACATTACATTAGTTGAAACTACCCCAAAGTTAGGAATCGATTCGTTCGTTCTGATAACGGCCCAATTTCGGGATAACTTCGAGTCTTGGCAAGTTATTTTAAATCTTCCTTGGTACGGGGTTAGATACTGGTTTTTATAATTTGGGTTTAGAGGTTAGGGTGGTCTAAATGTTGACTAAAATGTTGTGATAAGGTTTCAGTCGAAGTTTAATAATTTTCGATTTTTGTAATGGTAAATGTTTCTGTTGTAAATCTTATTCATATTGTAAAAATGAGAGTTTTTAAATTTTTTACATACTCATATATTTATTTTTAATCTTGGGAACATACAGTACTCTTGGTAGCATCGAAAAATATTACAGAACTTGCATTTTAGGTATTTGGTAGAGTGCTAGAAACAGGCTAGTATTTTACTTATATACCTATGAAGGTTTTCATCATTAATTAGGTTACTATAAGAGTAGGTTAAATTGATGCTGTAAAGTTGTATTAATAAACAAAAATTATATGTACAAAAGAAAAAGTTAAACAAAGTCAAACATAAAGGGGCTGTAGACGATGTACCTAGCGAAGCTGCAATATATAAAATAAAGTTAAATTTAAAGTATAAATGTAAACAAACATATAATATATGTATAATATGTATGTATTTACAATAAAAATAATATATTAGTAGTATATCAGGCATGTACTTCCCATAACACAAGCTCTGCTTACTTTGGGACTAGATGATGCTGTGAGAAAAATGACCAGCATAGGTAGATGAAAAAAACTTACCTTATTAAAGGAAATCCACCCTCCGTTCCTTATCCTCTACAGGGGCATTGTCAAGTACATAATATTATAGGTATTATAAGGTTATATAGATAGATCAGGTAGATGACCAGGTGTCTAGACAAATACCTCTTACTTTTTCTTTCACGCTATCGCAAATTTGTCAAGGTAAAACTTGGCATCTGTCACGGGACATTTCCACAGCTAATGTCATTCCTAAATAATGAAATCTTTCCGTAGGCGTTAACGCCAACAGAAATTGGTATTTGTCTAGACCCCCCGATGACTTTGTGCAGACCCCCCGATGACTTTGTGCAGACCCCCTGATGACTTTGTGCAGACCCCCTGATGACTTTGTGCAGACCCCCCGATGACTTTGTGCAGACCCCCCGATGACTTTGTGAAGTCATCGGGTGCGATTCCCGCCGCAGGACAAATGTTTAAATGATCTGTTTATATTTGTCTCGGGTCTGGGTGTTTTCTTAGTACAATATGTAGTTATTTACAAAAACAAAACAAAAGAGTATATCAGTCATGTAGTTCTCATAATACAAACTCTGCTTGCTTTGGGGTTAGATGATGCTGAGTGAAAACGTCCAGCAATCTTAACTTCAAATAATACCTTTATAAACCATATTAGCACAGAAAGAGAGTCATACGTCTCTACGCCCCAAAAAAGGCAGCTACGCGGAAAGAATCCTAACTAAAGTAAAGTTAAACCGCATGTCTATTAAAAACGAGCGCATAAGGCTGTAGGGTTCGTTTAATGGTATTACTACAGTTAGACCCTAGACACAGCCCAGCTATGTCCAGCTCGTTCTCTGTCTAGCTTGTTAAGCTGCGAACCCATTGCGGTATATATATAACTAGCTTCTGCTCACGGATCCGCCCGCGTGGTAGCCAGATAATAAGTAGCCTATGTGTTATTCTGATGCATAAGCTATATTACTGTGAAGTTTCATCAAAATCCGTTCAGTAGTTTTTGTGTGAAAGAGTAACAAACATCCATCCTCACAAACTTTTGTGTTTACAACAGTAGTAGGACTAACTGATAAGTATTTGCCTTCGAAGTTTTGGTTCTAGAGTATTATTCACATATTATATTATTCAAAAAAAAAAAAACCTACTTTACCTAGTAGGATTTTTTTTCTTTAATTTTCTCGTTTGTGTATTTTTCAATTACTTTTCTATCGAAGTTCATTCTACGAATATTCTAACACAGTAACGTTTTTTGGAGGTCAATTATATAGGTAATCGAACAGGCAAACTTTTACGTCTGTGATATTAATAATGAACTAATGGAAAAATTAGCACAGCACATGTGCTGCAATGGAAGATTCCTCTAACATTTTGATACATAGCGAAACTTTACGGGTTCGCCACCTCGGTAGGTTAGCCGCGGTAGGTTAGCAGCCTTATATTTCTTCTTTTTTAATCGACTTTAATAAAAAAGGAAGTTATCGGTTCGTCTGTTTTTTTGTCTTACAAGGTATCTACGGCGATTGTTAACCGAGTTTTATGTTTCTTTTTTTAATTTGTAAGGTATACTTCAAGGAATTTTTAAGTAGAGATGCTAATTTTTCATATAATATAAATTTTATGACAAAATGACACCCCTAAGGTAGAGAAAATGGGGGATGAAATTTTATATTGGACTATTTATAAATTTCCCATTATTTTAAATTGGCTTTTCTTTTTTCCTGAAAAAACATACATTATGTGGTAACGTAGGAGTGTCGTAGCGATTATTTTATAGTCTGTGCCCTAGATCCCTTTACGTTATGGTAATGTAATCTGCACGCCTTTGTTATATGCTTCATTTTTACCGTTTTCTTTACCCGCTAGGATTGTTTTCTTATTTATCATGATTTTTGGTCCCTATTTTTGTGGGTTTTAATAATCGGGTTAAGATAGGTCGGTCATATACCAAGTTTGGTTGCACTCGTAAAAAAATAGGTTACCGCGTTTTATGGAAGCAATTTTTGTCTGAGATTTTTTCTAGGGTTTAAACGCGTTCTAGTTTTATCGTGTGTAACGGTAGTATACTAAAGAACGCAATTAAGTATACATTGGAAAAAATGGGACTATAGAGATGTAGTGACCGACGATGTATTGTAGGTACCTAGGCCCTCATCAGATGTACCTTTTATAAGGAGAGTCCGCGGAACAAGGGGAGGGGATTCAGGTGATCAGACTTCCAATCCAATTAGCGATATCCAGTATATCGCTAATTGGATACTTATTAGAGCTATATATGTACAAATATCCAGCTGTAGCCTTTTGTATGATTATAATGATTATAATGATAAGAAAACATATTTTAGATGTTTTTCAGAACAAAGTTTTGACGTTTGTTATAAATGGATATTTAGCCTTTGTGTTCAGTTACAAATTTACATATATCCACCATCACACAAGCGCTTGGCACATATAGTAGTATTACAGGATTTTTCTCTTTTCTATGACACTACGTTAGTGTCATGAGCAATATTTTTTTACACTCAACAGACATCCTTAGTCCTGACCCCACACTAGGATTCCCTGTGTCGTAAGTTTAAAGAACTACGAGTACCGTGGTACCAGACACACCCACACCCGAAACATATACCTGCAGAATATGCAACCGTCCCGCAGCGGGAATCGAAACTACACCTCTTGCGTCGCAGCCGGCAACTCGCTCGCCGCGCCACTGAGGTCATCATATAGTCAATAGTTTCTCCCATGACACTCTAAGGTTTTTGATTGACAGAATTCACTGCTCACCCCTTATCATCGAGTAATGCTTTTGCGCAAAGCATTTGTTATTCCATACACGTGTATAACTATGATCGGACATGACGTCATGGACGTGAGGCTCTCAAGGGAGACCGGACTATCGATATGTGAATTGTTTCACTGCAGTACCTACCTGCAGAATCGTCCGCATTATTTAATACTAGCTACTGCCTACGGCGTTGTACGCGTAGTAAGAATACTACGCTACGTATTGAAAGTAGCTGATGATAAGTAGATGTTATATTTTGACGACCTCTGTGGCGCTGTGGACGAAGGCCCGCCTGAGACGCAGAAGGTTGCGGGTTCGATTCCTGCCGCGGGACAAATGTTTGTATCTGCAAATATTTGTCTCGGGATCTGGGTGTTTTCTATGTATAATGTGTATGTATTTACAAAAAATAAGTATGTAAGTAGTATATCAGTCATGTAGTTCCCATAACACAAGCTCTGCTTACTTGGGGCTAGATGAAGCTGTGTGAAAAATTCCAGCATTATTTATTAAAAAAAAAAACTCTTTTACCGTTAAGGCAGCGTTCCTAAGACGTATTCGCCCGACCATTTGTCATTGACTTTTGTTACAAAATTGGTATCCACGAGAAGGCCTTTTATTCTAACGGGATAATATACAGCCAATGCCCACCCGAAGGCTCATTCTAAATATAAATAAAATATTTTTTGAAATCGGTTGATTCGTTTCGGCGTTTACCTCCTATATCAAAACTTACAAACTCACCAACTTTACCTCTTTATAATATTAGTAACTAGCTTCTGCCCACGTCTTCGCCCGCGTGGTACCCGGATAAAAAGTAAACTATCTGTTATTTTGATGCATAAGCTATATATTACTGTAAAGTTTTATCAAAATACGTTCAGTAGTGCGTGAAAGAGTAACAAACATCCATCCTCACAAACTAAGGCGTGTATAATAGTTAGGATTTATTGAAGATTGTACACGAATACACGTATATAAGACAGAATGAGAGGAAATGTACAAGGGTGAGTTTAACCCTAAAAAGTTTTCTCCCGTAAACATTTGAGGCTAGGGAGAGGAAGTTATAGGGTCTTGTTTAAAGTAGAAAGCAAAATAGATGTTGAAAAGTACTTAACTTCAAAGTGCGGCATCCGGGATGGTGAGCAGTGTTCCTCCAGCTTACAGATGAGCTGAATTCCGAGATATTTCCGATGATTATAACATGACCCGCTTATAAAAAAAAATGTAAAAAGAGCCCTTCAGAGTAGGGGTCAATACAATCTCTATTCAATTCAAATCCAGTAACGATATTTTTTTTCAACTTCCTGCCTGTGACTTTTCTGTCGCAAACTCTATTCAAAACTCGAATATCAACGTCGAAATTGCTTCAAAAGTACCTACCAATAAATAGTATAGTCAATTTCATGTATTGCGTTCAAGAGTGCCAAATTCCAACGGGTTTGTCGATTGTCGAGAAGAAAAAAAGTATTTTGTCTCTCTCTTTTGTTTGACGGAATATACAATCGTTTTTGTATTCTCTTTCGTAGAAATAAGGTTTTCTTGGGTGCTCATGTTAAGTAAGCTGATAGGCCTTACACCAGCAGGAATTCGTAGGGCCCGTCGCCGTAAGTAGGTAAGGACAGTACATTCTTCGGTAGGTAGTGTGGAGCTCCTAAGCAAATACTACTCCAATAATCCTACGACGCTAGAAGCAATGTTATATAGGTTCTCATGAACCAAGCGACGTAACCAGGCGAGGGCTCCATTTTGCCCGTGTAGTGAAACGAGTATTGTCTGTTTTCTCGTTTCTATCTCAAAAGTCGATAAGCCGTGTCGGCCTAGTGGTCTATCCCTATTTCCGATCCCAAGGCCGTGGGTCCGAACCCGAGCGTGCATCAATTCGACTTCCATTGCCTTCTGTCACACCATAATGCCAAAAATATAGATTTGTTAGATAACTCATAACAAGAACGATTATTACACAAACAACCGCTAAACGGAATCTACATGGATAGGGGCTTTTGCAGCATACGATACGATTATTTTGAAACATTCGCAGTAGATGACATGAAGTTGTCCTAATTGTCCGATTATGGGACAATTAAGGACAAGTTTATTGAGGAAAAGTTTACACTATGTTAACATTATTAATACGCTCAAAACGAAGGAAAACATAGTGAGGAAACCGTCCTAGGACCAAAAACACGAAGGCATGTGCCATGTGTTAAATGTTATAACTAGCGATCGACTTGCAATCTGTCACGTGGAATGCTAACTACTTGCAAAACGTGGGATTGTGCCAAATGTAATACGCCCTAGCGTCCTACATATACTTATTTTTTCTTCAAAGATCTACTGAGTATGTATTTGCACATAATACAAGCTCTGCTTAGTTTGGGGCTAGATGACGCTGTGTGAAAAATGACCAACATTATTAATATTATTATTATTTTTAAAACAAAACTTAATGACTACAACAGAAAAGGTGATTTCCTTGAGGGATGAGTTGAATTGCCACACCCTGCGAAATGGTGGCTACACGGGAAATGGACAAGTTCCCGACAAGTCGGGCATAGCGGAAATTATCGGGAATTTTGGATCCGCTGGATTTGAATATCGTTATGATGTTGGGATGCGAAGCCTTGTTTAGGACAAAATCGGTTGGGTTCAGAGATTTAATAATAGATACAAACAAACAAACAAACTTTCACATTGCTGAAAATTAGTTGCACAAACTACAAATCCTATCAATTCATACAATCTCATAGAATAATCTTCATTCAAAGTTTATCCAGAAGAGGTCGCTTTTAAGCGATAAGACTGCCCATTGTACCTTAAGTTTTGTAGTTTTGTTAAGTTGTATTTATTGTTCTTATGGCGTACTATAAAGTTTTTTCATTTATTCAAACAACCACAAATTACAAAGTATACTATAACTATAGTTGACTGAAGAAGAAATAAGAAAAAAAAAGTAGGTGACGATGAAATTATCCAGCATATGCTACAACCATGCCATGTGCTGGAGATCACTGTTGACATTATTAATGTTTACAAAGTGCTGGTAAAAATAAACATTTTAATATCGAAAGCAAAGCTCTATATTAAACAACTCCACATAAGTAGGAAAGCCTTAGAGGCGAATGCAATCAAAGAGCTCTCATTTTTAACATATTTCAAAGATAAAAGATCAAAAGTGTTTTTAATATTCACGTTTATAATATAAGAAAGCGAAGGGTCTTTTTGTGAGTTTACACGACATGTAATGAATAAAACATCTGATCCCTAAGCCTAAGCTCATCACCCGGACGTGTCCCATTGGAAGCTGGGACATACAGCACAGTAAGATGACGAGCACAACTATATTTTTTGTTGTTTGTTTGTTGTTGTGAAGTTGATAAAAAGTAAAATAAGAAATTTCGTCACTTATTTTTTCATGAATTTATATGGGACTACACTTAAAGTATACTTTACCCTTTAAAAAAGAACCATTAACATCGGTCACAATCGCGTAACATACACACAACAAAAAAAGTTAGTTAAAATCTCAGTTAAAAAGCTAACTTGCAAAACGCGGGCATGTACCAAATGTAATGTTAGGACGTGCCTCTGACTACCCCCTACTTGATATCATCAAAGATCTACTCACTGAGTATGTAACTGAGGATGTCCACCATGGGGAAGACAGTCGTGAGCGTGTTTGTTTGTTTAGTTAAAAAGCACACATGCATTGTCATCAATACATTCATGTCACAGCAATGACCCGTTTTTTTTGTTTCAACTAATTTGTGGCCAACTGTAGAGTCTTATCGGTTGCCTCTATGAACTGTTCCTAGGTGAAAAATATTTTTTATACACTAAAGTAGCAAACAAGGATACGGCCCACCTGGTTGGTAAGCAGTTACCGTAACCTATGGACACTTGCAACACCAGAGATATCATTCACGCATAATACTCATAAGACTCATGTGTCTATAATTCCACTGGCTTCTAAACTCTTCAAACCAAAACTCAGCAATGCGAGCATTACTGCTTAGCAGAAATAAGTATGATGTTAGTACTTCTCTAGACGAGCCCTTTACAAGGAGCTCTTCTACTAACTATTAATAGGTGATGGGACACAGAGCGAATGTGGTTCATGTTGTATTCCCGCTAAAATATATTAAAATTATAAAACAAAATCTTTTATTTGAATACGTTGGTAACCACTTATTTTTTTACTCTAAAAAGGCAGAATTAAATGACATGTACAAAGGCGAACTTAACCTTAAAATGAGTTTTCTTCCAGCAAACCTTGAGGTAATCATAGAGGTAGGATCGTGTACATAAGAAAATAATAAAAAATAACTACTTTCCTTTATTGAAATTCAGGTTTTGTAGATTAAATACAAACGTATATGATGAAGGATTTACAAACCAAATTATATTAACCTTTTGAAATCACTATGAAGTTGTATAAGCGCTTCTACCATGTGTTTTAAATAAAACCTCTTTAGTCAAATAAAGATTACTTTTTCCTTATAAAATTTAAAAAAAACAACACATCTTGGAATACACAAGATAATTAAAAAAAATAAAACTAATTAGCAATTGTCCACGTTTTACATAGTAACAAGTTATGCCAGGTTGCAATCCGCTTGGAAATAACAAACTGGGAGGAAAGCATATTGGCTAGACATGCTTTCCTTCCAGTTTGTTATTTGAAACGTCCGTGTGTTCATACAACAATAGCATCTCACAGCATCCTCTAAAACGTCTGTCATCTCGGCTTCCATCTCATTTCGCGGACCGACGACTCTATTCCTTTTGATGCCGTCTATTATTCCTCCCCCCTATATCCTGTATAACCTGTTACGCCCCCTTTCATCTCAGAACTTCCTGTTTTAAATGTTACGGATTTAAGTCTAAAAGCAAGCTAATTGTCTTGGGATCTACGTTGAAATAGACGATTCCATTTTGTGTTTTCGAAAATAAAATGAATGAATAGTTTGTAAGATAATGAAAACAGAGAATTAAAAAATACTCAGAGGCGTGTTGGCCTAGTAGCCCCCGAATTCCGATTCGGAGGTCGTGGGTTCGAATCCCATCGTGCACCAATTGTTTTTGTGCCCAAAAAAAATATGTTATGCACACGTGCTGAAAACCGTGAAGGAAAACCGGCATGCCATAGAACCGAAAATACAAGGGCATGTGCCATCAGTTAGTGTTTTAATGAACGGCGATGGGCTTGCAACTTGTCACGTGGAATGCCAACTACTTACAAAACGTGGGCATGTGCCAAATGCAATGTGTGGTTATGCTTCTGAACACCTGGTACTTGGTATCGCCAAAAATCTAGTCACGGAGTATGTAATTCAGGATGTTCATGAAAATAGAGTCGTGAGCATGTTTGTTTTGTATAGAAAATAACAAAGTAGCTATAATAATAATGGATTGAAAAAATATAGGTTTCTTAAAACAAAAAACAAACAAACAAAACAAACACGCTCACGACTGCCTTCCCCACGGTGGACATCCTCAGATACATACTCAGTGAGTAGATCTTTGAGGATACCAAGTAGAGGGTAGTCAGAGGCACGTCCAAACATTACATTTGGTACATGCCCGCGTTTTGCAAGTAGTAAGCATTCCACGTGACAGGTTGCAAGCCCATCGCCGCTTATTGGAACACTAACATGCCTTCGAATTTTTGGTTCTAGGACATGCCGGTTTCCTCACGATGTTTTCCTTCACCGTTTTGAGCACGTGTTAATGCGCACATAAATTTTTCGAGTGGAAAAATCTATTGGTGCACGAACGGGTTCGAACCCACGACCTCCGGATCAGAAGTCGGGGTATCGCCCACTAGTTAATATTCATCCCTTCTTACCCTTCTGAAGATTATGTATTAAAAAAAAATATTCCTGTAATAAACTCCCAGAACACGTATAGTATCCCAAATGGGGATTTTCAAAATTCCGGGTTATTTTTTTAGGGAGAATAAGTCAGGTGTTTTTGGTATAAAATATCATAATTCAGCTATATTAGGTACGGAACCCTATGGAAAATAAATAACGCTCTGCGATAACAAATGTCCTATCTGGACTTTTATATTCAACTAACAAAAATACTGCCCACCTCTTGGTAAGCGGTCACTGTAACCTATGGACGCTTAAAATAGCAGAGTATACGCGCGTTTCCGACCCTGAGATATAACGGGTGAAAAGTCTCGTGTTCCTGTAATTTCACCGGCATTACCTTTCTTACACAACACAGTGAGTATTAGTGATTAGCGAAAGAAATACCCGGACGCGGTTTTTCACAAGAAGCTGTTCTACTGTTGAAAAATATTTTAATTTATATAAATATACTAATCTAGTACAAGACAAGTATATTTAGTGTTTTTTTTTGTATTCGATCTCTGTGGCGCTGTGGACGAAGGCTCGCCTCAGACGCAGGTTGCAGGTTCCATTCCTGCCGCGGGATAAATGTTTTTATAATCTGCAAATAGCCTCGGGTCTGGGTGTTTTTTTATATATAATATGTTTGTATTTACAAAAAAACTACAAGTATTTCAACAGTGATGTATTTTATTTATTTATTTATTTACACTTCCGCACAAACAATGTAGTGCTAGGAGGACTTATTTTCAATAATACAAGCTCTGCTTAGTTTGGGGCTACATGATGCTGTGTGAAAAATGACTAGAATTATTTATTTATAATATTATTATTATAATATAAATATAATAGATGTAAATATTGTAAATATAAAGCGTATGGTTAAGAAACAAACCTCTGTGGCGCAGTGGGCGAAGGCCCGTCTGAGACGCAGAAGGTAACGAGTTCGATTCCCGCCGCTGGACAAATGTTTGCATCTGCAAATATTTGTCTCGGGATCTGGGTGTTTTTTTAATATGTATGTATTTACAAAAAAAGGTATATAAGTAGTATATCAGTCATGTAGTTCCCATAATACAAGCTCTGCTTACTTTGGGGCTAGATGATGTTGTGTGAAAAACGCCCAGCATTATAACTAACATTTATGTAAATAAACTGATCCAATTTCCTGTTAAGAGACAATGCTTTACATGAAAGTAAGCAATGCTCTCTCAAATGAATGCAATACCTATTTATTATTTACTTCCGAGAGCTCTCGAGAGAGCTATTTAATTCAATATTTGAGTAAAGACTTCATATTTCTAAATAAAAGATCTTGTAGGAAAATATGAGCGCTGCATTGTATGAATGAAACAAGGTTTTATTTGGACAAGGTTTTGCGTCGGCGTAACTGAAACATATCAAATTCACTTAGTTTATAAGTTGATGTTTATGGGAACTACATGACTACTTCTATGTATTTTTTTTGTTCATACATACATAGAAAACACCCAGGCCCGAGACAAATATTTGCAGATCATAAAAACATTTAGGCAGGAATCGAACCTGCAACCTGTGTCTCAGGCGGGCCTTCGCCTACAGACTTTTCACCCGTTATATCTAAGGGTCGAAAACACGCGTATTTCTGGTATTTTAAGCGTCCATAAGTTACAGTAACCGCTAATAGGTGGGCAGTATTTTTGTTAGTTGAATAAAAAAAACAATATTTTTGTTAATTGAGTAAAAAAATGCAAACATTTGTTAGGCGACAGGAACCGAACCTGCAACCTTCTGCGTTTCAGGCGGGCTTTCGCCCACTGCGCCACAAAGGTCAAGATAAGCTTTAAGACAGGCCATTAAATCTTTAATTTAATATGTTTTTCTTTATTTCACAAGGTGTAGAATAAAATATTTTCATTAATTCATTAATTCTTCAATACATTTTTACGTCTGGCAACTTTTACTGAGCTCGTTACGATGCCGTTTCTAATCCTGTTATGGGGACAGTAAAAAACTTATGAAGCCATCCGGCCGTACCTGTCTCGGCCTCGCCATAAACTAAATTGAAATTTCGCATCCTACATGACTTCACAGACGGTTCAACCTCTGGACCCGAGAGGCAGGGCTGGTATACATCATTGAACCACAGATGATATCGTATTTTTGCTACAGTCGGTCTATTTTATTTTCTACCTGGAGCCTGACCATCAAGCTTATTGCGGTTCAATTCAAATATATAATGTCAAATCCCGCTTTGCGATTAACGATCGTACGTCAACGCCATAGCGTCCTCGACCACACAGTTTGACATTTTTGTTATATTTGCAATATGACATGGCGGCTAAGCCCCTAGAATAGTATATCTTTAGTATTTTTTCAAGTTTATGTAGGTTTTATAATACCCAATGGAAATTGCTATAACATGAAATTTAAATAGTCGTTATTGGGTATCATTAAAGGATATTACAACTATACCATATACTTTAATATTCTGTTGGTGACGTTTCGTCGACCATTTAGAGGACACCTCACGAACCATTGTGACATTTCAACTAAAAATACATTATACAGATAAAAAATATTATTATTTCACAGGTAGTTTTTCTCGTGTGAGTGTCACAAATACCGGCTATACGTGTGACTTTGTCACGCGTAATGGTCATGGAGTAATGTACGTTGAAATGACACAAAATGTAGAACGTCTTAATGAATCTTACGTCCTTTTGGTAAATGCTTCTAGCTTCTTTGTGTACCAAATTATTTTCGAGTATGTGAGTTACATGTCTTTGAACAGTTTTATTAAAATTCTGGTGTGTATTAAGCAAACACTGGCAGCTTCAAGTTTTCTGTTTTTTAAGGCTAAGCTTTTTAAAATTGAAGGCACGTGGCAGCGGTTTGCATCCAATAAGCGATACGCTTGCCACATGCCATGTGGAAGAAAAAACGTAGGCATGTGGCAAATTTGTGACGAAATGTGAATTTCTTTATTACAAAAATAGTTGAGGAAATCTCAAACTTTAAAAGACCTGTTCAATGATAGACTAAGAGGGGGCCGACGAGTTTTTTTTTTCACTTTTACAAGTCTCCGCGAGTAATTACTGTAAACCAAATTGATCTCGATCCGCTTTAAACTGAGAAAATCAATGAAATGAAATATATTTTTTTGTCAAAACTAGGTACTTAATATAAAGTGTTGCCATATTGATATTAGTCCGGCTAGTCTACCAGAACAAACAGTTTAAAATCTATGCGGAGAAAAACAAAGACATCGTGACTTATAAATAGAAATTACTAACGATAACGAAAAACAATGTCAAAAGAGAATAAAAAAAGAAAATTATCCAATTACTTGCATTATGAAAAAAAGAATAAAAAATAATTATTATTCCAGAATCAATGGAATCGTATGCCGTTTTAATGGGCATGTTATTAAGGACAAATCTAAACCCATTCTCTTTAAATCGGTGACAATCGATGGACACGATAACTTTGGAGTTAATTTACATAGTAAATTATGATTCCGAAATAACAAATTGTTTTTTTTTAATTTTGTTAGATTAAATTTAGTGATATGAAGGCATACGCGATGAACAAACCTAGCTTATGTTGCATAGTCACTAAAACTTCTACGGACATGTTTTAAGGAAGCGTTTTTGCAAAAAACTTTCCTACGCGTATTAAACCTTTTCTCTAACCCATTATGACCCATAAAACTTAAAGTAGATAGAAATTTATTGGATAAAGATACATTATTGGGATACGGGACTTCATAGAAGTACTCAGTTTTTAGAGATTCGATGAAAAATGGTGGAAACGGAAATCCTAATAAATGTTTTTGATGTCCGTTCATTGGTGTCATCACCACACTAATTTGCCAGTTTTTTAATTATCATAAATACAAAATATCAAGGAGAGTGGATGATCAAAAATAAATTAACAAAAAAATACATTTCAAATTATTAACAACATCATATTTTAAAACGGGAAACCCTCATGAAGACTCTCGAAATGAGTCAAAACTTAGACGGTCCCTTCACAAAGTATCCGTATCAGTTTTAAATTATTAATAAAATAAGTCCTATATTTGCCATCGAAGAATATCGGCCCATTGCCACTCTGTCCTCACCAGCTAAGATTTTCGAGAATGTACTTCATAAGATAATATACACGCAGGTCGAGAAATTCTTATGCAATGCACAACACGGCTTTAGACGTAAGAGGTCAGTCAATACTAACTTGTTAACTTTAGTGGAGTACGTCTCTGCGCAACTTGACAAAGGGCGGCAAGTGGACGTACTCTATTTCGACTTCAGGAAAGCATTCGATAGGGTGAATAATGATATACTTTTGGCAAAATTAAGTACCATAGGCTTTACCCCTTATCTGAATGCGGTGGTACAAAGTTACAAAGGCAATGGAGCTCACATTCCCCAATATTTTGAATAATAATATCATATATTATATCTATCTTTATTATAATAAGAATGTATCAGGACAAATTCTGAACATTAAAGATATTAAACATTTTTTTTTGGAGGTTACTGAATCCATTTTTTTTTAATTTTTGTCTTTCTGTCTGTCTGGCTGTGTCTGGAACGCGCATCACGCCGAAACTACTGAATGAATTCAACTGAAACTTGGCATGATTTGAGTTTATACTACGGAGCAGGACAAAGGATACTTTTTATCCCGAAATTGAGCACGGTTCCCATGGGAGAGGGGATGAAAGTCAAAATGTGTACTTGGTTGTAATTCATAAACGCGTAGTCAGATTTCATTCTATCTCTTTTTATTAGAAAGGAGGTACTTTAAAAATTGTTCCGTAAAAATTTCAAGGTTATCGGTTAGTAGTTCAAAAAACCTTCAGTAGTAGATCCAAATAACTTGAAACCTAGAATGTATAGGAGCGATAATACCTACCGCAATTATCGCAATTTAATTATTTTCAACCGACTCCTAAAAAGGATGCTAATATATTTAGCCTAGAAATAGAGCGCTAGAGTAAGCGTAGGTTTCTACATTTACGCCACAAATGAGTTTTATATGTTGCTGGCACAATTAAACATACATACAATATGTTACGCGATATCTTCGCCATTTGTAAACCAATTAAAATGATTATTTTTTAATGGGTAGGGTATACTTCAAACGTAAAAAAAAATCACCTAAGGGTGATGAAATTGTATATTGTACTTTTTTATCAATTTTACCGTTATATGAAGTCGGTTTTTCGACATTTAATGTCTTTTAAATTAATTTTGGAAAATAGTCGTTACATTGTAAATAGTTTACTTTTTCACGTAAAAAATACTGAACGGATTTTGATGAAACATAACAGTAATATAGCTTATACATCAGAATAACACATAATATAACACATAATTTATAATGTATGTGTGATTTGTCCATAATATAACGGTAAGTATCAATGAAGCCAGTAAATTTATATCGGTTATATTCCTTACCTATTTGTTTCACGGCTAAACCGCTGAGCCGTTTGTGATGAAATTTAATATGGACAATTTGGACATAGTTTGAAACCTAGAAAAGGTCATACACTACTTTTATCAAAATAGCACGCGGGCGAACCCGCGGGCAAAAGCTAGTATATTAATATTATGGGAAAGGTCTATTATTTTTACTTTTATACCTATTAAATTACCCCAGTTATGAAAAATAGGAACATATAGAAGTTAATGAATGTAAATGAAATTATGACTGAAATGTTTTTTTTTGACATGCTAAATAATACAGAACCCTGATCAAGCAAGCCTAGACACGGTCTTGGATAGTTTTAAAGATAGATACGGAAAGTTACGTTCTGTTACGAAAATCAAAACTTTTAGACCTTATGTCAAAGAGAATTAGGTGGATACTGCATGAAGAAGGACCGCTCGCTGTGCATAAATAATTTAATATAATATTTTTATGAAGCATTTTGATCTACGCATTTATAGCGATAAAATCACTGGTGAGGAAAATCACCGTTCTTAAGCGTTCTTCACTCTTGCTCCATATACCCACGTACACCAACCATCTTAAATTCACTTAGTTAATTAAGTTGTTAAGCTTAGTTAATTTAGTATAATTAAGTTGACGATTATGAACAATATGATTTCGAAGAAAATTTTTTTTCATATTTCTTTAGGTATATTCACGCTTAAATGTGCATCACCTTAGGTGTTACATTAAAGTAGCCGTAGTATATTATGGCCCCTGTCAGGGCGCTTCAAGTTTAAGGCCCGAGTTCACCAACACAGTTACGGTCGATTAAGTCCTAATTTTCATAGGAATTTGTCATCATAATCTATTATTAGACTTGACCGTCCATTTATTTTGTTGGTGAACTGCAAATTTAAGACTAGATGTCGCCACTAGTAGATTAGACCGCGCTATCGATTTGTTTTGGCAAGTCCCTTATAGACTTTCGAAAGGAAATGTATTGAACCCATCAGCACGCTATAATGCTGACGCGGTGGTGACGTCATCAAGTCCCGAAAGAGTGGACACTTCACAGATACACCGAGCCCACCGGCGGGGTCGATGAGTGAGAGAGTCGATTATGATTAAGCGAGTGTGTACAGATATGTACCAGGGCGTTTATCTGCAGTTCCTCTCCCCCTGGCAACGGCCCAAGCCGACGTCCTTATCTTAACCTTTTAAAGGCTGAGCGCCCTCTGTGCTCACCCGTGTCTCTGACCAAGGCTATCTGCAGCCCAGCAGCATTAAAGTACATTCAGAGAAAAAATAATGTTTTGTATCAAAACAACTTCAACGTAGGAAACCGATACGGACTATATCGGAGCAGCTGTTTCTAGCAATCCATAAGGAATCAAATAAACCAGAAGATTAGCGGTGTGGATTCCCCGAACCCTAATCAAGGCTCATACCTACCTCTCCAACCTACCCGCCTTTTTATCTACCGCCGAATTACCTTTCTGTGCTTTTTTGTTGTGTCAAATAAATTACATTCTATTCTATTCTGTTCTAAAATGTGATAGAAGTGGCCCACAGATGAAATACCGCGGCTATTATCTGTCATAGCGAAAAATGAGATTTAATTAAATTCCCTAGAGCGCCAACTTTATCATACGTGGCGTGTGAAATCATATTTTATCTAGAAAGTAACATTTCTTCTTAATAATTTCGTTTACTTTAATGTCGACTGAATATACTGAGATTCGAAATATGTGTCACACGTGCAATGGCGGGCGAATATACGATTCCCACTGCTGGAGAAATGTTTGCATGTTGCGCTCTACGGACATCACATTTTAGAACAGAATATAATAGAATGTAGTTTATTTGACACAACAAAAGCACAGAAAGGTAATTCGGCGGTAGATAAAAAGGCGGGTAGGTATGAGCCTTGATTAGGGTTCGGGGAATCCACACCGCTAATCTTCTGGTTTGTTCGATTACTTATAGATTGCAAGAAATTGCTGCTTCGGTATAGTCCATATCCGCAATGAGTATCGGTTCTGCAAATATTTATACCGGGTTTAGATGTTATGGTATCACGGTACTCGTAGTTCTTGATACCCACGACACAGGGAATCCTAGTGTAGGGCCATGACTATGTGTGTGTCTGTTGGCTATTTTTATTTAATTCTTGTGCGTAGTTTACTTGTTTGGTAACCTGTACGGGTGACCGTTAGTGTAATAGCCTTAGACCCTTTTATTAGGTACTGGAGTTTATGTAAAAGCTAACTTTAGGTTACTTATATCTACAACTTAAGTTTTTTTTTTAGTTTACTTATCAGCCTGAACAACATCTGTTTTTTACATTTTAATCAGAAATATAACTACCGAGTTAACTCTTAAAAAATAAGTAAACACTAAACGGGAATACGATCACGAGCACCAAGAAACATCTGTCACACCCAAAAGTCAAGAACCGAATGACAGACGCGTTTCTTTTTTTTTCTGAATGGACGTAAATGCTGCGGGGCCGCAAATAGCCTTGGTCAGCGTCACCGGACTACGGCGAGCGCAGAAGGCGCTCAGCCTGTAAAAAGTTGGGATGGGGCAACTAGCATAAGGACACCACTTAGGTACGGACGCCGGTGGGCTCGGTGTATCTGCGAATTGTTTACTGTGTCGGGACTTGATGACGTGATGGGGTCATCGGGGTCACCAAAAGCGTGTCTACGGAGGGTTTTTCTCATTTCTTGTAACATATACCATCTTTCTAAAATGTCAATACTATGTAATCCATTATCTATGGCAGCGCACCCTAGTGACTATAATTCAATAACCTATAAGATTTTTTTACACTATTTTGTTACGTAGAATTTTAACGAATTGCAAAACGCGGACATATCTCTGCCTACCTCTTTGTATCCTCAAAAGTGTTGACTTTTCCATACTCAGTACGTTGGTACTGAGTATCTATCTAAGAATATTCATCATGGAAAAAGTCGTGAGCGTGTTTGTTTGTTATATTTAAAATGCGTTATTGCTTCCAGAAATCATTTGGACAGAGAATAATCTATTCTTGGTCACCGTTTTAAATGTCACCGGTAAACAAATATAAAACATTTTAGGCCGCTTTTTAGAATCAATGAGTTATTTAGAATGAAAAAGTGGCTCAAATGATAGCAGAAAAGTCAATTACGACAAAAATAAATTGCCTTTCACTGACATAAAAGCATACACCTCGTCTAACCTAGAGAAGGTTAATGTGACCTATAAGACCCTGGTATACTGAAATACGAAGATATATTCTATCGATAGAAGATATACGAACTCATTGTATGAACCCAATGACGACCTAAATAGCGCAGCGGGTGAGTAGCCAGCTGCGATGCAAGAGGTGCGGGTTCGATTCCCGCTGCGGGATAAAATATTTGCATGTCCTGCAGATATTTTTTTCCGGATCTGGGTCTTGTGGTAGTTTCTCATACTAACGACACAGGGAATCGGTTTTATTCGTTTCAGATTATCACGTTCTTACTAGTGAAATTCCGAGCATGGCTCTCTGCATAGCCCGCTGCGCGACCTGCTTTTGCGACATGTACTCTAATCTAATGAGGCGCTGGCTGGTGGAACTTGGGCCGATCTCTCGCCTGGTCTCCAAATAGTTGCAATAAGTAGGTTATAATTTGTAAAAAAAGAGATTTATTTAATTGATTTAATTTAATTTACTAATATAGTTATAGGTACCTATTATGTAATACTAACTCAATATGGATCTTGGTCTGAAATAAATAAATATTATTATTATTTTTATAATATTACATAAATGAAGACTAAAACCGCACACGTGATTTCAAGAAACCCCTGTCATCTCTCTATTCGATACCTATTCTAAACATAAATCGTTTTTCTCGAATAAACGAGCGTGAAATCGATATCCGTCCATATTTCCTGTTGTTCCGGCATACACACAATATCAGCGATACGAGATTCTGATATTGGAAACAAAAGTATTACGAAAATACTTTAGAATCGTATGCCCTGCACAAAAGTCAAAATATCTTTAAAACATAAACACCCAACATACACAACACACATACATAATCCTGATCCCACACTAGGATTCTGTGTCGTGGGTATCAGGAACTACGAGTACTATGGTACATTCAAACATTTGTCCCGCTGCGGGAATCGAATCCGCGAAAAATGTCTAGCATTATTTATCTTTTTACCTTTACATAGTTTAGGCAACTCGAAAAAATAAATTGGACTCGGCGAAGATATTCCGAAAAAGATGCCAGTTTATGGCTCGCATGAAAACTCAGTCTCATGTTCTCGGCTTTGCGGATTTGTAGACGGAGATTGGAATGTAAAACTATGGTTTATGGGAGTCTGTCTGACTGTATATTTTATGTTTTGATACGAATCGTAATAGATAATGTGAATTGTAGTGATGCGTAGGTATCCTGGAACCAAAAAATATCGTTCCATTAACTGGCAATGAAAATAGGTCATAATTAACTCGAAAACTGTTCCGTAAATGCAATTTACGGCCTTATGGCCGTGCGTAAATTGTAATGTAGAAAGAGGTTTATTACATCCATAATAATTCTACAATGAAATAAAGTATCCATGCCAAATACTTATTTAGTTTTAAAAATGGAAACGGCCACACTAGTTCGTAGTGAAAAAAAACAAAGCGGGAAACAGGGAACGAAAATTTTCATGTTAGCAACAAACTGTTATTTAAATATCCTCGCATTTGTGTTGACAAGTTATTTTTTAGGTGTAAGTGATCAATTACACCTTCGAACTCTATAGCGCCTTTGCACGCATTGGCTCACTCACTCACCTATATTTTTCGGGTGTAAACGATCACTTACGGCTCGTTACTATTAAGGTTTTTTGTTTTCATTTAATATTAGTTACATTGTAATCGTTTCATACAGATTTATGTTACATTTATTTTTGAATAAATAACTTTATAACATTTGAGAATGTCCGCCATTTTAAATACAAAAGTCATTATTAATGTTGCCGGTTATGTAACGTGAGGTGTTTGAATTTAGAATACCGTTCATCATTACACTCGGGAGAGGCTTAACATCTAGCAATGGACTACTTCAAGTTCAAAATGATGATGCTAAAGATTTGTCTGTAATGAAACGCACTAAATCGCATCTTTTGAAGTTATTAAATGGTTTTTGGAAGATATAACTTTCTAGAAGCTAGAATCTAGGCAAATCCCTGAAATATTAGATAAAATATTATGTTATTCATATTAAAGATAACAATTTTTACAAAAGTTTGTTAACTTAATAAAATCCTAATAATGTATTTTTTCGACAAATAATGTCGAGTGAGATGGTAAACATGACATCAACTTTGTTGGAGAAGCGAGAGGTAACTTTATTATGCTCGTAAGTAATATACAATCTCAAGTAATATACATGTATAATGTCCTTTTTTGCTGTACCTTTAAACAGCATCATCTAGCCCTAAAATAAGCAGAGCTTGTGTTATGGGAACTACATTACTGATATATGTACTACTATACATATTTTTTGTAAATACATACAAATTATACATAGAAAATACTCAGAACCGAGTTTGCAGATCATTTGTCCCGCAGCGGGAGTTGAACCTGAAACCTTCTGAGGTTGACATCGTTTTACATCTTAAAATTATAATTATTCATAATCATTTATTTGTGATTATGAATAATTATTATTTTGTCAATTTTAAGATACATTTTAAGATTCATGTATTAATCTAGGTCACAAACGAAAGCTGTTTTAAATGTTATCAAAAATAAAAAGTTTTATCCTTAGATTTTATTTAAGGATTATCAACAGAATTATTATTTACCTACAGTTGATAGTTTAGGTTCTAATTTAAACATAATCCATATGTGGCAAATGTAATATTGAGACGTGCCTCTGACTACCTCCTACTGGGTATCCTCCAAAATCTAATGTCCATTATAAACATTGTGTCTAATAATGGAGATAGTTTTTTTTTTCTTAATTTATATGACCTTATTTGACCCTGAACCATTTTGAAATCACAATGCGTGTCTGTTTTAATAGCTCTGAATAAGTTATCAGATTAATTATTTAGCTTTCATACTATATTTCTATATAGATAATATCCCAGATAACGTAGATTTACATAATAAGTGTATATTGTATACTTTTTAGAATATTATTACGACTATACCACGTACTACAGTTCCCGTCTCACGACCGTCGAGCGTGGTCGCGGACGGTGCTCATGAGGAAGGACCTCTAAACGGTCAACGAAACGTCAGCAGGTCCAGGAGAATAGTAAAGTACGTAGTATAGTCATAATTATATTCTAAAATGATACCAAACCACGATAATTTTAATTCCATATTGTATACTTGTAAAAATAACATGTTGCTCGAAGATAAACGCAGATTTAATGAATGCCAATCCAAATAAGCTAAAACGTATGTGGAACATAAAAAAACATGGATACGGGCCGCGGAAACCTTGACAAGGTGGATTACACCGATCTCATACGAGATGACAATAACATATAATTCGCGTCAAAAGGGATTTAGGAAACGCCCTAAACCAAGATTTCGGCAGCGAGCTAATGCGGTGGACCTAGGGCCGATGCCTCTGCTCTGACTCATGTATGTTCACTGTTCACCCTCCTCAAAATCTATACAAGTAAAATCAAAAACATCGAACCCAAACACAGCACGATTTGTACGGACTATCTGCAACCCTACTCAGACGCGCAATATGTCCACTAGCTTATATTGTCAGTTACACTTTTAATGTTTGTTTATGCGAGGGTTTATTCCCTAGATCACCTAAAATAAGTCCTCAATACAAAGGCAAAGGTAAAAAAAGTTATACCGTCGAAGACGGTGCTCACGAGGAAGGACCTCTAAACGGTTAACGAAACGTCAGTTGGAGAATAGTACAGTGTGTGGTATAGTTTTTTTGTGACAAACGTGCATACGGACAACCGATGGTAAACGGTAATAATAGCCTAAAATGATACCAAACCACGATTATATCAATGCTAGTATAAGTATTATATAAAGAACATCGAAATAATTTTAAAAAGGAAAAAAAAGTACAGGGTGCAGAGTTTTTTTCTACGAATAGGGCTGGTCCTTTAGTACGATGTGTAAATTCTACTAAAATGCACTCAGCCGATTATTCCTTGATTAGTATTCACGCGACGCTTCCGAAGAAAAGCCAGGGTGGTGTACATAATCCCTGGTACATATAGAATGTTCTTTTGAACTCCTGGGAAGCTTTTCATCATGAGTTCAGCCCACAACTGAGATCTACGCCTGAACTCTTTATGTACACCAGGATAGACGAAACAAAGACAAACACGCTCACTACCTTTTCTACATGATGGAAGTCCTCAGATACATACTCATTTTTGAGGATACCGAGTAGGGTATAGTCAGGGGCACGTCTAAACATTTCATTTAGCATGCAAATTGTTTATGCCAGTGTTTTGTAGTTGGCATTCCACGTGACAGATTGCAAGCTTATCGCCGCTGCCGGCGACGTTAAAGACGCATGCCTTCAAATTTTGGTTATAGGGCATGCCGGTTTTCTCACGATGTTTTCTTATATAGTTCTGAGCACTAATGAATGGGCATATACATTTTTCGAGTGGAAAATCCATTCGTGCACGATCGCTTTCGAACCCACGATGTCAGATCGACTGCTTGGTCAAGTCTGACAGATATCAAAAATGACAGTGTCAAGAGTTTCAGGAAATTACAAAGTGGCAAGAAACGTCAGTTGCTCAATAATCCAGTTTCAGTATGTCACAACATCCTATATTTATTTTATTTACTGCTGAGTGTACTTCACGCCAAGGCCGTCACGTACGCTGTAATGTCACGCATAAGGCTGTGATATACATACATGCATACATACGTGCATGTGGGTTTAGTCCATGTTATTTGCGAATGTTTACTTATATTTTATATAAGAATGTTTTTAGAGGCCGTTACATATTGAATAATGGCAGAATTTTAAATCCTCGACATGTTTTCTATAGTTTATAGCAGCGCCCTCTATTGACTTGTGGCGGTTAAACCTGAAACCATTTTTGAAGACATACAAATCGGTTGCGAAAAATGAATTTTGAATGCAATCAGATAAGCCATTTTGGAAATAAGTTTTAATATTATAAACAAGCGAACAAACAACCTAAGACAAAGATATAAAAAAAAAATCGTATTTGGTTATCCTTGCAAATTGCGGTAAAAAGCCGCACATTATTTCTGTGGTATAAAAAACAAGCAGGTATCATCAACATTTAAACCGCTTTGATTAACGCTCTGCAGGTGTAGTAAACCTTTTTTGTTGAACGAGATATTAATGGAAACACTGTTCTGCGCGGTTACTCGAGAGTACCAGAGAGTAAATAAAGTAGGCTACAGAATAACACAATCACGTTAACAGTGATCAAATGTACAGTTCATACCCAGTAAAATTTGAGGACTTCCGCTAAATCAATTCAAATGTTAAACATTTTCAGAATGGTCTTCAAAAACCTGGAGATGCAAAAACCGTGTTTACGTACAATTTAACTGTTCACATTCTTCAAAAATCTGTAGAAGCCTTTCCTAATAAGTGCCATGACGAATAAGCCACCTCAATTTACCGTCTTCTAGACCTTTAAGATGCCATCAGTTTTTCTGGTTTTAATGTTATGATGTTTAATTGGATAGAAGGTTTAATATTATTTGCGTATTTCTTAAATGTTGTGTAGAATCTAATTTGTAGTAATTTATATACTTATCTTTATTTTTTCTGTGTATAACAAGAAACAGAAAGAATAATACAACTTATATAAGTATTTACGAAATTAACAGATGAAACAGCATATCTTTTCAAAGACGATCGATGTAAACGATTAGTAAATAGAATTTAAATTATCGTGGTTTGGTATTGTTTTAGGATATTATTACGTCAGCATCAGATCCAACATAAGAATAAAGTAAGGAAGGACTTCTGAACAGTCAATGAAACGTCATCAAAAAAATAATAAAGTACGTTTTATAGTCGTGTATCCTTAAACATTTTATACCATACCTTAATCTTGTGTTGGCTACAATTTTATAGCAGCGTTGATCTGTTGAGAAAAACTAGTAATAAATTGGTGGAAACACCCATACAATAATTTGACTATGCCTTATCTATTAGTACCTATTGTTTATTTCGTGATTGTTTTTGTCTGTATTATTATGTAGTTGTATGGTTTAAAGTGATTTGTGTGTGTGTAATATGTCATCCTATATGTAACATACCGAATACAATATTTTTTGTTGATATTAGAATAAATAAATACTGAATACTGAAATACAGAATCTTGTAGAATAATCTCCATCCAATAGTTTTCTGGAAGAGATCTCATCTATGCGATAAGGCCATACATTGTACTTTTAGGTATGTTTTGGTGTACATTAAAGTATTTTCATTAATTCTTTCATTTATAATAAACTGTTAATATATCTTGGTTGTTATTACTCCGTGTCTGTACATTATACACGCTGAAGTGAAGATTAACATATATTTCGCGGTAGAATTCAAACATTATTCATAAAAAGCAAGTTTAACTGGGCTTTGGGCGGTATTTGCATTTGGCGTTGGCTTTAAGGAATATGGACCGGGCTATTTTGAGATATAAAGTATAAATGTGTAATGTAAGGAGAGGTAAAAATTAATCTCGACCCGTAGAATGAAACTAACTTAATTTTTCCATCATAATAATAGAACTAATAGAACTCTGTTCAGTAATGTGCAGTCCTTTTTTTTGTGTAATATAGAATTTTCTATGTAAGATAAGATACAATAATACATTTATTCATACAACTGTATACAAGTAGGTACTCATGTATACAAAAAATACAAATGAAACAGATCTAAAGATAGTTGCAAACGATCTATAAATAACTCAATTCCAGATCACTACCAGATGGAAGCGAACAAAATGCTGGCCGCATTGCCACGCTGAACGGCAATGCTGTTGACCCAGATTAAAAGAGGCATTAATGAATAATAAATAAATAATGCTGGACATTTTCACACAGCATCATGTAGCCCCAAAGTAAGACAGATATACTACTTAAATATCTATTTTTTTTTGTTAATACATACATTTTATACAAAACACTCAGACCCGAGAATATTTGCAGATCATACAAACATTAGTCTCGTGTTGGGAATTGAACCCGCATCTCTTTTGAATATAGCCAGATACTCGGCAGCCACGCCATCGAGATCGTCGACCTCGTTAAACTTCAGATAGGTACCTTATTACTGACGATGACTGTACTATCTATGATATTTAAGGCGTGGTTATAAATAGGTCGTGCAGAAGTTACTTTCACAAATTACCTTGCCGCAGCTGCAGAACTTAGCGGGGTAATTTTTCACCGACACATACTGCAATATAACATGATGTGAAATTACTTCTCATAATTTAGTGCCAAAGGCCCATTCACACGTGTTTAGTGGAGTTTCAAGATGGCGCTCGATTTAACGTCACTGTATGCGTGTTACCCGGATAAAAAGTAGCCTATGTGTTATTCTGATGCATAAGCTATATGACTGTAAAGTTTCATCAAAATACGTTCAGTAGTTTTTGTGTGAAAGAGTAACAAACATCCATCCTCACAAACTTTCGCATTTATAATAGTAGTAGGACTAACTGATAAGCCTTTTAAGTTTTGGTTCTAGTGTATTATTCATATGATAGGAATTAATTACGACCTCTGTGGCGCAGTGGACGATGGTCCGCTGGAGACGCAGAAGGTTGCAGGTTCAATTCTCGCCGCGGGACAAATGTTTGTATGATCTGCAAATATTTGTCTCGGGTCTGGGTGTTTTCATGTATAGTATGTAAGTATTTACAAAAAAAAGTATATAAGTAGTATATCAGTCATGTAGTTCCCAAAATACAAGCTCTGCTTACTTTGGGGCTAGATGCTGCTGTGTGAAAAATGTCCAGCATTATTTATTTAATTACAATAATTCCCACTTATTGAAACACTAACTGATGCCTTAATTTTTTTGTTTCTAGTGTATTCATTTTTCAACATTCTGAAATATTTGCTAAAAAACGGGATATTTACCATGATTTATGGTTGCATGTTGCATGTACCATGATCACGGGAGGAACTCTCATAAAACTCACAAATCATAGTAAATATCCCGTTTTTAGTAAATATTATGTTTATAATTATGATAGTTTCAAAAGTTATAATAAAATCAAAGTTTATGGTATTTTACTAAGTTGATATGTTATTTGGTGTGCAATAATAGTAGATTATGTCACAAGGGACCAAAATAATGTATTGAGGGCGAGAGCGATTGTTTGAATCCAAAGCGAAGCGTAGGATTCTAGAATAGAATCCTAAGCGTAGCGAGGGATTCAAAGTACGTCGTTCGAGGTTAAATAATTTTGGTACCATGTGGCACACTCTGCTTTTCATCCCCCTCTATGAGAAAAATAAATAAGACATGCTTTTAGTAGTGACGAATATTTATATTTAAATAAACAAATAACAAAAAAAAATGTTGTGTGAATCATATTAAAATTGTTTGTAATATTTTGATAAAAAGTAATAAAACGAATAAGAAGTTCCCGCGGTTTTTTTAAATTTAGTTATCCAATGCCGTGTCGACAGACGCGCTTTTTTTATTACCAGCCAAGACTTTATCGATGGAAATTACGTTCAAACTTTTTCATTAAATAGTGTTCCAAATTCAAAAGTAATTTCGTCACTGTTATTAAGTGCGCCGGAATGACCCATTTTGCTCGCACTTATCGAGGAACAAAACGTCGTTTTTCGAATAGATGGAATGAAAAGTATTTTCTATGTATCTATCTATTAATTCACACGGTAGGAATTAATTAAAACAGTGTGTGTAAACACCTTTACGCTGGCATGCATTGCATTCCCCACATTTTGTAATTAACTAGTGCTAGCCCGCGGCAGCACGCACGTTTGATTAATGAGCTCAAAATAAATTATCTGTTATTGCAGTATTGTGCATACGTAAGCGTAAAGCTGTGAACCAACCGCGGAACACGCAGAGACTACGCACGGTGACGTCGTAAACACCATGTAGCACAATTAAACGAAAAAAAACATGATGAACATTCTTAAATTTGTAAAGCTATAGTCAGTGCACAAATCATTTAGATAACTAAGTCAAAGTCAAAGTCAAAATTCATTTATTCATTACAATCACAAGGATCACTTTGAAACGTCGATTATATCTACTGCCTTTTGTTTCAAGCGTTTAAAGGGTTATGGTATATTCTCTTAGGTACGCGAGCTGCGGTTGGTTCTCATATTTATTTACCGTGATTTGGTATCATTGGTATCAGTCGGTGCTCATGAGGAAGGACCTCTAAACGGTCAACAAAACGTCAGCAGGAGAATAGTAAAGTACGTGGTATAGTCGTAATAATATTCTAAAATGATTATTTATATTCAGTATATATTGTCTATGACAGACCGCAGTATCAATTCAGCATTTCTGAGGTCCCCAAGTTTCGACGATGCCTTAATCAAAGTTGGCTAAGTTCAAGAAATTGTCTTATTCTTCTTGTTTATTTAAGTTCTGAATAAGGGTTCCTGAATTTATTTATATATTCTGTTTACCTATCAGCGGAAGTAATTCTTCTGTTTATCATTGATTATAAGTATATCAGTCATGTAGTTCCCATAACACAAGCTCTGCTTACATTGGGGCTAGATGATGCTGTGTCAAAAATGACCAGCATTATTATTATTGATTGGTGGCGTGGAAGACTATTTCTCATCTGCTCTAAACTTATAAAGAAACTTGGATATATCTTAGTGGCATGAGAGCACACAGTTGTAAATATATCCAATGTTCGTGGTAACATTATGAAAATATACTTCTATTTACGATATTTTTATCAAAGAATATTATCATAACCTTCTTATTTATAAACGCGAAAGTATTTTTGGAAGCAATTACGGCCTTATCGGTATGCGATCTCCAAGGCAATCATGGGATGAAGTGGAATAATTAAAAAGACTGCGATGGATTTAGTCAGTCAGTGAGTACATAACGATTTTATATAGGTATTACTAGTGGTTGCCAGCTGATTTGCACGCAGCTTGTTTGTGTCGTGTTTTAAAAAACCCATACCAATCTTTAACACCCATTTCCCCCCTTGAAATGTGAAAATACAAAAACTCTCAAGCACATCATTATTTATTTATGATGATTTATGACAATTTCAACACCAAGTTTCTACCTTTATAAAACACCAATTCTAATATAAAAACATTCTAATGAGGGGTTTATCCCCTCATTTTCCCCCAATAAAATTACAAAATCCAAAAACACGTTATTATTTATTTATGCTCAGTAGCTGTTATAAAAAAAAGTTATGTTTTAAGAACTTCACCCCTAACCCCATTTTTTCACCCCTACTACTTTCATACAAATTTCACCCCTAAGCCCATTATTTCCTTATAAGTTGAAACTACCAAAATCCCTTCTTAGCGGATGTCTACGATATAATATGATAGATAAGTCAGTTAGTCAACACAAACGATTTTATATGAGAGAACCAATAAAAAGTACTAGTAGATACTTACATTGAGCTGATAATGGGAATCCAATTCAAATCTCATTTTATCTCTTTCACGTTTGTTCAGAGTCAATTATGTACTTGCGAACTTATCAGGGGAAATATCCTTCAATGATTTATCTAAATGGAACATGACTAAGTAATATTAACTCGAATTATGGCACATCTATCTTATCCTGCTATAGAATATGAAAGGAAGATGTTGTTATGGAATGACCACGTTTTCCCGACTGCCTAAGAAACAGAGTTTTTCCTTATACGAATCAAGTGGCAATAAATACTACGCCTTACAGCTGTTATTGGTAAGTGTTTACCGTAATAAATGGACGCTTGGCGGCAGAAATAGATATATATCTTACTACTATTATAAACGCGAAATATTGTGAGGATGTATATTTGTTACTCTTTCACGCAAAAGCTACAGAATAGATTTTGATGAAACTTTACAGTAATATAGCTTATACATCAGAATAACGCATATGCTACTTTTTATCCTGGTACCACGCGGGCGAAGCCGTGGGCAGAAGCTAGTAAGATATAATATACTTTATTATACATCAACTAACAGAACAGCTTAGTTAAGTACTACAAACTTTGACAATGTTGTACAATTGGCGGTCTTTTCGCTAAATAGCGATCTCTATCAGACAACCTTTGTATGGAACGGACTGTAAGAAAGTTTACAAGATGTTTAATTGGTGTACTTACAACATACTATGAAATAGGAAATAGGAATGGTGGTACATCTCTGGACAAGCTCATTCACAGCTCTACTACTTACTAAAGATAGTTTGATGGATAAACACTTCATTGTGATTCATACTTCATACTTCGATACAAAAAAAATAATAATAGAAATGCACAATAGTCGGTCTTATCACTGAAAGGTACAGGTATGGGGAATGCTAGTTGAAGACTGTCTCTCAAGACTGAACACTCTGGGCTCGAGGAACAGAGTTGTGTTAAGTTGGGTATCGAGACACGCAGGAATCGTAGGTAACGAGTCCACTGACGATCTTGCGCGTGCAGGGGCTAACGGAATACAAATGGGACCAGAGCCTTTTTGTGGTATACCAAAAAGCCTAGCCCAAAGAACCCTTCTGAACTCATGCTTTAAAGAATCGACCAATCTTTGGAGAAACTCTCCGGGCATGAACCATTCTAAATTACTGATCAAAGCCTTTGACAAACGGTATACCAACCAAATCTAAGCGCTAAACAGAAACCACCTACGCACTATGGTAAGAGCCTTGACTGGACACTGTCGCCTCAACAAGCACATGTTCAAACTAAGGCTGAGTGACACGCAAACCTGCAGACTCTGCAAGGAGGCAGACGAATCGCCCCTTCATCTGTTAGGAGAGTGTGGACCACTGATACATAAGCGTAGCCTTCATCTGGGAAAACACATTCCTAGCCCAGATGAACTTAAACTCATCACACCCAAAAAGATCCTATATATACATACATATAAAAAGATTGCTAGATTAAATAAAATTTTAATAATGAATCAAGAAGCTTTGATGAGTATAGGTTACCTTAGATATAACAGGCACATGTTACTTTTCAACTGTCTCAGTTTAATGATACCTCTGGTGTTGCAAACGTCCATAGATTACGGTAACCGATAACCAACAGCTGGGCCGTATGCTTGCATAGTACATTGCTATGTACTATGGACGCATAATCTTGCTCGCATTTTTGAGATACCTATAAGACTGTTTTACAGTTGAGTCTTCCAGTAACTTAATATTCCTGTAATTTCGTCGTTAATTTGTAAGAGCTACGAAAACCGATTCGACTGGGATTAGTGAAATTACAGTTAATTTGGCCTTATTCAGTTCCGTTTCAGCCTTATTAAGGTCAGGTCAAGGTGACGAACATGTTGATGTCGACAGGTCACGCCGCCATACGACGATATGACGTTAAACTACTATATAAAAAAAAACGAAAGAGTTATTTTTTCCGCTACAGTCGGAACCTTGGGCAGAAGTAGGTTTGGTTGCAAGGGATCTTAATTGTGCTTAATGGAACATCGCTATGCTTTCTTTTCGAAGTGTTTAAGGAAGTCGATTAAGTTAGCATGGCTGAGTGTTTATGAGAATGCTAGGTTAAGTTAATAAGCGTGTACTTTAGCAGGAATGCTGATATTTTGTGATCAGTAAAATGTTTTTTTTTTGTATAGTAATTTTGTAGGTACCTAATTAGTGTTAAGTTTTTATATGGGTTAGTATTATGATAATAATAATAAATAATATTTATTTTCAAAAAAGGTTTACATTGGCACACTTAATAATATTTGTTAGATCTTGTTGTGAGATGAGACGGTTGAGTGTCCTTATACTTGGGTACCTTGCTCTAACTAATTGCATTAATTAGGTAATTTTTGAAAATACAAAAGTAGAATACACACACAAAAAATATTTTGGCTAGTCGTGATCCAATAAGATGATGATGTTTTTTTTGAGTTTTACGGAAAAAGTAGTTATGCCTCAGGTTAAACTTTTATGGGACCTCTTCGGGATCAATCGCTATACAACAACAAAAGAATCATGAAACTCGGTTGTTAATGGCGAAGATATTAAGTAACAAGTGATCTGTATAAGTTGAGCTATCTATAGATCGTTTGCAGCGGTCTTTTGACAGCTAGCTGTTTCATCTGTATTTTTTGTGTATACCTACTTGTACATAGTTGTATGAATAAAGAATTTAATATCTCTGTAAAAAATTAAAAAGTAAAAACTACATGAAAACTGTAAAAAACAGGCATTAATATGTCAAAAGTAACACGAAAATTAGTGTAACAAAAATATTAAAGCGTTCGAAAGTGGGATCCATGCCAAACAAATCTTAACATGTCAAGAAAAACGAATGATATGAAAATTCCATCCACGAGTAGTCTTGTATTTTCACAATGGCAGAACACAGACTCGTATGAGAAATATTATCAATATTTGCACACAATGGCGTCTGTTTGCCGGGCACACTTCAACGTGGCATCAGATTTGACTGGACACAAGAGCAGTTCACATGCGGCAAGTAGATAGAGTTACCATTGCACATCTACTAGTGATAACACCATGCCTTCTATAATAGAGAAAAAAAAACACGCTCACGTCTGTCTTCCCCATAGTGGACATCCTCAGATACATACTCAGTGAGTAGATCTTTGAGGATACCAAGTAGGGGGTAGTCAGAGGCACGTCCAAACACCACATTTGGTACATGCCATTGCCATGCGTTTTGCAAGTAGTAAGCATTCCACGTGACAGGTTGCAAGCCCATCGCCGCTAAAATAGTGAAGGTAGGTAAAATATGGTAGGTTACCATATTATTTTGTGTGATTAGCACCGACTTCAAACAGATCTGTAGGTAGCGCATATAATTATAATCAATAATTTAATTAATTTTCTCTTTTTAGTCCCTTTTTGTTATTATTTTGACGTTGGCTTAATTTTTTTTTAAGTTTTATGTTTCTATCTTCAAAAACAAAGACTTTTATACAAAGTTTACCCCCCGTTTTTCCACTAGAGCTGACGTAGAACTGACGTAGGAAACGTAGTGCGCACAAGTTTCCTGCCTACTCTTCCGCGTGCACTCACCATGGCTCGATGAGCGATTTAAGTCGACAGGGATAGCATCCGTATTATGAAATTGTAAAGAATAAATATTTTGCCTTAATCTCGATTATATAATCTGTTCGGGCCTAGCATCAATGCATGCATACTCCCGTTTTCCTTCCTTTGGTCAAAGTGCCCTTATAACAACAATATGAAAAAAATCTAAAATCTCGCTACGGATGGGCTAGAAAGATAACCCCGTAAAAAACAAATTACAGCGTCCCTCTATTTTCATTGACTTTCGTACACAATTCACAATTAGGATCAAAGTCTACCATCACCCTAATCACTCGCAAAATAAATAACTAGGGGTAATCCCCGACGATATACAGAGACTCTAATTCCGCTTCCGTCAATAGAATTTTTAGGGGTGGTGCAGAGCATAAGCGTATCAGGGGCACCCCAAGATAAAGATTTATCATCAGCGTGTACAGATCCTTTACTAAAAAGTGCTAAGGCGAACTATCTTGCGAGCCAATTTTATTTACCGATATTCCGCAAACTTTGAGATATATGTCTGTCATATGTCATATGTCGGGTGTCATATGTCTATCGGGTGAGGGCCTTCCTACAATACTATGTCGTCCAGTTGGTATGCCTTTCGAGAACATTTATTCAAGAGCGGTTCTGTGTGATATTTATAGTAGCTGTAAAAATAAGGGCTTAAAATCTGACTTTATAACCCCAAAAGCAAATGTCCATAACACTTAGATATAACGATTTTCTGCAGATGGACAGAATTACCCTTCAAAATGTTAAGATAAGGTGAGGTTACAAATAACTTATGAAACTTTAATCTTTAAGGTCTGATAAAAACTTTATTTTTTGTGTGCGAATAATCGATAGTTTTTCTTGAATATCTCGAAAATACTTAAGACCCAATGGACCTTCTAAGGACTATACAGGACCCAGATTAACACGTCAGACATTAACAATAATTTCAAATGCTACAAAGTTTGCAGCATATGCAAAACAATGGCGCTTTCGGTATCCGCTCTGAAAAAAAAGTTAGAAAACGCGCTGTTTTCGCATAATAGCCCTGTCGTTTAAAATAGGCATCGAATTTTCTGTCAAACACAGCAGTCCTTCAGGATTTTTTATAGACAGAAGTTACCCGTAAATAAGTAGAATGTTTTAACTGTTGATAAATAACAATGAAATGTCAATAACTCTATCCCTCTTCTTCATAATCACTCACTATCTAGCAGCGTGCTTAAAGTTATCTGCCTCTATCCTTGGTGTAGTGTCAGAAAAGGAGAGGATTAAAGTTACAGACCTGCAAAGTTTCTATATTCTACTCTATTTTCATTGACTTAACTGAAAGAAGATCAATGAGCCCGTTTATGCGCCTGAATTAACTATTTGAAAACCCCGTGTAAAGACTTCCAGTGTGTAAAGTTTTAAAGTTGGATGAAAATATGATCGGTTCCACGTCGTAGCAATTCATTGCTACGGCGTAGCATTCTCGTAGGACTAGACGGAAGAGATCACTCGTAGCTATAAAGCCACCTATTGTATCACCACGATTTAGTTTATATGAAAGATCTTATGTAAATTGTTTTTTTTTTAATTCCGTTGTATGCAATAAAGAGTTTTGTATCTATCTATCTACAGTTTACCGCAACACAGGGAGTCCGTATATGCAACTGGGGTAAGAGGTTGTTTGTTTGTCTGTATGTTACCATTTTCCTCCACACTAACATATTTTCTGACTACAAAAGTACTTAGGTTTTATCGACACAAGTCACTGACTTTTGCCTATAAGTATTTATATTGAATATTTGGGAATACTTATTTACAATGGTTGCAAATGCGATCGAAGACTAGTTTGTTTTGTAAAATTCGACTTTCAAGGTTCAAAAATCATTTGTCATTTGCGTCTACCCCTTAACCCGCCTTTTCGCCGTTTGAAAGGAGAATCGACGAAGTGGCTATTAACCTCATTATGGAAACGTTCACATGTGGATTTTATTTCTTTTACTTTCCCTTTGAGCTATTAGAGTTGGGAATGCTGAATTCGTTTGGCTAACGCGTGAATAATGCTGGATCTGTTAACTTACGGCAAAATTGCGCTATTGACTGCCATTTTGATTTTTTTCATTTATTTATTTTAAATTTATTTTTAGTTCCCATTATACAAGTTCTGCTTACTTTGGGGCTAGATGATGCTGTGTGAAAAATGACTAGCATTATTATGATTAAGGTTAGAACTGTTTATACATAAAGGCTATTAATTATTTGTTTGACTGTGTGATTGTTTATGTTGTGTTAGTGGAGTTACGGTTATTTCTTGATAAATTTATTGTACAAGTATGATTATTCATGGGGTATATGTTTATAAGTTTGTTTATTTTATTGTATAAAATAAACAAACTTATACACGAAAATATTTTATACAGGTATAGGTAGGTGAATGTAGGCAACAGCCTACGTTCATTTTACATAAGTATTAATCATAACGACATGTTTTCTCCTTTTTTTTTAATATTGAGTGGTCATATTTAATTGTATTGTGTAGTTTAAGTACAGCATTAAGGATAAATAATTTCCGAACCGAAAGTAAGAATTTAAAAGGAAAACTTTGTATAAACTCCATTGAAAATAACGTTGTTATTTGAGTAAAATAGGCAATAAATATAAGTTTATGGGAAACTACGGAACTCTACACTGCGCGTGGTTTTTATTAATCTGACGTTTCTTTATGATTGTGATTTCAATATATAAAAAACCTATTTATACTTTGACTTTGTTAAACACTAGAGATCAGTGCTTAGTACAGATCTATCTCTGATACATCTGTACTAAGCACTGATCTCAGCTAAGCTAATCCCATTACTCAACGGTTCGCATTACTGCAAATGAACTGAAACATACATCGCACTGTGTAGAGCGAGCTAGAGATGTAGCTAACTAAGAAACTGAGGTCGGAGGTTACACGTGCCACTCCGACTAATTTAGGAAAACTTTTAAACTATCATGGTTATAAACATTATTACTATAAAACATGGTAGTGATATTTGTCGCAATAAAACATTGAGAATGAGGGTAGATCGATTTATCTGCCACTAACATTCAAAACCCGCAAAGATTTGTTTCTCCCGTGATCATAGTACACATGCAACTATGCCGAAATATCGGGAAACATTCAAACTCACAAATCATGGTAAATATCTAGTTTTTAAGAAAAGATAACCATTTTTTGATGGCATTTGTGGGAAACAAATTAATATGTATATCGTTTCCGTGATGCCACACATTACCTATATGATACCAAGAAAATAGTGTTGGACCCAATACGATATATGGATCAGTCTTGGACGGATCTTGGACTTTGGCATATACGAGTACATTGACGTGACTTTTCGTTAATGTCCTACCCGCAACACAATCAAAGGTGGTGGAAAGGAAGGGGGAGTGCGCGTGGGCACCTTGGAACCAACGTCTTTTGCTGCATGCTAGAACGTTAAAGTATTCCAATTTATCGCCGTGTCCAACACAGGAAGCATGCCAAACAAAATGGTCAAATAACAAGTGTTGGAATTCAATACTTGTTTCACTTACACAATAATAAAATTATGTCCACCATGGGTAAGACAGTCGTGATCGTGTTTGTTTGTTAATTACAGAGGCGTAAGGCGTAATTTCGAATATGTGGTAATCATATATGCTTGGTCAAATATCCTCGAACGTCTTATTGCTTGGCCTAGTTTGGTGAATTGTTTGTTTTTGTTTTTTGTTTGTTAATTACATAGGCGTAAGGCGTAATTTTGAATATGTGGTAATCATATATGCTTGGTCCAAAATCCTCGAACGGGTTATTGCTTGGCCTAGTTCGGTGAAGTGTTGGAACGTAAGATATTGGAGCCAATTTAATAAACATTTAGATAATTGAGTATCAAATGTTGAGTAAAAAAGCTGAGATCTGATGCAAATACTGATGTGTGCTGTTATAAAAGTAAAAAAAAAATATACACTCTACAAAACAAAAACGTCATTTGATTTGTTTCCCTGATAGTTTGACAGTTTCGTTCTAGCAAAACGTCATTCGCGATAACAGCGAAAAGGTGACAATTGGTAAAAATAATATTGTGAAAAAATCTCGTTTTTTTTTCTGAACAATGTCGTCTTTGTTACGTCCCTATTCGTAGAAATTGACATGTTGATGGTTAACCTCGTCTCGTTCTCAGCGTTATGGTGAATAGGATTTTTGTGTTGCCGATAAATTAGCTATTCCATGATTAACTTATACCATAAATAAGGTTTAGTTTTATTCTTTGGTAGAATTTATTCTTGTGGTTTCGAAGTTTATTCTGATATTGTCAATAAATGCTGCGAGAACAGGGCTTGCAAGCTTCTGTGAATGCTTTCATGAACAGTTTACATGTACTCTGATTTTTTCGCCATACTTGTAAACTATATACACATTTAAAGGTACTTTCAGAGTCATATACCTACTGTAGGCATTGCTGTTCAGTTGACCTACTCAACATAAAACATTAATGTCTTCGCTTTTTAATTTGTTTGTACTAATGAATTGGACACAATTTATTGAGGTTAGATAAAGACAAATCAAATTTAGTATATATATATATATATATATTTGTACTTTAGTATATATTATTAATAATAAGTTGTACGCATTAAGATTTAGCCATACAATATACCATTGATAATGCTGCTGTTTTATATTACAACAGAATAATCTAAGGTTAAACTTTACGACCATATCTATTTCTACCGCTAAACAGCAATGCTCGCATTGCTGTGTATCAGTGTATACACTTCAGTGTGAAGTGTATGGGTGCCAGTGGAGACTTTTTAATCTTCTCTATGGCAAGCAACTCAGTAATTTCCCTGGTATAGCAATGTCCTCAGGTGACAATTACCACGTTCGCTTGAAAATAATATAAAAAAATTATATTCATTAAACGGAAATCGATAGTAAAATGACTTTACTAACAGAATGGCAGCACTGTGAGGCTCTATCAGTAAATATTTTGCTCAGACGTTCTGAGCAAAATAATAACAACTGTTCAATTATTTATTTCAATTACAACAAGTTGGTTTACTTCAATGCCAATAAGTAGGTTTCAATAAATGTCATGTAATAAATAAAAAATAGCTAATAGAAACGGCTCAATTTATTGGGAAGTCTCATCATAATACTTGACCCGTACCACAGTAACGAACGCTCTCAAGACAACTGTTTCTACCCAACTCCCTTACTACGGGTTTTTTTACCACTTTTTCTATCATTTATCGACCTTTATTTGCCTGTTTTTTTTTTCTCATCTGGTAAGTTGTGGCCGACCATGGAACATGAAGGTCAAGAAGATTGTATCTTTTATTTTTAACCAATTTGTATTTGTCAAGAATGACAGACGATGTTAGTTTGTTCCATTCTTTCGCCATTCTCATTACCACTGGTACAACTTTTAGTACCAGAATATTTATTGCGAATGGTACTGACAAGATACAAATGGTACTGAGCTGTGCGTCTGTTTGTCCCTACTTATTTCTTTCCAAAAAGCAAATCCACGAGGATAGAGGAAGCAGTAGGTAGGCAAAGAACAACATTTAGCACACGCCCCCGTTTTGTATTTTTTACGTTACAGATTGCAAACCCATCGCTGCTTATTGGAACGCTAATCGATGGCTTATTTTGACTTAGGTTGTATTTTCTAGGGCATGTTGCTCATCTCATATCACCCGCCATCGTTTACTTAGTATACAAGATTAAAACGGTATAAATTTGTGTAAATATTGGTTGGATTTGCTTATTTTAATTCAACTGTTAAATCGTTATTTACTTTTAAAGTAGGTTTATACAAAAATACAGAAGAAACAATAATTCTTCTCGTTTATCATAAATATAACTGACTTCGTCAGTAACGAAATGTTCGTAAATTCTTGGTAGGAACTGCGGCAAAATAAAATATCTGATGAAACAGCAGTTGGTGATGCGCGCGCTGAAGAAAATAATATTTTGTTCGAGGACATCTCTAATCCGTTCCTTATAGATTGTAGCATATGTAGGGATTGTACCTTATTGTATTTTTAATAGTATTTCCTTGATGTGGCTTGACCTTTCGAATTGTGCCTGAAGTATTCTACCTGACCCTTTAAAGCATGTCAACAATATTGTTCAACCTTAATATGATTTGTGATATTAAATAAAAGAGAAAAATTCACAAAGAGAGCTTGTTTCCAACAAAGTTTTGGGTGGGTTGATACCATACAAGTAATCTTTCAAAACAATAAATAACTGTCAAAATTCAGATTGAAAGTGAAACGAAAGTAGACCGACACTATATTGGAACTTAGTTATGAAATTGGCACCTAACTGCAGTTGAATGAATGGAATTCTAGAGGAATAATGATGCTCAGAATAGGATTATTGACACTCTAATCCCGAAATTCAAAGTCCACCACAAAATCTCTAATTAAATTTCCGTGGTCTCAAAACAAAACAGCCTCAAACAAACCGCAATTTATCTCCGGCCGAGCGAACCGACAAATTAATCTGGGCGGTCATAAACATCGCTCGCAGTGCGGCCACGCCTTTTGCTGTCTTCGGTGATTGAGCGTCTCGGGGAGTGGATAAATAACGAGTGTTTGAGATTCTCAGGCATCGGATAAAAGATTTCCTGACTTGGTTCTTGAAAGTACAAGCAATTTATACTTTAAGCTTGCCACGAACTGAGATCTTGCGATGTACGGGCCTGTTGGTCCCCATAGTTTAAAAACTTCACTCCGTCTATCAATTGGTAAAACATATACCTACCTACCCTAGACTCAATACTGTTTTCCACATTACCTGGAAGAGATGTTAGCTGGAATGCTATAAAGCGTTAAGATTGTAATTTTTAATTATGCAATAAATAATTTTATATCTATACCTTACAAGTTGCATTATGATTGAATCCGTTTTAAACAAATCTGAAAGTAGTGCTAGTGACGGAAAAGTTGAGGATAATAGTAGTGGGCGCAGGCCCACCTGAGACGCAGAAGGTTGCAGGTTCGATTCCCGCCACGAGATAAATGTTTGTAAGATCTGTAAATATTTGTTTATTCTATGTTTCTATGCATACAATTTATTTACAAAAAAATATAATTAGTAGTATATCATTCGTGTAGTTCCCATAACACATGCTCTGCTTACTTTGGGGCTAGATGATTCTATGTGAAAATAACCAGCATTATTTTATTAATAGATTAGTCTGAAATATTAATGTGAATGAAAATAAGAGCAGATGTAGGCCAAAGAAAACATTGGATGGATTGTGTGAAAAATAACATTACTATGAAAGAGTGAATACTGAGATAACGACTGATACAGGAGAAGTAAACATGTTGTGACGACGTTAAGAAAATAATAAAATATACTTCTATAATTTATTTTAGAGCCAATAAAATGAGGACCACTCCCAGTAACCGTAATATTGAAACTGTAAAATACTCTACACTCAACGACTAGGCTTTGGATTGCTCGTAAGTACCTACCTCCTTTTCGTTGCCAAATACTTAAAAGGATAAATATCTCTTGAAGCTTCCAATTCCTTAGCACTTTAATGGAAGTACCACTCCAAAAACTATTCATACTATGAATAAATTTCAAGCAGGTTTATGGGAATAACAGCTTTTACGTGTCCACCGACTATTACCTTCGAAATATCATTTGTCCATATGGGGTCTTTTAACACTGCTTCCTTTATTATTTACTGTACACACGGAGAACTTAGACAAAATATATACATAGACATGTACCAAGGCAAACTTAAGCCTAACGAGAATTTTCTTCCAGCAAACCATTGAGGATAGGAAAAGCTGATAAACAGTGGTGGTTAGGTATACAGAAAATGATATATTCTAATGACATATTAGTGTCATTATAAAATACCATTCTATATAAATACATTATAATATACAAATATCAAAATAAAGCATTAAAATACATCTACTGTTATTTAATTCATGGAAATCTAAATAAAAAACTTGTATGTCATTTGAGTATAATTTATTTAAAAATCATTAGACTTAATTAATCTTGCGGTGTGTATAAAAAGTTTATTAACACATCTCAGCCGTCTTAGGATACCAGAAGTCAACTGCCGGCCAAAAGAGAAGCTAGAACGACAAGACGGCGTCGGTCTAGTGACGTTCCTTTTCCGTCCACAGATAATATATTAAGAATCTTACAATAGTGCGGGCGTACTCCCTACAATCTTTAATAAATCTAAAAATTGAATTGTATCTACAATCTAATTAAATTTGATGTTACCAAAATGTCGAATATAGAGAAGCTAACACCGTATAAATGGTCTTATGCAACTATATTCTTGCAAATAAATATAATTTATTCATTAATTCGACCTCTGTGGCGCAGTGGGCGACGGCCAGAGACGCAGAAGTTTGCGGATTCGTTTCCAGCCGCGGGACAAATGTATGATATTTATTGTATTTACAAAAAAAAAAGAGTATATAAGTAGTATATCAGTCATGTAGTTCCCATAACACAAGCTCTGCTTACTTAAGGGCTAGATGATGCTGTGTGAAAATGGAGAAAGAAAAGAAAACCATAATTTTTGTAAGTTACGATGGTGGGATAAGTTACGAAAAATAACAATAATTTGGTAGCAATATCTAAATAATGTGTAGTATTATTATTGTTATTAATGTTTCCAGGTAAACCAGATCCAATAGGTCCTAGGCAGTTCCTTAGTATATTGCTCCCATAACTTGGCTAGTCCGCTGGCTAGTAAACTGGCGTGTGTGCCAGTTTACAGGCGATGTAGTGTTTGCACGTTCTACCAGATTAACGAGAGTATCTTACGAGAGCTAACACGAGAGAGGAGAAACGCTTTCAATAAGATGTTTCTTGAAATTTTAGAAAGTAGTCCTTTTTTGTTAATAGCGTGTAAAGTGAAGTTGGATAAGAGTTTGTATGTTAGTGGTAGTATATATTTTATTCATATTTGATGGGGTCAGAAAATGTTTCTTCGATGGCAAAACTAAGGATAAATAAATAAAATAAATAAATAATGCTAGACATTTTCACATAGACCCAAAGTAAGCAGAGCTTGTGTTATGAGAACTACTTGACTGATATACTACTTATATACTCTTTATTTTGTAAATACATACATATTATACATAGAAACACCCAGATCCCGAGACAAATATTTGCAGATGCAAACATTTGTCCCGCGGCGGGAATCGAACCCGCAACCTTCTGCGTCTCAGGCGGGCCTTCGCCCACTGCGCCACAGAGGTCAAAGACCAAGGAACTTCAATTTTGTACGTATAATTTGTTAAATAGAAACAAATCAACCTTATCCTATTATTGTACGTTAAGGTATTTCGGTCAGTTCTATTAAAAGCAACACGATTTGCTGAACCAATTTCACACAGATAAAATTAAATTAAATCCAAAATAACTCTTCAATTATGGTAAGCTTATAATAACAGATTGGCATTGCGTATCTCGCTTATTGAAATACCGGAAACATTTAATAAAGGGGTTGTAAAATGGTGGAATATTTACTCCCAACGTAAATGGCATTAACTCTGACGCCATACGTTGGTGTGCGGTGACTGTTTAAAATAGCTTTATAATTATTTATTATTAGCTACTGCCCATGGCTTCCCTCGCGATACTCAGATAAAAGAAGCCGATAGTATCTCTTGTCGTTCAGACATCATTCTTAAGGAAGGCCTTGACCTTCATCGACTTCGCAAAATTGCTTTCTACGAAAAGCCCTCTTATTTTAACTTTTTATATTTTAAATTTTATGTTTTACAGCCTATGTACACTCTGAATGTCCATTCTCAATATTCGTAAAATATTTTTTGTAGTCGGTGAGTAGTTTGTTATAATAATAATGCTGGACATTTTTCACACAGTATCATCTAGCCCCAAACTAAGCAGAGCTTGTATTATGGGAACTACATGATTGATATACTACTTATATACTTTTTTGTAAATACATACATAATTATACACGGAAAACACCCAAACACCCAAGTACATGCATGCTTGTTTTGTTGAATGTTAGTAAATAAATGCATATTTAATTATATGAGAGGATATATAATGGATATACTCAGACACGTACTCAATTCGTAGATGTTTGGTTATCAATAGGGGACAGAGGCACGTCCAAAAAATACATTTGGCAAATGCCCACATTTTGCAAGTAGTTAGTATTCTAGGTGACAGGTTGCAAGCCCATTTGGTAGACATAGACTAAAAAGCAGAACAACTGCAATTTGATGCATAGATTTTGTTAAGAATCAGCCCTTTTTGGTATAGTTTATATACCTTGAAAGAATCTGTAATTTAGTTATGCTATAATGTATTTTTCATTTGTTTCAGATCATCTTTGAGTATGACCAGTAGCACCACTGTTTAAACAGGTAAAAAAAACTGTTTGTATACCGCCAGAAAAACTAGAATATTTAACAATCATTATAGTCAGGACAGCGTCTCATCAACTATTTAGGTTCACCCACCGAGCGTCGTCCTACAAAACGGGAGGAAAAAGTAACATTATATTTAGCGACGAGCGATGTCAATGGTTGAAATGTGTGAGATTGACACACATTTTGGCTATTGACTATGTGTAGACGGAATTGTGTGCCTTACATTTCTGGAATTCTATTCCAACAAAAACATGGATGTAAATAGTATGAATCTTATCTTATCTTACTACTATTATAAACGCGAATGTTTGTGAGGATGGATGTTTTTTACTCTTTCACGCAAAAACTACTGAACGGATTTTGATGAAACTTTACAGTAATATAGCTTATACATCAGAATAACACATAGGCTACTTTTTATCCGGGTAACACGCGTGCGAAGCCGTGGGCAGAAGCTAGTGTAATATAAAGTACAGAAATGTTTTATGATTCTGGATTCAGGAATGCATTCAGGCCAACACATCGACACCAAACCGCTTACAGCTAACAGTAGAAACGACTTTATGCTGTAAGTGGTATAAGAGACACTGATAACTGTGAATTGTCTAATAATTAATGAAACTATAACAGTTTTTTTGTAAAGTTTACCCATACATAAGCGAAATCACAAGATTTTAGGTATAATGACCCAAAAATTCAACCTTTGAACCGAAACATCTCAAGAATTTTGATCAGGCTGGGAACAATCGCGTGGCATCATCGATCTAGTTTGTAAGTGGCATAGTTGGTATAGCCGCTTACTAAGCTGGAGATCGCGAGTTCGAGTCCCGCCTAGCTACATTTTTTTGGAAAATATAAAATCTTGTTGTATTATTTGAGTATTTTTCTCGATAGTTGAGGAAACATTTAAAGTCACATTATGTTAAATTTCCCGTATTTAGTGAAAATAATGTTTCAGGTATTTTTTTTTGTCACTATTATTTTACGAAACCACCGTTACTTTTCACACAAACTTATCATTTGACCAACATCAAAAGAAAGCCGCCCTAAAAAGGTACAACACTTGCATATTTATGCTTTTCAGTCATGGCCATCACGGAAACCGGCCCCGTTTACGAATTTACCGACTTCCGGTCAAATTTAGCGCGGTAACTGACATAGTAAAAGGCAATTTTCATGATAAGCCTGATAAAATCTATTTACATAGTTTGTTTTTTACTTATTTTACCTTTTTTTCATCTTTTTAGGGTTCAGTAGTCAACAAGGAATCCTAATAGTTTCGCTTCGCCATGTCCGTGCATCTGTTTGTTTGTCTGCTGTCTGGGTACTAGGAAGCTGTAATTTGGTATGGGTAACATATTAGTCACGCCGACAAAATGGTAAAATAAATATCGTTTATTTAGGTTGCCTTCCCTACAAGCAAAGATGGGATTTTTGTTTCTCGTCTATCCCAAGATGTAGGGTGATATTGGATATACATTTTAAAAATATTGCGTCTGTGTGAAAACCTTTTTATCATTTGAGGGATCCGTTTGCGAAATATTAAGCTTAAAAGTACTATTTGTTAGCGTCAGCTAAACGGTTGTTTTTGGATATGTGAATAAATTCACGGCAGTTGTATAAATAAAGAGGTTAAAAGGAAAACTATCACAGCTAAATAGGCTTTACAATAGTCGGCTAACTAATAAAATAACTTTAATATAAAATAAAATAAAATTATAAAATAAAGAAGTAACATAATATCGTACAAATTCCGTTGACAATTACTCAGATGAAGTTGTAGATTTTGTAAAACAAGTAGCAAGCATAAGTTTACGGAACCCTTCACTGGCTGGCACGCACTTGGCGGGTTTTTTATTTTTGCCTACGGTTCTGTTACCTAATGTTCCAATAATAATTGTTTATTGTTAATTCTATGTGCATTGACAGTAATTAGGTATATACAATTATACAGATGATACCATCTGTATTTTTGTATATACCTACTAGCTAGCCGTTGCAAACGATCTATAGATAGTCCAACTGATCCCGATCATTACTCAAATCAAATATATTTATTTGGGTCAATAACAAAATACAAAAATTACTTACAATTTAATAGACGGAAGCATTCACTAACTGATAATGTTTTGACTCAAATAAAAGCCAACTCTCTGGTCACGCGTCGCTTCAACCAGTCGCCCAAAAGTGTCATATGTATATATGTATATATGTATATATGTATGCATAATACAGAACACAGAATTGTTTTAACAATCATTATCAATGTTTTGTCTTACGTAGTCTCTCGTTTGAGTGAACACTTCCCGAGCGCTTGTGTTGATACGTGTCAAAGAGCCGCGCTAGCTAATTGCTTACGTGTTCGGAATTCTGTCTCTTGATAGTGTCGGAGGGTGTTTGCTTAACCCGCCACTGGTTCCGTCAATATGTCTTACATTATGTAGTTGGTGACGCCGGTCTCACCTACCGTAGTTGAGCCAAGATCATTTCCCAATAATAAACCAACTAGGTATGTGTTTTTATTTTATTTGTATGATATATTTTGTTGTTATAAAATATAGATATTTCAGAAATATTTACACGTACGTTATTAATGATAAGATTTATTTAAAACTCGTCTGACAATGTTGTACTTCTTTTCTAGTATCAATACTTACAAACTAGTAGTTTCTGATATCCATATATGGTCCCTTCCTAATATGGGATCAAGATATGCCACTCTTCGCAACGATTTAGTTAGATTGGTACTATGCTGTAGTCAAAGTAGTCGAACATGCTTCGGTATGAACACTCTAGTGCCCCAATTTCCCGATACAGCTACTTCGTAAACAAATACAGGATGCTCAAGCTGGATTGTGCAAGATACTCCTCCCGACTTGTTGGATTCAACTTAGGAAGGTGTGAACGCTATTTGGAAGCTTGAAGGTTAAGGCGGTGTGAAATGTGTGAGATTTTAAGAACCAACTTGCGAATGATAGGTACTAAAAATAAAGAAAGAAAGAAAGTTGTTTATTTGGCAACAAAAAAGCACAGAAAGGACAGGTATATACAAAAAAATAGATAAATAGTCAAACAAAAATTATTTGCAATAGTACGATCGATGTAATTGAACGAGGGCAAACAATAATTGCCACAGTACCATCGATGGTACTGTCCAATGGTACCACGGTGAACGAACGACTATATATGCCTAAGATTTTAACAAAAACATAGTGATAAAGAGAAGATTTTTGTGTACTGAAGTGAAAATGAGCGTAATTAAAAGTAATTATTTTAAATCGAGCCATTCTTCCATCTGTGCTCGCGGAAGTCAGTGCCAGATCATCCTCCTATCTAAACTAACAACAACTTTAATAGGCTTATCTGTGTCCTTAAAAAAATAATATATTTTATTTATCTAAAAAATTTTTTGTTTTTAAAAGTCAGATATAAAGTTAAGTACTCTAAACCGGTGAGCATACATAAATAATGTCATGAGATTGAATTAATCAAAAGAGGTATGTCAGCAAGGGGAAATCCGTAAAATATTTGTACCTCTCCGGGAAACAGGCGTTAATGTTTCTCATTACTAAAGGTGGTTAAAATCGGTGGTTTATCTTTTAGAGTTTCGATTCCTGATTTTCAACACAAATTGTTGTGCAAAGGAAACAAGGTTTAAAGTTGAATGCTATAATATAATAGCCGACAGTCTATTTGACATTTCAAAAAGAGGTTCGACCACAAATAACTGCTAAAAGATAAAGTAGGCATTCACCTATTTTATTTCTATAATAACTCAACCTCTTTTCGAGAACCTACTTTCTTTTGGTAGCCTATAAAAATGATGTTTCATTTTTATAGAAGTGTTTTTAAAATTAAATGTATATCCCGCGGTTTTATTTTATATTTAATTTATATTATTTTATTTTATATTTAAATTTTAGACCTTATTGGCTCTTTTTTCTATAAGGTTTATTTAAACCTAGTTTAGATCACGTTTCGTAATGAGACCGACATGCGTTGTTTGTAGTTTTCGGCTAGTAAACTTGGGTTCAGTTGGATCGTGGTTGGATCCAACATGTCGGATGGTGTAACTAGTGCTATTCGTGAGCAATTAGAGCACCGCATCGCTTGGAGCGTAATAGTTGAGTGCAACAACTCAAATACGAGCAAAGAACAGCCAACATAGACATTCGTAGAAACAAGTGTTCAAAAATAATACAACTACGCTATCTACGAATTAAGAACGCTTTGTGCAAATAGTTTATGCTTTTGAGTTACGGTAAAAAAATGTTTTTTTTAATTTTATGTCGTTGCTAACAGGCGTACGGCCTGTCTGATGTAAAGCTGTTATCGTCGCCTCTGCAGCACCTGAGCTTTTATTTATCTTGCCTTGATAGTTTGTATGTATGGGTCAAATCTTGCAACTGTAATCTAAACCAGTTAACCGTTTGGTTTGGATTGGATTTGTACAATGAATGGTTAGCTAAGTGGCATCATTCTAAATCCAATATGGCGGACTCCCAAAGATGGCGGATCAATTATTTTCTATGCAGCCTCATGATAAATCAACCTCAGCGGTTCCATGCTTCGGGGCCCCGAAAGCAGGACCTTTGGAGTTGCCGACGCGCCGCACCGGCGTCGACCTGAGAAGAATATTTAAAAGTTTGCTATGAAAAGTTTCTTTTATAATTAATAATAATATCGTTTCAAATGAATCTTGCTATATAGTTAAAAAATACGATACAAAATTTTATTAATAATATAATTAAAAAGTTAAAAGTTACATATATTTCGTATTGGACTTTATTACTAGAAATAGAAATAATATTGGAATAGGTACATTTACGAGTTTATGACCTCAATGTCCTTTTACAACTTACATTCATCGCTTTATATTAAAAATCGCCGTAAGAAAAGGTATAGCCTGCTCTCAATAGCAGCAAAAACCTTGATTTACGAGATTTTAATGAAATCACTCGTTTCCATTGATTCAATTACGCCAGCTCTCAATAAATTGAGCCACAGAGTAAAAATGGGTCGTGTTGCCAATTTGTATAAAGATTGAGTACTTTAAGTAGGTTGTTTGTTGCCTGTTGGTAGTTGGACAAGACTTATAACAGACTTAATATAGGAGTGCAGTGCTGGAAAGCCCCCATGACATCTAAAATCACGATTAGCGATAAGACCGCCCATTGTACTCCCGCAATTAGTTTGTAATTTGCTCTGTTTGAATTTGTAAGCAATATAATTATGTGGTGTATAAATATAATTATCTAAATTTAGACTTCTTGGAATCTGTATCGACAGGGGATTGATATTTGAATATTATTGATGATCTTGTCCGTGTCACGGACAAAGGACAAATTCAATGATTTTTATACACAAAAAACAACAAAACAAACACGCTTACAACTGTCTTCCCCAAGCTGGACATCCTCAGATACTTACTCAATGAGTAGAACTTTGAGGATACCAAGTAGGGGGTATTCAGAGGCACGTCCAAACTTTTACATTTGGTACATGACAGGTTGCAAGTCCATCGCCGCTTATTGGAAAACTAACTGTTGGCACATGCCTTCGAATTTTTTTTTCTAGGGCATGCCGGTTTCCTCACGATATTTTCCTTCCGTTTTGTGCACATACATTTTTCGAGTGGAAAAATCTATTGGTGCTCGACCGGGTTTCGAACCCACGACCTCCGGGTCGCCCAATTGGCCAACACGGCCAATGATTTTTATTCCAGCAGATATTACAATTAAACACAATTAACATATAATATTGTCTATTAGAACTAGGGACGTATATATGAAGTGTAGAGCCACTAGATTAAGGGTGCACGGTTCTCTCGTCCAGTGTTCCATGAAGACACAGTCGGTATTTAGCATCCCTGCAATTAGTAGTAGGTACCTGTTAGAATTGGGGTGCACCCGGCGCGTCAGGGACGCTGTATTCTTGCGTGTTATCGCTGCAAACCAATCTACTAAAAGATTACTGATGAAGATAACTTTGAGATCACCATGTATCATATTATCATGAAGTATGAAGTTATAGTTGTGTACTACAATAGAGAGGTCACTCAATGGAACTCGTATTATCATAGATGGGAGAGTTTTTGTCACCGATAAGCTTTAAAAAATACGAAATCGGTGATAATATTTTAGTTATTCAGTGATATTCAAAAATTGACCCCCAAGTGCTGAAGCATAGAGGCTTAAGTCCAGTAGTTGAACAACACTCATGAACGCCACTTAATAAAAAAAAACATAGAAATAACCGGTGGGTGTTCCCAACAAATGTTTGTATGATATGCAAATAATTGTCTTGGGTCGGGATGTTTTCTATGATTCCCTGTGTTGGTTCAGGAACTACGAATAACATGGTACAACACACAACACGGGAATAAATATCTGTAGAACATGCAAATATTTATCCTGCAGCGGGAATCGAACTCACACCTCTTGCGTCTCATCCGGCTACTTGCCGCACCACACATAGTCATTTGTGGTTTGGTTCTTGATTTGGAACATCCATTCAGGACGACGGGATTCGAACGATCTTTGGGTCGAAAGAATCCAGCCACAACACAACTAATGGTCTTTTTAAAAATAAACAGAGTGGATTAAAACACTTTTTTATCAACAATACGTGGACAACTTAACACCCGTTAATTGCCGAATTAAAATTGATTACGTCCGATCCTCAGCATCCATCACAATTTGTCCATAATTCTGTGTAAAACTGTTTCATTTTAATCTGTAATAAATTGTTTGGGATCATTCATTTTTATCGCAAATTGAACTTAGGCAGATGTATGATGATGAATGTTATCTTTTGGTCTATGAACTTATCTTGAAAACAAGTCTCTTTTAAAAAACACAACAAACACATACATTAGTCCTGTCTAGGGTAGACCCTAACCCTCGTATTCTTAAATATTTCTCCTAATATTCCTTCTCTACAACTCGACTCAGGGCGTATTGAGGTTCCCTTCAAAGTTTTCTCGTGTTTAGTAATTTTACCTTAACTTATTGAGGCTCTTTACAAAACTCAAAATGAGTATGAATCTAGTTGGAGTAAAGTCTTTACATGTCATTTATTCGTGGGAATTTAAATCAAGGACCTGCAAGCATGCAGGTCTTATTAGTCTATGTTAAATATCATAAACTTCAACTTTGAGGAATACTAAAGGTAGATCGCGAGGTACCTTGAGATGACAGTTGGATTGTTTCACTCCGAGTGGAGGACATTTTATAGACTTAAATTACAAATCACAAAAGTGAGTTGGAGTCAAGTAAATCTCGAGGATGTTTTAGAATACGGGGGTAACTCTTGAAGTGCTCATTATTTTTCAGTTTATTTTCTTTAGTGCCTCACACGTCCCGCCTTTGTTTAGAACAATAGATGGACATTTGAGTGGTACTCTTCGGGAACAGCTACTAGTCTCCTTCAAACGGGATTTTGAAAGTTTTAGTCGCGTTGCCTTGAAGCTGCAAAATCAGAAAAGCAAAAAAGTTTTTATTAACTTACTTGTATATTTTATATCGTGCCATGTTGGCCTAGTAGACGGTAGACCGACTTCCGATCCGGATCCGTGCTTGGTAGGGCTCTATGACAGTCAATACACTATATACAGACCCCGGCAGCTCAGTTGGGCATGATCTCATACAAACTGTAGATTTTACTGTAAAATCGGTGTTGATCAAGTTTTCACCAACAAACTTGGCCCGCTACTTACTCACTAACTTAAACTAAGCTCGATAGTAGGTCGATAATAACATTGGTTCGAGTACACTTCAACTGTCAAGAAATACGGAGCAAGATTGGCGTACAAATGTCAAAAAGAAAATAAATAAATTACAGAACGGTATAGATGCTAAACTGATCGGCGTGCAAATCACATCAAATATATTTATTTAAATTAGAAACAAACCACAATAATTCATTGTAAAAACGGTATTTTTCACGTACTCATTCCGAGAGATATCTGCAGAAGTTTAAGAAACTCTGTCGCGAATATAACGCCTCCTCCGAAAATAACGAAATAAAATAAAATGTCGAATATAAAATAACGTAGTAGACGGATTTAAACTGAATCACTGAACGCTATAGATGCGAAACTCATTCCATAAACAGCTACCCACCTGGAAACTAGTTCATTGTCTGGACTGAAAATTCAAATTAATTTATTGTGATGCAGTAGAACTTCATAATGCTTTGTCAGTTCCGTTGTGCAGTTGGCGTCTAAAGGTTTAGTTTCCTCGAAAGGCGTTACCGTTTTATGACGGCCGTAACAACTTAAATTGCGTATACAAATCTCATAGGTTCCTCTTCATCAAACACTGATTGAAGGAGATTGCTCCTAAGCAATAAAACCAAGCGTTATACTTATAATTCATCATCTTCTTGTCCTTATCCCACATTACGTGGGAGACGTCCCACATAGAGGAGAGTCGAGGAAGGACCTTCCTCCACTCTCATCTCAGTACTCACTCCTTTCTTAACCATGTCATCCTTCACACAATCCATCCATCTTTTCTTTGGCCTACCTCTGCTTTTATTTCCATCCACATTCATATTTAACACTCTTCTGATAATGTGAAGGTTGGAAGATAGAAAGGGAGAACTTTGCCCTGGAGTGAGACAGATACGGTTTAAAAAAAAACGCACAGTATCTTCTAGCCCCAAAGTAAGCAGAGCTTGTGTTATGTGACCTACGTGACTAATATACTACTTACTTATATATTTTTTTTGCATATACATATTATACATAGAAACACCCAGACCCAAGACAAATATTATATTAATATTACATACAAATACATATTTTCATTGTTTACATTTTTCTTAAACAGCGATGAAAAAGGAACGGCTGTTAGTTTATCCAGCAATACTTAATTATGATCTCCAATAAGAAAAATAATTGTTGATTGTCTCGTCTCCACTATACGGCCGAAACATGACGGGCGCCATTTTTTTCCGGCCGTACAGCGGCCTAAATTCCAGTTTCGAGTCACTTTTGGGGAATCTATCGCTTTATTTCAACGTTTGTGAACAGAGATGGGCTTTCAACAGAAGTTTATTTTAAAAAAGTTGAAATTGCTGGAATTTTATAGTAGAAAATTGGTTATAGGTTATTTCAACATGTTTCTACGGAATTATTAGCACGGACGTTCGATGCGACACGGTAGGTCGGGTTCCAAGGGCGGCCTTGGCATAGCTTTCAATATAAAAACATATTTAATAATATACATGACATATTGGGTTTATACGGTAGGTTTATTCAATAACGGCTTTGTATCCTACTTTATCCTACTTATATTATAAACGCGAAAGTTTGTGAGGATGGATTTTTACCCTTTCACGCAAAAACTACAGAACGGATTTTGATGAAACTTTACAGTAATAAAGCTTATACATCAGAATAACACATAGGCGTCTTTTTATCCACGCAGGCGAAGCCGTGGGCAGAAGCTAGTATTGTATAATAATTAATTCATAATTTTAATTGTTCTTTCGTCATATCAAGTTCAGTGCACGTTTGAATGTAGCACTCCGTGTAACTATTTCCTACGATGTTAATAATTCTCATACTTGTATGCATATATCATACGTGCATAATACTCATATACATGTATAAATATGAGTATATCATTGAAGGCATGTAAGCGTGGCGTGAAGTACTAGAACACTCAACAACTAGTGATGTGAAGTTTATGAATGTCGATGAAAATATGTGGCTGACTATCCCGATAAATTTAAGTCAAAGTCAATGTCAAAAGGTTTTTATTCATTGAAATCACAAGGATCATATAGAAACGTCAGCTTAAAAACTACGTTAATTTAAAATTCACGTATAGGTGAATTTTAAAATGAATGAATTTTTGAAAAATTTGAAATGAATATTGAAATGAATTTTTTTTAGGAAGTGATTATGCCTATTCCACGTGCGCGACGAAGTCTAGAAGAATCAGGCAACAAACTCTGATTGGCTATAACCTTAGTAATTCGAGTCTTCAAGATGAAGTTTAATTCAAATTATTTATTTGTGAAACACAGATTATTGACGTTGTTATGTCAAACAGTTCATACAATAACAAGTACATTAGTTTACTTAATGCTAATAAGCACTTTCTCCCAGCTAACCTTTGTGAATAAGCGTTTGTATAAAATTACAAAATTAAACAAATAAAGGCTCCACGAAAAGAAACCTGTGGTGAACCTACTACTTTTTATTATTATTTATATATAAATATTTATCTATTTTATACAATACACAAATATATATTCAGATAAATACACATACACATAAGTACTTTCATTAATAATATATCATCATAAATTATATCTATCTATGTACCTATCGTATAAAATATTTAGCATACCTACTTACAAATGATGATGCGCCCGTTCGCCCGTACCTAGTCTAATGGAAACGTGAACTGGTTACTGAGCTACGGTACTAACTATTAGATACGCTGTGCCGGCACCGGTCGGTCTCAAGCGCTAAGCTCACGCGCCGCGGCTCGCAAAAGCAGTCTCGACCTACCATTCGTCGCGGAGCCCGCGTTAATTTACTTTCGCGAGATATCTTATGTTTGCTTGTTTGTGTGCTTGTTATTTCTATATTTTCTCTTCTTCTGTACTCTCTATTTATCACTGACTTTCTGCTTTCTGCTCCTTCAATATACCGTGGTGTTTTTGTGGTGTAATAAACTCAGTGTTTCGGTGTACGTTGGTATTTTATTGTTCCGGACATCTCTGACCTACCTAGCCAGGTACTTACCTACACACTAGGACAACCACCTAATACCATATCTGGTGACCCCGAGAAGAACATTCCAGAAAGATGAGCAGTGATGAAAATGCCGGTAGCAATACAGCAGGATCGCAAGAAACGGTTCGTGCGGCGGACAAACGAGAGCGCGTTTCCATTGACCCACCCGATTATCCAGCGGAACTTTTTCGTGTTGGCGTGAGGATACCACCATTCTGGCCAGAAAAACCCACAATATGGTTCTCCCAAATCGAAGCTCAGTTCAGCATGGCGCGGATCACCGATGACCTGACGAAGTTTAACTACGTGCTTTCACATTTGGATAGGCAGTACGCAGTCGAAGTGGAGGACGTCATTACCTCGCCCCCACCCAGCGGAAGGTACGATAAGCTCAAGAGCGAGTTAATAAAGCGCCTGTCAGTCTCAAAGGAAAAGAAAGCTAAACAGTTACTGCAGTCCGAAGAGCTAGGTGACCGCAAACCGTCGCAGTTTCTAAGGCATCTGCAGCATTTGGCTGGCCCCACTATACCAGAGGATTTCTTAAGGTCGATATGGACAAGCCGACTGCCAACCAACTTGCAGACCATCATCGCGTCTCAGATGAGCCTATCTCTTAGCGAACTCGCTGATTTGGCCGATCGTGTCCATGACATCGCGCCTACCTCACCTCAAGTTGCAGCGGCATCCAGTTCCAGGGCTGATTCTGCGTTGGACATCATGGCCCAGCAAATCACAGAGCTGACCAGGCAGGTCAGCGCACTGACCGCGGAAGTCCATGACCGTTCCCGTCCCCGCAGCCGACAGAGGTCACGTGGACGTGGTGAGCGTAGCCGTACACCAGCGAGAAGGTCTCAGTCGAACTATAGGAAGTTCCCTAATTGCTGGTACCACTATAGATTCGGCAGCAAAGCGGACACCTGCATCCAGCCCTGCGACTACAAGTCGGGAAACGAGAAGGGCAGTCGATAATGGCGGCTGAAGATTGCCCTCCTACTACTGGTCGCCTGTTCGTCACAGACCGCAGATCCTCAATCCAGTTTCTAGTGGACACAGGGAGCGACTTGTGCGTCGTCCCCCGATCTGCGTTTCGACAACGTGTGAAAACGGACTACCAATTGTGTGCAGCCAATGGTTCCTCTATAGACACTTACGGTTGGGTTGAAGTCAACCTCAATTTAGGTCTCCGTAGGGATTTTGTGTGGCGCTTCATTGTAGCGGATGTTACAAAATCTATTATAGGCGTAGATTTTTTGTCATTTTTTAATTTAATTGTAGATGTTCGTAATCAGCGTTTAATAGATGCCACCACTAATTTGTCAACCGTAGCTACAATTTTTACTGTAGACGATAGCCTCATTTCAAGTGTAAAGGTCGTGACTGGTGATTCTAAGTACCATGCTATACTTTCTGAGTTTCCAGACTTGATACGGCCAACAGGCGCTCATCGCACACCCAAACACAATACAGTCCATCACATTCGCACCACACCAGGCCCCCCAGTATCGTGCACACCTCGTAGACTGGCACCAGACAAGTTAAAGATTGCCAAGTCTGAGTTCGAGGCAATGTTGGCGAATGGTACCGCTCGTCCGTCGGAGAGCCCCTGGTCGTCCCCACTACACCTCGCCCCTAAAAAGGATAATGGTTGGCGACCGTGTGGTGACTACCGTATGCTCAACGCTCGTACGATACCTGATAAGTACCCTATACGTCATATTCATGATTTTTCCCACAGCTTATCTGGTTGTAAGATCTTCTCAACCATTGACCTGGTCAAAGCTTACAACCAGATACCGGTTTTTGACGCAGACATTCCAAAGTGCGCTATAACGACGCCCTTTGGACTGTTTGAGTTCCCTTATATGAACTTTGGCTTGCGGAACGCCGGCCAGACGTTCCAGAGGTTTGTTGATGAGATGACCCGCGGTTTAGATTTCTGTTACCCATATCTTGATGACTTTTTGATATTTAGCCGCAGTGAATCAGAGCATGAAGATCACCTTCGTCAAATATTCACCAGGATGAAGGAATATGGCATGCTCATAAACACTGCCAAATGCGTCTTCGGAAAATCAGAGGTAACCTTTCTAGGCTACTACATCTCTCAACATGGAACAAAACCTCTGGAAGGTAAAGTGGCAGCTATCAAAGAGTTCCCCATTCCTAAGACGGCCAAGCAGCTACGAAGGTTCTTGGGCATGATAAATTTTTATAGACGGTTTATCCCCCAAGCAGCTCAAATTCAAGCTCCTTTAAACGCTTTATTAACCGGCTCCATCAAAGCTTCGCAGCCCGTTAATATAAGTGGAGACTCGTTAAAAGCTTTCGAAGCATGCAAGGATACCCTTTGTCATGCAACAATGTTAGCTCATCCTGACTCTAAAGCCAAGTTAGGTCTTGTAACTGATGCTTCAGATTTTGCCATGGGTGGAGTTTTGCAGCAACTCGTAGAAGGAGATTGGCAACCTCTAGCCTTTTTCTCACGCAAGTTTAGCCCTACACAACAGAAATACTCACCATATGATAGAGAGCTCCTCGCTATATATGAAAATATAAGGTATTTCCGTCATTGGCTAGAAGCTACATCTTTTACCATCTATACCGATCATAAGCCGCTGTGCTTTGCATTCCATGAAAGGAAGGCACACTGCAGCCCACGTCAGTATAGACATCTAGACTATATATCACAGTTCTCGACCGATATACAACACATTGCCGGGAGAGATAATGTCGTTGCCGACACACTTTCCCGAGTCGATGAACTGCAAAATCCTGTAGATCTAGAGGTAATTGCCAAGGCGCAAGACTCCGATCCCGAATTAGCAGAATTTTTGAAACAAGAAACCAGTTTGCACGTCGAAAGGTTGAATATACCTGGAAGTCATTTACAATTGTACTGCGATGTCAGCACTACGACTCCCAGGCCTTTAGTACCTAAGACCTTACGCAAACAAGTTTTTGATAGCTTGCACTCGTTGAGCCATCCCGGTGCTAACGCGAGCGCTAAATTAGTAGCAGAACGTTTTGTCTGGCCACTGATGAGGAAAGACTGTCGCGAGTGGTCTAGGGCATGTTTGGCTTGCCAGCGCACAAAGGTAAATCGGCATGTATCTTCGCCTATAGGCACCCACGATTTACCGAAAGCGCGATTCAAATATGTCCACCTAGACCTCATCGGACCATTACCTCCGTCTGGTGATTTCAGGTATTGTTTGACAGCCATCGATCGCTTTACGCGATGGACTGAAGTTGTCCCCCTAACCAATATCACCGCGGAATCAGTGGCCAAGGCGTTTCTGTCTGGATGGATAGCTCGATTCGGTTGCCCTACTGACATTGTTACTGACCGTGGTAGGCAATTCGAATCCGCACTATTTGAACAACTATCCAAATTCATTAGTTTCAAGCATCGCAAGACCACTAGCTATCACCCACAATGCAATGGCCTTATCGAAAGGTTCCATAGGCAGCTGAAAGCTGCTATAATGTGTCACGCTGACAGTAGCTGGATCGAAGCGTTACCCCTTGTACTACTAGGGATAAGAAGTTCTTTCAAAGAAGATCTTCAATCTTCTTCTGCCGAGCTAGTGTACGGTGAACCGCTGCGACTTCCAGGTGAATTCTTCGGTCAAAAAGTTGACAAATGCACGACTGATATCACTGATTTTTCAGCACGTATCAGATCATTTGCCAATCATTTACAACCAGTTCCAACGTCACACCACTCAAATAGCAAGATCTTCATTTATAAAGATCTCTCGTCTTGTTCTCACGTTTTTCTGAGAGAGGACGCATTGAGGGGTTCTTTGCAACCCGCATACACTGGCCCTCACGAAGTGGTTGAGAGAAGTGCCAAAACATTTAAAGTTCGCGTGAAAGGCAAAGTTGTAACGGTATCTGTAGACCGATTAAAACCAGCCTACATACTGTCACAACCACACTTTAATGACACTTCTCCTGACACCTCTTCTCACACTCCTACTCAGACAAACAAAACAACTCGTTCTGGGCGTCGAGTTCGGTTTCCGGACTATTATCGCCCGCTAGACGCGGTCTCAAGGGGGGAGTGATGTGGTAAACCTACTACTTTTTATTATTATTTATATATAAATATTTATCTATTTTATACAATACACAAATATATATTCAGATAAATACACATACACATAAGTACTTTCATTAATAATATATCATCATAAATTATATCTATCTATGTACCTATCGTATAAAATATTTAGCATACCTACTTACAAATGATGATGCGCCCGTTCGCCCGTACCTAGTCTAATGGAAACGTGAACTGGTTACTGAGCTACGGTACTAACTATTAGATACGCTGTGCCGGCACCGGTCGGTCTCAAGCGCTAAGCTCACGCGCCGCGGCTCGCAAAAGCAGTCTCGACCTACCATTCGTCGCGGAGCCCGCGTTAATTTACTTTCGCGAGATATCTTATGTTTGCTTGTTTGTGTGCTTGTTATTTCTATATTTTCTCTTCTTCTGTACTCTCTATTTATCACTGACTTTCTGCTTTCTGCTCCTTCAATATACCGTGGTGTTTTTGTGGTGTAATAAACTCAGTGTTTCGGTGTACGTTGGTATTTTATTGTTCCGGACATCTCTGACCTACCTAGCCAGGTACTTACCTACACACTAGGACAACCACTTAATACCATAAACCTGTTCTATTATCTACATCCAAAAATACGCGCAGTGAAGGGTTCCGTAGTTGCCCATAAACATATATTTACTACCTGTTTTACACAACCAACAACTTCATCTGAGTAATGTTCAATGGAATTTTCCTTTTTACTTTTCCAAGTAAATTTTATAACAACGTCGTTGTTAGAGTAAAAAACATAGTCGGAAAAAAAATGTATAACATCGATAACTAAGTCTCATCACTAAAGAAGCCAGACGCTAATCGCCTCCTTATAATTATAGGTTATAGTCGCGCATGATTTCACAGGCTTCTTGAAATTCTTTCGCTGCCTTCGTGATAATTAGTCACCACCACTACTGAACTACCCACCCTTACACATTGCAGTACGGTTTATTTTCCCACGGTACCTATTTCGTGTAGCTCAATAGCTCTTCGCTCTGTGAAGAACTATTCATACAGTGTGGCGGCAGATTTTTTCAGATATTTCACGTGACACTTTTTCGCTTTTTCCCTTTTTCGTAGTGAACGTGGAATTTCTGGTATTTTCCGCTTCGTTTCAAGGATTGATGGGGAAGTTTTGGATGGAGTTTTTTAGTTAGAATCAAAGTTGGAGGCGTAGGATTTATGTGTGTTAAACCAATATGAACCAATAGAATCCATCTAGAGTCAAACTCTATATGGATTCTATTGCATATTGCTCTCAGTTGCCGACTCAAATGTAGTTCACAGAGATTTGTCGGCAATGTTTGGATAGATTTGTTATTCAGTTTGAGGAAAGTATTTTTAAACAATAGCCACTTACTTTATTTGTTAATGCATGTATGTTATTATATCGGTGTTCTTTTCGTACAGTCCGTTTCATCCAAAGGTTGTCTGTTGATTAGCGATAAGACCTCCTATTGTACAATATTGTAAAAATTTGTAGTACTTATCTAAGCTGAAATATTTGGTGTGCAATAAAGTTTGCTATCTTCTATCTATCGATCTATATACAAGTAGGTACATACAAAAATACAGATGAAACAGCTAGCTATCTAAAGACCATTGCAAACGATCTAAATTTAGGTCAACTAATCTAGATCACTTTCAAGATCCAGATCACTTTGCGACTGGTTTTAGCGACTCGTGATCAGAAAGCTGGCTTATATCCGGGCCAACGGAATAATAAAGCCAATCAGCGTGGCAATGCAGTTAGTATTTTGGGTAAAGTTAGTTAGTTAATACGTTCAATGCTACTTTGAAGGCAGTTTTTATGTATTTTATATTAGTAACTAGAGGTCGCTCGGTGCGCGAGCTGTACGCAGCTCGCGGTTCATGTTTGGTCCTGGGGGATGTTATTCAAAGGGTGTGCAAGTTAAAAAACGTCATGGAACACCCTATATACGATGCCACTATGCAATCACCTCCCCTTTTGCAAGTTTTTTAGAAAACAATAGGAGGGGGTGATGCAGGGGGGGCATATCTCAAAAGGGGGGTCCAGGTTTAAGAATGTCATGGAACACCACTATACAATCCCACCATGCAATCAACACCCCTTTTGCAAGTCTCGTAAATTCAATGGTAAGGGGGTGCAGGGGGGCTGATTTCAAGAGAGAATGAAGGTTATATAATATCGTTGATCACCTGTATACGATCCCACCATGCAATTATCGCCCCTTTTGCAAGTTACGAATAAACGATGGGAAAGGGGGTGCAGAGAGGGCATTAATTTCAAGAGGGGGTTCAGGTTTAATAATGTCATGGAACAACTCTATACGATCCCACTATGCAATCACCACACTTTATGCAAGTTTCGAAGATGCAATGGGAAGGGGCGTGCAGGGGGGCTGATTTCAAGAGGGGGGTTAAGGTTTAATAATGTCATGGAACACCTCCATACGATCCCACCTTTCAAAACTTTTCAAGATACAACGGAAAGGGGGGCTGCAGGGGGGGCATATTTTTAGAGGGGGGCGCAGGTTAAATAAAGTCGTGGAACACTTCTTTGCTTTTCCACCATGCAATCACCGCCCTTTTTGCAAGTTTCTAAGAAACATTGGGAAGGGGGGCGCAGGGGGGGGGGGCTGAAATCAAAAGGGGGTCCAGGTTTAATAATGTCATGGAATACCTCTATACGATGCCACTATGCAATCACCTCCCCTTTTGCAAGTTTTGAAAAAACAATAGGAGGGGGGGATGCAGGGGGGGCTGATTTCAAAAGGGGGGTCCAAGTTTAATAATGTCATGGAACACCTCTATACGATCCCAACATGCAATCACCGCACTTTTTGCAATTTTCGACGATATAATAGGAAGGGGGGTGCAGAGGGGGCTAATTTCAAGAGGGGGGTCCAGGTTTAATAATGTCATGGAACACCTCTATACGGTCCCAATATGCAATCACCGCCCCTTTTGCAACTTTCAAAGATACGAAGGGAAAAGGGCTGCAGGGGGGGCTGATTTCAGGAGGGGGGTTCCGGTTTAATAATATCGTGAAACACCTCTATGCGATCCCACCATGCAATCACCGCCCCTTTTGCAACTTTCAAAGATACGAAGGGAAAAGGGCTGCAGGGGGGGCTGATTTCAGGAGGGGGGTTCCGGTTTAATAATTTTGTGGAAAACCTCTATACGATCCCACTTTGCAATGGTAGCACTTTTTGCAAGTTTCGAAAATACGATGGGATGGGGGAGGTGCAGGGGGGGCTGATTTGAAGAGGGGGGTCCCGGTTTAAAAATGTCGTAGAACACCTCTATACGATCCTACCATGCAATCGCCGCCCCTGTTGTAAGTTCCAAAGAAACAATGGGAAGGGGGGTGCAGGGGGGGCTGATTTCAAGAGGAGGGTGTAGGTTAAATAATGTCGTGGAACACCTCTATACGATCCAACTATGTATTCACCGCCCCTTTTGCAAGTTTCTAAGAAACAATGGGAAGGGCGGCGCACGGGGGGCTGATTTCAAGAGGGGGGTCCAAGTTTAATTATATCGTGGAACACCTCTATACGATCCTACCATGCAATCGCCGCCCCTGTTGTAAGTTCCAAAGAAACAATGGGAAGGGGGGCGCAGGGGGGGCTGATTTCAAGAGGAGGGTGTAGGTTAAATAATGTCGTGGAACACCTCTATACGATCCAACTATGTATTCACCGCCCCTTTTGCAAGTTTCTAAGAAACAATGGGAAGGGGGGCGCACGGGGAGCTGATTTCAAGAGGGGGGTCCAAGTTAATTATATCGTGGAACACCTCTATACGATCCAACTATGTTTTCACCGCCCCTTTTGCAAGTTGCTAAGAAACAATGGGAAGGGGGGTGTAGGGGGGCTGATTTCAAGAGGGGCTTACGGTTTAATAATGTTGTGGAAAACCTCTATACGATCCCACTATGCAATTGCCGCACTTTATGCAACTTTCGTAGATTCAATGGGAAGGGGGGTGTAGGGGGGCTTATTTTAAAAGGGGGGTTCCGGTTTATTCGTGTCGTGGAAAATTTCTATACGGTCCCACTATGCAATCGCCGCACTTTATGCAAGTTTCGAATAAACAATGGGAACGGGGTGCAGGGGGGTCTAATTTCAAGAGGGGGTTCAGGTTTAATAATGTCATGGAGCACCTTTATGCGACCCCAGCATGCAATCACTACCCCTACTTCAAGTTTCGAAGATACTATGGAAAAGGGAGTGAAGGGGGTAAAATGGGGTAAGGGGGGCTTACCCCTTTAGAAAGTAAAAGTAAAAGTAAAAGTAAAAGTAAAAGTAAAAGTAAAAGTAAAAGTAAAAGTAAAAGTAAAAGTAAACGTAAAAGTAAAAGTAAAATTAAAAGTAAAAGTAAAAGTAAAAGTAAAAGTAAAAGTAAAAGTAAAAGTAAAAGTAAAAGTAAAAGTAAAAGTAAAAGTAAAAGTAAAATTAAAAGTAAAAGTAAAAGTAAAAGTAAAAGTAAAAGTTATAGTAAAGGTCAATGTCAAGGTCGAGGTCGAGGTCGAGGTCGAGGTCAAGGTCTAACTCTAACATGGGAAGGGGCTTGCAGGGGGGGCTTATTTCAAGCGGGGGGTGCTGGTTAAATAATGTCGTGGAACACCTCTATACGATTCAACCATGGAATCACCGCCCCTTTTGCAAGTTCCAAAGAAACAATGTGAAGGGGGGCGCAGGGGGGGCTGATTTCAAGAGGGGGGTCCCGGTTTAAAAATGTCGTGGAACACCTCTATACGATCCCACCATGCAGTCGCCGCCCCTTTTGCAAGTTCCAAAGAAACAATGGGAAGGGGGGCGCAGGGGGGGCTGATTTCAAGAGGAGGGTGTAGGTTAAATATTTTTTTGGAACACCTCTATACGATCCAACTATGTTTTCACAGCCCCTTTTGCAAGTTTCTAAGAAACAATGAGAAGGGGGCCGCAGGGGGGGCTGAGTTCAAGAGGGGGGTCCAAGTTTAATTATGTCGTGGAATACCTCTATACGATCCCACCATGCAATCACCACTCTTTATGCAAGTTTCGAAGATACTATGGGATTGGGGGTGAAGGGGGGTAAAAAAGGGAAAGGGGGGGTTAATATTTTAATTGTCAATTATCCTCAACACAATCCCATAGAGTAATCACCGCAATTTTGACGCGTTTGAGAGATCGGTTAAGAGGGGGGTGAAATTAGGTAAAAAGGGGGGGGGGGAGGAGGGCGTAATTTTTTAAATTGTTAATCATTCTCTATACGATCCCGTAGAGCAATCACCCCAATATCAACGCATTTCAAACATTTATGTGCATGAAACGAGAAAGGGGGGGGGGGGGGGGGGGTAAAAAAGGGGGGGGGGGGTTAAATTTTTAATTGTTTATTATCCTCTTTACGATGCCATAGCGCAATCGCCGCAATTTTGTCGCGTATTAGAGATGAGATTAGAGGGGGGGTGAAATTTAGTGAAAAGGGGGGTTGGAGGGGGTAAATTTTTTAACTGTCAATCATTCACCATACGATCACATAGAGCAATCACCGCATTTTTTGCGCATTACGGAGATCCCGAAAGAGGGGTGATGAAAGAGGGGGGGAAGGGGGGGGAAGGAAAATAAATTTGTATCAAATGAATCACCCTCTATACGAATCCGGTGTAAAAACATAACCTCGTCGGGAACATTTCAATGTTCATTTCTAGGGGGGGTGGAAGGGGGGTGAAAAGGGGGGTTTTCGGATTTTTCCTCTACTCACTGGAACCCCTACTATACGATCCCACCAAACGGTTACCCCTCCCACGAGCGCAAGTGGGAGAACAACTATGTCAATGAGTCAGTCAGTGAGTCAGTCAGTGGTAGTTAAGCTTTATATAATATAACTAGAGGTCGCTCGGTGCGCGAGCTGCACGCAGCTCGCGGTTTATGTTTGGTCCTGAGGGGTGTTTTTAAAAAGGTTTGCAAGTTAAAAGGTTTGCAAAATAAAAATAAAAATAAAAATAAAAATAAAAATAAAAATAAAAATAAAAATAAAAATAAAAATAAAAATAAAAATAAAAATAAAAATAAAAATAAAAATAAAAATAAAAATAAAAATAAAAATAAAAATAAAAATAAAAATAAAAATAAAAATAAAAATAAAAATAAAAATAAAAATAAAAATAAAAATAAAAATAAAAATAAAAATAAAAATAAAAATAAAAATAAAAATAAAAATAAAAATAAAAATAAAAATAAAAATAAAAATAAAAATAAAAATAAAATAAAAAAATAAAAATAAAAATAAAAATAAAAATAAAAATAAAAATAGTCCCCTTTTTAAAGGTCAAAATCAAGGTCAAGGTCAATGTCACGGTCAAGGTCTAAATCTAGGTCTAGGTAAAACTCTAACTCTAACATGGGAAGGGGCTTGCAGGGGGGGCTGATCTAAAGAGGGGAGTCCAAGTTTAATAATATCGTGAATCACCTCTATACGATCCCACCATGCAATCACCACCCCTACTTCAAGTTTCGAAGATACGATGGGTAGGGGGGTGCAGGGGGGGCTGATTTCAAGAGGGGGGTCCCGGTTTATTAATGTCGTGGAACACCTTTATACGATTCCAGCCTGCAATCACCGCACTTTTTGCAATTTTCGAAGATATAATGGGAAGGGGGTTGCAGGGGTGGTTGATTTCAACCCTAAAGCCTAAATAATGTTGTGGAACACCTCTATATGATCCCAACATGCAATCACCGCCCATTCTTCAAGTTTCGAAGATACGATGGGAAGAGGGGTGCAGGGGGGGCTGATTTCAAGAGGGGGGGCAAGGTTTAATAATGTCATGGAACACCCTATATACGATGCCGCTATGCAATCACCGCTCCTTTTGCAAGTTTTGAAGTTACAATGGGAGAGGGGGTTTAGGGGGGATGTTTTTAAAAGGGGGGGGTCAAGTTTAATAATATCATGGAACACCTCTTTACGATCCTAACATGCAATCGCCGCCCCTTTTGCAAGTTCCAACGAAACAATGGGAAGGGGAGTGCAGGGGGGGCTAATTTCAAGGGGGGGGGGGCTAGGTTTAATAATGTCATGGAACACCTCTATACAATCCCACCATGCAATCGCCACTCCTTTTGCAAGTTTCGTAGATTCAAAAAGAAGGGGGGTAGGGGGGGCTTATTTTAAGAGGGGGGTTCCGGTTTATTAATGTCGTGGAAAACCTCTATACGATCCCACTATGCAATCGCCGCACTTTATGCAAGTTTCAAAGATATAATGGGAAGGGGGGTGCAGGGGGGCTGATTTCAAGAGGGGGGTCCAGGTTTAATAATATCATGGAACATCTCTATACGATCCCACCATGCAATCACCACCCCTACTTTAAGTTTCGAAGATACGATGGGAAGGGGGGTGCAGGGGGAGCTGATTTCAAGAGGGGGGTCCAAGTTTAATAATGTCGTGGAACATGTCTATACGATCCCACTATGCAATCACAATTCCTACTTCAAGTTTGAAGATACGATGGGAAGGGGGGTGCAGCGGGGGCTAATTTCAAGAGGGGGGTCCAAGTTTAATAATGTCATGGAACAACTCTATACGATCCCAGCATACAATGGCCGCACTTTTTGCAAGTTAGAAATATACGATGGGAAGGGGGCCGCAGGGGGGCTGATTTCAAGAGGGGGGTCCAAGTTTAATAATGTCGTGGAACACCTGTATACGATCCCACCATGCAATGGCCGCACTTTTTGCAAGTTACGAATATACGATGGGAAGGTGGGTGCAGGGGGGGCTGATTTCAAGAAGGGGGACCAGGTTTAATAATTTCATGGAAAACCTCTTTACGATCCCACCATGCAATCACCGCACTTTTTGTAATTTTCGAAGATATAATGGTAAGGGGGGTGCAGGGGGGGATGATTTCAAGAGGGGGGTCCAAGTTTAATAATGTCGTGGAACACCTCTATACGATCACACTATGCAATCACAACCCCTACTTCAAGTATCGAAGATACGATGTGAAGGGGGGTACAGGGGGGGCTAATTTCAAGGGGGGGTCCAAGTTTAATAATGTCATGGAACACCTCTATACGATCCCAGCATACAATGGCCGCACTTTTTGCAAGTTACAAATATACGATGGTAAGGGGGCCGCAGGGGGGGCTGATTTCAAGAGGGGGGTCCAAGTTTAATCATGTCGTGGAACACCTCTATACGATCCCACTATGCAATCACAACCCCTACTTCAAGTATCGAAGATACGATGTGAAGGGGGGTCCAGGGGGGGCTGATTTCAAGAGGGGGGTCCAAGTTTAATCATGTCGTGGAACACCTCTATACGATCCCACTATGCAATCACAACCCCTACTTCAAGTATCGAAGATACGATGTGAAGGGGGGTCCAGGGGGGGCTAATTTCAAGAGGGGGGTCCAAGTTTAATCATGTCGTGGAACACCTCTATACGATCCCACTATGCAATCACAACCCCTACTTCAAGTATCGAAGATACGATGTGAAGGGGGGTCCAGGGGGGGCTGATTTCAAGAGGGGGGTCCAAGTTTAATCATGTCGTGGAACACCTCTATACGATCCCACTATGCAATCACAACCCCTACTTCAAGTATCGAAGATACGATGTGAAGGGGGGTCCAGGGGGGGCTAATTTCAAGAGGGGGGTCCAAGTTTAATCATGTCGTGGAACACCTCTATACGATCCCACTATGCAATCACAACCCCTACTTCAAGTATCGAAGATACGATGTGAAGGGGGGTCCAGGGGGGGCTAATTTCAAGAGGGGGGTCCAAGTTTAATCATGTCGTGGAACACCTCTATACGATCCCACTATGCAATCACAACCCCTACTTCAAGTATCGAAGATACGATGTGAAGGGGGGTCCAGGGGGGGCTAATTTCAAGAGGGGGGTCCAAGTTTAATCATGTCGTGGAACACCTCTATACGATCCCACTATGCAATCACAACCCCTACTTCAAGTATCGAAGATACGATGTGAAGGGGTTCCAGGGGGGGCTAATTTCAAGAGGGGGGTCCAAGTTTAATAATGTCATGGAACACCTCTATACGATCCCAGCATACAATGGCCGCACTTTTTGTAAGTTACAAATATACGATGGGAAGGGGGCCGCAGGGGGGGCTGATTTCAAGAGGGGGGTCCAAGTTTAATAATGTCGTGGAACGCCTGTATACGATCCCACCATGCAATGGCCGCACTTTTTGCAAGTTACAAATATACGATGGGAAGGGGGCGCATGGGGGGCTGATTTCAAGAGGGGGGTCCAAGTTTAATAATGTCGTGGAACACCTCTATACGATCCCACCATGCAATCACCACTCTTTATGCAAGTTTTGAAGATACTATGGGATTGGGGGGGGAGGGGGGTAAAAAGGGGTAAGGGGGGGTTAATATTTTAATTGTCAATTATCCTCAACACAATCCCATAGAGTAATCACCGCAATTTTGACGGGTTTGAGAGATCAGTTAAGAGGGGGGGGTGAAATTAGGTAAAAAGGGGGGGCGGAGAGGGTAATTTTTTTAATTGTTAATCATTCTCTATACGATCCCGTAGAGCAATCACCCCAATATCAACGCATTTCAAAGATTTCTGTGCATGGAGCGAGAAAGGGGGGTAAAAAAGGGCTGGGGGGGGTCAAATTTTTAATTGTTTATTATCCTCTTTATGATCCCATAGCGCAATCACCGCAATTTTGTCGCGTTTTAGAGATGAGATTAGAGGGGGGGTGAAATTTGGTGAAAAGGGGGGGTGGAAAGGGTAAATTTTTATACTGTCAATCATTCACTATACGATCCCATAAAGCAATCACCGCATTTTTTGCGCATTACGGAGATCCCGATGGAAGGGGGATGAAAAAGGGGGGGAAAGGGGGGGAAGGAAAATAAATTTGTATCAAATGAATCACCCTCTATACGAATCCGGTGCAAAATAATACCCTCGTCGGGAAGATTTCAATGTTCAATTCTGGAGGGGGTGGAAGGGGGGTGAAAAGGGGGATTTTCGGATTTTTCCTCTACTCACTGGAACACCGATCGATACGATCCCACCAAACGGTCACCCCTCCCACGAGCGCAAGTGGGAGAACAACTATGTCAGTGAGTCAGTCAGTGAGTCAGTGGTAGTTTAGCTTTATATAATATAATATTAAAATATAGGAAAATGTTATATATTTTCATAAATTCCAAATTTAAATGGAATTGGGTTGGCCATATAGTTCGCAGAAGCGATAGTCTCTGTAAAAGAAAGGTTCTTGAAATGCGTTCAGGAACTTAACGACGCCGCGTTGGAAGGTATGAAATCTTAAAGGTGGAAAGTCGGTGTATGGAGGTATCTTAAAATAGTTTCATCCAGAGACTGTGTTTCACTTCTACGAGTTATTATTTAGTGAATGCTGAAGTCAAACTTCGAGCGATCGCTTGCATGAGATCCGCTCGAGCGACTCAGATCTGAATCTAGATGTTATGATTGAATATAATAGTTGTTATGAGCGTCTATATTCAGTACAAACATCCAAACTTTACCGTGTTTACTTGCCTGTGGCTTTAACTTTGTTGTATTCTAAGTCCAACTCTAAATGTAATTGTGTATTGTTTTGTAACGATAGCAATTACTATGAAATGTTGTCTTTCACCTATATTTTTTAGAAGTACCCTCAACTTCCGTTTCCGTCAGCGCTACAAAATCCTGGGGGTTCAAAAAACCTCTCTCTTTCAGCGCAAGATGAAAATTACTTCTGACCAAACCCCGGAAAATGATCACCATATATAAGAAAATCATGCTGATACGCCGTGTAATAGCATGATATGTAGAAAATTTGATGGGTGCCTATGGGTGCCGGTGAAGTACATGAGACTAAGGGTCGGCAACGTGAGAGTCTGGTGTTGTAAGCGTCCATAGGTTACGGTAAACACTTACCAACATAAGTGGTAAATATAAATATTTTTAATAATTTGTAACAGGTGGGCCGTATGATTTTAGCCACGTTAGTTGAGTAAAAAAAGAAGTAGTTATTACGAGATATTTATCACACAAATGTCTCAAGGTTATACCCGTCATAGCCGTCGCCGCCTCTTTGAGATATCTCATGTGATCACAGAACTACTATCCAGGCGTTATATTATTAGTTAAATCTCGTCTTCGAGATGACAGCTCAATCTACAAACAGAACAATGCAAAAAAAAAAACAATACAAACACGTTCACGACTGTATTACCCATTATGGATATCCTCAGATGTTACGTCCTCTTTCTCCATCCTCTTAATTTTATGTTTCTGGGGTCAGTTATTTACATCATCATGATATTGTGGTCATAACGACCTCTGTGGCGTAGTGGGTGGAGGCCCGCCTGAGACGCAGAAGGTTGCGGGTCCGATTCCCGCAGCGGGACTTATGTTTATATGAACATTTATAATTGATGTAACATATTAGTCATGTAGTTCCCATAATACAAGCTCTGCTTAGTTTGGGGCTGTATGAAAAGTGTCCAGCATTATTTATTTTGAATATTTTGACAGAATGTTTGAAGTTCTGTGAGCGTGATGTATGGCTGTGCGTCTAGCTAATTTCTATAATTTTATTGTATTTTTTACACCTTTTTCAATTGGTATTTCTGTTATTTATTTTTATTATTGTAATTCCATGTATTATTTTGACTTATAAGATTATTATTTTTTATATTGTAATAATTGTGCCTATCCTTAATTAATGTTATTGGTGCAACCGTTTTCATTAAAGTAAATAAATAAATACAAATACAAATTTTAATAAGAAAATTACCAGCATTATTTGCTATTTATTATAAAACCGATCTTACGTCCTCCAAATCTAGAAAATATTAATGACTATTTTTTTATACGGGCCCCATAAGCCCGTTTAGTGGACAGCCTACCTATAATTAGCTGGCTATATTATTTGGCTGGACAGCCAGCCTACCTTAATCTGAATGCCCGTTTCATCCTACATAGCCCAGCAACCATTCCTTAAGTATATATTTCTGTAATAGCCTAGTTTATCACCCATATACCTATCCAATAATTTAATACAGTCGCCACCCGCAAGCTTACGTTTGTAACATGATAATGGCCTCTTAGGGTTAGCTTTGGGTCTAATAATGCCTTTAAAGGCTCCAGACATAAGCTTGAAATTTTATTTAAATAAAGAGAAATAATAACAATAATGCTGTTAATTTTTCACACAGCATCATCTAGCCCCAAAGTAAGCAGAGCTTGTGTTATGGAAACTACATGACTGATATACTACTTATATACATTTTTTTTTCATTAATTAATTCAACTCTGTTAGATACAGCGTTGGTTTAAACTATGTACTGAAAATCTTAAACGTGAACAAAGTCGGGCGCTCTGCTAGTTTACCGTATGGAGTCATCTCGAGCACGACATTCCGAGAATCATCCCCGATATAGCCTTTCGATATTGTTGACGTGTGAAAAATAGGTTTTATCCCTTTTCCCTCGTTGGCGAAGTATAAAACCTTTTTGGTAATACAGTACTTGAAAGCTTCGGCTCGATTCATACGAGAATGTTCTCGTTCCTAACGTAATGGAACGTGTGTATTATATTCTCAAAATGGGACAGAAATACCTAGTTTATTCAAGCATCCATTTGATATTTTACTATAATATAATATTTTGTACAACTATGAATTTTTTCGTGATACGATTTTTTTGCGACCAAACCTAGAACAATTAGGCAACAAACTTAGTTTTTTTTTGATAATCCTTTGGTCAGATGTAGCATGGTGCCAATTGAATAAGGCGTTCAATATGTGTATACCATCTTACTCGTGAAAACCTTTTAATAGCCTTCTGTTTCTATTATTTTTTAATTTTTTGTGTGTGCTGCTGGTTTTCCTTAAATAAATAAATGAAGAGAAGGCGATAGATTTATTTTACACCACACAATTATGTTGCTTACAAATTCAAGCAATTACAAGCTAACCGCGAAAGTGCAGTGGGCGGTCTTATAACCAATATCGATCTCTTCCAGACAACCTTTTGGTGGACAGGAATTGACGTGAACGATAAATGGCAAACACCAAACAGACCTAAAAATACTTTGTTGTATTATTCTGATGTATAAATAAATATTTAATGATTTAACGAACTTACCTGTATGTGAAGTTCTATACTATTTATATGAAAGGCTTTGTCTGAAGGGATGAGTATAAAACACTTGTGGTACCGCTTAGTGGTACGCCATTCACGCACTAATTTGAGGGTAGATATATATACAAATAAAAGAAAACAATATTCTGACATCTCGTTGGTGAGTAATCTACCCGCTCGCATCATTTGTTTTTTAGTGCTCGCCACGAACGCACATCTCGTGTATATCTCTCTCTCTCTCTCTCTCGCTCTCGTAGTAAAGTGTTAAAAGTTGTTAAATTATCATGACGACCTCTGTGGCGCAGTGGTTGAAGGCCCGCCTGAGACGCAGAAGGTTGCGGGTTCGATTCCCGACGCGGAACAAATGTTTGCATATGCAAACATTGGTCTCGGGATCTGGGTGTTTTCTATGTATAATGTGTATGTATTTACAAAAAAAACGTATATAAGTAGTATATCAGTCATGTAGTTCCCATAACACAAGCTCTGCTTACTTTGGGGCAAGATGATGCTGTGTGAAATAAAAATGACCAGCATTATTATTATCATGCCTAAGCGCAAAAGTGAAAGTGATGAAACATTATTCTGATGTATAAATAACAGACTTATATTTTTTTGTAATTGGAGAGACAGAGAATTTACGTTCTGGTTGCTAAGCTAAAGCAAGAACAAAAAAAACGGTTACAAAAAGATTCTTAGATACACCTCACCGTTATTTCTAAGGTAAGTGGTATAAATCCCGTACACATTTGATTCGCCAACAGTTGACTGCGCTCAGATAAAAGTAAGTTATGAGTTTGTCGCCTGCACCAGGCTCGGATTTGCAAGCTAAAATATGGGTTTCGTTCTAAACAGCGATGTTTGAAACCTGGATTCGCTTAATTCGATCTTTTTCGTTCTTTTATCCTACTACTATTATAAACGCGAAAGTTTGTGAAGATGGATGTTTGTTACTCTTTCACGTAAAAACTACTAAACAGATTTTAATGAAACTTTACAGTAATATAGCTTATACATCAGAATAACACATAGGCTACTTTTTATCTGGGTACCACGCGGGCGAAGCCATGCACAGAAGCTAGTAATAAAATTTACAAGAAAACGATTCGTTTTATAATCTATACTAATAATAAACCTGAAGAATTTGTTTTTTGATTTTGTATTTGAAGGCGCAAATACCAGTCGAATTTGAAAAAAAACTTTTAGCGTTTAACATCACGCTACGACCCTTAGGAGCGGAGCAAAAGAAGTAATAACGCAGTGGGCGTAGGACACGGTAGGTTGGGGCCCGAGAGCGTCCGTGGCACAACTAGTTCTTAATAATATATTTCAACATACTCGTACCACTTATCAAAAAATATATTTCTTTTTTTAAACTTTTATATGTACACTTTACATAGTCCTCCCCACATTAACATTCCCGGTGTCGTGGTTATCAGGTACAAAAAGATAGTCGCGGCCATTTTTAAAACTCAATCCAGTTAACCTCAAAGTTATTTAAGCCTCGTCCCAAAAATCCAACCGCATCCAGTAAACTAGCTCCACAGATTACACTTTCAACGTAGGCAAGTCCTTTTACGTTTTTACCCGTTACTAGTGTCGAGCCCGGGTTAAATGTACGCCTCTGCAGTTATTTCGAATATAAAACTGAGAGTAACACCAGGATTTTGATTAAAATTTTTGAGCTGGGCTGAAATATTCAGTGAATTGCTGCTCTGTTTTGGATACCGAGTAAATTGTGTTTGTATTCTTATTCTATATTTTATATACTAATAAACACTTAATAATAATAATAATAATAAGCCATTTATTCCTGAATTCTAAAGCTAAATACATAATAATAATAATAATTTCAAACATTAATTCCGTTTTTTTTTTCTCTTAACTATTAAGGTAACCCGGGTTTATTACCAGGTAATAAACACTAACAAAAGGCTTAACCCTAAAAAGAGTTTTCTTTCAGCAAACCTTGAGCTAGAGAGATGTAATTATAGAGGTAGGATTGAGTACGGATTTTTTTTTTATGTAAGCGATACGTACAAACAATTGAGAGAAATTTATTAAAAACTATAGCTAGTAGCCTAATAGGAGCCGATGAAACCACTTTATTAAGTTCGCCTATGTAGGTAGATTTATCTTGTGCAATAAAGCATTTTCTATCTATCTATCGATCTTAACACAGCGTCCTTAAGAAACGCGTCGGACCGTTTTTAGTCGACTTACGTTACAAAATTGCACTCTACGAAAAAATATTTTATTTTAACGGGATGTATACAGCCTAAGTCCATTCTAAATATAAGTGATATAAATTTTGTAATCTGTTGAGTAATTTTGCTAGTGTTCCAATAAGCGGCGATGAGCTTGCAACCTATCACGTGCTATCTTCTATGCAAAATACTGACACGTGCCAAATTTAATGTTAAGACGTGTCTCAGACTACCCCCTTCTTGGCATCACAAATCTAGGACCTATGCAGTATCATAGGTCCTGTATGGATCTCAGTATTTCCATCATGGAGATTACTGATAAACGGTGTTTTACCTTGATTATTATTATTATCTGTTGGTAAGCGGTTATCGTAACATATGGACGCTTGCAACAGAGGTATCACTCGCGCGTTGTCGATCCTGAGACATAACGGGTGAGATGTCTCACCCTCTCTGCCTGTAATTTTCACCGGCACACATTCCCTTCAATTCAGAAAATAGACATTCATATTTTAAAAAAACAGTAAAAATGCAATCTTAACTGCTTGACGGCAGAAAAAAGTATGGTGGTAGGACTTCTGCAGATAAGTTATTTCAAAAGGATCTTCACTGGAATTCAGCTGATTGTAACCCTATCCGCTCGCAGTTGAAGGCGGCCATGGAATATATATATAGAATATACTTTATTGTACAAGATCAAACACGAAGTAAACTAAACAAAATACAAGTAAACTACATCTGGCTCTTATCTGGGTCAACGCATTAGCATTGCCATTCAGCGTGGCAATGCGGCCAGTATTTTGGGAACGCTTCCGCCTGGTAGTGATCTGGATCAGTTGAGCTATCTATAGATCGTTTGCAACGGTCTTTAGATAGCTAGCTGTTTCATCTGTATTTTTTGTATATATCTACTTGTACATAGTTGTATGAATAAATGTAATATTTAAGTAAACTACATACATTAAAATAATTCATACTTAAATACATACACCCTAATATATACTTAGACACATAATTGGAATTTCGCCTCAAACTCAATTGGCTCCCTATTCGTCTTCGCCGGAATACTCAATAATACTCTTTTGTACAATATATTCTAACTCCCCTAATTCCTATTAAAAGGAGCGAATTGAATTTCTCCCGTGTGCTTCGTTCATTAGAAAATCTCCTGCTTGAAAACCCTGCTCATAGCACCAGCTTCTATCTTCTTCCAGCTTCTTTGGAACGCATTACCAATCTCCATAAGGAAGGCCATATTTAAAGCACGCGTAAAATTACACTCGTGAGCAAAAAAATCGACTCAGGACGCAGTCTATCAGTAAAAAATGTCTAGCAAAAAATTTGAAGCTTCCATTCTATTTCTGATTTTAACATTTTAAAGCTGTTAGTTTTAGCTTTAAAATGAGTGGTGTACAATGTTATTATATTATTTTTTTGGTAAAGAAAAAATATTCCATGAAAAGGAGTCTTAAACAATGAGAAAAGGTGATAATTAACAGTAATGAAAATACTCGCTTAAATTCGTTAAAATAATAATTTAATTGAAATTAACTTGTCAATATTTAGTGTTCCCTCCCCTGGCCCTAATAACAGCTTCCAATCGCTTCTTCATGGATCGAATACGTTTCTTTACTCGATCTTGTTCGATTGTATATTATCTATCCCAGAAGTCATAGTTTTAGCTTGATCCTAATCCTGAGTTGTGACTGTTCGTATGTATAAGTATTGTAGGTATTTGTTTGTATATAAATACTTATACATAAAATAAGTTTATGTATATGGGGGGCGCACCACATAAAGTTTGACTAGACGCGGTCTCCACCCAAGAACTCGTTTACACCAACGGTTGTCGGTCCTTAAAGGATCACTCAAGTTTATACAAAGTATAGTTCTTGAGTGGAGTTATTATGTAGTATATTTTGTTGTAGTATGTTTTATAATAATATTATTTAAGGTAGTTTACATAAATCATTAAAGGTCCATCCAAAGGTTGGAAGAGGGCGCTTTTAAGCCATAAGACCGCCCATTGTATCTAGGTCTTATTGTGTTATTGTTTATTTTGTTTATATCATAAGGTGTACAATAAAGTATTTTCATTTATAATATATTTGACCCGTGGATCCCTTCACCAGTTCAACATAGCTTAACAACCTGAACCACGGGAGCTCAAACTAATCTTAGATAGTTGGCAGCTAGTGTCAGACGTAGTAACTAATATATCTATGTATAACTTGAGTGATACATCTCAATTAATAGAAGATACGTGTACGGAACTAAGTTTCAAAGGACACACGTCTTGGGAAATACATTCTTACTAGATTACGTAGACAAGAATAGAATGTTGTTTATGTAACACTAGCTACTGCAAATGGCTTTGCCTGCGTGGTACCGTATAAAAAGTAGCCGATGATAGATAGATAGATAACACTTTATTGTACACCACATAATAAGTTTCTTACAAAGAACACAGAAAATTACAATCTAATCGCGGAAGTACAATGGGCGGTCTTATCGCTTATCGATGATCTTACTCTTAAGGCATTCGCTCCAATAAAAGTCCTTTTATTTTACGGGATAATATAGCCTATTGTCCCGTAATAATAAGATATATCCGCCAGGGTGGTCATCTTGAAGGTCCGTTCTAAATATGGGTGAAAGATTTCTTGAAATCGGATGACTAGTTTTTACCTAGCTATAATATTAGTGTAGAAAACAGCAATGCTAACGTCACTATCATCACCGGCATGCTAGTCGCTCATATTTGATGACAAAAGTAAACTCCAGGAGATGCTCTTCAAATTTATTCTTGGTTGTACAGAGGCTTACAAGGTCTGTACGGTCCGACGGCTCGAGCGAGAATGAATCGTACTCGGTCCGTCGCCCGTATTTATGCAAAAACAAAGACAAAAGCAAGCAACTTGTGCGAACAAGCTAAAACTGCCTGCAAGCATTAATCATTTAAGTTTACAAATGGTTTTGAAGGTAAACATGGTCAAAATAACAACTTGATTACGTAATTACCTAATTGTCATTTGATTACAACAATCAAATGATAACTAGCTATTAACAAATGATTTTACACTGTAATAAGACAATCTAAGTGATGATTCTTTAAATAACTCGTGGTTCGGCGCCGATGACTCATTGTAGAAGCAGAATAACGACTTTGCGCCGATATATATATATATATGTAAGTTAGAATAAGTTAACCTACTTAAAAGTATAAACATATTTGCCCCACGCACCTTCCTAATCCATCTACCTAGACAGTTCAATGCCGCACCAAAAAGGTATAATACCACCATAATGAAAATCACCAAATTGCAAATCACCAGACCGGCATTGTTCCTTTATTACAAATTCCGTGACGTTGTCGTTACTTTTGTGTGCGGTCGCTTTATAATAATTATGTACCTATATTTTAGAATGTTAATTTCAATGCCTACCTATTTATAACTCATATTTTTTGTTGTACACTTTAATTTCAAATACAATAACACCTCGAGAACCTAGTCTCTAGACAAACCTAACATTAAATTACTATTGCCAATCTCTGTGGCGCAGTAGGCGAAAGCCCGCCTGAGACGCACACTAGGATTTCCTCAGACACGTGACTACTAAGGAGAAACTTGGCAGTAGTCACGTGATATTTCCACAGCTAATGTCATTCCTATACAATTAAACATCCAAAAATATCTATAGAACATTTAGGTATCTGTCCCGCAGCGGGAATCGAACCTCCCTTTTGCTTCACAGCCAGTTACTCGCCGGCAAGGTCGTCTAAGGATGTCTATCATAAGAGTTATAGTCTTGAGAATGTTTTATAGCATTTAATAAATATAATAATAATAATAATAACGCTGAACATTTTCACACAGCATCATCTAGCCTCAAAGTAAGCAGAGCTTGTGTTATGGGAACTACATGACTGTTATACTACTTATATACATTTTTTTTGTAAATACTTACTTATTATAGATATAAAACTTATCATAGATAAAAAGAATTTAGTTTGATTGATGACAAGATTGTTAGCAACACTCAATAAAAAAAAACAAACGAAATCAATCATCCCCATCTTAATGAAGAAAATCGTCATAATTAATTATACATACTACCGCATGTCGATTTATTATTCCGATAGTTTTGTTCCGGATCCGTAAATTTATCCGTAATTTACGGGCTTTTATCCGATTGTGGTGAAGTACGGACATTACGGACACAAAGCGTGGATAAGTAGATAATCTTCTGTTCGTTTCAGAATCTATGTAATTAATTTCATGTGCTGTGACAGTCAGGAATTATGATCATTATTATAATATGGTATTGAATTATGATAAAATACAGCCATTTGTATATTATTATTTTGAATGACAGTGTAATTTCGGATATCGGTGACAGCTGTCACTTTTACATGGTTAAGGCCCGGACTACTAGGAGGCTAACTATATAGCGGGCGGGTGTGATCACAGGGATATGGTTTGTGGTTGTTTCGTGAATGTATTCACACCCACCGCCACCGCGCCTGTGTAGCCGGGATTTAATAGTCGGTAAATACGTACCCACACCATTGACGTGGCCTTAATAGTGCGGCAACATATGCAACCGACATATTTGATTTTGACGGTAGCATCTGTCACATGTCAAAATACGATGCTCTCGAGTTGACTCTCCCATTAATAAATAACCGATCATACGCACACAAGTTTATGACACTAGCATGAAACAGACATTGGCAGAATTGTGACAAATAGTTACAAAAGCCATAATCAAAAAGTGAAGTGAAGTGACTCCAACTGTGGGCAAGCGAATAGGAATATAGCTATATTTTTTTTGGATTATGTTCGTTTATGCAGTTCACTCTACTTAGAAAAAGCCATTTTGTAGTTTTTTTATCAATTTACGTGCATGTTACGGATTATGTAATTCACTCCACTGCATATTTTGTTTAAAAATATAAAAGATAATGTAGAAATATATGACATTTTTCAAAAAATAATTGTTCAAAGTGGTATCAATTATAGAGTAATTTAATATTTGATTACACACCCACTGCTTCCTCGTAACATATTGAAACTCATGTTACGTCTTTCCAAAATACCTACATGAATATTACCCTCATTTCACAACTTCCGAATAAAACAATAATTTCTCGCCCCAAAAGTTAGAAAGCACAAACTTAAACAGCATTGCTTAAAATTTTAAATTAGTTGCTCTTGTTAACGATTATTTGAGGGATTTTGAGAGCGTTTTGAGGTTAAGTTTGACTTTCAACTTGGTTGTCTGTGGTCTTTTCGGCTCTTATTTAGTTTTAAAAGGTTTGTGAGGATTGTATAGTCGGAAAAATGTGATAGAATGGGCATCTATCATATTTTTTGGCATTTCGCGTATTCAAGACTCTTTCATGGCGACTGGTCGAAGCGACGCGTGACCAGAGCTAGTTCATAACATGCATTGATATAGCTTTTATATATATATATATATAAAAGAGTAAATGAGCTTCCGTTTCCGCACCCGTGACACCACAGGATATTTCAAAAACAGAATCAGTTGTCTTAAAAAAAAATATATCTATTAAATTATTTATAACTAATAATAACTATTTGAACATTTCATTCCAAAAACTATGGTGAATTTGATTATTCACGCGGAGGGAGAGACTTTTGGAATGAGTCGAAACTTAGTCGGTGCCGTGAAAAATCTCGTTTTTACGATATTAATATTTGAACATTATTTTAATTACATAATGTATACCTACTTCGATGAGTGTGTTAGTACTATGGCTGACTCTACGATCGTGAGGTCACCTATTCATTTCTTAGGTCCTATCTTAAAATCAGCGCTGGACGTTTCTGACCCATGCCACTGCAGCATAGACTGTCTTCGTTAGCACTGGTTTATTTAGTACCCACTTAACCAATTTTATAGCTATTCTTGTGCCTATTACCCCTCTTTTGTTTTCATTTAATTGTTAGTTACTGTGTTTTCATTTGTTTTCACGTCATGAGGAGTGAAGAATGTCACATTACGAGAAGAGTGTTAAATATGAATGTGGATGGAAATAAAAGCAGAGGTAGACCAAAGAAAAGATGGATGGATTGTGTGAAGGATGACATGGTTAAGAAAGGAGTGAGTACTGATATGACGGCTGATAGAGGAGAGTGGAAGAAGAAAACATGTTGTGCAGACCCCACGTAATGTGGGATAAGGACAAGAAGATGATGATGTTATTTACTATGTTTTCTTGTGATATCTACTTATCTATGCTGTATCTGTATATGTTAAATAAATAATTAATTTTTCTATCTATCTATCATTGTCATTCAGCGAGATAATACAGCCAACATTAAAGGAACGCTCCCGTTTGGTAGTGAACTGGATCCGTTGACCTATCTATGGATTAGCTATTAATCTAAACCCAGACCCGAAACAAAAATACAGATGATGAAAAATATTTTTTTTTTTATTTCAATGATTAGTTTATACAGAATTATAATTTTGGAGATTATAGAAAATAAATAATTCATAAATAAATAAATAATTCTGGTCATTTTTCACACAGCATCATCTAGCCCCAAAGTAAGCAGCAGAGCTTGTGTTATGGGAACTACATGACTGATATACTACATAAATACTTTTTTTTTGTAAATACATACATATTATACATAGAAAACACCCAGATCCCGAGACAAATATTTTCAGATGCAAACAATTGTCCCGCGGCGGGAATCGAACCCGCAACCTTCTGCGTCACAGTTTCTTTTTCTTTGAAGTTTTTAAAGGAAAGTCTTAATTTTAAACAACATAGCTGTATGAATATATATATCATATCTAGTTACACAATGATATATTTTTTTGTGATATCTAACGTTCGACTCCACTCTAGCGTAGAGGGTAGTCGTGCGAATGGAGATAAGTGCTCAGCTTTTATGGAAATATTATGAGTACCTTGGTATAATACCATATTGGAAATTGTCAATAAGATCGTTTATCGTGGCATACTTTAAAGAAGGACAATGTGTTTTTTTTTTTGGAATATGTAAATGCTAAATTTATTAATTACCAATATTATGTTTATATTTTTTTATATATCTAACTTAACAGTCTGTCTGTCTGTCTGTCTGTCTGTCTGACTTTAGTCTGTAAACCACTACCTACGTCATTTAAGTAGGAAAGGAATCCACATATAGGAAAAAAACACATAAATATACACAACACATAAAACATATCTAACATAACAATTCGTTTTTTTTTCATATCTTTACACAGATAATATGTTACTAGAAATACTTCGAAAATAGAAAAAATAATAATAAAAAAAAGGAAAAAGATAAATGCTCTATCTGTAAAAATAAATAAATAAAATTAAAACAACAACTAAAAGTAATTATCCTCTTTTGTAGAGCCATACTATAAACAACCTTACTGAGTTAGTATGATTTGAAATTCGTGGGTTCTGTACCGGTGACTAATGGTTTTTTTAAGATAAACTTAGCCGTATTCCACCAGTATCTAAGGCAATGCAAGGATCCCTTAGTGACCAATTCTCTTCTCAATACAAAACGGTGAAGGAAAACATACTAGAAACTGGCATTTTTTGTTCTAGAGCATGTATGATCTACCTGTGAACTGGAATGTTTAGTATGGGCATGTGTCATAGATGTGCTAGATACTTACTAACACACAGTTCTGCTGAGTATATAAATCTGAGGTTATTCATAATGGGAATTATACAGGTAGTTCTGAGCGTGTTTGAAAGTAATTTTATAACGACTGATTTTACTCTGTTTCAGATATTTGCAACATGCTGTTGGTAAGTTTCCTTCTTAGGCAAATTGTTATGTTAACTGAATTCATAGATAAACTTTTAACCAAAATATGGACAGTGATTATGAAAGCCTTCTCAAACGAATGCTAATTACATACTGAATTTATACAACGAAATCTTGCTACAGTTTCATCGGTGAATGGAAGACTCCCTTACAATGAAACACAAAAACACAAACAACTTTCTTATATTTGTGTCTGCTCTTCGAGAACTTTAACTTGTGGTTTTTGATTCTGTAAGCTTTATAACCTGATATATGAACTAAGATGACCCAGATAATAAAAATAATAAGTAATGCTGGACATTTTCACACAGCATCATCTAGCCCCAAAGTAGGCAAAGCTTGTGTTATGGGAACTACATGACTGATATACTAATTATATGCATATTTTTGTAAATGTAACACCCAGATCCTGAGACAAATATTTTCAGATACAGACATTTGTCCCGCGTTCTGTAAATAGATCCCTGTTTAAAATGTATCTATTTACAAAAAAAAGGTATATAAGTAGTATATCAGTAATGTAGTTCCAATAATACAAGCTCTGCTTAGTTTGGGGTTATATGATGCTGTGTGAAAAATGTCCAGCATTATTTATTTATTATTTTATTTATTTCACCTTATACGTCTCTGGCGAGCCTTCGCACACTGCGCCTACAGAGCTAAAATAATATAACAAAATAGACTAGAATAAACGTTTCTTGGACACATAATGGTTATAATATGAAAACATAATGGTTATAAATAGACGACAGATAAAAGTAGACGTAGGTATTTAAACCTAAAACAATAACAAAAAAATATTCGGCTGATATATTTGAAAATGTATAAATAGATAGATAAGATAAGATTTATTCGGTAACAGACTTCACAAATATATCATATTGTACAACAGTTTAGGTACTTAATTAATACTGTTCCTGATTGGGACAACATAGTTATCCAAACTAGGTAAAAACCTGTGTGATGGTATACCTATGCCCTCCGCCGGATATTAGGTAAATGCGTCATACAGCTCGTAATAAAAACATGTACATAATAAAATAATTATAGCTAAAGAGTTTACAGTGTTACAGTAAAATAACAAAGCTATCTGAATGTGTGTGTGTGTGTGTGTGTGTGGTTGTACCAAAATTGTTTTCAGGTTAGCATGGTGTGTTACCATCACCCAAAGCTGACTGATGCTGTTACGCAAATATCTGCAGAACATGCAAACATTGGCACCGGGAGTGGAACCCGCACCTCTTGAAAGGTTGTCTGAAAGGTACCTCTTATATTCTTTTTTTTTAATTCCTGTGGTTTTGTATTTTACTTTGGTGTGCAATAAAGAGTTTATCTATCTATCTATCTATCTCTTGAATCAACTGATGATGTTGACGTCAACAATATTCGACGGAGAGTTGACTTCATTAATTTCAGCTTATCTTTTCGAGCAGACGGAACCCATTTTAATTTAAAATTACCGCATAAATCCGAACACTGATATTTTATATAGTGTCTGTATGCCTGAGGCAAGTATACAATATATAATTATTTTATTTAGAGGTTAATTTGTAAGTTTGTAAGTATAGATATAACAGGAAATTTCCGAAACAACTCATCCGAATTCAAAAAATATTATAATTCTTTTTAAATTGTTCTTCAGGGTGGTAATAGGCTGTATATGTACAAGATCTATTCATGTAGTCCAATTTTGCAACGTAAGACAACGAAAAAACGGTTTTGCGAATGCTTTTCTAAAAAAACGCTTTCTTAACGATAATTGCTATTTTTCGGCTACTTATTAACCGAATACCACGCAGGCAAAGCCATGGACAGGAGCTAATATTATGTAAATTCAGTGAAATAACTCCGTTGGCAACCAGCCAATAGAGGTGTCCTCTTGACTAGAAGACTATAAGATCTAGAGGGAGACCCAAAACCACATGGACAGATGTGTTCCGCAAAGATAAGGTGGCAAAGTAACTCTTCTTGTATGTATGTATGTATGTGTGTGGACTCCCTTTTCCGCACTCAAACTCCAAATTGGTTCATTGTGCGTGGGAGTTTGGCAAGTGGGTTAGCCAGCCCAACTCCGCCCAGAAGCACAGAAGCTTCCTGGGGTCTTCGCAGGCTTCGCGGAGTGACCTTGGGTTGCCAAGGATTTGTGCGCGGTGAGTTGCTACGCCCACGCATTCCAGGATTACGTGGGCAGCTGATTCCTCTTCGGTTAGATACCCTCTGCAGAGTGGGCTGTCTGTGGCTCCGATGTTGTAGAAGTGTTTGTTCAGGGGGCAGTGACCGGTTAGGGTCCCCACGATGATCCGGAGATCTGTTCTTTTAAGACTTCGCAGGCGACGTGTCAGTCGTGGTGAGATGGCAGGTAGGGCTGCTCTTGACTGTCTGCAGTCCGTGGCCTGTCCCCAGCGTCCATTGTGTTGGTTTATAGTGCGGTGTCGCATCCACGTGCGCAGGTGGGAAAATGGCAGAGGGAGGAATGGGGCGGGACCTTCCGTAAGTGTTCCTGATCCTCTTCTGGCCAATTCATCAGCAGCATCGTTGCCAAGTGATCCACTAACTCTTCTTATCATTTATAATAATTATTATTGAAAAAAAAATGTCAAGGTTGGAGAAAAATGGAGGAAAAGCAATAGGAAAACTGACACCTATTATTATTAAAATTTACTAATAGTTTTGTCAGATATCGTTGGTTAAACAAACATAAATATATACATACATACAGACAGTCCAGCGTCTGTCGCTGGATTGTCTTAGTAAAATACCTACTCTTCATATAATTATATTCATATTTATTCATATTTTAGGATCACAAGGTACACTTAGTCACGTCAATTCAACAAAAATGTATAAACAATAAAAATACGCGGAATATACGTTACAAATATAAGGGATTGCTAAATATAAAGGAAGGGTTGCAGCGGTATAGGGGCTTTGTCAAATCAAGATCAGTGAAGATTACAAAATAATTCAATTTATATTTTCAAGCGGCTGTAAATCCTTGTCATTAAATAAAATAATAATGCTGGACATTTTTCACACAGCATCATCCAGACCCAAAGTAAGCAGAGCTTGTGTTATGGGAACTACATGACTGATATACTACTTATCTACATTTTTATTTGTAAATACATAAATACTATACATGATCACACCCAGACCCGAGACAAATGCAGATCATACAAACATATGTCCTGCGGCGGGAATTTAACCCACAATCTTCTGCGTCTCAGGCGCAGCCCTATAATTACTGTAAGTAGATTTAAATAATTGTAAGCAAATGTACAGGGTCTTTGTCAAAACTACCACTTAGTGCCTACCTAATTTTCTCTTAAAGCATACATATTGTACGCTTCGCTCTTTCAGTCATTAAAAGAACTTCCCAAGAAATGGTAGCTAGTGAACTATAAATTCAAATATGATAGTTATCGCCGCTGTTTGAAGTGCAACTTGTTAGCAAAGTTGTCAGAACAAGCTAAAAGTAAGCGATCTTTTACTGAAATGTTTGTGGAAACACCCTCCTTCGGCAACAGGGTTAATAAATGTGGTGCAAATGTGTGAAGAAAGTTTTGGTTTTCGGAATACTATAAAGGTGATCCTACTATTATTAGATACTAACTTCAGCCAACGGCTTCGCCCGCGTGGTATCTGGATAAAAAGTAGTATTTGTTATTCTGACTATATTACTGTAAAGCTATAGTATATGTATAGCTATATTACTGTAAAGTTTCATAAAAATTCGTTTAGTAGTTTTTGCGTTAAATAGTAACAAACATCCATCCTAACAAACTTTCGTGTTTATAATATTAGTAGGATAGGATGTCAAAGTTGAAATAATAATAATAATGCTGGAATTTTTTTTTACACAGCATCATCTAGACCCTAAGTTAGCAGATCTTGTGTTGTAACCGCTGGACCATTTCGGACAGGTATAGTTTGTGACCTAGGATAACGTATAAGCTACTTTTCATCCGGGTAAGACGCGGGTTAAGCAGCGGCAATAAGATTCATATCTTTACTAATATTATAAACAGGTAATATTATCCGGTAACAATAAAAGAGCTTTTCTTGGAAGGTCTCCAAGCAACGTAAGTCGGTGGAAAACTAGTCGAGCGAATGCGTTTCTTACGAACGCTACTGATAGGCTACTTATTATACGGGTACCACGCGGGCAAAGCCGTGGGCAATAGCTAGTAAGAACTAAAGTCAAAGCATGAACAAATTTTTGGTATGTACCTATTTTGAGGTATATGCCTTTGGTTTGGTAGACATAAACTGTTTTTTAAGTCTTCGAAGCCAATTGGCAAAAACTTGTAGATTCTGTACATCCGTGCGTCACACCCCAATTTTTCGCTCTGTTTATGATATTTTGTAGGCAGACGTGCTTTCTAAACCCAGAAACGAAAAACGAAAAATACCATAAATATACAGGTAAGTATTTCTTTTCGCTCATCATTTTGTAATCGTTTGGAGTTTCAGATTTTATTTGCGAAACGTGGGTTACTGTGTGTGGAGAATAAAGTAAGTACAGCCAAGTCAACTCACAAGCAAGCAAAATGAATAAACGTCAGATTATCTCAGAATTAATACTAAAATAAGAAAATTATTTAAATGTCATGCAAATGTATAATACAACCAATTACAAAATAAGTTTTTTTTTATTTGAGGCACTGTTCACAAAATAAAAGTTAAAATAGTTTTCCGTAAAACTGTTATCATAAAATAATTCATCCAACTATGTACAAGTAGGAATATAAGATGAAACAAATAGCTCCCTAAAGATCATTGTAAATGATCTATAGATCAGATAGGTCAACTGATCCAGATCACTGCTAGACGAAAGCGTTGCCAAAATGCTGACGGCGTAATAATTTGTAGAATAATAATGAAAATACAATCAAGTTAAACTCCGAAGGTTCCCAAATTTTTTTGTTCAGTATGCATGGCTAACATGATTTTCCGTGAAAGGAAAGAAAAATTGACAACAAGATTTTTCATCAAAAATTCAGTAGAGTTTTTGGGTAAAAATAACCAGCAAAATGAAGATTAGGTATGTTAATATAATAACAGGAATATAAAGGCATCGCTACACTGTGTTGAGATTGAAACAAAATAACAAAAACTAACTGTTTCAACAGTATCTAAAAAACTATTCATCAGAAACCAAAGGCCAAAGAAAATTACTGTTAATTATAAGTTAAGTTTAAATAACCGACTTCAAAAAGAGGTTGACATAATCAATTCGGAGCCGGCCATAGTAGTATATAAATATATAACTACATAACAATTACTACTTATATGGGTTGTTAACAAATTATAGTTTGTCTTTTTCCTTGAAAAATAAAAAATAATTAAGGAAACAAACATGCTCAAGACTGTAATCCCGGAGATCCTCAGATCTCCATGCTCAGAACGCAAATCTGTGAGTTCCAAGTAGGGGGTAGTCAGAGACACGTACAAACATTATTTTTAGCACATGTCCACGTTTAGTATATACTAGATCAAAATAAAAATCATTATTATTATTATTTGATCCGTTTTGCAAGTTAACAGAATGCTAACTTGCAAAATGCGGGCATGTACAAATGTAATGTTTGGACGTGCCTCTGACTACCCCCTACGTGGTATCCTCAAAGATCTACTCACTGAGTATGTGTCTGAGGAGGAAAAATAAAAAATAAAATCTTAAGTCGTGAGCGTGTTTGTTTTGTTTGTATTATTATTATCAGCCTATATTGTCCCACTGCAAGGCAAATGCGGGAGGCCTTTGTCTTGCAGTGGAAGTTCCTTCCTTCCACACATCTATTGAGTGCTGTTGTTGACCAATCTTTTGTATACGAGTCGGATAGTCGGATCAGTAATTGGCAAAGTCTACCACGGACCGATCCAACTTATTCCACCAACCACAGATTCCAAAGCTTTTCAACGAACTCCATTCTCAAATCTGACGCCAGCATCATAAAAGACAACACAACACCTGCCTATTTGGCGAGCGCTCTTATAAAAATAGAGCTATGCTCGTGACAACGGAAAAAATAGCCGAAACTTTTGCGCTTTTTGCTGTGCCGTGGAGAGTTTGTGATGAAGTTTATGTGTAAGCCACAGTGGACGTAACTAGCTAGAATTTTCACTGAAATATTTTTTTCTCATAACAGGTCTTTACCTATGAAATTTCCATTGTGTATGGCTAAATATAATCTAGCTTCTTTATTCTTCACTTTGTGTTCTCCTAATAGGTCTTTAACTATGAAATTTCCATTTTGTATGCGTAAGTATAATATATCTTCTTTATTCTTCACTGTGTGTTCTCGTAATAGGTCTTTACCTATGACATTTCCATTTTGTATAGGTAAATATAAAATAGCTTCTTTAGTCTTTATAATACACTGTTTTTGGTAATACACTGCACCACCATAAACGAAGTCAGGTTGAAGACGGGGCTGCAAGAGCTCATAAATTCATAATCTCCATCATCAATAACTGACATGAGGTCAGGGATACTGGAACACTGCTGTCATCAACCCAGAATCCTCCGTTATTCTAAAGAGTTAGGCTGGTTGGGGTCAGGTTAGAAGGGGGATAATATACAATATACCATAACGCGGGACGTCAGTTCTCCCACTAAGAATTAGAATTCACTTCCTTATTTTGCCGATTTGCTTCAAATGTTCCAAATCGTTGTTTTGACACGAACATCAAATGCCGATGCAAGCTCAGTTATATCTTAAGCTATCTTAACTATTCGTCATAATTCATCTTCTCCGGGCGTCTTTGAGGTTTGTTTGCGAGATCATTATTTCCAGAACGAGAGCGACTGAACCAGTAATGAACTGTTCGTCTATTGGTAGAGTTAGGTCCTTACACGACGTTAATATTGCGTGTTATTTGAACATTTTTTCAACCACGAAACTCTTACTTAAAAATGCAGCCAAGACATTGCAAGTCTAATGAAATTGGAGGTAAAACAAAACCCTAATAACAGAATGAATAACTGTTTATAAAAAAATATTATGCCCTATACACAAAGTTATTTTGAACTGGTGTAGTTTAAAGTTGGCAGTTCGGCAACTGGCAATTTCGTAGACTAAGACCTAATATTACGAACATTATTATTTATAAACGGAGAGTTAGCGAGAAGGAGGATTCCATTCATTGCCTTTGTCATGTTCTTGTACCATTCCATTTCAATGATTTTAATTGGAACGAAGATAAACAATAAGTAATAATGAGACGATCTATAGATCTTTTTCATCTGTATTTTTGTATATACCTATTTGTACATAGTTCTATGAAAATCTAGGTATATAGTAATTAGTAGATAAGGATATTTATGTAATTTCTTCATTTTAGTTAGATAAGACAGACAAAGATAAAAACGTTTATATTTGTGTCACTCAATGGAGTCAATAATAAAAATAATAATGCTGGACATTTTTCACACAGCATCATCTAGCCCCAAACTAGGCAGAGCTTGTATTATGGGAACTACATGGCTGATATACTACTAATATACATTTTATTTAATAATCATAAATATTACAAATAGAAAACCCGAGACAAATATTTGCAGATCATACGAAAAATCATCCCAAGGCGGGAATCGAACCCGCAAGCTTCTGTGACTCAGGCGGGCCTTCGCTCACTGCACCACAGAGGTCGTCGAGTCAATATGTTTAAGTCATTTTTTTAAAACCCTGACAGCAACAACGTCTGCTACTCAGCACTATGCGATAGAAGCACTTTGTACTAGTACATCGCTGGTTTTCCGTGACGCCAAAATAACTAAATAAACTATGCGTCATTTAATTACGCCAAAAATACTGCAAACAATAAAGCTATATTTTTATCAACACATTTCACCGTCCCACAGAATTACTGTGACCCATTAAATATTCTCATTGAAATAAAACAGGTTATTAATACAACGTATAAATTAGAATAGCTGGCACTATTCGAAAAGCCTTTTGTGTTTTTGTAAATTAAATTGTGTAAGATTTATTCAAATTATTATCTCCTTTAAATTATTATCCGAATTAAATTGTGTAAGATTTATTTAAATTATATATAATAATTTGTACTAGTTTCTGTCCGCGGATTCACAAAAACCTAGCTTGATATTGTTATAGATGACGAAACTATTCTTATCCAGAATTTTATCCAATTTGTTTCAGCTGTTACGAAGATTGCTAAACCACTTCTATAAGTTTTTTTTTTAATAATAAATAAACTGCTCACTTATTGGTAAGAGTTATCACTCGCTCGTTGTCAACCCTGGGAAAGACTCATGCCTGTAATTTCTCTGGCACTCACTCTTCGAACCCAAGAGGGTAACCCCAATACCCTCTTGAGTTTTGTTGAAATGTTTGCGGTCTCAAGTGTTTTCACTCAAAATAATGTGTTAATGTTCTAAGATGACATTTAATAATTTCACTGTAACCCTAAAGTTATTTAAACACGATTCTTGTTCTTTATTACTAAATTATCAGTGATATAAATAAATAAAACCAAAAAAATAAATAAATTATACATACGTAATTATATTTATCTAGTAGTTTGTATATCGCATTGCAATCTCCTCTTGTATTTAATAAATAAGTTCACCGCCAATCATTCTTACAATTGCATACTTTCCGCTCCATCCCAAGGTTGTCTGGAAGAGATCGTTTTTAAGCGATAAGACTGCCCATTGTACTTTTAGTTATATTAAGTTTTTGTTTAAATTGTTATCTTGTGATCACAATAAAGTATTTTCATTCATTAATTCATTTTAAATCAATATAAAAAAGGAATATCTTGAAAGAATATTTGTGCTGCCCTAATTGTGCCTGCGGTATAACTAGAGGTACATACTGTACTTTCGGAGAATATCGATAACTTAATAAATTTATCTCACTTTCCCATCACTTAGTTAGAGTAACTCGAGCTCTTCAATAATTCACGCCATTCCGGCACGAAACTAGTGAAAAAGCACTGAAATTGGTGAAAAACCAGAATTCGGATTGAGTGGCAATATTTGTTTACTAAAATAGCATTGCTTTTTGGCGGGCAACGTGCCCATGAAATGCGATCGCTGAATCGTTTTTTTTTTTGTGACAAACATTTCACTCAAATAGTAAAAGACTGGAAATTAAAACGGAAATTAAATTATTTATTTGGCTAACACAAAGATACGTAGGAATTTTAAGTAGGTATTTTTTTTGAAAATAAAATATTTGTTAACACTAGCTACTTCTCACGGTTCCTGCGTGGTACCCGGATAAGAAGAGGTCGATGAAAAGTAGCTCTTTCTGTTAGACAGAGTTCGTAAGAAATACATTCGCTAAAGCGTTTTCCCGTCGACTTAAACACAATTGGTCTCTAAGACAATGTTGACCCTGAAGGTCAATTCTAAATATTGTTGAAATATTTTTTTAAATTATATTAGTAGTTTCGGAGATTCCCCTACATTCAAACTTAAACACTTTACCTTTATATTATTGTAGATGAAAACATGCACAAATATTTAATGTTTTTTTTTTCTTTGAGGCAGGCCGAGTTAGTTCCTTAATGCTAACTAGATGGTGTTGTATATTACAATACATTTTATTTCTTACAGATATCCTTTCTTTTAACCTTCGGATTGTTTTAGATATCCGTTAGTCCACATAGTCCTGATCCCACACTAGGGTTTCTGTGTCGTGGGTATTAGAAACCACAACACTCGGAACCGGAAAAAAAAAATTTTTTTTTTTCGAAAACATTTGTACCACAGCGGAAGTTAACCCAGTTTCTAATGCTTCTAGGTGTCTCTGTATGTGACTTTGTTTATTTGTGTTTAATTGTTGTTGTTTACATTTTTAATCGATATAATAAAACGCAATTCTTAAATTGATATTAGATATTTATTTACAAAAACTGTTTGTCCTCAAATTTATGTAGGCCCAGGCTAGCTTTAAGAGTATAATTTAGGAACACTTTTCTATCGAACTGTATCTTGAATTTTTAAGGTAGAATTGAGAAATTCGTAGCATAGCGGCACTTTTTTGTTAGGTATTTTAAAATACCTAACAAAAAGTACCGAGCATAGCGGAACTAACCGCACATTAATGTCAGGAAACTAAATATGTATAATATATAAATCATATCTAACTATATACATACACGAAAAAGGTACACAATCATTTATATCCCTCAGAAAATATTAAGAAACTGTCTGTAATATGATTAGTTTCTGAAGTACGAAGTAAAAGCTAGTGTGAGCGCACACTGGCTACCAAGCCCGTCTGATATTGGCCTTGAATTTCAACACATTCTAATTATATTCGTAAACGGATAACGTTTCGTCTCTAGGAAAAACAAGGCGTCGTCAGCTGAAGACTGTTATCGACTGTGCCGTAACACTTCGATAAGTAAGGTTTGATTTTCTAAAAAGCTGTGGCCGTCATATTTTGATTGGAATTCACATGATTTAAGGTTGTGAATTTTATAATCTACGCACAATATTTTGTGTACTTTTTAATTTTTGTGTCATATACAATTGTGTATGACATACATATATGACACATCATATATTGTGTCATATATGTATGTCATATACAAAATAATAAGTTACTATTTTTTTGAATCTGGGCGCTGTTGATAAATCTGTAAGCCCTTGTGTTTTATCAAATAAATAAATAGTAATTCTATTCAATTTGTATTTAAAAAGCATAGTAGATTGTCTATAAAAGATCGCTTCTAAACGATAAGACCGTCCATTGTTTGTTGAGTTTTTGTCGTGGTGTACAATACATTATTTTATATCATAAGTTCATTTATTAAGCAGAAGTGTATCTCTTCAAGAAGTCGCTCGTATGCGCTCACCCTTAAATTGTTTCTGTCTAAATAATAATTTAAATTACTTTCACGTGTCAGAATGAGATGTTTTAATGAAAACGCCTGGAGGTAATTAATTAAAACTATCTCAATATAATTATTTTGGAAATTTCTTGTCGGGATTTCTAAGAGCGGTTTTTAATTACCATGTAAGTTAAACTTGAAATGTGTGTGAACTAATTAAAATTCGCTAATGAAGGGCTGTGTTTCGAGTAACACAGAGGACGAATCGTAAGATACAAACAAGATAATTCCAGAACATGTCAATATATAATAATAATAAATTCGTTTATTTGTATTAAAATATATTTTTTTGTACATCAGACTTTTTTACTAGGGTAACGAAAACAAACTAAAAAGGTACATCATCTTACTAAGTAGTAGCAGATTAGTGGGTAGGTAGAGGATAGTTTTCATCACCTACTTGGCATGTTACTAGCCCCCACACTAGGATTCCCTGTGTTGTGGGTGGCTAGTCTTTTCCAAAGGACAATTTTTGAACACTGATATGACTGTAGTTGGAATTTAATAGCAAAAATTGATTTTTTTTACACCTAACTAACACATACGTCTAAAGAGACATACATAGCCTTAACCCCACACTATTATTCCACTTATTTATTATATTTATTCTAAGAGTATAGTACCTAGTACTACAACACCCAGACCCGGAAGAAATATCTACAGAAGATATAAACATTTGCCCTGCAGCGGGAATCAAACCCGCACTTCTAACATCACAGCTGGCTACTTGCTCGCCACGACATCGTGATTAAATTTTGTATTTGTTTGTAGTTTTGTATTGATATTCGGATTAGTGTCGATTCCTCAAATGGGAGGTAAATGTATCAGGTTTTACATAAAAACTTCAAGGAGAAAAGGTTCTAGGAGGGTGATAACGGGAGAGCCAAAAAGCTCAAGATAGAGACCAGTGGAAGGTGGGATAGGAGACATTTGACCTGCAGAGGGATACATAAGGCTTATAAGATTTTATAACATCCCAAAACTTCAACGAGATTCGAAGCTGATTCCCGATTGGTACGCAGGAGCTACAAGATACAGCCTGGTTGAAATTCTTAGGATATTCCAGATCGAAGATTGCATATATTATAAAATCTTGTGATTTCCCTTATGTGTGGGGGATTAAAACGTTATTTCGTTTCGTCGTCAGGCATATAATAAATATATAATAACAAGGATCTACCACAATTTATCCTTTGTTCGCACGCAGTGGCTAATCTCCGTGGATTACGTTTATTTATGGTCGGATTAACTTTTGCTACTGACACTAAGCTTATACTTAGCTTGTATACAGGGTGTCACATGTTTGCTGACTCTAAAGAGGGTGATTCTGCCCAAGAAAGAGAACATACTTTTTCTGAAATACTTGAAAAGATAATCTTTTTACCACTTCATGAATACGTACGTATGAATTAATTATATTTATTTGCAAGAATATAGGTAATTACATAAGGAATTTTTACATAGCTTTTTGTATTTGATATTTTGGACATGCAAATTTTTACATTTAAGTAGATATGACATTAACGATTATGTATAATAGGAAATTACCTTCTTTCTTGAAAATTATATTATATTATAACGAAATAAAAATTACTAAATCTACTTAAATTATGTCAAATGGATATTTTTTCAAAATTTAATAAACACAAATTGTATGCAAGCTTATTTTTAGACAGCATTCATTGAATAAAAACCTCTGTCGCATCAATTGAAGGATATCCTATAAAAAAATATTCTCTTCATTTTTAATTTATTTTGGTAAGTGATTTGTTGAAGCCGTGTTGGCCTAGTGGGCGATACTCCGACTTCGAATCCGGAGGTCGTGGGTTCGAACCCGGTCGTGCACCAATGGATTTTTCCACTCGAAAAATTTATGTGAGCATTGCTTGAACGTGCTCGAAACGGTGAAGCAAAACATCGTGAGGAAACCGGCATGCCCTAGACCCAAAAATTCGAAGGCGTGTTCCAGTTAGTGTTCCAATAAGCGGCGATGGGCTTGCAACCTGTCACGTGAAATGCTTACTACTTGCAAAAAGCGGGCATGTACCAAATGTAATGTTTGGACGTGTCTCGGCCTACCCCCTTCTTGGTATCCTCAAAGATCTACTCAGAGAGTATGTATCTGAGGATGTCCACCATAGGGATGACAGTCGTTAGCGTGTTTGTTTTGTTTACTGTTTTGTTGTATATTTGCACAGCCATAGTACAAAAACTTATAGCCTAAGTTGCATTCATAATTTATCTATTTTACTCTAAACAATAATTACTTTTCTTTCTGCTTTTAATTCTATCATTTTTTTACACCCCTTATACAAGTTATTTACCCTGTGTGGTGGCTATCTGGTACTAGGAGTACCGTGGAACCAAAACACATCTTGAAATTGTTATCCCTGGAGAGGAGCATATGGAAGCGAAATCATGCAAATATGCCTTCCATACGGAAATTGAATCCTGGCGCGTGCTAGTTTGGTAGTTCTCGTGAACACATTGTTTTGATTAGTGAATGGGCTACTAGAGTTCGATTAACTTTGGTAATACTGGACTAGACATATTTTCAGACAACGTCATCTAGCGTCAAACTAAGAATAACGAACTACATAACTGATTTAATACATACATATTATACATAGAAAATAACCAGACCTGAGACAAATATTTACAAAAAAAAAAACCCGCGGCTGGAATCGAACCCGCAACCTTCTGCGTCTCAGGCGGGCCTTCGCCCACTGCGCCACAGTAGTCGTGGTTCTTTCCTAACTACCGAAAATTAGCGAAGTCATTTCATCTTTTTGACAGCTGAGACGCAAGAGGTGCGGATTCGATTCCCGCTGCAGGATTAATGTTTTCATTTTCTGCAGATATTTTTCAGTTCTGGGTTTTGTGATACTCACGACACATGGAATCCTAGTGTGAGGTCAGGACTACATTGTCTGTTGACTGTAAAAAAAACTGTCGAACAGTACACTTCTTAAGCTGATGATGATGATGAAAACCAGTTTCGCAATCGGCTAAAGAAAGCAAATACAAAATTCATTTTACACAAACAAGCCCGCGCGATTGCAAAGTAGAGGTACCTAGGTCAACAACGAAATCTCTTGTTTCATAAATTTTCAATTTTATACCGCGCCGTTACCTATAGTCTTACAGTACCTAGCGTTTGGTGTAAGTACCAAGAGTATGAATGTTTTACCAACACTATTTTTATAAAAACGCGAGAAAAAAGTTTGCAGTCCAAAACTATCGTCTTTTTGATTATTCAAACTGGAAACACGGGTATTTTCACGTACTATCAATGGCGGTACCAACTAAGTTTCGACGCATGACACGACGCGAATCGAGAGCGTCGCGATCATTCACCCCGTAGATTCTCGGAATGAGTGGAAACTTAGTCGGTGCCGTCATTGATAGTAAGTGAAAATTCCCGCTTTTACAATATGAAATGTTTGTATGTCCTGCAAATATTTGTTTCGGGTCCGGGTTGTGGTACCAGGGTACTTGTAGTTTCCGATATTTACGAAACAGGGAATCCTAAGGCGAGGTTAGATCTATGCGTCTATTGGGTGTATATATATTTATTTATTCAATTCTACTTTGAGTTATGTTTTTTTTTTAATTTTCTTATGGTGCACAATAAAATATTTCCAATTATTAATTATTCTACATGGAACTTCCATGTCAAAGAAATAAGTTTATTTTCACTTTAATGTGCAAACATTCCTTCGCTTATTAAATATATATATATATATTTATATATTAATTTTTATTATTATTTTTTTATTAATAAATAAAATAAAATACTATTCTCCTGCTGACGTTTCGTTGACCGTTTAGAGTAAAGTACGTGGTATAGTCGTAATAATATTCTAAAATGATTTCAAACCACGATAATTTTAATTCCATGATTACATACAAACACACTCGCAACCAAACTAACAAACAAACAAATTATCCTTAACTTTTTGTTACTAAAAAAATTACTGGTTGTTTGTAGGGTTCCAACGCTAAATAGCGAAAAAATAAAGGTTTTTATAACATCTGCAATACTTGGCCAATCAAGAACTCAGTTCGCTTGTATTTCTTAACTTTCACTCAAGAAAATAATACCTGCACGGGAAATGCGGTTGAAATCCTGAAATCCACATCCGGTCTGATACTAAAGAATAAATAAAATTAAAAACAAACAATCCGTACTATGTCGTACAAAATGTATATTGCTTTTCCTTGAACAAGGAAACAACTTTTGTGAGAAATAAGATTTCGTTCCATATTCTAATTCAAAGGGGAAATATAATTTATATGAAAGTAAATTTAATTTATTGTATCTATCTTACTTCTAACCTGACCCTAATTAGCCCAACTCCTTGAAATAACGTAGAAGGACTCTGGGTTGATGACAGTAGTATGTTTCTATATCCCTGACCTAAATCTTACTAAATAGAAATGCGAATTTGTGAGGATGGATGTTTGTTACTCTTTCCCGTAAAAACTACTGAACGGATTTTGATGAAACTTTACAGTAATATAGCTTATACATCAGAATAATACATAGGCTAATTTTTATCCGGGTACTACGCGAGCGAAGCCGTGGGCAGGAGCTAGTACTCTATCTTACTAGTATTATAAAAATGCGAAAGTTTGTGAGGATGGATGTTTGTTACTCTTTTACGCAAAAACTAAAAAAACAGATTTTGATGAAACTTTACAGTAATATATCTTATACATCAGAATAACACATAGGCTCCTTTTTATCCGGGTACTACGCGAGCGAAGCCGTGGGCAGAAGCTAGTCTATATACAGGTTGTTCTGGAACACGTATACTTACCTGAAAGGGAGTTATTCTGCCCATGAAGTTGAACAAGTTTTGCTGAAATTAGTCGAGTTTCCAAAAATAATTTGTTATTGAAACATCCTTTTATCAGACTGCTTGCCAACTCTAAGACTATTAATCGAACAAGATGTTTAACATCAGAAACCTTACCTAAAACAGCGAAATAATATTTTTTACAGAACACCAATTTTTTTCTTTAATTAAATACATCGAATTCACAATCGCTGTATAGCATTTTTTGCTCTCATAAGTGTCGAGAATCGCCCCCCAGGGATCACATAACTGGGACATACCTTTGTATATATGTCACTGTATATAATAATGTACATTGGCATACATACATACCACTGTTTATATTTTTTGGAGGCCATAAAACGTAGTTAAGCAGTTATTCTTCTTCTTTATCGCCACCGATTCTGTTTTGGTCACCCTGCGTTATATAAATGGCCATCAATGGTACGGTAGTACTGAACTGGGCCTAGACACTGATAGTGAAGGAACTAATGTGGTGAATGGATTCAGTCGCCTATTAACATGTGTATCTGTCATAAAGCCAAAGTTAAAAAGTTCCACGTGCCAGAAATATCAGTTTCAAAAATCACTAGGATCATATTTTAGTCGAATAAAATAAGTGAATATAAGATTTCACCTATTTATAGGTATACCTAACCACAAATTTTACTAATCTTCGTCTCCAATAAGCTTAGGCGTATTGAAATTGAATAACGTCCTTAATTAGGTGAAACATGAAAATAGTTTAATAATAATAATACTATTAATAACCATTTATTTCCGGCCACCACATGAACAAAATTTAAAATAATATCAAAAAGCCCATAACATTTTCATTTTATTTTTGAAATCATAGGAAAATTTACAGCTAGCTTACAGGAAAGTATTTAAATAAATTTTATACGACTACTAATGTTACATAATAACAGAAGGGCAATTAAAAGTTTCTATAAATAGAATAAATAAATAATAAATAATTCTGGACAGTTTCACACAGCACCATCTAATCCCAAACTAAGCAGAGCTTGTATATGACTGATAAACTACTAATATATATTTTTTTGTAAATACATTCATATTAGACATAGAACACCTAGACCCGAGACAAATATTTGCAGATTATACAAACAATTGTCCCGCGGCGGAAATCGAACCCGCAATTTATTGCGTCTCAGGCCTGCACCCACTGCACCACAGAGGTCGTCAGAATAAGAAATGTATGAGTAAAACATAAACAGGTAAAGTAGACGATTAGGTAAGGTAGAAAAAGTATTATAATACTATGTAACATACATAGGTATTATAAAACTAACACTACTTGTTAACACGTAAAGAATTAAAAGTACCTTGTTCATATTAGGAATAAGTATTAATTGCGAAACACTAATGGGATGGGATGATAGGTAGGTACATGTTATAGTAATGTCCGCTATAATATGGTGTATGATAAAATTACACATTACAAAACAAAAAAAAAACAAACACGCTCACGACTGTCTTCCCCATGGTGGACATCCAGATACATACTCAGTGAGTAGATCTTACAAATAAATATATATAAATAATGCATTACCACGCTGACTGGCAATATTATATATTATTGCTAGTCAGCCATTTCGGGAACGCTTCCATCTGGTAGTGATCTGTATCAGTTGAGTTATTTATAGATTGTTTGCAACGGTTTCGGTTGTATAAAGAATTTATTTTTTGTTTAAACTTACACACCAGAAACAAACTCACCAGAGACCGCCAACCATACTTCCTACTACATAGATTAGTAGGAAGAATAGATAGAATAAATAAATAATGCTGGACATTTTCACACAGCATCATCTATCCCCAAACTAAGCAGAGCTTGTGTTATGGGAACTACATGACTGATATACTACTTAAATAGTTTTTTTTGTAAATACATAAATATTATACATAGAATAGTAGTAGAATTCTACTCCATCCCAATATTCTCTGTCCAATGTTGTATTATAAGCACTTCTCATACTATTAATAATTATGTGCTTATAATAATATAAAGATTGTGTTTGTTTTATTATCTTGTGGTGTACAATATAAATATTTTCATTCATCTGCGTCGCTACCGAGCAAGATAAATCAGGTACCTTTTCTCGTCTCTGAATCGGATGAATGAATGAAAAGATCATTCATTCATTGTATCAATAAAAACACTCTACGAAGATTTATTTGAGCTAATATAGAGTTCGTATTGTGCGAGGCTCACTCCGATTAAGTACTGTTTGATTAGGGTAAGACAGAAAAATCCGGAGTATCGGACTTTACAAAGCTAATAAAAACGTTAGCTAGTTCAGTATTAAATAATAAAAAACACGTGAACTCAAACTCTTTAGCGTGACGGGAGAGTAGCCGGCTGAGACGGATGAGGTGCGTGTTCGATTCCCACTGCAAGACAAATGTTTGTATGTTTGCTCGTAATTCCTGATACTCATAATACAGGGAATCCTAGTATAGACTATGACGTATGTGACTTTTGAGCGTTCATTTATTAAATTTATTTATACGTTCTCGAATCCACCATTGAGATCTTCAGATCCATACTCAGTACGTAGTACTGTAATTATACTTAGTAATTAGTGTGCGATTAACTCGTGCATAAAACGGTTATGGAAAACATCAGTGAGTAAACTAGCATGCCCTAAACCAAAAACTTGAAAGCAGGCGCCATCGTTTCGTGTTTCAATAAGCGATGGGCTTACAACCTGTCACTTTGAACGAAAAACGCTACTAAATATAATGTTCGGAATAGGTTCTGATTACCCCTGTTTAGTGGTCACGGAACTAGATTCCAGGGTATGGATTTGAGAAGCTTTGTCATAAGGATATTATATAATAATCGATACGTAGATAATTACCGTTCATTATACAGCAAAGAAAGATTAAGCGAGCAGGTAGGATTCGTACAGATTCGTCCAGTGGTCATATCTATATTAAACAATAAATTAATAAAAATAATGCTGGACATTTTTCACACAGCATCATATATCCCCAAACTAAGCTGAGCTAGTATTATGAGAACTATATGACTGATATACTACTATTTTTTTTATTTTTTTAATATATACATATTATAGATTGACGTGTTCGTATTTGTATTCATGACTCCATACTCATAGGAGGCAATACATCTACCGGCTTTCTTAAAACGAGTCGATATGTGTTTTCATACCGTGTAAGTAATTGTATGGAGTCACTTTTGTACACGTTAGATCTACTAAGCTATTAATTGTAAAAGTAATTTATTATGGTTTATGTATTTACCAATAATGTTTTATGAAACATTTATCGTTTTTCCAATGTTTCGGCTGTGTTGAAGGCATGGTCACGGGTTGACTGGAGTATATGGAGCTTCAGTCGAGAAATATAGGCAGAATAACAACCCTCTTTTCATTTTCAGATTCAGAATAGTCCACGTTACTGAAACTAGATGAAATGAGAGTTGCGGATACAGCCTTTATTTTTTAATGATCACTAAATATCAGTATATAAGTAGTATATCAGTCATGTAGTTCCCATAATACAAGCTCTGCTTAGTTTGGAGCTAGATGGTGCTGTGTGAAAAATGTCCAGCATTATTTATTATTATTATTATTAACTCTGTATACACCAGTTACTTCGTGGCCACAGCCAACGCATCATAGTTGTCGGGAAAATCAAACATAATTAGACCCCCTAATTATATTTAATAAGCCGTGTCAAAACTTTGCCCGATATCCCAACTTCTGATACGGAGGTCGTGCACCAATAAATTTTTACATTCTAAAAATGTATGTGCGCATATTGACGTGCTAAAACGGTGAAGGAAAACATCGTGAGGAAACCGGCATGCCCTAGAACCAAAAGTTCGAAGGCATGTGCCAACTGTTAGTGTTCCAATAAGATGGGCTTGCAACCTGTCACGTGGAATTCTAACTTGCAAAACGCGGGCATGTACCAAATGTAATGTTTGGACGTGCCTCTGACTACCCCCTACTTGGTATCCTTAAAAATCTACTCACCGAGTATGTATCTGAGGATGTCCACTATGGGGAAGGATGTCCATTAAGGGGGGGGAGGATATCACGTACTTACATTGTGTGTGTTCCTCACACAATGTAAGTACGTCCTACATGTCGGTCTTATAGCTGACAGCTATATCTTCCAGACAACTGAAGACAGTCTTGAGCGTGTTTGTTTGTAATTATATTAACTGCTCGCGGTAATTTGAAAAACAATTGTATTTTTGTATCGTGTTTATCATAGTAAGCTGTTTAGCTGCTTATTTGAAAGCTTTACCATGGCCTTTCCCTGTATTCTCATCACGCATTCAGTTCATACAGTTCTATTAATGTTGCCCGCCGGGATATACCGACAAGATTGGTCAGGGTATGTATAGATAGTATATATAGAAATTGTACTTTACTTACCTACTTGACAAATATACCTGCTTCAAGATAGCTTTTAAGCGATAAGACCGCCCATAGTACTTTTAGTTATATATAGTTTTTGATTATATTGTTATTTTATGGTGTGCAATATAGACAGACATTGTATTATACTTGCCTACTTGATACCTACTTGACAAATATACCTATTTCAAGTAACTACTATGTAAAGAGTACATATCTGAAGATGTACATCATGTTTCAACGTATTTCTGTATAAGTAGGTTAATATAAAAATACAGATGAAACAGCCAGCTACATACAGCGTTGCAAACGATCTTTAGATAGGTCACCTGATCCAAATCGCAACTAACATATAGCCAGTATTTCGTTACCGGAAGCTTTAATGCAGATCAGGCAATGCAGATAGTACTACGAAGTACTATCTGCATTGCCACGCTGAATGGCAGTGATAATGCGTTGAAACGATGCTGTGTGAAAAATGACCGACAATATTCAAAAACAAAAAATGAAACGGAATACCCCAGTACCTGTCAAAGATTTGAGAAGTTTTTTACCTCTTCTCAATGCTCGCCGATAGAATCTTATATTAAATTAATTTTAAAAAATTTATTTACGATCCTTTTGTCGAGCTTAGAGATAAGGTAAAAAGGCATTATTTCTAACCGAAATGATACAAAAATATTTATTTTAAATAATGATAATTTGTGGTGTGAAAAAGCACCTGCTGCGTTCAATGGTGGTAGAATAATTTACAATTTGTCTTTATGTGGTGACAATAAAAATATTTTTTATTGCTTTTTTTTTATTTATTTTTTTAATATTATATGTGCGTTGAATAATAAGGTGCTCATGGATATTGCTTATATAAGAACTGAATAAAAAAATGCCTTTGTATTCTAGATTATTTATATAACAGAATCAATCGAAATTTCATTCAAATCGGTTCTGCCGTTATGGAAACCATCGGACAACATCCATCCATACCATCACATTTATAATAATAATAGAATAGGAAATGATAAATTAGGCTTGCAACATATCGTGTGGAATTCTTGGACGTACCTTTAACTAACCCCAACATAGTATTCTCGCGAATCTACGTACTGTAATTAATCTTTATTTTTATATCGAAGCTTTCTGCTACTGATATTGTGAGAGGCCGGAAGATCAGCGCGCTACTTACCTACATCAGGTCTGCGGCGCTTTATGCTGACTCCTACCACAATTTGTAGCTACTTACTTCATCAGCAGTGTAACCATCTTAGTTATATACCTTATTAATAAGTAGTTACAAATAAATGATTTATCTATCTATCTATCTGTACAACGATGTTTTTCTTTACCTAAGTTGAATGTGTTATGTAAAACGGACCAGCAGACATTCTTTCAAGTATAAATTAGTAGGTTTACATCTGGTCTGGAACTTTTTAAAAGCTTTTATAAAAATTAAAACGTAGGCACTTTACAATTTTCGCTTTACAAATTCGATGCTCAACTTTCAATAAAGCTGGTACAAGTTAAGAACTTCGCAACACCTTCCCATGCTAAAAAGCGAAGTTGAAAGCTATTGCCAACCTCCAACTTCGACCACCTGATCACAGCTGAGAAATAAACAGCTGATACAGTACCACAGAATAATTTGGCGATGACGTGAGCAGTAGTGAAGTAGTGAAGATGGCGTAGCACTACAATCTATCACTAGAACACGGGGAACACAAGCGCCCTCTGCAAACCACGCACAAGGAGTGACAGCGCGCAGTGAAAGCCGCGACACAGATTTTGAATTTGAATTTTATAGTACTAACGCATTTTCTATCGACTTTGTACTTTACAGTACTAACGCTTTTTCAACCGACTTTGAACTTTACAGCACTAACGCATATTCAACCGACTTTGAACTTACAGTACTAACGCATTTTCTATCGACTTTGAACTTTACAGTACTAACGCATTTTCAATCGACTTTGTACTTTAAAGTACTAACGCATTTTGAACCAACCGCTCAATTAGACTGTGACCCGAGTCTTGGAACTTACATTTTCTGAAGACTATCTATCGTTACATAGTCTTCGCAAACTGTCACATTCAACGTCGGAAAAAGCTGGAATTTAAGCATAATGCCGTGTATTTTTTACATACTTTCGAGACGTAGTGGTTAGGTAAGGAAAAAAGTGAGCTGGTATTTTATATAGTACAAGGAATTGCTTTTTGTAGACCGAGCTTAGGATGGGATTTTGGATGGTTACACTTCTGAAACATCTCTCATGTGTCATTATTTTGCATAACTATTTTACAGTACAACATACATAATAAAACAAAAAAAAGAAATGAATGAATGAAAATACTTTATTGTACACCTTATGATATAAACAAAATAAACTATAACACATTAGGTAAAATGGGCGGTTTTATCGCTCTTCCAGACAACCTTTGGATGGAGAGGTTTATATGTGGTTTTGAAGTGGCCGGAGGTGTACTTAATAACTTGTGAAAATACAAGAAATGTACAATAGGCGGGCTTATTGCTGAAACCGACAACCTTAGGATAGAGATAACTATGTAAAAGAATATTGTTATTGCCTTACTAAAACATATAAAGAAGTAAATGTGGAGAATAAACATAACATGAAAATTAAACATTGAAATACTATATTTGTATAGAAGGTGTATGCCAGTAGGGGCTGGGCATAGACCTCTCTCAAAATGTGCCATAGTAAACGACCTTGTTCCCCAATCCACTGACTTCACGCAAACTCTAACATGTCATCGGGTATATTGGAGGGTGGCTTTTTTACATAAAATAAGTGCAGCATTATGAAGTATGTACCTTGCCGTAACATAGTTAAATAAAGAAAGGAGGGTAAGGTTTTCTAACTGCTTTTTAAAATAACAACTTAATTTCTAACGTTAATTCCGTTTTACCTACTAAGTTGACTAAAATGTAATGCACAGAGAGCGCTAACCTTATTATAAGCATAATTCCAAAGAATTACTGTTTTTGTATGAGAAGTGAGTACTGCTTCTCGAAATATTATATTTGCGGAAATCCTGAGGTAACTATGTAAGAACTGGGAATATATTAATAATGCTGCTCGACATTTTTCACACATCATCATCTAGTCTCAAACTAAGCAGAGTTTGTATTATAGGAACTGACTGATATACTACTTTTTTTTTTTTACTTATATTTTTAACATAGATATTATACATAGAAAAAAACCCCTTCTGCGTCTAAGCCGTTCCTTCGCCCGCTGCGCCACAGAGGTCGTCGAGGAATGCTTAGAATTAAGTACTAATTTTGAACTCATATAAAATATATGCGAGACCGAAATGAAAGTCCAGAAATATAGTAAATGTTTATTTCAATAAATTTTGCTGCATTTTGATCTGAAATAATTACCAGGAAGAGTTCTGTTTAAGACTTTTTACAGCTTACTTTTGTCTTCACCGATTGCCCTTAATATAGTTAATTTTCGACAGTAAGAAAACAAAAGTATCGCCCCAATTTGGTTCCAATTACATAAGAGACCATAAGATGCTCGTTAGCTTAATTGTATAAGAATGAGGGTTCGGGAGGATAACGGTAGTATCGAGCGAATCCTAATCAGTGTAATATGTCACAGGGCGTGGTAATTGGCAAGATTGCGGCGACCGTCCTACGTGAGATAATGCAACTGCGAAGCGATACAGCTCGCTGTGATATCAAACAGTCACAGCCGCTTGAAGTGGCTTACGTGAGCGATATGGTCGGAATCAATCAGTGATTTATGTATAGCAATGTACGGGCTGGTCACTATTTGTAGCCTATTAGGGTTTCTCTTGTTGGAAGTAAAATCCACTTTTTAGCAAAAATACGTTGATATAATTCAAAAACTTAGGGACTAACATTACACATATTTACGCGACTAACCAAGTCAAGCGCGAGCCGGCAACTGCCGAGATTTTAAAAAAATATCTTCCTATACACGCGTCGCACCCGCGCCGCTACTGCGGATTGGTCCGCCCACATAGGTCTATCGCCTATTGGCCAATACCGACGGCGTGCGCGGATGAGACGCGACAACTTACTGTGTTACAAATAGCGACATCTATTGAAACGATAGGTAGGTAGGTAAAACGCTTAATTAAGTCGTGGATAGTCGCGTTACCTATTTAGCACTATTTAAGTTTTTCAGACTGAAAGACTGAAGTGAGAAGAGTCGCGCGGTAAACGCAGACGCGACAGCAGCGGTGCGTCAGCGTCTGTGCGTCTCATCCGCAAAACCACGGACAGGAGCGGACCCTTAAATCTCCAATGGTCCAACCAACCTTATAACCTTATGCCTGAGACGCAGAAGGTTGCCGGTTCAATTCCCGCCGCGGGACAAATGTGAGCTTAGTACAGCAGACATTTTTAAACCGTGGATGTTAATCAAGCTTATTTACCTAGGTAGGTACCATAAATTACAATGACTTTAAATATATCCTAGCTAAAACAAAGTTACTAATAAATTAAATTGTTTGAACATCATTATGCTACGTTAGTGGTATTAAAAAACTATAATGACCCAGATTGGTGGAAGAATCCATAGTTTCCTATTAGGAATATCCCCGTTGTTCGTGACTTATATGTGCTAGTATTTACCATCCAACATTGCACATAATTTAAAAAACACTTAACATTACTCACACGAGTTTTTCTACAGCTCGGCCTGTTTGCTCCACATCGCTTTTACAGTTCAACATGCTTTAGAGCTTCTTCACATTGACGTTTGATGAGCGTCGACTCTACCACGTGATAGCGACGAAAGTCGTCGGACACGATTTTATGTGATTATAGATAGATTGATAGAAATTATGTATTGCACATTATAGTATTCTCTTCCAGATATCTTTGTGTATTGTAGACAAATATGTGTCGGTAGTGCACAGAATGGGTACCTACGAACATTTATTTAGGATGTGACAAATATATATTAATAATACTAAGGATATAATAAAATTATCTTAATAAATGATTATAAAATACAAAATAAACGAATAGTAGTGTATCATAATAATAAAGATAATTGGAATGAAATGAATAACATTCCTACCCTATTTTCCAGGAAAAACATAATAAAACAGTCATAAACAAAAAACAAATAGGTCCTTAGCCTTTTTATAAGTAGAACTGAACCAATATCTATGACTGAACATTGAACGCTGGAAAAACGTCGCAAAAACGCATCTTCAGACCGCTGCAGCGACACTATTCACACGGACGTCTGCCTTTTTTTCCGCTGTGCTGTAGTTACGCTGACGTCTTTGTGAATATGCTCTAAAATACCTACTTACTCTTATTTAATCTAACCTTCAGTACAACACCCCTCTGGGTGAAAGCCCAACACATAAACTTTGAACAAACAACCCTTAACGAGACCGCTCGCGCTCTAATGTGTAGTGTAGGAGATGGAAACTCATAGTGTGGTCCAACTCTATTAAACCACTTACAGAAACGATTCAGTCAGCGACGTTCAACACAATCAATAAGGAAAGGTTTCCGTTAGCAGATTTATGCAGTCATTTTAGCTAGTATACCGATAGTTGGCGATCAACTTGCAGGAACGCCGTCTAAACACACTCACTCTAAGCTTCATAGAGCATATTTTTCCGTTTGTATCGAGTGAAAACGCATCTCAGTATCTTAGCGTGGGGTGGAGGAAAGGCACCTGCACCAGATGCGCAGAAACGACGTGTCTATCGATGAAATTGCACATTCGTAGCGTACAAAGCCGTGGCTGAATTTCTGGAACGTATTCAAAGATACACGTTATGAGTGTATCGCATTTGCAGCGCGTTTAAGTTGCGTCGAAGGCGCGTATACGCGCGTTTTAAGCGCGTACAAAATATGCCGCGTGCATAGAATTGGTCTGTGCCTAAGTTTAGTGCAAACGAGCATAAATCGCATTGTGACTGCTATGCTACTATTTATAAGTACGTAAATCGACAAAAACTAGCACTAGCAGGATTCGCTCGCTCTAATTAAATGGCAAAAATCGACTTCGACCGACTCGACCCACTTTTCGAGAATTGAGTGCGCAATATAGTGGCGCCGTTGTAGGGATTGGTGCAACTGAAAATAGAAAACGTTCATAAAAAAGAGAGGGGTTGAGAAGGAACCTTATTTTAGTCTACGCAAAAAATATTTTCATTATAACTTTTAAAATGCAACAAGTCAAGGAAACACTTTTTGCATTTTACGCCTTGCCTTTTAGTATTTGTTATGTTCACGTATTTTAGGATATATATCGGGTAATTACATTCAATAAAACCACAGAATAATTCCAACTGTCAGGTGTTATCGGGTGCGTCCGTCTGTCTCGAGCGCCCATGCTCGACTGTCATCCGACGCACTACCGAAACACTTTGACAACTATTTATTCAAAACACCACAGTATTGTTCAATTATTTATCAGGAGAAAAGTTCTTCAGAAAACTAACTAATTAATTAGTATGAGCTTTAAACTAGCTTCTGTCCACGGCTTCATCCGCATGGTATCCGTGTATAATATGTGTTATTCTAGGTAACATACCGATTTCAAATTTTAACAATTCGGTTTTTACGAAGATTATTAGCAACAAACATACACACATACAAACTTTCACATTTATTATATTAGTAGGGTATTAGAAAATATGAAGTATAGGAAGAAAGGCATAGTACAATGAAAATTTACATCGTAACACTGAACTTGTCAAAAAGAAATGGAACATTTCTCGTTCTCAACACCAGTTTCAGATTTATTCCCATTCGAGACGTTCCATGAAATATTCCTAGAAGCATCTTTTAAAATAACCCTGCAGTCATCTTAGTTGCAGAAGATTGAATTTTATTTACTTTAGGGGTTTATTTTTCACACAGCTTGCTTATTTTCATGACACTTTTGAAGTTTACGAGGTCTTGCGCTGTGGAGTGTATTTTTAAATGGAATTTTATTAAATCTAAATCTTATGAATATCTTGGAATCTAAATTTATTGTTAACTTCAGTCACAAACACGCTCACGACTTTATGATGACTTTATGACGACTTTATGACGACTTTATGACTTTATGATGCCCATCGTCAGACACATGCTTAGTACGTAGATTTTTGATGATAACAAGTAGATGTTAGTCAGAGGCACGTCCAAACATTTTACACATGCCCGCATTTTGCAAATAGTTAGCAATCCATGCGACAGGTTGCAAGCCGTCCCCGCTTATTGGAACACTAACATGCCTTCGAATTGTTGGTTCTAGCTAGGGAATGCTGGTTACTTCACGATTCGAAGGCATGTGCCAACAGTTAGTGTACCAATAAGCGGCGATGCGCTTGCAATCTGTTACGTGGAATGCTGACTTGCAAAACGCGGGCATGTACCAAATGTTTGGACGTGCCTCTGACTACCTCCTACTTGTATCCTCAAAGATCTACTCACTGAGTATGTATCTGAGGATGTCCACGATGGGAAAGACAGTCGTGAGCGCGTTTGTATTGTTTCTTGTTTTTGGCCACGACCGGGCCCGAACCCACGACCTCCGGATCGGAAGTCGGGGTACCGCTCACTGGGCTAACACGGCTCTAAATCAATAGCAGCTTGACTGGCTGGTTAAACAACACACAGTTTACAGTATGTTCTTACAATTTTAAGAGAATGTTTGTTTAAATATGTTCTGGATGCAATTAAAAATATTTTTCTGTTTTTTTTTAAGTGTAAAGATGAATGGAAACATCTCAGCAGAGAAAGTTGCAGGCAAGTCCAAGTGTCCTTAAACTTTTAGAATGAGAGTTTTCACTCCGACTAAAAAACCGAAAACTTTAATTACCAAATTGTCATTTTCACGTTACGTATTTATCGGTAAAGACAACGATTGTTTCGACTCATTCCAAGAGCCTCTATCAAGTTTAAAATATGAACCGAACTTGCGCTTCGGAGTTACGTTAATCTACCCTAGCTATGGGCAGAAGATAATAGCAAGATATTTATGACAAAATAACTCAATAAAATTTACATATTAAATATTTATATACAGTCCTAAAATTTGATTGACCGTAAAGCTTTGATTTTGAACAAAACAATCCAAAATAGTGCAAAAGCAATTAACTAAAACAATAAACAAAACTTGCCATTTACAACAGCTGAAATACCAAATGGCTGCAGCGGCAACACTAATACCTTTTTATTTTCCCTATTGTTCCATTGCTGGCAATACTCAATGGGATGTTAGGTTTGAACATCACCGGGAACTCATTTTAGAAGCAATAACAAAACTATTACCACATTTTATTATACTTGGTCATCATTTTATTTACTGTAGAGCTTTGTACTAAAAAAAAATAAGCTATGTTCCTAAAATATAAATATTTTGCGTGTCCAATTATGAAAAACATACATCATACACTCACGCTTGTTTCCCGGAGGGGTAAGCAGAGGCAAGCTACGATCCGGACAGCCCTATTTTTAGTCCCGAAAAATACCGTAGTTCCTATTAATCAAGCTCTTCGCATGAAGGTAACACACAAGCCAAATTATGCGGACATCATAAATAGCTAGACGCTTGCAAAATGGCTGCCCTAGCCACTTAGACGCCTAGCTACCAAGCCGCCTGCGACTACAGAACTGAGCCAGTTTGCTCCCAGTGTACTGACAACTTTATCTCAAGCGTCACGTAACAAAACAATGAATCGTTTTCTGTAACGATTATCGCTTTCAGGAACTTTTCTTTTGTACAGTTTTTTGGTCCAAAATGGTCTGCGGATGTTGGAACAATAATTTTACTTGTGCAAAGAAATAAACGAAGTATTTTGCAATTCGCACAGAAATGGGGGAGATTTTTGATGGGAATTGGTCTATTCTCAAATTAATTTTTCGATAGACTTCAAAAAAAGATGAGAATGTTATTTTTCAGAAATTGACAACCGGTTTTTGTGAGTCTTTTTTAATGGATAGGGAGAACTTCAAGGGTGTGGGTACTCATAAATATATATACTAAAATATCGATCAAATTTCATATTGGAATTATTATCAACTTTCCATTACCTGAAGTGGGGTTCTATTTTATCATGAAAAATATGTATACTGTTTGTTGAAATGTTTCAAGTACCTATTTAATTGACAATATTTGAACTACATATATTATTGCCGGCAAGCCGGTGAAATTACAGACAGATAAAACTTTTCATCCCTTATGTTAGGGTTTGAAACGCGCGAGTGATGCCTCTAATGTTGCCAGTATAGGTAAAGATAATCGCTTACCAACAGGCCTCCTTTAGTAGTATTAATCGAAATATGAATAATAGTCGAAATTTGAAAAATTGCATTTGATGAGGAAACACATTTCGTAGAATTTTCTAATTGGGTCAGAAAGACAAATTACATTCAACATCATTTATCAAACTTCCATTTTTTTTATTTGCATTAATGGCGCCCAAGGGAATCGTTTACATTTATAAAACATCTTTTCTGATGAATTTGGCGTAAGCCTTGCCCATTATGAATAAATAATGGGTAAGGCTTACGCCCTTGGCACGGCATTCTTGACAATTGGCCCATCGCCGCTTTGTTGAGAAGATAACCAACTCATACTAGTGTTTTTATTGTCTCGGTCACTGACAGCTTCATATTCTCAAATGAATAAATGAATGACCGTTGCAAACAATCTATAGATAGCTCAACTGATCCAGATCACTATCAGACGGCTTTTTATAAAAGCTTTTTATTCGTTGAAATTACAAGGATCACATAGAAACTAGTTCTGTAACTTTTTTTAGTTTACGTGTCGCTCTATATTATATATTTATTTATACAACTATGGACAAGTATATACAAAAAATACAGATGAAAAAGCTAGCTATTTAAAGACCGTTACACACGATCTATAGATATCTCAAATGATCCAGATACCAGACGGAAGCGTTCCCAAAAATTTTTTATTCATTGAAATCTAATACTAATATTAGTAAAAAAATGTTAAAGGAAAGGTACTATGACTTCAAACATCTTTTCCGTACAAAGTTGAAACCATAAAATATTATTTATATGTTCTTAATAATCTCTTACAAGTTTTACACTATATTTCGAAAGTTTAAATCCAGTCAAGAAACCCTTCAAGTAAATTTCTCCGCACTGAAGACTAAATATTACGTGTAGTGTGTAGGAAAGATTTCCTTTGACTCACAGAGATAAGTCAGAGAAGTCCCCTTCGGGAATGCCGTTGTGTTCTGCGAAGCTGATAGAAAATAAAATGTATTTTAAAAGTGCAGAAAATAAAAATAAAATACATAATATTATTGTTTTGTACTTCCTACTCAGTTCCCGTCTCACGACCGTCGAGCGTGGTCGCGGACGGTGCTCACGAGGAAGGACCTCTAAACGGTCAACGGTCTTTTCTTCCAGCAAAATTTTGATAAAAGCGAATACAAATAAATATTGGTGTATACGCTAACACAAACGAAAATCCGCAAAAAATAAAGTATTCATCAAATTATAACACGCTATTATTATATAAATACATAATATAAGTAAAAAATATTAAGATATAAACAAAAATATGTAAAATATACATACATAATATATTCGTTGAATATTAAAAAGGAAAGATTTACTGTAAGCTTGAATGTACTAACGAGTACATTGCAACTCACATACGGAATTATAACTAACAGGACTTGACATACATAGACTCCACACTAATATTATCTGTGTCGAAGGTGTCTACGGGTACAGTGGTACCACATCATAATGGCCACAAAATAATTCCTTCCAAGAACAAAATAAGAATAGTTTCTAATAGCAGAATGTTGTATATCTAGGGTCTATGGTTGCTGTCCAATCTATGGAACGGCTCTAGCTCTCTTCCTCTATGGTTTTGGGATAGCGAGGTGTGTTTTGTGCTCTGGGGTTATACGTTATAAAATCGAAATATACACAGTTTATCTGAAGTTTGTGTGTATTAATTAATTATCATAACAATTAAAGAAATAGAAATATAACACAAAACAATATTGTAAGACTAAAAAATTGCTACCAAAAGCTCATGAATGTGAAACGTAAAATCCTTTTCAATTGAAAATCAAAAGTATACCTAAAAACCTGACCTAAAAACGAAACTATCGATTAAAAGGTATGGCGCAGAGCTAATTTGACACGTTCACCCTCTAGAATAGCTTTCGGAGAGTAACAATGCAATAGGATGCGTGTACGTGTGTACGAACACGAAAGCACTATGCGAAACGATTTATTGTCAAGCCAGGCCAAGACGAGAACGCAAAAGAAGGAATACACGTGTTGAACACAACACAACAATAATACTTTAACAAAGGATGACAAAGAACAGAGATCAAATGAACAGAAAATGAGGTAAACCTGCATATTCGATAATTTTTCGTTGCGTGGAGTCAAAATTTTATTAGCCTTTTAGGTATAAGCAACTCACCTGTCTATGAAAATACATAGCACTGTGTGACACTGTGTATGTACCATAAATACGATTAAAAAAAATACGAATGACCATCATTCGTGGGATAAATTATTGTTGTTTTGTAATTGCGTATTAACTGCAATGCTACTGGACCAAGTGGCATAGCAGTTTATGCGCCCTCGTACCGAGAGGGAGATTATGTGTGTTCGATTCCCGCTTTGTTTAACAATGTGGTTGTAAAATCTTAAATCTTACTCTATAATTTGTTTTATATACTCGTATTCTCGATTCATACTGGCTAGATTGTGTTAGCTTATTTATAAATATTATTTAGCACAACTTAATTAGGATATAAGTAAAGTTTTCTAAACAAAAAGAGGAGAAACTTAGACTTCAAAACTGCCCACGTCTTCGCGTGATATTTGGATAAAAAGTAGAGTTCGCTCGACCGTATTTTCGTATGAAAAACCCTTTTATTTTAATGGTATAATATATTATAGCCTATATCCACCCTGAAATAAATATTGGAAACATAATTTTTGAAATCGATTCTGTACTTTCTGCGATTACCCTCTACATACAAACTAACAAACTTTACCTCTTCATTAATATAAGTATAAATACATAAATAATGCAAACATTTGTCCCGCGGCGGGAATCGAACCCGCAACCATCTGCGTCTCAGGCGGACCTTCGTCCACTGCACCACAGAGAGAGTATAGATGTTCATGCGTAAATATTTTGTGTTGTTCGATACATATCTAAAACTTTTTACTCCAAGAGCTAGGTACCGGTATGAATCGTACGTGCCTCCAGGCTAACGGGTTAGTGTACCGGAAAAATAGATGCAGCAGAATACACACGATGCAAGCATGGAGCAGCGACTGTGGTGTATTTACCCCTATAATAAAGGCTGGGCTGGGAAAACAGAGGCATGCCAAGTTTTTTTTTAATATCAAAGTGTAAAAAAGAACTAAACGAAAACGTCCTTATCGTTTCGGTTCCAACAAACTCACTCTTCATCAAAGGTTAGCTGGAAGAAAATGCTAATTAGCATTAAGTTCGCCTATGTAATTGTTTTATCTTGTGCATAAAGTATTTTCTATCTATCTATCTATCTCTTAGCTACTCATCATCTATCTTTCCTGATAAATATAATCTGGATCTCTTTATGGCAAGTTTGAATCTATCTTCTAGACATTCGTCTGCCATATCATCACCTACCATCAGGTGAGATTATTGCCAGCAGAAGGTTTATTATTTTAAAAAAAATCCGTGGTGGATATCAGATCCATACTCAGTACACCAATCTGGGAGATACCAAGTAGGGGGTAGTCAGAGAAAAGTCCAAGCATATGTGACGACCTCTGTGGCGCAGTAGGTTGCGGGTTCGATTCCCGTTGCGGGACAAATGATTGTAATGTTTGTCTCGTGTCTGGGTGTCTTCTATGTATATTATGTATGTATTTACAAAAACAAAGTACATAAGTAGTATATCAGTCATGTAGTTCTCATAATACAAGCTCTGCTTAGTTTGGGGCTAGATGATGAAAAATGTCCAGCAATATTGATTTATATTTTGCATTAAACACGTAAACTTTTAAGCATACTTCCCGTATTTCGGATCATTCTTACTCATTGGCTGTCTCTATCAATGGATTGAGAGACATAAATTTTGCATAATAGTCCAGCTTCGAGCCACTAGTATCTCTAGTAGAGATATTATTTAATATTTGATATTTCTAATTATGATTTCGTTACCTATCCAATCTATATACATATAATGTCATTTTAAATATTGACTAAAACTTGCAACGCCCTGACAGAAGCCGTGAACTACCCAACTTTGATGTAAAACCTAAGCTGATGTACATTGGAGCATTTATAAATGACGTATGTAATATTAATATTCCTCGTTTCTTAAATACTTTATTCCCAATTTACAGATATTTTTATCCGAATAACTTCTTTACAACACAACCAGTACAACTTTCAGCTTAAGACTAAGCAGTTATTTTCTGATGCAGCAGGTTCATTTAAAATGAATGAAATTCTATTTCGGAATCGCTTCGAAGGCTGTCTCGCGGGCTTGTACTGTACGAAATGTCCGGTTTTTGTTTTCGATCACAGAAATACCTGGAAATATCTGAATTTGGATGGATTTTTGCACGACTGAGGTATGTTATCTTAAATCAATAATGTGTATTGTGTATACGTTATATGGTACTAGCTTCTGTCCACGGCTTCGCCCGCGTGGAACCCGTATAAAAAGTAGCCTTTGTGTTATTCTGATGTATTATATAATCAATTTTACTGTAAAGTTTCATCAAAATCCGTTCAGTAGTTTTTGCGTGAAAGCGTAACAAACATCCATCCTCACAAACTTCCGCGTTTATAATAGTAGTAGGATTTTTTCGATTACTGAAATAACTGCAAATGTCAGAGTTTGATATGTTTTTGCTTGACTCTTAAAGCAAAAAACCTTTCCATATTTATGTTTTTGGATATACTGAGATATAACAGTCGTAAGCATATTTTAATTTTACGTACCCAATGCTTACTAAAAAATAAATAAAATATAAAACAAAAACACAACAGTTACATGTATAGTTTTGATCCCACACTTCCCCACATTCCCTGTATCGTCAGAATCAGAAACTACGAGAACCAATGCCATGGTACCAATAGACTTTGTAACAGCTAGATACAATGTTACGTGGAATTATACATAGGTCATTTTTATCTAGGTAATATGTGATTACAACCAGTAAAACTAAAACGTTAAGAACGAATACACATTTATTCATACAACTATGTACAAGTAGGTATATACAAAAAATACACATATAACAGCTAGCTATCTAAAGATAGCTCAACTGATCCAGATCACTACCAGGCGGAAGCGTTCCCAAAATACTGGTAGCATTGCCACGCTGAATGGCTATGTTAAGCCATAAATGTAATTCTCGTATTAAAAATAAAAGTCGCAAAAAGTCTCGCACTGATGAACGATAAACGGTTTTTTACTACAAAACAATTGTCAATTCTCAATTGACGTTTAATTGCGGTCGCAAACGGACTGAGAGTAGATTGACAAAATTATTATATCAAGACTTAGTATTGAAATAGTAACCAGAATGTATCTTTAGTTTTCATCGCTAGTCATGTGGCCCAACTTTCTTCATATCGTTTTCCCATTTCAGCCGGATCGTTTGCACTGTCCTTTGGAAGTTAACTTAGCAATTGTAGCCCCATTGTGCGATCCATCCGCTCTGTTCTATGTACATAGCTTCTTTACTGTGAAGCTGGTTTGGTTTTGCTTTGTTTCAGCAATCATTCTGGTTATATACGGAAATAAACACAAACGAGTGAATGTTATGTGATTTTAGCCAACATGAAAAATAAGTTCTTACTTTGATCATTATTCGATTCTACCAATCAACGATTCAATCTCTTAAAAATATATATTTTATAAAGTTTTTTATTCATAAAATTATGTAAATAACAGGATAGGCATATTTAAGATGTAACCTTCTGCTAACTAATAAATCTCATGTAAGACATAATTACATTACATATAACTAAAATTAAATCAGGAATCCTATTCTACTACCTAAACAATTTTGTCTTAAGTTCTATTATAATACAATGATTATTTCCAGTTAAAACTCAGGACAGGTAGGCAGGTTGGAAGTTAAAAAACTCAATTGTAATATATAAAATAAAAGGCCATTTATTTACTTACTCTTAAACAAACACCTAGTACCTACTTATTAACCATACCTACTTATTATTAATAATAAATATAAGTTATTATATTATATATAGACTAGGTAAGTATGTAATTAAAATAGTAGGTATACTGAGAAGGTTGTCTGTATGTAAGTAAAAAGGTCGAGGACTCAGCCACGCTGTTTTTCAGCCCCGCGTACTGATGTAGCTGATGACGTCACAGCTACCACTAAAAAAATCTATTAATCTAATTGTTATGACGTAAATAACTAAACAATCTAAGCTAAAAACATTACCTACGGCGATATTTTATAAGTAGGTACCACCTATGTATGTTCTGTTACTTCACAATATAACAATACAGAGATTGCTGGGTTGGAACTCGCATTGCCGACTCTGATACATAACGGGTGAAAAGTTTCATGTGCCTGTAATTTCACCGGCATACCTTCAAACCGAACACAGCTAAGCAAGCGTTACAACTTGGCGACAGAAAAAGGTATGGTGGTTGTTACTCCCTTGACGAGGGATTTTTAATCCATATTAAAAATCCCTACTACTAAATTACTACTTTATTTGATACTAGCTTCTGCCCACGGCTTCGCCCGCGTGGTACCCGGATAAAAAGTAGCCTATGTGTTATCCTAATGTATAAGCTATATTACTGTAAAGTTTCATCAAAATCCGTTCAGTAGTTTTTGCGTGAAAGCGTAACAAACATCAATCCTCACAAACTTTCTCGTTTATAATAGTAGTAGGATTTGATCGGACAGAGTTTTTGTGACTGTTATCTAAACAGAACGTCGATCAAAACATGATGGAGACACGACGGACGTAATGTTCCCCGACATTTGCGAATGTAGTGGCCAGCTTTGCAATGACAGCTCCATTGTGGGATTCGGCATGTCAATACAGCTTGACGGCATGCGGGGCCCACTGAACATGATGATTGGATCGGTTCGCCAAGTAGGTTTGATTATTTGTAATTGGTAACTGAAAAGCGGCGTTTGTTTTTTTTTAAAGCGGAAACACTACGACGGCACTATTTACGTACAGAAACCTTGCATGTGTTGATTACGATGCGATTGTTTCGCGTTTTATCGAGAGTGGCTGTAGCGGAATAAAATATCTAATATTAATGAGGTAAATGTTGGTTCAGTGGGGCTCCGCTTTAATTGACCGAAAATCAAACGTGAAATTCGCGATATAGGGTTTAAATCCCCTACGATGCTTTTTGACCCATACCACTGCAACATAGACTGTCGGCGTAAGCACTGGTAACCACGTATAATTATAATATTTAAAAAAAAAAAATAGAGTTTTTACCTCAAAAGGAAAAGAAACGGAAACCTTAAAGGATCACTTCGTTGTCCGTATGTCTGTCTGTCGAGACCCTTTTCTCAGGAACGCGTGGAAGTATCAACTTAAGATAACTTTACTTTAGATAAATATCAAATTATGTATGTCAACGGTCCCTTGGAGATTTAATAAAATCAAGCATCTAAGTAAAAAAAAAAAATTAAAAAAGTACGGCTATTTGTGCGACATATTTTGATACTCGCAAATATATCAAAACCTTTATCATGAAATTAGGCACGAAGCAAGGTCTCACAACACACTTAAAGAAAAAAGTTCGAAATTTGTAATTTATCTCATTAAAAAAATATATGTTTGCGAATGCAAACTTACATTTGTAGTTGGAGAATTGACCGTGATGTTTATCGATGAATGAATGAATGAATGAAAATACTTTATTGTGCAGAGCACAAGATAATAAAATAAACAAAAACTTAATCCTAAAAACTTATCTGGGTCAACGCATTAGCATTGCCATTCAGCGTGGCAATGCGGCTAGTATTTTGGGAAAGCTTCCGCCTGGTTGTGATCTAGATCAGTTGAGCTATATATAGATCGCTTGCAACAGTCTTTAGATAGCTAGCTGTTTCATCTGTATTTTTTTTATATACCTATTTGTATGAATAAATATTTCCTTGTAAAAAACTTAATATAACTAAAAGTAAGGCAATTATATCGATACTGGGTGATCATTTTTTTCAACTATAAAATTAAGTTTGTCTTTCAATCCAACATATATTTTCGTTAGAGCAATATTTGTTGTTTTATTAACTTAAGCCTCGATGCGCGAGTGAGACTCGCACTTGTCTTGTTTTTTTCTTCTTATTTTTCTTTACTGTGTTTTGGCATGTCTACTTGTCTGTGACCCAATGACACATACAATGTATCATACAGATACATTGTATGGAAAAATATATTTGTATCACTTCTACATGAGTTTGGAGCGCACGTGCTGCCTTCTTGACATGTTAGAGAATTCCAAGGGGATGAATCTGCCCACAAAAGTGAACAAATGTCCCAGATAAAGAGGAAAAAATAACAGATTTCAAACAGCATTTAATTTGATGAAGTATAGACTTTTTGCCAACCAAGACTATTTTGAACGCACAATCAAGTCCTAGAATAAAAGTTGTTGCCAACTTGTATTTATAAGTAAATAACCTAGTTAACCTGACCCGGTGGCAGTGGCAGTAAAAGGAAACGGTTGTCAAAGTACAGAGTCAGTGTACAGAGTTTATGCTGAATTTAAAAAAACAAAACGGTAAACGTATCAACAAGATATACATACAAAAATTGTCGAGACAGTTAGTTTGATTTTTGTTTTGAAAGAGCTGCTGCTTTCAGTTTTCAATGGACCGGCTTCAAACGGCTCTTATGAGCGGTGCTCCTAATAAAGAGCTTCTAAATAAGCTAAGAAACGTCAAAAAAAATTACAGAAAACATTAAAAAAAAAAATTATAATAATGCTGGTCATTTTCACACAGCCCCAAACTAAGCAGTGCTTGTGTTATGGGAACTATATGACTGATATACGTATATACTTTTTTTTTAAATACACAAATATTATACATAGAAAACACCCAGACCGAGACAAATATTCGCAGATACTAACATTTGTCCCGCGGCGGGAATCGAACCCGCAACCTTTTGCGTCTCAGGCGGGCCTTCGCCCACTGTGCCACACAGGTCGTCATTTGTAATTATTCGTCTTTTTAATTTTAAAAGATAATATCCCAGTCATTATTGTCTCGTGCTTGTTAATAATAGATAATTTAAATGTTAAAGTATATTTCTATGACTATAATTACAAACACTTTGCCCATTGTGTTAATAATAGTATTTTTTATTTCAAGATATATCACGAATTTTTTCATTCATATTGTGATACACGACAATATCGCGATCACTAACCCTGATGATGACTCTCGGAATGAGTCGAAACTTGGTGCCTTCACCGATAGTATGGTACGTGAATTCACTAAACAGTAAAAGACGTACTCAATGCTAAAAAGCAATCTCTTCCAGAATCTTTTTCACATAAAAATATAAACACACATATACATATTATAGTGTTTTACATAAAACTTATAAACATTGCGCTACTACTCACGGTGTAGTACATACTTAGGAAATGTCCATCATAAAGGTGACTTTCGTGAGCGTGTTCATTTCCATTGCTATTGTACAGAAATTAGGCGTAACGGTTAAGAAAATTATTATCAAAGCTGCCAAACACAGTCTGTGAGTCGTCTCATTAATTATCAACAAAATTATCCCGCCTTTTCAATAGACGCCGAATTATTCATATTAATTAAATTATTTTGCAATCCAGCGACTAGAAGCCATAACTTTAGCTGTTTTAATTTGTTGTTAATTGAATTATCTACTGAGCCGGATAAATTTGCGCCCTATGAATGCAAAAAGTTGCTAATCCACGCAACATTTTCAAAATTACCCGTAGAGCACCTAATTAAAGAATTCCAGGTCAATAAATTTACTCTAACGAAGGAATGTTTGAGTAAAATTGTTTTATCGAATTTGGTCGGTTAATACACGGGCGGATGTGCTTCTGATTACCCCTACTTGGTAACCTCAGAGATCTACGAAGTGAGTATTTATCTTAGATGCCTATCATGGAAAATACAGTCGTGTTTGTTTTTGTTTTTTGTAAGATGAATTCTTGCAAAATCGAAAACGTACACAATTATTATGGAGTTACAAATATTTTAGCTGACAGCTGATGTTTCATTAAAAGCTAAAAAAACTCAGCTTTAAATGTAACTAACAATCACATTTAACTGCAAATATATAAAGACATCTTATTTTATAAAATACGTTATATAACATAAAACATAACGAGCGCTTCATAAAGATAGCTGAAAGCCATGTGAATGATACCGAATCACCTAAATGTGTTAGATAAATTACAGAATTTTCCATTTCCATCATTGATTGGAGCGCCCCCTAGTGACTTGTGGCGATAAACCTATAATAAAATAATAAATAAATAATGCTGGACATTTTTCACACAGCATCATCTAGCCCCAAAGTAAGCAGAGCTTGTATTATGGGAACTACATGACTGATATACATATTTTTCTTAACAATATTCATCATATTTTTTAAAACCTATCTAAGAACAATCCTTGAAGACATACAAATTAATTGCAAAACCGTATTAAAATCAAATAAGTTGTTTTGAAGATGAATAACTAATTTTGGTTGTATGCTTGTTTACCTTGGAATAACAAATATAATACCTTGAAATAATAATAATTTTATAACTCTGGGTCCATGGGGAGCCGGGGCCCTTTGGTATTCAAAATTATGTAAGAGCTGTTGGCCGTAGCAACGATTGACAAAGAGCTGATCTGAGTCAACGCATTAGCATTGCCATTCAGCATGACTATGCAGCCAGCATTTTGGGAACGCTTCCATCTAGCTAGTGGTAGTGACCAATCAGTTGACCAATCTATAGATCGTTTGCAACGGTCTTTAGATAGCTATCTGTTTCATCTGTATTATTTTGAAAACGCATAAACACGCTCCTGTGATGTGATCCGTGTTTATGTAAATCCTACTACATCTTTGCCTTTATGTCAAACAGCGAACCGGTTTCCTGCCAATTCCACATTTGGTTTCGACACATTTCAAAATTATTCTAAAAATACTTTACAACCAACGTTTTTTGTTCGTCCATCCCACAAAATATGGTTTATTTCCTTTTTTTGCAGCGTAGGTACTGTGTTCCGCTTTTTTGTGTATCGCGTGTTTTTTCCATAGGCTGTGGTCGTATTGTATGCGGCAACTGAAATACATTTTATGGTTATAAATTGACAAGAACGGCCATACTGCGCGCCTGGTCACCTCGCGAGTCTCCTAGTAAGTTTTAGAGTGACCGAATCTTCTTTCTGGTATAGCGACCTTCGGAGGTCGCGGGCTCGAATCCCTCTTAGTTTGTATTTTTCATAATATTATAATATATAACTATTATATTCCTTCTATTATCTTCTATTTTGCCTAGATGGTGATAAATAATACTGGTAATATTTCACACAGCATCATCTAGCCCCTAACTAAGCAGAGCTTGTATTATGGGAACTACATGACTGATATACATATATATTATACGTAGAAAACACCCAGACCCCAGATAAATATGTCCATATTATACAAAAAATTGTCCCGCGGAGGGTATCAAACCCGCAATATTCTGCATCTCAGGCGAGCTTTCGTTCACTGCGCTGCAGAGGTTGTCAAATAGCACGAGACGTTAGACGTAAAGCTAGTCTGCACTGTGACCGCGTCCTCAATGATTTTGGTTAAATCTGCATGGTTTCTTCACTTCAAAACATTATATCCAATTTTCAAAAACAAAGCCAAATTGACTTAGCAAAGTCTACGTAACTTAGGAAAGTACTTTACGGAATTCGATACGAGTCAGTGATTCCCAAAGTTTTTCGTTGAAGGTCTATCGCGTTCAATGTTAGGAACTTCGACAGAAATTGCAAACGAATTGACTAAACTTTTGATGGAAAAACGACAGTCATGATTATTTTGTATCTACTTGAGCGGAAGTAGCGTTTTGAATAGTTTTTATGTGATTGAGTTTTCCAATAATCAAATAAATTTCAGCAAGGAAACAAATAGTAAAATGGGAATTTTCACGTATCGTAGAATCGGCGAAGGTAGCGTAGATAAGTTTCGACAAATTCCGAGAGTCTTCATCAGGGTGCGTGATCGCGATACTCTCCCTCCGCGTCGCGTCGTGCACAGACGGTTCGTGAAATATCCCGTTTTTACAATATGTATCTAATTCATGTAAATTTTTGGAATAAAACATTTACACATTATTCGTATTTTATTTTCAGCCTCAATGTTTCACTTCTGGGCAAGGCCTCTCCCCACTTTTTCCATTCATTCACTTCGGCGCTAAAATTGTCTAATCTACTCAGAACTTTTTCAGCTAATCCCTCCATCATATTCACGGTCTACCGCGACGTCTTTGCGAAGTGTCAGTAAACAATAAAATTATTTATTTTAAATTATAACCTTATATGAAATAAATTTTACTTGCAAGAGTGCTTTCTGTAATAGAGTGCAAAGACCAACAGTCTTATTAGTTTGAGTACATATTAGAAGGAATAGGAGTAAATTGACGAAGTTTTTAAGCTACAAATTAATAAATATCTATTCACTTTGACTTTGAGGTACGTAGACTTTAGAAGAAAGTTCGTCGTAAAGTCGAGTTTTTAATAGGCAAATTGTGCTCTATTTTGATAAATCTATTCACTTTGACTTTAAGGTACGTAGACTTTAGAAGAAAGTTCGTCGTAAAGTCGAGTTTTTAATAGGCAAATTGTGCTCTATTTTGATAAATCTATTCACTTTGACTTTAAGGTACGTAGACTTTAGAAGAAAGTTCGTCGTAAAGTCGAGTTTTTAAGAGGCAAATTATGCTCTATTTTTATGTTGAGACACAGCGATCGTAACGATTTACCGATACAAAACTATAAATTTAATAGTTTTGTAACATTAAAAACTTTGTAATATTGATATTCGAAGGTCTTGTCCAACTTTATGAATAAATTTAAGGGTATCAAAACTTTGAGAGCCTCCGTCGTTCCGTTTCGCACCGCGCAGGTGAATCTACTGTTTTTATAAAGGCCTGGCGGCGAAGAAGTTTTTTCTATCACACTTTATGCTTTTTTTATAGAGGTACGCTCAGGCACTTAGAAAATTATGTATCTGCAGGCTACAGTTCAGATTTCTAGCAGTAAGGACACTTTAGCCACCTGACGAGGTGTCTTCGTATCTAGCGTTTTTATTCTTAATCTTTATTATACACAAAGAATACAGACAAAAAAACTTACTTAAAGGACACGTACAAAGGCGAGCTCAACCCAAAAAGAGTTTTCTTCTAGCAAACCTTTGAGGAGGGACAGCTTATAAATAGTGGTGGGTATGTGTACACAAACATAGAAAAAATACAAAAGTAGCACTAATTTTAATATACCTACTATAATACATAAGTAATATAAGTATATACATATTATATACATCAATAAATATAAATTAAAATTATACATACATACAATATATACATATAAAATATTTACAAGTTTTATTTTTCTAGTTTATTAAGTATATAAATATTGCTATTTAAATAACAGAAGTTGGGATCTAAATAAAACGTGTAAATACCAGTTATTTTGTATTTTGCAACCATTTTTCCGCAATTTTCCGTATCAGTATATGCAATTTGATATCACAATATGGTGTCCATATAATATGTACCTTGGTATTTCCTTATGTTATGTTTAGAGGGATATTGGCAGGTATTGGAAGAGGGTTCGCTGGTTGGCGGTTGTATGTTTCAGTGAATCTAGAGCAGATTTTGTTCTAAATAAATTGAATTTTGTTACCTTAACAGAACATCACACGTCTGTCTGTGTATACCTATGTTTATTTTAAAATTAAAAATAAATAAACATTCCCACGACTGTTTTTCTAATGATAGATGGATTTACATAGTCTGCTGCTCCGTCACAGAACATCACATGTCTGTCAGATATGTATAACTATGTTTGTTTTAAAGTTAAAAATAAATAAACATGCCCACGTCTGTTTTCTCATAATAGATGGATTTACCTAGTATGCTGATCCGTAACGATAGTAAAAGAGTGTAGTCAGAGTCAAGTCCAAATATTACATTTGGCACAAGCCCACATGTTGTATTGTAGTTAGCATTCTAATAGGACAGGTAAGCCCATATTGAAACAGTAACCGATGGAACATGCCGTCGAATTGTTGGTTTATGGGCATGCTTTTTATTCTTTTGAGCTACGTGTTAATGCGCACATTTTTTTTCTTATAGAATATTTATTGGGTCACGATCGAGGTCGAACACGCGATCTCCGGATAGGAAGTTAGGATAGCCTCTATCTAATATGTCATAAAAAGGTATGCTACAATTGTTTTAGGTGTGTATATTGATGGCAATATACACACTTAAAACAATACCATGGGGTACTGTTGTTATTAATACAAAAACTCTATAAATAACAACAGATTTACTCTTATTATTTCGTTCAACAATTGTAATACTGGTCTTCAAACGATGAAACTCTGCGATAAGTTTTATTTCCGCGGTGGAACAATAAAGGCAGTCTCGATTGTTTTATCAAGATTGTTGTACAACTATTTCGTTCGAAATCAGAGTCGGTTTGTTGAATTCGAACAACAGAAAAGTATATATTTTGACCGATTTTATCAATCTGTCGGATATATATACATATATATGTAGATAGATTCACTACACACACTTAGTGTTAAATTAGAGACCCGGTCAAACTGAAGCGGTGGCGGATGGCGGTGGCGGTGGCGATCGGAACATTATCTTTGATCCTCCACCGCCATCGCGATAGTTTGACCGAGCCCTTAGTAGTATTTTAAAACTTATTTTAAAGCTACTTCCTTGTTTTTGAACTATACCAACGTCCGTGACCGTATCACGCGTGACATTGACACAAGTGACAAGCCACAAATATGGATATATCCTTAGATTGGGGTAAGCATTAGGTTATTGTATGTGTTAATATCATTACCTAGTATCCGTCACGAAAGAACATCCTATCCATCCTACCGCTATTATAAATGCGAAAGTTTGTGAGGATGGATGGATGATTGTTACTCTTTCACGCAAAAACTACTGAACGGATTTTGATGAAACTTTACAGTAATATAGCTTAAACATCAGAATAATATATAGGCTACTTTATATCCGGGTACCACCACGAAGCCGTGGCAAGTAACACGTATAGAACTTTCGAAATATGCCATAATTATTCAAATAACGGGATGCTGTTAAAAATTCCATTATAAAATTTCATCCCCTTTTTTTCAACTTTAGGAGTGAAAAAATACAGTTTTGTATTCAGTATCGATTATAGAGTTCCCTCAAAAATCAAAATATGTTAAATGTACAGAATTAGACCTGTTACAGTCTTATTATAATATAGATTGATTATAAATAAAAAGCTGCGGTACAAACAAACAAACAAACAAACACGCTCACAACTGTCTTCCCCATGGTGGAAATCATCAGATACATACTCATTGAGTAGATCTTTGAAGATACCACGTAGGGGGTAGTCAGAGGCACGTCCAAACATTACATTTGGTACATGCCCGCGTTTTGCACGTAGTTAGCATTCCAAATGACAGGTTGCAAGCCCATCGCCGCTTATTGGAACACTAACTGTTAGCACATGCCTTCGAATTTTTGGTTCTAGGGCATGCCAGTTTCCTCACGATGTTTTCCTTCGCCGTATTGAGCACGTGTTAATGCGCACATAATTTTTTCGAATGGAAATATTCATTGGTGCACGACCGGGTTCGAACCCATGACCTCCGGATCAGAAGTCGGGGTATCGCCCACTAGGCCAATATAGATAGATTATAAATATAAAGCTGCGGTAACCGCTTGAAAACAAATAGGCTTTACTTGTTACTATTTTAATTGTAATAAAAATTTAAAAATTCTGGCAGTGTGGCCGCATCCTAAGAAAGCATTCTGAACTATTTAATGCCAGTTCACACCAGCTGACGGCGTTGGCATCAGTCAGCGGAACAATGCGCAATAACGAGCCAAGTTCCCTGACGAGATGAGATTCATTTAAGAACAATAAGTGCATACTACGCCTGCCAAATAACAAATTTCAAACATCTGCGGCGTAGTGGGCGTAGTGGGCGAAGTCCCGACTGAGACTTGCGAGTTCGATTTCCGCTGCGGGACAATGTTTGTATGATTAACAAACGTTTTTCTCGGCTCTGGGTGTTTTCTGTGTATTATACATATGTATAATGTATGTATTTATTTAAAAAAAGGAAAATAAGTAGTAAGAGTTCTCGTATAACAAGCTCTGCTTATTTTGGAGCTAGATAAATAATAATGTCCAGCATTATTATTTATTAGTATAACAACGGACTTGGTTATTTGGTTATTGAAGAAACACACCTATACTTTAGGGTAATCACAAGATAACTCGAACTCGGGACTCGAACCCACGCCCTCCCTTGAACTGGCTTGGATAACTGCAAAGTTTCTTCTGTACGTGGAGCCTCGGTGCTTCGAGCCGGAATATCTCAAGAATTTTTAATCAGGCTGGTAATCTCGTGACTTAGTTGGTATAGCCTCCGCGTACCTAGCGGGAGTTCGCGGGTTCGAATCCTGCTAAGGTTGAACTTTTGAGTATAAGTTTTTGAGTGAAATATACTTCAACTGTCTTAAAAGGAGGCGAATATACTTGTTTTTTTTTTCTAAATCTTTTTTATCTACTGTAGAGTTAGCTCTAGCTTTTGCTAGCAGAAGTCTGAAAGTAGCGCCTATCATGAAAAAGATGGGCACGTTATGAAGAAAAAAAAACATGTTTCAAGAAGAGAGATATTTAAATGTGGATGGAAATAAGGGTAGGGGCCAAACAAAAGATGTCATTCTGAGATGACAGCTGATATAGGAGAGTGGAAAGAGAAAACAACTGGGTTGCAATGGCAACATTTAGATATATGTTTTAAAATAACTTATAACTCTGAGTTTCGTGTTCCGTTTGAACTATGCACCAAATTAATATACAAAAAAATAGGGTTTGCTTAGAAAATTGAAATATTTCACAGTGCAAAAGATCTCGTTATCTTTTAAATATTTTTGATACAAATATTTGTCGCGGGTTTGGGTGTTTTCATGTATAGTGTGTATGTATTAAAAAAAAGATAAGTAGTATATCGTTCATGGAGTTCCCATAACACAATCTCTGCTTAGTTTGGGGCTCGATGATGCTGTGTGAAAACTGTCCAGCATTATTTATTTTTTTATTTTATTAGTTCAGCACTCATCCAATTTACATTGTTGACTTTTAATAAACTCGAAACTTCGGCGTAGGCTATAGCATCACAGCTAGTTGATTCTACGACATTTGCTACAATGCCTACGCCGTAGCGACACTACAAAGTCTACGCCGTAGACACTCAACGCTTTGCATTATTGATCACGTCTATTTTGTACTCGAAAGTAATAGATAAACAATGCATGTCAATGACCTTAATACTTCCAATGTAACGTCCGGACTTTATAATCGCTTTCACTTCTTACCCGCGATACAAAGATCCAATACACATTTTGACGACATGCGATAGCCAGCTGCGATTCCAGAGGGGTTTGATTCGCGATGCGGGACAAAAGTTTGCATGTTCTGCACATATTTTTTCTGGATCTGTGTGTTATTGTACTTCGTGGTTCCTAATATCCACGATACAGGGAGTCCTAGTCTGGGACCAGGACTATGATTGTATGAGCTTGTTTTGCCATTTTTAATTGATCCATTTTTTGCAAGACTTCAAAGATGATAATAACAATAACACGCTCACGACTGTATTTCCCATGGTGGACATCCTCAGATACATACTCTGTGAGTAGATTGAGAACACCAAGGGTTAGTCAGAGGCATGTCCAAACATTACATTTGGTACATGCCCGCGTTTTGCAAGTAGTAAGTATTCCACGTGACAGGTTGCAAGCCCATCGCCACTTATTGGAACACTAACTGTGAGCACATGCCTTCGAATTTTTGGTTCTAGGGCATTCCGGTTTCCTCACGATGTTTTCCTTCACCGTTTGAGCACGTGTTAATGCGCACATTAATTTTTCGAGTGGAAAAATCTATTGGTGCACGACCGGGTTCGAACCCACGACCTCCGGATCAGAAGTCGGGGTATCGCCCACTAGGCCAACACGGCTTTTCTTCACTTCAAAGATGATTCCACAGATATTATAAGGTTTTAACGGTATATTAAGAGTGATGCTTTTCTATTCATTTAAAAAACAATTTGTACATATCAAAAATTGGCCAAGCTGTTAACATTTTCAGCTGTGATTTAGATCACAAACAAACTACGTTGGAATTTCGGCTCAAAAATTCGCTACACAGACTTTGTGAATTTCGCCCAAATACGAGTGCCTTGAGCGAGCTTTGTGCCTCAGTGCTGAATTCCACGTGCCTCAGTTGCCAAAATCGGTTTTAGTAATCGCTCCGATCGGTCGAACATTTTTGGAAGATTAAATCCCTTTCTATTTCGTTTCCGATAGAATTTTAGAAGCGCGTGAGTAGTGAAATTACCAATCTCTTTGAACAGTGAACAAGTTTTGAAGAATCGGCGTAATTACACTTTTAACGTTATAAAATCGTGTAGTTTTTAAGTTAACGTCTATATGATCCATGTTTATATAAAGCGTTCAATGAATTTCGGTTGCGGGTTCGATTCCCGTCGTGGGACAAAGGTTTGTATATGCAAATATTTGTCTCGGATCTGGGTGTTTTCTATGTATAAAATTTATTTATTTACAAAAAAAAGAATATAAGTAGTATATCAGTCATGTTGTTCCCATAACACAAGCTCTCTTTAGTTTGGGGCTAGATTATGCTGAGTGAAAATGTCCAGCATTATTTATTTATTTAATTAAAACCTATTGACTCTGCTTTTGTCAAGCAGAGTTAATAGATGCTATCTACTTTCATAACGTCCAAATGGATGTGCCTTTTTTTTTGTGAGCCATTTATGTATATATGGCTTACAAAATTGGGTGACCATTTATACAAATATTGAAATACTGAGCATTACTTCACATAGCTTGCTTATATTAAATTTTATTTATTAAAATATATTTACTATGAACGGCATTATTATTTGAGAGTTTTAATTCTTCCCTATATTTCTGCACAGTTTCATGCACCATGATCACGGGAGGAACTGACGGGAGGTATTTGCGTGTGGATGTCAGTAGCAGAAGAATCAATCTACCCTCTTTCACTCTTTAATAGCGAACGATACCTCTACCACCGGTTTCAATGTCACATTCGAGTATATCTCGACCTTGACACGCAATACAGAAGTAACGGTTGGTAGCATTTTTTATTGATTCTTACACAATTTCCGGTTCAAACGCACAAATCATGGTAAATATCACGTTTTTATTAAAAATTATTTTCATAGTTTCAAAAGTTTATTTATTTTGCCAGCAATAAATAAATAAATATGCTGGATTTTTTTCACACAACATTATCTAGCATTTTTAAACGTTTTGATATACTACTTACCAAGGAGGTAAAGTTGACCACAAATAAATCCAAATACAAGCATAATATTTTAACTTCTTTACAGATTTTAAAAGACACTTGTAAAGTCCTTAAACTGAAAACTTCTTTGTTTTTATCCGAAACGAATCGATCGTGAGTCACAGTCTGAAAGTTCATCCGTTAATTTTTGGAGGTGTTTTATTCCAAAGTCAAAGTCAAAAGGTTTTTATTGTTTAAATCATAGGGATTGTTTATAAACATCAACTGATTTTACGCCAATTCCTCGTAACTCTGAAACAGGTAACAAACACTGCTTAATTTGTTTGATCCTTCATTAAAATTTAGTTGATGCCATTCTATCTTTTATTTATTTAATAAAATGATTAATATAAAAGTTTGGATGTGCTAATATTGTTGCTTATAACACAAACACTCAAAGCAGCGTTAAATAGCGAAAACAGCGTTTTCTCTTAAAATGATAAGAAAACATACAATATTACTTTTTAAATCTAAAATGAGTCTACATTACAAAAGTGTTGGATTTTATAACAGAAATTATGGTCCGAGAGCTTTAACATGATTTACAAATAACCCTTTATACACATGCCTTAAGCACAGATATTATAATACTACCCTTAAGTAAAGAAAGAACTCATTATTCAGTTTTATATTTTCGTTGCGGTCGGGTCGGACTGTATAAATATTTTGACTAGGTTTAAGCGGGTTCAACAATAACAGAGCCTTGTTTTTTTATGTCAAGCGACTCTATAATATTTTTTGCAAACTTTCATAACGCCTAAAGACACTTAAAACAGGCAATTCTTTCACCACAGTGCCCGGCACTGTTTAGTACCTTAATCCATTTTCTAATTCATCTGCATTTATTAAATTCATGTCGAGATGCAGAAAACGCTGATATCCGTATTTGCTTAGAATTTTGTCAAATAAATGATATCGGATCGCTAGTTTTGAGGCATGCAAAAAGCGTGCATTGCTTTTTGCATGCCTTATATTGACAGTGACAGCGCTTATATTGTGGTTTATGGACAAAGCAAATTCGTGTCAAAAAATACAGAGTCCCCATTAAATCTTTTGTTTGTTGCATTCTATTAGTTTTTACTCTTTTATTATTTTGAAAATGAAACAAAAAAGCATTTACAAACTTTTCAAAAAAGTAAACATTTTTCAAGCAAATGATTTCGAAATAAAATATCTCTAGTCAATGTTGAAGTGTGTATACTTGAAACGTTTATATAACTCTATAACAAAGCTAAACTAAACCAAGTCAACGAATAATATAGTAAGAAACGACTTGCATTATGCAGAATGTGTTAAACAAACTTTGGAACGGGAAACTCTAACATCAAATCGACGTTCACACCTCACGTTATAGTTGCGAACATACGACACACGGACCAATTCGTTGGAGAGCATATTTAAATAAAATCGCATTGCATGAGTTCATGAAAAATTAATAGAATACGTTTATTTGCCAGTTTAGTTTATTTATGTACAATAAAGTCTTTATGTACAATAAGTACAATAAAGAATAATTCAAATAAGTTCAGTTTATGTTCTACCTTATCTATGTATATATGTTAATGGACTCCCTTCATCGCATTCGGACTCAAAATTAGTCAATTATTCGTGGAAGCCTGGTAGCTAGCAGTCTTACTCCGCACCGATTAAATAAATAAAATAAATTGGATTATTAAATCATTAAAAAAGAGTCCTTCCAACTCGGCAACGTATCAGCAATGCCTCGGATGTTGCAAATGTCAATAGAAAACGGTATCAATTTTTATTTCTTAAAGTGTATTAAAATACACTTTAAGAAATAAAAGAAATTTATCGTAATTATACAAAAAAATAAATGAACTAAATAAATAAATATAGCTAAGTATTATATTTTTGCCTGAACTAGGTAATCCTGTGTTTCAGGCGACAATAGAGCTAATTATTAAATAAAACTAAATAATTATTAAATAAGCTTATTATTAAATAAAAATCGCTTACTATCACGATAAAGGCATTTAGTTTAACAATGTTTTTGATACAAACAGTTCGTTTAAATATTAAGGTACTTAACTTACATTGAGTAAATCCAGATTAATCACTATTGGTTAACTTAATATATAAAAAAATAATTTACTTGATAATTTCTAATAGTTTCTCTGTATCATCGTAGGAAAGACTTTTAAGTGTAAGTGTAGATTTCTTACATTATTATAGTAAACTATGTAAAATTTAGTCTGTTGTACAGGAACGGACCAAGAAAGAGATATATTTTTTTAGCAAAAGCTAATTTTAGGGTTGTAGACAAAATGGACTGACAGTTTTAATTTACTTTTGCTCATAAATTGTTGGTAAACCATTCTGTCTGTGTGTATGTTACATGCTCAAAGTTAGTCGACACTCATATTTCAGTGTCGGACACATTTGTAGCTCTCTCTGAAATGATGTTTGCACAAGAGATATTTCTCTGAAATATTTTGTTCATTCAAAAGTGCAATATGTGTTGCAAAAGTCCTCTGCAAGCCGCAATCATTTCTTTCACCGCACTGGTAATTTTATCATTGATCACACACATGAATTTATAAATATTTTTTTTCTAAATCAAAATAATCAGATGGATCATTCGATCTAACTTATGTATTAACATGGTGTCAAAGAAAAAAAACACGCTTACGACTGCTTTCCCCGTGAGTGTATGATAAAAAAAAAATAAAAAAAAAATATTTATATTCTCAGAGGCACGTTCAAATATTATAAATATGTAATACAGTAACATTATACATGTGCGAAAAAAAATAATATATTATCCTGAAAGAGGGTAATAATTAATATTTTCTAGCATAATATAATAATTATACACATAATCTAAAGATAATAATAATAATTATGAACACAAAAGGAACAATAAAGGAGGACTTTTCATTATTATAAATTCCATTTAATTAAATCAACATTGGATTATAACAATAAGGTGTTAACTATAGATTCCTTATTCTAAATTAGGAAGCACATTCCTAAGTTAAACTAATTGGCTACCTATTTTTTAATCTATGTTTACTAAGAAAATAGCAAAATTCGCCAAATAAGTTGCGCGTCCATCCCACATGAAGAACAAGTACTTTATATATTGAAGGTAGGAAGTTTTACTTATTGAAGACTTTTCTTTATTTTTTAAAGTACTGCTTCTAATGCTTTAAAAAAGTTACTTACCTAAGCCAGGACAGAACCCGCTAAAATGAGAAAATACGAACATGTTTCTAAATAACATGTTCGTAGTATCTCAAAATGGAATACAAACAGGATACTATGATAGTATACTAATAATTTATTTATATGTAATTAATTAATATTAATATAAAATAATAATAATAATGATGCTGGACATTCTTTTTCACACAGCATCATCTAGTCCCAAACTAAGCAGAGCCTTTTTTTATGTGAATACATACATATATATAGAAAACACTCAGATCCGAGACAAATATTTGCTAATTGTACATTTGTCCCGCAGCAGAAATCAAACCCGCAACCTTCTGCGACTCAGGCGGGGCTGCGTTCATTGCGCCAAGTAGGTCATCAAGGAGGTTAATTTATGAAAATACTTTTTCACTTCTATGTCTATGTTTCACTTCTATATTATGCTCTAAAAGTGTGTAATTTTAGCTTAGCGTAGGTGGACTAAAGTGAATCATTTAAGCTCTAGGGACATTAGTAATTCTGTTTTTTTTTTGTAATATTAGTCGTCTTTTTCAACAGAATAAATAATTAATGTGATCCTTTATAAAGACTCGTCTTTTCAATGTTCCATTTTTGAAATTATTTCTTTGTTTAATTTTCATTTGTTTTTTGAAAATGGAACTGAAAGCGAAGTACACTGGATGTTTATTTATTTTTAAAATGATTGCTTTGTTTTTAAATTTATTTTTGAAAATGGAACTGAAACCGACGTACACTGGCTGTTTAGAGTTAATAATTTGAAATCCAGTACCTATTTACGAATTGATCACGCCCAATCCTCAGATAGATTTTAGCTTTTGATAAATCCAGTTGGTATTAAAATACTGGTATCAGAACTAACTACTAGCGAAATACTTATTTACCTTTGAAATCACAGTTCGGATGGGAGAGGAAATTATGTTCTTATAGAACTAATTTATTATCTATAAATTTACTCTCTACTGATAGAATAATAGGACTTTTTTTACAGTCTTCTTTTTCTATTTTGTAGATCGATTTATTTATTGTGTATTTAAAGTACAGTTGAAACAACCAGGTTAGTTTATTAGGTTTTTTTTTATATTTCTGTAGAAATCTGTCGTTAAAAGACTGATTATGATGATGATGAGCACACTTTAAACCGAGACGTATCCATTGGCGCTTTCATCTTCAACTTTCACTAAATCTTGCCTCTAAGTCTTGCATTAAAGAAGAGGCAAGTTAAAAGTAAGCAATTGTATGTGGACAAAGCATTATAGAAATAATATTACAGACTTATGACTGAGGAAAAACTGGCAACCTCAACGACGCGGAGGTCTAGTATCCGTCTGCGACGGAAGAGGTGCTCGATTCTCGCTACAGGAAAAAAGTTTGTATTCTTCAAGTGTGCCTGTTGGGTGTTTATTCATCCATTTTATTACGTAAAGATAGCGAATACGGAAGTTAGCTAAAGGAATCTAGACATCCCAGCATAAATAAAATGAGCTTACAAAGTGCTTGTGTAAACATGAACCAAGTTATCTGTAACACGTCAGCTATTTAGCTGCAGACACAGTGAATAAAACGAACAGCTGGGCAAAGCAAAATAATGGTGACTTACATTCAGTAAGTTTGTAACTAACCGGACTAGCGAATTTTAGGGACGAAATTATCAGCGGATGCAGCGGCTGATTCGGCCGAGGATCTCAAGAGGCGCAAATATAGAAGTCTCGACAGAGCTTACTTATTTGAGCCTTTTGGGGTTGGGACTCTGGGTCCGCGGGGAACCGGGGACTTTCGCGTTTACAAAATTCTTTCAGGACGACTGGTCGAAGCGACGCGTGACAAGAGAGCTGGCACTTATCTGGGTCAACGCATTAGCATTGCCATTCAGCGTGGCAATGCGGCCAGTATTTTGGGAACGCTTCCGCCTGGTAGTGATCTGGATCAGTTGAGCTATCTATAGGTCGTTTGCAACGGTCTTTAGATAGCGAGTTGTTTCATCTGTATTTTTTGTATATACCTACTTGTACATAGTATTTTACAGAGTAATATCTTGTGAACATTGCAAATGGCGCGGTAGACTGCTCAGAGTTACTAGATCTGGTGGAACTGCGCACCAACAACACAGAACTAAGGAGACCCAACATCTTATATATACCCAGAGTTACAACTAATTATAGGAAGAACGCATTTATTATCCGGACAAGCAACTCGTTTAATATGTTAACAAACATAGGTACTGACGTTGATATATTTAATACTTCAACAAGCAAGCTAAGACGCTTAATTGTAGACAAATTATTTTTAGACAGTTAATTATTTATTATTTTTGTCTTTGTAAGCTATATAACTTCTTCTTTTTATATTATTTCTGATCCATTGTCCACATTAGACTGTAGTTTTAGCTACAGAACTTAGAAACTTTTAATTGGCCCTCAGCCTACCTACATACACTTCTAATGTAAGTATTTAGTTAAGTAATTTCTTGTGTAAGTTTTAGCTGTAAGAATTGTTAAAATTCTAAAATAAATATATAAAAGCCATGTTGGCCTTATAGGCGATACCCCGACTTTCGATCGTGGGCTCCCAACCCGGTCATGCACTAGATTTTTCCACTAGAAAAAAAAACAGTGGGCATTCACACGAATTAATGGAACACACTACCAACATCTCTCTTTCCTGACAAATGTAACCTGGGTCTCAAGGTCATTGTGAACTGGTATCTTCTAAACCTGTATGCTCCATCGTCGTGAGATTACGACCAAAAAGTATATAATTGTAAAAAAAAACCTTGTAAGGAAACATGCCGGTTTCCCTAGAGCCAAAAATTCGAAGGCATGTGCCGTCAGGTAGTGTTTATTGTATAAACGGTGATGAGCTTACAAACCGTCACGTGGAATGCTAACTACTTGCAAAACGCTGGCATGTGCCAAATCTACCCCCTAAGTATCTATCTAAGGATAACCATCAGGGGAATATATTTATGAGCGAATATTTTTTTTCTTGACTTTACAGCTTTTTAACAGTTCAGCTTTTATAGTAAACCTACCATCCTTTTCTCAGCTATATATGAGCTATTTTGTCCTATATCACCCTTTACATCCAACCCCACTGAAAGGGTGTCCCTAAATTGTTTCGGAAGGTACTCATATTAAATCTGCAATGTCGTACACCTTTAGGCGAGAGCGGATTTTGAATTATATTTTGTTAGCGTAGAGATTACAGCGGTCAGCGTGTTTTATGGGATAGCGTTTTGGATGTGGGAAATTGGAATGGACAACGACTCAGATTAGAATATCAACTGCTCCATTTTTTTTATACAACTTTTGCGGCCCACCTTTTAGTCAGCGGTCACCGTTACCTATGGACGCTTGCAAGATCTGAGACAACGGGTGAAAGTCTTATGTGCCTGTAATTTCACCGGCATCTATACCCTTCTATCTGGAATACAGCAATGTGAGCATTGCTTGGTGGCAGGAATAAAATAAGTTAATATTCAGTTAATATGAATCTCCACTGCTCTGGGTGCATTATCAATTTTATATAGAAGTATAATATTGAAAAGGTGATTTTTGCCGTTGTTCTTAAAGTTTATTTTGTTTTGCAACAGCCGTGGTCGTGGGTTGACTCAGAATGGCAATACTTTGTTTAAAATCAGTTTTATTTTTTGTTTGTACAAAACTTTGATCAAACTGTATGTAATTTTTACCTGCTCAGAATCTCAATATTAATTATAAAAGGACCGTCTATCTTTCCAGACAATATGCTAATATTACTTATGAATATCCTATCAGAATTGATTTATATTATATAATAATGGCACCTTTTCTTTATCGGAGATAACTTTTAGAGCTTCCACGTCAATTCAAAGTACAAATTATCTATATCAAGCTGAGTTGACCAGCAAGGCTGACAATTTACTGATCTAACACAAGATAGGTATGTGCCAATAGTAATATTTGAACGTGCCTCTGACTACCCTCTACTTGGTAACCTAACGGATCTAAGTATTATGTATAGATTTGAATACATACATTATGGGCATTGCCATAAATAACGCGCGAAATTTCAGCGTAAATTCACTTTCGGAATGACGTTTCTAAAATGATACTAGTGATTTTAATATATGAAAAAATCATGATCTTGATTTTTTTTTCTAACTCATTGTGTCCAATACAATACTAAATAAATAAATATTGCTGGACATTTTCACACAACATCATCTAGCCCCAAAGTAAGCAGAGCTTGTGTCATGGGAAATACATGACTATATAGATAGAAAACACCCAGACCCGAGACAAATATTTGCAGATGCAAACATTTGTCACGCAACGGGAATCGAACCCGCAACCTTCTGTGTCTCAGGCGGGCCTTCCCCCACTGCGCCACAGAGGTCGTCAGATACTAGCACGATGAAGTGAAATATAATAGTATCATCTACTCTTTCTGTGGTTGGGGATAACTATAGGTCATCCCAGACCGGATTCTGACAGTTTTATCCGAGTTTTATTTGTGGCAGACATTTTGGGTAATGACAAATAGGCAGGAGTTCGGATAAGATCAGAGTAATTTATCTCTCTGAGGAAAGTGATAAAAAACTCAGTTTTAGACAGAGAGGGCGTTCGGCGCTTTTAAATGAATCCTAGATAGTATTTTTAAATCCTAAGGGGAAACGAAACGAGTTTTATTACTAAGAACTTAGCGTTCTAATAATTCTTGCTTTAAGTTTTCTTATATATCTGCTGGTAAGTAGAATAGGAAGACCTCCCGATCGACCGTTGACAGCTTAATGGTGGGAAGTTGGGGGATTGTAGCTCAAAGACCGTTCTTCCGTGTTACATATGCGTTATTTGCGCACGAATGTTACCACGTAGTACTTATATAATCTTTTGCGGAATATGTATGGGTTTACCGCCACAGATTATTAATAAGTGTAAACGACATGGCACTCTTAAGGGGAAGCATAATATCGAATCGGTGGATAGAGGTGGGTCAAGATCGTTGGTCATGGGAATACGTATTTCCAGCTTACGTACATAAGCTTTTTATTAAAAGCTGCTGGGGGAAATGTGACAAGGAAATATTTTTCCTTGTAACATTTCCCCCAGCAACGTTTCCAGATTTACAAAGCACTTGGAACGAAGTTGTAGCACCAAAAACTTTGTTTATAATATTAATTTACCTCAGTAGATCCATCAACTATATCCCTTCGTAGCCGAGCCATCAATAACAAACTTGAGCGACCCCCGTTAGACCAGATTGTAATGGGGTAGCGTAAAGTAATTGTCAACAACTGTTCCGCTTGCCCGACTTTCAGCTACATAGCAAGGCGGCACAGTGCACTCGTACTACAGAGACTAAACTTCGTAATGTTGACATTGACCTTGGCTCGATCAATTTAGCCAGAGTTCATTAGTAAAACGGGATTTTTACAAGCTATCGTCGAAGGCACGGACTTTACTGAGACCAAGCTTCATAATGGTGACATTGACCTTGGCTCAATTAAGTTAGTCACATTTGATTTGTAAAACGGGAATTTTACAAGCTATCGGCGAAGGTACGGAATGTACTGAGACCAAGCTTCATAATGGCGAGATAATGGTGACATTGACCTTGGCTCGATCAATTTAGCCAGAGTTCATTTGTAAAACGGGAATTTTTACAAGCTATCGGCGAAGGTACGGAATGTACCAAGCTTCATATTGGCGAGATAATGGTGACATTGACCTTGGCTCGATCAATTTAGCCAGAGTTAATTTTTAAAACGGGAATTTTACAAGCTAGCGGCGAAGGCACGGACTGTACTAAGACCAAGTTTCATAATGGTGAGATAACGGTGACCTTAAGTTGAACAAGTTAGTCTAAACACATTCAATCTCTACACTGCACAGTATGGTCGGTCTCGTTCATTTACATAATAATGCTTGTTTTATTATAGAAAAAGATGCGAGACGCGAACCTACCCACCTGCAACTTACGGCCGCTCACACAATACTTGCAGATCCATACTTATATTAACTCACACCTTTTTCCCGGAAGGGTAGGCAGAGACCACGGATTTCTTCTTGTTACGATCCTGTGATCGAAACAAGAAAGAAAGATCGAATGTGTTTTTATTCGTAGCTCTAAGTTTGGCCTCTGTTCAGGCGATATATTGTCTCCAACAGGTATTTTGAGTTACGTGGTATATTGAACAACAGTGGGCATTTAGTTGAAATTGCAAATACTTGTTTATTTTAATCTCTATAAACTTTCATAAGTAATTGTATATCCGTGGCTGGTAAGAGAAGCGGGTTTGATTCTCGCTGCGGCACAAATGTTTGCATAATCTGTGAATAAGTGTCCCATCACTTTTCGCATTTGCAATAGCAAAATGCGAAAAGTGATGGGCTATAAATAATTGCACTAATAAAATGGCAATGGGGAACGAGAAAACGGATTTTGACAGTTTAATGTCAAATTCCCCGTAGTATTTTTTCTAAAGTAAATAACAAGCGATTGCAATAACACGATATTCGTAGTCCACACGGCACACGAGAAAACGGATTTTGACAGTTTAATGTCAAATTCCCCGTAGTATTTTTTCTAAAGTAAATAACAAGCGATTGCAATAACACGATATTCGTAGTCCACACGGCACATATAGTTAGGAGTATGTATATAGACGACCTCTGTGACCAAAGGCCCGCCTGGGACGCAGAAGGTTGCGGGTTCGATTCCCGCCGCGGTACAAATGTTTGTATAATCTGTAAATATTTGTCTCGGGTTTGGGTATTTTCTATGTATAAAATGTAGGTAAAAAGTATTATATCAGTTATATAGTTCCCATAGTATGTACAAGCCATGCTTAAATTGGGGCTAGATGACGCTTTATGAAAAAATATCCAGCATTATTTATTTATTTATTTATATAACTGTTAGGTATTAATGAAACAATAGTACCTTAGAAATCTTGCTTAGAATATAATTATGCAAAGTACCTTTAAACAAAAACTTGATTTTCTTTGTAAGCACTTTTGAGCGACCTAAGTAAAACCTTTGAAACTGCTGATATAAACATTTTCAATAAATAAAATAAGACTATTGTTAAAATTCTACACCTTTTGTAAACACGACGACCTATGTGGCGCAGTGGGTGAAGGCCCGCTTGAGACGCAGAAGGTTGCGGGTTCGATTCCCGCCACGGGACAAATGTTTGTATGATCTGCAGATATGGGTCTGAGTGTTTTAAAAAAAATAGAACCATGTGTGTGTGTGTGTGTGTGTATGTTTTACTACTGTTAATGAAATGTAATGTATGAAACTTGTATGGGCTTTTGGAATAAGAAAAAAGTTAGTAATAATAGCCGTGTTGGCCAAGTGGACGATACACCGACTTCTGATCCGGAGGTCATGGGTTCGAACCCGGTCCTCGGTCGGTCGTGAGTTTATTTGTTTTTTTGGTGATCTCGATCTTGATATATCAGCAGAGCTATATTAAATGAAATAATAATAATGCTGGATTATTTTCACACAGCATCATCTAGCCCCAAACTAAGCAGAGCTTGTATTTTGGGAACTACATGACTGATATACATCTTATATAATTTTTTTTGTAAATACCTACATATTATACATAGAAAACATCCAGATCCGAGACAAATATTTGTAGAACATACAAGTCGCGCAGCGGGAATCGAACCCGTAACCTACCTCATCTCATGCGGGCCTTTGCCCACTGCGCCACAGAGGTCGTCGTACTTTAACGACCTCTCTGGAGATATTTTTATTCCCCTGCAAATAATGCTTGAAAAAGTTTAGTTTCATAAAATAAAGCTTCACCACCCAGAGATTGAATTCAAGATCGTACAATCATTGCAATTCCAATTTGGTAAAATGGCTTGCCGTTGGTAAATTGTCACCTGATGTATTTATAGCGGGTTCGAAGCCGGGTTTCGACTGACTGATTTATTTCCACCTCTCCGTCTCGGACCTGAGGGACATTTCGGGGTATTTCGTGGCATTTCCGGTTATTTTTTACGTGAGACGAATGGCGCGTCGGAGCGGATAGGTTAAAGGTAATTTGACGATTTATATTTTAAAGCTGGTGTGACAGATTTTTTTTAGGATCAGGGAAAGGTTGAAAGTTTAATTTATCCGTAAAAAAGGTACAACTTAACAAAACCCAAAAAACACAAAGTACAATGGGTGGTCTTATCGCTTAAACTCGATCTCTTCCAGACAATTATATTTTTTAATGCTGGTGTGACAGATTTTTTTAGGATCAGGGAAAGGTTGAAAGTTTAATTTATCCGTAAAAAAAAGGTACAACTTAACAAAACCCAAAAAACACAAAGTACAATATGTGGTCTTATCGCTTAAACGCGATCTCTTCCAGACAACCTTTGGATGGAGAGACTGGAGATATTAAAAAGAATAACCAGCCTTGTTTTCCTGCCTTTCTTTCCTGGCTTGTTCGCGGAAGAACGGGCAGTAGATAAAACCGACGTTTCAAAGTGTTCCTTGTGATTTTAATGAATAAATGAATTTTGACTTTGGCTTTGGAGGTGGCTGTTATGTTGACAATATTCATTCTTCCGCCGTGTAGGCCTAGTGGACGGTGCACCTAGTTTCGATCCAGATTGGAATCTATTTTTAAATGAATGCACAAATGTAACTCCTACTCTGTTTTGTACCTGTAGTCCCATCACTACAGGTAGACACAGTATTCTTATCCTATTTTAATATTATTTAGATAGTTTATTATTAGTTTTTTCTATGTAACATTCTTCAAGTTTATATACTACATAATCAAATAACCTCTCAATACAGACTAACATGTTTATTTTTAAGTTTCATGAAAATATATAAAAAGAGAAATTGTTTTGTTTAAATAGTAAATAAATAATGCTGGATATTTTTCACACATCATCATCTAGCCCCAAAGTAAGCAGAGCTTGTGTTATGAGAACTACATGACTGATATACTACTTATATACATTTTTTTTTTGTAAATACATACATATCATAGATAGATGTTTGCAATATAGTGTTACTATACTTACCTATTTGAAAAAACAAACAAAAACAAAACAAACACGCTCACGACTGTCTTCCCCATGGTGGACATCCTCAGATACATACTCAGTGAATAGATCTGACTATCCAAGTAGGGGATAGTCAGAGGCACGTCCAAACATTATTCATTATTCGTATATTGATGTTAATGTTTCCACATGTCCCAATAACTTCACAATTACAACACATTTTTAACCTCCCTATAGTATTCTAACACCAATTAAATATCCCAACCAATTATTTTTCTAAAAGCTAATTAATTAAAGCCTTTAGGGCACAAAGCCATTATACTAATAGTAGTTTTTTTCAGAAATTGGCGTCTTAATGTATTTATAGACGCTTGGATAAAGGCAAGTACCGAAGTCCCAATGTCCCAAATTTCTTCACGTAACTTTGTAACGAAGTTCAAATTTCTTCACGTAACTTTGTAACGAAGTTCAAATTTCTTCACGTAACTTTGTAACGAAGTTCAAATTTCTTCACGTAACTTTGTAACGAAGTTCGCAGATTGATAGGATGGATTGAATGAGTTTGGCCGTTTGCTTTCGAAGTTCAGAAGACTATTTAGCCAATTTAAGAAAAGAACTATAGATTCCCTCACCAGGAACCCATGAACCTCATTATCATTCTCCAATTAATCAAAAAAATCAAAAAAAATCAAAAATCGTTTATTTATCTTGATAGTTTTAGAGCCATAAATTAAACAAGAGGATTTCCTACTTATTTCCAGCAGGTTCTTAATAGCTAGAAATAGGTAAGTATTGTAGGCAAGTATGCTTTATAATAGGTAGGTAATTATAAATGTAGGTTTGTTCATTAATTAATAGGTTCTTAAGCAATAAGTAGGTAGGTAGTTTGAGAAAACAAAATCAGGGTTTGTGAATACTAGCCCTCACACTAGGATTCCCTGTGTCGTGAGTGGCTAGTCTCTTCCGGGGGATATGATATGGGTTGGGAGTTTTGATATAGGTATGTGGTTAACTAACTCTACGAAAGAATGACTGAAGACTGTTTTTTTGCTTCTGACTACCCCCTACTTGATATCCTCAAAGATTTATTAGCGTTGGGTATGACTCTAAGGATGGACATCACGGGCTGGATGGAATACAGTCGTGAGCGTGTTTTTTTGTTTTGTTTTGTAGGTTGTAAAACATCCTGCAGATTTTGTCCAAGTGGTCGATACTGATCCTAAAATACGTTAAACAATATTCATATAAAAGGTATCAGTGTATATAAAAAGTCGCCAATTATGTTGAAATTTAATGAATGAATGAATGAATATACTTTATTATACACCTTAAACAAATAACATAATAAACAAAATCGTATTCTTAAGAGAGTACAATGGGTGGTCTTATCGCTTAGAAGCGATCTCTTACAGACAACCTTTGAATTTGAATTTGAGATGTATGTTTGCTAAAAAACTTCGTACCAGCTGAACCGATTTAGATTTTTTTAATACTCGTACATATAGTTCACGGTGTAGAAGATGTTAGATAGATAGAGGATACTTAACACCCAATTAAAATTCAAACTTTGACATTGGCGTCGATTCTCTTGTACACCAACTAAACTGAATTTAATCCATCGCTCTCTTTTACTAACAGAACCTAACAAAAGAAAGAGATAGCAACATTTAGTGCTATCAAATTAGTCAGATTCAAGTTTTCCATAGTTTAGTCATGATTTCAAAACATGCTGACTATAAACAAGAAACTAGAATTACACGTAAACTAATTTGACAGGGGGGAAATTGTTGTTGAAAATGTCTTCTTTGCGTGCACAGTCAGTAAAAGAGTATTACAGTTTAAATTAAAATAAGTTTGTGAACAAGAGAATCGATGCCAAATGTTGTACAATATTAGAGATCGATTATTTTTATATAATTAATTGTAAAAATAATACCTACCTCTGCAACGCTTAGGTTTAGTGTACTTGAAGCTACACTAGACCTAAGCTTAACCATTGTATTTAGGACGTTAAGCATGGATAAATGAAATTGAAATGATATTAATAATGCTGGACATTTTTCACACAGCATCATCTAGCCCCAAACTAAGCAGAGCTTGTATTATGGGAACTACATGACTCATATAATATCAATAATAATAACATTATTTATTCAGACAAACATGATCCAAAAGTTTTAGTTAGTTTAAGATAAGGATTATCACTTAATTACTAAGACAGATTTCGTCCTCTGCGAGAGCTTACATACATTTTTATAAAAGTTATTATATTACGCATATAACAAACTACTACATAAATAATAATATGAATTAAACTACATAATAATATATTATCAATAAATACACAGACAAAGTTTATCAAGGTCATTGTCAATTGTTAATCTTTCTTCAATTTTATCAGTTTCACCGTATCCCATATAAATCGAATTACATACGGGGTTTTTTACGAAAAACAAAGGTATCGCTTTTGCATCATTAAAATGACAAAGGGATGTGTCACGCTTTCAAAGGAATAATAAACGCGGTTGTATCTTGATTTGAGCTCGACACGACGACGCGATGTTTCTATTACACGCTTTTTGAAGTACATATCACTTTATGTATTTGGAAATTCTTCGTAGTGAAAGTTAAAAAAAAACTGATGAAATGAAAGGACTAGTCCTTTTGTAAAAGACTTTTCATATGTTGTTTTTTTTTAAGCTTTAAGGAACTAAAATACTTGCTTCGTAACTACCTTTAAGGTATTATCTGATAATAAAAAATAAATACTCTGTCTCAGTGGATGTAACTGAGACGCAGGAGGTGCGGGTTTTATTCCCGTTGCAGGACGAATATTTGCATTGTTTCGGACTGGGTGTTGTGGTACCCGTAGTTCCTGATACCCACGATACAGTAAGGTGTCAGGACTATGAACATACATAGTATGATTGTTCGGTGTTAAAACAATCCTATATTTAGTTATAAGTGAAAAAGTAAAAATTATAAAAACAATATTGTTCATAAGTACCCTTAAATATTATTTAGAAATGATAACTGATATCTGTTCAAGGCAGTGGATATGATTAAACTGAAAGATTCCCGAAGCCATATTCTCGCATTTAATTAAACCAATCAATCAAAGCAATGTCTCGATATCATAAACATCAAATAGTATTCTTATCAAAGACATCTGGCAATTCATCATTAGAAAATCGTCAAAAAATGAGATCAAAAGACTGACACAATATTATATCGAGACTTGGTCTTGAAACATATACAAGAAGTCTCTGATTTGGGATCTTCAAAACTCGAAACTGAAAGAGAGAATACTACTTTTTTTATCCAGTTACCACGAGCAGATCATCTTTTTTCACGACCAGGATGAATGCTATTAGAGTTAAGCTCTGCATAGTATAGTGAGAAGAGAAAAGAAAAATGGTACTTAATAAAATTCGCCTGAGACGCAGAAGGTTGCGAGTTCAATTCCCGCCGCGGGACAAATGTTTGCATCTGCAATTATTTGTCTCGGGATCTGGGTGTGTTCTATGTATAATATATATATATTTATAAATAGAAAGAAGTATATACGTAGGTAGTTTATCAAGCTCTGCTTAGTTTGGGGCTAGATGATGCTGTGTGAAAAAATGTCTAGCATACTATTTATTTATTTAAAATCCATCAGATTTCTCTGCTTTGCTGGTTGAGATAGAAAATTGTTACATAAACGTTCTGACTAGCAAAACTTTAAACTGCCAAACAGCTTGGTAGAACATTTTGTGAGGAAAACTGAATGTTGTAGACAGGTCTGAGTGATTAAATATTGTTCAAAACAAGTCGAAAGCTTTGCTGCCTGGATTTATGCTTTTGTAAAAATCAAAAAGCTTGCATGGCTACATTTTAAGGTTGCCACTAGAGTTATGTCTACAGTGGTGAAACCATGTCATTGGATACTGGGAATTGTATCTATGGAATGATCGTCATGAGTGTTCAAGTGTGGACACCGCCTCAATGGTTCCTTCCTACACTACGTCGACCGGTACGTGGACGCGATTCGAGAACCCTTATACTCCAGCGTTTATCGGTTCTGCGAACTATATCGCTTGCCCATTGCCACTACAAACATCCTTTTACAATGAAAAATTACTATAAATAAATAATGCTGGATATTTTTCACACAGCATTATCTAGCCCCAACTAAGCAGAGCTTCTATTATGGGAACTAAATTACTGATATACTACTTATATACTTTTATTTATAAATATATACATTATACATAGAAAACATCCAGACCCGAGACAAACATTGGCTAATCGTACAAACATTTGTCCCGCAGCGGGAACCGAACCCGCAACCTTCTGTTTCTCAGGCGGGCCTTCGCCCACTGCGCCATAGAGGTCATCAAACCAATAAAACAACAATAAAAAACTACATAAATGAATGTGTAGAAATAAACCTGCGTACGCAAATAGTCGAAAATATTATATTACAAAATTAAAACTACACCAAAACAAAAGACGTAAAATGAATTTAGTTCTAAATGTAAAAGCATGCGTGAATCTACATTTGGCCGGTTTAAAAAACTGATAATTCCTAAACAAACCCATAAAATGTATGTCCACTAAAGAGAAAAGTTACGGAACTCGAAATTACAAGCGCTGAAACGAAACAGCCGCAATATGGGCTCACAAGGAGTTAGAACAAAGCAACTGGATAGTATCATAAATATAATTAAATAAATGAACATCAAACACACAAAACAGTAGTAATCGTAGTAATCGTAGTCACCACATGCTACGAAAAAAAATGTTCCATATGAATATGGATGGATTGATTGTGTAAAGGATGACATGGGTAAGAGAAGGGTGCTTCTATTGCGGCTGATAGAAGACTGTAGAAGAAGAAAACATTTTGTGAAGAGTCCATGTAATGTGGGACAAGGACAAGAAGACGAAGAAAAACATGCATTATGTATCTGTTAGCGTGTTTATTTTTAGAACGCAGCATGTTTGCATAAATAAATATAAAACTCTGTGTTGTTTTGTAGCTGGATACAATTTATAGTTAACTACGCAAATTATTCTAGGGATTTATGTGTCTTCTTGTTTTTCTTGAGGCGTCCTGAATCGTTTCCAGTTTCTGAAATAGGTTCTTCGTAAAGTCACCATTTTCACTCCGCAAAGCTGCGACTCGGGACAAAGCCGCACTATCTATTGTTTAATTTTTAACAGCCTCCTGCCTTTTTAGCCGACTGCGCGTTGCCGTGGTATTGCTTTGTAAACCTTTTTGTTGGGCATTTTGTATTTTACAATGAATAATTTTTGCATTGAATTTTTAAGCCTACTTTTGTTCCGCTAAATTCATAAAAGTTATAATATTCTGTTGACTTATTTATTCATGAAATTTACGTAGCTAAATGTTGTCTTGAAATGTTTGTCAAAAAACGTCTTGTATTCAGTACAAGGAACGACCTAAGACCTCCTATGCATATACTTACAATTCTCAAGGCCAACTAATTTGTCATATGTGTGATCGGGTTTCTAAAAGTAAGATATCCATATCAGGGTTCTAGCGTGAGCCCTGAAGTTTTGTTTAGGATATTTTTATAGGGTTCAACGAAATTAAATGTATTTTTATTGTTATTCACAAACATTACATTAACATATACAAACAATCATTGTTATCATTAAGATCCTAATACATAATATTATTTAATTAATTACATTGCATTGCCATTCAGCGTGGCAATGCGGCCAGTATTTTGGGAACGCTTCCGCCTGGTAGTGATCTGGATCAGTTGAGCTATCTATAGATCGTTTGCAACGGTCTTTAGATAGCTAGCTGTTTTATCTGTATTTTTTGTATATACCTACTTGTACATAGTTGTATGAATAAATATATTCAAAATATTAATTGATAATGTATCAAATAACTGTGCATTTTTGTCTACACACCTATAACCTTTAGACCAGAGACTTGATTTTTATACAGACATCCGTTTCTCATAACAATACTATTAAACTTAAAGTACAATGGGCGGTCTTATCGCGATATCTTCTAGACCTTTGGATGGAGAGGAAAACTTATACCACAGCTGCAAAAATAGGTTCTCTTTTGAGAAATTGTTTGATATGACGCCTACAGCTATCTTCTATCAGCGCAGCGCTCACCATCGGTAGGGGATTCATCCTCACACCCTAGAGACTGGGTTCTCGCATACCATGCGCTTTCAAATGAACTTCCTCCCGCGAATACTCAGGTTATCTGCCTGCTAAAGTTTCCCTAAGTGATAACAGTATGATATTCTTTAAAAAAAAGCGTTTTAAAATGTATACCATTTTCTCTATTGGAAAAATAATCTGGAAAAAGGTCAGGTCAAGAGTACCCTAAACCGGCGAGCTTGTATGAAGAATGTCATTATAGTGAATGAAGCAAAAGAGGTATGTCAGGATCGTAGCAAATGGAAATCCGTAGTCTCTGCCTATCCCTCCGGGAAACAGGCGTGAGTTTATGTATGTATGTATATCTCAATTGCAAGCATCATGTTAATGCTTAGCAACAGGTGGACCCTAGGCATATTTGCCACCTTGTTGTTATAAGATGTAGATGTCTCAAAGTCACGTTGTTGTGTCGTTGTGGGTTTTGTCTTCCGTTGTGAAATTATACGTATGATTTGTGTGTATGTAACGTATTCGAATACATCTACTGTTTTCGTTATTTTGGTTGAAAATGCTCTTAGACCATTGCCCTAGCAAAGCTAATAAATACTAAGAAGCTTTGTCAAGGATTGACATTCTGTTCCTAATTACTGAGACCGGGGCCTGTTTGGCCCAGTAAGCAATTAAGCGCACACTTACTTTACGATAAAATGTAACGCATAACCCTACTTTTCCGTGATGTTTCTTCAGTAGAAATGTTCGAGTCTACTATCATTTTCTTAGTGATGTTTTGTGATGTCAATGAATAAGAAATTCGCTTTTTGTACGATTATGTTTAGGAACTAAGCAATATTTTTTTAGACTTAAAACTAAAACCTTTTTATAGGTACTATATTAGTTTGTATTTTATTTTCTGGTATTGATGTAATTGTATCCTTATATATTAAAAATGCTGGTAATTTTTCACGCAGCATCATCTAGCCCCAAACTAAGCAAAGCTTGTAATATGGGTACTACATGACTGATACATTAATTATATACTTTGTAAAAATATTTGCGTTAGAAACACATTATTATGAGTACACAAATGTTATCTGGAAGGAAATGCTTTTCAGCATTAAGTTCGCATACATACTTTTGTTATGTTTAATTAATAATGTTATATCTATCTAACGCATTCCTTTCATTGTGGCAATCCTATACTATCTTGGACCTACGTTATTATTTACCACCCCTGTTATTTAATACATAACACACAAACATACCATTTAACTCGTAGAACCGATAGCCGAAAGACGAAAGGTTCTCGAATACTGACCACGAACCAGACGCAATAAAGGAAGGCCCCCCACCCGACAGATGGAGGTGGCCCAAGATCTATGACACTCGTTAGGGGAGCCCTATGTCTAGCTATGGACAGACTGTTTTTGGTCGGTATTCTAGAACGATTCCTCCCTGTCGATTATCGGTTCAGCGAGCTATAGGGCCTGACCATTGCCACTTCAACTTATGCCTGGCTTACATGAAGCCAGATAGACAGCTGTTAAGCGCGCGTAGCTTTTTATATTCTGTTTATGTCTGGCTTTGTGTAAGCGAAGCATTAGAGATAATTATGTAAGGACCTTCATTCTGCGGGTTTCTTCGTACAGATGTGTAACTCTGAGCATAGTTCTCTCCATAGTTAGTTGAGTTATGGTATAGGTATATATATTACTTTAGGTACATTTAATTGAGGGTATGTAATTATTTGCATTTAAAACAGTATTGTAATAGAGTGTTTTGTTTATTTTCAGATATGAAACAAATACACAGTTTGTCAGCCATTACTACTTTAAAACAATAATTCGGTAAGTTTTCTATTGCGTGTAGCATACTTTTGTTTTTTATGTTGTATCGCGGTAAACAGGCAAAACACCCACCTGCCCGAAGAAAAGACAAAACATATTATGTCCCTCTCTTTTGTTAGACAGAATAGGCGACAGAAATAGTATTTTGTCTTCTCTTTCGTAGACAAACGTTGTCTTGATCTTCATGCTAAGCAGGCTGGTGATGCGTGGTTACCGTCGCCCATAGACATCTGCAACCTGCTTTGCCATGTGCTACCTTGTCTGCAGGACTCCTTTTTTTAAGCTGGTCATGTCATTTCCTTCAACTTTTATATAACTAATATTTACATTTACTATCATACTTTATCATACAGTTGTAATTTAAAATGCTGCTAAGGCAATTATCTAATTAAGGAACACTTTCGTCAAGCAGGGTTATCATTTGAACCCCGGCTCATTAGCGATATAAAACTCTTAAAGATGGCGCAGTAAAATGACCCAGTTTGCACATGGGGCCTTGTGACTTAACCAATTGAAACCCGCGTGTTCGTTTATAAACCAACATACAATCAAGATTGAATATTATGATGGATGGAGGGAACACAGTTTATTTTCACATAAATTTATGTAAACAACTGATTTGGAAATTATGTTTTTTCATCGTTATTGCATTAGGAAGTTAATGGATGGTTTTATGAAAATCGATGGACTACGGCCTTGGAAAAGCTTGGAATAATTGGGGATATTTGAGGTGCAGCTGCCTTTAAGTTAATAGGCAGGCAGGCGAAATGTTTTAAAGACGTTAAAACAAATAATGGTATGTTGTTCACTTGCTTTGACGACCTCTGTGGCGCAGTGGGCAAAGGCCCGCCTCAGACGCAAAAGGTTGTGGGTTCGATTCCCGCCGCGGGACAAATGTTTATAAGATCTGCATTTGTCTGAGTGTTTTCTATGTATTATACATGTATGTATGTATTTACAAAAAAATGTATACAAGTAGTATACCAGTCATGTAGTTTCCATATTACAAGCTCTGCTTAGTTTAGGGCTAAATGATGCTGTGTGAAAAATATCCAGCATTATTTATTTATTTGATCGACAAAAAACTAGTTTGTATGCGCATATTTTTCTAAGTTCTAGAAAAGGGCTAAGGTCTGGTCTAGAAATCTAGTGATTCTCGTCTCGATAAGGTCTCGAAATGTGAGTGTTATTTTTGTGAATGTTAAAAATAACACTCACATTTCGCCAGTGTTTTGCTGTTGTTTGTTGCGAGAGAGTTAAGCAAATTGATTGATGATCTCTTTTGGGTTTGTCTGTAACAGATTTCCGTTAATAAATACATAAAGTCACGCAAGTTTCATGGAGTTGTGAGAAAGTAACACGGATTTCTACTAGCTACGATCCTGACATACATTTTTCGTCTCATTTATCCTCATCACATTTTCATAAGTTTTGAAAAATTTGTATTTGATGAATTTCTGTGAATTGCCTACCGAGAAATTGTTATTCATATCTTTTCAATAAAACAATTCCGTGTTAAACTGCCATGAACAATGATCCAGGAAATTTCAACAGTTAGTCTTGTTAGTCTCGCTTGCAATACCAGAGGCATACCACGTGCGTTGTCTTTGGAAAATCTCATGGAAATAATTCCATAACCTAAATGTTCGTGGGAGGGTGTTCCTCTGAAAGTGACCACCCAGGGTCTAGGATATGAGGATGAATTCGCTGACGATGGCCAGCGGTATGGTGATAGAAAATAGCTGTATGATGCCTACAGCTTCAAACATCAAACTATCTTAGAACAAAACACATTGTACCAGCAGCGGTGCATAGATAGCATATATTATGGTAGTTGTACACATAAGGTTAAAATAATTATCAAAGTCAAAGTCAAAATTCATTTATTCAAAATCACTTTGAAACGTCGGTTTTATCTACTGCCTATTCTTCTGCGACCAAGCCAGGAAAGAAAGGCAACAAAACAAGGCTGGTTATTCTCTTTAATGATCTTTTACAAAACAAAGAGTTCGAGCATTTTCAATTCCAAGAGTTTTTATCATCTAAATATTCAGATATTTGATTATTTAGATGATAATATAGATCGAAAGAAATACAAGAAAACAGACTGTATTGTTTTTTGAAAAAAATATTGCGCTAAGACACTACATGGCCTTCCTAAATTACATCTTCCAGTGCGAGGTTTCAATTAGCCATTTTGTTTTCTGTATTCTTCTGCGAGCCATTCGGCCTGCCCATTTCCACCATAACTGTCTAACTAATTCTGAGAGGCTGTTAGTCTTTAATTAGAAAAGCGATACCTTTTAAAATGATTCTATATTTCAAAACGGTATACTGGAAACCCAGAAAATAACTTAAAATAGAATGAATTGAATTATGCCCAACTTTTGTTAGCCTTGGAACAGTATCGAATTCCTTTTCTAATGAAAATCTGTTATTTAGAAGCGGTATACTTTATGCCCCATTTAAACTAGCAAGCTGACTAACTTCTAGTTTAAAGCGAAAAGCAACTTACGCGTAGATATCAATATACAAACAGAATAAACACGTTCACGAATGTGTTCCCCATGATCGACATACTCAGATACATACTCAGTAAGTAAATATTTTAAGGATTTTTAGTAGGGGGTAAACAGAGGCACGTCCAAATATTGCATTTAGAATATGCACGCGTTTTGAAAGTAGTTAGCATTCCACTTGACAAGTTGCAATCCTATCGCCGCTCATTTGAACATGATGGCACATGCCATTGATTTTATAGTTCTAGGTTTCCTCTATGTTTTTTTCTTTCACCGTTTTGAGCACGTTTTGTATGTACATATATTTCCCATGAGTTTCATAAAATCAAATTCCATAATATTTCTTAAATTTCGATTAGTTTAATTTTTTTTCAGGGATTGCATACTAATGAAGAAATATACTTTTAATGGATTATACTGTTTTTTTACATACATCATGTACGGAGAGCCCAATCCACGTTTATAATTAGAACTGTCAATAAAATAGAAAATTATCAAAAATCGTCATTAGCTATGGACAGTCGACATCATTTTACAAACCAGCGCACTTGCTCAAAACACTGGAATTTTTTACTAAATCATTATCTGACTCATCGGAAATAATTCTCGTTACGTAAAAGTAGAACAATGCATGATGACAGCTCGATAGTTTGATAGTGAAGGCCTAACCCCGAGCCTTGGCCCGAAACTAATTACGATAGTTGAAACTTTGTCTGTAATGTCCCGCTTCATGATAATACTCGCATATGTAATAAATAAAGCTCATAAAGGCTCGTTACAATGCGAATGCTATTCGACACGCTATTCCAAAATAGTAGCTTGTCACGAATATTGAAAGGTATTTTATACGGTGACAGTTTCTTGCGTTTCCTGTACTATATCTTTGTATGGCCCGATGTCGTCGCTTCGCTTCCTAGTTATCACATTGCATAATCTGTAGTAACATATTTATTCATTTAAAGAGCATGTTGGCCTAGCGGACTGTACCCCTCGTCCCCTCCAATCCGAAGGTCACAGGTTATGGGTTCGAACCCGGTCGAGCACCAATTAATTTTTCAATTTCAAAAAACTTCGAAAACTTCAGGACAGTACGTATTATGCCATATATAACCCTGTTTCTGTTTTGTCCAATTTGTTATGGAGCATTCCAAAACTGGTTTAGTAGGCTGGAGAATTGTTTATCCAATGAATCTCAAGTTTTAAGTAATGCCAAAACTTCTCTTTGTGCCCACTATTTGTCTAGATTCAAGGGTTTTATAAGATAATGGAATAAGGTCTCCTCAAGCATTGAAGTTACCTGCTTTTATCTCCATCTCTCAAGTCATTATTCTGGTTTACACACACAAAGACTTAAAACAACTATTATATCTGTCTACTGGACCAAGGGCTGGAAACCAATAGGTCGTCTGTCTGTGATATAATTAAAATAGAATTAGGGGCACAAAAGTTATCCATTTTACCTTGACCACTGAAATAGAGAAAGGTCAAATGAAAGGTCAAACGAAAAAGAACATAGCTAATAAAATTATGTCTATCGTTTTATGTAAAATGTTCTTTTCTGGCCACCCTGATTTAGGTATTTGACCGATTAGATTGTGATGTTGGAAAGGGTTCTGTGAACGATGGTGGTAGGATTCATGATACCTCGCGAATCATGAATCATATGACCACCAAGTGAATATTTATTTTTTCATTTCTGTTCAAAGACTCCTGATGTCTTTCAATTTATGAATGAAAATACTTTAAACACATTAAAATTATAGGTTCAATGACCGTTTTTTCGTTTGTAAATTATCTCTTCCAGACAACCTTTGGATTTGGACAATTATATAGACCTAATGTAATACTAAGACGACCATAATATTCTACAACTAATACCTATATATTTTATACTAAACTAACTATTAACTTGCTTCCGACCCCAGATATGATCTGAAACTATTCAAACTCCCAACTCTTATTAGGGCCAAAGGTCAATCGATTTACCTCTATGACCTTTGACACATGCAGTCCCTTGAGGTCACAATCACGCGATTAAAGTTGACATCGCGCGTGAATAATTATTTTTTTCCACTAACTGTAATTGTTTGGTCTCATGTCTCACGAGACTTGGGATTACGTTTATTTTTGACCGAGACGCATAAAGCTGGTATATGTGTTTGGAGTGAAAGGTGTCACACCACAATTACACTTTCAGTTGAAATCGTAAGAGATAAAATATCAGACGCTTTTCAATGTTATGTGGAGGATGTTTTTGCTTCCGATGATATAAATACTTGCCGCAGGTTTTTTTTTTATTCATATATTTGTTTATTATTTGTTGACAATATTAATAAAATCTTCTTACTAATATTATAAACGCGAAAGTTTGTGAGGATGGATGTTTGTTACTCTTGCACGTAAAAACTACTGAACGGATTTTGATGAAACTTTACAGTAATATAGCTTATCAGAATAACACATTGACTACTTTTTATCCGGGTAACACGCGGGCGAAGCCAGTTTTAATCCTGATTATTATCTTAATTGCTGCGTTCTTCTAAATAAGTTCATGGGTTTAATTAAATAGAAAATAAAATTATTTTATTGCATATCAAATATTAGTAAATAAATATTGTTTTTAATTTCCTATTCGTAATAAAGTTTACAGTTACATGGTCATGCTAAGTACACCTAAAAAATCTAATTGTGGTTTGCCTAAGGTGCATGTCTGTATTCACGGCATTTTATGAAACAGCTGATGGCCGGTCAGTTCGTGGACCTTACATTCCATCCTTATCTGTCCGGTTAGATATACAGGCTGTGTTAAAAATTGGCTAAATAGATACTACAAACTAGTGTTTTTTTATCGGTAATTTCTTCCTTTCTCTTCTGATTGCTTGTCAAAAGTCCAACAATGAATGAACAAATAAATAATTCTGGTTATTTTTCACACAGCATCATCTAGCCCCAAACTAAGCAGAGCTTGTGTTATGGGAACTAAATGAAAAATTACTTAGACATATCTATTTTTGTGACTACATACACCCAGATTATTAACACCCAGACCCGACAAATATTTGCATACACAAACATTTGTCCCGCGGCGGGAATTAAACGCGCAACCTTCTGCGTCTCAGGTGGGCCTTCGCCCACTGCGCCACAGAGGTCGTCATGAAAGAATGAAAACACCTTATAAGTAATAAACAAATTTTTATTCCTATAAAAGTATAAAAATGTACTTTAAAAATGTTGAAATAAAGAAAATAAATCTAGTATCAAATACATTAGCAGCTCAGTTTATAGACACGTATTTACCAGCTAACACAGAGACCTAAATAAAACTGTAGACTGATAAAGATCTCACAAAACAAAAACCTACCCTTCCAGCCGGGTTCCGTAGAAGCAATGAACAATAAAAACTGTTCCAAATTAGGGATCCCTATCGAAATAGCTGTTTTCTGTTGTTCAAATAGAAGACGGGGATTGGAAAATTGTTGAAAACGTTTAAAGAGCTTGTTCAGGTTATTTTGTGAAGTTAGCTGGCTTTGTGGTCATTATTATTGGTTGATTTATTGGGTAGTTGTTTGACAAATGTTTTGCATTTTCAAGACATTTTAGGTTAACTTTTCGCAAACAAAAAAGACAAACAAACACGCTCACGGCTGTATTATTTATGATAGACTTTCGCATATACATGCCAAATAATTTATTAATAATAATCCCCTTATACCTACGACACTTAAATTAATGCACAGGTAGGTAAATACAAAAAAATACATATTTGAAACAGCTATCTAAAGACCGTTGAAAACGATCTATAGATAGCTTAACTGATCCAGATCACAACCAGACGGAAGCATCCCCAAAATACTGGCCGTATTACCATGCTGAATGGCAATGTTAATGCGTTGAACCAGATAAGAGCCAGCTCTGTTGTTTTTTTATGATCCTTCAATCCTTTTTTTTTTTTTGTAAATTACTCTAATTATTTTAAATTCATATACGATGGACGATAGTAAATTAAAACTTATAAAATTGTTTGTCTGACTGACTGATCACTCACAGCCACTACTATGTTTAGAGAGCTGAAATTTGGAGCATAGGTTTATTTATAAACTTAAGCATATGCTAAAAAAGGATTTATGAAAATTTCACTTTAAGCAGGGGGATATGGGGGAGGAACATGGTATGAAAGTCTTTGTCCATTGAAGATTGAAACATGAACATTTGAAATACAGCTACTGCGCTTATATAAATTATGACATGTTTCAGGGCTTTTGGGTTTTGTCTTTTTAAGGTGTGGGGAAACGGGGAGCGAAAGTTTGTATGAGAGTATTGTTTTTTTTTAAACACGTCTCCACTCGTGCAAAGCTCAGTTCAGTTCAGTTCAGTTCAGGTTGTTTATTGATAACGTTTATAAGTTACATGTCAAGCCGCTGGTAACAACTAGTAAATAAATAAATAATAATTAATAACAATAATAATGCTGGACATTTTTCACACAGCTACATCCAGCTCCAAACTAAGCATAGCTTTTATTATGGGAACTACATGACTGATATACTACTTATATATATATATTTTTTAGTAAATACTTCCAGTTTATACATAGAAAACATTTAGCAGACACAAATATCTATCGGGAATTACAAGTATCGTGGTACCACAAAACCCAGACCCTGACAAATAGAACATGCAAACATTTGTCCCGCAGCGGGAATCGAATTTGAACCGTCCTGCGTCGCAGCCACCATATTCGTACCATATATTGGGAGCAATCTATTTGAGGCTAGTCTTTCTTCCCACCCATTCAACGTACGGTTTCCAAAAAGGTAACATAAAACACTAATGGAACGTACACAATGTTCCTCATCTATCAAACCGTAACAAAGATAGATTCGTGGTTATTTTTAAAGGAACCTTTCAATAAACTACTGGAACATTATACAAAAAATATAGGTGAAAGAGCTAGCTATCTAAAGACCGTTACAAACGATCTATAGAAAGCTCAACTGATCCAGATCACTACCAGACGGAAGCGTTCCCAAAATACTGGCCGCATTGCCACTCTGAATGGCAATGCTAATGCGTTGACCCAGATAAGAGCCAGCTCTCTGGTCAAACGTCGCTTCGATATTGTTTAATATATTTTTTTTATATTAATGATACTTCTTTAACTCAATTTCATTCTTTGACTAATACTCTTTCTCAATAAATGCATTCAGTTTACTCGGTTGGCACCGTAAATTAAAATTGTAAATTCACGCAGTTTTTAATATTGCAATGTATAAAACCTATTGACTTTGACTATATAAAAGCTAGGTAGGTATATTGTAGGTTTTATTAATACCAAAAAATGTTCTAAATATATAAAATGACTGCTTTGACTGACAAAGATGGGGTAATATTTTTCAAATTTCGCGATCAGTAAACAGAATTATAACTTAAGTTTAACGAACAGAATTATAACTTAAAATTATGACAACTGTTATTCTACGGGTCTTTATCGTTTTAAGAAAGGTATTTATAAAGATAATTTAGGTCAATGAAAAATTGCTTTGACATTAAACAAACGGAAATAACGTTAATGTATATTTCGTGTTGACTATTTCCGTCCTCCACGTTTTCGTTTCTCTAGTTTTAGCTGATTTGAACAAGAAATAAAATAAATAAGACATTTATCGTTCGCTGGGTGGCAAGAAAAATTACACGATTTTATTTACCAGAAGATTTCTTTATTATAAATTGGCAACCATTAACTATGTTTATTCTTCTCAGAGTTTGCTTTAGCAGTTTCCCGCGAATTTATTTTTTTATGTCTTTGGTTATTTTTTTCTAAGGTATCACATATAAATTGGGTACGAGACGTGATCATTTTTGTATTTTGTTATGCGAATATTTTGATATTTATAGAAATAAATATCAGAAAGTATCATGATTGGCAATATTATTTTCTGAAGATGAAAGAAGCCTAAGCAGAGCTTATATTATGGGAACTACATAATTGACCTACTTACTAACATACTTTATTTTTTTACTAAGGTGTGTAGTTCCCATAGCACAAGCTCTGCTTACTTTGGGGCTACATGATATTGTGTGAAAATGTCCAGCATTATTTATTTTTTTATACTTTTTTTGTATTACATACATATTAAACACATAATCTGTTTGTGTATATGTTTGTTTATAGATCGGCAATGCCATGCAGTTTTTGGCAATCGATTAGTACGTCTTCAAGGATAGTTTTTAGATAGGTTTTATTGCCATAAGTAGTAACTTGTGAGTAGTGAGCCTATGTCCTAGTGCGCGCTTCAATCAATAATGGAAATAATTAATGAAAATACTTAACTGTAAACAAGTTAAAATAAACAATATATTAATCTTATTAAAGTAAGTAAGATTTCATGCTTAGGATTTCCAAATAATACTAAGTTTTACGAGTAGACCACATTATTATTTCTATATCGTTTTTATAATTTTTTAAGGCCTTTGTTATCAATTTTCCCTAAATTATTAATTTTAATCTAAAAAATATGTTTTAAAGTTCTTCCCACTTCTGGGTAAAGCCTCTCCCGTTTTCTTCCTTTCATTCTTATTATTTGATGTTTGAGATCACAGTACGGCTTCATAAGCATCAATCTCGTCTCTCCATATTGTATTAGATCTGCCTCTTAAATTACTCATCTTTAATAAAGATGCAGATGAATTCGCAAGCGAGAGCTAGCACACAATTATGTGCTTCATATTTTACAATTATAATAATCTACCGAAACGTGAAAACGTCTCACCACAAGGGAATAACCCCAACCTAAATATTTGTGTAAAAATGTCGCCTATTCACACTTATTTACGCCAGTACGTGACAGAAATACCTAATGACTAACCTAAAAAGGAGACGGGTCTTAGTTGGACAGTCTTAAGAAAAATGCGCTGCGGAAGATGGAATACTGATTTCTGAGGGCTTATTAAAAAATGATAAAATCATGTCAGAACTCAAAAAAGTTGTTGTCATAATGGTTGAACCAATTTGAATTTGGATCATAAAATATTTTGGAACGAAGTTCTTTATCGCGCGCTGTGAAAGGGGGCTAGACGGAAAAAAATCTCACGAAAAGTTATAAGGACACTTTTTGCTATTGTAAGCTGTGCGGCGTGCGCATGTTTCTCTGTCTGACTCTCTCTCTCTCTCTTATAGAAAGCAAGCCAGATATTTTCATTTATTTTATTATTTATTTATTAATTATTATTTTTTTGGCTTGCTAAAAAAAAATATTACAATTCCTTCACTCATTAATCGAAAGGAACTTCGTTCCATCCGAGTATCCCTTGACACCTCTATTTTTTTTTTCTTATTTAACTTCTTTATTTTATGAATTGTTTTATAAGATCTTTAAAAACACACAGACTACTTTTCATCCGGGTACTATTTGGTTTAATAATCACATTTTTCTGTCAGTTTGATGACAGAATATGGAGATGATGTAACTTTTAATCATCATTTAAACGTTTAGCATGGAAAATATATAGATTCAAATCTCAATTAAATAATTAAGTTAAAATATAACAGGTGAGCTTTACAAGTTAACGTGTAAAAAAATGAAATTTACTTAGATGACGTATGTAAAACATGTACCTCCTACTACTATTATAAACGCAAAAGTTTGTGAGGATGGATGTTTGTTACTCTTTCACGCTTAAACTACTGAACGGATTTAGATGAAACTTTACACTAACATAGCTTATGTATCAGAATTACACAAAGGCTATTTTTTATACGGATACCACGCGGGCGAAGCCTACTTACTGTATATTGTACATCTAAGGAACCCTACACTGCGCGTGGTCTGACACGTACTGGGCCGGTTTTTTTATAGGAAGCATGTGCGAGGCATTTTACGTTTGGACCAATCTACCCCTTTCTCCTTTATTAGGGCATTCTTGAAAGGTGGATTTGAAGACTCATGGCACCTGAGTAGGATGACTGGGCTCAGGACTAAATGCTGACAAGGGTTCTCGATATTAAAGGTATTGAAATGGGTAAAAGGAAGGAATTGCTTTATAACGATAGCGTGAATGTTCCCTAGATTGGAGCTACAAAAGCCACACTATTAGCCATAATGGATATCGTTAGAACTAAACTCAGTACGTAGATAAAAGAACTTACCAATTAGGGAGTAGTCAGAGGCATGCCCAAATATTACTTGGCTAAAGCCAAGTTTTAATTTCGTGAGATGATTTGAAAGTCTATCACCACTTCAACACAAATTGATAGTACACACCTTAAAATTTGTGCTTTTAGGGCATTTAAGTTATATCACTAAGTTATATTTTTTATCGATTTAAGCACATGTTAGTGTGCATATTAAATTTCATTGACGCTTCGTATCGACTCTGAAGTTGGTTTAAAATATTTTAACCTTCAGATTAAAATGACATTGTTATTTGTGTACGAGTCTTCATCGCTTTTGTATTTTTATACAAATTTCCCAACGTTGTTGTGTTGTAACCGTCGATACATAAAGACCCATTGACCCGAGATTGTCATTGAATATGACAATCTCGGTGGCACGGCGGGCGAGTAGCTAGCTGCAAGAGGTGCAGGTTTGATACCAACTTACCAACAGGTTTTAATGTTTGCCACTTTAGTTGTATAAAAAAATGTACGAAAAATTCCATAATCACATCATAATAAACAAGATTGCCTTATAATATTAACCGCTCAACACGGAAGTGAACGACAATATTACGTCCTTTCAGCTATTTCAGCGAGCGTCGCATATTTCTGTTGTTTGAAGGTGGCTATATTTTTGTGAAATAGAGATATTATTTTTCACTAAAACTTAGTCCCACTTTGTATATACACTTTGTAAAATACATCCTTGTATCATGCTTTTACTATTCTGTAGTTTCTTTATAATAATTATAATGTTATCTATCTATATATTCATATATAGTTTATTTTATAACTATTACATTATTTTTATTATTACGTTTACCGGCAAAAATTCTAACAATTACATAGATTCCGCTCTATCCCAAAGATGCCTGGAAGAAAACTCTTTTAAGCGATAACACCGCCTATTGTACTTTATATTAAGTTTCTGTTTATTTTGTTATCTTGTTATGTATAGTAAGTATTTTCATTCATTCTTAACACCTTGTACAAACAAGCATACGACACACAACTATATTGGTAAGCGGTTACCGTAACCTATGGACGCTTGCAACACAAGAATTCTTTAAAAACACCCAGTTTGGGAAACTTCATACTGTTGTGACTTTGTCGCCAGCAGGGATATCATCCCATAACCTGAATGTACGCTGGAGGAAGTTCTCTTTTCATATCTTCACATTTAGTGTTCATTTATGTGCTAGACTACCGAATACTAAATACTCAGTTTAATCACGGCTTAAGGACGTTTAAAAAGCTTCATACAATTCATCTGTTACCAAACATGCTACTAAAATCTAGAGAAGCGATGCACTATATGGCTATAATTTTAATAGTTTTAGCTAAGTTCATCATACTTTTCTAGACCAATCACAGATCCGATAAAAATAAAAATTATATCTATCATTATCGGGGCTCTTTACGTATCGCGGGTAAAAGTAACGTAATTAAATAGGAAATAGATTTCCTCTTTGTACGACTGCTTAACGTCGCAATAAATGTCACAATTTGATGAACGACCCCACATATCTCGCTATCTAATAAACCAACCTCAGTTAGACAAACTTTCCTAAATTTATCTCATTTAGCGTGATAAAGTTCCATCCTTAAATAATGTGCGGTCACCCTACTGACCAGTTCGCAGAGATAGGAAAGATTTTCGCAACGCATTTTAATAGAGACGACATTGACAATAAGTACTTAGGTTAGAATATACCAAATAAACAGATAATCCAGTCTAGCCATCTAAAGACAGTTCTAATAACTCAACTGATCCAGATTACCACTTAGACACAAGACGCAAAGGCTCCCTGATCCCCATGGACCCAGAGTCTCAATCTCAAAAGGCACAAATAAATTAGCTCTGTCGAGACTTCTCTATGTTGCGCCTCTTGATATCATCGGCTGACTTAGCCGCTGCACTAGCCCAAACTGATGACAGATGAGATGGCGCTACATAATTTAAAAAAAACATGGACTTTATTTATAATAAAATAACACCAAACAGACACACATAGTCCAGACTTTTTTCCAGACTTGTAACTTTTTCCTAATATTTTTGACCTCTGTGGCGCAATTAATAAATAGTAAATATTATATATATCTTTTTTTTATTTTAAACTGACTGACCGTGCAACAAGTTATACATGTGTGGTCGGGCCTTATATTTGGCATAGTTTTTTAAAAAACTTCTGCAGAATGATTAATTAGTCTATATAAAAGCATCTCTAGACTGAGCCAGACTTTGTATATGCTCTATGTGAACTAAGTCCCTTGAGATATGAGAGCAATGACATCACATAGGCCTTTTTTATCACCACCTATCATCAGATTTCTCATTCTTAGCGAGAATTATTCTCACAAACCCTTATTATCTACTGGGCAATTTAGTGAAGAGTTTTTTGTCGTGTCTTTGTTTGTAAAAACTTCTTGTTTTTTTTGAGAGATTTTAGTAAATACTTAGCAAGAGGAACGTACAAGGGCATTTATTTACTTCTTACAGAGTATAAGGGCATTTATTTAAGGATGACATGGTTAAGAAAGGAGTGAGTACAGAGATTACGGCTGATAGAGGAGAGTTGAAGAAGAAAACATGTTGTGCCGACCCCACGTAATGTGGGATAAGGACATTATTTACTAACAAACATACCATAAACATAATAGCCTAGGTACAACTATTTGAATGGTGTGAGACGCAGAGGGTTGTGGGTTCGATTCCCGCCGCGGGACAAATTATTGTATCTTCAAATATTTGTCTCGGGATCTGGGTGTTTCCTATGTATAATATGTATGTATTTACGAAAAAATATGTATGTAAGTAGTATATCAGTTATGTAGTTCCCATAACACAAACTCGGCTTACTTTGAGACTAGATGATGCTGTGTGACAATGTCCACCATTATTTATTTTTATTTATTTAAACTTTTTTTTTTTATTTACTTTTTTAGTTCTACTGATGTAGTTGCTGACGTCACAGCTACTCTTGGACACTTATCAGCTGTTCCCGATTAAGGTGCACGTACTTATTATGTAGCTTTACATTTGAGGTGGTGAAAGGCATGATTGGTTTCTAGTTAAAGTTCAGTGAACTGAACAGTGAAAGTTGGAAATCTCATAACACAATTAAAACCACAGCAGCTAAACTTATTAAAAGTTTTCACCGTAATCGCTGCATACAGTCTAAACTTTTTTCGAACACTCCGTTTTACAAGGCAAAGTTAGCAAGCATAATATCGTTTGGAAGTTTACAGAATACTTGTTTTTACGGGTACAGAGCAAGTGGTGTGAAGGCTAACATGATTTTATTATGAAGCTTTATTGTGAAATTTGTGTTTTTCAAGGTGTTGCAAGCGTCCATAGGTTACGGTAACCGCTTACCAACAAGGGTCTAGATAAATACCACTTTCTGTTGGCGACAATTGCGGAAATATTGAATTGTATGGAAATATATTAGCTGAGGAAATGTCACGTGACAGCTGCCAAGTTTTACCTTGACAAATTTGCGTTAGCGTGAAAGGAAAACTAAACGTGAGGTATTTGTCTAGATCCCTTTAGGGTTGTATGTTTGCCACTTTAATTGTAACGTAAGACTTCCTTTTAGCGAATTAAAATAAAAGGAGTTCCTTGAATATCAAAGAACAGAATACCCTGTTTACAATATTCATGAATTCCTGAGTTGTTCATTTTCTGATTTGCGTAGATAACTTTTTGAGTATGAATTAATGTACACTTTGATATTCCAATGTGATGTAATTATAACCTAATTAATTAAAAAGCTTACTTATTTGAGCCTTTTGGAGTTGAGACTCTGGGTCCGTGGGGAACCGGGGACCTTCGCGTTTTCAAAATTCTTTCAGGGCGACTGGTCGAAGCGACGCGTGACAAGAGAGCTGGCTCTTATCTGGGTCAACGCATTAGCATTGCTATTCAGCGTGGCAATGCGGCCAGTATTTTGAGAACGCTTCCGCCTGGTAGTGTGGTAGTGATCTGGATCAGTTGAGCTATCTATAGATCGTTTGCAACGGTCTTTAGATAGCTAGCTGTTTCATCTGTATTTTTTGTATATACCTACTTGTACATAGTTGTATTAATATTAGTTTGAATTAATATTATAAAATTATTTAATAATTTCGTTATAAATATCATATGTATAAAAATAAAAAAAAAACTAATTATCTGTTTATTTTTATATTTACTTGCAACGCTCATAAATATTTAAAATGTTTTGATTGTCTGAATTTAAGATCGTTTTGAATAACTTCTAGGGTGGTTCTTGAGAAGGTTTTATCGCCACAGGTACCCAAAATAGGTGATGTCATGCAAAATGGCGTAATCGATTTACATTCAGTTTGTTTATACCGTTTATATGATAAATATAACTTATAATGTCAAAAGCAAACAAAATGACGAACATGTTATGCCTTTGGTGTTGCAAGCGTCTTAGGTTATCGTAACCACTTACCAAAAGATATTTAAAAGGACTTCATTTTTTACCAGCAATGTGGCAGTCCACATTATACCACTAATAAAGTAAGGCAAACTCTTCTCATACATTGAGGGTAATTTTTGATTATCAAGCAAAACATATGTAGGTAGTGAAAAAAAAAAAAGGTTTTTATTTCTGTAACAGATTTTTTTTTACAATTTTCGTTATTGTTGGGACCTTCATTTAAGTAGAAAATACTTGTGTTAGAAGGCTCCGCTCTTCTAATATCTAATAGTATAGTTACAGTTATTATTATTAGTATGTTTTTATGCTTTTTCAGAAAAATTAAATAGGTTAGTGCGAATAAGGTTATTTGTTTGTGAAAAAATAGGTGCCATAAAAATTAAGGTGTGTGTGTGAAAAGGATGTATGTGCGTGTGTGTGTGTGTATGGGTATATGTATGGCGTGAATGCGGGTGTGTTGTGTGGTAGTATAATACTTTATCGAATAAATTATTATTTTATAGGTTTAGTACCTTGAATACATAACAATATACATACTATGGTGAGATCGGTTTCACCTGTTCTTAACAAAATTATAATTTCCATGAGACAAAGGAAATCATGTAGGATTCTATATTGGTGGCTTCTAGTCTTTACATTATCCGCATGATATCCGACCAGCGAGTTGAAATTGAATTGAAATTGAACGGATTTTAATGGTTTTCTTGAGATATTGAGGTTCGGGTAGCTAAGATCGTTTTACTAATAAATGGTTTTATTTTTGGTTTGTGCGCATTGCTTGCTGCATTGGATAAGGTTGAGAGGGGAAATGGAAAATAAACTTTCTTTATGTTTAGTGTTTTTGTAGTTTCTAAAGTATTTACAAAAATTATTGTCTGAAATAAAAAATATGATTTGATTTATAACTCCTTCATTTACAACTGAGCGCTTCTGTACTTTGGAGGGTGTGGTAAGCTGTAGATGTATTGAAGCTAGTACACTTTAAATATAAAATTAAAAATAAATTATTACTACCATTCAAAATGGGCGATCGTATGATTAATAAATTTACCTGATAGTTATCGCTTTAACTCGAAGCTTTTTTGATTGTTGAATCTAAACGACTTGTATCACTGGTTTTCTTTTGGTCCAAATACCTGAGAGTCAAACTGACTACAAACATATAAAATATATATTTATTAGTATGAAAGAGGGAATATCTAACAAGATAAAGTTTAACCCAATTGATGCAAAAATATTCCCAAGAAATTGCAGATTTTCTTCATAACTGATCCATGCTAGCTTGAAACAACTGGAGCAAAAGTATTTCTTCAGAACTTTGTATACGCGAACTCTTTATACCGTGTGCATTCAGCGCCGGAGGATAAGATTCAGTTCTCTTGTTGTGAATTTCCAATAAACAAGATTATACAAGGTCATTTATTGTAATAACAACGAAATTATCTTCACATGTGTAAATGGATTTAATAATTCTCAGAGTATCTCAAAATATGCGTTTCATTGTTGCAGAATACCAATGCGTCGCTGGCCTGAACATCATCAGGAATGCATCACCACGAGGCAATGACCAGCATCATCGCAAAATGGCTATTCAACATTGGACGACATGGATGAAAGTTGCATTCATACCCCTCATACTGCTTGCCACAACCGTTGCCGACTTCACAACTGAATGTCAACGGCCTTGTGACTGCAGGTGGCAATCTGGCAACAAAGCAGCAATCTGCTCCAACTCCAGCATCAAAACTGTACCAGCAAATCTCAGCAACGACATTCAGATACTAGATCTCTCCAATAATAACTTGCACCAGTTGTACCAGGAAGCGTTCAAAAAAGTCGGCCTGAGTAACTTAAAGAAACTTTTCTTGAAGGAATGTAGCATTGAGATTATTCATAAGACTGCTTTCGTCACTCTCGCAATAATGATCGAACTCGATCTGTCAAAGAACAAAATTCGTCACTTGCATCCCGACACATTCAAAGGCACGGAAAAGTTGAGATTGATAAACTTAAGCAACAACTTCATCGATAAGTTCGAAGACGGACTGTTTCGTAACTTGAAGTTCCTGCAGAAAGTAGAAGCAAGCAATAATCGAATAGCTCGGATCGGGACGAAGGCGTTCGTGAATCTACCGCAATTGAAGATTCTCAGGTTCGACGGGAACAACCTAAGTCATATGAAGCCGGAAACTTTGATGGCTTTACGGAACTTATCCGGACTGGATTTGCACAACAATCCTTGGAGATGTGACTGCAATTTGCAGACGTTCCGCGATTGGGTGATCAGTCACAATCTATACACGCCACCTACATCGTGCGCTGAGCCAGTAACGGTACAGGACAAACTTTGGAACGAGTTAGACTCGTCAAACTTTGCGTGCCGGCCTACAATCCTCGAACCAGCGCCCGAAGCGACGGTCAAAAGTTACGACGAGAACGTGACTCTAATTTGCAAAGTCGTTGGGAACCCTAACCCTGAGGTTTCCTGGCGGTTCAACGGGAAAATGATCGAGATGAAATCGTTCGGGGAATTACGATACACTGTGACGGAGAACACGATGGATTTGATTCGATGGGTGAATTTAACCATTATAAATGCTCGATACAGTGATAGAGGGAACTATACTTGTGTAGCTGAGAACCCTGGCGGCCGTGATGAGAAGACCTTAGCTCTAGTGCTGTCTAGATACGGCCCTGGGACTATAGCAGGAATGGACACAGATTCTTTCGCTATTTTAGTGGGGTGTCTCACGGCAATAGTAATAATTTTCGGAGCTGCATTGGTTTTCTGCTACTTCACAACCCAGAATAATGAAATTAAAAGACTGATTAAGAATGACGCCAGGTCTTCTAACGGAGAGGTTCTAATAGAGGGATCAGTTGCCTCAGAGATAGACAAAGGGGCTAAGATAGAGGTGAATCCTGTGACGAAGCCACCAAGGAAGTATGAACCGCCGCCGTCCTTGACCAGCGAAGGTACTGAGATGTCGGATATGAATAGAACATTATTAGAAAATGAAACAACAATAGGTGAGTACATTTAAATAAACTCCACTTGCATAATCAGTATTCGAATAAAGTTGGCCAACCAAGATGAAAGATAACAACTCATTAAAAAAAAAAAACATAATGCCGCTAGTATTGCAGATGTCAATAAGCGACGGTCACCGCTTACCAACTCATGGGCCGTATATTTTTTGCCTCTAAACTTAATCAAAAGCTTTTTTTTAATGAGTTGTTATCATCTTGGTTGGCCTTCCATAATTTTACCGGTATCCAAACCCATTGCTGTGATGAAGGGTTAAAACCGGTTTCCACCCTTCGTCACAGCAACGAGCATTACTGCTTGACGGTACAATATGAATCTAACCCGAATACGGGTTATGCTATTTTTGTGGAAGAGAATGTAAGATTTTCAAACTTGCTAAGTACAACCTCTTTAGACCATAGTTAACTCATAATAATGTAAATTCCCTAGAAAATATTCCAATCACGTCGTCCTTACCTTAATTTCATTTGCATTATTTTCCTGCCGTCGTCAGCACAAAGGACTTGAAACATACAATTCGGACAAAACAGTAAAAAATCATTCCACTTCAACCTTTCCTTATAGCTAACTCTTTGACATTCATATAAAACATTTTGACTACGTATTGTCGGCAGAGTACCTTTTTTAAAGTCAGAGTTTCCTTGGATTTGACTACGACTAGATTTACGTACTAATACAGATGATGATAAATGACGGCAGCAACGATTCTCATCCGTGTTATTTCGTCCGTAATTTCACGATGCCGCTATCTTAGCGCTGCGGGACAAAAGTTTGCATGTTCTGTATAAATTAGTTCTGGATCTGGATGTTGTTGTACCACGGTGCTCGTAGTTACGAACTACGTTACAGGAATTCCTAGTGTGGGGTCAGGACTATGTATGGATCTGTTGGGACTAAAATAATGACCACTTTGTATTGATGAGTGAAAAAAGGTTTGAATTAATTATTGTTTTCAGCTTCCACCGATGACTCCATGCACCAACAAGAAATAGAACTAGCGAAGATATCCCAAGAGACTCTGCTCATGGATCGGTTGACCCAAGAGCACCAAGCATACCCTCCAGACCTTCTCTCATTCCCTCTCAGAGGACCTCAGGTGTCCCCTGGGACCTCACAAGTACAGCACAATGCAGACAGTCCTATCAAGTCTCCAGGGTATAGTGTGACATCTATCAACAATATGTACAGAGTCCAAGCCCCATACCAAGGGTCTTCTCCACTCCTCAGTCCAAAAGGGTACGTAACTTTACCCAGAAGACCACGAATCCCTGATAACAGTCTGCGTCCTCAGGTTTTCTCCACTCTAAACGGAGTCATACCTTACTATGACTCCTTCAACATGAAACTTTTCGGTCATGGAGGAAACTATTACAGTCTGAACAAGAGTGAGATAGACTTGGGTCCAGTTGGAAAGATGACATCCCAATTCCAGGATTCTGAGGAGCTGGAACCAGCTCCTTCTCCTGCCCCTGGGACGCCTCACGCTACTATACCCAGGAACAGCTTGAGTTCTCCGAACATCCACAATCAGCTCCTAGCGTTGCAGAGTATGGCAAACCTGAAGGCTTCCGAGAGACCTTTGAAGGTCCTGCTGATGGAAAACGAGAGTATTCTGCGTAACCCTAAAGATTTACGGATAAATTACTGTGTTAGTACTACTTTAGGAAGACGGACTGCTCCTAAACCTCCTCCTAAACCCAAAAAAAGGAACTCTTGTGATGTGAAAGAAGCGTATTTGATGACCAGTGATAATGCCACGCAAGTTTAGTCTTGAACTTATGAATTCATAAAATAATTCTAGAATCAGTGATAATAATCTATAGAATAATCGTGTAATAACTCACTTTAGAATAAACATTACTTTTTAATGTCTCTGAGGCATTACATCATCAAAATCATCAGCCCACATAATTCCATTGCTGGACAACTCTCCCAATAAGCACCACTGAGCCCGATGTTTGGCTATTCTCATCAAACTTCTGCCCGCAGAAGTCATCATTTCTAAAGTCATCGAGCGATGATCGACGTCGAACTGACGATTCAGTATTGGAAGGCCGATGGACCGCTGACATGATCGATGCTGATGACGGGTTGCAGCAAGTCAATGAATGAATAAAAGGAATGGTTCAAGACAGCTTGTTGACGCTTATTGGGAAGGCTTTTAATAATAATGATAAAAATACTCTTTTAAAATAAGTTGTCTTGTCGGTATTTTCTTTGAATGTCAAACACTACTGTAATTTTGTAAGAACATATTAATAGTATTTTAAAATCGTTATATATAATCTAGCAACAGAACATATTCATAAAGCAGCAATATATTAAGCAATGTGTATCCATTGAATAAGCCTAATATGTGTTTTTTTGTGTCATAATTATGTTTAATCTGATACCTTCTTTGTTTTTGCTGTAATTATATTTGTTTTTTCTAATTTTAACTACGTCTTTTATAGTTCGACACAAATAATACTGCAGGGCATTTTGCAATGTTTCTCAGTATTTAGGTCTAGCCACATTTAAATCCATAATGTTGGCCGCCTTCCAACGAAATTAGACAATTTGAAATAGTTTCCTTTTCACATCGATTTTATGCAGTCAAATAAAGTACATGATATTTTATCAAACATTATTAATTTACGAAGTTTTTATAGAAAATAGTAATATATAATATGTAATATATATGCATAACTATTAATGTGATATATTTATATTTAAACAAGTTCATATTTTAAGGCTCTGCAAATCTAACAACTCACTTGTAAACTATTAGTTTTTTTGAAAACTAAACGACATGATATTAAAAGGAAATATTTGTCAAGTGGTTGTAAAAGTACGCATGAAATTACTGAAAGCCACCACCATCGCCACCGCCATCGCCACCGCGCCAATTTGTACGGATCTTATGTTTTGGTAAAACCTAATTTATTATGTATGCTACTGAGTCTGTTTAGTTGATAATTACAGTTTTGCAACTTCGATAAGAATTATCATTCAAATATGATAATGGGCTCCGAATTTCGTAATTTACACAATTCCCTCACCGAGCGATTGTAGCGATAAAAAGAACGAATTTACGCATAAAACCGGTTGATATCGCTTACAACTCCGGCGTGCAAATGAGGCATTATTGAGGTAGCTTAGGACTGTGTTTTTTCCCGGTATTCTACCTGAAGTTTATTGCTGGGAATTCATTATCATCATGCCTAATTTTATATAAATAACAGTCTTGAGAAACAGTTTTTTTTAATGTTAGTTGGAGGGTGTTTCCCTCATACTGCCCACCTGATGATAAGCAGTTACTATCGCCCTATGTTTTATTCTAAACAAAGGAAATTGATGAATTGCCTGAGTTGAACATGAAAAAAGTTGTTTTATACCACTGGCAAAAGGCATGCCTAAGGCAAGCGGTTAGCCTATGGATGCTTGCAACACCAGAGGTATTACTCACGCATTGCCGACCCTGAGGGTATATACCTCATGGTGAAGAGTCTCATATGTATGTAATTTCATCGGTACCCATCTCGTCAAACCAGAAACCCGTATTGTGAGTATTACGTTTTGGCCGAACAAAATTGGTATAATAGATACCGACTTACTTTTTCAGATACAGAAATTTCGAATAGTAGTGTGCTGCTGTATGACAGTCGCCGACGAAAACTGGTTTCTGTGCAAATGCAGCCTCAGAATATATTTGCACAAATGAATTGAATTAAATGAATAACTCTATTATTGATAACGTATTATATAATTACAAAGTATTAAAAATATTGCCATGTATGTATTTAAACATACCAGCTATAATGTTAATTTATTTATTGTGAGTGCATCATTTATTTGTGATTTCCTGCTGCGTGGTATAGAATCCTTTGCCACACTGGTTGATTGACTGTGAACTTTTCGAGGAACAGTATGGAATACAAAAAAAAATTAGTGAAACGACGAAGAAGTTTGTTCGATAAGTATGAAGTGTGATTCGATTATTATAAATCAAATCATTATGAGAAGTGCTGTCAAAAACAAATATAGTTTCCGCTCTCTGACTTAGAAAATATGTATAGATACCGAGGAATCCGACAACGCACATCAAAGATATTTCTTTTAATGCTAATTTAATCATGACACCTGCTGAATATAATGTGCATATTAATTTAGAAGGTGTTATTTTGTATCGAAAATAGTTTTTTTATGCCTTCGTCACCACGCATTTTGTTACATGATTTATCTCTTTAAATGTGCGTAGCCAATAAATACTATTAATATACTATTATTTAGAACTTAGGTACATAACATTATTTTCATGTTCATATTATAAAAATAATGTACATAATAATAAAACAGTAACTAGTTATTTGTATAAAATTATATTCAAGTTTTTCATAAAATGTAAACTTTTACAAATAGTTGAAATATTAAAATGCGTTCGTAATAAAATATATCGCTTTTATTTGCTAGTTGAAATTCAAAGGTTTAAAATTGTATAAATGTAAATAAATAATAAATTATAGCTAATGTTATATGTAAACACTATGATTTACATAGGTAATTACATAATGCCGGTATGCTTGACTCACATACGGTTTGTTCAGACATGTTAACTACCTTCCTAATTTATTGATGTTTATCATACGTCTTAATTACTTTATAATTTTCAATTGGTCTTGTTAAAATAATTATCATAGTCTAGACAACGCCCAAATTTCTTTTTAAACGATTTTTTTATAGAAAACAAGTCTAATTAAGTTTTCATTAACTATATGCTCAAGGTTTTGAATCGTCAGAGGGTTTGAAGAGTAACCCGGTTTTACTATTATATTGACTATTAAAATACACTATCGTAGTCAGACTTTAGTTTGTAAAGTTGTGTTAAGGGCCATGCCACACTGTGCGTTGGGTTCCGCATTGTTAATATCACACAAACATTGTTTTCCCGCTAAGCTAAAAATTACATAATCTCTCGCATATTATATCGAACACAACTTAGTTATTCATAATAACTATGAATAACTAATATTACTGACATTAATTGAAGGTTTTTCCTATTGTAAATCACCGTATATTCGGAATATACGGTTGTACGGCACGTGACAATTCCAGTTTCACAATCTGAATCATAGTTTTTGGAATAAAAAAGAAAGGTTTAATTCTTTATCCATATCAGGCTAGTTCTTACTAGATGTTACTATTTTCCACACGGATTTTTATCAGTAAAACACTATGAAGGCACGTTTTTGATAGTCATGTCACTAGACCTAGCTTTTCGGTAATACGCCATCGGTGTGACTTTGTGGGTTAACACTTTAAATCCCAAATATCCCAAAAATACGATCGGGCTGGTAACGATCCAACTTAGTTGGTAGGTATAGCCCTTGTATATCATTTTTAGGATATTATTAAATCTTATTAAAGTACACACTTTAAATCCCAAATGTCGATTACGATCGATCAGGCTGGTGAATCCAGCTTAGTTGGTAGGTATAGCCCTTGTATACCATTTTTAGGATATTATTAAATCTTATTAAAGTACACACTTTAAATCCCAAATTTCCCTATACGATCAGGCTGGTGACGATCCAGCTTAGTTGGTAGGTATAGCCCTTGTATACCATTTTTGGAATATTATTAAATCTTATTAAAGGACACTTGCAACTGATAAAAAAACCCTTTTTGATTATTCTATTCTTAACAGTTCTGAACCAAAGTATCGCAATGCAGCGTGTTGATCGCTCTCTAATTGATCCAAATTTTTAAATTTATGTCTGAAAAAGCCGTAAGTTTGTATGGATATGAAACTGAAGAGATTTGGATGGACCAATAGTGTGGAGTGCAGAAAATGAATACAGTAATAAATAAATACAATTTAATGTCTCGTTTTATTTAAACCCGTAGGCTTGGGAACTGACAAAAGACACTTAAGGTTGGATAAAAGGTCAGATTTCAACACATTTTATTTTGTTATAAATCATACGCTCTTTACGTTAAAGTTGAAAATCAATGTGCTAAAAGTACATTGCTACTTTTGGATTCGAGCTCACGACTCAGATATCGAAGACATCATGAGAACCATACCACTGAAGGAGGAACCATTTGTTTAGGGATATGGCAATTCGGTGAAATAATATTAATTAAAAACAGTTATACGTGTGTGCACAGTAATTAAACCACAGTAATTTTAAAAATTTTTTTGGATTATTTCGCTCTCTTTCCAATAAACGTCGACACAGTGAACACATATATATATACATAGAGGTATTTGCAGACCATGCTATTATGGAATATCCGTGTCGCAACGGACAGTGTAGATAGTCCTTTATAAGTATTGCTTTGAACAACCTCACTCACTGTTTATACACAATAAAATTCCCAGCACATAGTCGTCTCATTTCCTCTGAAACTCACCTTAAATCTGTGTCACTGACCCATTTCACGCAGCCAGAAAGGCATATCTATTCAGCGATGACACGAAGGTGACCTGGCTGTATATATAAATTCTCCGTCCTGTTGTCACCATGTAATTAGCGGTGATATGAGGGGAGTGACATGCTATTTTAAATATTTACGCCGTATCAGGTTTTGCGATGTTTGTGGTGACACAGGCTGGAGACAGAAAAGGCATTTAAGTATAATAAAAATTATAATATTGCTAGACGGAGTATCATCTAGCACCAAAGTAAGCAGAGCTTGTGTTATGGGAACTACATGACTGATATACTAATTATATACTTTTTTTTTGTAACTACATACGTATTATACATAGAAATTACATAAAACGGAGTCAAATATTTGCAGATAATACAAACTTATGTCCTGCGGTGGGAATCGAACCCGCAACCTTCTGCGTCTCAGGCAGGCCTTCGCCCACAGAGCCACGGTCATCAAATAGTATGGAGTGTTGGGCTACCAAAGGAATGGATGACAGAGATGCGACTTTTGAGATGAAAGTACGAGGAACAAGAATGGACAAGAAACTGGTACACGACCGGTTTCGAACTCACGACCTTCGAATTGGAAGTCAGGTTACCTACAGCCTTTAAGACCAACACGACTTATAACATACCCTTAAATTATTGACTTGACAATTATAGGTAGATAATACACTTAACTTAGGGGTGATGTTGTTTGGTATAGACACATACAGCTATGTATGAGAGTTAGAAGATGTGAGTGCTGGGCCATGCATAAAGCAGATGAACCACATCGATGGTGCAGTGGGCGAGTATCCAGCATGAGACGCAAGAAGTGCTCGATTCCCGCTGCGGGACAAATGCTTGCATGTTCTGCAGATATTCTTTACGATACTGAGTGTCGTGGTACCACGGTACTCGTAGTTCCTAATACCCACGAGACAGGGAATTCTAGTTTGGGGTCAAGACTATAATAGGGGTCTCAAGGGTGTTTAAAAAGATGCAACATAAGGCCAGGGTAAAGAATGAAAAAGTGGCCGGTGTAGATGTATTCCGTAGCGTGAATGAATTCTAAAAATTACCAGGTCTAGACAAATACCACTTTCTGTTAGCGTTAACGCCTTAACGCCTACGGAAATGTCACGTGACAGCTGCCAAGTTTTACCTTGACAAATTTGCGTTAGCGTGAAAGGAAAAGTAAGCGTAAGGTATTTGTGTAGACTGAGCTGTATAATATCTTCTCTCAACTTATCTACTTATATTTTATTATGAATTATAAATTCATTGTATTTTTTTTTTTTGATTCCATCTTTGCACGACCAAGTTCGAACCCAAGACTTACGGATCGGCATACTAGGCCAACACAAATCACGGATCAAATAAAATAAATACTAATATTTAGTAGAAAATATGAAATGCATTCAGCTCAAGCCAATTTCTCGCTCTAGATTCAAACAAAATGTGTATCTTATCTTATTAACGTTAAAATGCAAAGTTTATTTACTAAAAAGATACTAAAGCCTTCAGTTTACTCTTAATTGTCGATCAGTTAACAAAACAGTAAATTTTTTAACGGCGTCTTAAAACTTCCCTTTTCTTGACTATACGTTTTTATTCGCTCGTTTAGGCTAAGTTTTTCAAAGGTACAGAAAAATAGCGGAGCAGTCATATAACGGTGATGCAGCAAAAAGTCAATTGTTTTGTTGAAAATGGGGGCTTTATCAGTATAATTAAATTTTAAATTCAGGTAATTTATAAGTTGACGTTTCTTGTTTTTGTAATTTCAATTAATAAAATACAATATCATAATTCATATCAATTAAAAAATATTTTAATAGTTGTTTTTAATCAGATAAATGGGTAAGTTTACACTATAAATTAATCTAGTTAAAAATAAATAAATGTCAAAATTGGTATTAATCTCTCAATAAGTATACTCAATCTTCCTTCGAAAAACTAAAAAATATAGAAAAAAAAAGAAAAGAAACACGCTCACGACTGTATTCCCCATGGTAGACATCCTCAGATACATACTCAGTGAGTAGATCTTTGAGGATACCAAGTAGGGGGTAGTCAGAGGCACGTCCAAACATTACATTTGGTACATGCCCGCGTTTTTACTAGTAGTAAGCATTCCACGTGACAGGTTGCAAGCCCATCGCCGCTTATTGGAACACTAACTATGGGCACATGCCTTCGAAATTTTGGTTCTAGGGCATGCCGGTTTCCTCACGTTGTTTTCCTTCACCGTTTTGAGCACGTGTTAATGCGCACATAAATTTTTCGAGTGGAAAAATCCATTGGTGCACGACCGGGTTCGAACCCACGACCTCCGGATCAGAAGACTTACAGACTTACAAATATTGCTTTTAGTGTCACCACCGCTATATAACGTTCGTGATTGATCACCGCTTAGAGAAAACAGCTGAGTTTTAGGCCCACCTCATAAACTTTAATGTTGCTGAATAAAATTGGACTTTGTAATTTTTATGGAATGGAAGATTATTTTTGATTAGGTTGAACATTGCCGGGCAATCACGGTAAAGTTATAGAGTTCTTATATATTCATTACAAAGTTTATTTGAATTCCCTATCTGTGTAGTCTCTATGCTTTCATTAGCAAGAAATAAAGAAAATTGATTTATTTATTCCCTATACACAAAACTAATAACAAAAACAAAAACAGATATCATAATTAATAAACAAAACAAAACAAAAAAAAGACAAACTAGGTGAATTATAATATTATACACAAAACAGATATCACAATAAATATACAAAACAAAACAGACAAACTAGGTGCATAATTTTGTGTTGTGTTGGGTCAAATATGTCCAAGTCTGCAGTTATTACATTGACCCAATAATTACGAGAGTTACAATGAGGCAAAATTATTTTTTCATCCCATCTATTCGAAAAACGACGTTTTGTTCCTCGATAAGTGCGAGCAGAATGGGTCATTCCGGCGTACTTAATAACAGTGACGAAATGACTTTTGAATTTGGAACAATATTTCATTCAAAAGTTTACACGAATTTTGCTTCGATAAATTAAACGCAGAAACTCATATTTATTTTTCTCATAGAGGGGGATGAAAAGCAGAGTGTGCCACACCGTACCAAAATTATTTAACCTCGAGCGACGTACTTTGAATCCCTCGCTACGCTTAGGATTCTACTCTAGAATCCTTCGCTATGCTCGGGATTCAACTCTAGAATCCTTCGCTTCGCTCTGGATTCAAACAAACGCTCTCACCCTCAATACATTATTTTGGTCCCTTTTGACACAATCTACTATTTCATCCCATCTATTCGAAAAACAACGTTTTGTTCTTCGATAATTTCATCTACTATTTGCTTCGATAAAGACTGGTAATAAAAACAGCGCGCCTGTCGACGCGGCATTGGTCAACTAAATAAAAAAAAAACACGGGAACTTCTTATTCGTTTTTTTATCTAAATATTACAGACAATTTTAATTTGATTCAATTCAGTGAAAGTGGAATATTAACTAATAATAAATACATTATTTTAGTCCCTTGTGATACAATTTACCATTACGTATTCTTCAAAGCTATATCGAATAAAACACATATGCTCACGAAGTCACGACTGAATTCCGACGTCCTCAGTACACAGATTCAAAAAGTCAAAGATAAGTCAAAGCAATACATTATTTAACTTAGGCCGATGTTTGCATAGCATTGGTGTTGGTATTTGCTCCGTTATAAAAAAAAACAACATTCAATTGACTTACGCTCTTGAAACAAAATTACTGTTTGCAAACGTTATGGAATTTCGTTTATCAAATTATTATTTATTCCCAAACGAATATGAAAATATATTCACCTCTGTGAGCCAATTGGTTTCAACTAGTCTTTTGAATTTATTTGTTATTTTTGGGTTTTTTAACACAAAAATGCCGTTTTGTTCCGGGTTACTAGAACCAAATGAATAAATAAATAAATAATGCTGGTCATTTTTCACACAGCATCATCTAGCCTCAAAGTAAGCAGAGCTTGTATTATGGGAACTACATGACTGATATACTACCTATATACTTTTTTTTTGTAAATACATACATACTATACATAGAAAACACCCAGATCCCGAGACAAATATTTTTATAAGAAAACATTTGTCCCGAGGCGGGAATCGAACCCGCAACCTTCTGCGTCTCAGGCGGGCCTTCGCCCACTGCGCCACAGAGGTCGTCAATGAATGTGGTATGCATGAATGCATTCGAAGGCATGTGCCATCAGTTAGTTCCGATAAGCGGAGATCGTCTTGCAACTTGTCACGTGGAACGCTACCGGTAATCGCTAACTACATTTTCGATTGGAAATATTTCACATTTCAAGGTGTCACGTCGCGTAAAATCTTGGAAATAGTTCGCCTACAATCATCGAGAAGGGTAGACACAGTAAAAATGTGAAAAGCTGGTTTAAAAAAGCCGTGTTACCCCGACTTCTGATCCGGAGGTCGTGGGTTCGAACTCGGTCAAGCAAAAATGATTTTTCCGCTCGAAAAATGTATGTGCGTATCAACACGTGCTCAAAACGGTGAAGGAATACATCGTGAGGAAACCGGCATGCCCTAGAACCAAAATGTGTTATGTGTTCCAATAAGCGGCGATGGGCTTGCAACCTGTCACGTGGAATGCTAACTTGCAAAACGCGGGCATGCACCAAATGTAATGTTTAGACGTGCCTCGGACTACCCCCTACGTGGTATCCTCAAAAATTTACTCACTAAGGATGTCCACCATGGGGAAGACAGTTGTGAGCGTGTTTGTTTGTTTGTTTTTGGTTTATGCTTGTCTGAGCTTGCTGTTACTATTGGCCAAGTTTTTTATTTATACCTCTAAAGTTATAAACAAGCGAACAGCCTGCCTTTTGGTAAGCGGTTACCGTAACCCATGGACGCTTGCAACACCAGAGGTATCACTCGTACCTTGCCGACCCTGAGACATAACGGGTGAAGTCATGTGCCTGAAAATTCACTGGCTAAATAAAATAATTCAATAAATAAAATAAATCAATAATGCTGGACATTTTACACATAGCATCATCTAGCCCCAAAGTAAGCAGAGCTTGTGTTATGGGAACTAAATGACTGATATACTACTTATATACTTTTTTTTGTAAATACATACATATTATACATAGATTCATACATTTTGGCTCAATCCCTGTCATGATTCTGTCAATACCATCTCAAGGCAGAATAAAGCTGGTTATTGCATTATTGATTAAATAATACCTAATAATAGAACGAATTATATTAATATTTTTCAAACATTCGTCATCAGTTAACATAATTATATTTTTTTTACGGTTAACCGTTTATAATACGTCTTTATCGCGTTCACCTTTTTTATTTTTTTCCCGAAATTTCGACTGTGTTGCATGTTTAAAAGGCGTCGGGAAAATAAAAAAAGGTAAACACAATAAAGATCCGTAAAAAACTATATTAGGATAAGATAAGTTAGGATAATATTTTATTTTTGCTAATAAGCTCTAATGCCTCTATCATTTAACATCTTTAACACCTACTTACATAGTTAACACGTAAGATGTTACCTAGATGTTCACTATAAGCTGTGGCGATTGTCGCGATTCCAGGCACGCGCATAGGACGGCAATAAGCTGACTTCGGGACGTGTACAAGACGTCCGACGTTTACGGACGTGAATACTGCCGGGGCCCGTTTGAAAAACGTCGACATTACCCGCTCGATCGCCTTTTGAAAGGTTAACAAACAAATCCGTTTTGGGGAGTGAAATTAAAATGAAAAAGACGTTAAATGAAAATATATAAACGCATTTCAATGGAATTTATTCTATAAAATAAAAACAACGCGATGCCGACCCTAATCCCCGTAATTGGTATAGGTACATACGTGCGTCCAAGGGTTACCAATTAGGTGGTAAATCGAAATATATTTACGACCCCGATCGTGTGGCCGGGGGGATCCGGGTTCGATTCCCGCTGCAGGACAAATGTTTGTATGTTCTGCAGATATTTGTTCTGGCTCTGGATATAGTGGTACTACAGTACTCGTAGTTCCTGATACTAGGGAATCCTAGTGTAAGGTCAGGACTATAATTCGATTCCCGTTGCGGGACAAATACTCATACTAATTTATTCATCGTAGGAACATTACCGTATACTTGGTTTTGTCAAATTAGAGTAACAATACCGAATAATTTGGTCAATTATTTAAAGCCATTAAAACAGACAAGACACAATGATTTCAGAATGGGTTTGGGTCAAATAAATTCGTTTAAATTACTATAAACATTATACAGACAATGTATGAAATACAATTTTAAAATTATTATGCTACCTACTGTAAAGAATTGTCAAATCACATTAAGTACACAAAATAAAAAAAAAAGTTTCATCTGCAAATATTTGTATCGGGTCTGGGTGTTTTCTATTTATAATAAGTATGTATTTACATAAAAAAATGTATATAAAGGAGTATATCAGTCATGCATTTCCCATAACAATCTCTGCTTACTTTAGGGCTAGATGATGTTGTGTGAAAAATTAGCAGATTTATTTATTTATTTATATAATGGCATTTGCATGATTGCCCAAATGCATCATTTCAAGAAAGTATGTTGAATGGAAGTGAGTATGTATTATATTTATCAGATTTAGAACGATCATCAGGTCTCATCATAGATCTGCATCATGGCAGGTGACAGATGAAGCGGATGCCGCAGTGGTTGATGTAGGTACTCCTCAACTTCTTTCACCTTCGAGTCCTCCGCGTCTGGTGCTTGGCTCGACGGCGGCTTGCTGGCCGCCACGCCGTCCGGTTCCGCTGGCTCCTCTGAAAGAACTTTGCTGGTCAGAGTAGCCGATAATCGATTTAAAGTACAGTCATGCGACTTACTAAAACTACCTGTGAAACGAGACAGTTTTTTTTAATGTCCTTCTCCCGAGAACTATAGATTATCTTCTTAAACGCTTTGTTGAATACTTGACTTAGAAATTCTCGAAGCAAAAAGTTTTAAAATCCATATTCACTATTGACTTTTTTTACATCTATAACAGACACATACATAATTTTGACCCCACACTTGAATCCCCTGAACTTGAATCAGGAACCATGGTACCATAACATTCAGACCAAAACTAACAAAACATTATCATTTTTTAATCGCGCAAGAGGTTCTATGAATGAATGATATTTATTCATTTCATTATTTTATTTATTCAAAAACAAATTAATCATTGTGTCGGAATATATTCATATAAAATATACTTAATACCTACAAGCTTAAAGCTAACTTTAGCTTCTTCTCACTCTTAAATTTTTTAGTAGGTAGGTATTCTTTAAAATGTGAGCGTTTCTTATTCACGCCTTAAGAAAATAAACTTAGCATTCCAAAACTACCTCCATTTTCATACTTCCTCTGTACCCTATCTCCTGTGTCTGTCACTGCAACCGGGGGTTATGCTTGAAATATCGTGCACGAGATAATAAATGTCGAACAAAAAAAATGACCTACTACCTAAATAAATTAGTTTCAGCTAAGTAGGCCAACGCTCAGAGAATGTGGAACACAAGGCTTAGCGACAGTTATATAGTATGTAATTATTAGATATATCCAGTATATTCATAGTTTGTGGTACACCACTTAATCCCTTTAATCTATCGTACAGTCCGTTCCATTCAAAGGTTGTCTGTTTGAGATCTAATTAGCGATGAAACTGTACATTGTACACCATTGTAAAATTTTGTAGTACTTATTTTAAACTGAAATATTATTTGGTGAGCAATAAAATATTTTCTATGTACATTATTTTCTAAACAACGGTTAATTCGAGGCAAGAAAAGTATTATTCTCGCCCATACCTACGGGCGTCAATCGAGATGTGACGTAATTTCGAAGACGACACTTAAATCGAGAATACGGACTCTGAACTTCGCAATAACTTTGCAAATGAAGGACCCTTGAACCCATTTATTTTGGAGAATTAAGCATCCAGACGGTCCAATACCGGGGTCCGTGACCTGTCCTAGTCATTCTAAACGTAATAAGATAATTCAAACGAATTTAGTTGTTTGGAATGTTTTCAAATGAGACATTCATTAGCGCCTAGATGAATGAAACATGCCCAATAAATCCGGACGCAGCATCACATGATTCATCACAAATTGGTCAACGTGAAACTGATTTTTTAAGATAAATTAAAATTTAATACTTACATTATAAAGCTACTTTAATTCAAAACGCAATTGATAGACTGATGAAATCGTTAAGATTCGGTTGGTAATAATTGGGCTTTGTGCCCACATTTTTTTTTTTTTATCATTTTTTTTGTGGACTGTATCTTCTGCTAACTTCCTTAGGCGGATGATTCTGTTAGTGTAATGGACTACATGTAAATTTACATTTACATGTAGTCCGTTTTTCAACTAGATTACATGTAAATGTAAATTTATTAAGATCTAAATTCAAAAAAATAGAGATATGAAAAAAAAAATGACATGACCCTTACAGTCCACTGTAAGCTTCATAAAATCATTCAGGACTTAGGTCTCCATCCCCTCTATCGAACCCTCTCTTTTTCTTACAAGTTGAACCCAGTCCCTGATGAAGGAATCCAGCTCATCATCGACTAGTAGTGTGTTGCAGCGAAGTATCTTGAAAAAAATCTTAAGAAAAAAATAAAACTGCATGGTCCCGGTTCACGTTACTCGGCCAAGTGTAGAGCTTTTAATAAGCAAGAACTTTGCGAACGAAGAAAGTTCGCTTTTGTGTGATGCTGAAGGTGTATTTTGACGAATAGTTTAATGTTTTTAAGTTATCCATTACTCGGGCGTAGAGTGTCTGGTCGTGAAGTTAACCTTACGTTGGGTAACTGAGCGCTTCAGTGCCTCAAAGAGCATTTTTAAGCTGCTCATTAGTAGTGTTGGATGCCTACAATAACGAGGTTCCACACTACACCAGACTATTAAAAATTAAACTTTAAACGATGCATAAGAATCACACAAAAGGACTTAATGCTTTGGGACACGCGCCACTGTGGCCACGAGCTTAACTTTGAAGTTAACTCTATTTTAGCTAAAGATACCTATTAAGGAGACTTAATTAAAGATGTAATGTAAATAATTTGAACCTGTATTATGACTAAAAAATAAAGAAATAAATATACTTACAAATCGTTGCGTTAACTGACGCAACGATCTAAAACAAGTGTTAAGGTTAAAAACTACGTTAACACTGAATTTAAGCAAATTTGTAAGTGCTGGCTCTTATAAATTTGTCAACGCATTAAGCATTGCCATTGAGCGTGGCAATGCGCAGCAGCGTTTTGTGAACGCTTCCGTCTGTTAGTTATCTGGATCAGTTAAGCTATCTCTAGATCGTTTGCAACGGTCTTTAGTTAGCTAGCTGTTTCATCTGTAGTTTTTGTAAGTAGAGTTACTTACAAACATAAAGTACTTAAATGTTTAGAGGCATACAATATGGTAGGTATGATGCTTTGATGTAACAAGGGATGTATCAAAAATATGATTACATTGTCAGATCATGACCTAATGCAAATTACCAAAAGAGTAAACAAGGTGTACGAACGGAAGATTCACAAATACCAAATGATTTATGTATTTGTGAATCTTTCGAAAAAAAGAAACGAAAGACATGAATCCATGATTTTTTTACCCTACTCGTTTATAGAAACAATATTTCATTTTATAATCCTTTAACAAGAACGTATCGACAGTATAGTGAGTTGTCAAAGGATAATTTGGAGCTGGATATTTTTAAATCTAAATTATGTAAATTTAATAAAACACTTAAAGACATCCTCCAGTTTAACGGGGGATTGGTTGCTCATGCACAGTAGCGTGTTGAACCCAAATCTCCATTCAATAAGTAGGTAGTATTATCATTTATGTTTTTTTTTAATATCTGTTTTGTCTTGAGTATTTTAGTAGGTAGCTACATTTTATTTGTTTAATTTGTTTTCCTTGACTTTCTCTGGTTTTCAAAACCTCAGTTGGTGTTTGTCTGCTTAACACTATTTATTGTTTTGGTGTGCGCACATAAGTTTTGTTCCGAACCAGATTTAAACTGTTAGTTATATTTATATATTTAATGTTTGTAACGTGTAATGTGTGCCTTAATAAATAAAATAAAAAATATCCTAACAATTTCACGTATGTAAAAGTTACTGAATAAAAAATGTGGCTTAGGGTCACTATAACATAATCCATACAAGGATTCATTGTATACCGGGGTCTGTTACGTTCACAAATTATAGGGAAAATGTATTTTTGTCAGGATTCATTTAAAAAGTGTATATAATTGAATAGCGCACTCTTCGTTCTAAAAGAGTTGGTGAAATTATGGCACAAGTCATTGGAACAAAAGACGGAATTTTGGGGAGTAATGGACTTTTTTTTCTATAAACGAGTTCACCTTGTTCGATTTGCACCACACTAACGCTGAATGAAGGATCATAAAAAAAATAGCAAAGCAGAGTTTGTTGCCTGGTTTTTCTAGGCTTGGTCGCGCGCGAGGATTCGGCGAAAATTCACTTTAAAATTTTAAATTCACATAGTTTTTAAGTTGACGTTTCTATATGATCCTTGTGATTTCAATGAATAAACACCTATTGACTTAAAATCTTCCGACTGGCAGATAGCTCCAGACATAAAATAGTATCTATTTTTCAAACCACGGTTTCTTACTAATAATATGGAGCTACTTATAAAAATAAATATATATAAATAAATAAATAATAAAATATATATAAATAAATAAATAAAAAAAAATAAAAAAAATAATGCTGGACATTTTTCACACAGCATCATCTAGCCCCAAATTAAGCAGAGCTTGTGTTATGGGAACTACATGACTGATATACTACTTATATACTTTTTTTGTAAATACATATTGTAAATACATACATAGAAAACATAAAATTAATAATAAAGCTTTCCAAATGCTTGGTTTTATAACGAGAATTAGTAAATACTTTAAAAAGCCAGCAACTTATTTACACTTATATAATGCCATTGTAAGACCGCAAATAGGGTATGCAACCCAGATTTGGAACCCGTATTATCAAAAATATATAGACTCGTTGTAAAAAGTACAAAAGAAGTTTTTACGAATAACTAATTACAGATGTTTCCGAGGTTATCTTCCTTACACAGAACTCCTTAATAAATATAACTTCCTCTCGCTAGAACAGAGGCGTAAGCTTCTGGGAGCTATGATGCTTTATAATTTATGCCACAACGGGTTTGACTGCACACAACTAACCGGAAAACTATGTTATAGTGTGCCACGGACAGTGCATAGACGTGCGGTACGAGCGGGCCGACTGTTCACTACCACCTCATGCCGCACTAACGCCGGCGTTCGAGCCCCTATCTATCAGCTTGTTCACTCTTATAACTATGTTATAGTGTGCCACGGACAGTGCATAGACGTGCGGTACGAGCGGGCCGACTGTTCACTACCACCTCATGCCGCACTAACGCCGGCGTTCGAGCCCCTATCTATCAGCTTGTTCACTCTTATAACTATGTTATAGTGTGCCACGGACAGTGCATAGACGTGCGGTACGAGCGGGCCGACTGTTCACTACCACCTCATGCCGCACTAACGCCGGCGTTCGAGCCCCTATCTATCAGCTTGTTCACTCTTATAACTATGTTATAGTGTGCCACGGACAGTGCATAGACGTGCGGTACGAGCGGGCCGACTGTTCACTACCACCTCATGCCGCACTAACGCCGGCGTTCGAGCCCCTATCTATCAGCTTGTTCACTCTTATAACTATGTTATAGTGTGCCACGGACAGTGCATAGACGTGCGGTACGAGCGGGCCGACTGTTCACTACCACCTCATGCCGCACTAACGCCGGCGTTCGAGCCCCTATCTATCAGCTTGTTCACTCTTATAACTATGTTATAGTGTGCCACGGACAGTGCATAGACGTGCGGTACGAGCGGGCCGACTGTTCACTACCACCTCATGCCGCACTAACGCCGGCGTTCGAGCCCCTATCTATCAGCTTGTTCACTCTTATAACTATGTTATAGTGTGCCACGGACAGTGCATAGACGTGCGGTACGAGCGGGCCGACTGTTCACTACCACCTCATGCCGCACTAACGCCGGCGTTCGAGCCCCTATCTATCAGCTTGTTCACTCTTATAACTATGTTATAGTGTGCCACGGACAGTGCATAGACGTGCGGTACGAGCGGGCCGACTGTTCACTACCACCTCATGCCGCACTAACGCCGGCGTTCGAGCCCCTATCTATCAGCTTGTTCACTCTTATAACACACATTTTGAGGATATCGACGTCTTTGCGCTTTCCTGCAGTAAATTTAAGAAAGCTGTTATAAATAGTATTTGTGAGTAGTTTGTTTGTCTACTTATAAGAATATGATATGTTTCTTTTTTTTTTAACTTTCACGTTTATCTTTGCAACAATTACCTACTTATTTGTGTTTCTTGTTTAATGTACGTAAGTTCTAGTAATTACAGTTTAACATAGCAAGATCTCTTCTATTTTATAATTATTACTGCAAGCTGTGGATAATGGTGTTGGTAATATTTTAATTTTAGTTAATTATTTTACTGTCATTTATTACTTACTAATATATTACTGTTTGTTATCCCTAAGAAATAAAATAAAATAAAATAAACAACACCCAGATCCTGAGACAAATATTTGCAGATGCAAACATTTATCCCGTGGCGGGAATCGGAAATATTCAATATTTGTAATCGTTGTAAGTGGTCTAGGGAAGTAAAATCATAGTAGATTCTAATGAATAAACCATCAGTGGGTTTTGTGCTAGCTAAAGGATGTAGCGAAATTTTGTTAGATTCCTGACGAATACCTTTAAATCATATCACATCGTGTTATCAGAAGTATTTCAAGTTTAATTCTTAAGTCCAAAAAGTGTTAATGTGAAATTAATCATCCATTTCCTTCTGAAATTAAACGAACCCTAATTTTACATATTCGTACGCGTGTTAGTGAACTCGTAAGGATTGATATCCCTTCGGATTTTGGAGATTTAATATATCTTGTTTTCGTGGAACCTCAAGGACTTTCGAAATATGATTCCGTAGAATTCCAAGAGTGCCTGTAGACTACGAATTATTTGTAGGAAGATTAACAACATGAACCATTCGGATGGATTGTTTAGGAAAATCAGTGCGGCTAAATGCATATCATAATTTGACGACATCTGTGGCGCAGTGGGCGAAAGCCCGACTGAGACGCAGAAGGTTGCGGGTTCGATTCCCGCTGCGGGACAAATGTTTGTCTCGGGTCTGGGTGTTTTCTATGTATAATATGTTTGTATTTACAAAAAAAAGTAAATAAGAAGTATATCAGTCATTTAGTTCCCATAATACAAGCTCTGCTTAGTTTGGGGCTAGATGATGCTGTGTGAAAAATGTCCAGCATTATTTATTTATTTATTTATAATTCCAAATACAATGGTTGAATCGAAGATTTCATAGTAATAAATCAAAGAGTTGGGACTCCTTGATGCATACTAAGTTATAGGTAAAGTCAGGTTCGCTGGAATTATTGACGATCGATTTTACATTTCCTAAAGGATCGATCTAGTTCCTCATTTCTATTGATTTCTGTGTACCTACGGATGAAGATGTATTTGTACTATCATTTATTTGTATCCAGAATCAGTTAAATATATTTATGCATGTGTAGTATTTTTTAGGGATCCGTACCTCAAAAGAAAAAAACGGAACCCTTATAGGATCACATCGTTGTCCATCCGCCTGTTTATCTGTCTGTCAGTCTGTCAAGAGTCTTTTTCTCAGGAACGCATGGAGGTACCAAGTTGAAATTAACATCAAATATCAAAAAATCAAGCCTCTAAGTCAAGGCAAACCTACTTCCCGTTGACATAGAAACATGAAATTTGGAAAGAATCAAGTCCGAAAATAGTTAAACTATGTTTTAAAAAAATAAATGTTTTTTGTGATTCCAAACTTATAATTGTAGTTGGCTAACCGTGACGTATATGGATGTATTTCAAAATATTTAATTTTGACTGTTTTCGTAAATGATTATTTTTTGTAACAATATTTTTTTTTCGGAATATTTCCTTCTTTCTTTCACTTTTAAACTTGAAAATGATATTGAATACATCATTTTGAATGACAAAAAATATATTTACTTATCTTCATATTTCCAGTCGAATTTACGTATCTTCATATTTCCAATCGATACTCAACATCAAATGCTCCGGTAAGATTTCGCAAAAAAACCACCCCATACCTAAAACCGAGCTGCCCTCATAAAACTCCGCTCAGACCAATATTTACTCTCCGACATTATTCTGCCGAAATAAAAAGGTAGTAAGACATTACAATAAATTTCTGCTTGACGACACTCATAAGACACCTGTCGTCCAGGGTTGCCGATGATATATCTCTACGCAGAGACAGATAGTCGGCTAAATACTGCCAGATGACGGAACACAGGCAATTACCTACGAATACCAAATTTGGTAGTATAATAGTCACTACAGTAAAATTAAAATTTTACGAGAATTACAAATCATCACGGATATTTTATGATCACATTTTCGCCTGAGTGGTATCTGTATAAAAAATAACCGATTAAAATATTTTCTACCGTTAAGGTATATATTACTATATATTATTGTTAAGGTATAGTTCGTAAGAAACGCATTCGCTCGACCATTTTTTCGTCGACTTACATTGTAAGACTGTCTCCATGAAAAACCCTTTTATTTCATCGGGTTACAACCTAACTCAGGGTAGACTTAGGGTGTATTAGGCAGGTCTATTATTTTTTTTAAATCTGATGAGATTGCCTACATCCAAACTTACAAACTTTACCTCTATGTAATATTATGAGTGTAGTCTAATAATTTGATTACCTCGGTGGCGTTGAGGACGGACGCACTCAAAAGTGCGCGGGTTCGGTTCGCGAAGAGGGACAAATGTTTTTTTTTTATAAAACATTGTGATGTAAATCAGTCGATATATACCGTTAGTAATTCAACATATATTTAATTATATAATGCTAGACATTTTTCACACAGCATCATCTAGCCCCAAAGTAAACAGAGCTTGTGGAACTACACGACTTATATACGTTTTTTTTGTAAATACCTACATATTATACATAGAACACCCAGATCCCCAGACAAATACTTGCAAATATGCAAACATTTGTCCCGCGGCGGGAATCGAACCCGCAACCTTTAGTGTCTCAGGCGGGCCTTCGCCCACTGCGCCACAGAGGTCGTTTGCATGTTCTGCATATATTTTTTACAGTCTAGATGTTGAGGTGGCGCGGTTCTCATAGTTCCTGGTACTTACGATACAGGGAATCCTAGTGTAGGGTCAGGGTTATGTATGTATGTATGTACTTATTCAGGTATATTTTTTATCAGCGATTTAAGGAGCATGTGTATGCGTTTGCCGTAAGAGGTTGATTTGTTTGTTTATCTGATAACAATGCTGTTTTTGCCAACAATTTTGATTGCATATGCAAATATTTATCTCGGGTATCTGGGTGTTTTCTATTAATAACATGTATGTATTTACAAAAACGTATATAAGTAGTATATCAGTCATGCAGTTCCCATAACACAAGCTATGCTTAGTTTGGGGCTAGATGATGCTGTGTGAAAAATGTCCAGCATTATTTATTATTATTATTATTATTAAGTAGCCGTGTTGGCCTAGTGGGCGATACCCCGACTTCTGATCCGGAGGTCGTGGGTTCATAAAAACTTTGTGGGTCGAAAACATCGTGAGGAAACCGGCATGCCCTAGAACCAAAAATTCGAAGGCATATGCAAACAGTTAGTGTTCCAATAAGCGGCGATGGGCTTGCAACCGGCCACGTGGAATGCTTACTACTTACAAAACGCGGGTATGTACCAAATGTAATGTTTGGACGTGCCTCTGACTACCCCCTACTTGGTATCCTCAAAGATCTACTCACTGAGTATCTATCTGAGGATGTCCACCATGGGGATGACAGTCGTGAGCGTTTTTTTTTGTTTTATTATTAAGTAGTTACAAATAAATGATTTATCTATCTATAATTTTATTTATTTTAGTTTTTCTTTGTTCTTTTACTGGTAAATCGTGACGAATGTATTTTGTACAGCCCTACGCTACATAACATTGTCAGGAGCAATTTACGAGCTTGCAATCAGACGTAGTATGTTATTACAACTCGTTCCCCCATTATACGGGAATTAGACGTCTAATGGCGGCGCAATATTATGGTAGGAACTGCAAAAGTACATAAACTTAGGTACTTAACTGAAAGTAAGTTACTTAAGTCGACGACCTCTGTGGCAAAGTGGGCGAAGGCCCGCCTGAGACGCAGAAGGTTGCGGGTTCGATTCCCGCCGCGGGACAAATGTTTGCATAAACAAATATTTGTCTCGGGATCTGTATGTTTTCTATGTATAATATGTATGTATTTACAAAAAAAAGTATATAAGTAGTATATCAGTCATGTAGTTCCCATAACACAAGCTCTGCTTACTTTGGGGCTAGATGATGCTGTGTGAAAAATTTCCAGCATTATTTATTTATTTATTTATTATTATAGGTATTTATTCAGTAAAAAGTATAATATAGTGGAATAACACATTAGTGGTAGGTATAGTAGGTAGGTAATCTAATATTTTTTTTTTATGAAGTTGTTTGTAAGTACTACATAACAATATTCTAAATACATTTACAATTCAATAAAAAACAACAATTTCAGACCTACAAACTACATTTTTCTTTTAGCAGCCGTGCTAGGTTACACCTGTGTTACAGCTGATAAATACTTCCTTATGTTTGGGCTACACCTGCCACAATGTAGCCCAGGCTTAAAACTAAACAACAAAATAATTAGGTTGGTAGGTAGTTATGATACTCAAGATAATTTTAATATTAAATTTAAAAGTAGAATCGAATAAACAATATATGAAACAGCTAGCTATATAAAGACTGTTGCAAACGATATATCAGCTCAACTGATCCAGATCACTACCAGACGGAAGCGTTCTCAAAATACAGTCCGCATTGCCACGCTGAATGGCAATGCTAATGCGTTGACCTTAATCTCCAGCTCTCTGGTCACGCATCGCTACGAACAGTCGCCCTGAAATATATTTGGAAACGGGAAGGGCAGTGGTACACCTGGAAGAGTTAAGAAAAAAAAAACTAAACCAAATCCAGAAATCCGTAAGATATTAAGATACAGTGATTACTGCATAAATCGGAACGGTTTCGACTACATAAAAGTATATTATTCGTTTTTTTGAATGACAGGTGTTAACCTGTCATTCAAAAAAAGTCAGGAATAATAATAATAATGCTGGATATTTTTACACAGCATCATCTAGCCCCCAAATTAAGAAGAGCTTGTGTTATGGGAACTACAAGACTGATATACTACTGCTATATATTTTTGTGTAAATACATATTATACGTAGAAAACACCCAGACTCGAGACATATATTTGCAGATAATACAAATATTATCTAGTAGTTTTTATATCGGATTGCATTCTCCTCTTGTATTTAATAATTACGTCCACCGCCAACCATTCTCACAGTTGTATACTTTCCACTCCATCACAAGGTTGTCTGGAAGAGATCGCTTTTAAGCTATAAGACCGACCATTGTACTTTTAGTTATATAAAGTTTTTGTTTATTTTGTTATCGTGTGTTGTACAATAAAGTATTTTCATTCATTCATTATCTGCGGTGGGAATAGAACACGCAATATTCTGTGTCTCAGGCGGCCCTTGCGCACTGCGCCGAAGAAGTCGTCAAATAAAATAAAACTACGCTTTAATCCGTTTATGATGTTCCAGTTATTACTATTTAGCAATACAACATCGGAATTTATCGAAACCGTGTCAGTGATACGTAATTGACCCGGGCATGAGTTTGCAGAAATCCGTTCTAATAATATTCATGTCTGAATTCCCTGATATTCAGAGGATGCTTTGTGAAGCGGCAAAACACGTGAGTTGGGATTTTTCTAACAGATTATGCGGACGCTCTCTGCATTGTTTTGGATTTCATGAAGAGAATGGCAAGGCAGAATTAGATTTCAAATAGCCATTTGAATATATTGAAATGTAAAAAAATGACAAAAAAATTTGAAGGTATTTTAACTCCAGAAATAGATTCAAAAGAAACAAAAGCTGCTATAAAATAGCGTGTTCCTGAATTGTATTATTGTTTTCAGTCAATAAAATCCAAGCCCCTGTAAATTCTTCCCCAAATATTTGTCGAACGCACAAAATATAGTAGTAAGTCACTCCCCAGACACCGTTATTTATGTGAATGAGAAGCCCATCGGTGGCTCTCTAGCACAGAAAATGTAGTTTTACAAGCAGTAGCATCACTTTAAATAAACACAGTCAGAACTTTAAATCCCATGACGGGTATCCTTGATTCATACTCAGTACGCAGACACAGTACCAAATAGCGGGTAATTCTGATAATACACCCAAACATGATAATATTTAGCACATGCTCCCCTAGTGCCGTGCTTTCTAATGACGTATGGCGTTAAAACCTATCTATAAACTATCTTGGTAAACAAACAAATCGATTGCGAAAAACAGCATTATAATCCGATATGGTGTTTCAGAGATAAATGGAAACAGACATACAATATTTCCTCTTTATCTTCTTCAGAGTACGGCAGAACTTTAACCATGTGTCCATATTTGTCGCAGTGGTAGCATCTCGATCCTTTTCGCTAAATTCTTCATATAGCTTTGTTTTCGGATGCATCTGGGCCCTTTTCGCCTTGTTAATCCTTCATATAGCTTAGTTTTCATATGAGTTAATCTTGCTACTTTTGAGTTAAATATTCTTCATGTATTTTCACTGATTCTCAAAAATTTGTAACTGACATAAAATGGCGGGCGGGATGGGTGTGCCGGCCAGTGTCAGATTTGTAGAGTTTGGCGACATCTTTGTTTATACGGATACAAGAAAAAAAACGAATGAATGTTAAATTGTGGGAACGACCATAGGTAAGTACCTTGCAGACCACCGCGTCAAACTCAGTCTGTGTGACGTCTAATATAAACGAACGACCAACGCCTTGACGCCGCGTTAACTACGCGTTCTATTTGACCACAGTCATTCTACTGCTTGTAGTCCTATACTCGACTGTGCCAATTGTTTCGATACAATCGCGCAATTTATTTATTGCTTCTTTCCTCTTCATTTCTAATTTGTCAGCTGAATCAGTCCTAAATCTTCGGGAGCTGCTGAAATGTTTATGGGTAACGAAGTTAATTTTAGAGTTTAATTAAAATTTAATTAAACGGGTGCAAACAAGACTGTACCCAAAATCTAAAATCATACTTATTGAAAAAAAAAACGCTAAGCTGGTTAAATGTTGAATACTCGCCACTGTATACATAATCAGTGTGTAGATCGTTGAGGATTCAAAGTAGAGGGTAGTCAGTGGCACGTCCAAATATTATATTACACACAAGGCTGCGTTTTACAAGTTAGTTATGTGGCAGGTTGCAAGCCTATTTTTTATCGTAATAAATAATGCTGGACATTTTTCACACAGTAGCATCTATCCCCAAACTAAGCAGAGCTTGTATTATCTTCACTACTACTAATATATATTTTTTTGTAAAAAAAAAATATTATACACAGAAAACACCCAAATCCAAAACAAATATTTGCAGATGATCCAAACATTTGTCTCGCTGCGGGAATCGAACCCGTAACCTTCTGCGTCTCAGGCGGGCCTTTGGCCACTGCGCTAGGAACATGCCTTCGAATTTTTGGTTCTAATTTATACTGCTGGTATCACAATGTTTTCCTCCACTGTTTAGGGTAACTTTTCGAGTGGAAAATCCAATGATGGACGGCTGGGTTCAAACTCATGATATCCGGATCGGAAGTTAGAGTGCCGCCTACTAGGCTAACATGGTATTCAAATGTATTTTTTTTATTAACCTTTTTGTGGCAATCGATAGAAAATCACGTTCTTAACATATCGTTTTTGTGAGTAGTCATCTAGGAAATATAATTCTGTTCCGAATTTCATCTGAATCGGTTCAGCCGTTACGAAAATTAACGGTTACGTTCGTACATTCATACTTTTGCATTTTTTTATGTTGAATAGCGTAGGATTTTGAAGAAGTATAAGAGGGAGAGTTTCTTTACTATAAAACCTGGGACTTACATAACTACAAAGTATCTTGAATAGTTAATACTGTAAACCCGAGAACTTGAAAACAAAGCTATTGAACCAGAGATCTATCAGGAGGCGATTCTCTAAGAATCTCGTACACGAGAATATCGTATGTTACGAAGATAATTTTTGGCATTATTTATATATAAATACTACCTTCTGCCCACGGCTTACCTTGATAAAAAGTAGCCTATCTGTTATTTTGATATATAAGCTATATTACTGTAAAGTTTCATCAAAATCCGTTCAGTAGTTTTTGCGTGAAAGAGTAACAAACATCCATCCTCACAAACTTTCGCGTTTATAATATTAGTGTAATGTCGCACCCAACTACAGTATGTAGCTTAATCAGACTTTCAGTTAATAGCCTAGCCGTTCGCTGTTTTATAATCCGGCGTATTGACGTCCAGCTTTAACAAAAGGACTTTTTCCCATATTGTGAACAGATCAGTTTAGGTTCTTAGGTTTTTTTTGAACGTATAAAGCCATTTTTCTTTACTAAATAAAAAACCTTTGTGACGTTTTCTCGAAGAGGACATTCGAGGATACGGATCAATGGAATTGTTCTACGACAGTTTTTGCGGCAAAAGTTTAAAGTCGAAGTCGATTCACGAATCAAAGTTGTGGGAACACACGCCACCTGCCTTTCGAGACTTTATTCGGCATGCACTACATAGTATATTATGTATTATCGCGACTGTAGTACATAGTACCTGCAACTTTTTTTTAATAATGTTCCTTTCTGTATCAAATGTAACTAGCTTCTGCCCACGGCTTCGCCCGCGTGGTATCCGGATAAAAAGTAGCACATGTGTTTTTCTGATGTATAAGCTATATATTACTGTAAAGTTTCATCAAAATCCATTCAGTTATTTTTGATTTGACATGTTTAATAGTAGTAGGATAATACATTTATTTATATATAGATATTCGTGAGGAAACCGGCATGCCCTAGAATCAAAAATTCGAAGGCAGGGTTGGAATACCTGGCCTACTTTCTACTTTCTGTTCTCACAGATCAGCGAACTGAGTATGGACCTGAAAATCTCGGTCATCGGGATATATTTCGGCTGTTTATGAAACTCCCTTTTTTGGAGAAAGTTTTCCCTTTAGGTGGAGCCACGGCGTTTCTATCTGAAATATTGCAAGAATTTTGACGTGGTAAATAATATTCTAGAGGCCAAGTTGGTAAAGTACACGCATACCAAACGGGGGGTCGCGGAGATGGAGTTAAAATTTATGGGATATTATAAAATCTTGTTATTTCCCATAAAACATTTTAGGCCTCCCTTAAGATTGCCGCGACCTTGAGCTTTTTTCATCACTGCGTCTTCGGGTTCGTTGACACCATTTAAAAACCTATATTAGGTAGCGGTGGTTCTATGAGCAGTATTCCCTATATTTGATATTTTTACACAGCATCATCTAGCCCCAAAGTAAGTAGAGCTTGCGTTATGGGAAATTCATGACTGATATACTACTTACATATTTTTTGTTTAAATACAAACATATTATGCATAGAAAACACCCAGAACCGAGATAAATATTTGCAGATTATACAAAAATATGTTCCGGGAATCGAATCGACAATCTTCTCAGGCGGGCATTTGTCTTCTACGCCACAGAGGTCGTACTTTGCTATTCCGGTGTTAAAAACACGTTTCTGATCCAAATCTGTTTAATATTGTAGGTATTTCTGCTCTATCAGAAGCTTCTTAGTCACTGTAAAATCTCAGACTAAGGTTAATTCCAAGATTTTCCAGTACAAGATTTATCAAAGAAAAGTTGTGTATACCCGAACTGTAGCATTCCACGTAACGGATTGTAAAACCATCGCCGCTTATTGGAACACGAACAATAAGAGATATTAGATTTTTTGATTCTAAATATGTTTTTTCTTACGATGTATCCTTTCACCGTTTTGAGTATGTATATAAATGTAATGTATCTGTACACATACATTTTTCAATTCATTGGTTTACGACCTGGTTCGGGGATTGCAACTTAGTAAGACTTGCAATTTACCGTTATCCAGACTAAGTCAGTATCAGATATTTTAACAAATACTAGCGTTCAAATCCAAGCCAGATCAATTGGAGAACTAACCAGTTTGAGAATTTAGCCACAATTCAAAGTTCAGGGATAAACTTATCACTAACTTCATTCGATAACTATAGAATACAGATCGTATCTAGATCGAGTTTCAGGCTGATAATTATGATAAAAAAATGCTGGACATGTTGTTAACACAAAGTCATCTAACCCCAAACTAAGCATAGCTTGTACTATGGGAACTACATAACATTTAAATACATACATATTATAAATGTATTTACCGATGATAATGAGATATCATCATCATCATCGGTAGATCATGTTCACACTTTATCGAGTCTTTTGTGTCAAGTCATAATATTATGTCGAGTTTTGTAACATCGAATAAATCTCGACGTCAAAAAAAACTCTATATCGATCAATCTCTATAAGTCGAGTCTTGTTTTGGCGCCTCTATGAATCTTGTTTTTAAACTTCGTATTTTCAGATGCTTTTTGCAGTAATAAATTATTACAAACATTTTTCCACTGATTGGTGGCTTTCTGTTATATCTGAAATCACTCAAACAGAGCAAAGTAAAAAAATATTTTTTAATTGAATGATTGATACATAATCCCCTTCCTGACGCAGTCCATTTTCATTAAAATGTTACAACGTGTTTCAAAAGTTAAAATAATTCAAAAGGTTTTTATTCATCCAAATTCATCATCATCTTCTTGTCCTTATCCCACATTACGTGGGGTCGGCACAACACATTTTCTTCTCCCACTCTCCTCTATCAGCCGTCATCTCAGTACTCAGTACACTCCTTTCTTAACCATGTCATCCTTCACACAATCCATCCATCTTTTCTTTGACCTACCTCTGCTTTTATTTCCATCCACATTCATATTTAACACTCTTCTCGTAATGTGACATTCTTCCCTCCTAATGACGTGCCCATGCTAACCTATTACTCTTCAACTTTTCCATCACGGGTGCTACTTTCACACTTCCCCTGATATACTCATTCCTTATTTCGTCCATTCTAGTAACTCCACACATCCATCTCAACATTCTCATCTCAACTGCGTATACTTTTCTTTCATCAATACATTTGGTTGCCCAACACTCCGATCCATGTAATATCATCCAAATTACAAAAAGTATTTATTACAAATCAATAAACACCCAAAAGTTACATACATAGTCTTGTCCCAGACTAGGCTAAATATTTGCAGAACTTGCGCATTTCTGCAGCAGGTACTAGATTTACCTCAGGACTGCTTTTCACATCACACAAAGGTTGGCTGGAAGAGAATGCTAACTCGCATTAAGTTCGCCTACATACAGTACTTTCAGTTGTACAATAAGTCATCTTCTATATATCTAAGTATATACATATTAGAAAAAGTTGGTGGCTTTTTAGAGTTTCGAAATCAAGGGCGAAAATGACAACCTTATTGTTTTGTCATGTCCGTCTGTCCGTCAATCAAAAGTTACTTTTGTTGCTTCGCCCCCCACCCCTTCCCTTTTTAGCAAAGCCTGTGAGCCGCCCCTCCTTTCTCTTAGTAACCTTTAGTATTAGAAATATGAGACAAAGTTTACCAAGAAACGTTTTATAGTAATAACAAAATCTGGTTTTCAAGGATTTTCATTTTAGAGTTTTAATTGACAATGATAACTTTAGGAATTATGAGGTAACTTTGAGAACCTTACGAAGCATGTCTGGATACTTCTTGGGCACCTTATTTATTTTCAAAGTCAAAATCAATAGGTTTTTATTCAAGGATCATATAGAAACGTCAACTTAAAACTACGTAAATTTATAATTTGAAAGTGAATTTATACAGTGCCATCAAGTAAGATTCATGAAATATAGAAAAACTCCATTGCAGAGCCAATACTACGCCCAGAGTTTCCCAAACTTTACCATGAATAATGCGCCCCACGTTTACATCCGAAATTTTCATCAGAACAAACTTGGTAAAGAACGGAACTTTTGTTTTTGTCGTTACCTGTTTTCAGGGGCTTTGTCCACTTTGCGGAACACAAATAATTAATGTTGCGACTTTAGTGCGAAGTTGTTGAATGTTTAAGAACATTGTAAGGAATTAAGTCCGGGCCGAATGAGATTGTATAATACAAAAATTCAGATAATTTTTTTAAAGCGGCAAAGAAGCATAAGGCCCAGAAAACCGTTACCAAAACCTATGGTTTTATGGTTTTGGTTTCGCTTCACCAGTGGTATCACTCGCACGTTACCGACCCTGAGTACAGTATCTTCTGCTTGTAATTTCACTGGCACCCATTCCCTTCAAACCGGAACAAAGCAATGCGAGCATTACTGTTTTGCGGCAGATATAGGCGGTAATGATTCCCCAGACGAGCTATTTTATTTTTATTTAAACTGTGTTGTTTTAAAAATAAGCCTCACCAATCGTGTTATGATACCTATATCGTGAAGGAATTATGGGAAAATAACGATTATCAAACATGTGGCTTCATTATGGTCCGTTATCAGTATTAATACCGAATTACGATTTAATTACCGTTTGGGTTAATTACCGAAACCAGCCGCACCGCAGTCTCTGCGTGTAGATAAATACGTTTAGTATGTTTTGTAATAATTACTAGCTACTGGTTACCTTACAACTATTAAAGGAGGAGGTTCTCAATTCAGTTGTTTTTTTTGTTACCTTAGAACTCCTTCGTTTATAAAACAAATTGTAAAATTATTTTTCCATTAAAAAAATATTATTTTTGATACATGAGGCATTGAGGTTATTTGGATGAAAAATGGATGACGAAATTTTATATAGACTTTTATTAATTACCTGTTATTGGAAGTCGTTTATTTGTAATTTTATGTCCTATTATATTTTTACGGGATAATATACAATCTATGTCCTCCCTATGTCCCCCAGGGTCAGCAATGCGTGAAGGTTGTTTGAAGAACTTTTAAAATCGTATCAGTCACAAAACAACTGACAAATTGTTAATCTCCGAAACGACTGATACGATTTCAAAAGACGCGAACGCTCGTACATCCAAACTTATTAACTTTACCTTCTTACAATATTAAGGTATTTTAGTAATAAAGTATTTACGCTATGGGCCCTGTATTTATTCGTGAACTTTACTGTGTTGCCTGAAATAAATGTGTTCCACTCGTTAGGTGTTGAAGCTAGCTCGGAGCTCTCATAGTTCCGATAATAGTTTCATTTTGATTACCTCAATCTATAGTGATCTGAATAAATTAAGCTATCTACAGATCGTTTGTAACGGACACTTTTACGTCATCCTTTACTCTTCAATTAAAGTGAAAACTTATGTTTGTAAGTAGTTTGTAAAATTATGTTCTTTTATAACTACATTGGAAATCGTTTCTTTATATTAAAAAAATACCAGTATAACACATACGATCTTGGTGGCGAGGTCTTATTCTGATAACATTTTATTTTGACAAACATCACTAGACGACAGACATTGGAATGGTTCCGTACATCGGCTCAAATCCTAGAACACGGAACGAATTAGTAAATAATCACATCACGTCGGCCGGTGAGGCGAGAGTCTAATTAGAAAAGGAATTTTTAATGCGATTTAAATCAAAGACAGAGCTTGAATTGACGATAGAGTTTGAATCGAGTTTATTACTAAAGTAAACTACTATAATAAAAATTGAGCATATTTACTATTCGAATTTGTAAATTTTCTAAATGATGATTTCCAAATAAAATCTTGATTATAGGTGACGTCAACGCAACCTCCTTCATATTTATAGTTTTGCCAAGTTTTACCTTGGCAAATTTGCGTTAGCGTGAAAGGAAAACTAAGAGTGAGGTTTTTGTCCATCCTGTGCTTTCAGTTCTCTTATTAAGTACATCATAAAAATGTTAAGAATACCTATGTTCTGGACATTTAAATAAATAATTCTGGACATGTTTCACACAGCATCATCTAGTCCCAAAGTAAGCAGAGCTTGTGTTATGGGAACTACATGACTAATATACTATTTATATACTTTTTTTTTGTAAATACATACTTATTATACATAGAAAACACCCAGATCCCGAGACAAATATTTTCAGATGCAAACATTTGTCCCGCGGCGGGAATCGAACCCGCAACCTTCTGCGTTTCTAAATCATTTCATAAAATTTCAATAACCGAAAACGATTACATTGAAAGTTACATCAAAAATCTGAGTAAAATCTCATAAAATTACTACAAATATGCAGTTCGTTCCTATTTTGAGCTATTTTCAGAACTTACTTTGAGCAAAAAACAAATCGAGTAATCCCTTGACACTCAAAATAGATATGGTTTTGATATAAGTGCATAGACTGAATAAAACAGTTGGATTACTTCAAAATATCAGTCGATTTTCACGTCATATCCGGTGAAATCGAGAAGTTAATAAAACTATCAAGATTTTATAAAAGTTTAGGCAGTAAACTTTTATAAAATCTTGAAAAAAATAAAATCTTTCATAGAATATATTGGCTATCCTATGCAGGTTGTTCATACTTGTTTGTATCTTAAGTTGTTTTGAGACGTGAAAACCTTTAATTGGCATCCTGTTTTTATAAGTTTATCTATTATTTCATCCACTGTTGGTTTTCCTAAATATTAAATAAATAAATAAACATCGATTTTAAACATCGTCGGTACATTGCCCAATATTTATCTTCTGTTCCTGGATTAAACCAGCTGTTCTTCTAGCTGTATATCTTAGTATCATATTATGTCTTCAGGGATTATCCTAGTTTAACGACGTAAAAGAAGATTGCAACCCGAAACCCCACAGATATAAAACATAGTGCTTAAAATGTACAGATAAAAAAGATTTAATTGAAAATAAACGGATGCATATCGAATGCCGAAAGATTGTGTTATTTTTTTACGCATAAATGTGAACAGGTTATACAAGAAAAAACATGTCGCGGATTTTAAAGTTTTGCAAAAATTTAAAACCATTGTTTTCCATTGTAAATTGGTCGCTCGCTGATACAGCTGTGTTTGGTCGGTCAATCTGCAATTCTGCGCCTTTTAGCACGTAAGTTGGTCGTTGTTTTAGCTGGTTGTGTAAATAATTGTGGGTACTTTAAAATAGCTCTAATAGTTATCAGAAATCTTTATTTGCATGAATATAGGTCAGTTAATACATATTTTTTTTTTTAAGGTCCTTAATATTCTACCATCCATATGATGTGCTAATGTCAATTGGTAGAATTAATTTAAATACAATATTGATTATATAATATCAAAACTTATGTTCTAACATTTGAATTAAAAATGTCAATAACTATTACCTACCTTAAACAACTTAATCTAACAATATTCACTCCTAGTCTTTGGTCATAATATTATCATTATTCCCTACTTTGTGGTTCATAAATTCATGAAGGTCATAGAAACATTGGTCCCCTTAACACTTTGTCAGCTTATTTTTAAACAAATTGTATGAATTTGGCAACTTATTGTACACTTTTATTGCATTAACTTATGCATTTCTCATATAAATCTCTAGCTTGAGTTTAGGTAGGTATAGTCTATGTGGATTCCGCGGCATTCCTTACGTATAATATGTATGTATTTACAAAAAAAAAGTATATAAGTAATATATCAGTCATTTAGTTCCCATAACACAAGCTCTGCTTACTTTGGGGCTAGATGATGCTGTGTGAAAAATGTTCAGCATATTTATTTATTTATACTTCGGACTGATAAGTAAAATAGTAGTTTTGTAGTAAGTATTATAATTGTGTTTCAATTGCTATAAAACAGGTTCGGCCTAGTTTAGTCTGTAAACATCTCCGAAAAGCTCCCATACCTTCCTACTTTATAAGTAGGTACCAAACATTAGAAAGTCAATGTATACCTCATCTGTGATTACATTGATAAATAAATAAATTATTATTATAAATTGCTATTAAGTATTGTCGATAACAGTGCCCTATAGTTACATACCTACTGCCAATCTGAAAACGTGGTCGATTTGATGTGACTGACTGTAGGCCTACCTCTAAACGGTCAACGAAACGTCAGCAGGAGAATAGTAAAGTACGTGGTAAAGTCGTAATAATATTCTAAAATTATACCAAACCAAAAGTTCACCAAACTATATAGTCGTTTGTAATTAAAGGGTGAAAAAGGGGTTAGATCGATTCGTCTGCCACTAACATCCACCCCGCAAAGACTTGAGTTCCACCTCATGGAACATGCAACTGTGCCGAAGTATCAGGAAATATTCAAATTCATAATCTTCCTCAATGCCTATCTACAATGTCGGTATATTTTTCTGTTCTGCACTTTTGTTTCAGATACATTTCTGATAAATCAAACTTTGAGAACCTGCCTACCATAGAGTTTTAAAATACTACTAGTTAGTAGTTTTGTACCTAATCAGTTTAATAAATAAATAATTCCTAATCTAATAATTCACGAATCGTGGTTTATATCCCGTATCCAGAAAAATACAATTTCAATTACAAAGAATAGAATATTTATTTAGTTTCACTGTAAAAAAGGTTTAGCACGCCTGTTTTTTTGAGAGACTGGGGCCCGGGAAGGGTTTAAAAAATCTGTATGACAGGTCACCAGTGCCCCACTCCACGGATCGTACGAGAATGCCATTAACATGTAGGAGGAAAGAATATCTTACAGTGTGGTTCAAGTGGCTGAATTTGAATTCCAAATAGCAGAATGGAATGTGAGAAACCATTACAATGTAAGCGGAACTGTAATTGCCATTAAAAACCCGAGCCGCGGACGTGACGACAGAGCGACCGTAGAACGTAACGCGATTAGGACTCGCACGTTCAAAACCAGAATAGCAACGAGTTACTCGTAATATAACCAAAATACGTTAAGCCTAGGTATTTCAAAATGTATTGAATATCTATGTATTTAATTTAAATGACTAACTGAATAACTTACAGACTATAGGTATCTACTATTGCATGACTATTAAAATTGATAATTACATATTTACTATTACAATTATTTTTACATTTATAAGAATAATTGTAATAGTACAAAATTGTATGTTTGTTTTTTATTTTAACACTTGTTGTTTACGTGAATATTGTTATATGTATTTACCAATAAAATGAAAAAAAAATATATTAGGTATATAAAAGAAATAAGTACTTAAATGTTACTATAGCAAATAATATAATAATAATAATAATGATAATGAGTTAGTGTTACTATAAGCGGCGATGGGCTTGGAACCTGTCACGTGCAATGCTATCTACTTGCAAAACTAAGTATACGGAAGAGGGCGTTGATGCTTGCGACACAGTATTGTTTTACTTCTGCGAGTATCATCGTTTTTTCACTTGTTATTTCAACCACATGTAACTGTTCCAAATAAAAAATATTTTGAATATTTTGAAAAAAAAACGCAAATCAAACAAAAATCTATGAACTGAGTATGTATCTGAGGATGGGAAATACAGTCTTGAGCGTGTTTGTATTCTGATATACTGTAAAAAAATCTTACTGTTACTCTAAAGTGTCTACTTCATTTATTTTGTACCTGTTCTTTCTGTGCTTTGTTCTTGTGTCAAATAAACGACACTAGCTTCTACCCACGGCTTCGCCCGCGCGGTACCCGGATAAAAAGTAGCCTATGTGTTATTCTAATGTATAAGCTATATTACGCCCGCGTGGTACCCGGATAAAAAGTGCCCTATGTGTTATTCGGATGTATAAGCTATATTACCGTAAAGTTTCATCAAAATCCGTTCAGTAGTTTTTGCGTGAAAGAGTAACAAACATCCATCCTCACAAACATTCGCATTTATAATAGTAGTAAGATTCTATTGTTTATGCCAGGAGGATGAGTGCAATTGTCTCGATTCCTAGTTACGTTCTACGTCGCTCAGAAACGAAATCGTTGAGGTTGTTCTCCACACTTGTGTCTCGATGGACCGACTTAATATCAGTACCTACTGCTTCTGTTTGCGGTGTCAGCAAAAACGACCACTTTAAGCTTATTATACAACGGTTTTAACTATTGTCTGTAAGTCTAAGCGTGGCTTCGTTCGCACTTAGATTTACCAAGTGCAACGTCTAGGGAAGTTACTTTTTTATACAACTAAAGATGGATACACACTACCAGCCCACCTGCAGGGCGATTACACTAACCCATGTCTATCGAGATGGCAATCAATCCACAAATTATCTGATTATAAGTTATGTAAAAAACGGAACGTCCAATGGGGAACCAATTTCGTTCATTCGTACTGAATCCAAAAACGTATTTTTTTAAATTTTTGTCTGTCTGTTTGTCTATCTGTATCTGGAACGCGCATCACGCTGAAACTACTGAATAAATTCAAATGAAACTTGGCATGATTTGAAGTTATACTACGAAGCAGGACATAGGATACTTTTTATCACTAAATTCAGCACGGTACCCTTGGGAAAGGGGATGAAAGTCAAAATGTGTACTTGGTTGTTATTCATCAACGCGTAGTCCGATTTCATTTATTATTTTTATGTTAGAAAGGAGGTACTTTAAAGATTGTTATTAATGCGTAGTCCAGACAAAAAACAAACACGACTGTCTTCCCAATGGTGGACATCCTCAGATACATACGCAGTGAGTAGATCTTTGAGGATACCAAGTAGGAGGTGTTAATTCTTCACAAATTAACGGTTGATAGTCAGAGGCAAGTCCAAACATTACATTTGGTATATGCCCGCGTTTTGCAAGTTAGCCATTCCACGTACAGGTTGCAAGCCCACCGCTCCTTATTTTGGCACATGCACAAGTTTTCCTCACAATGTTTTCCTTCCCCGTTTTGAGCATGTGTTAATGCACATATAATTTTTTCGAGTGGAAAAAACCATTGATGAACGACCTGGTTCTGACCCACGACCTCCGGATCAGAAGTTGGGGTATCGTCCAATTTTTTTTTTTTTTTTTTTTCCGATGGGAAAATGCATTACGCATGTCCTCCGGCCCGAGGAGAGCCAGAGGGGTCTGTCGGACTCACCAGCTAATCCACTAACAGGGGAGCTAGTGGATAGTCGCATACCGACTAAAAACCCATCGATTTTCCGACACTCACCTTAGTGCCAGTGCGTCGTCAAACCACTCGTCGTCAGACGATTCGTTTGACGGCGCATCAGCACTTGACGGGGCTACGGGTTCCCGGTCGGATTCGACCGCGGCCCTGTCGGTGATTGTCCGCCTTGGGCGGACCCTTCGGTCTCCCCTTTGCGGGGGAGGGGGATTCCCCGGAATATTTAATAAATTCCCCGGCAGCGGAGGCCCGTGCAATGCAGGGCTGGGGCTCCTCGCACCCGGACCCTGCTGGCCTCCATCGAGTGGAAGAAGGTGGCGAAATTGCCGCCGCCTTCTTCCAGCCCTCCTCCTCCGTTGGAGAGGAGCGAGAGGGTCTTGCTCTCGTATCCGCTCCGCAGTCTCCTTCTTTAACATGACGTCTTCACAGAAGGAGACCACGGCCTGCCAGGCTCTGTCACTATCAAGCATGGCCTTGACCAAGCTCAGTAGCGAGAGGTCCTGGCCCACTTTTTCCTCGAGTGCCTGACGCTGCAATATCCAGGCACTACACTCTTGCAGCGTATGTTGCGCCGTGTCCTCGGCCGCACCGCAGTGCTGACATACTGGACTCGCTTCTCTCCTGGCTATGTGGTGCAGGTACCGTCCGAAACAACCGTGTCCCGACAGGACCTGCGTCAGTCTAAAAGTTAGGGCACCATGCTCTCTTTCTACCCATTCTTTTAGGTTAGGCCCTATGGCGTCTAAGGTCCACCGACCATATGTGGCCGATGCCATATCCTCTGACCACTGCTGAAGAGCGACTCTACGAGCCTGCTCTCTAGCGTGGCCTACCTCCTGAGGAGCCAAACGGACTCCTTGCGCACGTCTTTCTATTTTATCAAAGTAGGCCTGGGCAAGCAATGTGGCTTCTCTGTCCCATGGCAGGGACCCTGCGATAGCGCAAGCAGCACCGTGCGATACGGTGCGGTAGCCTCGTATCGCTTTAACCGCCATAATCTTTTGAGGTTTCCTCAGAAGTGCCCTATTAGTGGAGGTTAAAGCGTCCGCCCACACCGGTGCACCGTACAGGGCCATCGACCGTATGACCCCTGCAAATAGGCGACGACATGGAGCGCTGGGGCCGCCCAGGTTGGGTAGAAGACGCGCAAGGGATCCTGCTGCACCTTGTACTCTGGGCATCAGCTGTTGAAAGTGCTCGGAGAAATTCCAAGCTCTATCAAGGGTTAGCCCTAAATATTTCATTTGGGGTGCCACCATTACCCACTCGCCATCAACATATATGTAGGCACCGGCTGGTGGCCTACCTCCCCTACCGAAAAACGACATGGCCACAGTTTTGTTCAGGGAAACTTTTAGTCCCAGCAACCGGATGCGGCCGACCAATAGGGTTGATCCCACTGTGGCCAAGTGTGCAACCTCTTCATGGCTATTTCCCCGAGCGACAAACAGCGTGTCATCCGCGTAACATAATACGTGCGTTCGGGGAAGCAGTGCACCACGTAACGCCCAGTTGTATCCGATATTCCAAAGCAAGGGTCCCATCACTGATCCCTGAGGAACGCCGGCTGTCATGCGCCTAGTGCAGACCTCGCCCTTGTAGTTAAGGTAGAGCACATCCCGCCCTCTCAGGTAGTGTTCTACCAAGTTTCGGAGATATGCAGGCACGGCGTGATACCGTAGTGCCTCGTCGATGCACTCGTAGGGGAGGCTGTTAAATGCATTGGCGATATCTAAAGATACCGCCAGTACGCGCTCCCCTCTCGCTACTGCCTCCTGTGAGATCCGCTTTAGATGAAGAAGTGCGTCAATGGTGGAGCGTCCAGTTCGGAATCCGTACTGTTCCTCTGCCAAATTAGGGCCCTCAGATGTCAGATGCTCGACGATACGGGCAGCAATAATGCGTTCGAGCATTTTGCCCATTTCGTCGAGAAGAATTATAGGCCTATAGCCGGAGGGGGAGTCAGCTGGTCGCCCTTCCTTCCGAAGGAGACATAGGCGGCCATCCTTCCACACTTTAGGGAACCGACCCAACTCGAGGCACAAGTCAAAAAGCTTCACAGCTCGGCTACCCAGGTGCTTCAGGGCAAGTGCAAGAACGCGGCTCGGCAAGCCGTCTGGTCCTGGGGCCGTCTTCTTCATCCGGAGATGGTGTAACGCGCTGCCAAATTCTCTCTCGGAGATAGGGGGAATCTCTTCAGAACGATCAGGGGATGGATCAGTGGAGGTCATGCAAGGTGGCTCATGGGGCGGGCAGGCGGGAAATAACCCCACAACTATATTATCAAGAAGTTGGGGGTCAAAAGAGTATGTGGGAGGCGCCTGATTGCTTAGTTTTTTTCGCACTGAGCGGTAGGGACGCCCCCAAGGGTCCCTGTCGAGGTCTTCTATGAACTCCTTCCAAGCCTCAGATTTGGCTCTGTAGATAGCCACTTTGAGGGCCTCTTTGGCCTGACGGTAGTTCTCATAAAGTCTGGTCTCCTCGTCAGCGATGCGGATCCGCCTTCTGCGACAACGCGTATATGCGCGGCGCGAGATAATACAAGTTGACCGGAGAGATGCGAGGTCGCCCGACCACCAGTATACCTGCTTTCTTTCCGGCAACTTCCTTGCGCGGGGCATAGCGGCATCGCATATTGCCGTCAGAGCCTCTTGGAACTGAACTGCTCTATCATCCACTGCAAGTATTCTAGAAACAGGGCACCAAGCCTGTACGATTGCGGCTTCTTCTACCTGCGCTCTGTCTAGGCGTCCCAGAACCCATCGTGGGAAAGCCATCGATCTGGTTGGAGTGTAGGTACCTCTGAGTCCAGACGAGGAGTAGACCTCGAGCCTTATGTAGCGGTGGTCTGATAAGGTCTCCTCACTCTCAAGTATCCTCCAGTTTCCCGCACGTGCTGCTAAACCAGCAGTTGCAAAAGTAACATCGACTATTGACTCCCCCTGCTGTCTAACGCACGTGCTTGTAGAACCTTGGTTCAAGAGGACGAGGCCAGCTGCAGATGCGAATTCTAGAACAGCCTCACCACGTCCGTTGGTTGCAGGACATCCCCAAGCTACAGACTTGGCATTGAGGTCCCCCATCAGCAAGACCTGCGACGGGGAATTCCTTCGCACAACGCCGTCAAGCACCTGTAAGAAGGCTTCAAGTTCTGCTAAGCTCTTATTTGGGGAAAAGTATACCCCTATAATAATAACTTCACCCCAGGCTGCTGCTATATAACCCGACCCCCTTTCTCTTATTATAAGAGGAAGAGAACGGGCAGTATGAGGGGTATGTATAGCCACCAAGCTGTCCGAGGCGCCGGCCCAATTGGGATCGTCAGGAACCATGTACGGCTCGGCAGCAACAGCGACATCAATAGACCACTCTGCCAATGCCTGAACAAATAAGCTCTGGGCGCAAGCAGAGTGGTTCAAGTTCGCCTGAAGGAGGTTGTGATGTCTTGACCTAAATATATTAGTCTGACATCAGAACCTCCCCCACCTCAACGCTGTGGGTCAATCTTGGGGTTAATCGTGGCGCGACAGCCAATTTACCCTTAACAGCTGGGGGCTTGCAATTTTTGCCACCCATTATGTGACCCGCCGGGCGTCGCGCATCCGCACATACGGCGCAGCGAGGTTCAGCTGTGCAGGTCACAGCTTTGTGCCCCTCCTTACCGCAACGGAAACATAGCTCGCCGCGGTCCTTGTCCGACGGACACAACGGTCGAGTGTGGCCAACACCCAAGCACCTAAAACACCGCATCGGACGCTTATCGAGCGCTAGGACCCGGGCCGAGCTCCAGCCCACAAGGAGTCGACCTTTCTCCAGCATCACTTTAGCCGCTTGAACGGGACATTGGACGATCACAACGCCAGAGTCCCCAGGCCCCACCCTGATCCTTCCAACCTTTATGCTTGCACGCGAACACTCTGCCGTGCCAGAGATCGCTGCAGCAACGTCTTCCCCGCAGACGGTGTCATCCAACCCATTGATGCGCAGGCTCACACATTTTTCGGGGCGGGCAACTTTGGCAACATCCGCAAGAGTAGACCGTAGTCTCTCAGCAAGAAGGTCCGCCTTAGGACCACTGTTAGCGCCTGGAAGCTCCAAGACCCTAGCCCCAGTCGCTGTTAGCCGTGACCGAACCCCCTCGATTCCAAGCTTGGCAAGGTTTATCGAGTCCTTTGCCATAGTCAGGGCCTCCGTGTATGTCACCCCCTTCTCCAGAGCCTCTGGTTGGAGCGTGATTATCACTGCGGCTGACTTTGGAAGACTAAGGTTGGGCTTTTTAATCTTCTTCTTTGACCTGTTGTTATTATGGGAAACCACCGCATGCTTGGCAGGCTGCGGGTGAAGAGTATGCGCTTCAGAAATGGTGGCAGCTGGCTTCTTCTTACGACCTCCTCTCTTGGCCACAGTTGCCCATCCCTCCCTGTCAATAGGAGTAACAGAGGGCACTACGTCATGACTGCTGGAGGGATGTGAGTCAGATATAGCAAGGCCCGACTTTCCAACTTGCTTGCGAGTTCTAGAGGCTACTGGAGCAGGTGGTAGCATCACCCCAACAGCAGGAGACCCTCTTCTCTTATCTGCCGCTAGCGGTGGACGCAGCGTCTTTTCCGGCAGAAGGCGGTCCTCTATGCCGGCTATGCGCGCATTGACAATATCTCCCACAGAAATTATCACTCTACGCACAACCTCTTCAATATCGACCTCTTGAGAGACTGGAAGGGGTGGAGGAAGTAAGGCAGCGGCATTTGACTGCATATTCCTCTCCTCGTAGTCCCGCCTAAGAGCGTCTAGTTCTACCTTCAGGTTGGCAAGTTCCCGGCTGAGCCGGTTGTTGTCAGCCTGGAGGCGCCTTGTCTCATCATCAATAGTCCGCTTCTTGAGACAGTCTATTATATCCCTCATTGTTGTCAGGGACTGGTTGATGGCGCCCGTGACAGTTCCCTTTAAGTTTTTGGACTTGCGAGTTTGGTCTTGTATTGCCTCTACTTCACCCAAGGCCCGCGTCCATAACTCATCCGCGTTCATAGACTCGCCACTCAACTGGGAGTACACCTTTTTGGCATATTTCTTTTTTGTCCCCGTTTGAGGCTCAGCCGCATCGTTTCGATTTAGCCGGTACGTTTCTGCACCGACATTCGCTAAATCCTGCTTAGCGTGAGCTATCCCAATGTGAGTGCCTAAAGCACGACTTCTTCCACGTTTTCCTCGTTGAGCAGTCGAGATCGGAAGGAATTAGAGTCAAGGATCCGCTGTCGGACTCGTCACTGCAAAGAGGGCGCTTACGCCCTATTATTCCGTCTAAAGTAAGACTGTCCACTGAAGCTGTTCTTAGCGGACTCGCATCATAGTCTAAGTTAAGACTCTGTAGCGAGCCCCCAACATCGTTTCTCAGACATCTTCTACTTCTCCTCTCCCGACGAGAGCTTACGCTCTCCTGGCAATTGGTGCCCCCCCCAGAATACGAGGGGCTGCGTGCCGAAGCACGGGGGGATTCTCCACCGGCTGAGCCGGCGGTACCCCCCTGGGGTAATGTTTTTCCACAATTGTCCATTATCATTTGAGTTTTTCCTTTTTTAATGAGGTAAGGTCCTCGGATTGGCGCCCTAACGGCCGGGTTCCCCCCGACCATACTGAGTGCTTGAATCCAAATTCTGGATTCAGGACATTCAGTACTCCCCTCGGCGGGCGCCAGACCATATATTGGGATTTGGTACGGCTATATCCAAAAAGAGGAAAACCACAACCAGCGGCTACACAGCCTGTCCCCTCATTCAGCAGAGTAGGACTCCTTGCCTCTGCCCTGCTTCAATCCACTGCGCCCTCTGCTAAGTCAGAGGGACGCGTGGAGGAGCTCTCCTCCCTTACCCCTTGTCCCCCCCGGTGTTTTGTCCGCGCCAGTGTGCCGATAACCCCAGTTATGGTGCTATCGGCACACCGGAACCCCTATCCGCAACCCAGGGGACGCGCCACGTCGGAGTTCACCTCTCCGCCCACTGGGACAACCCAGCAGGTCCGTGGGGGGTATCGTCCACTAGGCCAACACGGCTTTTAGTCCGATTTCATTTATTATTTTTTTGTTAGAAAGGAGGTACTTTAAAGATGATCCCGTAAGTATTTCAAGGTCATCGGTTTTGAAGTTCAGAAAATACAGACGTTACAACCCTTAGTATTAGGTCCAAATAACTTGAAACCCGGAATGTACAGGAACCATTGAACGTAGGGTTCATCTTAAGCTGGAATCTTATTCTCTGCAGCTCGACGGGCGCCCTAGCCGAACGTTGCGATTTATTAAAATCAAAATCGATTTATTATATACAACGATTTAGTTGAAATTTTGGCCGTAAAGTCACATTAAATTTAAGTGTAGTGTTTCCCGTTATAGGGAACTACATTCAGAACTACATACAAACTCCATACAAAAATAGAAACGACCACGGTTCGGACCACGGCCGTACACCCACGTCCTACAAATTTGTGTGCCTACAGTTGGCTAGTTTTGTGGCACCTTTCTAATAAAAAAAACTGTCTTCGTTATTACCTGGTTTTATTCCATACTACCACAGTAGGTAGGTAGGAGTAAAATCAGGACACGACGGCACAAACTGGCGTAAAATTTGTAGTGCACTTTGTAGTGCACTACAAATTTTACGCCAAAAAAAAGAAAAGGATATAATATATGTATGTTTTTTTGTCGTGTGTGTTTGTTACGCGATTTCTTCGCCAATTGTAAACCGACTTTAGTTATTCTTTTTTTGAATCCTGGGTAACTATCTTCTGAGAATTACAACCTGGGAGTTTTCAAATCTAAAGTAAAAAGCTCCTTTGTTGATAAGAGTACTTCACCGGAGTCTACAGCGTTGCTTAATATGAGACAAAATGTAGTCAAATGCGAATAATTAGTCGGCGGGGAAGGCAATCGCGAACGAAGTCGCGTGTACAGCTAGTAATCAATAAAATTCTTATGTAAGTCCACCGTCCACCATTATTGCGTTAATTACTGGCAACCTTGTCGCTAGACCATAAAAATAAAATACACTCATTCACATATAAAAGTAAATAACACAAGACTTATTGCATGTTACCCCTCAATATTATTATATAGATTCATATAGTGCAGAGTAATAATAGTAAGGACTATAAAGCGTAGGTATTTAAGTATGTAAAAAAAATCAATTTTTTTTTGAAGTCGATCTTTTTGGTGCAATTCGATTCCCGCTTCGATTGAAATCCTAAAACTATAAACAAGTTGGTTTATACAAAAAAAAGATGAAACAATTAGCTATCGAAAGAAAAAAAAAGAAAGAAAGGTCAAGATTCCGTCTGGTACGGAAACGTCCAATGGGAGAAAGAGACACCCGTTCTTTACATATATCAGTCAATTTTCCAGATTTTTCTTTTTATTATACCTATTGCGAACATTTTAAAACAAAAACAGCCGAATTGGTCCAGCCTTTCTCGTATTTTGCGCTTAGAAACACATTTGGACATTCATTATTAATTATAAAGATACCATTAGCACATCAATGTACATAAATTCTTACTTATATTTTCATCTACAAAGCATACAAATCAGAAAATGAACAACATGGATTTTGTAAAAAGGGTACCATTTTTTGCTAAGAGGAAGCCGTGTGATTACTAAAGGCATCTTATTGTACATATCGAGCTTCTGACAGATACCCAGTTTGTCAAGTACTTGGAACGTGTAATTGTTTTTTGTTTCGGGTGTTATATAGCATGTTCTTTATATATTTGTTTATGGTCTTAGTGTTGTGTTACCATACACATGATCAGGAAAAAAATAAAAGTACGACCTCTGTGGCGTTGTGGGCGAAGGTCCGCCTGAGACGCAGAAGGTTGCTGGTTCGATTCCCTCAACCTTTGCGTTTCAATAGGCGGGACTCACGGCACAATGTTTGTATGATCTACAAATATTTGTCTCATGTATTTACAAAAAAATATACCATTATGTCATATAGTTCCCATAAAACAAGCTCTGCTTACTTTGAGGCTAAATGATGCTGTGTGAAAATGTCCAGGATTATTCATTTATTCACCTTTAATTCACTTTAGTCTAGGAAGCTTTAGTTTTAACTGCCAAGCGACACAGAAAATCACTATTAGTATTTTATCCTGAATCCAGCCAAATCTGCTAACTCTTTTCATTTTGCACGGCACAGAGCAACGCACGTTTCACGGTCTTAGCCATTACATCTTTTGCTGTGCACAATTGGTTCGTAGTTCATGTTGTTCATACGTTTGGGCTCTATAGGTTATTGTTATTCATCTATCCCGACCCATTATTACAAAGTAATGAATTCTAAACCTTCACGCTAAGTATTATTGAGGTAATAGCTATGTGGGGCTGTGAATAGGTGTATGTAGGAAGTTTTATGTCAACCTCGGAACAGTATGAAGGTTGCGTAAACTATAATCAAGATTTAATTTGGAAATAGAGATTTAGAAATTAACAAAATCAATTATAAAAAAAAAAAAAATATATATATAAGTTTACTTATCAATTTAGTTATAATCACGATTCAAACTTTATTTTCAATTCAAGCTCTGTCTTCGATACACCAGATTCTGATTCTGATCTAATCAAACAAAACAAAAATAAAACAAACACGCTCACGACTGTCTTACCCATGGTACACATCCTCAGATACATACTCAGCGATTAGATTTTTGAGGATACCAAGTAGGGGGTAGTCTGAGGCACGTCCAAACATTACATTAGGTACATGCCCGCGTTTTGCAAGTTAGCATTCCACGTAACAGGTTACAAGCCCATCGCCGCTTATTGGAACAATAACTGTTGGCACATGCCTTAGATTTTTTGTTTCTAGGGCATGCCAAACGGTGAAGGAAAACATTGTGAGGAAACCCTCACGATGTTTTGAGCACGTGTTAATGCGCACATTTTTTTTCGAGTGTAAAAATCCATTGGTGCACGACCGGGTTCGAACCCACGACCTCCGGATCAGAAGACGGGGTATCGCCCACTAGGCGAACACGGCTTGATTTTTTTGAAGTTTGGGCTTATTCACATAAGACTGACACTGACTGACTGTTTCGTATAAATTTACCTGATCCTTTTTTTTCCGTGAATATACGTTACCTGTGTAATGAGCGGCAGTTATCGATAGAATCGAAACTAATATCCTTTGGATTCCTTTAAATACGTGCTAGATGATCGTGTATTTGGTGAGTACACCAATTAAACCCCTTGTAAACTTTCGTACAGTCCGTTACATCCAAAGTGGTGGTACGGGTGGTAGAGATCGCTATTTAGCGATAAGACCAGCCATTGTACAACATTGTCAAAGTTTGTAGTACTTAACTAAGTTGGTGTGATTTTTAGTGTGCAATAAATTATTTTCTATCTATCTATCTAGCGACGCGTGACAAGAGAGCTGGCTCTTATCTGGGTCAACGCATTAGCATTGCCATTCAGCGTGGCAATGCGGCCAGTATTTTGGGAACGCTTCCGCCTGGTAGTGATCTGGATCAGTTGAGCTATCTATAGATCGTTTGCAACAGTCTTTAGATAGCTAGCTGTTTCATCTGTATTTTTTGTATATACCTTCTTGTACATAGTTGTATGAATAAATGAGTAAGTGTTATCTATCTATCTATCTATTTGATTTTTGACACAATAAAGACAACATACTATCCCAAACACATATACCAGCTCTTTGCTTAAGAGGTCAAATTAGGTTGATCATGGCATAAATTGGGTCGAACGATTCGGAGAATCTTACCCAATCTTTTTATCGAGAGATTCCTGATTTATGCGACTTAAAAATGTTTCGAATCTAATTTCCTTTGGATTCCTTTCAAAACGTGCCTTATCTTATCACACAGATCTAAGACTTTGGTAATATCAAGGAAACTGGAGTTTTTTTTTTGTAGTAGTAGTAGAAAAAGCTCGTCCTGGGAAGAACTACCACAATACCTATTTCTACCGCAAAGCAGTAATGCTCGCATTGCTTTGTTCTGGTTTGAAGGTGAAATTATAGATACTTTTCATCCGTTATGTCTCAGGGTCGGCAATGCGCGAGTGTTACCTCTGGTGTTGCAAGCGTCCATAGGTTACGGTAACCGCATACCAACAGGTGGGCCGTATGCTAATTTTACACTTTAAAACTCTATTTTTTACTATCCAAAGTACTGGAATTACCAAGCTGTAGAGTAAATAGACCAGCAACCGCTGGAAAAAACGGTTCTGTGATAGCGACCACGAATCGGACGAGGCTGTGTAGGAAAGTCCAAGGATCGAATTCTAGTTGCAGTGACATAAAGAAGTCCATGTACCTATGGTGTGAATTACATATGGTAAGGATAGAAGCTGCTATTGATGTGATCAAATCTACCTATTTAACCTTATAATCAACCTATTTAACCTCATAATCAACCTATTTAACCTTATAATCAACCTATTTAACCTTATAATACGGAGATACAATGGGTAAATTGGGGTAAAAATGGGTAATTGGGTCGATGGGTAAAGGTGCACACCATTTTTCAAGAAAGCTTCTTCATCTGATAATGATGATTATGTCTCGTACAATCCTAATCCGAGAAACAGGCAAACTTTTATCATACACATTAACATATTTTACAGAAGTTGTAACGATAAATTTACATATAAAAATCATAACTTCCTACTGTAAAGTACGAAACTTTAGTTCCGGGTACCGGGTAATGCATGCTAGATTGTTCCGCGTGATTTGAAAAAGATAACTGGTTACAGAGCTGGGGAAGTGGGTATAGTGAGTGAAAGTAGAATTGAAAAAAAAATGAGTTTTATATACACTTTTTGTTCGGTGTTGAGCACACTAACATTTATGGCTAACAAAATAAGTAGGACCGTAAAAAAACCGTAACAAAAGAAGTAATTAAATTCAAAATCAGTAGTTTTTTTATTCAATGAAAACACAAAAAAGATATAGAAGAGCTTTTACATAATTAAAAAATAAATATAAGTTTTTGTAAAGTTAACATCTTAACGCCTCGCGCCTCGCATAAATACAAATACGCTCACGACCGTGCTCGCCATTATAGAGATTCTCAGATCGTACGCAGATCTGTGAGGATACCAAGGTAATACGTACAAATATACATATACGCTTGACAGTCTGTGGTAACTACCGCAGCTACCGGCTTAAACTTGGCGCGTAGTGTTCCACGTTTTACGTTTTTATATCACATTTAAAGCATTTCAGTGAAACTAGTTTCATTTCATGTTGAAAGTATTTATGCCGACATTGGGACGCAACTTGGCCTCAGTGAACAATGTCATATTAAAAAATGCAATTGAAGTGAAGTTTTCTCTGTGGTTCGCGCGCAATTATTTTTGATACTTTTTTATGCGTGAGTCTTTTTTGTTTTGACTTAACTACAAAATATATCGAGTTACAAGAGATTCCTTAGTCGCAGGGCGTCCGTAATTTTCTACGATAACATAGCTTGGACGTACGCAGAGTTATTTTTTGGCCGGCCTTGGAAATCCTTGAGTCGATATTGACACATGTCCTCGTTTTGCAAATTAGTAAGAATTCCACATGACAATTCGCAAGCCTATCGCCACTTATTGGAATACCAACTGATGGCACATTGCCTTTGAATTTTTGTTTCAAATTATTGATGTAAAATAATTCACACTACACAATTTTCACCATCGGTTAAAGTATTCGATCAGGTATTTTTATAGTGCATATTGCCAATAAATAAGGAGCATACTCATGAATAGAGCATTCACTTCGCCTGAAATATGACAATGTTTTTGGAATTTATGCATCACACTCCCGAGCTCTTTTGTGCACAAAGGGAGTAACAGGAGCATACCTAACTTAACTACGTATGGAATTTAAATATTTAAGATTTAAGACTAGCTGTACTAATATTATAAAGGGGTAAATTTGTAAGTTTGGATGTAGGATGTACTATCCGAAACTCGTCCGATATGAAAAAATATTTCGCCAATATTTAGAATTTCAATTTCATTTTTTCAATTTCATTTATTCATGCTTAATGTCCTACATACAATGGTTAAGCTTAGGTCTAATGCAGCTCCAAGTAGGTTGGTAGGTACATCGGCCCTGACAGGGCGTTGCAGAGGTTTACAATTAATTATTAAATTTAAATTATTACAATGAAATACAAAATAAAAATAAAAATGTCAATAATCATACAAAATGTCAAAATTATACTTATTGTCTATAATACAGAATGTCAAAATTATAATAATTTACAATATTTGAATATTTTTAATTATCACGAAGTAGGTAGGTAGTTAAAATCAATGTCAAGGTAGGTTAAGTTTTGGGATTTTCTGTAGATCAGTAGGTACGTCATATTTTATTAAATAAAAATGTCCTTTAGAGTGTACATAGGCTGTGTTAATCTCGTTAAAGTAGAAGGGGTTTCGAGATTTTCAAATTTAGAAAAGTAAGTTGATGAGAAACGTCGTTTTTTTACGAATTTTTCACGGTAAGAGCTGTATAATTTTTATCCGGGTACCATACGTGGGAAGCTGTGGGCAGTAGCTAGTAAAATATAAAATCGTTGCGTGACTTACTAAAGCAACGCACTTAGACATTTCTCTAAATATTCCTTTACTCCAACTCGACTCAAGGTCAAGGCGCTTGGTTGTTACTTCAAAACGTCACGTGTTTATATATTTTTTCCTTTATTATGCCTTTCTATTTCCCCAATCATCATAATAATAACGTATGAATAAAGTATTACATTAAATTGATGCGGCGGAAAGCGCTCATAACTTCAATTCAAGGCGCGTTCAAAAATCGGCCCGAATATTGCTCTCTTTTTGTCTGATGCAGGCGCGTGACGTGCGGTGCGTGAGTAGGTAGTAGGTATACCTACATTCATATCACCTATCATTCATAACAACTTGAAGGCGGTAGGTATTTTTAATATTTGCGTTACATACTTTTTTGGAGAATGGATGTATTTTCAGTTTGGTGATGCGTTCTTTTTTAATTTTTGCACAAGGTATATCTCAGGAAATTTATGAAATTTAGGTAGGTTCGTCATAATTACCTAATTATGACGAACCTACCTAAATTTCATAAATTTCCTGAGAGTTGCAGTAAACCTTTACTGCCTCTAGAATAGGATACCTACCTATAAATTTACTATAAAATACAAAAATTTATACCACCATTTTGAAATAACCATTATTAATAAAATATAAGGACTACAAAGTAAACATTTATTTTGTTGTTCATTGACTTTGTCACATTCATCTAGAAACAAATCGCTATTACGGTTAACAAAATACAGTATGAAAGGTCTACATACACACTAAACAAACTACCTATCTATCGATTTTTTTTTATATTCTGTCCCTGATATGTAAATTTCTTGGCAAACGGGGATCTATAAATTTAGGTAAAATACATTCAAAATTAAAAACATCCAATTTCGAGACGACCGAATTCCATAATTCATTATCTTCTTTTATATTTCATATTATTCGATTATTTCATATGCCAATCCTTTAGGCGTCCAGACAAGACGATACCTACAAGTTCAGATACGTTCAGCTGTCCTTGAACTTGATAGTAATAATTGAGGTTTCGCATTAATTAAATTATCGCTATCGATTGTGCAAAATGAAATATTTTTTTACCTCTTGCTTCAGTCGGTGACCTCAAAGCTCGAAGGACACTTTATTTCAATAATAGCGTCAACACCTATCAAACCATCTGAGCTTGCTTCGAGATAAGGACGTTTTGCATCGATGAACAATCCACATGGTTCAATATGAAGCCCTAAAAGTTTATCAGCGTCTTTTATTGCTACGGGTTCATTTTCGTTAGTATAGTTTGTGGCGTCATTCTTTGTGGCTGTATTAGAATTCCTCGACAAAAAAAAAAAAAATGCCGTAGCCATTTTTGACCTATTTTTGAGTCGCATTTCATTGTGTTTACTCGCACTTCGGTCCAAATTTGTTTTTGGCTAAAGCACACATACATAACAATATGCATTTCCGATACCCAAAACTAATACATTTTTGGTTACAAAACCAATTATACAGGATACTCCAGATAATTAATTATAATTAGTCCTATATGATCGCCTATGAACCGTCTACTACAACTGTAATCTAAAGAATTCTGTCAGGATCCACATGACCTTTAGCGATGGCTATTTCTTTTTCTTCTATGCCTTCTTGATGCATACTCTCCAAAGCAATATCTTTAATTTTATCTCCAAATATAACGTTTTCTTTTATAAGTTTGTCAGACATGCAAGGAATATCAACGTGTGCACAAAATTCGTCCAACTTAGCAAATCCATTACCTGAAGTTACAATGCCATGAATAACATGTTAATTTTTTTCATGCTCAGCTCTCGCATTTTATAACTACTTTGGCGCCGCAAATTTTACAATCAAATTTTAAAGACGAATACAATCCTTGTCGATACTCGCTCACAAATTTAAAATCTTTAAAAGTACAATTATATGGACTATGATCTATAATTGTTCAAATGAATAAAAGACATCGATCATTATTTTTCCGGTTAGCACTGGAGCTTTGATTACGCTATTATTTTCTTTTTCCACAATGAGGTATTACGGTAGTTGTAGTGCTGGTCATGTTTTATTAGATGAGTATTCCTTCATGTTGAGGTGGCACTGATGTATCATGCGAATTTCCAGTATGTTTTGCTAAACTAAAAAAATATTTGGATGTTACAGTTATTATAAAAATATAAAAAAAAGTTCAGTGATTTGAATCCATAATCTAAAATTCGCCATCCTATCACCAGTCTTATGTACTACTCACCTCACAGGGCGCATATTTTCTTTATTTTTTTCCGCATGTTTCCTTTTTCTGGGAACTGATGGCCATAAGTGTTTTTTACTTGATCGCTGTTGATCTGTAAATAATTATACAGATTATAGTCAAATCGATTTAATAATTCTCCTTATTTCGAGTCGAGTATTGAAGAGAACTCTCATCTCCTATCTATGAGAATAACTCCTGCCGTTAAATATTAGCAAGTTAGCAGGTTGATACTAGATTAGGGCTGGCAACATCCGGACAAAATTACCTATTTATCAAATTATTTTGTTATATTTATCAAAAAAAAAATGGCATTTTCCATAAAAAAAAAGCTATTTTTTTTCGGTACCTACCTAACGTAATTTAGAGTGTTAGGCAACGAGAATATAGCTCCTAACGGTAGGAAAAAGAAGTTTTTAATAATAATCACAGATGCATAGTTACAAACTTCAATTTTGGCTACATGTCTAGGAACATGTTATAAGTAGGTAAATACAAATAAATGTATTTACCAAAAATATAGAGTTACAATAGAGTTGCTGTTGGTCCCTAGGTCGAGCCTGTATCGCGGGAGTACCGCCTAGTTAATTTACCTAAAGAAAGACGGTTCAAAAAAATATGAAAAAAACTAATATACTTATATAAGTAAGGTAGATAGCTATCTACCTTACTTAGAAAATATATGCTATGTACCTAATCAAACAATACGAAGGATATTTTTGTTTTTCTTACGAATCAAATGAAAAGAAAACATGTCATGTGTGACGTAAAAAAATGCAAAATGCAATTCGTTTATATTTCATTTTAGGTAAGTATTTTGAAAAAATATACATCAAGGTACCTAGATAAATACTATTCGAATACAAATAATAGCATAATTATGATGGAAATACGCTCTAATTACAAATGATTTCGATATTACGTTTGTATGGGCAATTCATCCTCCGCTGGCCTCTTAAGCGTGAAGCTGAAAGATGAAGCTAGTATGAAAAACTCTTAGAAGGAAGTTTACGCCGTATATAAGATAAGTATTTAGATGATAATGTAATTTTGAGATTTAAAAGGGACGTCCGCGTAACAGATAGGGAGGTCCATATTGTATAGGAAAGTCAACGTCAATATTGACGTTGTAACACAAGAATCGAGATTAATTAAAGATGAATCAACTCCGAAGATAATGGTATCAAATTTCGGATCTTTACCTCAAATGCGTTGCCAATTACGCAATGTATCGAGTGACGTTGAGCTCGAATAAATTGGACAGTTCCTATTCAGCATATAACGTTGATGGATGCCCAATAAATTCTGACTCAGCGTATTTCGATACATGGCGTGATTGGCCAACGAAATGCCTATTACAGATAGATAGTTAACTCTTTTTTGCACACCGCATAATATGTTGTTTACAAATAATACAGCAAATTAATCGCTGGAATAAAATGGGCGGGTTCAAGATCTGTAGAATCAGATTGTTGGGAAAACATTTTAATTTAACATAGTTCCTGCTTAAGTGTCGTTTACACTTTATAATTATCAAACTATGAAGCGAGAAAAGCACGGTGAAAAGCACTATCTTTGTGACTTTAACGAACGATGGAAAAACACAAAACTATCATTGCGTGGTCTCTGCCTAATCCTCTAGAAAACACGAATATTAATGTTCTTTGATTGTGAAGTTAATTTAGGAAAATAATGTTAAAAATAATCTTGACTCGACTTAAACAGTTCTTGCAATTAAAATGAACAATAAAAAGCTAAAACAAAAGCTGTCATAATTGTAGCTAATTTGATACAAGATCATAAAACGAACAATTTGCATTGTCCTTTACGAGGGACAATTTAAAATGTCCTTTACGAAGTATAATTTAAACTGGACATAAATTAGCATTTTAAGCGCACAATCTTATGATAAGAGGTTCAGAAAGATAATTTCTGTATCTGCCTACAAATCTTATTCCGCAAGATAAGGTCAACACCTAGAAAAATATTTTATCTATCAAATTTTTATACGACTTTAGGACTGTCAGTTTACACTAGTCCAAAATTAACTATCAAAACATTAGCTCTAAACATTCAACTTAAAATCCGTTCAACTAAACAGTTTCCAATTATACCTAATAGGTATATAAAAGCCACAAAATAACACAAACACGCGAAAGTTTGCGGTTATTTACAAAATATTTTGTGCGCGCACCATTTTGGATGGCGGCCATTTTGGACGCTTTGGATATTTGCGCGGGAAGTTAGCGTGATGAGAAGTTTGCGATCTCTTTGCACAGGATTTAGTAAAATTAATTATGTTTATTAATAGATATAATTAAGGTGAATGTACAATATATACTTAACTTGAACCTGTACTTAATCTGCCAAGTGGTATTCAACAAAATAAATGGAATAAGGTTTGCTCGCCGTCATTTCTGCTAAAACCTTATTTATAGATAGGATTAGCTACGCTTTATTGGATAATGTATTATTTTTGGTCAGTTTATTTAAAAGTGTCATTGTTATGTTTGTAAAGGAAATAAGTAAAGATAAATAAAATGTTATAGAGTGGAGTGAGCTCAAATGCTCAAAACTGCCTGCCCTTGCCACGTCCTGAATTCTCCGTCAGTGCAATACATGTTATAAAAGATGTGAAAACATGTTATAGATAGATAGAAGATAGAAGATACTTTATTGTAGATAAGTACAAGAAACTTTGACAGTGTTGTGGAATGGGCATTCTTATTGCTAATCAGCGATCTCTAACAGACAACCGGACTGTCCAAAAAAATACAAGGGGTTTATCATACTATAAAAACACTATATTAAACCAACATAATTTCATACTTACTATACAGCATAATACATATATATCTAACATGAACTATAGTATAAAACATAAAAACGACAATCCAGCAACATGCAACAGCGACTCGAAGACACACGTGTTTTTTGGTCAAAAATCATAAATGAGATTACCCAATTTACTAGACCAGTTTCAATTATCGTTAGGCACTAGTGTCTTACTAAATTAAGTTTATTTTAAACCTAATTTTAGCCAAACCAGTTTTCTGTTTGTTAAAATCTGTATGCCACGTTGCTTACAGTCGAGAATTCACAAATATTTTACTTGCCCTACACCGGCGCGGCAGAGAGCTCAGCAAGCAACGTCGGGCGTAAACATTAGCTATAGCGCTGATAGCTTTGCTGTACAAAATGATGAAAATTGCTGTGAGATAATTAAAAATCTGTGAATTACGGCGCAGTGTTTTCACCCCATCATGACATGACCAACAGCGCACGAACTGGATGACAAATCAGCAAAAGACAGAAAATCTGCGTTTGCCAGCGAGCTATAGAGTGCAAAATAAAATACATATAAAATACCTACGAATAGCTCTGAAGAAACATTATAGTGAGGTTGAGAGTTGATTAGTTATGTCTTGCCCGTATCCCTATTTTTTCGTGCACGATTCAAACAAATGAAAACAAATTATGACTAAACATAACAAATTTTAACAGCAGCAACGGTAACCACCCAGCATTATGATATGGAGACAAGAATGCTACAAATGTGGTTCTTTCATGATACCAAAAGTGTCGTCCTTTTAATTATATTTTAAAACGTATTTGGATTTATATAATTCATACAACTTTGTACATTTTGGTATGGACCAAAATATAGATGAAACAGCTATAGCTCAAGACCGTTGCAAATGCTCAACTGATCCAGATCACTACCAGACGGAAACATTCCCAAAATACTGGACGCATCGTCACGCTGAACGGCAATGCTGCGTGGAACCTATTCTTAGCACATTTAATGTTAAGGGCTCTTCATGCCAATTGTAATATAAACATTAGCGATTAGTTTTCGAAATTATAGATGGAACTAAATATATTTTCTGAATCAGTCAACTCTCATTTGGCTGGGTACTCGAAGTACTCTAATAGAAATGTAACCAAGTAGAACTAACTCGTAAATGCATGAGATCTCATTGAGAATTGGAACCTTCCCAAATTTGTTTCCAGTCTCAGTGTAGTCTGGAACTATATTTCACTTATTATTTCGATGTAGTAAACTCTAGTTTGGCCAAAATTGGAGTTTATGTGTTCTCGGTTTTACTCCCGATATGAAATTTATCTGCGGGCTAATAAAACTTATTACAATCTTAGTAAGTAATGCATTTGAAAATAGTAATACTAGATAGCATTTTAAATCTTTGATGAATTGGTACCTTTTTTAATAAAATACTTTTAGGCCCGTAGACCACAGACATGAAACTAAGTGATTTTAAGTGAATAAAATATCGTATTTTTAAGATACAGGCTTACTCGCACACGCCTAGTAGAGGGCTTGCAGCTAATCATATTTAAAAACTGTGGGCATATATGAAGAACTGTAGAGTTAATCTTAAAATGTCACCTTTTTGGTGAATAAATATGCTGTTCTATTCACGAAAATGTATATTCTAATGCCCACGAATAATATATTTTATTTTGTATCACGGTGTTATAGGAACTTTTTTTTTTGGTTGGATTCCTTGGCATTCACGTTAAGCCACGCCTAGGACGATTTATATTAGGTCTTTTAGGTTAAAGATACGTATACTTGTTGGTTTAGGTCCCGAAGGCTTTTATGAGATACCCCTTTTGCATTATCATAAATCAGACCCCATTATGGCCGCATTTTCCAGATAAAATGTTATATTCGCCATATTGGGGCCATCAGTGTCCCGCTGAATTTCGACAGTTCGTTATTTCAACACGTTGCTTTGAACAACTTCGAAAAAACAGTTCGACAAGTAATTGTTTCGACTAAACATACTTCGACATCACACACCTTCGAAAGACCACTACTTCGACAGACCCTACTACGACATGCACTTGTTCGGCAGATAATTATTTCGACAGAAATAAACCTTCGACATAATACTACTCTAAAATGTAACAAAACGTATTGAATTGAAAATGATCAGTCGGAGGCATCGAGCGGCGGTCGAAATAACGAAAATTAGAAACGGTCGAAATTCAGTGGGACACTCTGGACTCTCAGCCTTACGCACCTTACGCAAGGCAAAGTATACATCATTGATTTAATACGAGACAGATAGTCCTAGTCGAGATAGTCCTAGTGACCAATGGCGACCCAGTGTGGTGAAAAATATAGACCACGGCAAAAATATAGGCATTTTCCTGCACGTGTCTAAGTGTTTGGTTGATAAATTGAAAAAAACAAATACACCAGCAAATCTCTTACGGTTTGATCATTTAGTAGTCCTTGCTATTTTTCTTAAAATACCCCGAAGTAAATTATGTTTAGACAAATAGGTAGGTAGTCCTTTCGTTAGTCCTTTAGTTTTATTATACTTAAGTACCTATTTATGGGGCTTACGTAGTCAATCAATGACTCAAAGTCCTCGATAAGTACTTTTTTTTAATTGATATTTAAAAAAATACCTGTTTTATGATATGTGAAATAAAAGTATTTTCTATCTTTCTTTCTAGATCTTTGTGCAGATGGGGAAAAAGTACTCTTAAGGTTGTGCTAGTTTGAAATCACTTCTGTGTCTGAGGTTGACATTCGTCATGACTAAACTATCTACATCTTCTAAACACGATACATTTTCTCACAAAGCAATACATTGTAAGAAACTTCGTGTCCTTCACCCAGGTTTTTGTAACGAGACCAATTTAAAAGAACGACGCATCTTCATTTAGCCGCGCCGTGTGAAATTAAGGTTCTGCTAGTTTGAAATCACTTCTGTGTCTGAGGTTGTCATTCGTCATGACTAAACTATCTACATCTTCTAGACATGATACATTTTCTCACAAAGCAATACATTGTAAGAAACTTCGTGTCCTTCACCCAGGGTTTTGTAACGAGACCAATTTAAAAAAACGACGCATCTTCATTTAGCCGCGCCGTGTGAAATTAAGGTTCTGCTAGTTTGAAATCACTTCTGTGTCTGAGGTTGTCATTCGTCATTACTAAACTATCTACATCTTCTAAACACGATACATTTTCTCACAAAGCAATACATTGTAAGAAACTTCGTGTCCTTCACCCAGGGTTTTGTAACGCGACCAATTTGAAAGAACGACGCATCTACATTTAGCCGCGCCGTGTGAAATTGAATTTATGTGACAGCCTGTCTACGGGAGAATTCCCGTTCTATTTCGACGAATGCGAGTATTTGAAGGCTCAAGAGGTAGGTTTTAGCGGACTGGGAATACAGCTTGTCTACTACTTATATATATAAATGATATCTACATCCAACACCAAGAAGGGTTCAAGTGTATTTGCAACACATCGCCACAACAAAAAAATTATTCACCTCCGATGAGCAGCTCCCCTATTCTGTATCTGAAAGTCACTCGGTGACGATCGTTTGACAAGTTAAATGATTTTCACTTGCACATAGTTCCTATCAATGTGGCCACAGATCAAATACAAAAAAAATTAAGATATGCAAAATAAGCTTTTAAAACTGAGTGCGTCTCATTACGAAAGGTGGTTTAAATCGGTCTAATGTTTTAGACTTTTGATTCCTGATTTTCAACACAAATTGTTGTGCAAAGGAAACAAGGTTTAAAATTGAATGCTATAATATAATAGCCGACAGTCTATATGACATTTTAAAAAGAGGTTTTGCCACAAATAAATGCTAAAAGATAAACCACACGGTCACCTAGTTTATTTCTATAATAACTCAACCTCTTTTTGAGAACCTTTCTTTTGGTAGCCAATTAAAATTATGTTTCTTTTTATTTTAGTTTAGAAATGGTTTTAAAATTAAATGGACATACCGCGGTTTTATTATTTATTTAAATTGTAGATCTCAGTGACTTTGCAATAATACTCTTTTTTCGAAAAGGTTTAATGAATCTGACAGAACTTGAGTTCAACTCGAGTTGAACTCAAGATCTCTCATTACGAAACGTCGTCTTACCACATTTCTAAATGAGACCGCTCATGTTTCACCTACTTTTTAGAATAAAATAAACTCATCTTAAAAAAATAAACCAAAAAAAATAAGTTAACATTTTCATCAAAGGGATAAGAAAAAATATGGCCACAAAATACGGGCTAATGATTATCCCATAAACATTTGACTTGTCAAACGTTCTTCACCGAGTGGCTTTCATTATACAGAATAGGGGGGCTGTTCCCTAGCACTGGAGACTTCTTTGTAATGTTGCACTTCGTATTAATGTATCGCGTTAACAATTTTTTCGCCACATCTGGCGTTCAAAGATCCTAGTCTGGCCTGAAGGACCCTGAATATACCCTCCAACTTTTTAAACAGACTGATTCGTTACTATTGAACAACATAACGGCTTGTCCGATTAAAATGCGTTTTCTTCCACCTGATTTGTATTTATTTTCTTCAAGGAATTTTTTTTTTATATGTTTTATTACTAACTAGTTATTAGGGGCTTCTGCAGCCGATGGTGTAAAGCAAAAAAGAAAACTTTTTTTAACTTGTACCACAGGTTTCATATCTACCGAAGACTTGAATTTTTACACGAATTCAAATTATTTCTAGCTACGAGAACTTTTTAGGTAAGTATTACTTACCTAATAAGTATATATAAATAAATAAATAATGCTGGACATTTTTCACATAGCATCATCTAGCCCCAAACTAAGCAGAGCTTGTATTATGGCAACTTTATGACTGATATACTAATTATATACTTTTTTTTAAATACAACATATTATACATAAGAAACACCCAGACCCGTGACAAATATTTGCTTATCATCCATACTAGTACGCAGATTGATAGAGATAGGGGTAGGCAGCGACAAAGCGAAACATTACAGTACTTAGCATTTCACGTGACAGATGGACCTTCGAATTTTTGATTCTACAATAGGGCATGCTGGTTCTCTCACAGATTTTTTCTTAACGTTTTAGGGTTACTATTCGTGGTTAGAACCCAATACCTCAAGGTTGATGTACCTACAGGCCACTTAGCTAACACGGCTGTTTTTAGAACGAAAAATATTCACAATAGGTACATCTCAACAATTAATAAAACGAGCCAAGTGTGAATCGCTTAGCGCATTAAGGGTTCCGTACAAAGTGTATTTAAACAGAGGTGGAATATTTTAATCAGCTGTATAACTGAACAGTGTTATTTTTTTCTACTGTTGAATTTGAAATGACACATACCAAAAAAAGACAAAACAGTATTACTTGTGAAACTACAATCTGAACATGTCATAGTTATGATATAAGTTACACTTCAAACGGGTAATCTCACAAATATAACTTTATTAGTAAAAAAAATATGAAACACAGTGAACAGTTAAAAAATATTGTTTGTCATTCAACTGTTTAAAATATATATATAAATAAGGATCCTTTAATAAAAAACTCAATTTTTGTATGACGTTTTGACTTTTTGATTGATTGAAAAAATTATATGGCTAATGCCATATTTTGAGAAAACTTTTTACATATACATTTTCAGGTCAGCCCTGTGACAGCAAAACTCCCATGACCGTGAGCGCTATTAATAGGGTCCCGTTAGCATCGTTTGTACGAACCCTAAAAACGAACAGCGCGGAAAATATGCTTATTTTCATTTGTGTCGTTTGAAGGCGAGATGAATGTCATTTTTTGTAATTACAAAACATGAATATCTTTTCGGACAAAAGCCTGATTTCAGCTTTTGTTGTCATTTTTGTGCATATTTTTTTAATAATGGTAAAGGGACCGCTGGTCCCATTTATTAGAAAACCGTTTTTTTTATTTTACCGTGTTTAAGTTACTGATTGATTACAAAAATATGACCAATAACTATACATTTTATTTTCATATTATTTATTAAAAAAAAACATGAGGATTCTCAGATCTCTAACTCAGTAAGAAAATCTGTAAGGATACAAGTACGGGGTCAGAGACACAAACAAACATTATATTTTAAAATTTAGGTGTGTAAACACGAACTTTGGGAAATTTAAGACTATCGGCTTATTTATTATTTAGCTGATATTATAATAAATTAAATGTATTTATTTAAACTTAGGTCGATATAACGTTAGTAACAATTTTTATTAAAAACTAGGTTAGAAACACAATATATCGCAAATCACCTATGTACCTATTTTTTATAATTCTTAATATAAAATTAGGTGATTTGCGATATATGTCGATACTAGGTCGGTTTACAACAAAAAGGCGTCATGCCACATGCAGTCTAATGAGCCACCCCAATGCCAAGGACTCTGGCCTACCATTTTTGGTATTCCGTTGGAACTTCCTCGAATTAGGCGTATAATAAATCGATTTTTTTAGCATGATTGTATAAAAGTTATATAACCTCGCGTCTGCAAACATGACCGAGGCGCTGCAATAGTATAAATAATAGACCCACAGCATTTTCAAAAATTGATCCCCGTGTCAACTCGTAAGTCAAGCCTAGAGACGCGAAATTCCTTTGATATAAATAGATATAAATTACGGAATGATTTATATAATCTCAAATTGGCGGGGATTAAACCCGTCATAATAAAGTAACGATTTTAACTGTTACTCAAAACTGTAAACATAACCAGATTTAATTACTGCAACTTTACTAGAGTGCTTAAGTGGATAAGTCGTTGTTATCTACCCCTGAAATTCATGGCTTCCTGAAATACAGGAGCTCTTATAAACTTTGGAGGAGGTAAATTTAAAAAAACCAGAACGCCGCAGTGTGGAAAGGCCCGAATGGACAGACGGCATTTTTAAGGTTGAAGAAATTCGATGGACGGAAATAGCTCAAGATATTTCGTTCCGTTACACTTTAGGGAAGACCTATGACTAGCAGTGGACTTCTACTGTCTGTTTATAATGATGAAGCAACCGCTATCAGGTTCCCGAAACAGAACGCCCCGTGACTTCATAGAACGATTCACATGATATTGACGACCTCTGTGGCGCAGTGGGTGAAGGCCCGCCTGAGACGCCGAAGGTTGCGGGTTCGATTCCCGCCTCGGGAAAAATGTTTGCATATGCAAATACTTGTCTCGGGATCTGGATGTTTTCTATGTATAATATGTATGTATTTACAAAAAAAATGTATATCAGTAGTATATCAGTCATTTAGTTCCCATAACACAAGCTCTGCTTAATTTGGGGCTAGATGATGCTGTGTGAAATATGTCCAGCATTCTTTATTTTATATTATTATTGTTTATGGGGAAGCATCGTCTCGCGATACACACATGTGGCGCGACACTCGGCCAAATGACGACTAAATAAAAATCTCGTACGTGTTACAATTTTCTGCCACTCGCGGCCTCACACTACCGCTCGTACCGGAGTACTAAGACGGGATTGTGAAAACAACCGCATCCGATAACTACCTTCATCCCTTCAAGTGATCTAACAACTTGAAAACGCCACCCCGAACTTATTTAATTAGTATTCTGCAAATGAGGGGAGGGGGCTGCGACAATTTAAATACAAACCCTGGCTTAATTTTTCGTTAATCGCCACTAAAGTCTGCGAATTATGCTTGTTCACGCTTTCTTTGAATTTATGCTGAGGATAAAGGCCTGGTATTATTGCAATAACCGAAACTAAACTTGGACATGAAAAAGTTTTGGCATCAGCACGTGCTAGGAACGGTGAAGGAAAACATCGTCAGGAAACCGAAATTGGTAAGAAATAAACAAGATTTTTACAAAATTTTAAAGTGTATTTCTATCATCGATTTCAGCATCCCCTAGTAACTTATTTCGATAAAACTTATTAAAGAACCATCCTTGAAGACATACAAATCGCTTGCAAAAAACCGCATCACAATTCGATAGGCCATTTTGGAGATAAATGTAAATAGACACACAAACATTTATGTTTTTACATGCAAATTTTATACAAATTTCCGCTGCACTCTCTAATAGGGTAAGAAAAAACAAAACAAACACGATCACTACTGTTTTACCACTAACGAACATCCTCAGATACAAACGCTATATGTAAATCTTTGATACTAATAAGGGGGTAGTCGAGAGGCACGTCCAAACATTTAATTTCTACATTTCTGTAAATTTTGTCTTAGTAAACCCATTTTGGCCTATAGCGGAAAACGAACCCACGCCTTAAAGGACGTATTTTATCAGTTCACAACTGAACTTTAGAAGCTTCCGTGTAAACATTAAGAGATAGGTAATGTATTTAAAAACGTACCTACAACGGGTTAAATAATTAATAGCTCAGACTGTAAACAGCGTTTTAACGAAGTGTTTATGTTGCCAAGATAAGCTTTACTACGTTATTAAGGACTAATTATTTTGAAAGTGTGCTTTATACTATTGAAGTTTTTAATTTGATGCCTGAGGGGGAAGTGAAATGCGAGATAATTCTGAGAAAATATGCTCGTATTTTTTATTCTCATAAGTTGATATTTTGTAACTATCTATTAAAAGAAAAAACGTTTGTAATTTCAAAAGATGTTATGAGCCAGGCAACTGTGTTTATTAGTAAGATTGCTAGTTTATAAGTTTACTTGCTGTGACTTATAAAAGTTTTTTTTTCTATTTAGAAATGCTGATCAAAACTTTTTTACTACTCTAAAATATTCTAATTCGCTAGTTAAAGTTTTGGCTCTGAAATAAGAATGTAGATCTGGAAATATTTTAGAAGATGATTTCGGTATGATGAAAATATTATAAATAAATAAATAATGCTGGTCATTTTCACACAGCATCATCTAGCCCCAAAGTGAGCAGAGCTTGTGTTATGGGAACTAGACAATAATCAGAATTATCAATATACTACTTAGGTATATACTATATATATAAAGCAATATATAGCGCTTGCAACCTGTCACGTGGAATGCTAACTTGCAAAACGCGGGCATATACCAAATATAATGTTTGGACGTGCCTCTGACTACCCCTTACTTGGTATCCTTAAAGATCTACTCACTGAGTATGTATTTAAGGATGCTCACGACTGTCTTCATCAGGGTGGACCTGATGAAGACAGTCGTGAGCGTGTTTGTTTTTTTTTTGTTTTACTTATATAGGTACTATTTTTTGTGTAGAGATGTTAATATCTAGATTAGATAAGAAGTTTTTTCAATTTGTACCTATACAACTATCTAATCACTTGCAAATTTCCAACATATTAACGTGCAAACGCGGGCATGTGCCGAATGTTATATTAGGACGTGTAATTACCCTCTACGTAATCTCCTCAAAGATCTACGGACTGAGTATGTATATGAGGATGTCCAGCATGGAAATACAGTCGTGAGCGTGTTTTTTTGTTTTGTTTATATAGCATGGCAGACATTGAAGTTGTTTTTTTTATTTTGAATACAACATTTTACTATCATCCAATCAACAGCCTGTAAAAGTCAACAGCTGAAGATCCCGACATAAAATAAAGTTTTTTTAGGGTTCCGTACCTCTAAAGGAAAAACGGAACCCTTATAGGATCACTTTGTTGTCCGTCTGTCTGTCTGACTGTCAAGACCCTTTATCTCGGGAACGCGTGGAGGTATCGAGTTGAAATCTGAGTATATCAGGTCTACAGTCCCTTAAATCTGTGAAAATCTCAAAGTTCTAAGTTATCGAAAAAAAAAGATCGTTTATGCTGCAAAAAACATATATTTCGATACTCTCAAGGGAATCAAAGTCAAAGTCAAAATTAATTTATTCATTAAAATCACAAGGATCACTTTGAAACGTCGGTAAAAATTTAAAGAGTACTCTCCGTTGACCTAGAACTATGAAATTTGGCAAGTACCACAAGCACAGGGTCGTCTTAGACTACAAGTACACGGAAAAATCCGAAAACCTTATAATTTGTAATTAAATCCAAAAAAATAGTCTTTATTTAAAGTACGTAATCAATCATCATCGAGGTTAAGCTACGGTGTGCGTGATCATAATTGTATGTACATTTCGCGATGTACGGAACCCTCGGTGGGCGAGTCTGACTCACACTTGTCCTTTTTTTTATCATCCTGCTCGAAGTTAAAGCCTCTCGTAGGAGTAATGTTTAATAACCGAAAAATGGACTATCTGCCGTATACGAGTCCGTAAGTAATCCAATAACCAATCACAAAGAGCGTAGCTGTATCAATTAAGATTCCATCATTGCGGCCCAATAAAAACAAACAGAGAACCCGATTGAACACCAACGTAATTAGTCTCGGGTCGGCATACATCGCTGCGAGTGCATTGCGGGTTAAAAACGCTGGTGGACATTATAAGCAATGAACTTACGTATATAATTTTAACGATCTATAGAATTCAAATTCTATAGATCCATAGATAGCTCAACTGATCCAAATCACTACCAGACGCTTCCGTCTGGCCGCATTGGCAAGTTGAATGGCAATGCTAATGCGTTGTCCCAGATAAGAGCCAGCTCTCTGGTCACGCGTCGCTTCGACCAGTCGATTCATCAAATAGATATTGACGACCTCTGTGGCGCAGTGGGCGAAGGCCCACCTGAGATGTAGAAGGTTGCGGGTTCCATTCCCGCTGCGGGACAAATGTTTGAATATGCAAATATTTGTCCTGGGTCTGGGTGTTTTATATGTATGTATGTATTTATTTACAAAAAAGTATTTAAGTAGTATATCAGTCATTTAGTTCCCATAATACAGGCTCTGCTTAGTTTGGGGCTAGATGATGCTGTGAGGGAATAAAAGTATAACATATCTGCCTTGAGCAATGGAAACCGTGGGGCAATGATGCGTAAAATCTCGAAGCGGCTGATGGACAAACCAATAATCAAAGAGCTGGCGCTTACCTAGGTCAGATAATAAGCATTGCTATTCAACGAGGTGATGTCGCCAAACTTTTGGGTAACCTGCGGTCGGTGACTTTAACTTTGTTTTCTACCTATAGTCCTGTCACTACAGGTAAAACAGTCTTCTTTTCCTGGTTTAATATTATGTGGATAGTTTATTTTTATTTCTGTTGTATAAATAAATATACTTTTTCTTTCGTAAATGTTCAAGTTAAACATGGTTCAAAATCAAAATTAATTATTCATTAAAATCACAAAGATTTTCTGCTTTAATTATAAACAGTTTGTTCAAAATGGCAACATCTTATATACCTTCATTTCAATTTATTTAATTTCATACTTTGTTTATATTTCCGAGGTAACAATGTAGCCTGCAGTAAGTACCAATTTAGTTGTGTTGCAAAAATGGAGATGGAGATTGACGACCTCCGTGATGCAGAGGGCGAAGCCCCTCCTGAGGTGCAGAAGGTTGCGGGTTCGATTTCAACAAAATATTCGGCCAAATATTTGTTTGATCTGTAAATATTTGTCTTGGGTTTTCTATGCGGCCAGTATTTTGGGAACGCTTCCGCCTGGTAGTGATCTGGATCAGTTGAGCTATCTATAGATCGTTTGCAACGGTCTTTAGATAGCTAGCTGTTTCATCTGTATTTTTTGTATATACCTACTTGTACATAGTTGTATGAATAAATGTTTTCTATGTAAAAATTTGTATGTATTTACAAAATGTAGTATATCAGTCATATAATTCAAGCTCTGCTTAGTTTGGGTAAAAAATGTGCTGTGTAAAAATGTATTATAATATTATAACGATAAAGATGTCCAGGGATTATGTTGGTTCTAGCAGTAAAAGATATCAAGGCAATGTGCTTGCAACCTGTCACGTGGAATGCTAACTACTTGCAAAACGCGGGCATGTGTCAAATATGTTTTAGCGTACCTCTGACTACCCCTGTACTTGGTATAAAGATTTACTAAGTATGTATCTCGTGGTGAGGTCACAGTCGTGAGCGCTTGTTTATTTTCTGTTTAAAGCAGTAAAAGTATTGACCTCAATTAAATATAAAACCTACAACCTGGGTTAGCAGGTACAGGTTTAAAAAAAAACATCTGAAAAATCACCAGCTCAACTCTGCCCCCGCAAATAAACTATAATTAAATCTCGACACAGTGACATCCATTAATTCTCAGCGTAAATTAATGAGGAGCTGTTAGTAAACGCTGAACCCATTTGTAGTGAGTTTAGATCAAACTAATTACTATATAGATAATAGTATATACAAAATATAAATAAGTAGATAGAATAAAATGTGACGATAACGAGGTTCGCGAATCGTCACATTTTATCCGATAGAAGTTATACCTACAATTGACATGAACCTAACAGAGAATTGAATGTGTAGTTTAAAGAAAACGATTTTACTGCACACTTTAAATTGTATATATATGTATTATTTATTATTATTTTTTTATAATTTATTTTCTTTTATTCATGTACTTATGTCCTAAGTATTTAAATATTACTATTAATTATCTATTATTTTTGTTTTAACCATTCTGTGCACTATTGACACATCTCTTTCCACAATACACAAAGGTTATCTGGAAGATAATGCTTTTTAGCATTAAACTCGCCTGATTACTACTATTTTGTTCAATAATGAATTTTCTATCTATCTATAAATTACAAAATATAATTCCACTATCCACCTCCAGGTTCCATCATCAGATCAGCTCCAAGTGTTCTATGGAATTGTTCTTGCAAAAAATATCCTTATCATAGAATTGAATGTACAGATCGAATACAAATAAAACTACAAAATAGATACTTTATACAGCAAGATTTTTACATAAACTAAAAGATAAACAGGAAAGTTTTTTGGCCCATCTCCATTATACTTTTAATCTGACCCTTAATTACACTAGCAAAATGATAATGGGAACTACTTATTGTACAGGCTTAGCAATGCCCAAAACGATAAAATAGTGCCACTGTCTCGTTAACCTCGATAGGCCTGTGTCGCACAGGTTGACCAATAATATTAAATACTAGCTTCTGCCCTCGGCTTTGCCCACGTGGTACCCGGAAAAGTAGCCTATGTGTTATTCTGATGTATAAGCTATATTACTGTAAAGTTTCATCAAAATCCGTTCATTCGTTTTTGCGTGAAAGAGTAACAAACATCCATCCTCACAAACTTTCGCGTTTATAAAAGTAGTAGGATATGATAGGGTCAACCTATACGTCAATATAAATAAATAATTAATAAATAATGCTAGACATTTTTCACACAGCATCATCTATCCCCGATCTTGTATCATGGGAACTACATGACTGATATACTATTTATATACTTTTTTTTGTAAATACATAAAAAACAAAGCAATGGCGAAGATATCAAGGCAAAAACAATAAAAAAAACAATTGAATGAAAACCACCTACTTTTTTTGAAGTCGGCTAAAAATTAACTATCAGCAAAACAAGCTCTAACTAATATCACGCAGATTACGAGAACCTAATTTAAACTAAACTTATCTATCCGATTATCAGTAGGTTATCAGATACAGATGAAATATGGCGCAAGTTTCAAAGGGATCCTGGAATTATTCGAACATCCCAGAATTAAGAAGAAGGGAGATAAGACGACTTGATGAGATGCTTCTAGAAGTTTCTGTAACAGCTATCTCATCAAGCTAACATGACGTTAGCTTTCGACTGTAGAATGTAATTTAAATGCAGTGAACTTTTGTACCGATATTATATATTCTGTGGTTGTGCCGACATTATTTTCGTAGCCTAATCATCAACATCATCAAAAACCTGGAAAGTATACTTGGACATTATGCCTCCTCATTGTCTATGTATGTTAATGCAATCTGTACATGTGTGCGTGCTTATTGAATAAGGAGTCTACATCCAATGCTCGTGTTTGATTGAAGCGACCTGACACAGCCTAAGTAGCCTTTTTTTTATTTTTGTTGACGAGGGGGAAATCTGCTAACAGATACCCTACCACATTGAGGGTGTGATAGGGTTATGTGAGGTTCACGGACTCGTCGACTCACTAAAACCTCCCCGGTGGCCGGCCTCGATGCATGTCAAGGGGCTCCGGGATCTCCAAAGGAACACACCGGTGCCCCTCTCGCATATCGCCCTTCGCACGTCCCGGGGGCAGTTGGAAAACGACCCCCAGCACCCTCGAAGTAGCCTAGTAAAAGTAACGGAGTAAACGACAAAATGGAGTCAGTGTTATCACCCCACAAGATTTTCACTTCGACCAGAATTGTGAAAATATAACGTCCAGAAATCTGAGTTAAAGCTGGAATAAATGGAGGAAAGGTTTTAAAATTTATTTCAAGTTTGCGAGTTGTCGAAATCTTCGACAATACAAGTGAACATTCTACTTCATGTCGTCGGTGAACAATGCAGGAAGCTTTATGAACAGTTAGATGCGAAATGTACCACGATCGATCAAGTTTTGGAGAAGTTCAAAGACCATTGGATGTAGACTCCTTATTCAATATATTTTTGTAGACTACTTAACACGCACACATGTACAGATTGCATTAACATACATAGACCAATGCTCGTGTTTGATTGACGCGTCACCCGACGCTCATGACTTCCGCACCTCGCAGAACTGACAACGGAGTCTGCCTATCGACGCTTCAACTTACAAGTTTAATCGCTGCATCTCGATAAAAAATGCCGATCAACAATGCATGCCCTAGACGCAAGATGTTGTAAGAGTTGGAATCTTAAAGATGAAAGCGCCATATTGACACGATGCTGCTAAATATATAAAATCATATATCTTTTGTCACGATAGGTCAATTGAACCTAATTTTAAATGGCCGGGAATAGTATCGCATCTTCCCCATCGTGGTCTAATATTCAAATCGGATTTGGCGTAAGTCCGATTGCTCCAGGGATGGTACGTTGCTCTTTGATTCTCATTGTTATTTTAAATTAGTTTATGGGGTTGGTAACAGTGGCGTCTCTATCATAGATCAACAGAAACCCTGAGGATAATATTGTTACTAGTGAAACGATCCAACCACCTCGCACGCGTAAATTTCTATGATTAAAAACTCAACTGACACATATTAGGTTGGGGAAAAAGTCTTTTCGCATTATTGTATGTATGAACTTGTAATAAAATATCTTTGGCTATACTATTTGTATCTAGCTGGTTTTGGTATCATTAAAAGTTTAAATTTTAAAGAAGATAATTCCAAATTAAAATTAGGAAAATGTGTGATTTTTATTTGTTTTTCGTACTGTTAAGATGAGTGAATCTAATGAAGAAATTCGATACATTTTAAAATTTTACTACAAAAAAGGTAAAAATGCAACGCAAGCCGCGAAAAAAATTTGCGATGTTTATGGACCTAGTGCAGTGTCTGTGAGAGTAGCACAAATTTGGTTTAAGCGTTTTCAATCCGGAAATTTTGATGTCAAAGATGCACGTCGCTCTGGTCGCCCTATTACGGATAAAATGGATGCCATTTTTGAAAAAGTGGAGCAAGATCGGCATATCAGTAGTTACGACGTAGCTGAAGAACTGGGAATTGACCACAAAACAGTTTTGGCGCATTTTAAAAAAACTGGGTACACAAAAAAGCTCGATATTTGGGTACCTCACGAGCTCACTGAAAGAAACCTAATGAACCGTGTTCTCATTTGTGATTCTTTATTACGACGTAATGAAACCGAACCATTTTTGAAGAAATTTTTGACCATTTTTGACCTCACACATCTTTAGCCACTCAGCAAAAATTAAGAGAGTTTGGCTGGGATGTGTTAATGCATCCGCCGTATAGTCCTGACCTTGCACCTTCAGATTTCCACCTGTTTCGGTCTCTTCAGAATTCTTTAGGCAGTGTCAGGTTAACATCACGAGAGGACTGCCAAAACCACTTGTCGCGGTATTTTGAACAGAAGCCCCAAAGTTTTTATAGCAATGGGATCATGTCCCTGCCTACAAAATGGCAAAAAGTTATCGAACAAAATGGTACCTACATACTTTAGTTAAATGTAAATAAACTATATTAAAAAATGTTTTGAATTTTCTTAAAAAATGCGAAGAAACTTTTTCCCCAACCATTACGTATATAGTCTTGACCGCAAATAAAGTTTCCCTGGGTCATGGGTATCAGGAACTACGAGTACCGTGGTACCATAACACCCAGACCCGGAACAAATATCTACAGAGCATGCAAAAATTTGTATTTATCAAACATTTTGGGGTTTTTATATGCAAACTTTATACATATTTCCGCTACACTCTCTTCTAACAAAAACAAAACAAACACGCTCACGACTGTGTACCTCATAATGGACATCTTTATATATGTACATATGAGTACCAAATGCGTAGATCTGAGGTAACAAGTAATCGGAGACCGTCAAAACATTTTATTTATGTATTTATTTAAATATGTTTTTACCTTTACCGAGGGCAGGTTTCTTTTGATTTTAGGTAATCAAACAGAAACATGTGTGTGTGAGTGTTGTTTTTTTGTGTGTATGTTACGCGATAACTTCACTATTTGTGAACCAATTTTTAATGGGTAGAGTATAGTATTTTTCAAACTTTTGCGATTATAAAGTTGAAACGCGATGAAAACTTTGTTAATTATGGGTAGAATACACCAAGGATGGTCCAATATAAATTTTATGAAAAAATATCACCCTTAATAGTGACAAAATGGGGGATGAAGTTCCGTATTCGACTTTTTATCGAATGCCGGGACGTTTTTTCATTTCATTTAAATTCGTTTGATTTGTTCTCCAAAAAATGTCTTGTCAGCTTTTCCAATCACGGGGACAACAGAACCTCGTCAATCTCTATTAACCGCGTACCAGATTTTTTTCGGAGCTTTTTGACTTATATGTATAATTGTATTTATTTTTATTTTGAACTCATACAATTTATGCCTAAGTAGGTATATAAAAATTCAGATGAAACAGCCAGATATCTGAAGACCGTTGTAAACGATCTATAGATAGCTCAACTGATCCAGATCACAACCAGACGGAAACGTTCCCAAAAGCTGCATTGCCACGCTGAATGGCAATGCTAATGCGTTGACCCATTATTTATTCATTTATTTTTACAATATATATAAAACTGTTCCGTTACTGATTGGCGGATCAACGCACATCCTAAACCATAAGTCCTAGAAGCATGAAACTTGGAGGGTATATTCCTGTAAACCTTTGTATGAAAACCTTCGTATTCCTTGAACTTACTTTCTTGAAACTTCACATAAATATTCTTCAATCCAAATGATAAAAGTCTTATATAATAATTTCCCCAAAATACCCCTCAAAGAGGATGTAGGGGGTGTCAAAGTCCAAGAGGTGAATCAACATACATCCTAAGCCATAAGTCCTAGAAGCATGAAACTTGGAGGGTATATTACTTTTATGATGTAGGGGTGCACTAAGAGGAATTTGGAAAATTCTACCCCTTGGGGGGTGAAAAGGGCTAAACAACTTTGTAACAACTTTGTACAAAATAACGGATTACGTATCAGGGTATTAAAAAAAATTGATGCAAATATAAAATATTCGTTTTAAATTCGCTTTTCACTTGAATGCCCAAGCATAGCGTCTCGAAGTCCTTTAAAAATGTATACATACATATACTCACGCCTGTTTCCCGGAGGGGTAGGCAGAGACTAGGGATTTCCATTTGCTACGATCCTGACATACCTCTTTTGCTTCATTCACTCTCAAGACATTCTTCATGCATGCTCGCCTGTTTGGGGTAGTTTTCTACAGACCTTTGAAGATCCGTTTATTATAATTAATTATATAACGACCTCGGTGTCGCGGCGTGCTAACAGCCAGCTGCAAATAAAGATGTGCGGGTTCGATTCCCACAGCGGGACGAATGTTTGCATATCCTGCATATTTTTCCGGTTCTGGATATTGCGTTCTAAGGTTCTAAGTAGTGTTGTATCAACAACACGTTGATACAAAGGGTCAATTAAGGCAGAAGGCCTAATCGTCGAGAGAAGAGTATAAAGCGTTATTGTGTGTACACGACAGAATTCCGGCGGGCTCCGAACAGCGCAAGAACAATAGGGTCCACTACTAACCTTGCAAGACGGGTTCTGAAGTCCTCCGAGTGTTTAACTGATTTCTTCTATGTGGGCACACACGACACTATTATTAACACAGTGATAATAGGATGGTGATACGATTTTGTAGGGGTTTAACGAATATCTTATGGGACGCGCGATGTTTACGATTCGAGTCTTCATCAAAACTTCTTCGTCGGTAGAAATCGGGCTCTTCGCATCGGTTTTGTGAGTCGGTGTCGAGGGTAGGCTTCTGAACGGTGCCGATCTATTTCTCGGATCGCTACTAGTACCGCCATCTAGCGAAAGCTTTCGTAGACCTTGCAGTCTTTTGCGAACGGCAAGTCACCAAATATTCAATCGAGTACACACAACTTCAAAGGTTTTACATGAAAACGAAACATATCGGCCACCAAAATACGATAGTATTTTCCCGAAGGAAGAACACTTTAATTATTGTGATTGATGATTTGAAATGGGAATGCATATGTATATATATTAGGGGATCGAGTGCTATGATAAATAATATAGAAGCTAACTTAACTAAGTATATATATAGAATACTATTATGCAACGGGTAACGAGAACAGTTACTGTTGCTCGATAGGCAAAGGACAGAGTTTGACCAATGGACGCTTCAAAATCTGATTATTGGCCAACCTCACAGAAGCTAAGCGAGTCACCCCATCAGGGCCAGTATGAAGGTTCGTCACACGAGCTAGGGACCATTGTAGTGGAACGCGGTTATCGTCTTTTACGATCACCAATGAGTCCACTTTCAAGGGTTGACTATCTTTCGTCCATTTTGCGCGTTGAGTCAATGAATTTAAATATTCGTTTTTCCACCGCAGCCAAAAGTGCTGGTGAAATGCCTGTAAAAGTTGCCAACGATTTAGTCTACGCGGATTAACTTCTGTTAAGTTTTCCTCTGGCACAGCAGTTAGCGGTTCTAATGTAAGAAAGTGCCCTGGCGTTAAAACATTTAGGTCATTGGGATCTGAACTAATCGGGCACAACGGTCTCGAATTAAGGATGGCTTCGATTTGAGTGAACAAAGTAGTTAGTTCCTCGAATGTGAGAACTTGTTCCCCAACGACACGATACAAATGTGTTTTTGCGGCCTTGATTTGTATCTCCCATACTCCACCGAAATGAGGGCTGGAGGGGGGATTGAACCTGAAGCTTATGCGTTCGCTTTGCGCCGCTTCGCTCATTGCCTTATGAAGCATGTTATTCGCACCTACAAAATTCGTCCCACAGTCAGCATGGATTACATTACATCTGCCGCGTCGAGAAATGAAACGCCTCAAAGCCGCAATGAAAGCGTCAGATGACAAACACGATACAACTTCCAAGTGAACAGCTTTAGTGGTGAAGCAAATGAACAGGCATAGATATGCCTTATCTAATTTTGCTCCGCGATGGTTACCTAGTTTTATGCGAAAGGGACCGCCAAAATCTACCCCTACTACTGAAAACGCCTTGATTTGATTCACTCGATACTTCGGTAAGTCACTCATAAACGGTTGTAACGGCAGGGGACGTGTTTTATAGCAGCGTATGCATTTCGATAACTGATTCCTTATGACGCGTTTTCCAGCTATAATCCAAAATTGTTGCAAGATCAGATACAAGGTCGTGTTTATCCCAGGGTGACAGTGTTTTTTGTGAACACGTTCGATGTAACGAGTTGTCAGCGGGCATTTGCTAGGTAACAAGGCCGGATGCTTATGTTCGTACTCCAAACCGGATCGAGAAATTCTACCCCCTACCCTAAGAATTCCACTTGCATCGATGAACGGGTTAAGCTTACGCAAATACTTAGGCAGGGATCGGCCACCCTGCAATGCGTCGATCTCATCGCGAAACATGCGATTTTGATAAAATTTTATTACGTGACAGAGAGCCTTATGTCTTTCTAAATCAGTTACGACACCGTTGTGGAGATTCGAGAAATCTCTATTTCGAGTGTTAAAGGCAAATCTGTACGCATACGCAAGTACGTTAAGAATTTTATCTAACGAAGAAAACTTCTCAAACAACGTGTCGACGACTGCAGTTGCAACAGGTCTTGGTTCATTTATCAGTACGGTTTTAACCCGCCGCTCAGCTTCGATTACTACGCTTGGTTCGTTCTCTACAAGTTTGTGAGGCCATGACTCTAGTGGTTTCAAAAGCCATTCCGGTCCCGACCACCATAATGAGTTGCTGACTAATTCAAATGGAGATTGACCTCTGGAGCAAATGTCTGCAGGGTTATCGGCCGTTGGGACATGACGCCAAACATCTATCGGCACGGTCTCGTGGATGTGGCTTACGCGATTAGCCACGAATGTCACCCATCTTGATGAGTGCGACCGAAGCCAAGACAGAACTACGGTTGAATCTGACCATAAATATGTTGCGTTCACGGGAAGGCGCAGGGCATCATTTACGGTGGCTGTAAGGTCTGCTAGCAAGACCGCGGCGCAAAGCTCTAATCGAGGCAGTGATATTTTTTTTATGGGGGCTACGCGGGCCTTCGCACAGTGGAAGAATATTCGTACAGAATCCGATTTATCTGTGACACGTATGTAAATAACCGCTCCATAAGCGATTTCGGAACTATCGCAAAATCCGTGAAGTTCGTATGAAATGGGTTCATCGGTGGCTATTAACCGAGGAATTTGTAGAGTTTTAAGAGCTGGCAATTGCTGAGTATATTTGTTCCAAGTGTTAACGATTTCAACTGGAGGGTTTTCGTCCCACGTGACACCGATCACCCAGAGTTTTTGAATTATGCATTTTGCTTGGATTGTTAGTGGGGAAAGGAAACCGAGAGGGTCAAAAATTCTGGCGAGTTCACTTAATATCGTCCTTTTGGTGCATGGCTGTTTTAGAGGTTTAACGTTAAAAACGAACGCGTCGCAGGATGGGTCCCATCGAAGCCCGAGGACCTTAAGTGTGGTGTTCTCTGGATCATCAAAACTCACACTTTCCAATAGCCGATGCTCGTTGGGTATATCGGCCAATAATTCGGCTACGTTACTGGCCCACTTACGGAGCTCAAAATGACCACGTTTGAAAAGCTCAATTGTTTGAGATTTAGCCTCTTGGGCGCTTTCTAGCGAGTCGCAACCGCTGACTACGTCATCGACGTAGACGTCAGAGAGTAGAATTCGTTTGGCTAAAGGATAGGCATCGCCTTCATCGTGGGCAAGTTGATGTAAGGTACGACACGCTAAGAAGCTGGCGGCCGAAGTTCCGTATGTTATCGTGTTTAAGGCGTATTCTTGAAGCGGAGCGTCTGGACGGGATCGCCATAGGATGCGCTGGTAATGGCGGTGCTCAGCGGATACTAGTATTTGGCGGTACATTTGACGCACGTCAGCCATAAAAACCACTCTGTGTTCCCGAAAATGCAACAAGATGGTAATGATGTCATTTTGTAATTTTGGACCGATTAGTAGACAATCGTTAAGGCTTTTTGAGTGAACGTCCTTTGCCGAGGCGTCAAACACGATTCGAAGCTTCGTGGTGGTACTCTCTGGGCGTAAAATACAATGATGAGGTATAAAGTATTTTCCCAACTCTAACTCCTGCCCAGATACACGTGTCATGTGACCACTTTGCAAATAATCAGCCATGAATTCAACGTATTGGGACCTTAAGTCTGGATCGCGAGATAATCTTCTTTCGATTGCATGAAAACGTCGTAGTGCGATGTCCCGCGAGCCTTCGAAGAGTGGTTCGTATTCGGCCTTGAACGGAAGACGTACACCGTATCGCCCGGATTCGTCACGATAGTGTTCGCTAAGAAACTTTTCTTCGCACATCTGTTCATCAGGAGTAAGCTTCGAAGCTTGGGGTATATTATCGATTTCCCAGAATTTTTGAACAAGAGTTGTTAAGGGGTCCATTTCATAAGGGCTGCACGCACCAATCAGTGACGTATTTATGATCACGGACGTTTTGCCAAGTAATAACCAACCGAACACTGAATTAAGTGCGGGTGGCTGTGAACCATTACCCTTCAATCGACCATGTAAAAGCGATTCAGCGAATACGTCAGCACCTAACAAAATATCTATTGGTGCTGGGATGTCAAAGCCCGGATCCGCAAGAGCTAACGTCTTGATGTGAGCCCAACCGTTGGTGTCTAGTTTCGCGATAGGCTGTTCACTACAAATGTTTGGAATAACGAACATGTTTAGATTGAACAACGTTGAGTCGTGCTTTCCTACATCACAGCGTACAACTCCAGCTATTGAGGTTTCAGATCCACCTAAACCGTTCACAAGTAGTGAGGTGGGACTGGGAAGTAGGTGTAACCGCTCGACGGCTTGCTGGGTGATGAGATTGTTCTGACTTCCCGTGTCAAAGATCGCTCGAAAGGATTGCGAGTAACCGGAAGCATCCTTTACGTGTACAATAGCTGTAGCTAAAAGTACGGTAGGTCTAGCTTGTTCATGGGAGTGACGCGTCAATAATGTTACATTGGCAGGGTCGATGCTTGCATCGCGATCCTTGTGCAATAACGTGTGATGTCTATGCTTGCACTTTTGACAGCTGAAAATGGATTTACAATCCTTGATCTGATGCGAAGATTTTAAGCAGTTAAAGCACCACCTTTTGTCACTAGCTACGGACATGCGCTCAGCAACCTCCATTTTTAAATATAGTTCACACGCCGAGATTGGATGATCACCGGAACAATAGGTGCATTTTGAGAACGGTTTGCTGCCACCCGATATGACTTTATCTAACGCGGAGCCATTATCTTGCGCAGCGACGAGCGTATTGGTGACCTTAGCTTTGTACGAGCCAAAATTATTTTGCATTGATTTAACTGACTGATCCTTATACGGAGTGCTAGGTTGTGCGGGATCTGTAAAATGAGTGTCACGAATGAATGCCTCGCATTTAGAGTGCAAGAATGACCTTAAGTCGTGATAGCTAGGTAATTCGATTTCCGTATGCTTTTCCTCGAAGTCACGCCGAAGTATGGGATCCAGCTTTGAAAGAATGTGATATGAGAGCACGAAATCCCACTGATCGATAGGCAACTTTAGACGCTTTAGGATTGTTAAGTTTTCATCGAATGCATCTAGCGAGCGACGAAGATCATAGGCACTGTTAAACTTAAAGTTAGTGTTCAAAATGTCTCGCCAACACGTAAATGCAAGATCTCTTTTGTTCTCATATCGCGCGAGAAGTGCTTGATAAGCATCGTTGTAATGTTCGGTGGTAGTAGGGAACGTGCGTATTAAGGCAAGTGCGTCACCCTTTAAAACCGATATTAAATATTGAAATCGTTCAGCATCGCTGAAGTGAGTATTGTGAATTAGGGCATTATATGTCGAGATAAATTCTGGCCATTCTTTTATGTTGCCTGAAAATGTAGGTAGTGCGATTTTAGGTAGCTTCACATGAGTCGCGGTAGTGGCAGGTTGAGAAATAAAATTCGCCGAGTTTGATTCGGACTTGCTAATAATTCTTTGAATACGGATGACCTCAAAATACATAACATCGAAGCGTTTTCCGAGGTTTTCGTCTTCTGCGGAGTCTTCAATTAACTCGAGAATCGAAAAGTGGGCGTCCTCAAAACTACTTGATATTTTTTTTATCTCCTGATGATAGGAAAAGAACAGTTCTACTTGTGAATTATCCTTCAATGCTAAGTTCCCAATTTCGAGTGCCTTTGTTATGCGATTGAATGCCAACGTACGTTTTCTACGTAATGACGGCAAGTCATCCACTGTGTAAGACCATTCGTTGGACTTTGACTTCGATTTTTTCGTCAAACTAAGTTTGCGTTTAGGATAAGACATTTTCAAGGAATACAATTAAGATAAGTATACGATTGGAGAACTAATAAAGTTTTTACTGGTGACAGCTAATCTACGTAACATGTAACGGTTAACAACTTTTACGGCAGGTAGGTACTAGATGCGTACACAACGTAAGTATTGTGGTGATCGCCTTACTTAACTACACCAAACGATGACAATAGTCATAGTCATATAGTCATATCATATATTCACCTTTGGAACACAGGGAGCACTTGGTTTTGTTTTTTTTTTTCATACATAAATTCTTTAGCGGCCTGTACATAGGCCTTGTCAGATTGTAGATAATTGTAAAAAATAACACATATTTATATGAGACAAAACAAAACAAACATTAGCAATAAAATTACAATCAAACAATAAGTGTTGCCATGTCATATACAAATTTTCTACTAAAATCCTAAGTCAATTAAGTTAGCGGCTGTAAAGAGGCCTTGTCAAACAAAGTAAATGGAAATAATTAAGATAGAATTATAATTATCCAAGAAACTAAATTAAATAGAACAGTAATGTCAGCATCTTATTTGATTTTTGTGTTTTCCAGCGCAGTGACAGACATAGTCCAAATATTTTTATCACAATGATAAATACCGAAATAATTGATGAGTTTATTTACCATGGATTTAGTGCAATTGAGCATTTGATTCGGCAGATTGATAATTAGATTAGTACGTCCAGTGTACCTACAGCTGTATGTTTACGATAACGGCAAAATGAACGAAAAATATTCACACAAAAAGAAAGTTTCTGTGCAAACTGCGATGCAAAAATGCGTTAAAAAAAAACGAAATACCTACTGAACATAAATAAAAAGGTTTGGAATTAGTGATGTTTATATGATATAATGAGTAGGTAAAATGAGAATTTCCCTGGTTTCGGCACCAAATAATGTATCAACAACACGTTGATACAAAGGGTCAATTAAGGCAGAAGGCCTAATCGTCGAGAGAAGAGTATAAAGCGTTATTGTGTGTACACGACAGAATTCCGGCGGGCTCCGAACAGCGCAAGAACAATAGGGTCCACTACTAACCTTGCAAGACGGGTTCTGAAGTCCTCCGAGTGTTTAACTGATTTCTTCTATGTGGGCACACACGACACTATTATTAACACAGTGATAATAGGATGGTGATACGATTTTGTAGGGGTTTAACGAATATCTTATGGGACGCGCGATGTTTACGATTCGAGTCTTCATCAAAACTTCTTCGTCGGTAGAAATCGGGCTCTTCGCATCGGTTTTGTGAGTCGGTGTCGAGGGTAGGCTTCTGAACGGTGCCGATCTATTTCTCGGATCGCTACTAGTACCGCCATCTAGCGAAAGCTTTCGTAGACCTTGCAGTCTTTTGCGAACGGCAAGTCACCAAATATTCAATCGAGTACACACAACTTCAAAGGTTTTACATGAAAACGAAACAAGTGTGGTACTTAGAACCTTAGAACTTTGGGTATCAGGAACACACCCAAGACTCACAAGAAATCCAAGTGTGGGACTATGTATGTGTTTCATATTGTAAAAACGGGATTTTTCACGTACCGCACGTTCGGTGAAGGCACCGACTAAGTTTCGACTCATTCCGAGAGTCTTCATCAGGGTGAGTGATCGCCACGCTCTCTCTCCGCGTCGCGTCGTGCCCAATCCCGTTTTTACAATACGAATAATGAAATTCACGATAATTTTTAGAATGTATGTGTTTGTTGGGCGTTTATTTATTGATTTTGATATTATAATTCTTATTATTATAATACCGAAACGGTTTATTTTCATTGATATATGAATTATACATTCCCTATTATTAAATATATACTTAAACTTCGCAAGTATCGGAGTTAACTCGCGTAAAATTCCGCGAGAAGTTGATCGCGAACTTGATGTCATTAGCTTCTCGGATCCGACCACAATCTGCATTGTAATGCCGACATTCTTGGGTAATATAATTTTCTGAAACCACCGTCCGACTTCTGACTTTCAAGTATTTTTAACCAGCTTCAAAACAATTGATGTATTCGACAATTTATTGGCTAAGGTTTTTGTTTTTACTACCTATTACTCTAATAATAATAATGGTAGACATTTTTACACAGCATCATCTAGAGCTTGTGTTATGGAAACTAATTGACTGATATAATACTGACATGCATATTTTTTTGTAAATACAAACATAGAAAACACCCAGATCCCGAGACAAATATTTGCAGATACAAACATTTGACCCGCCGCGCGATTTGTACTTGCAACCTTGTACGTTTTAGGCGGGCCTTCGCCCACTGCGTCACAGCAGTCGTCTCTGTGATTTCTAATCCGATTAAGATGGCATCTAACTTATTTGTATCATAGTCAGATAAGTATATCTTTCAAAATAACTTGACATTTTAATAAATAGTAGTTCGTGGAAGCTTCGTTTCGAGCGAATATTGCTTTAAGTCAATCTACAAAAGTCAAAAGCCAACGGCAAAAGGTTTAATGACCCATGACGAAATTTTGAAAGAAATATGGTGAAATATTTAAGCGCACTTTTTAATGGCTCATTTCATTGTTATGTCTCGAACATGCCAGATTTCTTACGATGTTTTACTTTAGGGTTGTTGAGAACATTCTACACATAAACTCAAGTGTGTAAATCCATTGGTGTACGACGGAATTCAAAAATAAGACCTTGTAAGGAAAGTCAAGTTAGCTAGTCAGTCATCGTTAACACTCTAATCCATTAACAACCGGACGAAAGACCAGAGTTTCTAGACAAGTACCACCTTCTGTTGGCGTTAACGTCTGCGGAAAGATTGAATTGTATTGCAATGACAGTAGCTGTGGAAACGTCACGTGACTTCAGTTACTGCCAAGTTTTTCCTTGACAAATTTGCGTTAGCGTGAAAAGAAAACTAAGCGTGAGGTATTTGTCCAGACTCCCTGGGATGGGCAGTAGCTTTACTTTTGTTCAAAAAAGCACCGAATGCAATTTAATCTAATAGTATTGCTTCATAACAATGCGTCGTGGGCCACGGGCATTAATCACAGGGCAGCTGGGCCGGACATGCCTGTCGCTGTCCCGCGTAATTTAACTGACGTTGCAAATTTCATTATGTAGGGCTATGCTGTCCTGATAGGAATTAGGTTGATTTATGTCATCTTACAAGGTTACAGGCCAGGCAGACAAAAAACGGCAATAATTTACGTTTTGAATTATGATTTACTAGCTTCTGCCCACGGCTTCGCCGGCGTGGTAATCGGTTGAAAAGTAGCCTATATGTTATTCTGATGTGTAAGCTATATTACTGTAAAGTTTCATCAAAATCCGTTCAGTAGTTTTTGCGTGAAAGAGTAACAAACATCCATCCTCACAAACTTTCGCGTTTATAATAGTAGTAGGATAAATGACTACAGATGCGGCCATCCCTGATTGGTGGTTTTAACAATCTCTATAAATGAAACCTTCTAATTTTTATCGGCTTCAAAAAAGGAGGAGACTCTCAATTCGTATATTGTGCGATATCTTCGCCAATTGTGAACTGATTTAATGTTTTTTTTTTAAATTGATACAGATACTTTGAAAGTAAGAATCTCATAGAGAGTCAAAATACATCAATTAAAAACTTCAAATAATATAAGTCAATAAAAACCATTCTCATGTCGTAAAAATATTCAAATTCTAAATCGTGTTTAAAAATAACGATTCTTATACAAACTTTCACCACACTATTTCCATACAAATCCTAAAATCCTGAAACACATTTTTTTTATTTATTATGAGTAGCTACAATTTCAATTTTTAATGGAATATAGATTAATTGTATAACGTAATCATGTGTTGAAAGGATTTTTGGAAATGAGGGGTGAATATTTGTAAAATAGGAACTTGAAAATATTAAAATTTTAATAAATTATTATGTATGGTTTTTGGATTTGCACATTTTATGGGAGGGGGAAATGGGGGTGAAAGTTTGTATAGGAGTAGGTATGGATGTTTTCTTAAATAACACCCCACGCGTCAAAGCCGCTAGCAACAGATAGTTAAAGAACAAATACAAAAACCGATCATCCATTTATTTAAATTATAAACCTGATTTGTTTCATTGTGTAAAGGCATTGGAAAATAAATATATACCTACAATTTTGAATAGATGACCTCGTCGATTTATCCGCTTCGTGCGCTACAACGCTAAAATAATATAATAATAAAAAAAACGTAACATTTTTTTCTTGAAAACGGGTAGGAATATTAAAAAAAAAAAACTAAGTATAAAAAAGTCTTAAAATCACCCAAAGGCCTAATTCCAAAATCAGATCAAAATTCGGACTTCGACTTCTATGTCCCTGATTTCGTCAATTGGAACCAGTGTGCGCCGGCGGCGGCGTCTTCCTCGCTTGTCGTAACTCGTTGGTTGAGCGTACGTTGAACTAGGGTTCAACGACCGACATTGCCGCGCAAAGCGAACGAGACGGGCGGCGCTATGCCGCGACTAAGCTAACACCACAGCCAGTCGATTGAGTGCTGTACATTGGGCGCTAGAAAAACTAGAAAAAACATTTTTTTTTCTACATCCCTTAAAATTGTGTTTTATGTAAACAATATAGTAAACGAAATAATAATAATGCATTACCGATTTTCACCGGCCCAATTTTCTATTTCCATCACATTTAGGCCACTTATTTTTAATGCAATTATTTGCTCTCGTTGCACGCGACTTATTGGAGTAGGCATTTTATTTGTAAAGCCTCGTAAAAAAGTCACAAAACACAACTACTAAACAATATCTGATAAACCGATTTTCAGAACTCAACTCAATATTTTAAATTGACGCAGACTGGTAGACGGCAGACGTAAAACCACAAACTATACTACCGTTAAACTGGCTGGCGCTTTTTTTTTTTTACATAGAAAATAACCAGACCCGAGAAAAACATTGGCTAATCGTACAAAAATTTGTCCCGCAGTGGGAATCGAACCCGCAAAACCTTCTGCGTCACTTCACTTCTTGATTATGGCAACCTTCTGCGTCTCAGGCGGGCTTTCACCCACTGCGCCACAGAGGTCGTCGTATTATTGAGGATTTTGTCTTATTATTGGTAAACACGTTCGTTGCATTACGAGATCTATCAGATCTCTTGCAGGACTTTTGTATTGTGCGTTGACTATAATCGTGTTGTTTCACTCCTTGCGGGAGGCTCTAACGTGTAAAGTTCTTTAAGTATGAGTATACATATTTGCTTCCTATTTAAAGGTGAATTCAAAGACATAAAAAAAATATATAGAGATGGATTAGGTCCCTAACGCACAGTAGTATAATTATTTCCATTCCTTGCGTTAGGAGACCTGTCGGTACTCGTGAAATCGTACGCCTCGTAGACGCAAGAGAGGGAGGGTGGGCGGCGCAGGCGCCGCGTGACTCGATTTAGTGTTGTCCTAGCATCATCGAATACATTCTGAATATTTAAATTTAAAATAAAATATATATTAAAAATTGTGTTTGTTGCTGTTATCCTGCCCTATGCCGCCATACAAAAGTTGAAAAAACTTTACATTTTGACTTTTAAATATTCAGAACGTGATCAGTTATTGCTTCTGAACTTCCCATTTCAAAAAAGGTCATCAATTTAATACCACCATATATTTTTGTAAAGCAACCTAAGATCAAAAAACATATAAGACACTCGAATAACTTTTCACTATTAGAAAAACTAATAAAATTAGACTCCATTGCATTTATTCGTGATGTGGGTGCATGCTTTTTATATAAATAATGCATTTTATTGAAATGAAGGAAGATGTACAGATCATGTTTTCCAACGTGGCAACAAATAAAGACGTTGTGTGGGTTGTTACGAAAAATTACGACGTACATTCAACAGCACTGACGCTTCTAAAAAAGCCAAAAGAATTATTACCATTTGCGCGCAATGCAAACAATCAATGTGCTTACCTTGTTTTAATGAAGAACACTTTTAATAAAACTTTTTCAATCGACGAGATATTATTTTATTCCCATCACTACTTTACAACACATATTGAACTATCTTCGGTTGCGGTAAGAGATACAATCGATACCTAATTTTTTTTTGGTATTTGTAGTTTGTTCTAATGTCATAACTGCGTGCGAACCAAGCAAAACGTAGAGCAATAGCCTCTCTTGACCCACAAAAACTTCAAAATATTATGTCATTGGTTTTTTGGAAGATATAAATTATTTTCAAAACTGTATTTTCAAGAGACTGATTAGGTCTCAAACGCACCAAAGGGTAGGTTAGTTTCGAGATCTTTTAGGTCTCCAAAGCACCAGCTGAAAGTTTTTTGAAAATGATGGCGCAGTGAACGTGTTAATGTGAATGTGTTTTGTAAATGTGTTTTCTTTCTAACAAATATATTTGTTAGAAAGTTATGTATACCTACTGTTTCCACTGATGTGTGGCCGATTATACTACGGTACTCATAGTTCCTGATACCCACAACACAGTTGAACCTAGTGTCGGTCAGGACTTATCTGTTGGATTTTTATTATTTATTTATTTTATTTATTTATTTAATATGACACACAAAACAGACAGACAAACAAACAGTCAAACACAAAAATATAAAAAATTACAAACAAAAATTTAGATCTAGACAATATTCCAAAACATGTATACACATCATACTTATATTTAACACAGCATATACACAGAATATAAAAATATACTAGGTAAGTAGCTAATATTTATGTACAAGCTACTCTTTTGCTAGAGCAGCTAAGATTTCCTTTTTAAACTTTAACATATTATTATTTAAAACATCAACTACAATTATTAACTAATAGATCGTTGTATAGGCGACACATACTGACTAATGAATTAAAGAAAGATGTATTGTTTAAAAAGAATTTTAGGGCGAAGGTGTTTTTCATCTGTGTAAGAACATGGCGTCCTCTCAACTTGTTCAAGCACATAATAAACACTCGGCTCGCCCTCTTGTGTGTTCAGAATTTCATAAAATCTTTATCGCATTTAAAAGCGTCTACTCAAATCGTAGTCTCGACCTATTTTCAGTACATATGTACCTATTTTGATCAAACTCGATCTACTCGTTTGTCTAAGGAACGTACCTACCCAGTTTATATAATAATTTCTAGTTTAAAAAAAACACGGATTCTAATATCCATACTTTATTTTTGATCCAATGTAATTTTGAATAATTAATTGACGAAATTTAAAATAATTTTGAAAAGATTTTATTATTATAAAAATTCTAGTATAATTCAAACCCGCGAGTTCCGTCGAAGTAGAATTTTTTATATTAAAATTTAATGATTTCCCTTAACACGTTTTATAACCCCGACCACTTCAAACTCACATATAATCCTCTTCATCCAAAGGTTGTTTGAAAGTATGTATCTTTATCATAATGTGTTATTGTTTATTTTGTTTATAAGGTGTACAATAAAGTATTTTCATTCATTCATTTAGACATTCATTGTTTTTGGTGTTAAAAAAAAAGGTTTGTTGTGGCAAAATTAAAAAACCATGAATCATGTATAACGGAGTATTCTCTGAGTCAGGTTGTCTTTTGCCATAGGCATTTTCCATTTTGTAACATTACATTAGATCTAAACTTATTTTACGAGGTATCTACATACATTCAAAAAACACCGCCTCGAATTGAAACCACCTCCTTTTTTAAAGTCGTTAACACGTTCGTTGCATTACGAGATCTATCAGATCTCTTGCAGGACTTTTGTATGCGTTGACTATAATCGTGTTGTTTCACTCCTTGCGGGAGGCTCTAACGTGTAAAGTTCTTTAAGTATGAGTAAGACAAATATACATAATTGCTTCCTATTTAAAGGTGAATTCAAGGACATAAAAAAAAAAATTTAGAGATGGATTAGGTCCCTAACGCACAGTAGTATAATTATTTCCATTCCTTGCGTTAGGAGACCTGCCGGTACTCGTGAAATCGTACGCCTCGTAGACGCAAGAGAGGGACTCGATTTAGTGTTGTCCTAGCATCATCGAATACATTCTGAATATTTAAATTCAAAATAAAATATTTATTAAAAATTGTGTTTGTTGCTGTTATTCTGCCCTATGCCGCCATACAAAAGTTGAAAAAACTTTACATTTTGACTTTTAAATATTCAGAACGTGATCAGTTATTGCTTCTGAACTTCCCATTTCAAAAAAGGTCATCAATTTAATACCACCATATATTTTTTTAAAGCAACAACAGCCTAAGATTAAAAATACATATAAGACACTTGAATAACTTTTCACTATTAGAAAAACTAATAAAATTAGACTTATGATTGTCGTACATACAACCGCACTGACGCTTCTAAAAAAGCCAAAAGAATTATTACCATTTGCGCGCAATGCAAACAATCAATGTGCTTACCATGTTTTAATGAAAAACACTTTTAATAAAACTTTTTCAATCGACGAGATATTATTTTATTCCCATCACTACTTTACTACACATATTGACCTATCTTCGGTTGCGGTAAGAGATACAATCGATACCTATTTTTTTTTGGTATTTGTAGTTTATTCTAATGTCATAACAGCGTGCGAACCTAGCAAAATGTAGAGCAATAGCCTCTTTTGACCCTCAAAAACTTCAAAATATTATGTCATTGGTTATTTGGAAGATATAAATTATTTTCAAAACTGTATTTTTAGGAGACTGATTAGGTCTCAAACGCACCAAAGGGTAGGTTAGTTTCGAGATCTTTTAGGTCTCCAAAGCACCAGCTGAAAGTTTTTTGAAAATGATGGCGCAGTGAACGTGTTAATAAATGAAACTACAAAACTACGTTTAAGTATGGGTCGTGTTATTCAAACGTCCTACGTCCTCTGATATTTATTGTTGATGCTTTTAAGCAGCTGTTTCTTGGGAAACTCTGACCTAACTTACAAGTTTCCGAGTTGGATACTTAATTACCCCACCTCGGGAAAGACATTTCAAGTTCTGAAATACTTTGGTAGTTCTTCATTTCAGTGGACTAATATTATGATTGCATTTCACTGCAATGGTAGGATTATTCTGGCTCTCAGGTCTGCCGATGGTAGGATTTATTTATTTCGTAAAACTTCAATATTAAGCCGTTTTGGTAAGATTTCCTGACTGTTAGGGATTTCCGAAGTAAACCCATAATTAATATACAAGCGAGACGGTATAAAACTTACAGGATTTTTAGAGACGTGCTAAAAATATTATAATAATATAAACAATGTACCAAGAATATGGATGACGTTCTTTTCTAAATTATCAATGTCAAAGTGCAGGATGACATCGTTAGTGTGGCAGGTGAGTAGCCGGTTAAGACGGAGAGGTTCGATTGCCGCGCCGGGACAAATTTCCTCCGAATTTCATGTCCTCCAAATATTTGTTTTGGGTCTGGTCATAACATTAAAAAAATAAAAGGATGGATAAAGATCTAACAAAACAAGTAAACAAGGCGATCGTGATTGTAATAGTTGGAAGGGGAAGGCCACGGCGAACGTTCTCTGAACGAATCGGAGTCGTTCTGGAAGGGTAAGTCAACAGTATAACTAAAACGACGAGCTTGTATGAAGAATGTGATGAGGATGGACGAACTGAAAGTATGCCAGGGAAATCCTTGGTCTCTATTCCCACCCCTCCCGGAAAGAGACATGACTTTATATATGTATTGTATATGTATATTTTCTAACAGGCCGTAAAAATACAACTACTTCAAATAATTAAAATGTCAATTAGATCAATTAAACCAATACATGTATGTATATAATAATACTAGCTTCTGCCCACGGCTTCTCCCACGTAGTACCCGTATAAAATTAGCCTATTTATTATTCTGACGTATAAGCTATATTACTGTAAAGTTTCATCAAAATCCGTTCAGTAGTTTTTGCGTGAAAGAGTAACAAACATCCATCCTCACAACCTTCCGCGTTTATAATAGTAGTAGGATAAATAAATTTAATTTCAAAGTAAAATATCCCTCCTCGGGATCATTCTCTATCCAACAACAAAAAAATCCTCAAAATCGGTTAACAATAATAGGCGAAGATATCAAGTAACAAACATTTAAAAAAAAACACAGACAATAAAAAATGTCTTTCCCTCAAGTGGGTCAATCGAGTCGTCGCACAGTGGTCGGGAAATCAAGCTTGCCTTTCATAGGATTTTTGAAAATTAAAATGTAGTTTTCTACATTTTTAAGTATACAGTTTTATCGAAAATATCAAAATATTGAATAATTTGTGTAGTCATGGGTTTTTTTCTCCAAGAAATACCATGAAATATGAGTTTATACATTCCAAATGTATGAAAATGGAATTTGTTTTCCTTATAACTTCTTTCGGTCTTGCACGGTAAAGCTGAAACTTGTAGGCATTGTAAAGGAGTGTATAACAAAGCCATATGACCTTTGACCTTGACTCCGGACGATCCCGTTCAAAAGATATGAATTATTGAAAAATGCATATTTGCCCGATATTATTATACAAAGAAATGTACCTTAAAAACATTAGTTTGTTTTTTTTTTTTTGGCCAGTTACGTTACCTGATGGATTAAAAACGACCCTATGTGAATTATCTAGTAGTCATGGGTTTTTTTTTCGAATAAATACCATGAAATATGAGTTTATACATTCCAAATGTATGAAAATGGAATTTGTTTTCCTTATAACTTCTTTCGGTGTTGCACGGTAAAGCTGAAACTTATAGGCATTATAAAGGAGTGTATAACAAAGCCATATAACCTTTGACCTTGAACCCGGACGATCCCGTTCAAAAGATATGAATTATTGAAAAAAATATTATACGGAGAAATGTACCTTAAAAACATATGTTTGTATTTTTTTTAGCCAGTTACGTTACCTGATGGATCACAAATGACCCTATGTGAATTATGGCCTGGACCAAAAGCGCTCCCTATACAAAAAGTATGAATTAATGGAAGATAAATATTTTTAAGATAAAAATGGTTAAACAAAACCTAAGATTTGTATTGAGTTACTACGAAGTCGTTATTTACCTACCAACATATTTTTCTAGTGTGACTACCTAACTTAACAATAGGTACTACTCGCTACCTATCCTCGATATCCATTGTTATTTCACAGGTGTGACTAAATGTTTTGGTTCTGTTAATAAGGGTAATTAGGTTCATTGTTTCTCAAAAAAATGCGTAGGAACCTACTTAAGTGCCGATACAACTGTTTATGCAAAATAATGAAATCAATCTAAATACTAAATGCACGTATACTTCATTTCACATATCAGTACTGATTTGTATCGTAACGTTCTCCTTGCGTGAATTTTGAGTTGAGAGATCCCGTTCAAAAGATATGAATTATTGAAAAATGCATATTTGCCCGATATTATTATATGGAGAAATGTACCTTAAAAACATGAGTTTGTTATTTTTTTGGCCTGTTACGTTACCTGATGGATCACAAACGACCCTATGTGAATTATCTAGTAGTCATGGTTTTTTTTTTTCGAATAAATACCATGAAATATGAGTTTATACATTTTAGCTTTACCGTGCAAGACCGAAAAAAGTTATAAGGAAAACAAATTCCATTTTCATACATTTGGAATATATAAACTCATATTTCATAGTATTTATGCGAAAAAAAACCCATGACTGCTAGATTATTCAATATTTTGATATTTTCGACAAAACTGTATACTTAAAAATGTAAAAAAATACATTTTAATTTTAAAAAATCCTATGAAAGGCAAGCTTGATTTCCCGACCACTGTGCGTCGGGCTGACAATGTTTTAGCTAATCTTGTGTTTTATCAAAGTTCTTGTATATTTTTAAAGACATTCTAATTCTAACTGGATATTTGAATACTAGCTATTTTAATTCTACCCACGCCTTCGCCCGCGTGGTACCTGGATAGAAAGTAAACTATGTGTTATTCTGATATATTACTGTAAAGTTTCATCAAAATCCGTTCATTAGTTTTTGCGTGAAAGAGTAACAAACATCCATCCTCACAACTTTCGCGTTTATAATAGTAGTAGGATGTCAAAGTTTGGGTGAACGACCGGAAATGGCATTCAGAATTGTGTTTTCGTGAACGTCTCGATAACGGTCCAGGGTTAATCAGGGTTTTATGATATCCAAAAGACTAGAAATTCTATTATTTTTCATATCCATTAGACACTTATATAGTCCTGACTCTACTAGGATTCGCTGTGTCGTGGGTATCAGGAACTGCGAGTGCCGTGGTACCATAACACCTAGACCCGGATTAAATATCTCGACTCGGATTGGTTCCGCAACGGAAATCGAACCGGTATCTCTTTCTTCGCAACTGGCTACCTGCCCACCGCGCCACCACGTCGTCAAATTGATATTGATGGTAAAGTAAAAAATAATACTTACATTTATAAACATATAAATAAATAATTCAACTATTTACATCCTATTACGAATACATTAGGAAAAGAGCACTGAAGTCACCGACCGAAAAGTTGACGACCTCTGTGGCGCAGTGGGGGAAGGCCCGCCTGAGACGCAGAAGGTTGTGGGTTCGATTCCCATTGCGGGACAAATGTTTGCATCTCCAAATGCAAACATTTGTCTCGGGTCTGGATGTTTTATTATTCACAAAAAAATATATTATAAGTAAGTAGTACGTCACGTAGTTCCCATAACACAAGCCTAAGCTTGTGTTATGGGAACGAAAATTCTAGCGATCTAGCCCTAAGGCTAGATCGCTAGAATTATTTATTTAAAATATATTAATTTTATTTGGTAGAAAACATCATGACATAAATAGTATGATCGAAAACCAAAAAGTTCCTATTAAAAAAAGTTTTCGAAATGCAAAATGTTATTCCCGTACCGGGAATCGAACCCGAGCCTCCTGGGTGAAAGCCAGGTATCCTAGCCACTAGACCATACGGGATATGACATTTCTTTCAAAAGTATAAAACCAGTTCTACGCCATAGTTGGTATAATATAATCGAAATGCGTCATAAAAGTGATAGTGAATCAGCTGGTTGTAAAAAATTACAAGGTGAATAAAATGACACTTGATAATACATTGATATATCGTTTTATATTCAACACATACGGATACAGCACAGACTAGGATTTATTACAAGAAAGACAAACAATGAACACCGTAAAATACAGTAGAATACACTACGTGGGTGCATGCAGTGGCACATTGATATCTGGTTTTTTTTTACCAATTTAGTTTCCGTTGAGTATATGTGATAGATAGCACAGATAATATAATACTAGGTTATAGGTATTTGCTAATTAAATTATAAAAGTAGATAAAGAAATGAGTAAGCACTACCAACACATCTTTTTCCACAACACACAAAGGTTATCTGGAAGAGAATGCTTTTTAGCATTAAGTTCGCCTATGTAGTTACTAATTTTTTTTGCAATAAAGAATGTTCTATCTATCTATCTAATACCTAGTAAAATTTTTTTTTTTCCATTAGTGTAAACACATTTATTCATACAACTATGTACAAGTAGGTATATACAAAAAATACAGATGAAACAGCTAGCTATCTAAAGACCGTTGCAAACGATCTATAGATAGCTCAACTGATCCAGATCACTACCAGGCGGAAGCGTTCCCAAAATACTGGCCGCATTGCCACGCTGAATGGCAATGCTAATGCGTTGACCCAGATAAGAGCCAGCTCTCTTGTCACGCGTCGCTTCGACCAGTCGCCCTGAAAGAATTTTGAAAACGCGAAGGGCCCCGGTTCCCCACGGACCCAGAGTCTCAACCCCAAAAGGCTCAAATAAGTAGGCTCTGTCGAGACTTCTATATTTGCGCCTCTTGAGATCCTCGGCCGAATCAGCCGCTGCACCGGCTCTAACTGAAGTCCCCGACAGATGAGATGGTGCTAGGGTATCTACGCATGTGGCGTCCCATACCAAAGGCCTTCCCTTCTCCCAAGGGACAAGAGTCATGCCGTCAGGCCGCTTACCATCGTCACGTAGTAGACCATTCGGTTCGAGAATAGCTGGAACGTTGACGCTGGTAAAAGCCCGGCGTATGATATCATTAAGGCTAGCGTGGCGGGAGATCCTACCGGCGGCTCTGGTACACGATAATCCGTGATGACCAAGCTGTTCGACCGCCGTACCGCACTGGCACTGATGAGGGGCACAGCACTGCGCACCCAACCGTAGACTAACTGCAACCCGGAATGTTAAAGGATCCATTAAAGTACCAGTATTGTTTGACGGAAGTGCTTGCAACCAAAGACCTGACTCCCATTTAGAAACGGCTAGGAGACGAGCACGATCCGTGGAGTTTGAGCACGTTTGTAACATACAATTCCGCGTCAGCTCGCACAGAGGCCCGTCCCATTGTCGTTGAGACGAAAGGGATTTAGGGGGAGCAGTATTGGGGCAAGCACTATGCCAAGCATTTCTAGCTTCGTCAAGATATGAAATTTTGATATTGTTACCAGGAAACGCCGAAAGAGAAGGAGTTAGAATTTTTTCAACCAAAGAACCAGTGCTGTAGACAGAAGACAAGAATGCTGGAAGGGCTACACTTGAAATTTTGCGAATACCTAAGCCTCCTAATTTGACAGGCAGAGAGGCCTGCGACCATGCCCTACCATCCAAATCTATATTCAAAACCGACGAGAGGGTGTTCTTTATTATGTTGTCCAAGCCTTCCACCAGCTCGCTGTGTTTCCACAGTTGACAACATCTTAAAGCGTATGTAAATTTCGGGACAAAAAGGCAAAACTTGATAATTGTAAAAGCCATATGGGCATTAATTTTGAACAATCTGTCCGAACTTCGCACAAAATTTTGAGTTTTTTCTTCAATAAAGGCCGGAATGGACTCGTCAAGAATTGGTGAACCCAGAAGACGAAGTGAACATTTATCTACCACGGTAATGTTAGAGGCTAAAGTGTTAAATTTATCAATAACGGAATTTCTATCTAAACAAGTGTCGGAAACAAAAAGTTCGCACTTTGAAAAATTTAGTTCTAAACCAATTTGCCTAAATTCATCAATGATGAGTTTTAGATCGCCAAAAACCGTGTCCACGTCGCCACCTAAGGTTCCATCATCCAAATACCAAACATTAAGTTTGGATTGGAGACGTTGAATAATCGGATGGATGGCAAGGCTGAAAATAGCCGGACCTAGAGGGTCGCCCTGCTGACATCCAACAGCTGACGAAATAACGTTTTGCCGATAGATTAATTTAGAGGGTGAACCATAAGATTGCCAAAGAAACGGATAAATTTCTGGAATTTTGTTTTTAATTTCTTTTAGCAGAGCGCCTCTATCTACAGAATTAAAGGCGTTTTTAATATCCACCTTTAAAATAACCTCCCCACAATTTTGTTCCAAAAAAATTAGTAAAAACATTTTTTATTATTATAGATTGATAAGGATAATAATGTCGTCGATTCCCTTGTAAACAAACTAAACTTACCTAATTTAAACTGTCGCTCTCTTTTACTGATAGTGCACGAAAGAAAGAGATGGCAAGAGTTTGACTGCTGTCAAATTAGTTTACGTGCTCTCTTCTTCGTGTTTATAGTCAGCACGTTTTGAAATCGTGACTAAACTGGTATGGAAAACTTAATTCTGGCTAATTTGACAGCACTAATATCGCTGTTACTATTTATTTTGTTAAGGTTATTAAAAGAGGTCGATAGATAAAATTTAGTTTAGTTGGTGAGCCAAATTGAATAATACAATGCATAATCCTGCGGCTTCGTCCGCGTTAAGATATATCCATACATTAAAAACCTTCTTTATCGCGATTACCTTTTGAATACGCTTAAATTAGGTTAATTTTAACTAACTAACTAGGTAATTAAATGTTGGAAGTTAATTTAAACCTACTTCTAATTGTCGTATCGAAATTAAACTAGTAGTTCGTATGACAATAGGTACTATAATTTGGTATCTTGGAGCTGATCTGATGATGGAGCCAGGAGGTGGATAATGGAACTCTTCAGTGGCTACTAGTTTACCCCTCGAGTTTAGGCTCATAATGATTCGTTTTGACGAGTCCAATAGATTGCACTTGGTGTCGAGGGTCTGTTGATGGAGCCAGGAGGTAGATAGTTTAATTTTTTTTATAATTTGCGTTATAAAAGCGTGTTATATAGTATTTTTTAAACTACATATAAAACAAACAAACAAACACGCTCACGACTGTCTTCCCCATGGTGGAAATCCTCAGATACATACTCAGTGAGTATATCTTTGAGTATACCAAGTAGGGGGTAGTCAGAGGCACGTTCAAACATTACATTTGGTACATGCCCGCGTTTTGCAAGTAGTAAGCATTCCACGTGACAGGTTGCAAGCCCATCGCCGCTTATTGGAACACTAACTGTTGGCACATGCCTTCGAATTTTTGGTTCTAGGGCATGCCGGTTTCCTCACGATGTTTTCCTTCACCGTTTTGAGCACGTGTTAACGCGCACATCAATTTTTCGAGTGGAAAAATCCATTGGTGCACGACCGGGTTCGAACCCACGACCTCCGGATCAGAAGTCGGGGTATCGCCCACTAGGCCAACACGGCCTAATGGGCGATACATATAATACATATACATAGGTATTTCACCCTCTAGGGGTGGATTTTCAGAAAATCCTTTACAGATTGAGCTTGCGGTGATTGACAGCCAGTGAGTGAGTCAACGTTTTTACATATTATATGCATAAACATTTTCCTACCAAAAAAGGTTTATTATACGTATTAAAAAATAAGAACACATTTTTCTTTCTAAAACAATCCGCCTACCTAACAAGTAGTTTAAAAACAACGCCACTTTTATAAACTTGCTAATCCTAATTACCAGGAAAGAACTTTACGGGTAAAGTTGGATGCTTCGTCATTTAAGGGGGGGTAAGTGAGGAAATAAATGAGCTCATCCGAGCGGGGAAATGAGGGCCGATCGCCCAAACGATCGGGCATTAAATAAGTGCCTGTAGACGGTTAAGGGGCAATCTCTCCACTGCGACACGTAAAACAGTGACCTCATACAACCTACCTTTACATGATGAGAACGCTTAGCTTGTCATTTTTTGAGAGAGAAACATAAAAACGGTCAGCATATTCCACCCGCGACACTTTAGTTTAGTGTGAAGTCAGGAGTTTTTTATATATTCGGTCACATTACTGCATGCGACTGACCCTGAAATATCCTGAAGATGCATGATGGCCGCGTAGGCAAATCGCTTGCCATCTTTCGAAAGGAAACTCAGAAAACGACCTGCATTTTCGGTTAAGTGCAACTTCTTCAACGCTAGCTATCCATGGCGCTGTTGGGTGTTATGGCGCGATTGATAGATGTCAATACTCATTTTCGTATGCCTAAAAGACCACCTTCGCGAGTTGCGAATTAACGGCGATCAGGCGCGGACGCCGAAGTGGCGTGCTTAAGCTACCCTAGTCTCGCCATTCAGTGAGTTTACTTATTTAAGGAATGATATCGGGTATGCATTATATAAAACCACAGAACTATTCCACAGTTGGAATTGTTCAGTGCACCCGACACCAGCCAGTGCGTCCGTCTGTCTCTGTCTCGCCAGAGTACAACTGTGTCATCTGACGTACTACCAACACAGTGCACCCGACACCAGCCAGTGCGTCCGTCTGTCTCTGTCTCGCCAGAGTACAACTGTGTCATCTGACGTACTACCAACACAGTGCACCCGACACCAGCCAGTGCATCCGTCTGTCTCTGTCTCGCCAGAGTACAACTGTGTCATCTGACGTACTACCAACACAGTGCACCCGACACCAGCCAGTGCGTCCGTCTGTCTCTGTCTCGCCAGAGTACAACTGTGTCATCTGACGTACTACCAACACAGTGCACCCGACACCAGCCAGTGCGTCCGTCTGTCTCTGTCTCGCCAGAGTACAACTGTGTCATCTGACGTACTACCAACACAGTGCACCCGACACCAGCCAGTGCGTCCGTCTGTCTCTGTCTCGCCAGAGTACAACTGTGTCATCTGACGTACTACCAACACAGTGCACCCGACACCAGCCAGTGCGTCCGTCTGTCTCTGTCTCGCCAGAGTACAACTGTGTCATCTGATGTACTACCAACACAGTGCACCCGACACCAGCCAGTGCATCCGTCTGTCTCTGTCTCGCCAGAGTACAACTGTGTCATCTGACGTACTACCAACACAGTGCACCCGACACCAGCCAGTGCATCCGTCTGTCTCTGTCTCGCCAGAGTACAACTGTGTCATCTGACGTACTACCAACACAGTGCACCCGACACCAGCCAGTGCGTCCGTCTGTCTCTGTCTCGCCAGAGTACAACTGTGTCATCTGACGTACTACCAACACAGTGCACCCGACACCAGCCAGTGCGTCCGTCTGTCTCTGTCTCGCCAGAGTACAACTGTGTCATCTGACGTACTACCAACACAGTGCAGTGCAGATCAGCGCCAGACAACATTTATGTGTGATATAAATCACATCCTTCGTCGTTCCTTGAAAAAATAACCAGGCTGTCTCGAGACCATATTACATATACCTGACCAGTGACCGTATTACCTATATATCAAAAAAAGTTTGCGATATAAGTTGAATTATTTTCCTTTTCTAAATCGCTTTTCAGTGCGAATTTATTAAAATTCATTTTAATATATAAAGACACAATACAAATAAAATTATTTAGGTTGGGGAAAAAGTTTCTTCGCATTTTTTAAGAAAATTCAAAACATTTTTTAATATAGTTTATTTACATTTAACTAAAGTATGTAGGTACCATTTTGTTCGATAACTTTTTGCCATTTTGTAGGCAGGGACATGATCCCATTGCTATAAAAACTTTGGGGCTTCTGTTCAAAATACCGCGACAAGTGGTTTTGGCAGTCCTCTCGTGATGTTAACCTGACACTGCCTAAAGAATTCTGAAGAGACCGAAACAGGTGGAAATCTGAAGGTGCAAGGTCAGGACTATACGGCGGATGCATTAACACATCCCAGCCAAACTCTCTTAATTTTTGCTGAGTGGCTAAAGATGTGTGAGGTCAAAAATGGTCAAAAATTTCTTCAAAAATGGTTCGGTTTCATTACGTCGTAATAAAGAATCACAAATGAGAACACGGTTCATTAGGTTTCTTTCAGTGAGCTCGTGAGGTACCCAAATATCGAGCTTTTTTGTGTACCCAGTTTTTTTCAAATGCGCCAAAACTGTTTTGTGGTCAATTCCCAGTTCTTCAGCTACGTCGTAACTACTGATATGCCGATCTTGCTCCACTTTTTCAAAAATGGCATCCATTTTATCCGTAATAGGGCGACCAGAGCGACGTGCATCTTTGACATCAAAATTTCCGGATTGAAAACGCTTAAACCAAATTTGTGCTACTCTCACAGACACTGCACTAGGTCCATAAACATCGCAAATTTTTTTCGCGGCTTGCGTTGCATTTTTACCTTTTTTGTAGTAAAATTTTAAAATGTATCGAATTTCTTCATTAGATTCACTCATCTTAACAGTACGAAAAACAAATAAAAATCACACATTTTCCTAATTTTAATTTGGAATTATCTTCTTTAAAATTTAAACTTTTAATGATACCAAAACCAGCCAGATACAAATAGTATAGCCAAAGATATTTTATTACAAGTTCATACATACAATAATGCGAAAAGACTTTTTCCCCAACCTAATATTTTAAAATATTTAATTTATAACAAGGAAACATTTTTTATATTTTTTAATAATATTTCAACATATCAATAATATTATTAAGTTTTCAAATAGTTCATTTTTTTATGTGTTTACGTTTTCTTTTTTTACCGAAACTCATTCGATCGACTTTATTGCACGAGTCACGCTCAAGGAAACTCCCCTTAACCGGCCTCTACTAAGATTTTCGTACAATGATATTACGAATCGGCATAGAAACTACCTTTTGTTTAAACGGTATAAGTGTAATCGCGAGCCCCACAATGCTTCATAAGGCTTCATTTGTCTTAACGGTGGGCCCTAAGTGGTGCTCCGTTATACCCAGATATAATGAGCAGGAAGTATCAGCATTATAAACCTTAATGGCAGGAGTGGCGTAATAGGGCCAATCTTTTGTAAATAAGTTGACGACCTCGATTCACGGTGCGGGGTAAATTTTTGCATGAACTGCCTGGTTGTTGTGGTACCACAGTACTCGCAGTTCCTGGTACCCACGACACAGCGAATCCTAGTGGAGTCAGGACTATGTATCTGTCTGTCGGTTGTTTTATTTAACACTAGCTTATGCCGACGGCGTCGCCAGCGTGGTATCCGAATATAAAGTAGTGTTTGTAGAAACGCATTCGCTCGACCATTTTTACTTCGGCTTACGTTGCAAAATTGGTCTCCACAAAAAACGTTATTTATATGGTATAATATTAAAAGAAATATTGAATGATTATTTACTTAAACTAAATTATAGAGAAACTGAAGAGCTACTTAAAACTATGGAGTCCTACATCAAAATTTTACACTTACAACTGGCATTTATATTTATAATTATATTTAGTTAAATCTTGTAGTATATGATTCTTCTTCCATAGCTTTTTATTTTCTCTCCTTTTGTAGCATGCAATTATAGAGAGTCCGTCGGCGAGTCCCGTGACCCCGCTATACAGGCTATTATAGACCTAGTGCGGGGAACAGATCTCACCTATGGTATAATTTTAATTCCTTGTAAACCTAATTATCTAAGTTATTTATAAGTACTAAATGTTACAAAATTAAGGCAATAAAGCATTATTATTATTAATATATAGCCTATGTCCACCCTGAAAGTCCATTCTAAATATTGGTGAAATCATTTTGGAAATCGGACGAGTAGTATCGTAGATTACCCCGTACATAAAAACTTACAAACTTTTAGTCTTTTTAATATTACTATATATAATTCTGTATTAGCCTATATACTCCCAAATTAAATGACCAACCTACATGTTTCCCGAAAAATCAAAAGTGCCTAAAATTATTCGATAAAAACTCACCTCTGTCAGTTTAACAAAATGCAATTTATACTGAAAATGTTATTTTCATGGCACCCTCGGGCGGCCATTAACACCAGTTTGTTTAGGATCTGAATCGATTAAACGACAGTTTTATAAAGATTTTGACAGCCTGGGTTTGTAAGGTTTCGCGTTGAATATTGACAGCCTGTTATTATTATTAAACAACCAATAATAAGTAATAATAATAAAAAAAATAATTTGTATCGCAAATGAACGGAGCCAGACCGCATCAAAGGCCGCACAATGTTGATAGGTAGGAGGGCTCCTGGCCGGTCGGCACTTACGCTAAACTCAACGTGGAAGTCAATCAGTTTCCTTTTATTCTTCGACTTATATAATTTGAGTAAAGTGGGGTTTGAATACATGCGACAGCTTTATATATTTACTCCATTAAATATCATATAATATTTAGTCATTTATTATAATTATTTATGTAAATGATCACTTAAATAAGTATGCATTTGTTTTATTTTATTGTTATTTATAACAGTTAGAACTTATTAGATAATCTAGATAACTACACTAAATTCAGTTTTAAAAAAGTTAACATTTATAATAATAAATAAATAATGCTAGACATTTTTTCACACAGCATCACCTATCCCCAAACTAAGCAGATCTTGTATTATGGGAACTACATGACTGATATACTACTTATATACTTTTTTTTTTAATACGTTTTCATATTATACATAGAAAACACCCAGACACGAGACAAACATTACAAACATTTGTCCCGCAGCGGGAATCGAACCCGCAACCTTCTGCGTCTCAGTTGAGCCTTCGCCCACTGCGCTACAGAGCTCGTCAATACTTTAAACACCTAGTTTCTTGGGAGTAGTGTTTGCTTCTGGCGGCTGTGACGTCACTGAGTAGGACATTATTCTGAGCTGATACCTTTTTGGTGCGACATTGAACTGTCTAGGTGGATGGATGGATCAGTAAGGTGTGTGGGACATTTATAATTCAGTTACACATATAATTAGGCTATTCTAACGTATTTAGATATTACGAGCTTCTACCCACGGCTTCGCCCGCGTGGTACCCGGATAAAAAGTACCTAGCCTATGTGTTATTCTGATGCTATATTACTGTAAAGTTTCATCAAAATCCGTTCAGTAGTTTTTGCGTGAAAGAGTAACAAACATCGATCTTCACAAACTTTCGCGTTTTTTAAAGTAGTAGGGTTATTCGTTTTTCATAAATTATCCCAACATCCGAACTTTAAAAAAAAGTGTTTTTTATTTCGTGCTAAATAAATGTTTTTCTTTCTAATAATTTATAATCATAAATTATTATTTCAGCGTGTTTGTTACGAAAATAGTATTTACCAATTACTATTTTCGTAACAAACACGCTCACGACTGTATTGCCCATGACATCCTCAGATACATACTCAGATGTTTGAGAATACTAAGCATCTACGAGGTAGTCAGAGGTACGTCCAAACATTAAATTTTGCACATGCCATGTTTTGCAAGTATTAGTATTCCACGTGATAGGTTGGAAGCCCATGGTTTATTAAATCACTAACTGCATTAGCATTGCCATTCAGCGTGGCAATGCGGCCAGTATTTTGGGAACGCTTCCGCCTGGTAGTGATCTGGATCAGTTGAGCTATCTATAGATCGTTTGCAACTGTCTTTAGATATCTAGCTGTTTCATCTGTATTTTTGTATATACCTACTTGTACATAGTTGTATAAATAATTGTATTTTAAATCACTAACTGAAGGCACATGGGACAAAGTAAATGTTTGTCTCGGGTCTGGGTGTTTTCTATGTATAATATGTAAGTATTTACAAAAAAAAGTATACAAGTAGTATTATTCAAACTTTCGCGATAAGATAACATAAATTATAAGTGTAACGGGTCTTTATCGTGTTTACCTTATAATGTCGAAACGTCGGGAAAATAATAAAAAAGGTAAACGCGATGAAGACAGGTTAAACTTCAAGTAGTATATCAGTCATGTAGTTCCCATAATACAAGCTCTGCTTAGTTTGAAGATAGAGGATGCTGTGTGAAAATGTCCAGCATTATTATTATTATTATCATCTAGTTAGACGATCTCTGTGGCGCAGTGGGTGAATGCCTGCCTGAGACGCAGTAGGTTGCGGTTCGATTCCCGCCGCGGGACAAATGTTTGCATATGCAAATATTTGTCTCGGGATCTAGGTGTTTTCTATGTATAATATGAAAGTATTTACAAAAAAAAGTATATAAGTAGTATATCAGTCATGTAGTTCCCATAACACAAGCTCTGCTTACTTTGGGGCTAGATGGCGCTGTGTGAAAAATGTTCACCATTATTTATTTATGCGACGTTGCGGGCTCGTGCGGCCAAATCCGTAAATTCACAGACCGTGGGAAGCCACCTTTATTAACACCTAATCATTATCTAGCTATACATAGAATAATCGTTCATACCGTAAATTATAACTTGTCAGCTAAATGAAGTGATTGGGCGCATGGGATTTCGCGTAATGCATTGTATAAAGTAATTGATACTTTGTACAAATATAAATTACTTTGCATTTTCCGTCGGATTATGTGTCTGCAATGAATATGCAGGTATGGTCATTTTCTTGTATAAATAATAAATAATGCTGGACATTTTTAACACAGCATCATCTAGCCCCAAAATAAGCAGAGCTTGTATTATGGTAACTACATGACTGATATACTACTTATATACTTTTGTAAATACATACATATTATATATAGAAAACACCCAGATCCCGAGACAAATATTTCCATATGCAAACATTTGTCCCGCAGCGGGAATCGAACCCGCAACCTTCTGCGTCTCAGGCGGGCCTTTGCCCACTTCGCCACAGAGGTCGTCATAGTTAAACATATATAAAGTTAAAGTTTGTATATAGTTTTATTCATACAACTATGTACAAGTAGGTATATACAAAAAATACAGATGAAACAGCTAGTATTGATGAAAATATTTTTATGATGACAAAACTAAAATGACCATACCTGTATATAGTTAAACACAATGTATTATCATGTAAGGTTGCCGGTTATTTACTTTTAAACAAAGTTCGATCGGCACCACACTAAAGCTTAATTAATTAAGGATCATCAAAAAAAACAGAGTTTGTTGTCTGATTCTTCTAGGTTTGGTCGCGCGCGAGGACTCGGTGTAAGTGGTTTTTAAGCTGACTTTTCTAATATGGTCCTTGTGATTTAATGAATAAAAAGCTATTGACATGTACCTTGAGTTCTTATTGATTAGGAATCGTTCCTAATCTTGTAGTGCTCAATTATTTGTCCGTACCATGTAAACATTTGTGATTATTATGAATTTAAGTAATGATTAGTCATAATAATTGTATTACTGGAATTGTACCATTCTGTTTTTCGGAAAAATAAATAAAACTTTATCTTATCTTATCTTACTTTATCTTTTCTTCTATCCAATGATAATTTCTGTCGTATGTGTATTCTTAACAGTTACTTTTACTAAGTAAAAAGAGTTCGCAATTATTATGTGCGCTGAGTTTTTAGTTCACAATTTGAAACCGTGGAAAACTATTTGCATAAACTCAAGCGCAACGCGGCAAAAAGTTGTAACTTGTTCTAATTAGCCTTGATGGCCTAGTAGGCGGTCGAACACCAATGGATTTTTCCACTCGAAATGAGTTCACCTTGTTCGATTGGCACCACACTAAATTTGAATGAAGGATCTTGAAAATAATAACCAAGCAGAGTTTGTTGCCTGATTCTTCTAGGCTTGGTCGCGCGCGAGGAATCGCCGTAAATTCACTTTAAAATGTTTAATTCACATAGTTCTTAAGTAGGCGTTTCTATATGGTCCTTGTGATTTCAATGAATAAAAACCTATTGACTTTGACTTTGAATTTGAAAAATGTAACACTCAAAACGGTGAAGGAATAAATCTTGAGGAATCCGGAATGCCCAAAAAATTCGAAGACATCGATTCCGATAAGCGGCGATAGGCTTGCAACCTTGCAAAAGTCGGACATGTGCCTAATATAATGTTCAGATGTGCCTCTTACTACCCCCTACTTGATATCCTCAAATACCTACGTACTGTTTATGTATCTGAGTATGTCCATCATGGGAAATACAGTAGTGAGCGTGTCTTGTTCTTGTTTCTATCCGCCACCAACATGGCTACCGCATCAGTTTGACCAGGCCTTTAGTTTTTCATATATACCTATGTATAAATATAATGTACTTAAGTAACTATAACCATTACCTTTTAATTGTGTATTAAAAAAAGCGTTTATTCTATTCAATTCTATTCCAAGTACATTTGGTGTAAAAGAGAATCGACACCCAGTTACTGCAATGCAGGCTTGATCCTTCTATACCTTATTGCGGTATCGTTTCTCTAATTATATTTAGTATCGAGATGGCAATCGATAAAATAAGCCACTTGGGATGATAGTCACATCTGACTAACAAAACGGTTTTGATACTATGAGCACAATCCCGGTTCTCAATACAATGGAACGGTGTATACAATATTATACGGCTATCAGCAGCGAGCGTTTAAGCATAGCTGATCCTTTTTTAAACAAAGTAAGTAAGCATACGGACTACCTGTTGGTAAACGGTTACCTTAACCTATGGACGCTTGCAACACCATAGGATCCTGGTGGACTTTTGTTTTTTTCTTCGTGACGTGAAACTGGCCGGGGGTATCGTTTTCGCAGTAACTTTTTAGGTATTGTTTGGTATAAGTAAACTGACTTCTTGAAGGTGTTATCAGTTCATCTGGTGATTCCATACTGCGTCATTCGATTCGTTCTTGCCATTCCAGAACCTTTCTTCCCCAGCGATTGTCGGTTCTGTGAGCTATATGGCCTGTCCGTTGCCACTTGAACTAACTAATTATAATTAACATATGTCGGTGAGTTAACAATATGAATTATGGTATTCACGATAGTTTTTGATAAAAAAATTGTGCTTACAGGTGCTGTTCTCTGATCATCAAATATCAATTCTTTCTGTGTTGCATTCTTCTTTTATTATTTTAATGCCTACTAACGCCATTCTTATCACTTTAATCACTTATCATCTTCTCCAAATGGTTATCTGGAATATATCGTTTCTAAGCGGTAATGCCTTTCATTGTACTTTAATAAGGATGAGATTATGTTTGTTTTTATGGGGAATAAAGTATTTTCATGTAATCATTCATTAATCTCAATATAAAAAATAAAATACATATATTTATATTCAAAAAGCACGTTTAAAATATAATTAATTGTATTTCTATGACTTTGTTCTAGAATGTTGACTATTATAATATGAATGTACTAGAACCTTGTATGATACACAGTCAAATACTTAGACACTTTGCTCTAAGTATACCTAACACTTGTGTTTAGACGCAAGGGTCCTCGCTCTGGCTTACATTACACAAAAGGTAGTCGAAAAAATATAGGAATAGCTGTTATTTATGAAAACAAATAGTTATATAGTGCTTGGTTTCGATCAAGTATCAAGATATGTCAGTCCTAACAGCTCGCCACTGGGCGCATTCGTCGTGTCACTTCGCCCCCTCCAGGAATTAACTACGCCAATATTTGCTAATAGACGTGCTTTAAGCATTCATGGATTAATTAATCTATTATTCACATCAGACTAACCAGCTGCAACGCAAGAGGTGCGTGTTTGATTCCCGTTGCGGGACTGCAGACATCCGGTTTTTGGGTTTGTGGTTTGTAGTCTTAGTTGTTTGTAATACCCACGATACAGGGTATCCTTATAAGGGATCAAGACTATGCTCTTATTCAAAAGTGTATTTATTATTTATAAACTTAAAACATATGCAATACAAAAGCGCTGATAGTAGTATTATTATTTTACTTTTTTTTTACAAAAAAAGTATATAAGTAGTAAATCAGTCGTGTAGTTCCCATAATACAATCCCTGCTTACTTTGGATGGTGCTGTGTGAAAACTAAACAGCATTGAAACAAAAACACCATTTGGGAGTAACCACAGCATTTTTTTATTCTGATGTTAGGTAGATGATACATCGACGACCTTCATTATATGTCAATAATGCACCTCCTGTTGTGTCTTAGAGCATTACCATATTTCTAAAAACGTCTGTAGCCAAGGCTTGCTACAACTGTAACGCATTTGTTAGGTTAGATGGTTCATTTCCAAACGTCTGTCTTATTGCGTTCCAATACACGCTTATTACACTGATAAAGTGTGTTTGTTTTTGTATTGATTATTTATTTTCAGTTAACCAGCGTGCTTGCAATTTTTGAACCGACTTTAAAAAATTGAGGTTCTCAATTGGGGTTGTATTTTTATAGTGAGTGTTTGTTACTTGATATCTTTCCCAATTGTTATCCGATTTTGATGATTACTTTACAAGATAATGATCCTGATTTGACCTGTGGAGGTTTGCTAAATTTTCAATAAAACTTAAAAAACATGTAATCACAACTAGCGTAAGTGATTTTACTTTTGTTTTTTAGTCGAAAGTGAAATCCCGAGTTTGAAATCGGTTTTTTGTACATTTAATGTTTTATAAATATATTTTTAAATTAAGGATAAACCTTAATTTTTCCATAATCAATACAAACACGAGCAAACATAGCGTTACATCGTACTAGTTTCAAGAGTGTGAAAAACGCCCAAACTATCTTTATTCACAAAAGTAAAAATAAATTTATGTTTATTTTTGGTAAGCGCAAAATACGTGTGTGCACAGGCTCTAAAAGTTAGCGTGTCCAATATTAAAACTAAGTCTAAACAACTACAAAATGGTTCACTGTCCAATAATGTCACCACCAAAGTTTAATTAAGCAATGAAATGTAGTAACATTATATTTAACACATAAATAACGTGATATTGATGCTGACACAAACAGAAATTTAAATTAGACCTAATTGGAAATGGCTATTGTGTTGGACGCTCGCTTTATGACGCTATGTCAAGGCTAGGATACGCATAACGGAGGCATATGCCATATGCTCTGGGTGTTTTCTATGTATAGTATGTATGTGTTTACAAAAAAAAAAATTTAGTAGTATATCAATCATGTAGTTCCCATAACATAAGCTCTGCTTACTTTGGGGCTAGATGATGCTGTGTGTAAAATATCCAGCATTATTATTATATGTGTATCTGACTACCACTACTTGGTATCCTCAAAGATCGACGCACTGAGTATGTATATGAGTATGTACATCATGGAAAATACATTCGTGAGCTTGTTTGTTTTATTTGTTTATAATTTAAGATTCAGCAGAAAAAACAAAACAATTTTTCTGTAAAAAACGATTATATGCAAATTTCCAAATAACGTCACTTCCTCCCCTCTCCACTGACAACAGAATAATTTCTACAAAGAGAGTATATTATAAGGAAGTTGTTTTTAAACACAAACACCGGAAATGTGCAAGGGACGGGAGCTGTGACTCAAATTTATTACGTTTTCAGGCATTTTCAGCTAATTACAGAGTTGGCATAATTTAATAATTTCTAGAGTGGTATTTGAACAGCTGGTTTATTCAGTTCTTATCCGAAAATCAGTTTACTTCAAATCTATCCACAGTAAATAGAATCGTAAAAGACTACTATTTCATTAAACAGTACGTGTTTTGGCTTAAGTAACCAAGGTTGTTTGTTTTGTCCAAATCAACAGACAAGATTTGTAACCGACGAGAATTTACGAAGGTAAGGCTTAAAAAAATATACCTAGTAGTTTTTTATATCCAAAATCATGTTTTTGGTCACACAAAACACTTGTTACAATAATTCATAATAATTTTATTACATGTCAAGATTTCTGGACTGAACAGCTGTTCCGTCGTAAACTGCGTCAAAAGGACAATTTGTCTGTTTATCTCAAAATTTATTTTGTGTGTAATTATTTTAATGCTGTTAAGACATTTCTGGATTTAGGAAACTCAAGTGGAAGCGAATTACGCGGGAAAGATGGACTTGGAAAGGGAAACGACAGTTGTTTCTATAATATAATTTATAAATCGACTTAAAATAAGGAGTATACTAAATTGTAACCAAATAGGACTACTCTCCAAAAGAGTGAATAGGTTTAATTCCACCCAGATAACTCAATGTGGTTTGGCAGATACCAAACCGTAGATAGTTCCAAGGCATGCTGGTTTTCTAACGATGTTTCCCTTCATCATTTAAGAGCACTAATATAGTAGACAATTTTTTTTTGTACAAAATCCACTTTAACACGCCGAGACTCAAACCCACGATCTTAAACAAAACTTCAAAGAGCTCTATGAGTTTATTAAGATTTACATATTGAAAATTTTCCTGCAAAACTATTTATCCACAATATCAGAAAGATTTTTCTTCAACTATCTATTTCAAATATCAGCCGCCCTTGTGGATGACTTTGACAGTATAATGGCAGAAGACAGTTCAAGATATTAACAAATATAAACCGCGAGGTGTGAAAAACTATTATTGGACTATATTTCAAAGGTGGAAAGTTGAGATTTGTGTGATCGGTTTCCATGTGAGCCGCAGGAGTGTGGTAAAAACAAAAGCAAGGTAGAGCGCGAGATAGAGAGACTATATTATTAAAAGTTGATATATTCATCAGCCACAGATGGTTGTTTTAATCGCTCGCAGACGCACGGAGCACCTGAATTCACGAATTCTAATACATGTTACAAGCACGTGAACTTTCGTAAGGGCACGAAGGATCAAATCTTTTTATTGCATCGATTAAATAACGTTTGAACGGTCGCTAGTAGTCATTTAATGGAGTTGGTTTAAGATAGTGGGCTAGAGTTGGAGAGTTGGCTTTTTTCATGGCACTTTTTGAGGGAGAATAACGTAAACCACATTCATATTTGCAAATATTAAAGATAAAGATAAAGATTCATTTATTTGCATCAACATAATGTATGTTACAGTTGTAGGTCTTAAATATATTCAATTTTCCAATTATATTCTACCTTAAAATTAGGCATGCAAATGTTTAAATTATATTTGTATTTAGTTGTTATTTTAAATTATATTTTTTTGTTAATTGTACATAAATAGTCAAAGTTTCAGATCGTCAGCTAAAAAGTTTTTTTTGTACTCAACTTGCAATGACAAGACATGGTCGGTACACAGCACGATTTAACATCATCCGAGCGGCATATCAAAGATGTTTCTCTGAATTTAGCAAACAAGACATTATGTAGGTACCCGTTTTTTCTCCTGAGTAAGAAAAAATATAGTAATCTGACCATGAACTGGCCGAAACAGAGTAGAAAGTGTACGTGACCACTAACATCTAAAAGGTTTGGAAGTTGGTAGAAAATAATAATGATCATAACGATCTCTGTGGCGCAGTGAGAGAAGGCCCACCTGAGATGTAGAAGGTTGCGGGTTCGATTCCCACCGCGGGACAAATGTTTGTATCTGCTAATATTTGTCTCGTTTCTGGGTGTTTTCTAAGTATGTTATGTACGTATTTACAAATATATACATCTGCTGTATGAAAAATGTCCAGCATTATTTATTTATTATTTTATTATTAATTATAGTGCAGCACCCATTAGATCTTTATTAAATTCTCGCCAGAACTAGCACCACACCCTTAAGCGTTCGGAGGGTAAATGACGCCATCTTTGAGCGGAAATTATCAGCTATGCGGCAAATGGGCTCCCGATATCGCTTATCTGTGACTACCCGCAAACGCCTCGCGTGGTGCTACCCTATTGAATGTTCTTAGATGCTACGGTTCAGCAGATCGAGTGAATTGGAAAAGAAGGGAGGCAAGAAGGCTGTCGGCTTAGCCAGAAAAAGAAAATTACCCCAGATTTCTTCTACATCCATGTCTTACAAATATTCTGTGGAAGCAGATTCAGTTTTTGTCCAAGCCATTCTGGGGTCATAGTTCCAGCCATAGATTGGTACAGGCTGTGAAGGCTGAGTATGTGTATCCAAACACGATTAGACAATCAATTGGGTATGTAAATAACCATAGAAAAAAATATCGTTTTAAACCAGCACGACGACAACGCGGTTAAAACTCATTACCTGAATACCGCCATTGCCACCTAATGCCATTATCCAGGCGACCGCAAATAAACTGCTGTGTCCATTACCGGACGAGTGCGGGTGTGGACAACGCGGGCGGTAGCCGCACGGCATTGGACCTAATCCGTTTTGGATTCACGATTCACCTTACCGTACACGGGATACGCTGAAGCGGGCATGTGGATTCTGAAAACAATAGCTAAAAAATCGTACCAATGCTCTTTGGATCGGCGGCGCGTCCCACTAGTTTTGTAGTTCGTATAATGCTGGAGATTAAAATGGTCGACAGGAATTATTTTTGTCGGTTAAACGGGGATCACTTTAAAAAAATATGAATAAACTTTTTTTAAATAATTTGCCCAGAAAACAACTTTTCTGCATATCTTGATTTGGTGTCACTCAAAGGTTTATGTTTTGACCTATCCTGTTCCATCTGTTATGGAGGACAGTTAGATTTACAAAGACAAGACTCATTTTTTTTTAAATATGGTAAGAGCCATATATGATTACATCTCGCCCGCAGGAGTACTACCACTATTTATTGTGCATAATTACAATTCCAGCATTGCTAGATACTACAAATTTGTCTTTGGGGTAGTCTACGCTTCAGCAATGCTCCTGGAATCGCATTTGAAAATAGGTGTTTTGCGCATTGCTTCTAGGCTTGTTCACGAGGCTTGTTTTATTCGCATGTTTTTGTTTTATGTTAAAATAATGGAAAGCGGTTACCGTTGTCTATTGACATCTGCAACACCTTGGGCATTGCCAATGCGAATCCTGCTCAGAAATACAATTGTTTTAAGATCTTCTTTTCCTTATCCTCATAATGCCTTAAATTAATCTATGTGATTTCAATGAACACCTAATTAATTTCATTGTGTATGTAAGTATCGCCAGCTCTTATACCTTGTAACACATCTCTAAGTGAATTTACTATCGTCAAATTCTGTATTCAAAGCTTAGCCAGAGGAAGGGGTCCGGCTCTCAGGCTTAGCCGACGGCTCCTGACACCGGACGTTTAGGCAAATTTTAGAGGCTTCGTATAGACGCATTTACTGCTACTTAGGTTATTCAAAATCCTACTGGATTATAAACAACCTAGTGCATTTTTCAGATACAAATATACATTTTATAAGAGAAAGATGTGGAGATGATGACTTACAGACAAAACAGAGCTTTAACCGTTAGTTCTAGAAATTTAAATTTGGTAATCGTGTTCCTTATAAGGGAAGGAAAATATAAAGGGTTCATTTATATTCACCTCAATAACCATTTTGTTTGCACGTTAACTTTAGTACCACATTTCAGGTCGATTGTTATAAATAACATTACCACGTGTAATGTAAATCCATGCACATCCGTTATAACTAATACAAATTACTGTAATACGACTAATCGTCACACAGAATAATCTGCGGTAGGTAAGCTCCGAGTTGAAACTAGTTCAGATGGATAAATGATTAACAGGATCTGGGGAACGTGGGAGTCCAAACGGTATGCCGATAAATAAATAAGTATATAGACATTTAAACCCACGCACAGTCGTTATAACAAATCCAAATTACTGTAACACGACTAATCGTCACACAGAATAATCTGCGGTAGGTAAGCTCCGAGTTGAAACTAGTTCAGATGGATAAATGATTAACAGGATCTGGGGAACGTGGGAGTCCAAACGGTATGCCGATAAATAAATAAGTATATAGACATTTAAACCCACGCACAGTCGTTATAACAAATCCAAATTACTGTAACACGACTAATCGTCACACAGAATAATCTGCGGTAGGTAAGCTCCGAGTTGAAACTAGTTCAGATGGATAAGTGATTAAAAGGATCTGACGAGCATGGGAGTCCAAACGGTATGCCGATAAACTTGTATTGGTGGTTATTTTTTGCTATAAAATCCTATCAAATGATTATGATGATGAAATATCCCACGATGATGATGATGAATGCATAACGGAGGATATATAATATAATGAGCTAAGATTTTTCGTAACGGCTGAACCGATTTGGACATTATTTAAACAGGTCAAGTTTGTGACATAATAACACGAAGGTATAATACCGATTTTTTATATTGTTACCACACGAGTGAATCCGTGGGTAGAAAATACTAAATAAATTATTTACCGGTTGACTCGTACTTTACTACTATCCAGGGGTATATATTATAATAATAACAACAGCATATATTTTGGTTAATTTACGTATACTTTATATTTTGCAGCTGTATGCAATTTATTATGCTAATGAATTTTGCAAGCTATATCGAGGTTATAAAGGGACACACCGCCAAAATAATGCACAGCGTGATCAGCTGTCAAAATAATAAATATAACCAATTTAATTATTTCTTCTTTGACTTACTATCATTAATTATTGTTTTTTTAATAGCAGCTAAAATAATATTTCTAGATTTTAAGCATCCAAAAATTCGAAGGCATGTGCCAACAGTTAGTGTTCCAATAAGCGGCGATGGGCTTGCAACCTGTCACGTGGAATGCTTACTACTTGCAAAACGCGGGCATGTTCCAAATGTTATGTTTGTACGTGCCTCTGACTACCCCCACTTGGTATCCTCAAAGATCTACTCACTGAGTATGTATCTGAGGATGTCCACCATGAGGAAGACAGTCGTGAGCGTGTTTGTTTTTGTTTTGTGTATAAGAAAATAAATACAATAAAATAACGTTCAATGTTAATCAATAAAAATCAAATAAACGCGCCTAACCTGGTTTTCAATACGAATATTTGTTTATGTTAGAAATATGTGTTGTGGTGCTCGTAGTACCTGATACCCACGATACAGGAAATTCTAGTGTTGAGTCACGACCATGTTTGTAACCTTTAGTGGGTACATTTACCTATAAAATAGACTCAATATCTGGATAGAAGACGACCCCTGATTACATTTTAACGGACTTAGTAACTGGGTGGATATATGGAGGCAGCTCAACAGCTCAAGGTCATTCGTCAAACTCAGATAACGTTATATGTAAAAGGATGATAAATCGAAATATTTTACTGTGTGTCTCCAACCAAAGCTCACTCTTAAAACTTACCGTGTGTCACCACTAATAGTCTGTTTACCCTCGTTATCTGCGCCAAACACACGTAGAGTTACGATGCGTAAGTCTGTTATTATGTGCCGTAACATGACTATGGAACTACGAGACGTAAGTTGGTTACTAGACGCTAGTGATCGGAAGTTTTTGTGTCATTAATTTGATCTAAGATGAGCAGGAAACTCCGAGGTGTCAGGGTTGACTCATTTATCTGTAATTTTGTCTACTTGCTTATACTTTAAAAGAAAACTAGATCAGAAGATTTTAAAATATTCCAAAAACTCAACCTGATTGGGACTTATTCTCGCGACGTCCTGTTTATTACGCTAGTGCTTTTTAGGGTTCCGTACCTCAAAAAGAAAAATGGAACCCTTTTACGGATCACTTTGTTGTCCGTTTGTCTGTCTATCAAGACCCTTTATCTCGGGAACGCTCAAAGTATCAAACTTCTAAGATAACGTAAAAAAAAAGGTACGGTCGTTTATGCCGCAAAAAACGTATATTTCGACACTCTGTCAAGGGAATCAAAATTTAAAGGGTACTTTCCGTTGACCTAGAACTATTAAATTTAGCAAGAAATGTACTACAAGTACAGGGAAAATCTGAAAACTATACATTTGTAATTAAATCATAAAAAATATAGTCTTTATTTAAAGTAATCAACCATCGAGGTTAAGCAACGGTATGCGTGGTCATAATGGTATGGGTGACAATTTTAAACTTTATTTTTACAGAAGAGAAAAATCTGAAAGCCGTATATTTTTAATTAAATTACGAAACAAAAAGGGTATTTATGCAAGGAACGGGGGTTCAAATTTTGAAGTGAGTTAACCGTGTCATGCGGGGTATCGGTATTTACCAGACGTGATCGTAGACCCTGTTATAGTAGCCTCCCATGCCGCATTTTTTGTTGAATCTTGGGGATGTCGTGGTGACACTTTTGAACTTGATGGTTTTGATGAGGTGTGCAGAGTAGATGGTCTAGCTATAGCTAATGCAAACCCAGGTTGGGGATCTATCAATATGTACGTCGCAATCTTAAGAACTCTATGTCTACTGGTTAATTTAAAAAGTACTGTTTAAGTAATACGGGTGGTACATTTTGCGATGTTTAACGTCCGGTTGTTGTGTATAGGTCACCACGATGTCTAACCAAATTTTGTAGAATGCATAAATACAGCAATGTGTGAAAACAGCCGCAATGGTAATCTCGCCTGATTGTTGTAGGAAATTTCAACATAGATTTTAAAACCAATCCTCAAAATGCAACAACAAACAAAACAAACACACTCACGACTGTCTTCCCCATAGTGGACATCCTCAGTGAGTAGATCTTTGAGGATACCAAGTACGGGGTAGTCAGAGGCAGGTCCAAACATTACATTTGGTACATGGCCGCGTTTTGCAAGTAGTAAGCATTCCACGTGACAGGTTGCAAGCCCATCGCCGCTTAGAACACTAACTGTTGGCACATGCATTCGAATTTTTGGTTCTAGGGCATGCCGGTTTCCTCACGATGTTTTCCTTCACCGTTTTGAGCAAGTGTTAATGCGCACATAAATTTTTCGAGTGGTAAAATCCATTAATGCACGACCGGGTTCGAACCCACGACCTCCGGATCAGAAGTCGGGGTATCGCCCACTAGGCCAACACGGCCCAAAATGCAATTTCATTATATTTTTATTCTGTAAGTATGTTACCCTTAATAAGCACTAGTACTACAAAAACGAACACTATTATAGACAATGTTTTTAAACTTTGATGTACAAGGTTTGAAGGTTTTGGAAACTGAATTTCGGGCAAAGCTCGGAATAAACTGCGAGACTCGATTCCTGAACTATTTATAATATGTACCTTCAAATTTGTACGGAACCCTCGGTGGGCGAGTAGCAAAAGCGCAGAGGCTTAACATACAGCAGAAACTTTACCCAGTTTGTACCCACGAAACAAACTCGAGTTTGCGGGTTCGGGTGCTACCTAGATTTAATATTTGGAGATAAAAATATGAAAACTTGTGATTTCTCTAAAGTGTGGGTTAACCCTTTAAAAATTATATCTCTAGAGAATGATCTGTTTCTAATTTAAAGATACATACTACGATTGTGAGGCAAATAAAACAATTTGTGATTTCAGTCTTTTATTTGGTATATTGTTATAGATTTTATCCTACTTTAATATACTAACATATCTTCCTGTGTAATTTGTATTGGTAATGTTTTTTAACGTACTACGTGTATGCTAAAATTTTATCGATTCTATTCAATGATAGGTACTTAACTAAGATATTTTGTAAACAATACTGATAACTAATGATAACATATCAGTACTTGTTAAATAGAACACTTAATCTACATATCTGTACAGTCACACAGAATAACAGCGCGGTGTTTTCTCCACCACAATCCTTTGAACCAACACAGTGTCACAATTATCATCCTTATTCTTTGAGCAGTTACGCCTGTATTTCCTTCCACGTTTTCCCTCAATTTCATTTCCAGATTCGTCTTCGGAGTTTTGAGCTTTATCTTGAGAGCAGCAGTGTCTACAGCAGTCATCTACGTGATCGTAAGGTCCAGAACGGACAAATGGTCCGAAATGTCCGAATCGGGCGCGATGAGGTCCGTTAGTAGTTCTGAAATGGCCGAAAGGTCCAAATGGACCTGGTTGTCCGAAATGATGTCCATGACATCTTCGGTCTCCTTGACCACGGCCTCGAGACCCCCTTTCTTCACTTCGGTCAAGATGTCTGCAACAGCGTGGTTCTTCACCTTCATTTCTCTCAGGGCTATGAGGTCTTTTACGTCTGCAATGGTCACCAAAATGACGTGGGCCATGATCTGGTCCATGACCTGGTCCGTGTCTCCTATCAGGACTAGGAGACCCTCGAACTCTTCCACAAGGTCTTTCCCAATCTCCTGCATCGTGGCAATGTCTTGTTTGCCCATTTTCCGGTCCATGACGGCTGAAGGGACCACGTCTGTGTCCAAACCCTGGGCCTTCTTGACTAAAAAGTCCACTAAAGAGCCCAAAACCTCCTGAACGAGCCTCGTTTCTAGGTCTTCCGAAGAATCCACAATCACCTGATCCTGCGTGTGTACACGGAGCGTTCCAGTCCTTGTCGCATGATGGTCGGCTGAAAGGACCCATGTCTGCTCGTCGATGCGGTTTGTGTCCATAAGCACCTTGGTCTCCGTGATGTCCGAAAGGTCCGTGGTGTCCAAAAGGTCCATGGTGTCCAAAAGGTCCGTGGTGTCCAAAAGGTCCGTGGTGTCCAAAAGGTCCATGGTGTCCAAATGGACCTTGTCCTGGTTCGTGTCCAAAATGAACTCTCATATTGTCTTGAATAAGAGCTAGAGCGGCGATGGTTGGATGCGTTGTGCCTATTTCCGGGCTTGGCAAAACCTTTTATAGCGATAATGAAATAATATTGTGAAACATCTATGATTAAAATATTTGCATGTTTGTTTGTGTGAATTGATTGGGTAATATTTCGCAATGAAGATGCAACAAAGTGTTTTTAAGAAAAATAGCTTGGCAAATTTATTTCAATGTTTTTAATAAAAAAAAAATACGTTAAAAAAAGGAGCAAATATGTTTTTAGTATAACTTATTCATTAATTCATTGATGTCCTGTCAATGACTCATTTTTTAAATTTGTTTTGATCAATATTTGGCCACTTGTACAGAAGCATCGGTTGCCTTTAAGTGCTGTTCCCGGGTGTAGGTGATGGAGCACAGATGGCGCCATATTCTGTGCGGGTTCCCCGCACTCACACTGGACGTACCCACGGATATTTATTCTTCCAAATGTGGCATCTTACTTCCGTTACACTTTTATCCGAAAAAGTTGCAAGTTTTACAAAACTTCTACGATTCTTGAGGTGGCTGGTATTCAAACAGAGGACTATCTGTTTCCTGTTTGAACACGCTACCTCCCGTCGGATGTCAGGTAGAGCGAAGCCTGCTAGAGGGTATAACATCTTAAGGGGCGTAGGTTTTAGGCACCCTTTCACTATGCGGCAGGTATCGCGAAAGTGAAAGGGTTGCCATCTAGGGCAAACCTTGGTACAGTAAATCTGAATATCAATAAATTAACAATAACCGCTTATTATTTGTTAGGTGGGCATAAGGAGGCAACCAGACTCAAATCAGTATGAAATAAAAAGTGGTTTTAAAAAAGTCCTGTATATACCTTTGTATCTACTTTATCAAAAAAAAAAAAAAACAGAAAATCATTTTTTGTTTTTGGAATATGTATACTATATTTTTTTGGAAAATGAAAAACACAAGTGAAACCGCGAGGCAACATCAGTAACAATCAATTCTAATAATGACTGCGAAAATAGTTTCCGTTTAGTGATGTATTTACACTTAAATATGATTCAGGCATCAGGCATTGTTTAGTTTTTTTTCTATGAGTCACGCCGTTTTTGATAGACGGAAATGGTTGCTCATTATCTAGTATTGTTAGTGAACCAGATAACAGTGGACACTATAAAAAAAACTAAATATAGAACATTATTAACTCTAGAATATCACTACATACTAGCTAATAACATAGTGCTCTAGGCATATATATAAGTAGTGAAACATAATTAGTCCGAAGGATTTCCAATCAAAAAAAATAAATTATGAGGCAACCTCGAGACCCTTACATAGCGTGTCTGGACACGTCTTGGTCACTTTATTAATTAAGCCTATGCCTTTTACTGTGTGATAAAACTATGTACTCGTAAGTTAAACAAATACACCTGATGGATCGAAGTCAACGGATGGAGATGCTCAAGATTGTTCGTCGTGGCATACTTTGGGGAAGGCTTAATATCCAGCTGTGGACTTGCTAAGGAGTGGAGTATTAGTTTGAAATACCCTACCCTGCGAGCTCGTTAAAATTGAGACAATTTACGCTTCTTTGAAGCCTTAAATTTTCTGGACGAGGTTTTAAAATCAAAATTGGTTTCGGAAACCACGGTAGTTACCTAAAAAATGGGGGCCTATTGTTTTGTAAAACGATCATTAAAAATAATAACCAGCCTTGTTTTCTTTCCTTTCTTGCCTGGCTTGAGTCGCGGAGGGACAGGCAGTAGGTAGATAAAACCGACGATTCAAAGTAAACCTTGTGAATTCAATGAATAAATGATTTTTTACAATGACTATGGTTTTTTGGCTTTGGCACGTAGATTTTTTGGGACGCTAACAAGGACGTGCAAGAAAAAAAACCTCCCGCTTAGGTACGAGTAGGTAAACCCTTATCATTATTTAATTACTTATGTAGGAGAAAACCAGAGCTATGTAGGTAACCTACCTATATACATAGAATATGCTGAGCTGACACCTTTTTGACGTGACATAGAATAATCTAGGTATATAGATCAGGGAGGTGCGGGGATCATTTCTGTTTCAGATTTACTTATAAGTAGACTATTCTAATTGACATTTATTTTATAACCGTTCCACCGTCTCAAACTTGCAAAAGTTGTTACATCTAAATAAATAAATGCTAAATAAATGATATCCCTCACATAAGTGGTCGTTCTGAGTCTCTATGTACTCTATTTTTAGTTATTTAAGTTTTTATTTTTGTTGCGTCTTTATATAGTTTAAAAAGTATACATAATCACTCTCATAATCTGCATAATTATCATGTATAATACTTAAATATATGCCGTGTATCGCAGTTGATGGCCCGCCCGTCCACCGGCGCCACGGAAGATCAGCGTTTTGGTGGCACAAAGTGCTTCCTTAACATAGTGCTGAGTGGCGGCCGTTTTTGTTGTCAATCTCATTTTTGTTTATTACTTTTACGTGTACTCCTGTATCCTTTGTTTGACACAAAATAAAATATTTTTATCTTTATCTTTATCTTTATCTTTATCTAAATTCACACATTTTTATTCAGTTTACTGAAAGATTTCATCCCATTGCCCAACCACTGACACCGTCATAGAATACACAGTGGAATCTCCCTGTGGTGGCGCCATCTGACGCAACATGTCGAAAAATACAATTAAACTGAATTTTCTAGGAAATTATTGCGATAATTGCACAATTGACGACCTCTGTGGCGCAGTGGGCGAAGGCTCGCCTGAGACGCAGAAGGTAGTGGGTTCGATTCCCACCGCGGGACAAATGTTTATATATGCAAATATTTGTCTCGGGATCTGGGTGTTTTCTATGTATAATATGTATGTATTTACAAAAAAAATATATATAAGTAGTATATCAGTCATTTAGTTCCCATAACACAAGCTTTGCTTACTTTGGGGCTAGATGATGCTGTGTGAATATGTCAAGCATTATTATTATTATTAATTTATGTAAACATTATGTCATTATTGAAAGAAAACCGTGTCAGTGAAGTATTAGATACAAATAATTCTCAGAATACGGCGAAATGTTAACTAATATGCAAAACGCAGATATCTACCAAATATGTTAAGACGTACCCCCTACTTGGTACCTTCACAAATCTGCGTACTGAGTATGGATCTGAGAACTTCAGCATGGGGTTACAGCCGTGAGCGTGTTTTTTTTTTGAAGGTGCCTGAAATAATTCCACTGGCAATCTTTATGCTCTCGTCTCGTAGAGGTAGTAAAGTTTATTTGAAATGAAAATAGGAAAAGAAAAGAAAATAGTTTTATATGGCAGAACGGAAAGAAGACATCATCTTTGCCGTACTTTGCCAGGTAGGTACTTATAATTTAAAAAAAAACTGTCGCCTACCTACTAAAACATAATAATAGGTATCCTAACAGGTAGGTAGGTATTTTGTATTTTGTTTTAAAACTTAAAGCAGCTAATCATAACAAACTAGCTAATGACATTGTGATTTATGGATATAAAAGTCTAATGTTTGGACGTGCCTCTGACAATCTCATACTTGTTATCCTCAAAGATGCAAGCTGTGTTTAATAGTTAAGAAATTACATCGTTTTTTTTTATTCTTTCCACTTAGAAAATAAAGACTTAAAAACATACATTGTAGGACATGTACAAAGGCGAGCTTAACCCTAACAAGAGTTTTCTTCCAGCAAACCTTTGAGCATAGGGAATTAATAATTTTAGTACCTAATGAATTTGTCCTGTTATGAAAATTATGTGTACATTTCAAGCTCTGAACCAAATAATTATAATAAAAAAGATCTACGCATTGAGTATGTAGCCAATTATGCCCACATTGTTGGGTGTTTGAAAATACGTATTATTGTCAAATAAACATTAAATTTTATTCATATTATAAAAAAACAGGAATTTTCACGTAACGTACCTACTATCCGGCCATTACGCGTTTCTTTTGTTTTTTGTTATTTTTTTATTATTCTGTGTTTTGTACCGTAAATTGGAGTTATGCTCAGTAAAGAGTTTATCTATCTTTCTATCCGGTGAAGGCAACGACTTAGTTTCGACTTATTCCGAGAGTCTTCATCAGGGCGAGCGACCGCGACGCGGCGAGAAGTCGCGACGCTCTCTCTTCGCGTTGCGTCGTCCTAAATATTTCGAATTTATCTTCAAAAATCCTCCTCTCCTAGTACCTACTTATCTTTTAAAGACTGTGGACATTGAGACCGCAAGCCTCTTTAACCTCAAATCCCGTCCTCCATAGAAGTGTCCTCCACTTTCAGCGTCATACGGCTGAGGAGACATAATCTCCCAATCTTGACTTGACGGCTGTTCTGAATCGGCAGTCAACTTGGGCAAATTTAGACTATCGCTTGAGAAAGGTGCGATTGCCAGAATATTCTGATCCTTACTAAATTAACATGTACGTAAAATAACTTATCACAATAATATTGCCAGTACATTGTGAATTTTTCCTTTAAAATTAACAAACCTAGTATCTACCTATGTACATTTGCACACCATATGGATGGTAGAATATATAAGGACCTAAAAAAATTTAACATCATGTATAAACTTACCTATATTCATGCAAATAAATATTCTGATTTCTGAAAGAGTCAAATTTTTTACTTGAACCAAAATATTCATCAATTTATTTCGGCTAGCTAAAATAAACTAACAAACTACGTGGCTAAGGGTTTTTAATGAATGAATGAACACTTTATGGTGCTAAAGATAATTTTACAAAAAAAATAAGGCGTTAGGTAATTTAAAAGATAATGGGCGGCCGTAGCTTCGAAGGTATATTGTTGGGTTCGATTCCCGCTGCGGTATGAATAGTTATCTGCAAACATTTTAATGTTTTCGGGTCAGTGTGTGGCACAATTATATATTAAAAAAGACACATAAATATAAGTTAAAACAAAAAAAAAATATTTATCAATATAAAAAAGTGTTGCACCCTAACTTAGCCTACGAGTCGTCATAGATTAGCAGAAAGCGATGCGGTTTCGTGTCTCCAGTCGATAACGAACCTACTTCAGCAAAGCCTTACCAACTACCTCCTAATCTGTTGTCCTCGTACTAACTATTTCTCAATCTGCTGTTCAGCTATACCTTCAGCTCACAGAATATTTAAAAATCTGTTCAGGTAAAATCATAGTTTACCCTCATTGTCTAACCTTATAGTATCAGCTTGTAATAATTTTCACTGCTCGTTCGTTTCTTGGAAAAAAATAGTCTATTTGTTATTCTAGACATCGAATTATACCTATTTTAAATTTCATCCAAAACGGTCCGCCGTTACGAACATAGGTTCATCTAAATACTAGGAAAATTCCAACGGACAAGCTGTTAGAGCTCCGTTCCGTAGTCAACAAGGAACTCTTATAGTTTCGCCATGTCCTTCCGTCTGCGGCTTAGCTTAGAGAATCTTAGTACTAGAAAAATACATTTCGTACAAATTCTATTAAAAATTACTACATTTATTCATACAACTATGTACAAGTAGGTATATACAAAAAATACAGATGAAACAGCTAGCTATCTAAAGACCGTTGCAAACGATCTATAGATAGCTCAACTGATCCAGATCACTACCAGGCGGAAGCGTTCCCAAAATACTGGCCGCATTGCCACGCTGAATGGCAATGCTAATGCGTTGACCCAGATAAGAGCCAGCTCTCTTGTCACGCGTCGCTTTGACCAGTCTCCCTGAAAGAATTTTGCAAACGCGAATGACCCCGGTTCCTTAGATTACTTAAATTACTTAGATGAAGTTGCTAGCTGTGTAAAACAAGTAGTAAATATATATCGATCCATCCATCATTCAGTCAATCGATCCATCGATACCATTATTAATGTGAATCGGGGTACGGCGGGAATAATAAATTCCCGTTGTCCTCCGTTAGGGGCAACGGCGTCCCCCGACGAGGCCGAAGACCGGGGGACAACGGCAATAACCCAAATTTATGGACAACTACGGAATCCTACACTGCACACGGTCCTATACGCACTTGACCGTTTTTTTTTAAACTTTGTATACACCAGTATACAAAGTTTTTGCAATAAAGATTTAGGTAAAGTTTTTTTTTATGACGAGTCAGACATACGGTCCACCTGATGGTGCGCGGTTACCGTCGCCTATTGGTATATTGCACTTAGCGTATTGCTGATGAAGTCATGTCAAAGTTTACCTTTGTCTAGTATTAGAAAAGGACAGGGTTTGAGTTATCAACCTGCTAAATGAGTGAGTAACACGTGCTCAAAACGGTGTAGGAAAACATCGTGAGTGTCCTAAAACCAAAAATTCGAAGGGATGTGCCAACAGTTAGTGTTCCAATAAGCGGCGATGGGCTTGCAACCTGTCACGTAGAAAACGCGGGCATGTACCAAATGTAATGTTTGGACGTGCTTCTGACTACTCCCTACATAGTATCCTCAAAGATCTATTCACTGAGTATGTATCTGAGGATGTCAGCCATGGGGAAGACAGTCGTGAGCGTGTTTGTTTTAAATGAGTGATTGTGAATAAGACAGTAAGACTTTCGGTTCATAAGTCGAGATCTCTAGCCACTCCACTAGCACTCAGATATTGCTGAAACAGGTATTCTACTAGCGAGAGTGATAATAATATTTTGCTATACAAAATCCTGTATTCCTACTATTGTGACCTTTCTCAATCGAATAAAACCCACAATAAAACAACGTCATAAAAATCTTGGCATCCAGAACTCATTATTATTTATCCAAACTCCGATACAATAAAGCCGGTCTCGGGAGAAATAAGGGAAGCGTTGGCAACACTTTCTAGGGTTGAACCATGAACGGCTATCCCGCTAGTCCGGCTTAAAATTTGAATTGACCGACGTTACTTTGCAGACAAACAACTTAATTTCGCAGACAGACAACTTTAAAACAAAACAAGCACGCTTACGACTGTAATTTAATCCCTATGAGGATCTATACCTCGATATATACTAATCAGTACGCAGATTTATAGGGATACTAAGTAGAGACTCAGAGACACATCCAAACATTATATTTGGCTTAAGTGCGCGTTTTGCATAACGTTTTTTTATGCTGGGCATTTTCACACAGCATCATCTAGCCCCAATGTAAGCAGAGCTAATATTATGTGAACTACACTACTAATATACTACTTATATATATATATATATTTGTAAACACATAAATATTATACATAACACCTATAGAACACCTAGACCCGAGAAAAATATTTGCAGATCATACAAACATTTGTCCCGCAGCGGGAATCGAACCCGGAAACCTCTGCGTCTCAGGCGAGCCTTCGTCATCTATAGAGACATTTGAGTTTATATATATTTAAAAAGTATGGGCGTCACCCTGTAAAGGCTCAGTCTGAAAAGCGCTGCTGCTTTAGAAATTTGGATACAACTTATATAGATAAGTTGTATCCAAATTTTCGGCAAACAAGCGAATCGGCATTATCAAAAACCTTTCGGTGCTGACAGCCCTAGCGCAATTTCTGTATTTTAGTACAGTTACTATTCATATAAGCACCTATCAGTCTAGCTAATATCTTGATATCTGTGTAGGCTTAAAGACCGGAAGGCTTAAAAATATAAGAAAAATATACAAAAACGTTAATAAAAAATAAAAATAACAAACGTTGCTTTTATTTTACTAAAGATGCAAACAAACTAAAGGCCTGGTGGTAAGCGGTTACCGTAGCCTATGGACGCTAACAATACCAGACTCAACACGTTGCCTCCCTGAGATATCAAGATGAAAGATCTCATGAGCCTGTAATTCAACCGGCAACCATACCCTTTAAACCGGAACACAGCAATGTTAACATTATAATAATAATAATAATAATAATAATAATAATAATAATAATGCTGGACATTTTCACACAGCATCATCTAGCCCCAAAGTAAGCAGAACTTGTGTTATGGGAACTATATGACTAATATACTACTTATATACTTTTTTTTTGTAAATACATACATATTATACATAGAAAACACCCAGATCCCGAGACAAATATTTGTATATGCAAACATTTGTTCCGAGGCGGGAATCGAACCCGGAAACCTCTGCGTCTCAGGCGGGCCTTCGCCTACTGCGCCACAGAGGTCGTTACTGCTTGGCGGCAGAAATAGGCACGGTGCTAGCATTTCCCCGGACGAGCCCTTTCACAGAAGCTTCTATTATTATTCTTAAATAATTAACTTTAAAATTCTATCAAAAAACTAGAGCGTAGATTTTAGACTGATTTTGGGGGTTTTAGTTAAGCAACCATACTAACTAGGTCAGTAAATATGTACAAAATCTAGAAACCGCTATCGGTGTGTTTCGGGTTTTGCCTAAGTAAATTTTGATACCTAGCATATTTGTTTACCTTCTACCTGAATAATAATACGTTTATAATGTTTGAAAGCTCTTTTTTTTGGCACTCGGAATCATCCTGCGAGTTGTTCAGTAGGTAAAATCGATTACAATTGAACACTACTTCCCCGCAGTCGGGTGAGTGCTTTTTTATCCATCGGCGTATTTTAATTATCGTATTGCGGTGCTCTGGCTCTTTCATTGACACAATGAGTGATCTACAGTCATTAAAGCCAATACCCTTTGTTCGTACAGGGCTTATGCGGACTGAAATGTAGCATTAATATCGCAAAAGTGGAATTCTTTCATTACACTAGTACTTTCAGCATCGGTAAATACCATTTTCAAATACAGACTACCACATTCCGAAGATATCATTGAGGAGAGGCATAGGCCTCTTCGTTAGTGACATTCTCCTCGATCATGCGCCAATCGAATTCATAGACGATCAGCGGTTTTTAAAAGACTTTAAAAAAGTGTAAAAGTATCTTAACTGTTTTTTTTAATATCATAATAGTGTATGTTTAGTACTTGGTACCTTCGCCAATTGTTAACAGATTTTGATGATTCTTTTGTTGTTGAGAGTTTCCATAAAACTGTCGCTTCTAGCCAACCAACTATAATGTTACTGTACATACACACCCATGTAACAAGTTACCTGAACATATTGATGAATGCGGCTGTGTAAATTTAGCCAAGGTATCAAGTATTAAATATTTAGGTGTTTTCATTGACGAAAAACTACAATGGAATCAGCATATTACCGTTACAGCAAAACGAGTAAGATCTCTCATTTACATCTTTAAAAATTTGCGTACTGTAGCCGAAGCAAACCTCCTCATTCAAACATATAAAGCACTTTGCGAATGCCTTCTAAGTTATTGTATAACTCCTTGGGGAGGAGCTGCTAAGACTTTTATGATAGAAATAGAGAGAGCGCAAAGATCGCTTCTCAAAACAATGTTATATCTGCCATACCGCTTCTCTACAAAAATGCTATATAACCAAGTTAAAGTGTTAAGTGTCCGCAAGTTATATATCCAACAATGTATTCGCCGATATCACCGTCTCATAGTCCCAAAACTAGAACTAAATAAAGACAGAAGAAACCGATACCCTCATCCATACTGTCTTTCTTTAATTGCTCGTAATCACTACACTTACAATGCACCTCGTCTATACAAAATAATCGATTCCCAACTGTGCATTAACCAATACAGCAATCATAATTTAAAATCTGTATTAGTACAATGGTTAGAGTCCTATGACTACTTTGAAACTGAGGCTCTACTTAATTAACAACACACATCTCACTCACTCATGCATACACACTATTAGACATTCAACCCCCCCCCCCCATATACATACACCCCACACACACACACATACACACACACACACACGCGTGTTATTTTCTGTGTCTAATTAAAATTGAGAGAGAACTGTTTCCTGGGCTACAGCTCACGCTTCTCCGGGAGACAGGGACTCAACTATATATAGATGAAATATTTTAATTTGGCTAAATAAATCATTATTATTATTATTATTATTGAGAAAGATCCCGAGGTGGTCCCATAAAAGTTATATTCCTCAGGATTGCTTTTTTCCGTGAAACTTAAAAACATCATAATCTCATCACGATCAAGACATTTATTGTGGGTTATGTTTCTTTTTTTTTCGAAAGAGTAAGTAAAATAACAAGTGCATATGAGGAATCTATGATAGAAACTGCAGGATAGGACCGACGAGCTTGTAGGAAGAATGTAATGCCAGGTTCGTATCAATTGGAAATCCGTAGTCCCTGCCTATCCCTCGGGTTACAGGCGTGACTTTATGTATGTTTGTATGTATGTGTACATTTATAAATATGCATACTTATAAATATATTAAATCTGTAGGTATATATTTAAACATATTTATTATAGATATAATGTTTCAGTTATTATTATTTTTATTTTTTTTGTACACCCCGCCACTTTCACAATCTCTTATTATCATCTCCATCCAAAGGTTGTCTGAAAGAGACCGCTTCTAAGCGATAAGACCGCCCATTGTACATTCTTAATAATAAGACTTTGTTTAGTATGTTATTTGTTTAAGATGTACAATCAAGTATTTTCATTAATTCATTATTTTTTCTAATAAGCTGGCAATAATACAACTACTTAAAAAACATAAAAATCAATTAAACTTTCCATATAATATTGTATCCTCTAGCCTGTAGTAATAGGAGTACAGATAGGTAAAAAACAGAGTTCATAATCTATAAAGTAATATGGATGCTGAAGAGGTTGTATGATTTTTTGTGTTTAGGGTTCCGTAGCTAACTAGGACGGACATCGCGAAACCTTTATAGTTTCGCGATGCCCGTCCGCCTGTCTGCCTGTCTGTCCGCTTAGTACTAGAAAGCTGTAATTTAGCATGGGTATACATATTAGTCACGCCGAGAAAATGGTACAATAAAATTTTTGTAAAACATTTTATTTAGGAAAAAAATACGTTAGGGGATACCCTAATCTGTTTGCGAAATTTTAAGCTTTAAAGGGGCATTTTTTGTTAGAATTAAGTGTCCCCCAGATAGGATTTTTTACGATACTTGTAAAATTCACGGTATTGAAGTTAAAAAGAAAACTTATCATATTCTAGGCTTTACAGGTTACAACGAGTATTAGTCGAATGTAAGGTATAAAATATACTTCGTGAAGTAAAAAGGAAAATTTCGTACAAATTCCGTTAAAAATTACTTACCGCGCGTGGTCAGACATGTATAGGCCGTTTTATTTTGAACATGTCAGATTTAAAAATCCAATTATATTATAGATGCTGTCAATTATATTTATTTACAGAAATAAAAAAATCATTTTTGTATTTTTAAATATAATAAAAACAAAGAAACGTTATGGGTTTTAATTTAAAAACAGAATATTAAAACGAACCATCTTTGCCGCAGACTTTGCTCAGAAAATCCTTCTTACCTTCCCGGAATTAATAAAAAAATATTTTTATACACATTTTCAGCAATAACTATGTAATAAAGTCCAATGTGAACAATATCATGGATGCAGTATAACACAATTCGGCACTTCCATCGAACAACCAAAGTTCCAGTCAATATCATCATCATCAACAGCTTCTGCAAGCTGGACATAGCCCTCCCCCAAAGCATGCTATGACGAACGATGACAGGGCACACCCATTTACCAACTTTAAAAAATTAAAAATTAATTATGTCTTTATTCATTAAAATCACACGGATCGTTTGTAAATTTTTAAGCTTTAGCGCTCAAATAACGTAGGTCATGTGTAAAAGTATAAGTACCTATGTACTATGAATTACATCACAAAAACTTTTAATACGAAATAAGTAGGTCATGTAAAACATGGATGTTTTGTTTTGTTAACTTTAATAATAACATGAAAATTAAAAATTGAAATAAACGTGCCGTTTGTTTGCATTTATTTTGGTGATTGTTGCTTACTGAGATTATTTGCGTCAGTTCTGTTACCAATGCTTGTTTTTCTTTTTTAATGTAGTAAATTTGTAGGTGCGGCATAATATTTAAAACCTTTCTTTGGGAGAAGCCAATGGCTCCTGAAATACAGTTTCAGGAGGAACAATTTGTAACAATTTATTATGTTAAAAAATAAATATTTTCTATTTTTTTATATTTTCTATGGATATGTGCTAAATATAATCTTGAACTTGCCTTGCATCTGACTACTCTTGTACCACTTGGTATTCGCACGAATCTGCGCATTGAGATATTATTTTATTGGGAAACGATAAAGGAAAAAATATAACTTACGAAACTGCATTGTATGACTAAAATTGTGCATCTTATGGTTCAAAATGTGGAGGCCTTTTGATAAATTGCTAAGTACGCCAGCCACGCAAGATAAAGTAAGTATTATGTAACAAATTGGCTCCACGTGCCAACCATTGGAACGAATAAATATTCAGAGTATCGATTTCAATTGGTAATGCAATCGAAGAAGTTCTTTAAGAAACTGATAGTTCCTCTAAGTTATGTGGTACTATACAATCTAGATTAAGTCTGTACAGTTTTATACAGAGTTAATCCAGTTAAGAGCGGCTTACGCTACATTTTAACTTATCTAAAAACAGCTTTGAACTAGTTCATACAAGATTTTTACCGCCGAAGTTTGGAATGCTTCCAAACTGTGCACATTTTTAAAATGTGTCGTATTATTTTCGTGTTTCATCTGATAGAACTATGAATTAAATGGTTTCCTAGCTTTTAGTTCCATTGGAGAACGTAATTTTGATCGAATAAAGACAAGATATTTTGTAGATATTTTTTTTCCCTAATAAAATATATAAACTATGGTGGTACTCATTTTTATTACAAACACAATAAAAATACTGCCCATGATAGACTTCCTCAGATATATACATACTCAGTGCGTAGATCTTTGAGGATAACAAGTAGGGGGTAGTCAGAGGCCTATTGTAATAATTGTTTAAGTTTCGTAGTATTGTTAATTTGTATCTATTCATCTTATGATATATTTTCTTTCATACAGTCACTATGTGAGAAACATTAAATTTTTTTGTTAAAACAAGAATATGTTGCACTAAAAAATTTAGTTTAACTTCGCGCATATGTGCCTCCACGTAGCATCTACTATGGTCTCACGACAGAAACGTAAGGGCCTATTTAGACGGAGTTTGTATCGAAAACCCATTTTGCAGGCGCCCCTAATTTCCGTAGGGAGGTGTGGCGTGCGCCTTACGAAGCCCGAAGTTTATGAGGTAAAGTGAATAAATTTAAATATTGCAACTAGGAAATACAGGCATGCTGGTATTGAAGCTTTAGACAATTTGCATTTATCAATGTATCTTATCACCATAATCACCATCGTTATCATCACCAACAGCCACTACGAGGCTCAATAAAGTGTATCGTTTAGAAGACAATGTGTACGCTTCTGTAATAAAATTCCGATCGATCTGTCAAATCTATCAATAATGCTAGTAATCAAGAATAGTAAAAGCCTAATAAGAAATATAATGTAAAATATAAACGATTTACTGGAGAGTTTCCTAATAAACTAGTTTAAGAACGAATGTACTTACCTGTATTAAAGCAAATAAAGGTTTAAATCATTCATATTTTTCAAACTTTCAAGATCAGTGTTGCCACATCCCTAGTCACAAGTTGACTGTGGTTATAATGAAATTAAAACTATAGCATAAAAGATTGGCCAATCTCGCTCCAGCTCGATAAAAAAATTTAATAGTCAGTATGAAATTTTAAATAGGTAAATTTTGAAAATTTATATGTAGAAGATAATCTATAAAACTACTAATGCGATTTCAAACAATCTTTCACCAATATTTAGAATGCATCTTTAGTGTGGAGAAAAGCTGTATATTATCCCGTTAAAATAAAAGGCCTTTTTGTGGAGACCCATTTCGCAACGTATAAGTCGATGAAATAACGATCGAGCGAATTCTGCTATTTTTCATCGGCTAATTTATATCCGTATTTATACCTACCCCGCGTACGAAGCCTTGGAAAGTAAGTAGCTAGTTTTTTTTTTAATATTTACAATTTTTTTTGCGTTCTTTACAAGCCAATGCGATCTAATGTATAAGCATAACTTGTCGAGTGACACATGGAGATTCCGAATGTCGAGCATTAAATTAGACGTCAAGGCAGTTGTGTCGCCGACCGTGAAATGCGCTGTCGCGGCATTGCAGCTTACATAATACACACTGACTTTTAGTTCGGAGAATAACTAGCTGTTGGGTCTCTCATTTTAAATAAAAAAATAAACAACAACAGCTCTTTATTATCAAATCAAATGCTTTGTCTCTTTACAACATCACAAAGCGAGAATCCACGACACCTTACTCGCGAGCCCCGCTAAAGACATATACTATTCCGTAGTACTACAACTCCCACGTCTGAATTAAATATCTGCCGAACATGCAAACATTTATCGAACCCACACTTCTTCGCAGTCGGCTACGTGCTCGCCACACTGTCAAGGTCGTCAACGTGCATTTATTAATCTCTATTTTATGGTGTCACGGATTCGATCCCCGTCTGGGGTAATCATTTTTTTAACGCTATAACATAATTTACCGGTTACTTTTTAAGACATCGTTTGTTAAGTTTAATAATTTGTATATAAACTGTGGGATGAGATGCATTTGAAGGTGTTTTATTAAAATAAAAATAGACCCGCTTAAACAAAAAAAAAACAATATACATATAATGTTTTCATAACGTTAGGTCATTATTCTCTTTTATGTTATTTTTGTTAGAAGAGCAACCATTGCATTAATCACCACGACTACAATCCTCTTACTGAATTGAACAGCCACATTCTATTTTTTCTATGTATGTTATGAATGTATTTACAAAAAAAAATATAAGTAGTATATCAGTCATGTAATTCCCATAACACTCTTAAGCTCTGCTTACTTTGGGGCTAGATGATGCTGTGTGAAAAATGTCCAGCATTATTATTATAAGTGCTTGTAATTAGATCGGCTCGCCACAACCTCTGTGTGTCACGGGAAATCCCTGAGCTAATCAAGGATTAGGTATTTCGCTGCACCAGTGCACGGTGTGTAGTGTAAAGCATGATCTATTACCGTGAGAACTGGTATGAGACGAATGTTACCCTCCACTAGTAATTCGAGTTTACAAAGCTTGTTACAATGCAATGAAGTTTCGCGGCTGGAGCGAATTCGATTAATGTCGAAGATATTCGGAAAATGTACTTGTTTTCAGGAAACGTTGTATTATTATTATTATTTTTCATTTATTTAGGGACATTAAAACATTGTTTATGTCAGACCCATAAGGTAACACAGTTATATAGAGAAAAAATAGATAACTTCTTATACAGATATAGGCAGGTAGGTATACATTCTAGAACTATCTCATTAGAGATATGCGCGCGGTGTGTTACCGCGCGCACCTGCACAAGGTAATACTTACTTACTGACATATTATTTGTTGAAAAGATGATATTATAAGCTATGCAAACTTATGCATTTAAATCTTCAAACAATCAATTATACTTGTATATCGAAGCAGAAGAGTGGCGGTTCTACAAAAGGTCCGTTTCTTTTTCCTTGGTGGTTTTCTTCAAGGTCATCCAAGACTAGTAGCGCATTTTCACGGCTGTTTTTCTTATTCCTTTTTCTTAACAGTAGTGGTCTTCTAAGTAGGTATAGTAAAGTAAGAAAACAGCAAGTTTTAGATAGTTAACACAGTTTCAAAAATATCTTTTAAACACAAAAACTTATAAAACCTCTCTTTTAATGTCGAGATATGTCTTCAACAATCCCGCAACAAAATTAAATTTTCTTCGCCAAGTGATCGATACAAGTCAATTATTACATTATTTTAAAACCGCAGACGTGTTTTTCCATTATCGATTGCAGCGCCCCCTGATGATTTATGGCGATAATACTTTAAGAACCTATTATAGAATCGATGAAGAAACACAAGTCGTTTATACAATATTATGGTGATGAACATAATTATTCATATTCATATTTATTCATCACAAGTCGCGTCAATTCAAAAATAAACAATGAAAATTATAAAAGATAAGAAAGTTGCAGCTGTATAGAGGCTTTATCAAATCAAGCTCAGTGTAGGTAAAATAATTCAATTAAGCGGCTGAACACCTGAATAAAAAAAGTTTGAGCTCAATTTGACCATCTTTGGTTGCAAATATATAGTATGAACTGTACTTACCTACGTTTTTATTTTTATTGCATGGTAAATACAGTGGCTCATATAATATATTATACTACACATAGTGTTCAATATTCTGTGTAAAGTCATTTGTACTCAATAGACAAAGTCCCTCCATTCGCGTCTGGTCCGTTTACATAAGAGAATATTCAAGTATTTACCTTCGAAATTTTTTCACAAAAAATCTCCTATTACCGGCTGATTCGAGCATAGAATAAAGTAAAGGTTTTCGTACAGAATTTTCACTCTGTACGGCTTGTCATTTGGTTTTCTTGATTAGTTTGGCCTTATAAAAGAAACTGGGGTCTAGACAAATACCACACGCTTAGTTTCCCTTTCACGCTAACGCAAATATGTCAAGGTAAAACTTGGCGGAATCACGTAAAATTTCCACAGCTCATGTAATTTCCATACAATTCAAACTTTCCGCAGGCGTTAACGCCAACAGAAAGTTGTATTTGTCTAGACACCCGGTACAGTAAAGGGTTTTTGCCTTGACCTGTCACCATCCCTCTTAATTCAGGCAACATCAAATCTTCAACAAGCCATGTAAGGGCGCCGACAGAGACCGTTTTCACCCGTTCTGGAATCAAGGAATCAAGCGAGCTTACCTGGAAAGACATGTCGTTTGTCTTTCTAATAACGACTACTGTGGCGCAGTGGCGAAGGGCCGCCTGAGACGCAGAAGGTTGCGGGTTCAATTCCCGCCGCGAAACATTTGGCCGCGGGACAAATGTTTGTATCTGCGAATATTTGTCTCGGGTCTGGGTGTTTTCTATGTATGTTATGTATGTATTTACAAAAAAAAGTATATAAGTAGTATATCAGTCATGTAGTTCCCATAACATTATTTATTTATTTATTTCAAGATTTTTGAATCTTGGAATCACTCGTGAGAAAAATGACACCGATGACTACGATTGGCGGAACTGTCGCGAAATTAAGACCGGTTGCTAAAATATACTTATAATCAAACCATGAAACGGAATGGGTGTATGCGTCGAAATAAATGACATTTAAATTAAATTCTGACTTATCTTTTTCTTACCGGAACGGGCCGGACCGCCCAAAAACGTCTGTCAACGCATTAAAACTGACTCAACTTTTGAGAGCCCATCTGAGTGACGAGGCTCGATTCCTCGAGATTTCATTTTTGCAGGATTCGAAGATCGAATTATGTTTGAGTGAGCGAAGTCATTTAAATTTCCTTAATAATTTCTGGATCTACATCAAAGTTGACTTTTTGTTGAATTTTTCTATATTCCAGCAAATTACTGGCAAGACTTCAACTACTTACCGGTACAATTACCAGACCTTTTTAAACCGACTGGTAAAGACGAGATGTATATTTTTTTATCCATAGGTACTTAATTATATTAATTAATGGCACTTTTTTTACATGAATGTTTTTTCCTGGTTCTACAAGAGATAATCTCGGTTTGATCCTCAACGAAAATAAAAAATATTTCAACGACAAAATAAATGCAAAGACAAACCTCTACTTTTTTATTTAGAAGAAAAAAAATATTCAAGTCGGACCAAGCGTCATGGAGTAATTAACATACAAACACACAAAAAAATACTTACAAACCATACAAACAAACATATTTTTTTTAATGGAAATATCCATTGATGACGGCTGGCTTCAAACCCACGATCTCCGGATCGGAAGTCAACCGGCTACAAACTTATTACTTTCTTTTAAAGTTTGAAAACAAATAATATATTATTTAATTTAAAAAGAACCGTGTTGGCCCGGTTGCAAGTCCACTTGAAAACTTTAAGATTAATTAACACGTGTTCAGATTGATGAAGGAAAACATCGTGTTCTGATTCCGCATATTCGAATATATGTGCCATCGTAGCCATCGTGCCCACTAGGCCAACAAGATCCGTGTTGGCCTAGTGGGCGATACCCCGACTTCTGATCCGGAGGTCGTGGGTTCAAACCCGGTCGTGCACCAATGGATTTTTCCACTCGAAAAATGTATGTGCGCATTAACACGTGCTCAAAACGGTGAAGGAAGACATCGTGAGGAAACCGGCATGCCCTAGAACCAAAAATTCGAAGACATGTGCCAACAGTTGGTGTTCCAATAAGCGGCGATGGGCTAGCAACCTGTCACGTGGAATGCTTACTACTTGCAAAACGCGGGCATGTATCAAATGTAATGTTTGGACGTGCTTCGACTACCCCCTACTTGGTATCCTCAAAGATCTACTCACTGAGTATGTATCTGAGGATGTCCACCATGGGGAAGACAGTCGTGAGCGTGTTTGTTTGTTTGTTTTTTGTGCCATCGTAACAGTGTTCCAATGTTCCAATAGCGGCGATTGGCTTACCACCTGTCACGTGGAATGCTAATTATTATGCAAAAGATGGGCATGTGAATCTTTATACTGAGTATGGAACTGCGAAAGTGTAAAAGAGATTTAGGTAAAACTCACACTTTGACCTGTTCGTCTATATACGGCCTAAGTTAATAAATCCTCTGAAATTCCAATGAGAGGAAAATAAACACAGCCTTCCTTCGACGTGTACCGAATGAAAACGTTGTGTGGTTTCATTCAGATATATAAAGAATTGCTCGAGGGTTTGTTGTGATTTGTTTTTGATCAACAACAAAGGAAGCAATTCGTTTATGTATATATATAAATTATACAGGATTGTCTGTTTATCGAACGACGAAACCGAAGATCTCATTTAAATATATCCCGCACACAAACACACTACTCAGACACACACCACACAAACTCACATCACAATTTAGCATTCACCTGTCTCATCATCTATCACACCTTTGGATAATATTCGTGCGAAACTTCGCCTTCGGTCTACGGCGAATGTGCATGTCCACATTGCGACGATCGCGACAATAAATAAATTAATAACGCCGGACATTTTCACACAGCATCATCTAGCACCAAACTAAGCAGAACTTAAAAAACAAAATGGACGATGCGATCGCTTTATATTCTATGGCGGCGAGTATTACATTTGTCTTATTTAAAAATGTTTCCTATAATATTTCATAAAGCGAGTCTCATTTCTTATTTAAATCGTCTATTGTCAAAGCCGGTCTTAAATTATTTTTCATTCTCACCCAAATAAGATCTTTCCTGTTATGACCCGCTTCGGGTTCCATAATATCGGCTAAGCCTCGTAATTGCTAATTAACTCTAAAAACTTCTCGTTACTCCAGTCTATTATTGGAATCACGTCGCAAAACCTACTTTACGCCGAGATGTCCGCTATGCACGATGTATGTGCGCCGTTAGAAGTGTGGCCGCGTAAGCGAAGTTAATCGCGATAAGAAAATCCTTTAAAAAAATGATAAAATCCTTTGATATGAGAGATTTTACCGACAGCGGAGCGATGTGCCTACGGCTTCGCCCAAAGTCCCAAATTAATCACGAAAATTTGGCTGCATACATGAATGCGGTGTTTGAATTTGTGTATTTATAATTGTATTTTTGATCATAAAAAAAAAATAATCAATGTTAGTATAGTTTTGTATAATATTATTTTATTTAATTTTTTAGTTTTAATTTACTCGCTAAGTTAACAATCATTGCATACTGTCTTCATCTATATTTATAATGGCGTTTGTTTTTGTCACGTAGTTTGAATTAGTTTTAGTGTTCATTATATTGGCGATCGTTGTAATAAATACTTAAATAAATAAGTTCTTTATACACAAATAGATAGAATTCTTTTTTTTTTTCAAAAACAGTCCCTAGAATCAGTAACTTAGAAAAACTAGAACTCAAAATGTAACAAGAATTGAAATTATTCAGAGTTGTCAATAGGCACCAAGAAACCTCAAGTTCTCTCTGAAGTATGTAAGCACTCAGTTACGAATGCCTCTTCCGGTCATCTTATGGTCAGCTGGTGGAAAGTCACTAAACCTAGCTATTCTTAAAGAATAACTTAGCACGCCTTTAGTGCTTGTATTGGCAAAACTAATTTCGTACGAACATCATCAAATAAACTAGGCTTACAAAATTCAATAACGAAACTTTTTAAAGTTTTTCCAGTGCTCCCAACAATACTGAAATACAATAAACTTCGGCAAAGTTTTATTAAAATCGCTCCAATAATGGTTTTTTCTCCAACTCCGATTATTGGTAACTCTTGAGTCCGGCGGGATTGGTAAAAATAGGAAATCTTTGCCGAACTTTTTAATGCAAAATGATACTCACCTTGAGTCACATAATACTTAAAAGTATAGTCATACTGGAAGTAAGGAGTGACTAAATAAACAACTTTATTAAGCTAGATTCACACTAGACTTCGGTACGTGTCGTGCACATTCATACGTCATATCGTGTTGTTTTTTACCGATATCTTAAATGAGTACAGTCGCAGATTTCAGAGTGAAAAAAATGTTTAATTCCGATTCGGACAGTGATTTTGAAGAAGACCTCACATTCTTTTGTAAGTTCAACTTCTGCAAAAAAGATCAAAAAATGATACTGAAATGAATATCCGTCCGTCATCTGTATAAGCTATCAGATAGTATTCATTCTAGTATCTGTCGTAATACCCGTAAGAGGGGATGGTGGGGGCACTCATGCGTTTGGTGCTTGAGCAGGTCGCGTCAGGAAGCGTCAGAATAGTTTTCACACCTTCATACAAAATATATAACGCAAATAGGCTTCTAATGTATCTACTGATGCATAAAGATACAACACGTAAGTGTAGTGTGAATCCAGCTTTATTTACGGACGGCCGAGACGCAAAAGGTGTGATTTCCGTTGTGAGAGAAATTGTTTCGATTATAAAAATATATACTTAAGACTTTTACTTCTTTTAAGTAATTAAATAGCTGGCGGTGGCCATACATATTTTTTGACCCCCTAACTCGGTAGTCATTGAGAATCTTAATCATTATTCGGTAATAATGATAATGATTCTCAATGCTTAACCTCAATATCTATCAATTCTATTAACTACTTAAATATTAAGTATCAAACCTTTTAGTATTTGGCCGTTAGTCAATCAAAATAGGATAAAATACCTCAAATTCAATAACAAATATCTCAAAATAGATATCAATTGGGGCTGTATTATACCTTCTACAAGATCACTTTCAAGCAAAGACTCCATTCTCGATGTTATTAACTTTTTTCCCTCAGTTCATAACTCCTGGTCGCGAGATCTATTGAAACTCTGGCACACGAGTGTGAGAAAGATACAGAGGTAAAGCTCAAAGTACGATAAAAACGTTATGAACAATCCACGTCCCTCGATTGCACGTCGCAGCCTAGCGCAGTATTCCGCAGAAAAGTATAGAAAAAATGACGATCGCTGTGCCGATTTAGCGCGGTAAAAGCGCTGCGACCTGTTACTGCCGAAGGCGTCAAAGAAGCAAATAATTCGCAACAACTCAAAGAAATGGTTTCAAAAAATCGGTTGCACATTACGGGTTGTACAATCTCGATACACGCACAACCAGAAATGCTTGGAAAGCCAGCCTGTATTGCACTGCCAGTTTTTTAAATGATTGAATGAAACTAAAACTGATTACTTTGTGTACGATTAACTTATAAATTAAAAATATAATATTAAAATTAAGGTAAAATGGGCGCTTAAAAGCGATATTTTCTTGATAATGGACTTCTATTGATGATGATTATGAATAGTGGAACAAAATACTAGAGAAACTAGTCGAAGATAAATAAATGCTTAGTCATAAAATAATATTAACTGACAGATCCCTCCTCTAACTTCTCTCTTTTTGTGATTTTACTCATGTGCACCGGACTCCAATGGAAAATTGGATTTTATTTTCCAAACACGAGCGATATTAGTTTCAAAGTATTTCCAATTAGGGTCTATTGTTCTTTCATTATGAACGGCTCTTGGATCAGCCGATTGCTTTTTTATTGATGGATTTTGAGTATGATGTTGAAAGTTCACGTTACATCCAATTTGTGCAACCATCTGACTTCCGCGATAAATATATTATTGGAGTCTTGAAATCGTTGGTAAATAGGATCTATTAACCTATCTTGCTGCTACCTCGACCACATCGATACCTAAACAAAACAAAAACAAATACGCTCACAACCCCATGATGGGCACCCTCAGATACATTCTCAGTGAGTACATCTTTTAGGATACAAGATAAGGGAAAGACAGAGGCACGTCCAAACATTTTATTTGCTGCCCGAGTTTTTTTACTAGTTAGCATTCCACGTGGTCAGGTTGCAAACCAATCCCACTTTTAATCATTACATAAATTAAAATTAAAAAACTTAAAAACAAGCTTTTTTGTATTCTTCTCGGCAAACAATTTCATATTATACCCATATCATGGTAGTGCATAAAAAAAAATTGGTCCGCCATCTTTGGGAGTCCGCCATATTGGATTTAGAAGAATGTCACTTAGCTAATCATGTATTCTCATTCAAACCAAACGTGTATGCAAAATTTCAGCTCAATCAATTGGAGACAACTGGTTTAAAATTTAGTTGCCAAATTAGATTTATACTAACAAGGCAAGTTTAATAAAAGCTTTATTCTTTATTCTTTATTCTTTATTGTACACACAGAAAATACAGACCAAAAAAAACTTACATATAGGACATGTACAAAGGCGAGCTTAACCCTAACAAGAGTTTTCTTCCAGCAAACCTTTGAGGTTAAGGACAGGTGAAAAATAAAGGTGGGTATGTGTACATCGACAGATAATTTCTGATAATATAAATAATTATAACATACTACTATACCTAAATACATAATATACCTACTTATAAATATAATAAATACAGTATATATATATATATATATATTTATATGATATATACATATAATAATATATATAATATGTATGCAATACTCACAAGGAGAGGTAGTACTCTTTTACTCTGAGCTTGAACGCACTTAGCGATGGACTGGCGCGGACAGAGTGGGGAAGAGCATTCCACAGTTGTACCGCGTGAACAGTGAAAGAACCACCGTAACAACTGGTGGAATGAGAAGGAGTTTTGAGAAGAAGGGACATTGCTGTCCTGCAGGGCACATCACGCGGGATTAAGAACTCAAAGCGCTCACGGAGGTAAGAAGGAGACAGTGGATTATAAAGAACGGTAAAGAGAAAAGTTAAGACGTGAAAATCACGCCTACGACGAATAGGGAGCCATTTTAATTGAGATCTGAATTCGGAAACGTGATTAAACTTGCGCAAGCCGAAAATAAATCGGATGCACAAGTTCTGAAGACGCTCCAATTTATTCAGGAGTTCCTCCGTGGCATCAAGAAAGCAGACGTCAGCATAGTCAAGAAGAGGTAACATGAGAGTTTGAGCAAGCATAACTTTAGTTTCAAAAGGTAAAAACTTTTGGAGACGCTTGAGAGATTGAAAGGTGAAGTTAACTCGTTTGCTAATCGCGTTAACATGACTTACCCAGGACAGGCGGCTGTCAAAGATTACTCCAAGATTTTTAGCTTTGGTCGAGTAGCAAATTAGTGCACCATCATATGTGATTGGAGGTGGAGTGCACTGACCTACAAGATTCAACATATAAGGACTCCCGAAAATCAAAGCCTGAGACTTCGAGGGATTAACCAGGAGGCCAAAAGATTTCGCCCAAGTATTAATCCTGATAAGGTCAGAGTTGATTAGGTGCATGGCTTCCGAAATCTCATCAACTTTGAAATGGCGGTATATTTGTAGATCATCGGCGTAGAGATGGTAGTGAGAAGAAATAACTTGAGTGATAGCGTTAATGAAAACAGAAAAGAGAAGAGGAGAGAGAACACCACCTTGAGGTACACCAGCAGTGATATCACACCAGTCGGAGCAGGACTCTTCAGTGCGTACACATTGCGAGCGACCTGAAAGATAGGAATTGAACCAAGAGGTTACTGAGAGAGAAATATTGAGGGAGGAAAGGATAGACAGAAGAATATCATGGTCCACCGAATTAAAAGCACTACTGAAGTCCAACAAAACCAGGACTGTGAGTTGTTTATTATCCATGGCCAAGCGGATATCGTCAGATACTTTAGTCAGAGCACTAACAGTGCTGTGGCCAGGACGAAAACCGGATTGGTAAGAACTCAGTAGGCTATTACGGGAGAGGAAGTGGGACAGTTGATTTTGGACAACGTGTTCTAAAATTTTAGATAGGACTGGTAAAATGGAAATAGGGCGAAATTCGGATACTAAAGTGGGATTGGATGTTTTAGGAAGGGGAATAACAAAAGCTTTTTTCCAAATAGAGGGAAATGAGCTCGTTTCAAGAGAATGATTAATAATGTGGGTGATAGCTGAAACAAGCTCAGAAGAAAGGAGTTGGAGCATAAGGATCTGAATGCCGTCCGTACCGATGGCTTTGGTGGAGATGGAACGAAGTAGTTTCAAAACTACACTCTCAGTAACCTCTACAAAAGTAAGAGGAGAACACTCAGGCTTGGAACGGCGAGATAAATGATCAATCTTGTAATAATCACCAAGTTTTTGAATCTTCTAACCTGTTGTCATAGCGTCCTTTACCGAAATTCGTTCAATTCAATGGGATGATCTCCATGTTTTGTTTATTTTCTCATCTGTTTTCATTGTACCTACCTCCACTGAATGTTTTGTTAAATTCAATGTTATGTTGTAAATTAAATAACGGTTCGGCAGTAGTAAATCTATAGACACAGTTATGTGACGCAGTAAATTAGACGAGCTTTAGGCTTTTTTTGGGGATTTAGTACACACTAAATCCCCAAAAAAAAAAGCTGCTAACAAATAAATAAAAGCTGTTCACAATCACAGTAATGTTCGTGATAAACTGCCGATTCGTATTCTTTGCGAAATTGAGCGCAATCCTCTGAGTATAGTGTCGATGAAGCTCATTAGGCAGACAGCTGGTACATTTTTGAAAGCTCGGAGAGTTCAAATCAAAACATCATACAACACAATCAACATGAACGCTGGTACCAGAAAACCCTAGAAAAGGATTTTACTAACCATAATAATTAACTATGCGAAACATAGGACGACCTCTGTGGCGCAGTGCGAGACGCAGAAGGTTGCGGGTTTGATTCCCGCTGCGGGATAAATGTTTATATGATTAGCTAATGTTTGTCTCGGGTCTGGGTGTTTTCTATGAATAATATGTATGTATTTACAAAAAAATATATATAAGTAGTATATCAGTCATGTAGTTCCCATAATACAAGCTCTGCTTAGTTTGGGGCTAGATGATGCGCTGTGAAAAATGACCCTTTTTATTTATTTATTTATTTTATAGGTTCACGAGATGCCATAAAATAAATAACAGAAGAACATCCATGCAAAAGTTAGATTGGTAAGTATAAGTACATCCGGCTAATATTATAAATGCGAAAGTTTGTGAGGATGGATGTTTGTTACTCTTTCACGCACAAACGGTTTTTGATGAAACTTTGCAGTAATATAGCTTATACATAACACATATGCTACTTTTCATCCGGGTATCACGCGGGCGAAGCCGTGGGCTGAAGCTAGTACATTCATAATTATTATCGACTAGTTTACGTTTATCAATACTTGAGATAAGTTAGTCAAATGACAATTGACATGATTTTAATCAACCTTGGCGGGACTAAAATCCGCGACTTCCTGCTTCGTACACGGGGCCTTACCAACTAAACCACGGGATCGTACAAGCTTGGTCAAAATACTTGGGATGTCTCGGCTTGGAGCGCCGAGGCTCCACCTTCAGGGGAAACTTATTCCCCAGCCTGTTCTATAACTAAAGTTACGTTTAGTACAACTGAGGAGATTTCTCGCTTTGCTTATTCAATAGTTATTTGTTATTTAAAGTGTTAAGCCACACTTAAGCCACATCATCTTCTTGTCCTTATCACACATTACGTAGCAGCACAACATGTTTTCTTCTTCCACTTTCCTCTATCTGTTGTCATCTCAGTACTCTCTCCTTATTTAACCATGTCATCCTCACATGACATGTCACACAATCCATCCATCTTTTTTTTGGCCTACCTCTCCTTTTATCTCCATCCACGTTCATAAACACTCTTCTCGTTATGTGACATGACGTTCCCGTACCATGCTTACCTATTACTTCTCAACTTCTCCGTCACGGGTGCTACTTTCAAACTTCCCCTCATATAATCATTATCACAATAATTTATAATATCCGAAAATGCAACGTCGGCGTTTCAAATCCCTAGTTTTTTTGCCCACTCATCATATTATGTCTTCGAATTAGATCAAGATTTCTTCAAAGGTGCTCGTGTTTTGCATCAGCCGAGCTGTTGCCTCGGTACACTGTGGCATCATCATATGGATTTCGCAGCTTTGTCTTACCAGCGCATGTAAATCTCCAGGAATGCGATTTGACGGTCTGCTGATCCAGATTTACAAGTCAGGGTCCCGTTAGAAGTTGGCATGATTCTTGTTCATTGGCGGCGGGGATTTGCAGTCAATATCTGTTTTTTTTCTGTCCTCTATTTGTCTTCATTGTCATTTGTTCTCATTATCCGATATTTGGGATACAGACAGTTTTGGGATCCAATAGAAACATCAAATTGAAAGCGAAGAGTGGTTTTGTAGACAAAGTTCGTTGTGTGTATGATTATTGATTACATTGAATAAATAAACACCCAACATAGTCCTGATCCCACACTAGGATTTCCTGAGTCATGGGTATCAGGAACTACGAGTGACATGGTACCACAATATCCAAAAACAGGGATAAATAATTGCAGAACGTGTCAACATTTTCCAGCAGCGGGAATGGAGCCAGCACCGTTTGCACGTATGACTGAGCGGTGGCCCATGGGCTACACAAGAGCCCTTATGGTGTTATGAATAAATCTGTATTTCTGTATTTCTATTTCTTGGCAGACCACCAGCGTGATGGATAAACCACATCGTTGCCGTTCATGATAGACCTAAGAGGTCCATCCAAAGGTTGTCTGGAAGATATCGCAGCTAAACAATAAGACCGCCTATTGTACCTTCTTAATAATAAGATTTTGTTTATTATATTATTTGTTTAAGATGTCCAATAAAGTATTTTAAGTCATTAAAGAGGTCCAGAATAGACATGAGTGGTGTTTGAGGGAGTAGGCTTATGCCCAGCAGTGGGTTACTGCGAACTGCCGATGATGATGATTATGAAATTTTACTAGTTTAACTCCCCTGACTTCATCTTTGTTAAGTTTTTATCCCACGCAACATAAGAGGTATTATAAGATATAAACCTTTGTCTGTTTCTCTTTTTATGGCTTTAATCTATCCCAGACAAGATAGGTTTTATTTCAACAGATGTTTATGGGAGCGTTCCTAAGAAATTTTATAATTTTGTACACTTGTTATCATACAAGGAGCCCTGTTGGCCGAGTGTGTTCGAACCCGATCGTACACCAATGGATTTTGCCATTCGAAAAATATATGTACGCATTAACACGTGCTCAAAACGGTGAAGGAAAACATCGTGAGGAAAGCGGCATTCTGTAGAACCAAAACTTTGAACGTAAGCGCCATCAGTTAGGGTTTCAATCAGCGGCGATGGGTTGCAACCTGTCACGTGGTATGCTAACTACTTGCAAAAACGCGGGCGTGTGCCGAATGTAATGTTTGGCCGTGCCTCTGACTACCCCCTGCTTGGTATCCTAAAAAATCGACTCACTGAGTATGTATCTGACATGTCCATCATAGGGGATATAGTCGTGAGCGTGCTATTTTATACATTTATTCATATAACTATTTACAAGTAGGTATATACAAAAATACAGATGAAACAGCTGGCTATCTAAAGAACGTTGCAAACGATCTATAGATAGCTCAACTGATCCAGATGACTGAGTGTCTGTTTGTTATGAAATAAACAACATCGTCTCGCGTACCGTAATCTAGGGATGAAATTTTGCAAAATAATTTTGTATTGCAACTCTTATCATAAAAAAAGTTTTGAATATCAGATCTTGTAAATCCGACTCCAGTCTGAGCAAATTCACAGAACAACAATACTCACGTAAAGTTTGTCACATGACTAAAGATCCTACTTAGTAAGGTTTTTTTGACTTTTGATTTGAAAAGGGTGATAATAAAGGACCGGAAACCTGCCACCGACAAAGACTTCCAGACTTCCGGCGCCTTGACGTTTACCTTTGAACCCCGTTTTTAGTTTGTCATTTTCCTGCAAGTCCCGAGCGTCCCAAGTCACAAAATGACAGGGGGATGAGAGGTTTATTTAGCTTTTTTCAAATTCTAACAGATGGCGTTTCAGAATCAGAATATATTGTGCAACTGTCTAAACAAGATATATAAATGTATAATGAAGCAGCAACATCTGGCCCATTACGGACATACAATATTTAGATATGTACTAGGTACTTAGACTAATGTCAATAATGTAGATAACATATAACAAAAGTAGGTTACAGTACATATTACATATTAGTGTTGTAGCTATGTAAGCAAAGCAATGCCGATGTTGAAAGAGAAAGACCAAAATATTAACTAGCTATGAATTTCATAAGTTGTCACATTTCACAACTAGATCGCGCGACTACATAATGCTGAATCCTAGATCGCGCGATTGATGTGTTTTGAACGTTCATAAACAAGCTAGTTAATATTTTGGTTAATATACTCATTTAGAACAAGGCGGTGTTTTCTTGGACACTCCTCCCATCGCTCAGTACAGCGATCCTACAGAGTAGTACAGAGTACCTACCTATACGCTAGTATATACATACTAGTTTATATAGTCAATGTCGTATAGTTCGAGGTTACGTTACGATGACGCCAAAGTGACATGCGACTTTGTATTTAAAATTTTGAATAGTCTGCAAATGAATATGACTGTTTTCCTAAAGTTATTGCAAATTTGTTATTTTTGTCTCCATTAACAGACAAGATTCAACCAACACAAACCTCGAGCTGGTAGTAAAACTCGGAAATATTTGAGAGGAATAAACCGACTCAAATGGGGTGAAATGCATTTTCCCGGGACAACGACGCTTCTGAATGGGAAATTTTAATGAATTCTTGCCATCTTTGGACAAGGAGCTAGATTTCTAGAAGTACTATTAATTGAAAATCTTAAGATTTAATAACATCCCAAAAAATTAACCTCGGCGGGACTCGATCACTAACTAAAGGCACATACTTTCGAATTACGATGTTTTCCTTCACCGTTTTGAGTACATGTAATTCGAACTTATTTTTTTTCGAGTATAAAAATCCATTGAACGACCGGGTTCAAACCCAGGCCTCCGTATTGGAAGTCGGGGTACCGGTCACTAGGCCAACACGGCATTCCACCCTACAACTCCATCATACACTTTAAGATACCTGCTCATTATCTCAGATCTATAAAATATCAATTATGTAAAAAAAAAAAACACCTAACAGACCCCACACTAGGATTCCGTGTCGTGGGTATCAGAAACTACGAGTACCATGCAAAAACTACAAAACATGCAAGCAATTGAGTCGCAGCGGTGTTCGAACCCGCATCTCATGTGTCGCAGCTTGCTACTGGGCCGTCGCGTCACCGTGACCGTCTTACTATTATTTCCAAGAGGTTCCAAAACTTTTGGTTAATTTTGTTGACATTTGAAAACAATTCAAAAGAACTCCTTCATTATCTTCTAAACTTTTAAATTGACTGAAAACAGCGGCGGAAAACAATTATAATTTTAAAAAGATTTCTTACCACAAAAGTATACAATGGTAATTTAGTTCTTAAAGTATTTTTCGACAAGGCTGTTAACAATCTCGTGGCTTAATTGTTATAGCGTCACCGTATCAAGTGGGGTCGCGGGTTCCAGCCCCGGCGAGGTTGAATTCTTGGGATATTATAAACTAGCCTCTGCCCACTGTCGCCCGCATGGTACCCGGATATAAAGTAGCCTATGTGGCTATGAGTCTGATGTATAAGCTATATTACTGTATTTTTTTTTAATTTTCATCAAAATCCGTTCAGTAGTTTTTGCGTGAATGAGTAACAAACATCCATCCTCACAAACTTTCGCGTTTATACAAGTAGTAGGACTAGCTTCTGTCCACGGTTTCGCCCGCGTGGTACCCGTATAAAAATAGCATATGTGTTATTCTGATGTATAAGCTATATTACTGTAAAGTTTCATCAAAATCCGTTCAGTAGTTTTTGCGTGAAATAGTAACAAACATCCATCCTCACAAACTTTCGCGTTTATACAAGTAGTAGGACTAGCTTCTGTCCACGGTTTCGCCCGCGTGGTACCCGTATAAAAATAGCATATGTGTTATTATGATGTATAAGCTATATTACTGTAAAGTTTCATCAAAATCCGTTCAGTAGTTTTTGCGTGAAAGAGTAACAAACATCCATCCTCACAAACTTTCGCGTTTATAATAGTAGTAGGATTTTACACAAGTATATTTTCAAGCACTTCCAGTTTCTCCTATAAATGTGTCTCTCACGGAGCAGGTAATTAAGTGGGAACGGTTTTAATGAAAATTATTATTGGCACAGTGTCTAAATGTTTCCCTGATAATGGAAAATTCACAGATTCACTACTTATTCTAGCAGAATTTATAGTTCGTAGCAAAATGGAATTGCTCTTTACATTTTTCTTTTTTTTTTCCTTTATTTGGTTATAATCTCACCTGGGCTTGCAACCTGTCACGTGGAATGCTAACTTGCAAAACGCGGGCATGTACCAAATGTAATGTTTGGACGTGCCTCTGACTACCCCCTACTTGGTATCCTCAAATATCTTATGTATCTGAGGATTCCCACCATGGGGAAGACAGTCGTGAGCGTGTTTGTTTACCGACGATGGATCTTGAACATCTGGAAGAGATTTCATATTTAGATATTGATATTGAGAAATTTTGTGAGGATGGATGTTTGTTACTCTTTGACGCAAAAACTACTGAACGAATTTTAGCTTATACATCAGAATAATACATAGGCTACTTTTTATCCGAGTTCCAGGCGGGCGAAGCCGTGGGCAGAGGCTAGTAAGTTCATAATCTAGAATTTTCCACTATGCATGCAAATCAGAAAAATAACAAATCATCAGGTTGTCCGGAAGAGATCGCTTTTAAGCGATAAGACCGCCGACTGTACCTCTTCTTAATGTGTTATTGTTTATATTGTTAAAGTATTAACAAAAGTATTTTAATTCATTTATTCAAATCATGTATTCGTTAATATGTTAAAAAGGGTGACATTCAAGGAATTCCTATTATTTACTTTTGAATTGGTTAAACGGAAGCCGTGTGATTTCTAATGGCAATTTATATTTACTCTTACCTTGAAGAGACCGAGATTGTATTTTTCAGGAAAAACAGACGATTGTTTTATGATAGAATTAAAATTATCGTGGTTTAGCAACATTTTAGAACATCGTTACGACCATACTCAGTTTCCGTCTCAGTCGCATGCTCGCGTGGTCGCGGACGGTGCTCATGAGGAAGGACCTCTAAACGGTCAACGAAACGTCAGCAGGAGAATAGTAAAGTACGTGGTATAGTCGTAATTATATTCTAAAATAATTGTTATTATTCCTTTGTCCTCATTTTCAAGGTGGAACCGAAAAGTTTAGTACGAACGGGTGGTATACTGATAAGATAAGAAGTACCATTATTATCTCGTCTGCTTGTCCTATGTTGAAAAGGAGATGGGTGCGTTCAATGGAATTTAATTTAAGAAAAAAATACTTTCTGAAATAAAGGTCGCGGACTTGAATCCGATCTTTCTGCAAGGCCCCCGCTGCCAGCAACAGGCGATTACGCGCCCCAGCAATCAATTTTGCTAAACGTCGAATTTTTAAATGGTAATGTTTTTCTTTTATTTATTTAGGATAATAACATTCACACATTTCTAAATTTTGTTTAATTCAATATAAAATGTAGTCTGCCCTACCTATACATTTAACGTACCTGGCTCTTATCTGGGTCAACGCATTAGCATTGCCATTCAGCGTGGCAATGCGGCCAGTTTTTTGGGAACGGTTCTGCCTGGTAGTGATCTGGATCAGTTGAACTATATATAGATCGTTTGCTTTGAATGGTCTTTAGATAGCTAGCTGTTTCATCTGTATTTTTTGTATATACCTACTTGTACATAGTTGTATGAATTATTGTTTATCTAATAAATATACGCAATATACAATATAATACACAATATACTTATATAGCTAAAAAAAAATGTATGATCCAAAACATAGATAGACTAGAAGCAGGCAACAGTTAACGACTCGAGGACAAGTAGTGTTCCTTGACCAAAGATTTAAAAATAGGTAGTGATTTAGTACGTCTGATGGTAACAGATAGTTCATTCCATAAACGGACAGCCTGCACTGTAAAGGAGTTATCATAGCATTAGAATTTCAACCGAGACCAGAGCTAGGATATGCCACCTCTCCGCCATAGCGGCCACCGCCGATGGTCGCATGGCAGTGGACAAATGAGTTCCTATAATAATATATTGAGGACTTCAATTAACGCGTTATACAATTATTTTTTTTCGTAAAAATTGTCCTACAATTGGCAATTAATTCCAGATAGCCGTTTTCTATACTAATTGTATTTGTAATTGATTCTAAAACCATACGACTTTTGAGCTTGGTCGCAGACGAAACTCATAATGAAGGACCTCTAAACAGCTTAGTCGTTATATACCAAGAACTTCAAAAGATATCCCAAATGATGAGCCCTCTATTATGTAGCTGAAAGTACATTATAGGTATTATGGGAACTACATGAATGGTATTCTACTTATATACTTTGGGTCTAATTATCTCTCTTTATTAAAGGCTTCTTGAACTCCATATAAAGCCGATCTAATCCTGAAATGATACAGAACCACGATCATTACAATTCTACGCTCAAAATCTTCCATCGGCTGATTTTTCTTCGACATCTTGTGAAACTTTACGTAAAGTTACACATTAATTAATTTAACTTGTATCTCAAGACAAGAATAACGTCTTAAATATTTCAATTTGAATAAGATTACCCTTATTTCTCTGTCCCAAACTAACTGGCCAAGTTCTAAACTTGGTCAATGTACTGTTTCACTAATTGTTACAAAGCTCTCCAAGTCCAAAACTGGTCACAATGTAACCATTAAGTAACTTTCCTAAAATTTATAACTTGTTGTACTACCGAACAAATTATCATCCACATAATTTCGAATAGTTTTTCAGATTCTGTCGCAAACTTATCCGTTCAGGATAATATTTACGCTGTGTAACCTAAGAGTACACAGCTTGTACTGTAAATGGGACTGTACAGGGATAATCAACAACACAAAAACACTAAAAAAAATATGTTGCAGCCCCATATACGAATAATATATATACACACACTACCTGCAAAATGCAGGCATGTGTCAAATGTAATGTTTGGATATGTCTCTGACTACCCCTACTTGGTACTATCAAATGTCTACTCACTGAGTATGTGTCTTAGGATGTCCATTATGGAGAGGACAATCGTGAGCGTGTTTTTGTATTTTGTTTATTATTTTATTTGTTTAAGGTTTACAATAAAGTATTTTAATTTATTCATTCATATCTATATATTATGAATGGCGGTATAATTTTATAAACATATATAAAATATATAAATAATGTTTGGACTAATGTCTCTGACTGCCTTATATTCGGACCTCACAGATCAGCAAACTGAAATAAGAACTGCTGTGAGCCTGTTTTTTAGCACTAGTTTAAATTGAATAAGGTAAAACCACACTGAAAATTCGCGATATAAAATATCGAAACGATAAATATTATGAGCAGCTTATTATTCGGAACACGCCCAAGAGACCGTTTTGTGATAGCGATTTTCGGAAGACAGAGTGCCTCCAGAAATAATATTATAATTTTCTATTCTATTGAAGGAAAACAACGCGAGGAAACCGGCATGCCCTAGAACCGAGAACTCATGTGATGTCATTTAGTGTTCCAATTAGCGATAGGATCGCAACCTGTCACGTGGAATGCTAATTATTACCAAACTTGCAAAACGCGGGCATGTACCTTATGACCCCTACAAAAATAAAAAAATCAAAATCAAAATATCTTTATTGGAACAGTTACATGTGATTGAATAAAAAATGAAAAACGATGATACTCGCAAAAATAAAAAAATACTAATAACGCCCTCCTCCGTGTATACCTCCGTGTATTACAAATCACACAGAATGCTAACAAATATGGCAAATAATGTTACGGCATGGCTCTGACAGCCCCCTGCTTAGTACCTAACCTCAGGAATCTATTACATTAGAAACGCACCTGTACCATAGTAATATGTGGGTTTGTGTAAGTAATTTAATGTAGTAATTTGAGTATAAATCCTATCCTATCCTACTAATATTATATAATATTTGGCCAGGTCGGAACAGTTTAGTGCTCAATCCATTAAAAACTAAATACTTGTCTATTGGTACCAAACAAACTTATTACCTTTAACCCACCGTTAGACATTTCACTGATGGGAGAGCCTATTGAGCGAGTTTACAAGGCACGTAACTTGGGTCTCTTGTTTGACTCTAACTTGTGGTTCGAGAAACACGTCACAGAATCTCTCAAATCTTGTTTTTATAAGCTTAAGGTGCTTTATAACATCAAACCTTACTTGAGTGAAGAGCTGCTCGAATCCTTGGTACTCTCTAGACTCAATTACGTAGACACGGTAACGGGACCTCGACTGTTGGGCCGTACACAGTTTCTGTTTCAAAATTCCCCCTCGGACTCATGTTACTCCCTTTCTGAACTATTATGTATAACTATTATATTTTATATAACTCCATACTCAGAATGAAAGCGCGTTAGAAGCTCCAACTCGCTTGCTTGCTTTTTGGGATGATTAAATGTCGTACGCCGTGTACTTATACGAGAGGCTCAATTGGATGTCTAAAACGAGATCTCTACGCAAATGCTCGAAACAGCTGTCGGCGCAACGCCATCACTCGACAGGTTTTAGAGGCAGCTTCCGGTACGCTGCAGCAAAGTGCTGGAACAACATCCCACCACCAATACGGGATCTTCAGTGTTTTCGAAATTTTAAGGCTAAACTGAAAATTTTTATTTTAGAACAACAGAAAAGCTCTGAAGATCTCAGAAATGAACTGTCCATTCTTTAGTGCGAAGGTTCTACCATTGCCACCGCTGCTCTCTCACTTAGGCCACCGGACTAGGTTTAATTTAATTTAAGTATATTTTTTAAATTAATATTAACAGTATTTTTTATTTTTTTTATGTTGTGTTAGTGTACGTGACGCGTTTAGTTGGTTTCGACGGCGGATCAGCGTTGTGACAGCTACGCGCAATACCTATTACAACATTAAGCTGAGTCGGACGCCATTTAGTAGCATTTTAAATTGTAGATTCTAAGTAGATTATTATGGTGTTGGTTAATTTAAGTAATTAGACTAAGCTTGAAATGAATTGTTAAAATGCTTAAAGAATTATATCTATTATAAACGCGAAAGTTTGTGAGGATGGATGTTTGTTACTCTTTCACGCAAAAACTACTTAACTTATTTTCATGAAACTTTACAGTAATAAAGCTTATACATCAGAATAACACATAGGCTACTTTTTATCTGGGTATCACGCGGGCGAAGCTGTGGGCAGAGGCTAATATTATATAAATAATGTTTAATTTGTATATTATGTTTTTTATCAAAACTTTCAATAAGGCAATAGCACCGTCATTATTTTAAATAGTACTCTCCCTCCTAAGGTTGTCTAGAAGAAATTGCTTTCAGCTATAAGACCGCCTGTTTTGCGTTTCTTTTGTTTTTTTATCTATCTATCTATTTAACGCCATCTGTGAGCTCAATTAAGGTGTCTCAGTGCCTAATTACCTTTCCTAATTTTATAACGTGCGCTCGCGTCGTTGATGAAACCTGCATCGCACTGCCGTCGATAGAGGTCGCTTTTTTTTTAAAGCGGTCAATGTCAGTGCCAAACATGATCTCGACGTTAACAGTCGCAGAGCTTCCGTCTTGTACGCGAACCGATAGGACATCAATTTTTCTCTATAAAGTGTATTAGGTAACATTTTCCAACAAATCATGATTTACAAAAAATGCTAAACATTTTTCCCACATCATCTTGCCCCAAAGTAAGCAGAGCTTGTGTTATGGGTTATACATCATATTATACATAGAAAATACCTAGACCCGAGACAAATATTTGTAGATCATTTGTCCTTCGGCGGGATCCGAACCCGCAACCTATTATCTCAGGCTGGCTAAGGCAGGCCTTAGCCCACTGCGCCGCGAATGCGAGGTCGTCAATTTTCTCTCCATCAAGCATACCCTTACGAACTTTGTGTGCTATCGAAGGCGTATGGCCCCGCTTACAGGCGTCACCATACCTATAATTTAATCTTAATTGTTAAGATTTCCAAAGCTCTGGTATGTATAATTAATTCTCAGTACAGATTAAATTATTACAGAAGTTCCGCTTAGCTATCATTACATCTGGAACTCCGCATAGGGGTGAGAATTTGCATATATCTTAGGGGTGTGTTGACACATGATATCATTTAGATAAGTTACTGATTCTTCAAAACAAACTACATCTTTCAGAATACAATCGCATTTTTCTTATCTAAAGGATAAGAGGCGCATAATAATATATCTCTTTGCAAAGTTTCGACAACGTTTTTTTGAGCCTTTTGGGATTGAGACTTTGGGACTGTGGAGAAAGGGTTCTCGTTTTTGAAATTCTTTCAGGACGTCTACTAATAAATAAATAAACATATATTCGATAGACTAGGATTCCCTGTGTCGTGGGTATCAGGAATTACAAGTACAGTGGTACCATCACTCAGACCCTGGTCAAAATGATGCGTGAACAAAGATCGCGACAGCTGACTCTTATCTGGGTCAAAGCATCAGTATTGCTATTCAGAATGGCAATGCAGACAGTATTTCGGGGATGCTTTTACTTTCGAGTATAATATTGTCAGTGTTTGTTGTGAGACATGCAGCACCAGTGTGCCGACGCCCTAACTCTCAACGTTTGCACGTAAACTTTCAGTTTTAATTGGAATTTTCCCATCGCCTGAAAGTTTCAGGATCAATTTCAATTCAACCTGTTCTGCGCATCCTAGATGCATAATATGTAGATGAGGGAGGATAGGAGGGGTGTAAGATGCTATCGATGTCTTAATTAAGTAATCCATTGTTGTTATTATTTTTCTGGGAAAACATTCGGATATCGGATTGACATTCAGTTTTTTGCAATCCTTTTGAACGTCTGCAAGGATGGTTCTTAGATAGGATTTATCGCCACAAGTTACTAATATACGGTTTTAAAATTTTCCATAACAGGGATTTATTATGTTACAGGAGCCTGAATATACATTTGCTGTGAGAGAGCGTCTGTTTGCCTGTTCTTATTTATGAAACGGCCAGCGTTTTGTCTACGAAAGAGAAGGAAAAAACTATTTTTGTCGCCTATTCTGTCATACAAAAGAGAGGGACAAAATATTTCTTGTCTTCTAGGCGGTAGACAAAACCTAAGCTAATAACAAATACACATCGGGGTTATTGAAATCATATAATAATTTACTTGTTTATTCATACAAATCTAACAAAAAAAAAACGCTCACGATTGTAATCCCCATGATATCCGTCCTCAGATTTATACCTCAGGACAGAGATCTGCGAGAATAACATGTAGAGGATTGTTAGAGGCACGTCTAAAATGATTTGGATAATACCTACGTTCCTGCTTACTGCTCACTCTATTGTGCTACTTGTCACTCTATTAATTAGAGTGACAAGTTGCAGGCCCATAGCCGCTTATTGAAACCCTAACTGATTGCTTTTTTTTGGTTTTAGGGCATGCCAATATTTTTATGACTGAAACTTGACCTGTAGGCAACTCAAACATGTTATGTAAATTCTTAGTGTTTACCTCGTAAGTTTCCAGTAGATATGCAATCAAAACGGTAATCAGTGCGTCTTATATGATAAGCTGATTTTTAGGAAGCTTAGACATATTAATCTACAGCTGTCTGATAAAAATTCACGTAACTAATAATCTAATAAATCACGTATTACTTTTATATATACTATCCTATGCTTGTTTCATGTGTTTCCCTTCCTTTCATTGTTTTAAAAACTTTTAAACGATAAAAAACAACACTTTTAATATCATCTTTTAATTAAGGTAACGGGGTGAAAAGGTCACCAGCTCTTCTCGCTCCTGCAACAATGCCTTCCCAGGTCTCTATGCAGACCTGTTCGATATACCTAGGGTTCAGGTGGAAGCCATCGGTTCCCCAGCTAAGACCAGGCAGCTCGTATGTGTAAGAAAGTGGAACGCCGACAGAGTGAACGTAGTCTTCAGCAGAGCCCGCAATCGGATAGCCGATAACCAGAAGAGAGTTACCAACGATGTAGTTAGGGAAGTAGCTGATTTTGTTGTTCTGGATAGCATTAGCCATTGAAATACCAACGGAGTGAAGAGCAAATGCATTGTTGGACAGGGTACCGTCATGTCCCCATGGGTATAGGATCATGCTGCCGTAACTGTGTATGGTCAGGTATAATGCCATTCTGTGTAGGTTCTCATGGACGATATTGCGAACGACCTGTGTTTCAACTTCGGAGAAAGCGCGGCTGCCCGCAAATATATCGGAGCAGGGGTTGTTGCTGGTACCGACGGTGTTGAAAACAAAGTCGAAGTTCCTGTTACCGTCGACTCCAGGGCAGAGGTAACTCAGAGTGTCCTGGTCAGTGGAACGAGTCTTGCGCCAGAAGCGGTTCTGAGAAAAAAATCTTATTGAAACTTGATTTCATGTAAATTGCATCATTCAGGGGGAAAGACAAAGCATAAAAACAGATTATAGTTGCGTTTTTAGGAAAACGGTTATGCTTAACAGGTGTTACCTAGTTGAAAATTATAGTAAAAAGGTATTTTTATGCCGGAATAAGTCGTTTACGTGAAAGAGGAGATGGATCATAAAGTGATAACACTTAAGTGTGTTGATTGTACGAGGAAATTACATTAAGTAGGTCGGTAATAGGTATGGTGCGTTAATAGTTTTAACCCAAAATATTTTAAGAAACTGTACACTTAGAAACTATTAGGAGAGATAATAAAATAATAGTAATTAAAAGAATTTCAATTAATCAATAACATACGTTCTAAATTGATATGGCGGATTACATTAAATAATCATAGGCTTGAGGATAAAGATTTTCTAGTTCATTATCTATTTTAAATTTGGAAATAAAGAATTTGGATTCTACTACGATCTCCACTTAGGAGTATTATGGCCCGATTTTTTGTACTATTTTATTTAAATGTAGTCTATCCCAGCTACTTGTATACTTACAGTAGTGAAAGAGAATTTGTATCCATCTGGGTTGACTACAGGCAGTAATATCCAGTCGAATCTCTCCAGCAGATCAGGTTCAGTCACATCTTCCACCAGCTTCTTGATGGCCCAGGTCACGGTAGGAGGAGAGATCCATTCCCTAGAGTGTATGCCTCCATCGATGAAGATAACAGGTTTGCTTTCATCTTCAAAGTTGGTGGTGGAAATCTTCAGGTACTTGATAGGACGGCCTTCGAAGGAATCGGCGGCTTTGACGAGAGTCACCAAGTTGGGGTAGCGGGCAGCAATATCATCTAGATAGTTGTCGATCTGCGGGTTAAGTATACTATTTAGTGATCTGGTGATCACCGACTGGTGAGATGTTTGATTTCAGATTTTACATCCGTTTGCAAAAGTTCTTTTAGTTTTCGAATTATAAACATTTGGTTTAAATATAAGTGCATTTACCACTTCCAACTCTTGGTAGTTGTCGTAGGGAAGCTGTCTGCCAGACCTGGCTCTGGTCTCGTTCTTCCTGGCTTCAATGAGCATATCATCGAGGTCAAGAGCACTGTAACATAATATTATCTGCAATGTAGACTGGACCGTCCTATATTTCATTTTCGGTTCATTTTCGGTGCCTCACAAAAAAGGTTGTTGACCAGTTCAGTACAACCAGCTTTAAGCATATATTCTTCTGCATATAGGCTACAAAAATCAAATAAAAGCTTTGTAGGTGGCGATTCAGTTAGATTCTACAATAAACTTCCAAAACCATGTTCAATCTTGGTAAGTACTTACGCCTTAACATCCTGAGCGTGCACCCTGTAGATAACATCATGTTCTTCTAAGGTTTTCACGAATCCATCCAAATGTTCTGGTTTCACTAACACCACACCCTCGCGTTCAAGGATGGGATGGCTGATGATATCGACCTCGTACGCATCAGCGATGGCTCCGATGATTTTGAGCTGTTCCTGATTGGAGGGTTTTAGGAAAAAGGACTTCCATCTACAGGGTTAAAAGATGCTTTAGTAAATATTGGTTTTGAAATTTTCATAGATAAATGATTAATATTAGTAAGTTAAATAACGTAAAATATTATCTTAATTTTCGTTAACGTTTCATAGATCGTTTGCAACGGTCTTTAGATAGTTAGCTGTTTCATCTGTATTTTTGTGTATACCTACTTGTACTTAATTGTATGAATAAATATATTATATTTAATTTATTACTTAAGGTTTGTCAGATATTCTTACGTCTATCTAGTTCGTTTCGTTGACAGTTGAGAGGTCCTTCCTTATAAAATATAAATACCAAACTAGGATAAATTCAATGCTAAAATGCAATTTTAGATTTTGTTATCTACGATATATAGCTGTCATATTAGTACAAATTTGACTATGAATTCCCATTGTTATTTTATGAAATAATCGAAGACAGAAGATTATACCGTCTCCTATGATTTGAACAACTAGATCTTACGGTCATTAGAGTTGAATTTTATTGGAATAAAGAGCATTGATTAAAACTACACAATAACTTTTAAATAAACACCTTCAAAAACAGCTTACCCCTTATACTGCTCATGTTTGGCGTAGGCTACAGCCACAAAAAGACATAACAGACCCAAAACCTTCATATTGAAAACTGATATAAAAACTTAAACAGATTTATTTTATAACGTTTTTGACTTGAGATAGTATTTTATCTGTTGATTTATCAATAAAATCGTCTCAGTATTAAAATATTATAGCATTGACAAGATTGATTCACTCCTAAAATATTCAGTAGTTTTTTCGCGTTTTTACGCTTATCAACGTTTATCTTTCGGATTCTTTCGGACATCTATCGGATTTGGGACGAATTAACAAGACAGCAAATGCAAACAAACTGAAAGTGATTCGCTCAGCTGCTGTGAGATGGCGTTAGATATTATTATGTGTAAAATGTTAGAGCAAGTAGGTACATATCAAATGTTTGGATACTGCTGAGTGAACAATTATTTATTTAAAATAATTTGTTCCATTTTCATTTAACCTAAGTTATTTTACATTAAATTTTTCAATGCACTTTTGCAAATATAATTACCTATATTTACCAAATTTTTATTACCGTTTTTATGAGTCATGCAGGACTATCTGTTATCTACATCTGTAACAAGCCCACTGACAAAAGATGAGTTTAGTCGTAGGTATGTAATTGTTTTAACCGACTTAAAAGAAGGAGAAGGTTCTCAATTCGGCGGTATTTTTTTTATGTTTGTGTCTTCATTCGCCAATCGTTAAGTGATTTCGATGATTATTTTATTGTTGTATATATTATAATGATTTCGAAAAGTTCCCATAAAAGTTTTATACCTGAGGGATTGCTACTTTTCCCGTAAAACTCAAAATACATCATCACCTTATGGAATCACGACTAGTCAAAACAATTTGTGTGCTATTTTACATCTGTTTTATTATTCGAAAGAATGTCATCCCACAGTCGAGTCAACAAGAAAAAAACAGTATTATCTACTTCATAACTTTGAAAAAGAATTGGCTGCTCCTTTGGCACTACCCAGGGGACACCTGTAGGTTGAGGATTAACCTACAGACGCGACCAGTATCTCGCCACGCTTAAATATCCTAAGCGCGGATGCTGTAGCTCAAGTTATGTTCATCCAAGGCCAAAAAAGGGTGTTTTGACTTCACCAGTACATACTAGCGTTTGAGGATAGACTGGCTATTGTTAATAACAATATGCTCACTATACTGAATTTTGTCGCAGGGCGTGCAATTAACAATAACTAGCAAAGCAATATAATGTTTGTAGGTACACCTACTCACTATAGTGAAAGTATGTCTGTATCTATCAAGGTCCAGTGAAACCGCTCAGATCAGGTTCTGTGACGTTTTCCACCAGTTTGTCCATCAAGTGCATCTACTGCAAAGATTTTCAGCTTCGCGATCTGCTTCAATTATGAATGACTATAGGGACATATCACAGATTTTGCGTATCATTTCGCGAACTAAAGATACCCCTTAGCAGACAGTGAGACATATGTCCCACTCACGCCATTGTGACTCATCAAAGAAACACTATGTATGAACCTTTTTGTATGAATAAATGTATCTATCTTTTTTGTTTAACATAGATGGCATAGGAAAACATCTATCGGACGTTATTTGACGTTTTTTATTTGGACGTATAAATGGAAACGATGAAACCGAGAAGTGTAACGACACAATCGAAACGTCGGGTAAACGTGAAGCCAATAGGCGATAAAGATGATATAATAATTATTTGAAAATGATACGTCCAGAAGCTAAGAGATGGCGTTGTTGCTGAACTTGCTAGTTATCTTTAAAACAGCTGGTTAAAATCAATTTGGATAAGATTTGGAAATATAATTATACTATTCATTTGATTCGATTTTTTTATATTTTAGTCCTTTTTACACAAATTGTTTCAAATCTTTCCTCTTCAGTATAGAAAAGGACTCGTTGTCGACGGCTGTCTCCCCCGATAAATATAATATTGGAGTCTTCAAGTCGGAGGTAAATTTATATTTTCTAGACAATCGTGCTACATGCAAACTTTGCAAATATTAACCAGTCTGAGTAGATATTTTGCTTTCTTCTATAATTAAAACAGTTTATCTATCACCCACTCAGAGTAGGTTATTGTGGGCCAAACAAGGCTTCGCCTACGAGGGACTTAAGTAGTGTATGTAATATTTATTATACATACACGAATATATTTTTTATGATTAGTAGGCATGCGTTTGAGTGGTCTAATTATTATTTTAATTATTGAAGAAAGCAAATCTGCTCAGACTTGTTAAATTTTACAAAGTTTTAAAATATCGAGCACCATTAGTGACTTATGGCCATAAAACCTATCAAAGAACCATCGTTGAAGTTATACCAATCGATTCCGAAAATCTAATTAAAATCCAATGAGCCGTTTCGGAGGACTGTTCTGCGGAGGTAGGTAGGTTTCCTCACAAGTAGGTACCGTATGTTTGGATGATTGTTTATAAAGCTAATAATCTTGGTAACAGCTGAACCGATTTGGATGATATTTGGAATTTTATGACTTAGGTATAGGTATTGACCTATCATAACACATAGGCTTCGTCTTTCACTTGGTAACCACGCGGGCAAAGCCGTGATGCTCAAAATCTTCAATACCATACATCACCTACCTATTTTTTACACAACTTAAGTGGCAAAGAAGCATACGGCCCACCTGTTGGTTACCGTAACCTTACGCTTGCAACACAAGAGTTATCACATGCGCTTCTTTCACTTTAACCCAAGACAAAGGTTTTGTCTACCGCCGAGAAGACAATAAATATTTTCTCCCTCTCTTTTGTTTGACAGAATAGGCGACAGAAATAGTCTTAGTCTTCTCTTTCGTAGACAAAACGTTGTCTTGGGTGCTCAAGCTAAGCGGGCAGGTATGTCCTATGACTTCGACAATGTCGACGACCCACCGCGCTGACGGTCGACCCCGACTTCTCCGGCCTACCATCGGCCACCATTCAGTCATAGATTTACTCCAAAAACCATAGTGAAATTTTCGCTTCGATTGTCCCTTTTTTATTGTTACCTAAGTTGTTTATCCTTTTATTCTTTTTTAGCATGCAGTGTCGTGCAATCACTTATCATAATATGCTTGTTATTTATAGATAGTATTATTAACACCCACAGGTAAACCAAATAAATAAAATGTTAAAATCACCACGTCTTCCCCAACTCCATTTGAGGTCTATCAAACACAGTGTTGCTTCGACTCTCTCTAAGCAACACTGTTTTTAGTTGATGACGCTTACAGAATTTTAAATAACTAAATTTAAAATTCTTTAAGCGTCCTATTCATTATCGAATAGAGTCTGAATATAGCAATTTATTTTTTGAAGACAGTGTAAGTGTTTTCCATAGTCTATTACAGCGCCATCTAGTGACATGTGGCGATAAAACTATTAAAAACCAGAATAGAATTCATACAAATCGATTGCAATCAATCTAATACACCCACTAACAACCCGTTTACTTATAAATAAACAATCTCTTACGGCAAACGCATACGCGGTCTGTTTACGTAGCCGGTAAAAAAGATTCAATTGGAATAATAAAACGATTAGCAAAAAATATGTATAATGTGTTAACTGAAGTTGAAATTGTTATCTTATAAGTACCTTATGAGATAGATTAATCCGTCTACAGCTAGTCATGATTAATTTACTTACGAAATTTTGTTAATCTAAAAATTCCTGAACGATAGATAAATTTTCACAATAAGTATTGTGAAAGTTTGTCTGTGAGTTTGTAGTTTTGTGGGTTTTCCATTTAAGTTTTTGGAATTATAAACATATTAATTGATAATATTTTATTTTTTTGCCAGTTTGCACAAGCTGACGACCTCTGTGGCGCAGTGGGCGAAAGTCCGCTTGAAACGCAGAAGGTGGCGGGTTCAATTCCCGCCGGGGGACAAATGTTTGCATGGTCTGCAAATATTTGTCTCGGCTCTGGGTGTTTTCATGTATAGTATGTATGAATTTACAAAAAAAAAATATATAAGAATAGTATATCAGTCATGTAGTTCCCATAACACAAGCTCTGCTTACTTTTGAGCTAGATGATGCTGTGTGAAAAATGACAAAAAAATCTGTATTTTTTTTTCTCTGCCAACACCTAGTGCAAATAAATTATATTCTCTGCATTCCTCAGACAGGACCCAAGTCAACGCGACTACACGACATAAATATTTTTTGTCTTCTCTTTCGTAGACAAAACTTTGTTTTGGGTGCTTATGCATAGCGAACAGCTGTTTAAGCTGTTCTCGAAGGCATGATAATAAAGCTGGGTAATTTTTCATACAGCACCATCTAGCCCTAAACTAAGCAGAACTTGTGTTATGGGAACTACATGACTGATATACTACTTAGATATTTTTTTTTGTAAATACATGCATTATCTGTCTGGGTCTGGTTGTTTTCTATGAATATAAGGTATGTATTTAAAAAAAAATTATATAAGTAGTATATCAGTCATGTAGTTCCCATAACACAAGCTCTACTTAGTTTGGGGCTAGATGGCGCTGTGTGAATATGCCCAGCATTATTTATTTATTTATTATTATTACATAGAATATACATAGAAGGATAAATCAGATTTCGAATAAAAACAATATACATACAAGAAGCCATCAGTTTTTGATTGTATTTCCAAAATATACCTGATTCAAATCTATTTTCTTATCAGGCTTACTTCCAATGATAACAGTTTAATTAATAAAACGAATTATTTTTGTGATCTAGTTTATTGGTGGCCATCAAAAACGTCAGCCAACATGTTAAAGTTCATATTTGGTGTTTGTTTATTCGTTTGTGTTTTTGCAAAGCACGAGCAGTATGATGGGTAAGTTGTTTAATAGGGGGTAGGCAGAGCAGAGAATGATTTGTAGATAAGTAAGTGTTTATTTTAAAGTTTTTGTGTGCTATAAGCGGGTTCCTACATAAAATATTTAGAGACTAAGGTTTATTAAGAATTGACTACCTAATGGCGCTATGGGCGAGAGACGCAGTTCGATTCCCACCGCGGGACAAATGTTTGTATGATCCGCAAGTATTTGTCCCTGGTGTGGGTGTTTTATATGTATAATATGTATGTATTTACAAGAAAAATATGTATATAAGTAGTATATTATTATCAACGTTCCAGCTTTTCTCGAACCTAATGGTCTACTACGTGACGATGGTAAGCGGCCTGACGGTATGACCCTTGTCCCTTGGGAGAAGGGAAGGCCTTTGGTATGGGACGCCACCCTACCATCATCCATCATCACCATCAGCACCATCTCATCTGTCGGGGACTTCAGTTAGAGCCGGTGCAGCGGCTGATTCGGCCGAGGATCTCAAGAGGCGCAAATATAGAAGTCTCGACAGAGCTTACTTATTTGAGCCTTTTGGGGTTGAGACTCTGGGTCCGTGGGGAACCGGGGCACATCGCGTTTTCAAAATTCTTTCAGGGCGACTGGTCGAAGCGACGCGTGACAAGAGAGCTGGCTCTTATCTGGGTCAACGCATTAGCATTGCCATTCAGCGTGGCAATGCGGCCAGTATTTTGGGAACGGTTCCGCCTGGTAGTGATCTGGAACAGTTGAACTATATATAGATCGTTTGCAATGGTCTTTAGATAGCTAGCTATTTCATCTGTATTTTTTGTATATACCTACTTGTACATAGTTGTTTGAATAAATATATTTAGTAGTATATCATCAGTCATGTTCCTATAAAAAAAAACTCTTATTTTATTAATTACTATTACTTATTTAAAACCCCATTGACAAAAACTTGTCAATTTTTTTAAAAAATATTTTATGTTATTCTATTCATGTTTAATGAATAAATAACTTAAACTTGTTATGATTCTAATATATCTAACCCTGTTGCTTCATTCGTTTGCATCCCCCAATTTGATCACTAATTATAAATATTGAGTCAGTTTTACAGACGAATTGAAATTTTGATTCACTCGCAGCAGTTCCAAAAACGGAACTGTTTATCGGATCTATTGAAAATGATCTTATTTGATTTCGGATTCAATTTACATTCACTTCCAAGCTTATGATTAGGTCGATACCATTATTTTGTAATTCCCCGTTGATAAGATAACTTGAAATTGCTCCTTTCCTTAAGTCGTGACTTTGATTCTTCTAGGCTTGGAAGCGCGCGAGGAATCGGCGTAAATTCACTTAAAAAAATTAATTTCACCTTGTTTTTAAGTTGATGTTTCTATATGATCCCTGTGATTTTAATGAATAAAAACCTATTGACTTTGACTTTGACTTTGAATTGTGACTCTAGTCATAGAAAATGAAGTAACAAAAATCATAAAAATTATAAGTCAGGTCAACTCGAAGAAAATGAAATAATATTCACAATGTAATAGGTTGGGGAAAAAGTTTCTTCGCATTTTTTAAGAAAATTCAAAACATTTTTTAATATAGTTTATTTACATTTAACTAAAGTATGTAGGTACCATTTTGTTCGATAACTTTTTGCCATTTTGTAGGCAGGGACATGATCCCATTGCTATAAAAACTTTGGGGCTTCTGTTCAAAATACCGCGACAAGTGGTTTTGGCAGTCCTCTCGTGATGTTAACCTGACACTGCCTAAAGAATTCTGAAGAGACCGAAACAGGTGGAAATCTGAAGGTGCAAGGTCAGGACTATACGGCGGATGCATTAACACATCCCAGCCAAACTCTCTTAATTTTTGCTGAGTGGCTAAAGATGTGTGAGGTCTAGCGTTATCATGATGAAAAACCACACCCCTTCTGTTGATTAACTCCGGCCGCTTTCTCTCAACTTCTTGTTTTAATCTCATCAGTTGTTCGCAGTAGAGTTCAGAATCGATGGGCCTGCCTGGTGGTAACAGCTCATAATGAATAATGCCCTTCCAATCCCACCACACACACAGCATCACCTTGTTGCGAGTTAACCCGGGTTTCGCCACAGTCTGTGAAGCCTGACCGGCCTTTGACCACGACCTTTTTCGCACGTTCTTGTCGTACGTGATCCACTTTTCATCACCAGTTATCAGCTTCTTCAAAAATGGTTCGGTTTCATTACGTCGTGTTATCTTTACCCCTAAATTAAGTAATATCGGCTACTCAAAATAAATAAAAGGAACGTATATATTAATTTGCTGTGTTATTTTTCAACTCTAAGTTCACCATAGCAACCACACATCATTCAAAACAAAACAAATCCGTCCGCCTGTCAAGCTTCAATTCCCTCGTCATCGAAGTTGCCAACACGGTCCTCCTGCAATGTGCTTGTCCTCAAGCACACCACATCTTCACACCATCCCCTAACTTGAGCTCATCACCTTCTTGAGTCGTGTAAGGCCAATCTGAAATCATAGGTATCTTTAATAGTCACCCTTAATGCTCGGCCCATCATGATTACTTGCTAAATGCAGTTTACCCCAGAAACAACCTGTTATGGTGGTATAAGTTTCATGATTCCTTAGCGCTCTGAACATGATACATCAGTTCACCCTAGTTCCTGTAGATCGACTATCTCAGTTCACTCTTTTAGTCCTAGGCAGTGACTGCGCCAGTTCATAACTAGTTCCGTAAAAAGACTGTATTATCCAGCTCTCTTTTGTGATACAAGTTTTGACTGTAATCAGCTCACTGTGCCTGTGACTGCGCCAGTTCAAAACTAGATCCATAAAATGACTGTACCATTCAGCTCACTTTCATGATCCAAGTTATGACTGTTTTCAGCTCATTGTCCGGATCTAAGATGACTGTTTCAGTTCGATTCTCTAGTTCAGGAAATGACTGTATAAATTGTTCTTAACGTACTTTGAAATATTATTTGTCTATCTACCCACTTTATAGCATAACAGTAGACATAAATATAATCTAACAAATTATTATTATTATTATTTTAATAAATACCCTTTTTTTTTTCTTGCCAACACGCATTCTATATGTGATTTAATCAATAGTCCAGTTATCAATCTTTATCCACGGTTTGATATTTTCGGCCGCTGCAACCCCTTTATAAGCTTTTCTACTTCTTTCGCTGCCTCTCATGTCTTTGACCTGATATCTATCATTTTCAAGACATTTCTCAATTTGGAATGGGCCTTTAAAAACGGGTAATAGTTTTCTGCTTCGACCGTCATTGGATTGGCTCTGTATTTTAATGAGAACCAGATCCCCTTTACTGTATTGTTTGGCTTTACTGCGGTTTCGGTCGAACCTTTCTTTTTGAGAATTCGCATTAGCTCGTAAATTCTCTCTCACGCATTTTCGCAGTCCCGTCAAGTCCGTAATATGTTCGCAATCATCGTCAAACTCGGGCCCTAGACTATCACTATCGGTACGAAGTCTATATCCGAACATAACTTCGCTAGGAACAGCTTTAATCGTATGGTGATAGGTGCTATTAATTGCTTGTTGAAGAGATGTTAAACAATCATCCCAACAATCTTCTCCTACATTTGCTCCCATAGCCTTCATCGCCTCCAAGATTGTTTTATTAACCCTTTCTACCTGTCCATTTGATCTAGGCATCCCTGTAGCTATCGTATGCAAACGAATATTTTTCTTGACGCAATATTCTTTAAATACTTTTGATGTAAAGGCTGAACCAGCATCGGTGATAAGTCTCCGTGGATTACCAAATATTTTCGAAATACTATCAAGTTCGCTAGCTACATGGTTACTCTCAGTATTAGGTACCGCTGATACGAACACAAATTTTGTGAACGCGTCTATTGCTACTAATACGTATTTATTGTTGTTCTGTGTTTCCACAAAAGGACCGAGGTGATCCAAATGTAAGGTATGAAGGGGTTGTGCATGTTTCGGTATAGGGAATAACTGACCTTCCTTTGGACCACCTTTGTTCTTGTAGTAAGCACAGTTCATACAATTCTTTATGTACTTACTAACAATGTGGCGCATTCGTCGAAACCAGTATCGAGAAGAAATTCTTTCGACCGTCTTATCAACCGAAAAATGACCAAGGTCGTCGTGGTTACATTTAATGATTTGCCATATGCATTGTCTCGGCACCACCCAACGGCGACCCTGTTCAGTCCGACGATATACTTTATTACCTAAAAGCTCGTATTTATCAAATATATCTTCGTGGTTATGGCGCTCGCCTGATTCTAATATGACTCTTAAATCTATAAGGTTTTGGTCTTGAAGTTGAACAGAAAGTAACCAATCTGCTTCCGTAACAGACATTATAATCTCAGCTTCAGATTTTTCTCCCGACTGTATTGGGTTTCTGCTTAGTGCGTCAACGTGCTGCATTCGAGTGCCCTCTCTATGAACGATTTCGAATGAGAACTCTTGTGTTGAAAGAACCCATCTAGATATTCGCGGTATGATATCCTTTTTCGTTAAAGCATAACGCACTGCATTACAGTCGGTGACTATACGAAATTGAGCACCTAAAAGATAATGCCTAAACTTTGTTAACGACTGTACAATTGCTAACAATTCCAGTTCAAAAGAATGGTACTTCTTTTCATCTTCTGTGGTCTGGCGACTATAATAATGAACAGGCCTTTCACCTTCTCTCGTAACCTGCATCAAAATTCCGGCTATTCCTTCTCTACTCGCGTCCGTATATAGTATACATTCCTTAGATGGATCAAACAATGTCAAAACACTATCCGATGTTAACGAATCTTTTAACGTCACAAACGCGAGATCGTGATCTGAGGTCCAGCTCCAAGAGTTGTCCTTTCTCAGCAGTTTAGTGAGTGGACTCGACAGCAAAGCGCAGTTTTGAATGAATTTACGAAAATAGCTTATAAGGCCTAAAAATTGGCGAAGCTGGTGTACTGATTTGGGCACTGGGAAGTTTTTTACTGCATCTACTTTGCTCTCGGTGGGTTTTAGGCCTTCAGAATTTATTCTATAGCCTAAAAATTCAATATCAGTTTTTAAAAAATGACACTTCTTTAGATTGAGCGTGAGGCCATTGCTTTTAAATATTTGGAGAACCTTTTCCAATAACTTTAAATTTTCTTCAACTGTTTCGCTGACGATCAGAATATCGTCAAGATACAACATTATTTTGTCAAATCGTAGATTCCCTATAACCTGATTCATCATCTGCTGGAAGCATGATGGGGCATTGACTAAACCAAACGGAAGCCTCATAAATTCATAGTGGCCATCTTCCGTTATAAATGCCGTCTTATGAACAGAGTCATCAGACATTTTTATTTGATAATACCCACTTTTTAAATCAAGACTTGTGAAATATTTACAACCTTGAAGCCTGTCTAATAGATCTTCGATGCGTGGCATTGGAAACTTATCTTTTATCGTGAGCTTATTCAATGCACGATAATCTATGCATAATCTCTTTTCACCGTTCTTTTTATTGACGAGAAGAGCCGGACTAGCATAAGCAGATTTGCTCTCTTGAACTATGCCGTTCTCCAAAAGCTCGTTAACCATGTCCCTTACAATTTTCCTATCAGAGTTAGATGTATGATATGGTCTAAATTGAACTGGCTTATTGTCACTTAAATTTATGACTATCTCATGACCGGTAACCTTTCCTAATTGTTTGATGTTAGCCGCAATGCATTGGTTCGTTATTTTTATCAAGTTTGTCTAACGTAGGTATTTTCTTGTGAAAACATGTAGCCTCTGTATGCCCTCTTTTGCCGCAAAACTCACATTTCACTGAACATTGTACCCTTCTATGATTACCACCACAGTTATAACACTCTATAGGCCTACGACCCTGACCCGTATAGTTGAAATTTGATGATGGAGGTACTACTGGCGCTGTTGTCGTGGAAGTTTGCGGCCCAGTGTTGTGAACCAATGAAGTATTTTTTGGGGCACTGTCGCGAAAATTGCCAATCGATTGCTTAGTTGTTTTTTGTTTGAAAACCCGACCATGCAAAAACCTGGCTAAACTGTCACAGGATATAGTGCTACTAGCTTCTACCGACGCTGTGATGTTGCTATCACCTATGTTTCCCAAAATTATTGATACTGTATCCTGTTCTGTAAAGTTTAAAGACAATGTGTCTATTTTTGCCTTTTGTTCAAAGTAAAAATCGTACAGCGATTGATTTTCTGTTGGTTTTCGATCAATGATTTCCCTCAGCAATTCGAACATGTTTCGTTTCACAGTAAATGTAAATGAAATTTTATTTTTCCAATCCACCCACAACCAAGATGTCCAAGCGTGTTCTGTACGCAAAAGCGAATCGTACCAAATTTTTGCGGAGCCTTTAAGCTTGTTTAGCGCCTGATAACGAATCATACTATCGGACCATGAAAAAGTAGCTGCGTAGGATTCTATAACATTCAGCCATGCAGAAACGCTGTCAATAAGCGGGTCAAAATCGGGTATCATATTATTCAAAGTAATATTGTGGTTTGTACTCACAGTTCCAACATCTTTTGTGTGCGATACCTTTACTCTCTTGGCCCGGGGTTGCATTGGCGGCGTTCGCGATCCACTGCAACTGCTACTGCTACTTGCGCTGGTGCTGCTACTGCTACTCGAAGACACGCGAGGTCGAGCACGCTTCTTTTTATATTTGCGCTTACTCCTGCGTCTGTCTTTGTTGCCCATTATGCTTTTAATCAGGCAAAAACACGTGAAGTTCGATCCCACTTCTGATGTTATCTTTACCCCTAAATTAAGTAATATCGGCTACTCAAAATAAATAAAAGGAACGTATATATTAATTTGCTGTGTTATTTTTCAACTCTAAGTTCACCATAGCAACCACACATCATTCAAAACAAAACAAATCCGTCCGCCTGTCAAGCTTCAATTCCCTCGTCATCGAAGTTGCCAACAGTCGTAATAAAGAATCACAAATGAGAACACGGTTCATTAGGTTTCTTTCAGTGAGCTCGTGAGGTACCCAAATATCGAGCTTTTTTGTGTACCCAGTTTTTTTCAAATGCGCCAAAACTGTTTTGTGGTCAATTCCCAGTTCTTCAGCTACGTCGTAACTACTGATATGCCGATCTTGCTCCACTTTTTCAAAAATGGCATCCATTTTATCCGTTATAGGGCGACCAGAGCGACGTGCATCTTTGACATCAAAATTTCCGGATTGAAAACGCTTAAACCAAATTTGTGCTACTCTCACAGACACTGCACTAGGTCCATAAACATCGCAAATTTTTTTCGCGGCTTGCGTTGCATTTTTACCTTTTTTGTAGTAAAATTTTAAAATGTATCGAATTTCTTCATTAGATTCACTCATCTTGACAGTACGAAAAACAAATAAAAATCACACATTTTCCTAATTTGAATTTGGAATTATCTTCTTTAAAATTTAAACTTTTAATGATACCAAAACCAGCCAGATACAAATAGTATAGCCAAAGAGATTTTATTACAAGTTCATACATACAATAATGCGAAAAGACTTTTTCCCCAACCTAATAATTGCGAAAACATTCACATTTCAAAGTGTCTGAAATAATATGTTATATTTCAATGTCGTAGCCAAATATGCCATATGGAATATATGATCCAAGGATGTGATGAAAACGAGCAAAAAAAACACTCAAAGTCACGAAAATAAACTATTCTTACAATAAAAATGCTGGACATTTACACACACCATAATTTAGCCCCAAAGCCCATCATCAAGCACAAACTGTACTTGTGTTATAGGAACTAGATGACTGATATACTACCTAAATACATATTTTTAGTAATTAGTTCAGACGAATATTTGTAGATAATACAAATATATGCCCCGCGGCGGGAATCGAACTTGCAACCCATAACCAGTTTTAACTGAATTCACTTTACTTCCAGACATGCCCTTTATGATGTCTCAGTCGCCTTCGAAGACCAAGCCAGGTTCATCATTGAGCTGCAGAACCAGATGAACTTTGATGTGTGGTCGGAAGCCGTCCCCGGCAGAGCTGGCAAGATCCTGGTAGCAAAGAACCAGAGAGACATCTTCCAGGATGCTTTGAAGGCCGCCGATATCAAATACAATGTTGAGGTGGAAAACATTAAGGAGTAAGTGGATTTCAGTCAGGCTTATGCTTTTTTGCTACCTTCGAAGTATAAAAAAAATAATGTAGGCACAAATAAGCGGCAAACCTAATCTTCAACTTTCCCTATACAGAAGTCATCAGCTACTCGTTTCTAATAGCCTGAGGCCAACAGTTGCTTAGACGCAGTATCCATTCAATACCAAATTTTCGCCAAATAGTGACTTTATGACATTTAGATCAGAAGTAAGACTACTTCCCACTACGTCAACACGGCTTCATAAATGGAACCTACATAATTCTGACAAATATTCCACTTCTCTGTTTAGAAAACTAGACTTGGAAGAACGTCTCCTCAACGGCGCTAGCACCAGAAGCAATCAATCAGTAAACGGCAGTCTGTCTTTCGACACCATCCACACATATGAAGTAGTAAGTTATACATAACATGAGCTGGTAGAATCAAGGTTGCCTTTGCACATAGCAACCTTGAATCGATCTTCAAGTTTGAAGGCCTTCAAGTCATCTTTTTCTCTTCTTCGTCGTGTCAATATTTATTTCGTAGACATTATGCATCCAGTCAGTGATCTGACCAGTTTGAGGTATGAATAATTAATAATCAATAGTCCTGGCCTCACACTAGGATCCCATGTCGTGAGTATCAGGAACGACGTGGTATCACAACACCCAGACCCGGAACTGTAGAACATGCAAATATTTATCCCGCAGAGGGAATCGAACCGCACCTCATGCATCGTGGCTGGCTTCATTCCCGATGCGTCATCGTGGTTGGTACCCTTGATCCGATAAGTTTAAGCTAGTTTTAATGTTACATAATATTTCCCATATCTACCTATTGGTCACTAGACCAATCGTTAAAGAACCAGTGCTGTGAAAGGTTTGAGTGTACTTTGTAAAGACTCCTTTCATACACGTGCCATTTCATTAGGTCTTCGAATTTTGTGTTCTAGATTAAGATGATCTCACGAAGTTTTCTTTCACCAATTGAGATCACAAATATTGCACATAACTTTTTAGTGTGGTAAAGGATTTGAACACATCGAGATGATCAGATAGACTTTTGCTTTGACTGTGTGTTGAAAGATAAAGTCTGTATGGTAATGAAGGATTTCCTTAAAAACAGCAAAGTTTTACTCATTTAATACTATAATTTTCAGGTAAATGATTACTTGGAAGAGCTTGCTAGCAAGTACCCTGAGACCGTGACACTCGTGAACGCCGGCAAGAGCTTCGAAGGCAGAGATATCAAGTACCTGAAGATATCTTCCACTGGCTTCCAGGTATAACTGGTTCCATCCAACAAGGCATCATGTTTTTGCTCTATGGAAAGCATTCAGATACCAGTATAATATGCGTGCTTTACTTTACTTAAGACCCGGATTTGAAATCCATTTAGCTTGTTATGAAATTTCATAAGAAACTTGCACTAAAATAAAACTCATAAATTAAATTCCACTGTGCTCTGAATTTATAAAGTTGCTGGTTCACAAATTATCATCTGAATAAAACAAAATAATGCAAACGCCTGAACTCATTTGCATGAGAATAAGAAACGTGGGAGAGTAATATTTCCAGTTCTTTGCGGTGCAAGTTGGGAACGTGAAATTTGTAATCATGTTCTAGTTATACGTTATTCGTGAGCATAGTTTGTTGATCTCTGAAGTCATATATGAACGAAATGATATATATAAATAACAATAACATACATAGTCCTGACTCCACACTCAAATATCCTGTATCGTGGGTATCAGGAACTACGAGTACCATGGGTACCATGGTAACCCAAACCCGAAAAAAATATCTGCAAAACATACTATATTCGACCCGCAGAGGGAAAAAAAATAATTTTATTTACACGAAGGAATACCATCTACTAATATCATTGCCAAATAATGTATAAACATGAATGTGGTAGAAAACAATCAAACCTACCTTTTCTTCACATTTAGTCTTAACCAAAATCGCTATGTTAAAGAAAACTTTGTAATTAGTTGTGCCAAAAGAAAAAGTACATCAGAACTGCATGCTGGTTAACCAGTTTAGTAGTTTTTGCACATTTTGAATTAAGGGATCTGCTACCACCATTTTAACAAAGTTTGAAGAAACAACTCTCGTGAGTTTCTTTTTTATACTACATAAGGGCGAATAATCACGTGTTGGTGATAACGTGTTGGTAAGCGGTTACCGTAACCTTCCATAGGTAACCGCTTACCAACACCAGAGGTATCACTCGCACGTTGCCGACCCTGACGTGACGAGTGAAAAGTCTCATGACTAACTCTCCTATAACTGGTTTCTAGGATATTCCAGGCAAGCCCGTTGTCTACATGGAATCCCTTCTCCACGCTCGTGAGTGGTTGACACTCCCTGCGACCCTCTATGCCATTAAGAAATTGGTTGTGGACGTCACCGAACAGGATCTAGTGCAAAATGTCGACTGGATCATCCTGCCCGTTGCCAACCCTGACGGATACGTGCACACTCATGAAGAAGTAAATTCTTGATATCTCTCCAGGTTTTTGGGCTAGACATAGTAGCTAGAGTGTTTTTAAAGTCATGAATATAAACAAAAACTTTAAACTAAATGGAAGGTCAGCAGATAAATAAGAAATAGACTGAAAATATATAGACAAACAGATAAAAGACAAAAATATAATAAAAATAAGCAGATGGACAATAAAAAAAGACTCAATATAGGTAGACAGACAGTCAAATCTGATATTGTGAAAGAGAGATAGGCAGAAAAACAAACACGTACGATGCTAATAAATAGTAATGTTCTCTTCATTGCAGGCTCGTTTCTGGAGGAAAAACCGTGCCACCGGCTTCATGATAGGAGACTTCTGCATGGGAGTTGACCTGAATCGGAACTTTGATTCCGCCTGGTCCACAGCCTCCAGCAGTAGCGTCTGCAGCGAAACATTTCACGGCAACGCTCCCTTCTCTGAACCCGAAACTGCCGCCATCAGAGATATCTTGGCCCAGTACGGCAGCAGAATCGAACTCTTCCTGGACATTCATAGCTATGGCAGCATGATTTTATACGGCTACGGAACTGGTCAGCTCCCAAGCAATGCTCTATTAGTCCATTTGCTTGGAGTCAATATGGCGGAGACCATCGACAACGTCAAATGGCCGAACAAAGCTAACTATATCGTCGGTAACATATTCTTCGTGCTATATGCTGCTTCGGGTGGTGCCAGTGATTACGGCATGGTTGCAGGTGCTCCATACTCTTATACCTTCGAATTGCCCGCGTATAGAAACTCTGGTGGTTTGAATGGTTTTTTGGTGGATCCTGATTACATTGAGCAGGCTGGATTCGAGACATGGGAAGGTATTAAAGTCGGGGCGAGGTTTGTACTTGAACAGTCAACTAGGAAAATCATAACAAAATAATGTAATGTGATTTTCAGGATGTGTTATTGTTGAATTGAACTTGTAAATCGATACAGTTTTATTAAATATTTTTCCAATAAATGTAAAAGGATCTTTATTATCTTGGTTACAGCTATGAATTGCGTCAATATCAGCCTATCTTTCCTCACCTTATTTCGATACGATACGTTTATATTTGAGGATTGTACATCGTGGGAATTACGATCCTGAACATGTTCGTTCGTCTGTTTGTTTTATTGACATTAGTTAAGTTTATTGTTGGTAGGTATGTCCAGAGTAACTATGGTATGGATGGATTTGCTCATTCTATTGCTTTGGAAACGCTTACGACCTCAGATATAGAATCTTTTTTTTTTTACTTATAAGCTGTCAATTTTTTTTTCCAGTGGGCCTTAGTGGGCCTTAGTTGGCTAGTAAGTCATAAAAACTTACACTTTTAACATTAACTTTTTTTTAACTTTTCCCCCTCTTTAGCTATGTCAAGGTATCCTATCATAATACTCGGATTGGAGACAACAAAACACGCTCACGACCTCAGATATATAATCAGTGAGTAGATCTTTGAGAATAGCAAGTAGGATGCACAATCGAACATTACATTTTTACATGCCCTCATTTTGCAAGTAGTTAGCATTCCACGTGACAGCTTGCAAGCCGATGGCAAATGCCAGTTTCCTCACCATTTTGAGCACGTGTTAAAGCGCACATAAATTTTTCGATTGAACCGATACGGATAATTGTGACTTAAAATAACACGCAAAGCCTTGTAGAAGCTATAAAAACAGAAATTAATTTACTTACTTAGCCAAATTCTTAGTAAAAATGATCGAAAAGCCACGCTAGCCTTTCACCAAAAATTATAAACATCTAAAATCCCATCACAATATATTCAAAGTAAATCCACCAGCACTACAAAAATACATCGTGGCGGGAACCTGTTGTTTTTGATTCAGGTAGCAATATTGGATGCCGGATGCCTCCATGTCTTGGTGGGGGGTTGGGGGCGGTAAAAATTGCCTCGAGGAGACAGAGACATACTGAGTGGACAGAGTAGTGTTGTGCTTCATTATAAGATAGTAACTTTATATTTTTGGCATAAAATTACAAAAATGTAATTGATAGGTCAAAAATGAGGAAAATGGTAGGAAATAACAAGACCATACAGCTCGGCTTAACATCAGTCACTGTTAGTCACGGTTGAAGACCGTATCCTTGAGATTCTAAAAAATAAACTAAAAGCCAGTCTTGAACTTGTATTCTTGGGATAGATTTGGCATTTCTGATATTTCTTGTAATTTTTGACATTATCGACATATCGTATCACTTTGTAAAGAAAACATTTATGAATATTTCGGTGGCGCCGCCGGCGAATAGCCAGCTAAGACGAAAAAGGTGCGGTGTTCGATTATTGCTGCAGGCTAAAGATTTTCATGTCCCGCTGATATTTGTTCCGCGTCTGGGTGCTGTGGTAAAGTAGATATTCCTGATACCCACGACACAGGAAATCTTAGTGAGGGATCAGAACTTTGATATTTCTTGTCACTTTTGACATTAAGAAAGTTCTATAAGATATCTCAACTGTTTCATTTGTATATTTTGTATTAACCAAGCGAAATCGTATTTGTCCTTCTCTATTTTGATTTTTATATTTATCCAGTTTTAAAGATCGCAGGATATCGTTGGATGGAGGTCATTGTGGCATTAAATAAGGGGAGGTATTATAATGGACTTTTACCCAACTCATATTTAATGATGATGATGATCATAATGAATATCTGTTAAGTTTGTGATATTCATACAAATATGTATTGTAATATTTTTATCGATATCGAGTTAGAGACATATCGGAGCATCACTAGGCACGGCTAAATTGAGGAAATTCTGCCGAGACAGAGATGTACTTAAGAAAATGTCATGCTTTGGAAAGTAGCATTTATCATGGCGCATGAAAAATAAAAACGATTGAAACAAGTATAATAGGGCTATATTTTCGTCCTATAAATAAGTTGTAAGGAAACCGTTTTGGGCATGGTTAAACAGACGCGGTTGGCGGTGGCGATGAAAAAGGTGGCCATTTAATGGTTTTCAAGTTGAAGAGCGACCTCTGTGGTGCAGTGGGCGAAGGCCCGCCTGAGACTCAGAATGGTTCGGGTTCGATTCCAACTCGGGAAAAATGTTATAGTATTTCAGTCATGTAGTTTTCATAATACAAACTCTGCTTAGTTTGGGGCTAGCTGATGATGTGTGAAAAATTACCAGCATTTTTTATTTATTTATTATTATTATAATTAGCAATTTGACAAAACCTTTCGTAGTTCCTACGATGAATAAATGAGTATACTTCTGCTTAACCATTTTTCATTTGATTTCATCACTCAACAGACACACACCTAACGAAAAATGGTAACAGACTAAAATACACACCTCCTTGCATGACGCATAAAAAAAAAATCATGATTTAAAATTTCTGCTGACTATAATGGGCATGAAGGTATTTGATTTGTACATTTTTGACAAAGAATTTTCATATTCGTAGAAATTGAAAGAGGCCACTCAATTGGCCAACTTTTCAAACAATTTTGAGTCAATGTTATCGTGGAATATTAAAATTGGAGCCTTCAGCGTAGATTTCAAAATTAAATCCACATTATGTTCGGGCGCTGAGTCCACATTCAATTTAGATCTTCGAGTTTGAAAGAAAAATAACGAAAAGGTCGAGGGTTTCCAATGATTTTTTTTTTCTTTTGAAACTATTAAAACTAAGGTCAGTTTGCACAAAAGTTTGACAGCTCCTAAATTGACTTGACTTCTGGATAAAAGCTTGTGAAGCTACTAAGTTGTAGCTTTCTAACAAGTTTCTGCTTTTTTTTCTTATAGGTAGGTTATATATAATAGGTTGGGGAAAAAGTTTCTTCGCATTTTTTAAGAAAATTCAAAACATTTTTTAATATAGTTTATTTACATTTAACTAAAGTATGTAGGTACCATTTTGTTCGATAACTTTTTGCCATTTTGTAGGCAGGGACATGATCCCATTGCTATAAAAACTTTGGGGCTTCTGTTCAAAATACCGCGACAAGTGGTTTTGGCAGTCCTCTCGTGATGTTAACCTGACACTGCCTAAAGAATTCTGAAGAGACCGAAACAGGTGGAAATCTGAAGGTGCAAGGTCAGGACTATACGGCGGATGCATTAACACATCCCAGCCAAACTCTCTTAATTTTTGCTGAGTGGCTAAAGATGTGTGAGGTCTAGCGTTATCATGATGAAAAACCACACCCCTTCTGTTGATTAACTCCGGCCGCTTTCTCTCAACTTCTTGTTTTAATCTCATCAGTTGTTCGAGAGTTCAGAATCGATGGTCCTGCCTGGTGGTAACAGCTCATAATGAATAATGCCCTTCCAATCCCACCACACACACAGCATCACCTTGTTGCGAGTTAACCCGGGTTTCGCCACAGTCTGTGAAGCCTGACCGGCCTTTGACCACGACCTTTTTCGCACGTTCTTGTCGTACGTGATCCACTTTTCATCACCAGTTATCAGCTTCTTCAAAAATGGTTCGGTTTCATTACGTCGTAATAAAGAATCACAAATGAGAACACGGTTCATTAGGTTTCTTTCAGTGAGCTCGTGAGGTACCCAAATATCGAGCTTTTTTGTGTACCCAGTTTTTTTCAAATGCGCCAAAACTGTTTTGTGGTCAATTCCCAGTTCTTCAGCTACGTCGTAACTACTGATATGCCGATCTTGCTCCACTTTTTCAAAAATGGCATCCATTTTATCCGTAATAGGGCGACCAGAGCGACGTGCATCTTTGACATCAAAATTTCCGGATTGAAAACGCTTAAACCAAATTTGTGCTACTCTCACAGACACTGCACTAGGTCCATAAACATCGCAAATTTTTTTCGCGGCTTGCGTTGCATTTTTACCTTTTTTGTAGTAAAATTTTAAAATGTATCGAATTTCTTCATTAGATTCACTCATCTTGACAGTACGAAAAACAAATAAAAATCACACATTTTCCTAATTTGAATTTGGAATTATCTTCTTTAAAATTTAAACTTTTAATGATACCAAAACCAGCCAGATACAAATAGTATAGCCAAAGAGATTTTATTACAAGTTCATACATACAATAATGCGAAAAGACTTTTTCCCCAACCTAATATATATAGGCGACCTCTGTGGTGCAGACGAAGTAGGTTGCGGGTTCGATTCCCGCCGTGGGACAAATGTTTGTATGATCTGTAAATATTTGTCTCTGGTCTGGGTGTTCTATGTATAATATGTTTGTATTTACAAAAAAAAAATATAAGTAGTGTGTCTATAGTTCCCATAATACAAGCTCTGCTTAGTTTGGGGCTAAATGATCCTGTGTGAAACCGTCCAGCATAATAATAATAGGCTTATGTAATAACGCTTATAATGTATATAAAACAATTACGTTCTTACTGCACTATATCAAAACTTTCTTCTACGTATTTATTTTTAATCAACACTTATTCAAGACGGTGAAGGAAACATCTCGAGGATACTGACATGCTCAAAAACTAAAAATTCGAAGGAGTGAGCCATCGGTTGTTAGTACTAGTAGATAATGATAAAAGAACTTACAATACCAACGATTGTTTCACGCAGACGGTGATTCCGAGAATGATTCTGGGCGACTACGCGCGTTTTGTTTATTATTTCTACCGAAACAGCAAATTTTCACCATATTTTTATTCGCTATAAAAATATGGCTATATACGCTAGAATAATATAAAATTTTTCAAAGATTTCTCAAATATCATTAAAAAATTCTCTAAACTACAGTATTTTCTATTTTGTATAGAGTAAGCTCTTTCCAGATAGCGTAAATATTGTGGGACACATTGTTTAAAAATACTGTTTTCCATATCAATTTAATTCTAAACCTAAAGCAGCCACTGCCACAGCTTTCCATACATCTTCTGCTATTCTTTTTATATCTCCTTCAGGTACTATGACTCCATCATCACCCTCACTACCCACCCCTATATTAAACGTGTAAAAAACACTATTAAACCTTGCAAAGTCTACACTAGTCCCTGATTCCCTATCACCTTTAGCTGTGGCACCAGAGTCAAGTGTATATCCTTCTAAAACATTAACGATTTCAAGTCCTTTCAAATAGTGTCTTCTGAACAAACCACTAGCCGCTTTTTCATATTTCCAAGGAAACGTTATAAACTTGCCAGAATTTTGCAAGGATATATAAAGCTTAGGGCTGTATTTATCGATTATGTTTTTGATCATCTGAGTCTCGATTTCGGAAAGAGGATCAGTGCCAGCATAAAGGTGACTGCAAGGGCTGGAGCTGGAGTCTGAGATGAGCCAGTCAATGTCAAAATTCCTATCGAGGTGGACGCCAGGGCAGATAAAGCCCAGGTTACTTCGAATGCTTCTGGACTTAGTCCATAGACGGAGCTGAAATCAGTAATAGTATATAAGTATAAATAAAATACACCGGTAGATTTTTATCAAGCTAAGGATTTGTATTATCAGATATAGAAAGCAAACCATCACTATAATTTCGTGATGGTATGTTACAAGGGACGAGAGGGCGCTGCAGTCCGCATGTTTACATCTAGTCCGCAGTTTTTGTGGTTTTAAAATTGTGTACTGTGCTCAAAACTATAAAATTTTGTGATAAACATATGTGCAGTGACTTTAAGTATAAGTGTAAATGAAGTGAACTCAAATAATAAACTATGAACCGTGAATAGTCATCAATATAAACAGTGGCCATAACAGACAGCCAAAGTATACTTCAGTGCGAAAAACTAACAAAAGTAAATAACTACCGGTAAAAACAGCTTTGTAGTGAAAAGTTTCAATTATAGAAAAGATTTAGTGAAGAAAGTGAATAAAAGTGAAATTGGATAACCTTAAAAGCGCAACATCTTGCATGAATAAGGTTTATATGAGAATACTAAAAAGCGCCATCCAGAGATTCACATGAGAACTACGTCCTACGTACGTACGTTATAAGAACCGCTTCCAATATCGACTAATACCTCAAGTTCTGCTACTCGACCATAGAGGGCGCCTGTCAATCAGCCCAACCCACCGAGAGAGGGCATTACCGGTTCGATTATAATTTTTTTTAATGCAAAATTATTAAAAAAGGAAATAATAATAATAAATAAAAATCTTATAAAATGGAGGAAATGAAAGCAATACTGATACAAATAAGAGACGATCAAAAAACGCAAAAAAAGGCCATAGATGATTTGCGAGAGGAAATTTTAGAAAAAATAGAGTCTACAGTCCATGTGAAACTTCAGGAGTTAACTGAAAAACAAGTAGTGCTTGAAGAAAAAATCCAAAAACAAGGAAAAACCATAGAAAGATTGGATAAAGAACTAAGAAAGAGAAATTTAGTGATTTTCGGTGTAGAGGAATGCGAAAACTTCGAACTTCAGCGGAATATATTAGATATTATAAATGATGAATTTCAGGTGAAATGTGAGGATACCGAGATACAAGACGTATTCAGAATTGGGAAAAAAGGCGAAAACCCTAGACCAGTAGTAGTATCATTGACAACTTTCAACAAAAAGATTACTATTATGCGGGAATCCAAAACAAACCACACCTCCCACTACGTAAAAGAAAATTTTCCCGTTAACGTGCTTATGAAAAGGAAAGAACTTCAGGAAATTGCTAAATCTGAAAGAGAAAAGGGAAGAAAAGTTGCCATAAGGTATGATAAACTAGTATATCTAGATAAAAAAGGAGATGATGCACTACCGGCCCCGCCTATATATAGCGCCAGCTCATCTGGCAAGAAACAAGAAAATGAAAATCCAAATAGCCAAAAACGAAATATGTCCACCTCACCTGAAATTCCGAACGGAAAAGGTGACCATAACAGAAACATCCCGAAAAAGAACAAATTCACTATGAAAGATTATGTTACACAAACAAAAAATTAGCAATCAGCAGCGCCCCCGGCTCGTTTTCCAACACGGCTTGTCACCGAGGAAAACTATGACTACAACCCTCCAGTAACAAACTCTCGAATATACATTTCTACATACAATGTGAGATCGCTTAAAACAGAAACGAGAATGATCGAACTCAAACACACCTTAGAACATCTCAAGTGGGATGTGATAGGATTAGCAGAGGTCAGACGAAACGGAGTAAGAATTGAAGAACATGACTGGTGTATCTTTTATCATTTTGGTGAGACTGAAGGATACAGAGGAATCGGTTTTTTAGTTAAGAAAGAACATAAACAAAACATTATTAAATTCTGTGGAATATCCGAGAGAGTCGCCATACTCACCATCAAGTTCAATGAAACAATATTTTCCATCATGCAAGTATACGCACCAATGGAAAAGGCCCCAGATTCGGAAGTAGATGCATTCTATGCAGACATAGAGAAAGCAAAAGAAAAATCAAATAAAAATCTAATAATCATCGGCGACTTCAATGCAAAAATTGGTATATCACCTGCACGAATAGGCTCTATCATTGGACTTCACGGATCAGGCAGTTGTAACGAACGTGGAGAAAGATTAAAACAATTTGCGATCGATCAGGAATTATCAATTATTAATACCTTATACAAGAAAAAAGAGAATCAGAGATGGACGTGGCGTTCACCAGACGGACATACATTAAATGAAATTGATTTTATCTTGACGAATAAACCCAGTTTTTTCACCAATATAGAGATGATAAGGAAACTCAGATTTCCTTCGGATCATCGTCTAGTGAGAGGCACTATTGTGCTAAGCAATAAGAGACAGAGTAGGAAGATTTTCGCAAACTCAACATCAAAAATAGAGACTGGGAAAGAATATACCAAATATCGAAGATTACTAAAAGAAAAATTAGATAATTTTGATTATGAGAAACTAACAATACAACAACTTTATGATACTCTAGAAAGCGCAGTAAAAGATAGTTTAAGAGAAGCAAAAACATTAAAACACAAAGAAAAATTTAAATTGTCTAATGATATAAAATTATTAATAAAAAGAAGATGCGCTTTACAACACAAAAACGATAAAAGTACAACAGAAATGGCAGAATTAAAGGAATTATACAGATTAATCACAAGAAATATACAAGATGAATACGATACATACAAACTAAATAAATATGAACAATGCATAGACCTTACAGGTGGCACAAAAAGAGCAGATAAGACACTGCAGAGTTGTCAAAATTGGATTCCAGAATTGAAAACAGCTACAACAACTTCAAATAATCGACATGACTTAATCCTTACTGCTACACAATTTTACAAAGATCTCTACAGTGACACACAACGGGACACCAGCCAATACCAAACATTGCTCTCATCAAATAATACAGTAGAACCGGTGCAACAATTCTCAAAAGACGAAATAGCCTTGGCAATCAACAACCTCAATAGCCAAAAAAGTCCAGGACCGGATTCTATAATAAATGAGGCAATAAAAGGAGCAGGTAATATTATGTTCGAAGTCTTAACAACATTATTTAACGCAATCCTGAAATATAAGACCGTACCAAAACAATGGTGTGAATCTGAACTAATATTGCTCTATAAAAAGGGAGACCCATCTTCTGTAGCAAATTACAGACCCATAAGTTTGATGACAAACTTTTACAAACTTTTCACACAATGCCTACTCAGAAGGATTGGACCAAAAATAGATAAAAAGCAACCTATCGAACAAGCCGGATTTAGACCAACGTTTTCAACGGTAGACCACATACACGTTTTATGCCAAATTATCGAAAAACATAGAGAGTTCAATAAACCCTTGTACCTTGCCTTTGTTGATTACAGAAAGGCCTTCGACTCTATATCCCACAGTTCAATTATGGAAGCTCTTAAATACCACGAAATTGAAAACACCTACATAGAGATAATCATGCACATATATAACAACTGCAGTAGTAGAGTAAAGCTGGACAGAAAAGGCCCATTCTTCAGGGTAAACAGAGGCACGAGACAAGGAGACCCAATGTCCCCAAAAATATTCATCGCCGTGTTAGAGCTGATACTTCACGACATTAACTGGAAAAACAAAGGGATCAGGATAGGAGACAAGTATTTAAGCCACTTAAGATTTGCGGATGATATTGTACTCCTATCGAACAACGCTAATGAAATCCAAGAAATGATGTCGGCTCTACACAAATGTAGTGAAAGAGTAGGTCTGAAAATGAATTTGGATAAGACAAAAATGTTGACCAATTCTACAAAAAGAAATATTCAAATAGAAAATGAACAAATAGAATACGTAACTGAATATATATATTTAGGTAAATTAATATCCTTTAGAGAGATAGACACAGAAGAAATAGACAGGCGGATTACACTGGCGTGGAAGCGATACTGGTCCCTTAAACACTTGTTCAAATCAAAAATGCCTATACCACTCAAAAAAAGACTAATGGATTCCTGTATCCTTCCTACGCTCGTGTATGGTTGCCAAACCTGGTCACTGACGGAAAATAATGCAAAACGGATCTCAGTATGCCAAAGGGCTATGGAGAGAAGCTTACTGAAAATAAAACTAAGGGATAGATTAAGAAATGAAGATATAAGAAGACGAACTAAAGTGAAAGATGCTTTGGAACACGTGAGACAAATGAAGTGGAAGTGGGCCGGACATCTGGCGAGATATACCGACAAACGTTGGACGATTGTTGCAACAAAATGGCGCGGCCCGAGAGACGGCAAACGTCGCGTCGGCCGCCCTGTAAAGCGATGGTCGGATGACATCCGCGCGGTTGCTGGACCGAACTGGCTGACACTGGCACGTAAAAGGAAGAAATGGCAGAAACTGGAGGAGGCCTTTACCCGGACGGGGGTTCCTATAAAAAAAAGTTAATGTAACTATATAAAAATACTTTTTAAATAAAAATAATAATAAAAATACAAAACACTAACACTAGCACTTAAGCACTTAATCATTAACACTTATTTTCTAAAATGTTTTTATTATGATAAGGGGAACAAATAAAAGGCTTTTTATTTTTATTTTTATTTATTTTATTATGTTACAAGTTCAAGTACAAGTTCAATAACCACTTGTAATCATAAATTTGAATCTACCGATGACAGCATCATATACACTAATTGATTTCATTCTTAAACAAATACATAACAACATTTTTTTACCAGTTAATCATAGTTTGTACCAAATTTAATCGATACTTGTATATACACTTACATTCGTATGAGTATATTCGTAGCCATCAGGATTCAACACAGGTACAACAATCCAAACAACATCATCCAGAAAACTTCTATTATCATCTTCTAAAAGTTTGTTCACTACATTCAAAGCAGAAGGTACTGTAACCCAATCTCTTGGGTTTATTGCAGCTTCTATCACTGCTACTGGTTTGTTAATTTCATCTCCATTTGTCAGTTTTAGGTAAACTAGTGGTCTATTTTCTTCAGTTTGCCCGTATAAAACTAGTTCTACAGTTATTGCTGAGTTTGCGTATAACTCTTGTAAGGTGTAAAGGTGATCTAAGATCTGAAATAAACATGCAATTTTATCATGCACAACAAATTTTACAATACCACATAAAACATTTAAGGTTACTAGATACGTATACTATCTGAAATGGCTTACCACATCATATCTATAGTAACTATCATAATCAAAGACAATTTTATCTTCGCTATCTCCGTCTTCACTGTCTTCACTATCTTCGTTCCCTTCACTGTCTTCACTTTCTTGGCTCTCTTCAATATTTTCGTTATTATCTTCGTTATCATCTTTGTTATCATTTTCGTTGTCATCTTCGTTTTGAATATTATTCGCAGAACCTTGTTCTTTTCGAATAAGGTATCTAAAAAATAGAACTAAAGTAAAATCTACAGCATTTTTTATCAATAGCTCTCTGTCACTTCAAAAGTTTATTTGTATCTTTAAATTTAAATGTGCCACATCTGATTGAGCGAGAATCAAACTCACACTTCCGTACAATTCAGTTGATGCTGTATCTACATTTATTTATTATTAAGTATTATTAATAATTTATTAATTTCTGTTCATCGGAAGGGTCGAATATTTAATTTTAAAAATGGTTTACAGTTTGGTTTTTACCTTTAAATTAAATAATTAAAATTTAAAAAGTTCAAAATATATTTACGCATAAACGTCATCAATATAAACATCTTTCTTAACTCCTATCTCAGATAATCTTTCTTCAAACCAGTTAGTTTGAGATGGAGGCACCATAGCTTTTCCAATGACATTGTATTTAATACAAGGGGTTTTCCAGAAGTCAAATAAGTCACTTCTAAGTTCAGATAGCTCATCTTGTTGCGTTTCATTAGTGAGTTTTACATTGTATACCTTGTAACTGAAAGAATCATAATGTTAAAAACAATAAATAAGAAAAAAAAAATGTATTCTTTAAAAAAAAAACCTTACTCTATTGGGTCTTATGAAACTTTTTAGATAAAAAAACTCATTTTCAGCATAAGTTTTATTAATAACTTTATTGATATCTTATTTTTTATTAAATAAAGAAGTCATAATGCAAAGCACCAGCTTAATTTATTATTTATATATAAAACATAAGTACATACCCGATATATTCCTCATTTTTTGCCAAAACACTCACAAAAAACACAGCTAAGGATAAATAATCGAGCATTCTAGCTTTTAAATTATCCTCGTCGAGGTCCTACCAAAATTGGATAAAAAGTAATACATTCCAAATATCAAAATTATCTAATCATTTCTCAGATTAAATCAATTAATAATTTACATGTCACTACTAAATTCCATCAATCTTAGGTTTTTTTTATCTAAATCTTTAAAACAACAGATGCTCTATTTATGACGTGTTATAAAATTGTGAAATGGTTGCATGAAGCATTTGGAAAGTAATTTGCACACACATATTACATTTTCACCAAATTTCAAAATAACAAGTATAATCCATCAGCTATTCCACGCCACCTACTGACGTCTGACAAAACTTTATTAATGTCTTACAAAACAAATATAAAAAAACTGGATGACAAACGGATACGCGGTTTCACATTCCATCTTCTATTGCAGCGCCCTTAGTGACTTGTAGCTATAAAACCAATCTATTTAAGAACCATCCTTGAAATCATACAAATCTATTACAAATAACCACATTAAAATGAATAGAAACAGTCAAACAAATAAATGAACAAAACATATTTTGATGTTCTAATAAAAAACTTTATTGCACAAAACCTATGATTACATACAATGAACTTGAATTCATGAATTCTAGTTCACATTGCGCCTCTGTCTATAGTTATTACGAGCATACCGAGCACCAACCTTGATGCCCTCCCAAGTCTCGAACCCAGCCTGCTCAATAAAACCAGGGTCCACCAGGAATCCAAAACCACCCAGCCCAAACCTATACCCTGGCAGCTCGAAGGTATAGGCGTAAGGTACTCCGACCGCTTTAGCATAATCCATAGCACTTCCTGATGCTTCATATAGAACTAAAGCAACATTTCCAACAATATAATCTTTATTCCAAGACATTTTGACAGCATCGATAGCCTGAGCCATTTGGACTCCAACTAGATGCAAGAACAGACCGTTCTGAGGTAACTGCCCTGTTCCATAGCCGTATAGTAGCATGCTGCCAAAACTATGAATATCCAAGAAAAGTTCGATTCGGTCTTTGTATTCTTGGAAGATGTCTCGAATAATGGCAGTTTCAGGCTCGGAGAAACCGGAGCGTCCGTGGAAGGTATCTGAGCAGACTAGACCGCTAGAGGCTTGGGACCAGAAGATGTCGAAGTTACGGTTTAGATCTACGCCGGCGCAGATGTCATTGATGATGTAGCCAGTGGCGCGGTTCTTTCTCCAGAAGCGGTTCTGGAAGAGATATTGTGTGGTGATGAAGATAGATTTAAAAAACCAGTAGTCAAGTTTAATTTGGACTTAGTAGGTGATACTGTCTGTAAAAAAACTGGAAAACTGTTCAAACTGGAAAAAAGCAATAGCTACTGCTTATCAGCAGTGGTAATAATGTCAGATAGATTGAAAGATAGAAAATACTTTATTGAACACCAAATATTTCAGCTTAACTAAGGACTAAGTGCAAATTTTGAAAATGTTGTACAACGGGCGATCTTATCGCTAATAGGGACGAAAGATTAAGGGTTTAAGTGGTGTACGCCATATTATGAAGATATACACAATATTTTTGTAGGTGATATACACAATTTTACCTACATAAATACATGACATAGATAAGCCATAAACAGGTAAACGACACGAACACAAGAGGACGTAGATGGTGTAGTTGGTATATCTGTCGATGACAAAGATCTCTGCCATAAAAAAAAGAGTCGTTTAAGATGTTACCTCAACATGAGTGTGCACGTATCCATCAGGGTTAGCAATCGGGAGCACGATCCAGTCAATATCTTGGAGGAGGTCCTGGTCGGTGACGTCAATCACCAGTTTGTGGATGGCGTACAGGGTCGCAGGGAGGGTCACCCACTCGCGGGCGTGCAGGAGGGATTCCATAAAGACAATCGGTTTGGACTCATCCTGAAGAAAATGAAAAAATAACGAATTAAGTATCTAAAGTAAAAGTTTAATATGACCAAAACAAAACACATCTACTTTTTAAATAGGTACTTATAACATATTAGGTAACATCTATTTTTCAACCGACTTCAAAAAGAGAGAAGATTCTCAATTCGTCTGTATGTTTTTTATTTTATGTGTGTATATTACACAATATTTCCGTCAATTGTGAACCGATTTTAATGTTTTTTTTTTTAATGTCAAGTAAAAATACCACTCCTAAGTCTGACAAAATAAGGAATGAAATTTCATATTGGACTATTAACCAACTTCCCGTTATTTCTTTTTAATGTGCAGTGTATATATATGCCTTGACATATTTTTTTTCCAGTCTGAGTGACCGATTTTTTTTTACTAAACAAACATTAATTTAGTCTTTTGACATGCCATTTTGAGTATTAAATCAGATAATTTTTTAATACTAAATAAAAAGAAAATAATTGGAAGAATGCAATATAAAATAAAATAATATGAAATTAATGATATGCAATATTATTATTTTTTTATTTATTAATATAATTATTAGTGCCCTAAAATTATTATAACTTATACATTACTTAAATCATATATATTTCATGTAATATAATTCAAATCGAATTCTATTTTAGGTTTTTTTTTATTTTTTATATATTTTATTTTTGGCCTTATGTAAAGGTAAGGCCTTATGTGTAAGCGTACAGTATGTTTTGAAGTGATTACCTGGAAGTTGGTCGTGGAGATCTTTAGGTATTTGATGTCTCTACCTTCGAAACTCTTCCCAGCATTCACCAACGTCACAGTTTCGGGGAACTCTACAGCCAGCATTTCCAAATAACTGTCGATCTGAAAAGATAATGCATTATCTCAATTACTGAATGTGGACTATTTTTATGATATTAGGGGAGTTATAATCTCGTAGCAACCAATCGGCTGGGTTTTATAAAGGTGGTTCCACATTTGTGGCATTTCAACGTACACTTCAAGACCCTGGCATCTAAGCGACACACAATCGCAATCTAAACAAAAAAAATGAGGATTCCACGTAGGGGGTAGTCACAGGCACCGAACGTACATTTAGCACATGCCTGCGTTTATGCAAGTTAGTATTCCACGTGACAAGTTGCAAGCCCATCGCCGCTTATTGGAACACTAACTGTTGGCCTTTGAATTTTTTGTTCCTCACGATATGTTCTTTCACCGTTTTGAGCACTTGTTGATACATTTTTTCTACACACATACATTTTTTGAGTGAAAAAATCCATTGGGGCACGACTGGGTTCGAACCCACGACCTCCGGATCAGAAGTTGAGGTACCTTCCACTAGGCCAACACGCCTCTTTCTGTGGATCACTATCTGTAAACGGCATTTGTCACGCAAACAAAAGAAACAAGGCTTGAAGCCATACGCGATGCCGCTGAAATTACAGGCACTGTGTACTTATGCGAGAGACTCAATTGGAATCTAAAACGAGATCTCTACGCAAATGCTCAAAACAGCTGTCGGCGCAACGCCATCACTCGGCAGCTTTTAGAGGCAGCTTCCGGTACGCTGCAGCAAAGTGCTGGAACAACATCCCACCACCGAAACGGGATCTTCAGTGTTTACAAAATTTTAAGGCTAAACTGAAAATGTTTATTTTAAAACACCAGAAAAGCTCTGAAGATGTAAAAAATGAACTGTCCATTCTTTAGTTCGCACTAAGGTTCTACCATTACCACCGCTGTTCTCTCACTTAGGCCACCGGACTAGGTTTTATTTTATTTAGGTATATTTTTTAAATTAATATTAACTGTCTTTTTGTATTATTTTTTTTATGTTGTGTTTTTTTTTTTTTTTTTTTTTTCTTCATTTATTTAGGGACTTTAAAACATTGTTTATGTCAGACCCATAAAGTAACACAGACCAAATGTTGTGTTAGTGTACGTGACGCGTTTGGTTGGTTTCGACGGCGGATCAGCGTGATGGCTATGCGCAATAGCTATTACAACATTAAGCTGAGTCGGACGCCATTTTGTATTTTATATTGTACATTTTAATTTCTAAGTAGATTATTATGGTGTTGGTTAATTTAAGTAATTAGAATAAGCTTACTTCATTGTAAAAATGCTCAAATAAAGACTTTCTTTCACCCGATATATCTCAGGGTCACAAACTAACAGCTCACCTGGTGGTAAGCGGTTACCTAAAGACGCTTGCAATACCAGAGGTATTACACACGCGTTGCTTCCTGAGATATCAAGATGAAAGATCTCACGTGCCTGTAATTCCACCGGCAACCATAGCCTTCAAACCGGAACACGGCAATTAGAGCATTACTGCTTGGCGGCAGAAATAGGCACTTCCCCGGACGAGCCCTTTCACAGAAGATCTACTACTCTTCACTCTTCTTTTTCTTTGGTCTACTCTGTGATATAATTCGTTTTTAAAATCGCATGACCAGGCTACTATAGCTAGTTTTGCATTGTGGCAATCTGCCCCCTACTGTGGGAATGTAGCTTTCTGGTTAGACAACAAGATTACCTGTTGGTAAGTGTAGATCCTGTCAAACGGAAGACCATCGATTTTAGACGCATTATAAGACTTCTTTGACGCTTCAGAGATAAGTTTCTGTTCTAACTCCAAGAGCCTGTAAATACATAATATAATTAGATGTGAGAGGACACTAATTAAATTATAATAGGTACATACGCAGATTTAAATAACCGGAAACATACGTTTTAACATCGTCTGATTCAATTTTGAAATCTGCCCCAATAGCAATGAGCTCATCTTCAAAAAGTTCTTTCTTTTCTCCAGGTACGAGGACTATTCCTGGTCTTCTAGGGATGGCATGGGTCCAGACATCAAGATCTAGTTTGGCTTCCACAGTATTAACCAGTTTCACTTGGTCTGTGGACTTCACTGAAACTTGGTATAAAGAATATCTGAAATAAAAGTCAAGATTTCAAGAAATTTTTGTTGATACATTTTAGATTTTTATTTACTTCTGCGAGAAATACTCTTTCTAATTGAATAAATTTACCTTGTTCAATTGTCACCACACTAACGCTGAATCATCAAATTAATTTATTAATAGTCAAAAAAAACATTTTTAAACACAAGCTTTTAACCCTGAGTGCTGCCATGTCATGGTAAAACTTAAAACCATTTATCATAATAAAACGCGTACACAAAAATTTCGTGTCTGTGCTGTTGACCGTTGAAGAGTTCCTTTATCTGGAGCTAATCCTGGATGTCGATTCAGGTAATGCTTACCATAAAAATGCATTGTCATCGGAACTGAACCAACATATAAAAAATCAACTCCTTAGGATAAGAGGAAGTGGTTCTAATTTAGCTTGTAATATTTGACCTAAACAAACAAACTAACATACAAACATTGCAAGAAAAATACAAACTTGTAAAAATACCCAGCCGTGCTCGTAGCCTGATTATTCTAGGCTAGGTCAAAAATAAACACTCATGTAAAGGGTAAGGTAATTAATTTATGTACCTACAAAAAAACAACACACTGTGTTTAGTCACTAGTCTTTTTGTAGGTAAAGAAATAGATGTACCTAAATACAACAAAATTACATACCCTTCATAGGTTTCATATTTCGCAAAAACAGAAACGAAAAGAACAAACAGACAAACTGTGAAACGCATGGCTGCTTCCACGTCCGCAGCTAATTAAATAATCTCCATTAACCTTACCACACATACCTATCTTATCGCAATCGATCTATCATTATTAGTTCAGTCAAAATCAGTAGATAGGTTTATTTAGATATAAGTGGTATAATCTCTTTAAATGAGATTGGTGCAAGTTATTAATCGAGCGAGCGAAGTTAGTAAGATTTCTGAACAACTTAGTTCAGAAATCTTACTAACTTCGCTCGCTTACGTGAAATCGAATAACATCAAGATTGTAACGACAACTTAATTCTTTTTTTTTTTCGGAGTCTTATTTCATTAATAAAATAAAGATATAGTTGAAACTTTTATTTTACGTTGCAATACAAAAGATATAGAATATATAGAATATCTATATAAAAGGTAAATGTTTTTTTTTATTCTATTATATTCTTGCCGAGCTGTGTTGTCCTGGTGGGCAGTACCACGAATTCGAACCCGGTCTTGAACCAATGGATGTTTCTGCTCGGAAAAAATATAAACGCATTAACACGGCCTCAAAAACGTTAAAGGAAAATATCGTGAGAAAATCGGCATGTAATAAAAACTCGAAGGCATGTGGCGATGGACGGACTCGTGTATACCATACGGTTTTTGAGAACTTTTGAGCAGTGCCTACTTTTGTACGAAAAATGTAAACATTTACTATGGCAGGGTTCTTAAACTAGGTTAGTTTTAGTGACGGGCGTGGACAATGAAACTTCAGAGATAGTTGTTGTCGGTTTAGGGTACACTTGACCTAACCTTTCTTCAAATCGTTTCCAATTTATTAAGAATGCATTCGCCAAGACCGCTCCAACAAGACCCACAATCATTAATTTTTATATATGACTGATTTCTGTTTACGTCTTTCGGCTGAAATGATGAAGATGCTTTTACTTCGGTGTAAATTGTCCCCCATTCATCGCACAGTAGCTCCAACGCTTTCATTATAAACGACATATTCATTTTAAAATTTATCGCCCAACTTGGAATAGTTAAGGCGATGCAATATAACTTGTTTTCATTGTTCCGTTTTAGTTGGCACTTTTAACTCCGCCTTTAGGTCGTAAATATGTTTTGAGATTGAGAATAACATATCTCTATTTCTGTTTTGCGAAGTTGGGTAACTATAGTCTATTGTTCTATTTTCGTGCGTGTTTTTAAAAGATTTCTTGTAAGTATTAAATTTTTTAGTGGGTATTATTTATGATATGGACGTTAGGTTCTAACTTTTTTTTAATTTTGAAAGGAACATTCAAATAATTAAACTATGACGTATGTAGAAAAACAAAGTATATGGTTAGTGACAGTCAATACTGTCCCGGTATATGAAAATTACTAATGTAAGTATGCCAGTATCGGTAGAATTGTAGATCGATCTATGTGGAGCAGTGGGTGAAGACCCGCCTGAGATGCAGAATGTTGCGGGTTCGATTCCCGCCGCGGGACAAATGTTTGAACCATCTGCAAATATTTGATTATGGTATGGGTGTTTTCTATGTATAATACGTAGGTATTTACAAAAAAAATGTATATAAGTAGTATATCAGTCATGTAGTTCCCATAATACAAGTTCTGCTTAGTTTGGGGCTAGATGATGCTTTGTGTAAAATGTCCAGCATTATTATTATTATTATATACTAAATACTCTTATTTTATGCACCGATAATAATAATCATATAACACTTATATATGTATATAATTCGTCGTTGGTGGCGAACAACATACCTGCAAAAGTTTGTCGAAGCTCGTATCAGTATGAAACCCTCCATACAAGTACAACTGATGCCACCGCGCCAATTTGTGCGGGGTCTCAACAATTCTCATCCGAAAGGGTATTATTTTTAGCCATCATAAACTACCCCACAAAGCAACCCCCAGCCTCTAGTCGAGATCAAAGGGAAGAATGGAGCTCGACTGAAGAGTGTCGTCAAAGGACACTAGCATTGTTTACCGACTTTGCTTGTTCGTTAGCGGACTTTATAGTTTTTTGTTGGCTCGTGTATTGTTGTAGCTTTTTTTCTGTTGAGTGTACTTCGGGGATGTTGCTTTGGCATATTATCAAAACAATTTTGTAGAGTGTTTCCTTACAATATTACTTCGGCAATGAGGCATGCGCGATTAAAAACGAGGTCACGTTACCATTCAACGTTTTTCAGCTATAGTGCGCGTTTTAAGCTATAGGTTATGTTACAGAAAATTCCAACCTTAGTTTAAGTAGAGCTTAGTTCTAAATGTGATGTACACATCAAAAAAACTTAATTCAAGTTCACTTTTCGAAATGATAATTTTGAAAAGTTGAAATATTTCTTGATTCCTTGATATATTATGGAAACTTCTTTATGGAATTCATTATTTGTTTAAAAATACATCAATTCGATTAAAAATACATGATGTTTTATTTGTTTTTTTTTTAATTTTTAGCCATATCATAAACTAACATAAACATTATTTTAATGGTATTTCAACATAATATCAAAATATTTTCTTTTCAAACTGATCGCAAACTATTTCGATGTGTATGTCCAAAACGGACAAGCTCTTGAAACTTTAACTAGATACTAGATACCTGCATACATAGTTTTTAACAATAAATATTAACTTTACATACTTAGCTTTTGACAAAACGATACTGTGTCAAAAGTTAATTTGGGTTTGCTAGCTAAATCCTCATAATGGCAGAATGGAAAAAAGCCAGTATTCTGAATTCGCTGCAAAATGCTAAGACCACGATAGATACACTCAGTTAAAACCACATGTGCACTCAGTAAACTGATACTGTAGGATCTACGAGTAAATTCCTTTAATTTTTAGTGTAGAAACTCTGTGGTGCCTTTTATAAAGCTCATATAGACAACCTATTTAATAATTTTATTTTACTACAAGGCCATGGTTGTGGTCCAAAATATGCTTCATAACACGCTTCGTGAATGTAAAGGATAAGCATATTTCCGAAAAAATTGCGTGAAAATACATTTTGTATGACCATCTCACTCAGAATTCTCCAAGCCGGAAGCGATTAGCCCCAACACCACCCCAATTTTATATATTCGTCACGTCAAAGACCCATCTTGTCAAACTCATTACAGCGCCACAGATAAAACTGAGCAGCTGAAACATTTTCAAGTATAATTTACATAATAACAATATATACAATCTATAAATTATATTTTTTCTTATTATTTATGCACTAAATTCTAGAATTTTCCATAATACACAAAGGTTAGCTGGAAGAGAATGCTATCTAGCATTAAGTTCGCCTATGTTTAGTTGTGCAATAAAGAATTTGCTAGCTATCTATGTATACCTATTCACCAGTCTGATACTTAAACATGAAATATCTAAATAAAAAGTTAAGTTAATTAAACAAAAACCTTGAATCTTGTGTATCCCATCAGCTAACGCTGTTTATCAATAAAACCATCTATGTATTTGACGACCTCTGTGGCGCAGTGGGCGAAGGCCCGCCTGATACACAGAAAGTTGTGGCTTCAATTCCAACCGCGGAGCAAATGTTTGTATGACCTGCTAATATTTGTCTGGTCTGGGTGTTTAAAACAGCATCATATAGCCGCCCCCACATTAAACAGAGCTTGTGCTATGGGAACTACATGACTGATATACTACTTATATATATATTTTATAAATACAAATATATTATACATAGGAAACACCAGGACCCGAGACAAACATTTGTCCTGCATCGGGAATCGAACCAGCAACCTTCTGCGTCTCAGACAGGCCTTCGCCCACTGCGCCACAGACCTCAATCCTTCTACCTTTTTAAATAATGGTTTTTAGTAAAAAATATGATTATGCTACGCCCTAGCTATTCTGTTCGGGCTGGAGTATCGAGTCTATAACGAGACGCAATTCATCAAAGTTAGGACAGCCGATAATTACTGAAATCGATAAAGGAAACAATACCATGCCATGGTGGTATAATCACTTAATTTACAAATAACAAACACAATCACGCTCGTAAAATTCGCGGTGGGTAGATCTTTGAGCATACCAGTTAGTAGTAGCAAGCGGCACGTCCAAACATTACATTTGACACATACGACGTTTTATAAGTAGACAGCATTCCACGTGACAGATTGTAAGCCCATCGCCGCTTATTGGAACACTATAACTGATAGGACATGCCTTCCAATTTTTGTATCTAGTCTAAGGCATGTGTTTTCATGAATGAATTAATGAAAATACTTTATTGTACACCACAAGAAAATAAGAAAAATATCGTTTAGAAGCGATCTCTTCCAGACAACATTTGAATGGAGAGAAATCTATAAGGCCAAAGCGATAATGCATTGTATCACCACAAGCTAGTTTGAAGGTCCTTTGTAAATTATTTTTTTAATCATGGTGTATGTTATATAGAGTTATATATCTATGTATCTATAAGATTGTATGAATGGTCGGCGATGTACACATAAATTTATTAAATGAGGAGAATGCAACGGGTGAAATAAGCTACATAATAAATATTATTACATTATAAAACACTTCATTATGTACACGATGTTTACCTTCAACGTGTAGGGACACATGTTATTAGGTACTAGTGCTGTAAAAGAGTATATGACGACTGCCCCTCCCGCACCCCGCGTGCAGAGTGTCAGGGAGACAGTCCTTCCGGATTTTGTCTGGTCTGTAGGAGTAAAATAAATGCGAAAACTTTCGTGCTCTTGAACTCATTTTTAACCAAGGTTAAAAGTCCCATAAAAGTTTTATTTCTTAGGGATTGCTAATTTTCAAGTAAAACTCAAAAATTATCATCATCTTATGGAATCACGACTAGCCGTTTTTTTTTGTTGTTTTTTTTTTACTTTCTTTTTTTATTCGAAAGAGTGTCATCTCGAGTGAACGTTAGCACGTGAGGAAGTCGGTTTTTGACATTTATAGATGTATATTATTGTTTTTTTTTTAAGTAAATTTTTTTTTTAAAGCATTTCACAAATAAATATCGGGAAACATTCAAACTCACAAATCATGGTAAATATCCCGTTTTTTATTAAACATTTTGTTAATAACTATGATAGTTTAAAAAGTTTTATCATACCTAGACTACTAGTCGGTACTGCCAATGCGCATCATTTTCAGACTCGACAAACATTATTCAGTCAATAAACTGTAGAGTGACCAGGAAATTACAAGAGTGGAACGAGCGACTTTTGGAAACCATTCGCTTAATCCAGCCACTGGGCACAGATAACAAAGGCCCGACAAGGTAATTGCGCCTAACACAATTTGCGACCAGCGACCGACTTGTCGACCATATGAGAAATATATAGAGGTGCTACAACAATGCATTATTTTTTTTTACAACTTTAAAACCCCTGACATTTATTGGTTTAGTAATGTTTATAAGTTGGAAGAGTATTTGAGATATTATAAAATCTTGTGATTCCCTCAAAGTAAGGTTTTAACATTTTAAAACCAAATCTAAACTTACAAAATTCTGACAGTCTGAATGTCTGATCTATCAAGGCACAGCCAAAACTACTAAGTTTATGAAGCTGAAATTTTGAACATAAGTTTATTTTATAAAATTAGCATCCGCTAAGAAAGGATTTTTTGAAATTTCCTTGTATGAGTTTTTGTTCTTTGCAGTTTTAAAAACATTAAAATTTTAATACATTAAAATTGACGTGTTTCAGAGTTACTGGAATTTTACATTTTTAAAGGACCCTTCCTCAAAATGGAAAATGTGTACACAAAGTATCAAATATTGTTATAAGTATTCCATTTTAATCAAAAATATAATTCACGAAACTTGCTTTTTGAAAGCTCTATCAAATTTTAACGCTGAAAGCTTGTTTCACGATTGCCGTCAAAGCCGTGTTAGGATTTATACCAGCTCTGTATAAATCCTAAGCTGCAGCAGAATCAAAGTCTATAAATATGGACCACAGCTCATCTGCACATTCGTGTAAGCAACGGAATGGAACATTCCAGTTATTGAAGCTTCTGGAATAAATCGCTTACAGCTATAAGCCTGCCTATTGTACATATCTAATAATACCTATTATTATGCTTGTGTGCTTACAAAGAATACTTTTAACACATCAACTAATAGCATGGAATGTTTCACCATCATTATCAAAAGCCTGTAGAAGTCCATAGCTGGACATAGGCCTACTCCAATGAGTGTCATGGCGAACGATCTTGGGCTATCCTTCATACACCGAATCCCACAACTTAAGATATTAAAATAAACACATGAAATAAACACATTTATTCGCTTACAATATTATTAAAAGTAGGTATATCGTTGGTCCAGCTGCTGGTGAGCCTTCCGGGCGAAGCCGTGGGCAGAGGCTAGTATGTCTATGTATTATTATTTATTACTAGATAATGTAGATGATGGGATCCATGTAAGAATATGATGGAAAACTTTGCCCCTTGAGACAATATAAGTTACAAAAAACTAGGTAGGAGATCTTCTGTGAAAGGGCTCGTCTTAGGAAGTGCTACCGCCAAGCCTATTTCTGCCGCTAAGCAGTAATGCTTTCATTGCCGTGTTTCATTTTGAAGGGTATAGTTGCCGGTGAAATAACAGGCATATGAGATCTTTCATATTTTTATCTCAGGAGGCAGTTTGTACAGAAGTTTGTAAGGGTGGATAGATGTTTGTTACTCTTTCACGCAAAAACTACTGAACGGATTTTGATGAAACGTTACAGTAATATAGCTTATACATCAGAATAACACATAGGCTACTTTTTACCCGGATACCACGAGAGCGAAGCCGTGGGCAGAGGCAAGTCTATTATATGTATTTCATTATAATAATATGAAAACTGCTTGGTTGGTTACATTACATTGCCCAAGCTGTTGTAGGGGCAAATGGTGTTGTAGAGATATCATCCGAATTCATACATTCCATACTTTTACAGCATTTGTCAAACTGGGAAATCGCTTTTCTTTTGTTCAGCTCTTCGGTTTCATTGCAAGCGAAAGGCTTCAAGCAACCCCTATAAATAAATAATAAAATTAACAGCATACAGACACATACATAGTCCAGACCCTGTACTAGGATTCCCCGTGTCGTGGGTATCAGGAACTACGAGTACCGTGGTACCCAGACCCGAAACAAATATCTGCAGGACATGCAATTTTTGTCCCGCAACGAGAATTGAACCCGCACCTCTTGTGTCACTGAAAGGTCTATGAAAAGAATAATCGTTAAAATTAAGTTTTCCGTGGTCCACCTTCTGTTTCCATCCTACATTATCCTCATTAACAGCGATACAACTTCCATTATTCTTTTTCTATGAATTATTTTATGATGGTCACACATTAATTTGCGAGGAGCCGGGTTGGCCTAGTGGGCGTTCCCCTACTTCCGATCTAGAGGTCGTGGGTTCGACCCCGGTCAGTTACTCCGCTCAAAAAATGTATTGTGAATGATGTAATAAAAACGTGAAGGAAACATGTTCCCTCGGTTAGCGTTCCTATAAAGCGGTGATATGCTTACAATCGGTCACATGGAATGCGAACTATATGCAATACGCGGGCATATGCCAAATACAATGTTTTGTAATTAGCAAGCAAACACAACAAAGGTTCTCCCTTTCCATCTCTGCAAATCTTAATTTTAACAAATTAATATAGTATAATCGACCAGAATCAAAATTTATTAAAACTACAAAGTGAAACATAAAACAGAACTCTTCTAGTCATTATTAATAAATCGAATTAAATTAATTTAATAAAGACGCAATTAGCTCCCTAGCACGTCCGCACGCTCCGACCGTCCGAGTAAAAGTGGCAAGCGGCGCGCCCGCTCCCCTCTTCAAGCCTCGGCAAGTTTGGTGACGCATGATCCGGCCACGCCCATCGCACCATGGTTATCACGTTACAATAGTGTTTTCTCACCTCGGTAAATCATCTCCAAAAATGGTGCAAATCTTCTTCAAGTACCAAGTATCTTCGACCCCGAAGACCGTAGACCTTGGACCCAGTTCTACGAGAGGGGTTACATCAATACCCAATTGGAGAAGCCTGGCTGCTGATGCAGAGGCCTGGAAACCACCGTGTCTGACGCAATTCCTGAACTCTTCACTGTCTATACCAGATTCACACAGACAAACCTGGCTGGGATGTCCTGCAGAATTAAGTAAGTTATAATAATAATAATAATAATAATAATGCTGGACATTTTTCACACAGCATCATCTAGCCTTGGGGCTACAAGCTCTGCTTAGTTTGGGGCTAGATGATGCTGTGTGAAATAAAAAACTTAAAAGTAATCAGTTTAAAAACAAAGAAACTCGACTGCAGTTTTTTAAGCGTGGTTCTATAATATTTAATAATCCTTTATAAAATTTAATAATAAATAACACCTTGTATTATTATAACCTATGTCACCCTCTAACGTATGACGAAGATTAGGTTGATTGCTTTTTTAAATCAGAAACTGTATACGGCATATAGCCGCCGTAATAAATTATTTTCAATTTTGTGCATTCTATGTCACTTTCGTGATCAAGACGATTCCTCATTTATCAAAATCAATTAAGCCATTTAGGCTACAGCGAGCGCCAAAGGAACAGACATACATACATACACCTGAAAAACATTACCCTCCTTATGGTAAAAAAACGTAATGACATTCTCTTGTCAAAACATCTATGAAAATCTGCTGTATGTTCAGAAAAATATTAATTTTAATATTTCAGATCGGGAAGTGTCCCTACTCAAGATTTGAAGAATACAAATGCAGCCATGCTATGATTGACACAATGAGTCGTCCATTGTCATTATATTAGTGTGATTAGTTGCAGGTTGAAGTATGGTGGTGCACTCTATGGACTCCTCCAAGGTGACTTACCTTGGAGGAATTACTATGAGCAGTGAACTACTAAAAGCTGATCATCATCCAGTAAAAAGCCTCAAAAAGGACAGGACATTATGCCAAGACAAACGATATTCTGCCACATCCATCCACGGACTTCCCGCATAATTTAGAGAAGTCATCGATGCAACCTTTCAGATATCATTGGACTTTCGGGTAGCCTTCCTGTCACAGGCCCGTCGGCCGGTTCCTTAAACTGATAATGTAGACATCCACTACTGGGCATAGACAAACTTCTGTTTATGCCATGCACCACGATCCTGCACTAGCCTTAACCACCCACGGCCAGCGACGTTGAAAATGTCTTCTGTCCAACTCGCTGCCGGACGTCCTACGTTTCTGTAACCACACCTCTGTCATCATTCACTCGTTGTCATCCACCTGTCATCACCGTCTTGCAAGACGCTCTTTATTTATACAACTAAGATGGTAAACAAGTACACAGCTCACATTTTGTTAAGCAACTACCGTAAGCTTAGCTTGCAACACCAGAGGTATCACTCACGCGTTCCCGACCCTGAGATATAACGGGTGAAAATTCTCATGTACCTGTAATTTCACCAGCGAACACAATGCGAGCATTACTGCTTGGCAGCAGAAATGGGTATGGTGGTAGTACTCCCCTGGATGAGCTCTTTCACAAGGTGCTCTACTACTAAGGCAGAAATTGATAATGTAGATACCTTCAGCTTCACACTTGAGGAACTGTGCTTGCAAGAAGGTGTTGTCCCTCAGTTCTGTTAATGCGCACATTTGGGGCACAGTGTATCGTCCGCTGCCTTGCATATTAAAATCTACCATAACGTCTCCTCCAATATTATCTGCAACAGTGGATTGAGAATGAATTCCTATTGTTTTTTTATACGTGACTTAAGAACTTATATGCGTTTTTCAGAAGTGGTTGTATGATTGTTAGTATGCTGAATTGACAGCTATTGTTCTATGATCCATTTTAATAATAAACTATATTTTTTATTCTAGCCGCACTGATGTTTTAACTTGTTGAAATAGTAATTCTGGCCATTTAGAAAGTTTCCATTAAAATCATTTTTTGTATTCTGTTCAATTCTATTTATGTATTTTTTGTTCACTTGTTGTTTTGAATTATTATTATTTATCTTAATAGAAAGCCTAAATAGTTCTAAATAGTTTAACTAAGAAATGTGCTTACTAATTTAGAATAAGACATCTTATAACTAAGACCATACAATGTTGATTCATATTGTTATGATACAATGCTGATTTAAATAAATAAATGAAATTGAAAAAAATCATTACGATATGCACACATTATAACACTATTTTTTTTTTAAACTTTAAATGATTTGATTTGATGTTCGATTACTTACACGGAGGGTACAGATGAAATGAAATGAAATAGTTTATTTGCGAGAAATATGGTTCAAAGTACTTAAAGTAAGTAGTTATAGTGTCTCACCATTAACATATCACATTATCAAATTAGATTATAAGGCACTATTAAAAAACTCGTTTACCTACACCATAAAAAGTTCTGTAAATATGCATTTTTTTTTGGTATATTGTAGGTGAATTTTTAATGACCCTAGGAATTTTAATAAATATTTGTCTACAACTGCAAAATATTTTTTTATATATATAGAGATGTTTTAGGCACTCGAGAAAGAACGATTCTGTAGAACGATAGGTTTTAACAAACTTAGCTGCTTCTAGAATGAACATGCTAGGCAATGTCGACACCTAAGTCTCCGAAAGATCGGCTTACACGACTCCCACGGAGATATTCCAACAATTCCGCGTATACATTTCATTTGAGCGACAAAAGCTCTTTGTATATCTGTCGAGTTGGCCCACAGAACAATACCGTATAACAAAACTGAGCCACTTTTGTAACAACTTATTAAAATAGCAACCTCATTTATAATTTATAAAAAGGTTATGACTTTGTTTGTTAGGTTTATAAGTTGCTAGTTTATAAGTTACTTGTTTTCTGGTTAAATTAAAAGAACATGCACTGTTCAAATTTGAAATAAAATTATTTTTATGTTTTTCATAAATCTCCGAATATCTTATCGATTGCAGTGTTTTTTCTATGATATTTAGAAAGGTTTTTCAAAAAAATTACTTCGCGAACTTCACATTTTTTTTCTTCTATTTTTTACCCGTGATTCATTAGGAGCTTGGCATAATAGTTTGATTGATTTTTTAATTTATTCATACAACTATGTACAAGTAGGTATATACAAAAACAACAGATGAAACAGCTAGCTATCTAAAGACCGTTGCAAACGATCTATAGATAGCTCAACTGATCCAGATCACTACCAGGCGGAAGCGTTCCCATAATACTGGCCGCATTGCCACGCTGAATGGCAATGCTAATGCGTTGACCCAGATAAGAGCCAGCTCTCTTGTCACGCGTCGCTTCGACCAGTCGCCCTGAAAGAATTTTGAAAACGCGAAGGGCCCCGGTTCCCCACGGACCTCAATTTTATTTTAATTAGATTTCTATGACTGCAAGAATTCTTAAATTATATTACTACTACAAATCAGGGACGATGGAATTTAAAAATTCAAGAGTTTGAAAGAACCCAAAATAACAAATAGCCTGTATGTTTTTTAGAAATATTTGTATGAATAAGGATATTTTGAAAAATACCTATAATCCATGGAAATGTCCATGAAAAAATCCTTGTCCTTATAAACGTCTCCATACACTGTATCTGGAATATACATTATGTATATGAAGTACACAAAGCAATAATACCAACATTTCGATTAATATTACCGTGATTTTACAGTGCGGTGTCTTTTATAACGACTTGCATGAGTTAAAGCGGCATTTACACTGAGGTTTATAAGCCTCTTAAAAAAGAAAAAGAAAATTAGTTAGATTGCTTTCATCGTAGACATCCAAGCCAAGAAGCTAAGAGATTTAGACTTAAATATACCAATCGTAAATATCAAAGCTAGTGCCATACATATATCGCAGCCTAGCCTTTTAACTTAACAATATTATGCGGCATTTTGACGTCCAGCCGGAATGTCATTGTGATGGCCAAAGTTTAGTCATATTGTAAACAGATCACATTAAGTAGATTAGATTGTTAGGTTTTTTTTAATGGATGACATGGAGTAGATTAGGTTGTTAGGTTTTTTTTAATTGACTGGCTGAATATCATTCAGGCCAATAGTCTGTTAAATGAAAGGCTAATTAAGCACGGCAGACATTTATTTATTCAGTATAACAACATTACAGGATTTTTTTTAAACCCTTAAGCGATGATATATGTAAGAAAGTATATGATATCAGATAGAAGAAGAGAACTAATCTAAATAATTTAAACAATTTGTTTCTATAACTACCTGTAGGAGTTTCGGCAGGCTATTGTAAAAAATATCTACGTTATTCGCAGACAAGATATTTAGCAGATAGATAGCGAGTGACATGGGGGTAAACTTATGTAAGTTGGTCCAACATATCGAGACGTAGGCCAAAATAACGACCCGCTATTTCAAAGACCTCTACGGTACGTAGCTGATTCGTAGACATCTACGGGATGTAGCTATGTCGTAGCTTTCTTCAAGATTTCCGTAGACAAATGTGTTATTTTTATTATAATACTAGTACCTAAATAAAAACTGATAAATGTATCAGGTTTTTCTTAAAAATGTTTCACCCGAAAGAGGCTGATGCACAAGTTTTGAAAAAATAATTTAATTTTTCAAAATATTTTTTTAAAAACCTTTTAGCACCAGCTAAAATGGTTGCAGCATTTGGACTGCATACCAACAAACTTATATCGGAAAAAAAAAACTTTAACATGTATTTGTTTATTCGTAAACAGCCGAGTTTTACTACCATTTTCATTTTAGACGAATTTCAGAAAAACAAACTTTGTTACCTACTATGTGTATATTATACAAAATATATAGGTATCCAAAGGGATTGTATGTACTGAATGTATATAGGTCTTAACAATAACATGCGCAATTACAGTTATTTGAAATATGTTAGTTATCTATGCCTTATCGGTTATTTTAAAGGGATTTTATATGAGGAAAAGTATAGCAAAGGTATTTTTGAGTGCGATCATTAATATGTGGTTAATTTATAATGTCAGTATGAATTTCGAACTATAGGGCCGTGCACAATTATGGCCGCCCTCGGCCCCTGACCGACACAACGTGTGGCATCGCCCGCCCGCGCTAAAACTTCTTTTGCTCGGCTCCTAAAGGTAGTAGCGTGATGTCAAAACTTATAACCTTCCTCAAGAATTGAACTATGAAATGCAAAAAATTTTTTTCAAATCCGACTGCTACATTAACACGATGAAACAAAAAAACAAACTCTTCTGCTTTATTTTTAATAAGTATAGATTAATGACCGTACTTGTACTTCTCTGTATATACAGAAATACTTCATAGAAATGAATAATAAATAACTAGTATTTTTACACGTGTCGGAATGATCTCATTATAATAAAAAAAAAACACGCTAACGACTGTATTTCCCATGATGATGAGGATGACATCCTTAGATTCGTACTCAGTGCGTCGATCTTTAACGGACACCAAGTAGGGGGTAGTCAGAGGCACGTCCAAACATTCGATTTGGTACCGCGTTTTGCATTCTACGTGAAGGTTGCAAGTACATCGCCGCAAACAGAAATTGAGACTACTACCGCCATCTAGCACGAATACTTTGAACTGAATGTTTGATTGTCATAGAGATAGATGGCAGTAATGACCTCAGAATGTTTGCAAGTGTAAAATAATAAAGACGGACAAATAGGAAAATAGGAGTGTGGAAGAAAACATATTCGTGTAGGTAGTTGTTTATACCAAAGTCAAAGTCAAAATTAATTTAACATCAAATCACATTCACTTTAAAATGTCTCGGTTTTATCTACTGCCTATTCCTCTGCGACCAAGCCAGGAAAGAAAGTCAAGAAAACAAGGCTGGATATTCTTTTTAATTATCCTATCACAAAACAATAGGTTACTACATTTTTTATCGAGTTGGAGCATTATCAATCCTAAAAGTTTTTATAATTAAAAAGGTAATCAGATATTTTACAGTATGCCTTTTTATAAATACCTACATATAATTATCTAATGTTTTTGCATACTTATTTAATGCTTTCTTATCAACAAGTAGGTAGGTTTTCTCGATAATTCTAACGCTACTGTTGAAACTTTGGCTGTGCACATATTTTTTTCTAAAACGGGCTAGTAAGCATGATTCGTGAGTTTGAATGTTTTCCGATATTTCGGCACAGATGCATGTGCCATGTGGAACTGAAGTCTTCGTTGATGTTAGTTGCGGACTCATGGTAAAACTCCAGTTCTTAGTTAAAACTTAAATAGGTTTAACATTATCATAGTCTAACACTAAAACCTTTTGCTATCATTAATACTACAATAATTACTTCCAGAAATTACCAGTGTTTCATTTCCAACAACCTCTGTGGCTCAGTGAGTGAAAGCCCGCTAAATTATTTGAATGATCTGCATGTATTTATCTCGGGTCTGAGTGTTTTCAATGAAAAAATATGAATGTATTTACAAAAAAAATACCTATTCACCAAAATAATATCACAGTTGTTTGAAATTATAACACCTAATATTGGGCCGGGGGGTGGTTTGTGACTTGACTTTGTACTTTGTAATGGGTGGTAAGGGGGTGTCTAGACATATAATGTTGACATGACAACCAGACGTAGGAACAAAATTAGAAAGCTATTATGAAATATTTGAGTCTCTTTTGAATATTTTATGTTGGCGGATGGTATATTTTTAAAATAACATCGACAGGTCACGTCTCCATGTTTTTCGTGAAAGTCAGTCATCAGGCATCGCGTTAGTTTATAAAATACATAATAAAATGAACGTGACACGACTGTGCTTTGCAATTTCTGTTAGATTCTTCCGTAAATAATCCTTAGTCACTTAAATGCTACAAATTTCACACGGCATCATCTATTCCCAAACTGTGCCCAAACTAAGCAGAGCTTGTATTATGGGAACTAAATCACTAATATAGGTACCACTACATACTTATTTTTGTAAATACTTAAATATGTGTAGATATAATATGTTTAACACTGTATAATTATTTAAAGGACATCATTAGTACCCTACTAAGATGACCTGTGGAATAACGTATTAATGCCTACCGTCAGACAAATTTGTGAGTATTTTTTTTCGAAGGACCATGAAAAAAGAGTTACACATGGTCCTTCGATTATGGTGAAGATGGTTTGGTTTATGGTAAGTTCACTACGTGGCATAAACTGTCACTAGGAAAAAAAAGAATAATCTTAAGATAATCATTTAATCAGGTACTTGAATAGCTATGTCGTTTTTTTTTCTGGTTTATAACTTATTGTAAGAAGTACCTGCCGTATTGTCTCAAAATTCTTTATGTAGTGTAAACATGCGGCAGCTTAATTGGTTAAGCTTAATTGCTTAATTGGTTGGCTTAATTGGTTAATTGGGAGCTCTTTAACTTTTACTATTTATTTTGATATTGTAAACCGTTTCTGCCATAATAGAAATAAAAAATACTAGATAAATAAAATAAATACTTAACCAACTTAATTCGCCTACAGCTCTTTATCCTCACATAATCGTCTCCGAGGATCTTTATCATGGGGTTTACTGTCGTGAGTATGTTTGTTATGTCAAGAACACATGTTTACAATAATCTTCAGTTCCACCGTTCTATAACTTGAGTTCAATAACAAAATAAACGGACGATCAAGTGTGTGTAAAAATGCTTTGTTTAATTCAAAGTGAAAGTCAATAGGTTTTTATTCATTGAAATCACAATTATCATATAGAAACGTCAACTTAAAAACTAGGTGAATTTAACATTTTAAAGTGAATTTACGTCGATTCCTCGCGCGCGACCAAGCCTAGAAGAATCAGGCAACAAACTCTGCTTGGTTATTTTTTTGATGATCCGTCATTCAGCTTTAGTATGGTGCCAATCGAACAAGGTGAACTCGTTTATAGAAAAAAAGTACTGATCAAAGAATAAAATCAAGTCTAAAAAGTATCAACCGAAGTTCATAAGACAACACACGATACGCTTTATAATAATAATAATGTTTAACCTAGTAGGATCTAACCACGGGTTATTGTGTTGGTGAACTTGGGCCTTAGTACCTAATGTGCGATTGGATATGAATACCATCCATTTGCGAGCGACGTACTAATGCTAGGCGAGGCGATGTGACCGGTTGATTAAACCAAAACCATGTTCACGAAAGCTCGGTGCGCCGTCAGCTTGGCGTATCTATCTGAGCAAATCATCTCATGATGTATCACTAATAGACCGGCAGTTCTTGGAAGTTAACCCTCTCAATTACTAGAACTGGTCAAACAAGATAGATAGATTGATAGAAAATGTATTATTAAACAAGTACTTAAAAAAAGTTAATGCTAATTAGTATTTTCTTCCAGCTAACCTTTGTGTAATGAAGAGTGGGGCGGTAGTGTTTGTAGAAGTTTATTAATAATAAGAAGAAACTTATTTCAGAGGCACTTTCAGAAACAGAGTTCTGTCGGAGACGTGGTATAAATATACCTTATCGAAAAAAGAGTATTAGTGGAAAGCGAACAAGGTATACAATATGATTTTTAAACTGCGCGATGTATTTGATTTAAAAAAAATATTGCCTTCAAAAAGAAAGTAGGTATTCAAATAGTTTTTTTTTTTATTGTTTGCTTATACAAAATATGCCCTATCAATTAATGAAACCTTCCAGTGAGGTAAGTATTTTAATATGCACTTTATTTCAGGTAAAACGCTGCTATTTTGTCTTGAAAATCAGGATTCAGTCTTAAAATAAACCATCGATTTAAACCACCTTTCATAATGAGGCTCTATTGAGTTTAATGCCTGGCCTATAATTAAATCATAATAATCATAATCATAATTTTTATTTAACTTTTGACATGTTACATGTACTTGGATTCGTCAAGACAAAATTACAAAAGTACTTAAGGTAGGTTACAAATCGGACATAAATACTAAAATTAGTTAAGATTTGTCAGTATTGCCAAAAGATTAGTCAGCATCACAAAATATTTTTTTATCAGCAAAGGCTTCGTCAATTTTGCTTTAAGATATTAAATATTAATTTATTTTTTAAAATTCAATACTTGTAAAATTCAATGTCACTCTTATTTCTGATGTCAATAGGAATACAGTTATACAATTTAATAGAAATAGAAATAAAACTTTTCCCAGTTTTAACAAGTCTAGTGCGTGGCACTACAATGTTTTTCTTGCGTCTCGTGTTATAACTATGAGTGTCCTCTTTTAGTGTCATATAGCTTAGGTTTTCCCTTACATTTCTTTGAACGTCATTTGGGACCTACCTTCATATTATAAAATGTAGTACTCTTCAAATTGTTTTCTTTGCAATGATCTATAAAATAAAGCATAGACTAGAAAAATAATATAAGTTTATCATTCTAAAACAGTCTTTACAACAACATTTTCGAACAAGTTTTTTTTTACTATTTATATTTATGTATGCTTATTGCCATTAGGTATTTTTGCATTTAAATATAAATGTTATTGGACTTCATTGTATTTTGCTTGCAAGTGTTACAATCAAACAAATATTTAATGTCAGGTAAGTACCTACATTTTAGTTTTTCACAGTATTAGCCTTACTTATATTAAGAAAAGAAGAAGACTTCAGACCACTTTGTTATACATAGGTATATGATACAAGCAGGAGCAAGGAAATAACACCTATATAATTACTTTTTCCGTAAGCGAAATTCAACTGTTTTCTTACACGTGACGCCATCTATGTAACACAAGCGGAACTGCGTTGAAACGTTGCCTCTCAAGAAGCATACTGAAAAATGAGAACCTTTCTCTTACAAACCTCTGCGAACCTTGAGAGGTGTCTGAAAATATCTCAACTTTTAGCTTTTGTTTTTCCGTGTCAACTCTTAGAGCTCTGCAGGTTTAGGTAAATTCACCTATGAAGCGTGACCTGAATTTCCTACCAAAGAAACTTAAAATCAAAACACGTTCACGACTCTTATTATGGAAATGAGGATTTCCATTACGGAAATAATAAATATTTTTTTTCCAAATAAATACTCTAAATATAGTACGCTCGTCAAAACATTATAATTGACATCATTGTCATGTTTTGCTTAACAGCATTCCGCATCGTGACGGGTTGCAAGGTTTGCAAGCCCACCTTAAACTCCCACCGTAGAACCTAACTTTGGATACATGCATTATCGGTTAGTGTTCCAATAAACGGCGATGGGCTTGCAACCTTTCACGTGGAATACTAACTACTTACAAAACGCAGGTATGTCCCAAATGTAATGTTTGGACGCGCCGTTTGAGATGCCCCTGAGGGAATTTACATCGTGGCGCCCATAAATAATAGATATCGCATTATTTAATACCTATTATTTTGTACACGTGCACAAAATCGTGAAGGAAAACATCGTAAGGAAACCGGCATGACCTAAAACCAAAAATTCGAAGGCATGTGCCAACAGTTAGTGTTCCAATAAGCGGCAATGGGCTTGCAACTTTTCACGTGGAATGCTTACTATTGCAAAACGCGGGCATGTACCAAAAGTAATGTTTGGACGTGCCTCTGACTACCCCCTACTTGGTATCCTCAAAGATCTACTCACTGAGGATGTCCACCATGGGGAAGACAGTCGTGAGCGTGTTTGTTTGTTTTTGATTTTGTAATCAAATAATTAATTGACTTGTAGCACCACGCCACACTTCACAACACAATGTCAACCAACAAAGTCTAAATCCTTATAACTTTATAAGGATTTAGACTGTGTTCGGATTACTGTGTTAATTTAGACTTAATGATCAACTATTAATTCTCCCAGCTACAACAATAGCCTTACCATCATCTCGCTAAGCGGGATCTAATATCTCTCCTCTTTAATCGTAATAAGATTTGGTGGTAAGGGCTCAAGATTCGACACACTTCAGACTGACACGTTTCCTTGAAACTTGAGAAACAATCACCATTTGAAGGCAGGCGTTTCCGCTACATTATTCCACGCTCAGAGTGCTAGAGCAAGCTATGGTACAGCACTGTTAAAGTATCATTATCACCATCAGCCGGCATCCATGAAGTCTTGCATCTCGTTTCCTTCCTTTCGCATCCCAGCGACTGCCATGGTGTCATTCGGTCAATCGAGTGAGTAAGTGGCCGTCTTGAGCTGCGTTTTCCAGTTCATAACCTGGAGGAATCCAATCCATTTTCTCGACACACCTTTATCCAAAGACTTCCTGTGACCATGTGCAGCCATTTTACACGAACGTCTCGGTTAATGACGACAACGCGCTGACAAAATATTGCGAATACCTCACGTTTTGGCATTTTATATCTAAGGTAATATCGTAGATTTTTTTCTTACCAGTATTAGCTACACCTATAAAAGGTTTAGCTAATACTTTGTGAAATTATATTCTGAAAACAACAAGATTTTTTGTATTATGGTTAATTATGTAGTTAGGAATCTCCATGCTTTATCACGCCTGTGCCTATAAATCGCCGCGGTCGAGCTTAGTCCGATCATCAAACCCTCCTAAGACCAAGACACGATCTTGGTGACCCTGATGACCCCATCAAGTATCGACAGAGTTAACAGATACATCGAGCCCACCGGCGGGGTCGTCGAGTTCCCACTCCCGCCTTTTCATGGTACAGATATGTACCGGGACGTTTTACTCCAGTTCCTTCTGCGCTCGCTGTAGTCCAGCGACGCTGACATTTTTTTAATACTTTCTACTTTACGATGCTTAACTTGTAATGTTTTTCTTAGTGCCAAAACCGAAACCAGAGTTTGCTATTTTTTTTAGTAATGCTTTGTGTTTCATCTTCTTAAGGAAAATGTTGTACCAGCGAGACACGTGTTGGCTCTATGGCTTGTTTATTTCTACTCTGTGTCTTCACCCTTTGCAATGCGAAATCTTTCTAGAAAGTTCTAGAAAGTACGGCAAAGTTTGATTGCATCCATTTGAGCGTTATGAGGTGACTCTTTGATTATGAACGTCTCTTTTAGTTGGGTATGAACAATATTGAATTTGAATTGTGAGCTCGAAACTTTTCTAAATTGTGTTATACTAGTTTGTTTCTTACGTTGGAATAGCAGTTTTTGAGTGAATTTATTCTGATTTATGTAGGAAAGAGGAAATAGATTGTGTTATCTATGCTCGCTTTGCTCACCAATAGTATTAACTTAGTTTTTTGTTTCTTTTCTGCTGTGGTAGGACAATAGTTTCCAAAATCTGATAGGTTTTATTTCCGGTCTCGGTACTATAGTGCCATGATACCTACTTGTAGTTAGAATAAGGTTAATATCGGTTTTGGACTTGCCGGTCACCGCCGCGGTTCGCTGCGCTCGGCTCGTGCTTGTGTTTTTATGTTTTCTAGTGGACTGAACAGTGAAGAAGAAAAAGAAAAAGAAGCTCTGAGCCTGAGATTTAAAATAAATAATAATAACACATTTATTAACCTAAATGCAGTTGACAAAATAATTTATTATTATTTGATTGTTGTAATCAAATAATAATTAAGTAATAACTTAATTACGTAATCAAGTTGTTATTTTGACCATGTTTACCTTCTAAACCATTTGTAAACTTTAATGATTAATGCTTGCAGGTAGTTTTAGCTTGTTCGCACAAGTTGCTTGCTCGAGTCTTTGTTTTGGCATAAATACGGGCGACGGACCGAGTACGATTTATTCTCGCTCGAGCCGTCGGACCGTACTGACCTCGAAAGTCTCTGTACAACCAAGAATAAGGACCACCTCGGAGCTTCTGCTCCGTCATATATAACACGTAACTTATCCTCATAACATTTCAAACGAATTACCTATTAAGCCAATACAATTCAATACAAATGTCAAGCAAAACATAACAATTTAAAATGTGTCAAAGAAAAAATTAATTGCCAATTATCAAGAAATTCTTCCAAATCGTAGTATGTATTATTAAGAAGCCAATCTTATTTCTACAAAAAATACAGATGAAACAGCTAGCTATCTAAAGACCGTTGCAAACGATCTATAGATAGCTCAACTCATCCAGATCACTACCAGGCGGAAGCGTTCCCAAGATACTGGCCGCATTGCCACGCTGAATGGCAATGCTAATGCGTTGACCCAGATAAGAGCCAGCTCTCTTGTCACACGTCGCTTCGACAAGTCGCCCTGAAAGAATTTTGATTGACTATTTTTTTAAATACATTGAAACGCATTAGCTGCGGGTTGGATTCAAGAGGGATTTCTTTTAAAACAATCTGCAAATATTTTATTCGAGTTTCGATGTCATGGTTCCTGATACTCGCGATACAAAAATCTTAGTTTGAAGTCAGTTTGACGACCTCTGTGGCGCAGTGGGTGAAGGGCCGCCTGAGACGCAGAAGGTTTCGGGTTCGATTCCCGCCGCCGGACATATGTTTGCATGTTTGCAAATCTGCAAATATTTCTCTCGGTTTGGGTGTTTTCTATCTATAATAAGTATTTTTTTGTAAAAAAACAGTTATATAAGTAGTATATCAGTTATGTATTTATGTATTTATGCCGCCGGACATATATTTGCATGTTTGCAAATCTGCAAATATTTCTCTCGGTTTGGGTGTTTTCTATCTATAATAAGTATTTTTTTGTAAAAAAACAGTTATATAAGTAGTATATCAGTTATGTATTTCCTATAGTACAAGCTATGCTTAGTTTGAGTCTAGGTGACGTTGTGTGAAAAATGTCCAGCATTATTATTATTATTATTATTAAAAATCTCAGCCCGAAACCCACAACTGGGTTAACTATAGATCTCCTTTCTCACTGCCAACCTTCTCTATCAACCAATTGCGTATTCGGACTACTATGATTTCTTGTATTATTTTATGTAGAATATCTTACGTAGTCAAAATATCTTGTTTGCAAATTCCCATTCTCATTCGCAGCAGAATCGCAAAGCCTGTATGGTTCCGCATATTCGCCGATCCTGCTCCACGGAACACAGAAAAGTTCAATTTGACTAGAATGTGTCTAGTTCATAAGCGGAGCGAAGTTCCAAGCTTCCGCTATTAGAGCCTCGAAAACTATGGCCTACTCCACGACGACTTCTTTAGAATGTTTGTTCAGGGTACGAACATATGTACATGCAAAAAAAAGTCATTTTTCATACAGCATCATCTAGCCCCAAACTAAACAGAGCTTGTGTTATGGGAACTACACGACTGATATAATACCTACTTAGATTATTATTTTTTATAAACATACACATATTATACATATAAAACACCCAGACCCGAGATAAACATTTGCTAATCATACAAACATTTATCCCGCATCGAGAATCGAACCCGAAACCTTCTGCGTCTCAGACGGGCCTTCGTCCACTGCGACACAGAGGTTGTCTGATGAGTGTTGTTATACCACGGTACTCGTAGTTCCTGATACCCATGACACAGGGAATCCTAGACACAGGGATATCCGTTGGGTGTTTATCTTATTTATTACCTAACCATTTTTTATAGACGCTTCCAGTGAATTTGCCTGTTTAGAGAAATAGTTTATGCACTGGGAGTTCATAGTGGTCCGCCCTATCAATTGAGGACCAGCAGGGCGATCACACTAACCCATGGCTATCGAGATGGCAATGAATCCACTAATTATCTGATTATAAGTTATGTAAAAAACGGATGGTATCATGCTAATTTGTAGTCTGGATGTGTCATAGATGGCGAATGAAGGAAATTGTTTCCCTATTGGACGTTCCGTTTTTTACATAACTTATAAACAGATAATTTGTGGATCGATTGCCATCTCGATAGCCATGGGTTAGTGTGATCGTCCTGCAGGATAGGTAATCTGATGAAAGAGGACAAAAGATACCGTCAGATAAAAATGTTTTTCTTTTCTGGTCTTTTCTTGACCATAGCTAGTTTAGGATGATAATCTAACCACGGAAGAATGAGTGGTTGAAGCCGTATATAACCTGCCTGACCTATCTACCCGTCTGCCGCTCCCGCCACGCTAGGGTGGATACCTACATTTACAAACTTAATTTCCCCACTTGTAAAAAAAGGTTTGGCATGACAGCCAGTGTGACCAGTCTTCAATTAGGCACCACAATGGGTATTGTGATATTCTCTGATCACGCCCCATTTGCAGCGAAAACTCCTGCAGTTTTCGCTCTACTTATGTACGTAAACTCTACCTCATCTAGTTCAAGCGAGTTACTTTGCTTTTCAATTTGTACTGAACCCCTAACCAAGTTAGGACCAACTTTTAAGTCAACATTAGAAGGGAATGCAGGGGTTAAATAATGGGTTCAAAGTGTTTTCAGCTTAATTGCTTTAGGAATAGAGCTGGTTGTTGTGGTGTGTTTTCTATGTCAGACAATTTTGTTTTGTTTTAAATCTTGATTCCAGTAGCAACCTATTGGGAGAAAGAATATAACTTTGTTTTTTAAAGCAGAATTCGCTTGCAATGTTCAGAATATAGTAATTTATTGAGAAAGAAAACACTTAAACAATTAGACATTAAACTTTTTTTTTGTATTACCTTTTTGATTTAGAATTCAGAAAATGCTTATAACTTTAATACACTGCTTCTGCCCACGGCTTCGCCCGTTCGGTACCCGGATAAAAAGTAGCATACGTGTTATTCTAATATATAACTGTAAAGTTTCATCAAAATCCGTGTAGAAGTTTTTGCGTGAAAGAGTAACAAACATCCATCTTCACAAACTTTCGCGTTTACAATATTAGTAGGATAAGGTAGAATTTTCACGGGAACTAAGATGGCAACACTACTAGATCATCTCACAATGCTACAAGTTCTCGGCCGAGCTGACGACTGGACGACTGCTCCTTACCCGAATCTCATCTAATTTAATATAATTCTCGTATCTTATCCCACTGTAGTACAAAGGCTTCTACTATTTTTCTATTCTTCGGGGTCTTTTGAATCAATTGGCCAGGATACCGAAAATATGTCGAGTTCATTACGCCACCATCGCCTGGATCGACCCAGTGGCCGCGTCACACCCTGTGGGTCCCACTCAGAGGCTATTTGAGCCCACAGTTCGTCTGGTATATGGCACGCATGTTCAATCGAAACAAAAAAAATATGTGCGCATTAACACGTGCTCAAAACGGTGAAGGAAAACATCGCGAGGAAACCGGCATGCCCTAGAACCAAAAATTCGAAGGCATGCGCCAACAGTTAGTGTTCCAATAAGCGGCGATGGGCTGCAACCTGTCACGTGGAATGCTTACTACTTGCAAAACGCGGGCATGTACCAAATGTAATGTTTGGACGTGCCTCTGACTACCCCCTACTTGGTATCCTCAAATATCTACTCACTGAGTATGTATCTGAGGATGTCCACCATGGGGTAGACAGTCGTGAGCGTGTTTGTTTTTGTTTAAATTTTTTGTACAGACAAACAATATAACAAACATTGAACTGTCTAATAGCATAATGGATCAGCGTGAGGCATTTCTATTCCACATAAAGGCTAATCTAATTTACCATACTGTTGCTTTATATTTAATGTTTACTTTTCGGCCATTTTTATGATAAAACCGTAAAGGCTAAGGAAGGGATAAGGTTGATTGACTTCGATACTGTTAGGTCCAATTCAAATAAATGTACGTTCCAGTTTATATAAGCCGTGTGGTCTTGTGGTCGATACCCCAACTTCCGATACGAAGGTCGTGGGTTCGAACCCGGTCGGGCACCAAAGGAGTTTTCCATTCGAAAAATATATGTACGCATTAACATGTGCTTAAAACGGTGAAGGAAAACATCGTGAGGAAACCGGCATGCCCTAGAAACTAAAATTCAACGGCATCCGTCAGTGTTCCAGTAAGCAGCTATTGGCTTGCAACGTGGACTGCTAATTACAAGCAAAAACAAGGGCACACATAATGTTTGGACGTGCCCCTATCTACCCCCTACTTGGTATCCTAAAAAAAATAGCACTTTTTCACCTTAGGGGAATAAGTGGACTCTAAAAAAAGTCTAAAATTCCCCCTCATCCCCGTCATCTAAAATGACCATCGAGGTCTGAATTCATATCAATGGCTATTGAAAACTGGATCTGGGATCCATTATCCCACTGCGTATTAATTGATACACTCAACACTTCCAAAATGGCTCTCCGCCAAATCAGCAGTGAAATTGCCACAATAATCACAACGACATTTTTAGCATTTGCTGAATTTTCTCAAACAAAGACGCGGGCTCAAAATCCAGCTAGGTCCGATTTCATATCAATTACAATTGAAAACTGGATCTGGGATCCATTATTCCAGTGCGTATTAGTTGATACACTCAACCCTTTCAAAATGGCTTCCCGCCAAATCAACAGGGAAAATGGCTGAAATAAATGCATTCGAGTGACTCGATCGTCGGCATGCATGTAACCGCGATGTAGGGAAATTGTATTGTACAAATGCTGGGACATGGAGCTCCGAAAAGCTGAATTTTCACTACACAAATCATCATCATACTAAATACATTTTTTTGTATTTAGTTTTTTTTTTTTTAACATAATATGTTCACGACTAATTCATAAAACTATAGTTGTATATAGTTTTGTAAGTAGGTATATTCTAGCTGTAGCAGCCCTCGGCCCCCGCCCGACCAACCTCGTCGCATCGCCCGTCCGTGCTATTACTTCTTTTGTTCGTAGGGTCGTAGCGTTATATTAAATAGCCTATAACCTTCCTCATTTGCATTTTGGCTAACAAAAGCAAAAATATTTTTTCAAATCCGACTGGTATTTCCAGAGATTACTGCGTTCAAACAAAAAAACAAACGATTCTGTCTTATTATAAAAACAGATGAAATAGCTATCTAAAGACTCAGTCGGACCTGCGCCCACACAGAGGTCGTCAGTTTAAGGTTAAGGTCAAAATAAGGTTTTAAGTTGCAAACCAAAAAAAACAGGTATGACCAGTCCATCCTAGCGGATAGAAACCTTATCCTAATTATTTTGAGAGCCTTTGTTCAATTATGCAGCATTCAGTTTGTTTAATCTGAGGCGAGAGTTATTATTATATTTGTGGTAATGGCTAACACAATTTTGTTATTGAAATTATTGCAAATGGCAAATGGGCAGCTGGCCTCAGTTATACAAAATGGCGACGGGGAGCGACTTAACAGGGTTAGCAATGATTACCCTAATAGATTGGGAACTATATTGTTAAAGGGTGCAAAAATAATTATTAAATGCACTGCCATTGTCAGTCGATAATTTTACTGATTTACGAAGATATGAACTAAAATTTTAAAAAAATAAGTGACGTTTTCTTTTGCTTGAAATAGCTTATATTAACTAATATTATTCTTACATATAGAATGATTTTGTTTGGCAAATATTTATTCCGGATCTGCGTGTTCTGGTGCCACGGTGCTCATAGTTCCTGATACTAACGATACACAGATTCCTAGTGTGAGGTCAGGACTAATGCCAGTTAGATTTTTTATTTTTTTTTTGCTTATTCCAAGCTGATCAGCTCCAAACTTTCCCAACTCCTGGAACGCTATAGGATCCCTTGTGAATTATTCAGCTGGAATATTCGGCAGCGAGCTACCACGTGACTGACGATTTATATCGATTGGACTACGAACATAGATTACATAACTATGTAAAAGTAAAAGTAGGTAATACGCAAATAAAAAAGACAATGATTTATGTACATGCATCGTGATGAAACATGCGTTAGAACCAAACCTCGAAGGCATATGTCATTGGTAAGTGTTCCAATAAGCGGCGATCGTCTTGCACCCTGTCACATGGAACTATTTGCAAAACGCAGGTATGCCTCTGAGTACCTCCTAAAAGGATAATCCTACTACTATTATAAACGCGAAAGTTTGTGAGGATGGATGTTTGTTACTCTTTCACGCAAAAACTCCTGAACGGATTTTGATGAAACTTTACAGTAATATAGCTTATACATCAGAATAACACATAGGCTACTTTTTATCCGGGTACCACGCGGACGAAGCCGTGGACAGAAGCTAGTTAAAGATATAGAAGATAAACAGTCTTGTTTCTTGCCTTTCTTTCCTGGGTTGGTCGCGGAGGAACAGGCAGTAGGTAAAGTTGACGTTTCAAACTGATTCTTGTGACTTTGACTTTGTTTTTGACCAAAGATGGTCTTGATGTCTTGACATGTTGATGGTGATGAGTGTGTTTTTTTTTATAAGTAAGTTACTAAGGTGTGTTTTTTTATAAGTAAGTTACTCAGGTGTGTTTTTCTGTGACGGTAACCTCGTGCTACCTGTTATCCTTCATGCAGGGAAATTTAATTTATTTCCCTAAAGCAGATGACGAATTTGGTTTACGAATTTTCCGTATGTACATTCATGAATGTATTCAGTGTAGTACATAAACATAATATTGACATAGAAAGAAAGGAATAAAATATATTGATTTGACGAAATTCCAGAGGAAGGATAAAGTATAGGTAGATACGTATTTATATACATATTTTGACGACCTCTCTGGAGAAGTGGGTGAAGGCTCGCCTGAGACACAAAAGGTTGCAGATTCGATACCCGAACGAATTTTTGTATAATCTGCCAAAATTTGTCTCGGGTCTGGGTGTTTTCTATATATAATATATATGTATACTACTATGTATGCCTGTATCAGTCATGAAGTTCCCATAATACAAGCTCTGCTTACTTTGGGGCTAGATGATGTTGTGTGAAGAATGTCCAGTATTATATATTTAACGACAAAGGCCATCCAACATATGTCTGGAAGAGATCGCTTCTAGCGATAAGACCGCCCACTGTAACTTATATATTTTTTAATTTCTGTGTTTTGTATTTTGCCTTGGTGTACAATAAAGAGTTTATCTATCTATCTATCCATTCGTCATTCATGTCATCTATGGGAGGGATCTATGCTAAAATAGACGTCTTTCGGCTGATGATACGTATGATATACAGGCTAGCCCCAGTTTGGAGATAAAGATTTTTAATCTACTTAGTGGCAAATGTATTTTGTACGTATTTCTCTAACGAACTAATAAACCAATTATCTTTTATCATTTATCCTTGAAATGGGAAGCTGCGGCTTAGAATTCCGAACAAAACGCTCGTTTTTAATTAGCACAAGTAATTGCAACGGACAAACAAACGGAATAGTCCGAGAGCTAAATACTAGAATATGCGACATTATATTGTGCAATGAATTCAAGCTCAAAACTTCTTAATACAGATAATAATGGAGAAGAAAGATTATATGAACTAGGTTCTAAGTTTCGCATTTTTTACAAATTCAGGTAACATACTTTCAGCTTTCGTTTATAAACTTTCGTACAGTCCGTTCAATCTAATGGTTATCTGGTAGAAATCTATTTATCTTTTCTTTGATTGAAATGGAAATTGACTTTCGGATATAGAGCATAGTACAATTTTGGTTCCATAGCTTGCTAGCCACGCAATAATGCGCCGTTTTTAAAGTTTGTGAGCCAATATTTGAAAAAAAACAATAATTAAAATAATAAATAAATAAACACCTAACTAACACATACATAATCCTGACCCCACACTAGGATTCCCTGTATCATGGGTATAAGGAACTACGAGTAGTTACAACAACACCCAGACCCGGAACAAATATTAACAAAACATGCAAACATTTGTCTGCGGGAATCGAACCCGCACCTATTGCAAGCTACTTGCCTGCCTCGCCACCGAGTTCGTCAATGAACAGTTCTTAAATTTTAAGAAGTATGCAATGTTTAAGTTTTACATACCAAGCTCCTGGTCTATAGAACCACCACCGCTGTGGGATCTTAATTCTTATAAATACAAACTCAGTAACTTTCATCGTCTTTTCAATTACTGGAACGAAATTCCATTCATATTTCGTGGGGATTTTGTGAAACTATTTAATGTAAGGTTGTATTTGAAATTACAGTTTGCATGAACAGAACTAGGTGGCGGTAATGTATTCTCAATGTTTTGTTCAAATACCAAGATACCAACTAAAACACTTTTTATATAACGTATTTGAATATTTTGCCTACTGTAAAATGGTGTTGTATTTTATGAAATTTAGATAACACATACATCATGGCCTGAAATAACAGGTCACTTTTCTGGTACCACACGAGCAAAGCCGTGGGTAGTAGATGATAAAAATAAAAACTAAATGAATTTAAATACTATATTAAAAATATAAAATGATTTTTTTTTCAAAATTATTTTATTATATCAGAAACTCTCAAATTATTTGACCATCAACTTGTGGCAATATCAATATACTTACCATTAGATCCATTCCATCTGTATTTTTTCTCTGTACTTTTAAAAGTATGTTATATCAAACTAAATCATCTATTAGAGTTCCAATAAGCGGCGATGGGCTTGCAACCTCTTATTTGGTACTTGCCAAACACGGGTATATGCCAAATGTAATGTTTGGATGTGCCTCTGACTACCGGCACTGAGTATGTATGACAATAATAATAATATTGGACATTTTCACACAGTATCATCTAGCCCCAATCTAAGCAGAGCTTGTATTATGGGAACTACATGACTGATATATTACTTATATACATAAGTATATGTATCTGATATCGTCCATTATGGTGATTACAGTTTGTTATATAATGTATGTATGTTTTTTTATGTAAGTACGCATATTTAGGAGACTGTTTTCCAAAGCCATAAACAAATACCAAAGTACATAAAGAAAAAAATATTCTAGTTAAAGTAAAACGAGCAGTCTTATCACTGAAAACCTCTTCCAGACAACCTTTGGAGGCAGATAAAATTAAAGATTTTCCTATTTTTTTCTCATCTCTTCAAACGAAGAAACTTTCTACGTAAGAGAACACAAAAACTATTTCTCTCTGTTATTCTGTCAAACAAAAGAGAGGGACAATTTTTTTTTTTGTCTTCTCGGCATTAGACAAAACAGTTGTCTTGTGCCTTCATGCTAAACAGGCTGGTATATTATTCCATATATATGATAGTAATATCATAACGTCAACGTACGCAGTTCATGCGTTAGCAGCGGTTGATTGGCCGCTTAATCAAGCTATCGCTGCTATCTTGATAAAAAATTATAAGCATTGCAAAAAATGCAATCGGAGGACGTGGCCGATGCAATTATCATGAGATACGCCTAACAAAGGTCGTCTTATACGGCACAGATTATAAACTACTTAGTTTTGATAACTGTGCTATATTCTGTGGTCAATGTTGATAGCTACTATGTATGTATGCTGTGGTAATTGATAGTAACTATGATTTATACTGCGACACGGCAGTGAACACAGTACACGCGGCATCACCGCACCAAGCACTTGTATATTATTTAATTAGTATTAGTTTTAGTGTTTATTTTAGTTATGTGAGTATTTTTTATTTATTTTTTAAGTTTCGTTTCGGGAGGGCGAGCCTGCTGCTACGCAAGAACAGCACTGCTAGTTCGATTCCCGCTGCGGGACAAATGTTTGCATGTTCCGGGTCTGGGTGTTGTGGTGATACAGTACTCGTAGTTCCTGAAAGCTACGGCACAGGAAAACTTATTTGGCTCAAAAAACGTGGTTTTATATTTATATTTATAATTTTTTTAGAAAATTACCCACTGCTTCGCTAAGGTCTCCCAATTTTTTACCCATGTCTTTCAGTTCGTTGCTCTCTGGCCAGCTGGATTCAAATCCAGGTTCCGTTTATTTTTGTCTACCGCCGAGAAGATAAAAATATTTATCTCTCTCTTTTGTTTGATAGAATATAAAAGAAATGTATAATTAGTAGTATATAAATCATGTAGTTCCCATAACACAAGCTCTGATTACTTTGGAGCTAGATGATGCTGTGTGAAAAATGATTAGCATTATTATTAATTCTAAGTATTATATTTTTTTAATTAAGACTTTAAATAGACGGCCTGTTATTAGTAAACATTGATAGAGTTAATGTTTGAAATTTGAATTACCGGTCTCGTGACCTGACCTAAACTAGATAAATAGATAATCTATCTGTCTACTCAGTTTAGGCCAGGTCACGAGAAAAAAAGTGTCTAAGGAGTATCTGATCTTTTTATATAGCATAACAACATTTTAAATTACACCGTACAGAAGCATAATTAAAACAATAAAAGGCACAATGAGCGATCGCTAAAAGTGATTTCTTCCAGACAACCTTAGGAAGGAGAGAACTATGTATAATATTGTATAAGAATCGGCCACAAAACCAATACATCTCATAGAATGTAATATTTTTATGTACACGATCGGTTTCGAACCTTATTCTTTGGGTTCGAACCCCGTCGTGTGCCAATGGATAAACCAAATGAAAATATAAAGACCGCTCGTCCTCAAAACGGTGAATGAACACCTTGAGGAAACACTCCTAGTACCAAATAATTCGAAGGCATGTGACATCGGTTAGTGTTCCAATAAGCGTCGATTGGCAAACTGTCACGTGGAATGCTAACTATATAAAGCAAAACCTGGATATGTGTCAAATATAATATTAGCGCATCTCTGACTACCGCCTACATCGTGGTATCGCGTGTTTTTTTTTTATACTGTGTTACCTGCGTTTAGCAATTTAGTCAAAAACCAGGCATAATGGGGCTCTTCCATTCCTATCTGGGTCATTAAAGTTTATCCTATCCTTAAAACGAAACCAGTTATTTTACGATACTGAAGTGTAGAATATAAATTATAATTAAAATTGCTATGTTCTAGCGAATGAGGTCCTCAAATTGATTACGGCATGCGATGAGTTTGTTCACCTTGGTAAAAGTTATTATCAGTTTATGAAACAACTTAATAGAGCTCCTTTGTAAAGGGTTAAGACTAGTTAAATGAAGACTCATAAAAAACAAACTGAGTTTGTTTCTTGATTCTTCTAGGCTAAGTCGCGCGCAAAAAAGTATCAAAGAATATCGCTTATAATTCCAATTTTGTTTTTTTTTAATCCAACTGTTTTTTATGAAAACTTGTTTGTTCTCGTCCTCGATGACCTTTTTTGAGTTAGGACATGTTAGTCCTGAATGAATACCTAGATACATTACGTATATCTATTTACATGAAAAACCTGTTTTAGATAAATGTAGTAACAAATTAATTAGACATTCCAATTATCTAAACGAAGGACATCTTGAAACACTATCTCAAGTGAATTGATAGAAATTGACAAAATTAGGGGCCTTTAGCCAGTGAAAAGTAACTTACCTTAGCCTCACAGTTTCTTCGTCGACAAAAATTGGTCTCCCTGAAGGTCCATTCTAAATATTAGTGATATATTTTTTGAAGTCGGGTCAGTAGTTTCGGATATTACCTCCTACATCCAAACTATCCTTTTTTAGGGTTCCGTAGTAAATGAGGAACCCATATAATTTCGCCATGTCCGTCCGTCTGTCTGTTGGTCAGTATGTCTATCTATTTACCCGCGGCTTAGTTCAGGGACTCTTAGTACTAGAAAGCTGTAATTTGGCATATTAATCACGCCGACAAGTGGTATAATAAAAATGTTTAATAATTAAAAAAAAAAAAAATGTTGTTTTTTTTTTCGGGTACACGTACAGTGAATATAATTTTTTCTCGTTTTTAAAACCAACAGTAGTAGGTATATATAGGTAACAAAGTTAATAAAAACTATCACAGCTAAGTAAGCTTTACAAATTAACAAGTAATATTATACAAACTTATAACATGTACTTGGAGAAGTAAAAAACATAATTCCGTACAAATTCCATCGAATGTTACTTAGATGAAGTTTTTAGTTGTGTTTATGGGCAACTACGGAATCCTACAATGCGCGTGGCTCGACACGCAATTGTCCGTGATTAGTGAAGCTGTAGTAGAATAACATATTGAGGAAACTGGCATGTAGGGCATGCCCTAGAGGCAAAACTTCAAAAGCATGAGCCATCAAGTACGCCTAACTAAATCCAGTCCACACTTGTGAAATTATAAATAAATAAAATAAATATTACTGGTCCTTTTTCACACAGCATCATCTAGCCCCAAAGTAAGCTAAGCATGTGTTATGGGAACTACATGACTGATATACTACATTTTTTGTTAATACATAACAAAAATAAATAAATAAATAATGCTGGACATTTTTCACACAACATCATCTAGCCCCAAACTAAGCAAAGCTTGTATTATGGGAACTACATGACTGATATACTACTTACATACATATTTTTTTTTTGTAAATACATACATATTATACATAGAATACACCCAGACCCGAGGCAAATACTTGCAGATGATACAAACATTTCTCTCGCGGCAGGAATCGAACCCGCAACCTTTTGCGTCTATTATACATAGAAAACACCAGAATATTTGCAGATCATACAAACATTTGTCTCGCGGCGGGAATCAAACCCGCAACCTGCTGCGTCTCATGCGGGCCTTCGCCCACTACGCCACAGACGTCACATTGTCACGTTTGTCTGGCGCACGAATGTAAATATCACAAATGTGGAAGCTACCTAAATTAAATATAAATAATGTTTTACATTTTTCACACAGCATCATCTAGCCCCAAACTAAGCAGAGCTTGCATTATGGGAACAACTTCTTTTTTTTGTAAATACATACTAATAAGTATGTATTTACAAAAAAAATACATAGAAAACACCCAAACCCGAGACAAATATTTGCAATTAAATTGGTAATACATAATATGATAGTTTATTACCTGGGACGTGAACTATTAGGTACAAATATAAATAAATTATCGTAATAATGATAAATAGGTCATAAAAAACATTTCAGTTCTTTATCAATTTAGTAATAAATAAACCCGTTGTATTGTTATAAATAAACTTCATAAAACGTATAAAGAACTAGATAATGCCACCTTTGTCTAAGGCATTAACTAAACCAATTTGTAGGAAACTGGTTTCAAGATTAATGGGATCCATTTTTTTACCACAAATGTATACCTAAAAGTAACTACTGAAAAATACAAAGGTTGATCTAGTAAAATAGTAGGAACTCACTAAAATACACTAGGTACGTACAGTCAGTGACAAAAGTAAATTTACAGTTTCGATTTAAAAACTCATTTTATCTGTGAGTAGGCTTCAGTTTAAAAAAGGCGATGAAAATTTAAAAATTCTTAAATTTTGAAACGATTCGTCTTTGAGTCATGTTTGAGGTAGATAGTGAGGTGCCTTGAGATGCCAGTGGCCATGTTTTACTCAGCCGAGAAAATCTGTCGAGAAGAATTCGAGTGGATGACATTTTGATGACTAAAAATACCATATCACAAAAGCGACATTGAGTCGAGTCGAGTAAATCTCGAGGTGATCTGATGTCTTAAGGGATTAATCTTCAACAACTAGTGAAGAGATAGAGAGAATTAAAACTGCAAGCTAGTTTCTAGCTTGCAGTTTTAATTCTTGCCAGTAGATTACAGTTTTAAGTCTGACTTCCTTGTTTGCATTTCAACTGACTTCCTTTGAAATTGCTTACTTTGGACAGTTTAATTTATTTTATAATGATCGCGATGAATGTTTACTAATTCCATTGTAATTGAATTGTTGCTCTACCGACGAAAGAAATTGCGAAATTTTACCGTCAAATTGTATGAAAAATATGTTTTAACCAGTGGAAGGCCAATTGACTTCGTATTTTGTTACATAAAAGTACATGATTGAGTTATAAAAAAAATGAGCCTGACAACAAAAACGGCTGCCACTCAGCACTCTGTTAAAGTCTTTTTGCCACCATAACGCTGCTCTTCCGTGACCCCGGTCTTCCTACTGCATATTCTAGGGGTGTGCTTTTTATTCATTGCCACTAACATTACACCATTACATAATACTTAAAAGAGTATAGTATATATGGTCAAGGAACACTACTTGTCCTAGAGTCATTAATTGTTGCCTGCTTCTAGTCTATGTTTTGGATCATACAATAGTTGTTGTAGCTATGTAGGTATATTGTGTATTATATTGTATATTGCATATATTATAGTATATTCATAGTATGTAAGTACACCAATTAAACCCCTTGTTAACTTTCTTACAGTCCGTTCCATCCAAAGGTTGTCTGGTAGAGATCGCTATTTAGCGATAAGACCGCCAATTGTACAACATTATCAAAGTTTTTAGTAATTAGACTGATGTGTTTTTTGGTGTGCAATAAAGTATTTTCTATTCTATTCTATTCTATATATCAATTTATCTGCCACTAACATCCACCCGCAAGGACTGCGGTTCCTCTCGTGTTCATTGTGCATGTAAATGTACCGATATATCGGGAAACATAGAATGTTTCCCGACCCACAAATCAGGATGGTAAAAATACAGTTTTTAATAAATATGTTCATAACTACTATAATAGCATCAAATATCATAAATAAATAATAAATAATACTGGACGTTTTTCACACAACATCATCTAGCCCCAAAGTAAGCAGAGCTTGTGTTACTACATGACTGATATACTACTTATATTTTTTTTTTTGTAAGTACATACTTATTAAGTATGTAAAGTTAAAACCTAGTGCTAATTTTGGACAAATGTGTAGTATTCGTCGTATTCATTCCATTCGTATTACACCCCTATTAGGTACGAGTAGGTACGTACCAAAACCAACATACCCTCCGTGTTTCAGGACTAGTGCTAAATGTTTAGGATGTACGTTATTTGTCAGCCAGTCATTGGTCAGTGAGTTACTCATCGGTTTTATGTATTGTGTTTATTTTATAAATATTTAGACGACTTCTGTGGCGCAGTGGGCGAAGGCCCGCCTCAGACGCAGAAGGTTGCGGGTTTGATTCCCGCTGCGGGACAAATGTTTGTCTCTGGTCTAGGTATTTTCTATGTATAATATCTATGTATATATAATATGTATATATTTTTTTTTACAAAAAAAAATATATAAGTAGTATATCAGTCATGTAGTTCCCATAATACAAGCTCTGCTTAGTTTGGGGCTAGATGAAGCTGTGTGAAAAATGTCTAGCATTATTTATTTAGCCATAACGCATTTTTGGGCTGATAATTTCCACTTCTACCATTATCGATATTATTGTTAACATTGATGATTGTATTCCACTTGTGAACAATTAATGCAAAAAAACACTGGGGAAGAATTTCATTGGAAGTAATGTCGATTATTTATGGCCGACGAAAAATCGTTGGCTCAACACGAAGGAAAACATCGGAAGGAAACCAGCATGCCCAAGAATCAACATCGAAGATTTATTTCGTGCCATCAGTTATTGGTGTTCCAATAAGCGGCGATGGGTTTGCAAACACGTCACGTGGAACTACTATTCAAAACGCGGACATGTGTGAAATATTTTGTTTGGACGCGTCTCTGACTACTCCACACTTGGTATCCTCACGTATCTGCGTACTGAGTAAGGATCTACATCATAGGAATAACAGTAGTGAGCGTATTTGTGCTTTGAAGCATCATCGATCGCAAATAATCTTGACTAAGTATTCTTTATTCAGCCTTAGCATCTAGAATCAAGGCCACATTAATTTCTAACTCATAACTTATTCATAACATTCACATTTGCTCGTTTTATCTTTTAATTTATTATTTTATTTTTATTCTCAATTTCTTATTCATATTTCTAGGTAAGCACAGCGCATTAGGTAGATACTGCTGGGCCAAACTATGGTTAATTTTTTAAATAGACCTCATTATTATCAACGTCCTGTAAAAGTCCAATCATTACACCCTTTTCATTGTATTGCGTCCTCGCTCGACTTCGCTCGCCCATACGTCAAAATATCTCGGGTGTAATTGATCAGTTACAGCCCTTGTAATAAAAAAATACTTTCCCCAAAATGTGCCATGACGCATTCTTAAGCTACTGCCTTCCGATTTGTTGCCTTCCGTCTTCCGGTAGTTCCGTAGGAGAATATTAGATGTGATAAGAATCTCCCTAAAAATATGTAATGTTTAATTTATATTGTATGCCAATTATCCATAGTTACGTCTTTATATATTTAATTATGGCAATAACACCGTTTACATAGTCATCTACATACTAAGGTTGTCTGGAAGAAATAGCTTTCAGCAATAATACCACCCATTGTGCTACTGTAATAAATAATTTATCTATCTATCTATCTACCAACTACAAGAGGAGATAAGAATAACATTGATAACACTTCCTCAACTGGACTGCAGAATAATCCAGTTCCAACAGGTTTAATTCAATGGTCAAATCTTATCAATGAACCTACACATCTGGAGCAAAGTAAAATTGTAATAATCGCCAACTAACGAATAAACAACAATTATATCGCCACGTGTCAAACTAAAAATGGCGAATGGAGAAATAGATTTGAGCGCAAAGTTCAAAGCATGTGCCTCTGACGTATAATACATAGATACGGAACCACGAGTCTGCCGCGTGTCTCGTCTTAAGGAGGGCATTTTAGTGATAGGTACATAATGTTATGTAATTGATACAAATAATACTTATGTAGACTGATATCACAGTGGAACTCAAAACATATAAGATGCAAATGCGATAACTTTCAGTTAGTATTCAGGTCAAACATAGTTAAGCTTGCTGAAAATGCTAAGGTTAAATATAAACGGTGAAAAATATGCCGGTGAAATTACAGGTACATGATACTTTTCACCCGTTATGGCTAGGTTCAACAACGCGTTGGTGTTGCAAGCGTTCATAATGCAGTGTCCACTTATCAACAGGTGGTCACCGCATTATTTTTATAAAAAAAATGTGAATCTTTTCAATAAAAAATATGCAAATACAATAACACGTTCATCTTTTGTAGGTGTCAATGTGCTCTAATTAGCAATGACAGAGAAATGACATCCAGAACGTATTGTTGATGTATCAAACAATAAAAAAAATTGCAAATACTTTGCAATAACGAATAATTTCGAACGAAATACCTAATTGTAGAGATTTAATTATTAACGAATAATTAAATCTCTACAATTAGGTATCCCTAGGGCCTGGAAATACCAAAAATGATGAAGGATAGAATGATGATTGGTTGAAAATCACAGTTTGAAAGTATCATTTATTCTTTCAGGTGTAAGTCTTAGCAATTTTTTTCATTATGTGTGGGGTTTTTTACACCACTACAATGGCAAACAAGAATACGGCCTAGCTGTTGGTAAGCAGTTACCATCGCCCTCTATAGACGACGGAGCTGCTTACCAACAGTAACATTAAATTATCACATAATGGTAAAATGTCTCATAAGCCTATAATTTTACGGCACTTTAACTTTTACGTCTCTTTATAATATATCTTATATTAATGAGGTCGGCACATGAGCGTTTTTCTTTTAATCTCTTTTACCAACCATCATCTCAGTACTCACTCCTTTCCTACCCATGCCATCCTTCACACAAACCATCCATCTTTTCTTTACCTCCCTGTACTTTCATATCTATCCATATTATATCTAACACTCTTCTCATATTATGACTGTTTTCTGTTCTCATTATCACGCTAATCCTCAACGTTTCCGTTTTTTTTGTCACTTATGTTCAGAAGTTAACTCTAGGCCATAGTTTACTCGAAAACTCCCCCGTAAATACGATTTATAAGTAAATTTGAAAATAGAACGAGAAATTCATGCTACAGTGAAAAAAAATAACTATGACAGATCCTAATTTTATTTTAAAATTGATCTTTCTCGGACCGCAACAAACTGTTACAAACATTCCAATTTATAAGACTATTTAATTTTCTCGCATACGCGTGATATGTATGTTTTATTCTTGGATGTATTACGGATGAATATAGTTGAAGAGTTTGAGGGTGTAATTGATTAATTACACCCTCAAATTCTTACAGCGTAGTTGATCGCTTACAGCCCTTGTAAACAATATACTAGTACCCTATTACTAAGCTGCATTATTTCTTTTCAGAATGTTTAGACAAATTGGCCTGGCCTGTTTACTTACAATACTAGTCAAGTTGAACTCTTCAGCGGGGAATCCCATCACTAACGAGGTGATATGCGATCAAACGTTGGTTTTCGCGATGGCGGTAAGTCTTTTAATTATCCCTCCATTCACAGATCTGAAATGTTGAGCGACGTTTGTCTAAGTAACTTTTAGTAGCATTTACAACTGTACTGTTTCGTAGGGCACGTTAAACTGGTGAGCATAAATTCAGACTACAAGGTTGCCCACTAGATCACAAATACGCTCGCAAACAAACTAAAACTATGTCAGATTTGTGGAGTATTCATTTTTCTAAAAGAGTCCTCTTTAATACGTGAATTTCCCAAAAATATGGAAATATATTAGTATTTGGTGAAATTTTATGGAACTAAATGAAAACGATTAGGTTTTTTATTGGTAATTTTGTAGCGATTATGACGTTGCCATCCGAGATTAGTGTAGAGTTTGATAAAAGGCTGGTTTTTTTTATTAACTATACTGGATTGGATTAGAATTGAATTAAGTTTGTATCGAGTGTCAAACGCATCTGACCCCACACGAACTGCGAAAACCGTGGTACCACTACAAATAACTGCAGAACATGCGAACATTTGTTCCGCTGTAGGAATTGAACCCACATCTTTTGCGTTTCAGTTGGCTACTCGACGCCACCAAGGTCATCATGATATTTACATCGCAAAAATATATGACATGAATTTTTTTTTTTTAACCGGGACGATCTGTCCGTTTGACTATTTCCCAATATTTTAGCACAGTTGCATGTACCGTGGTCATGATTGAAACTTACAAATCAGGCTAAGTATCCCGTTCTTAGTAAAAATTATATACATAAAATAAAAGTGACTTTAATAACCACTTCTTCTAAAGATCATTTCAATATGTCCAAATAAAAAACCATTGAGTCATATTTTGACTTGAACCACAAAATCCCGGAAGGTAGGTGATACCTACACTTCATTGACGACCCCTGTGGCGCAATGGGCGAAGGCCCGACTGAGACGCAGAAGTTTGCTTGTTCGATTCCTGTCGCTAGACAAATATTTGTATGATCTACAAATATATATCTCGGGTTTAGATGTTTTTTTTTGTATAATATGTATGTATTTACAAAAAATATATTAGTCATGTATGTAGTTACCAGAGCACTGAGCTCTGCTCAGTTTGTGGCTAGATGATGCTGTGTGAAAAATGTTTATTATTATTGAAAGTTCAACCTTCAGTTCACCCACTGTCGGTCACAGAAAACTATTTACTACATAACAGATATCTACAAGACAAGTATTTCAAAGGCAAATGCAAACACGTGCAGATAAGGAAAATGTAAAAACAATACTATGAACACTTTAATTATAAAATGAACGTCGCTTGTGTAATTTTTGGTTCAAACTTATCAAGATAAACAAACGATTATTTTTTTTATAATGAGGTCGTTCTCAGCAATACATTGGCCGGTTACTTTGAACATCCACGTTCGGTGAGAATAAACACTAAAGAATTAAAATAAAAAAAAAAAAATATTAGATGAAAGAGAAATTAGGAACGCCGTTTTCTGATAAAGGCTACGAATCTAGTTCATCGTAAAACAACAAAAACACAATATAAATTTTACCAAAAAAAAAACGACTTGCGACCACTCTCGGTTCAATTCCGTTCATCACTCCGAAGGTCCTCGTCAGATCATCACCAAATTTTTATGGAACCAATTTTGAGGTATTCCCTTTCCAACAAAAAAACGGTTCATAAAAAAAGAAGTTATGCATGAACATCCATAAAAAAAATACAGTTGAATTGAGAAATCTCCTCTCTTTTTTTATGTCGGCTAAAAACAACAAAACATTATAAGCTGCAAGTAGGTTATTGTATGGTTAGGATTTTTTTCACCACCAAGATGGCAAACAAGCTCACCTGCCGTTAAACGGTTACCGTAACCTATGGACCTAAATTTTTGAAAAAAATGTAGGTTTGGTTTAAGAACCTCACTACATTATTTTTTTGTTTGTCTGTTACCTACTTTTCCATAAAACTGCTGACTTAATGTAGATTATAAGATTTTACGGCCACTAACTTCGATTAACCATAGTAAGCCACTAATTGATCAGTGAACACACGGGGGTTTTGTAAAATAAATACTCATTTTCATTTGGCATGATAAAACGATTGTAGTAACATATAAACATAAACTATGTATATAATCAGTAGTATCACGTGTTAAAACATTGTCAAAAATGGTGATTCTACATTGTTAAACAATGACGAACATATTCTTTGTATTTTCAGCGTGTCTAATCTATTGTATATAATGTCTGTATACATTGTTATTTGGTGGCATTGGAAAATCGTTAAATTCTTAAAGGTTTTCCTCTATCATCTTATCAATTATTTGGCTGGCTTACGCTCATTTAATGTTTATTAAATAAAGCTTCAGAAAAATACATAATACAATGGTACCAAACAGTACCTATTCTCCACATTTCTGTCATCATCATCTTCTTGTCCTTATCCCACATTTCGTGGGTTCGGCCCATGTTTTCTTCTTCCACTCTCCTCTATCAGCCGTCATCTCAGTACTCACTCCTTTCTTAACCATGTCATCCTTCACACAATCCATCCATCTTTTCTTTGGTCTACCTCTGCTTTTATTTCCATCCACATTCATATTTAACACTCTTCTCGTAATGTGACATTCTTCACTCCTCGTCCATACCATGCTAACCTATTACTCCTCAACTTTTCCGTCACGGGTGCTAACTTCCCGTACTATATACTCATTCCTTATTTTGTCCCATTGAAATAACAGACACATTTAACTTTACTATAATATCAAAATATAAAAACAGTCCCTTAGTTAGTCCTCATCCCACATCGATTGCCTGTATCGTGGGTATCAGAAACTACACAACACCCAGACTGGAACAAATATATGCAGAACATGCAAACATTTAACCGGTAGCGAGAATCGTCTTACTTTACCACTGGCTTTTCGTCCACCTGGCCTTTGAGGTCAAACTTTTAAACTTTGTTGTCCCTAGGAAATTAGCCACACAAGCCATAATCAAGAAGTGAAGCCAAGAGTAAAGGCAGGTCACGCATCAGAAATATCCATGGTATTGAAGATATCAATAGACTCTAACCGCTTAGCATTGCGATGGTATATGTTTCCAAATAAATAAATAATGCTGGACATTTTCACACAGCATCATCTAGCCCCAAACTAAGCAAAGCTTGTATTATGGGAACTACATGACTGAGATACTACTTATATACATTTTTTTTTGTAAATACATACATATTATACATAGAAAACACCCAGACCCGAGACAAATATTTGCAGATGATAAAAATATTTGTCACGCGGCGGGAATCGAACCCGCAACCTTCTACGTCTCAGGCGGCTTTCACCCACTGCGCCACAGATTAATTTATAATTTAATTTTAAAATTCAATTAAATATACAAAAAATACATATGAAACAGTTAGCTATATAAGGACCGCTGCAAACGATATATATATATAACTCAACTGATCCATATCAGTGGCCAAAATTGTTGTTGTTTTGCCACGCTGAATGGCAATGCTAATACAAACTTATGTCTTCCAGGTGAACAGACATGGGGACCGGTCACCGGATGCGGATGAGCTGTCACTATCAGACCAGCAGGATAAGATCAGGAACATGACCTACATTGAGGGTCTAGAAGGTCTCACTAACGTAAGTTGTCTAAAGCCAAAAGTAAAAAAAAAACAAACACGCTCACGACTGTCTTCCCCATGGTGGACACCCTCAGATACATACTCAGTGAGTAGATCTTTGAGGATACCAAGTAGGGGGTAGTCAGAGGCACGTCCAAACATTACATTTGGTACATGCCCGCGTTTTGCAAGTTAGCATACCACGTGACAGGTTGCAAGGCCATTGCCGCTTATTGGAACACTAACTGTTGGCACATGCTTTCGAATTTTTGGTTCTAGGGCATGCCGGTTTCTTCACGATGTTTTCCTTCACCGTTTTGAACATCTGCTAATGCGCACATACATTTTTCGAGTGGCAAAATCCATTGGTGCACGACCGGGTTCGAACCCATGACCTCCGGATCAGTAGTCCGGGGGGGTCACCCACTAGGCCAACACGGCTAACAGCTTAAAGTCATATGTTTTATTAGAACCATATGACTTTAAGTCATGTGTATGTATGTGTGTGGACTCCCTTTTCCGCATTCAAACTCCTAATTGGTGTTTCTGTGGTCACAGAAGCTTCATGGGGTCTTCGCAGGCTTCGCGGAGTGACCTTTAAGTCACATATTATATGGTATAAAAAACAACAAACAGATACATACATAATCCTGATCCCACACAATTCCCTGTGTCGTAGGTATCAGAAAATACGAGTACCGTATTACCACAACACTCAGAACCAAAACAAATTTCGGCAATACATGCAAACATTAGTAGCGGGAATCGAACCCTCTTGCGTCGCAAGCGGCTATTCGCCGTGCCGCCGATGTCGTCCATAAAGTGTTTGTTTTTTAACTTTTACGGGTTTTACGTGGTGTACATAGATAATATATGTAATTTTCTTTCGAATACTACTAAATAGGGGAAGAATGTTGACCATAAACCAGACGACGCAAAGTAGAAACAGAGATGACAGTTGGCACAGACCAAAAATAAAACCTTCAATGTCGTATGTGTCGAGGGCATACAAATCTTGTCGTATTTTGACAAATCACAAGGCAAATCTTTTAAAAAAATGTAATAAACTAAATTATTTAATTCACTTTAATTGAATAAAGATTAGATAATAAAAGATACATTTTATCCTTAAACCTCTAAACAATCCGGTTTTCAAATGAATAATTGTGCAAAAAACGATCTAATAATAGCTTGATTTTCCTCAATACAATGAAAGAACGTTATATACAACTAGAAAATAATATTTTGTTTTTCTATGTTTTTACTAACCAGATTATTTGTATCGTTTTTTTTTTTGCAAAATTAAACTATAATCTATTCTATTATATTCTATAATCTCAGTTGATAGTAAATGATAATTTGGCCGACGATGAAGCATAGAGATCCACTCTCTCCTTGAAGTGATCCAGATTGTATTTTTTAAGGTTATCTGGATACCAGTTTCAGCGATAAGACCGCTCATTGTGCATTTATTTTGTTTCTTGTTATTTTCTTATGTTTCTGTGTTTTGTACTGTAAATGGGTGTTATGTACAATATAGAGTTTATCTATCTATCTATCTATCTATGATGGTAGTGTGTTCCATTCCCTTCACCGTTCTCAATGATAAGGTGAAAAAGTTTAGTGCGATTGGGTGGTATACTGTCAAGATTCTGTCCTGGTCCTTATCTTGAATATAGGACCTCCCACACAAACCATCTCTATTACAAAAGTAAGTAGGTTTCCGACCTACATTTTCTTTTTAGTTAAATATCACACACTAATGACACTGAGGCGCGGGTTTGAGTCCCGCCGCGGGACAAATGTTTGTAATAATCCGATTAAGATATTAGGAATAGGTTTAGTTCGTGATATAGAAAAACGCATCGGCTACTTTATATCCGGGTCCCGCGGCGGGACAAATGTTTGTAATAATCTCCGATTAGGATAAAGTTAGGAATAAGTTTAGTTCGTAATATGAAAAACGCATCGGCTACTTTATATCCGGGTCCCGCGGCGGGACAAATGTTTGTAATAATCTCCGATTAGGATAAAGTTAAGAATAGGTTTAGTTCGTAATATAGAAAAACGCATCGGCTACTTTATATCTGGGTCCCGCGGCGGGACAAATGTTTGTAATAATCTCCGATTAGGATAATGTTAGGAATAGGTTTAGTTCGTAATATAGAAAAACGCATCGGCTACTTTATATCCGGGTACCACGCGGGCGAAGCCATGGCCAGATGCTACTCGTAGTTTGACATAAAACTTGGTAGTTTCCCGAAGAAAATTTATCACAAAACACATTATCCTTAAACCTTACGCGATTGACGAATGGATTTTTCCACTCGATATATTTCTGTGCAATTCTTGTGATCTCATAAGCTAAAGCAAAAAACGTGAGGAAACCGGTAAAAATTAGCAGAACTCCTTGTGAAAGAGCTCGTCCGGGGAAGTACTACTCGTCCGGGGTCAGCATTCTACGGTAACCGCTTATCAACAAGTGGGGCATATGCTTATTTCCCACTTTAGTAGATAAAAAAATATCTAGAACCAACCCTTGAATGGAGGTACTCTTGATTCTTTTACCACGGTGGTTCTATCCAAACTCAAATTATAAAGCTGAAGAGTTTGTTCGTTTGAACGCGCTAATCTCTGGAACTAACAGTTGGACTTGAAATCATATTGATAGCATTTGATAGCTCTATTCTTGAGGGAGGTTATAGGCTATTAAACATCACGCTAAGACCCTTAGGAGCCGCGAAAAAAGCGATCAAGCGGGTAGTTCCATCAGATCTAACTAGTCTACATTTTACAAAGCGTTTCTGTATTAACAATACCGTCACTGAGATAATTTTCTTGTTTTTCTTCGCCCTTGGCCTTGCCGCTGATTGTAGGCAACGCGCCGTGAAGATCACGTAACGTGATCACGTCTCCCCTGACGACATGTCGACGTGAACATCAATACGAGTAATACCTACTTAGTAGGTATTGCCTTATATTCATAATGACTCTTGAATAAAATTACAAAAGATAATACATAATTCATAATTTCGTATGTACATTATTTCATAATTCCCAAGTGACTACAGTATGGGGTTCTTCGAAAAGGGATCTGATCAAGACAACGTTTTGTCTATGAAAGAGAGGAAAAACTATTTCTGTCGCCTATTCTGTTAAACAAAAGAGAGGGACAAAATTTATTTTGTCTTCTCGGCGGTAGACAAAACCGTCTTGGGTCTTCATACTAAGCAGGGTGATGTTGTAAGCGTCCATAGACTACGGCTTACCGTAAGATTGATTGCAACCTTGGTGGTATAAAAAAAGTACCTACCTTGAAGTAACTTTTTTTAGTTATACCTATATACTGTCTGTGATGTCCTCTAATTGCCGGACACTATTTCACCTTTGCATCTTGTTTTAATCTGACGTATAGGTGTCATATTAAATAAATTAATACACAATCTATAGGATTGTGTATAGGAGGTTTTCACTAATTACTCTCGCACGTGAAAAACAAGTGTACAATTATGAGGCTTTCTACAATACACTTTAAGTACCTTAGGTACCTGAAATAAACAATTGAATATAAACACATAAAAAAATGGATCGGCTAAATTACGAAGTTCCTCGTAGACTGCGAGTTTTAAATATGACCTTTTTTATTGAAAAACTAAACACAGGGGACCTGACTTAATCGATATCATCAGATCCATACTAAGAATATAGATCAATCAGGAAGTAGTCCGATACATGTCCAAACATCAAATTTACCACTTGTTACGTTTTGCACGTAAGATTTTCACGTAACAGGTTGCAAGATCATCGCCGCTTTATTGGAACGCACGATAGCCGTTTTGAGCACGTGTGCACACATACATATTTAGATTGGAAAAATGCAATCCGGTTTCTGATCCATGACTTTTGGATCTAGTACCTAACAGATACTTGATGTTAAGTGATGTAGTCGTTTTAGATAACCACGACACAGTGAATCCTAGTGTAAGTTTTGGACTATGTTTGTGACTGTTGGATCGTCATTATCATCGGCAGCTCGCAGTAACCCACTGCTGGGCATGAGCCTCCTCCCTCAAATGCCTCTCCTGTCTATTCTGAGACTTTCAAATCCAGGTTTTACCCTGATCGGCAACGACGTAGTCCATCCACCTTGTTTTTTTTTTCAATAAAAGTCCTTCATCTTTTTATCTCACCTGATGGCAAATGATGAAATGGCCGACGATGGAGCATGAAGGTCCAGTAGATATATGTTCACTATTACCTTGAAGAAAGCCAGATTGTATTTCTCAAGACATCTGATGGTAGTGTGTTCCATTCCTTCTTCGTTTTCTTTGTATAGGTGGAACCAAAACAATTAGCGCGCATTGGTAGTAAACTGACAAGACCTGGCTGGTGGTCTGCCAAAGCCCCTTGTGTGACTGTTTGGTATTATGGTTTTTCTAATTCTAAGTTGGGGAACTAAGGTCTGCACTGACGTCCCTCATTGGGGTGTATTGTGCATTATCACCCTTCTAATCTGACCCCTACCAGCCCAACTCCTTGAAGTAGCGGAGGACTCTGGGTTGATGACAGCATTGTTCCAGTCTCTCTCTTCCTTCTATCTCTAACTTCCTGTCAGTTAATGATGACAGAGAGCATGTGTTGATGAGTTCTTGCAGTCCCGTCTTCGACCTGACTTCATTTGTGGCGGTGCAGTGTATCACCACATGCTCCACAGTCTCTTGAGCCTGGAGTATTATGGTATTATTAACCATTCGTTTGTCCATTAGGCGGGGAAACGAACTGCATACCAATTGGGAAAGTTCTACAGGCATCGCTACGGTCAAAACAACAATAATCAGCAGCTCATGTCAAACTTGTATATGCAAGACGAGATCGCCATCCGGAGTACGGACAAGGAACGGGCGAAGATGACCATCCAGGTATGTTCCCATCACATGAGAATAAGTTTACTGTTGGACATTCTACGCTGAGGGAACTGTGGGATGGGCTACCTTTTGAAGTATTTCTGAGGAAACTTAACAGGACCCGCCTAAAAACCACTAGAAATGCCCCAGGTGTTGCACTTTTACTGGCTGTTCATGATCAAAGTAGACATAGACATATAATTTATTTGCCACCACAATACACACAATATAAAATAACAATTTTATCAGTCAAAGTCAAAATTCATTTTTTAGATTAAAATCGCAAGGATTACTTTGATGATAATGTTTGTAGAAACCTACTCTGATTATACCACGCAAGTATCACGTACTTGCTGAAAGTTCAAACGTATAATATTCTAAACTTTCAACCCTATGACATTTGATTTTAAGGATGTGGAAAGGAAAACACATTATTTTTTCCTAAGTACAAAGGAAAATAGGTATCACGAGGCCACTGTCATATTCATATACTAGAACCAAATACCTGAGTCTTGGTAGACTTTAGCAGATGAGGGATTTACTGCAGGAAGATATCGTGGGATCTCCAAAAACTCACACTGAACCATGAATTTGCTTATACAGGTAGCGATGGCAGCTGCCTACCCCCCAGAGCCGGAGCAGCAGTGGGACGAGAACGTTGGGAAGGTGTGGCAACCGGTGCCATATAAGGCCGTGCCCCTGTCTGAGGACTATGTAAGTAAATACTCCATGTAAAACTCACACCCAGCATCAGGTATCCTGAGCCAAGAGAACGGTTTTGTCGACGGAAAAGCTGTCAAATTTTATTTTCGTTTTACGCCTATATTTTTTTTAAGTTCATAGTGGTTTCTTCATAATTAGATCTAGTATATTTATGGTGGAAATAAGCTTTAATACATTTATTTATACAACTATGAAACAGCTAGCTATCAAAAGACCGTTGCTCAACTGATCCAGATCACTACCAGGCGGAAGCGTTCCCAAAATACTGGCCGCATTGCCACGCTGAATGGCAATGCTAATGCGTTGACCCATATTCATTATTACTTATTAAAGATTTAACCATTCAGTTTTTTAAATAGGGTTAATATTTGTATCTTTGTATTTCTTTAAATTGTCATTTTACAAACATTTTATAATATTTATTTCCAATGGTATACGAGTTTTTTCTATCTCCGTCAAAAATGCATTTCAAATCAGGCTTCCAACCCGTCTTAAATGGCAAAGTTCTTTTCAACAAAAAACTTTGATTGGTCTTACAATTCGTACATTTATTTTAATTGTTAAATATACAATGAACCTAACTGTATAATTATGTATATTCATAAATTTTGCACGCTAGAAATCACCTACTTCAAATAGCTAAATATTCAATAGTTGATTAACTCTGTCTGATACAATAATTAGTAAAATTTACTATCAGACGCAAACTTATAAACAAAGCGCCGACTTGACTAGGAGTTATTGCTTTTCTCTCTTGATCAATATTATCTAGATCTTCATTTACTCAGACACATTAGCTATTATGTTACATTATTGCGTTAACATTGTCCTTATTTATTGGGAGTTTTTTATTCAATTAAACGACGACGTAGTCTAGGAAGGCTCAATGCAACTTGGACATCTTACTAGGCTGCGGAAAGTCCGCCAACTTCCGACCTATAAGATAGCACAAGATCGTTCAAAATTGCTCTTTAGGGAAGACTCTTTAGGCCAGCCGTGGGCATAGGCCTTCTACAGGCTGTTGATGGTAAAGCGCTGATGTCTACATGTGTGTCATTCGAAATCCATTCTACTCTGGTTTCAACTATAAAGCCCATCTTTATCTATACATTGGCGATAGATTAACTTTATTATCAATTCTGAATGACGAGATCAAAGTTCAAGTTCAAAAAGTGATTCCATGATATGACATTTCATAATTACTTATGTAATAAGTTGATTGATAAATAATATTTTATCTTGTCCTTTCAGTCTGTTTTTATATTCTGTCTTTTTCACAAGAGACCAAATCAATTCATTAGCAGAATAGTTTCAAACATATTGTTAAATATATTTGGCAATAAAATACTTTTTGTTAAACCCTTTCATTGAAAGCCCACATCAGCACTGCTTCTTCCTACCGTGCGGAGTAGCACTAAGTTGAGACTGGAATATATCTTGAACGAAATCGCTCGAGGCTAATATTCACATATATTAGAGACACATTAGTTAATCTATACTAATAATAAATCTGAAGAGATTTATTGTTTTTTTTTTGTTTGAACGCACTTAACTCCATAACCATCAGTCGATTAATTTATGTTTTTGCATTTAAAAGCCCATTTCTTGAGAAATTTATAGGCTATTTAACATCACGCTAAGAGCCAAGAAAACAAGACGAAGAAATAGCGAGGACGGTCGATGCGACGCAGTGGGTTATAGTTAATCATCTGGGGTCTAGAAAATTACCTTACGCTTAGTTTTCTTTTCACGCTAACGCAAACATGGCAGCATCACATAACATTTTCACAGCTAATGTCATTTCCATACAATTGTATGATCATTTGTATGATATAAGTAGTAAATCAGTCATGTAGGTCCCATAATACAAGCTCTGTTTAGTTTGGGCCTAGATGATGCTGTGTGAAACTGTCTAGCATTATTTATTATTATTCCTTCCGCAGGCGTTTACGCCAACAGAAAGTGGTATTTATCTAGATAGACACCCTGATAGAAAATGATGTTTTCATTTCATTCCAGCTCCGCTACTATTCCAACTGCGAGAGGTACATGTCCCTGATGGAGGAGCAGAAAATAGCTGCTCTGAACGAAGAGTTCAAACCATACGATGATCTCATTCCACTGCTGATGCAGGAGACTGGCAGAAACTTCACCGAGAATCCGCTGCTGTTCGAGTCATTGTTTGATCTGCTGAAAAGTACTGTAAGTTGTGGAATCCTCATCATAAAGCTGGTCTGTTCTGACGGTGTCTTAACGCGCGAGCGCCCACAAGAACAAGACCCCTTCTGCAACCCGTCACATTCCATTTGAATGTGACGGCTTGCAGAAGGGGTCTTGCAGATGCGCCGCCACATTCAAATGGAAATATTATTACGTCTTCTGAACCATATTTTATTTATTCATGCCCAAATGTACATCAGCTTATTTCTTTCATACATGAAAGTAGCTGTAAGGAAGTACATGGACATGGACGCCCTGACAGGGGTCAGGGCGCTGCAAGTTTTTATGAAAAGCAAGTTGGGATTTTATGCTAGTAATTAATTAGATCGCAGACTAAACAAAATCAAGTTTTAAATTAATGAAGCATGTAATAAATATACAGATCAGTAGTTCTCCTTGACTGAGTGACTTTCAAAAGTGCATCAAGGTTAAATTACTGGTTTCGATAGATCAGGCCAAATAATAAGCAAACAAATCGATGACCCATGCCCTCTCTTGCCTGACGACAGTAAAAAAAAAGATTTTAGCCTTTAGTGTCTTGTTGCGATCAAATATTAAAGAACCAACATTGATGTCAAGCCATTTAGATGAAGACATACATATACCAGATAATCAAACAAACACAAACACGAACCAACAACTTCGTAAGTGAAAATAAGACTTCAAATAAAAAAACCAGACAAGTGCGAGTCGGACTCGCGCATCGAGGCTTTCGTACAACCTTGTATGTTTACTAAAATAATTACTCAAATTCATAAACTATGAACACCGTACATTGCTCTAACGAAAATATATGTCGGATTGAAAGGCAACTTCGTAGTTGATGAAAATTTCGCGCATACATCGATATACGGGTACATCACGATCAATTCTCCAACTGCAGCATTAAATATAAGTTATAATCGCAAAACAAAAATATTGCCTATATATGATAAAACTACAAATGAACGATTTTCAGATATTCTATTTCCTTTGTGTAACCTTGCTTCTTGCCAAATATCATAAGCCTAGTTAAATGGGAAATACCCTATAATATTAAATTTTTGGTTTTGATTTATTTTTTCCAAAGTGTCCAAATACAAAGCAGAAATAGCTGTATTTTTTTTTAACTTAGAAGCTTTATTTAAAGCTGCAAGGGACCGTACTTGATATTAATTTCAACTTCAGCCGTGTTGGCCTAGTGGGCTATACCCCGATTTCTGATCCGGAGTTTGTGGGATTTTTCTACTCGAAAAATTTATGTGCGCATTAACACGTGCTCAAAACGATATAGGAAAACATCGTGAGGAAACCGGCATGCCCTAGAACCGAAAATTCGAAGGCATATGCCAACAGTTAGTGTTCCAATAAGCGGCGATGGGCTTGCAAACTGTCACGTGGAATGCTAACTTGCAAAACGCGGGTATGTACCAAATGTAATGTTTGGACGTGCCTTTGACTACCTCCTACTTGTTATCCTCAAAAATCTACTCACTGAGTATGTATCTGAGGATGTCCACCATGGGGAAGAATGTCGTGAGCGTGTTTGTTTGTTTTTATTATTTTCAACTTGATTCCTGAGAAATAAACAGATAGCAGCGGACAACGAAGTGATACTATAAGGTTTCCTTTTTTCCTTTTGAGGTATGGAATCCTAAAAAGGATCTTATGTTTTATTTTTGAGTTTATTAAGCGATATCTTCGGCAATTGTAAAAAGATTGGTAGGGTCTCATAAATTTTAATAAAAAACACCACCCCTTAAGGGTGAAAAAATAGGAGATGACATTTCGTAAGGTACTTTTGATCAATATCCCGTTATTTTAAGTCAGTTTTTATATTTTCCTGAAAAACAATACTTGTGTTAGTACACTCCACATTCAATTCTAACCTCTGTTGAAATCTATAGTCTTTCATCTTATTTCAGCTAAGCCTTGGACTAGAAATCCCAGCGTGGACCAAACCGCTGCTACCCAGATTAAGCGAAGCAGCAAGACTGGCTTACCTTCTCTACTTCCGGAATGATGAGATGAAAAAGATTGGTGGTGGTAAGTTAACAGACACAACGACAACTCAATCTGATGTCCTTAAAACAGGTGCGATCATGGTGGCGCTGGCGAGGGCGAGGGCGTTTAATACATTCACGTGATCTTTGACATCCATTTTCCTTTGATTGCCAACGCCACTGTTTGCCTCGGCCTTTAGATTCTTAGATCCTTGTAATTTTATTAAAAACTGACTTTGGTTTACAATTTCATAGGCGCGAAGAATGTCATGAACCCCTTTCACCATCTCAAAGGGTTATTAGGGTCGCCAAAACCTAACATGTCCCCTTGTTACATTAGCTTCTTCAAAACACTCCTGTGACACCGATATTCCCTCTAAAAGTTGGTTCAAAATTACTAACAGTATCATACTAGGAAGCATAAACAGCATTACTAACAGTATCATACTATGCAGTATATGGTAGGTATATAAGGAGCGCAAGGATGACACGCAAAATCGTGAAGCGTTCCACATTTTAAGTATTTTGTACGTATTTATTTGCAGAGTCCCACTGAATTTCGACAGTATTTAGACACGTCGCTAATTTTGAAAAAACAAAAAGAAATGATATAAATAATAATAAATAATGCTGGACATTTTTCACACAGCATCATCTAGCCCCAAACTAAGCAGAGCTTGTATTATGGGAACTACATGACTGATATACTACATAAATGCTTTTTTTTTTTGTAAATACATACATATTATACATAGAAAACATCCAGACCCGAGACAAACATTACAAACATTTGTCCCGTAGCGGGAATCGAACCCGCAACCTTCTGCGTCTCAGGCGGGCCTTCGCAGTAGGGTCTGTCTCGGTAGTGGTCTTTCGAAGGTGTGTTTTGTCGAACTATGTTTTTTTGAAGTTAGCGACGTGTCGAAATAACAAACTGTCGAAATTCAGTGGGACACTCATTTTTTTTAGCAACTTTTATACACCGCCTAACTGTGAGATGTTTCGTACTAACCTATTTAATAGACTCATACTAATGTAAGAGAATGTCCTAGAACCTGAAATTCGAAGATTGCTTTTCACTTCTAAGCTTGGTTTTTTGCATAGCCTACAAATAGCGTTCTCTTTCCCTTTTGTTTTAGATGTCAGACAAGGAGAGTTAACTTTTCTCAGATGTAATACTGAGCCTTGTCATCATTCTGAACTATATTCTAAGCTTTTACTTCATATCTTTCCAGGAGTCCTCCTCAACGACTTCATCAAAGCAGCAGACGACATCATATCAGGAAAGCCAGTCTCCCAACATCTTCGTCTCTTCTCCGCCCATGACTTCAACGTGGGAGCTCTCATGATGGTCTCCAAAGTAATAAGTGACAACAGCATTCCGGAGTACGGGTCTTCGTTTGCTTTGGAACTGTATAAATCGAAGAGTGGGAAATATAGTGTGATGGTAAGAGTTTTTCCGAAGACATCAGAAACTGGTAGATAATTCTGGACGGCACTTTTCAAGTTGTGCATTTTTTTTTTTAATTTTCATTAAGGACTAATGGTATTCATAAAAATGACCATTTATATAGAACATGTTAGTTAAATTTGCTATTCCATTCGTCGGAAGGCACTTTAGGCAGTTCTGATCATTATCAGATGCAGCCTCTAGCTACTAGCTCATGAAAACTTACCTACAGCATGACAGCATTATTTGGACAGGTTATTTGCTGTATACAGATGCTTTCATTATGACCATCAGCTCACCATCATTCTTCATCTTCCACAGCCGGTCTACCTCCGAGCAGCTGGCAGATCCGCCCCCCAGGAGCTCCGTATCCTCGGATGTGAGCACTCACGATGTGACTATGCCACGTTCCGAGAGCTCACCAAGGAATACCTATTGCCCGAAAGTGACTTCTATAAGATCTGCGACATCAGAACTGAGTTGTGAACTTGTGATGAAGCTATATGTTTATGGGTGTGATGAAAGTATTAATGTTACCATATAGCTAAGATTTAAGGCTCCTGTAATTTGTAAAACATGATAAGGATTCCATTGGACCAGGGGGTTCTAGACAAATACCTCAGTTTTCCTTTCACGCTAACCTAAATTTGTCAAGACAAAACTTCACGTGACATCTCAACAGCGATTCCGTGCAATACAACCTTCTGCAGGTGTTAATGCCAACAACTGGTTGGTGTCTACACTAGCCTACAACATCATATACATAGTCCTGACCCCCATGGATTCCTTGACATTTCCACCACGACACTCGAAATCTAATATCTGTAAATATTATCCATCAGCAAGAATTGAAACGTATCGCCTCCTGGGTTTCGGCTATTCCGATATTCACCTGGGTGACCCCGGGTCAGAACACCTTAGTGTGCAAAGAGGAATTTCCATTCTGGACACCCAGGGATCAAGGGTTTCCGTTCTAGTCCTTTCCTGGCTTGTTTCTGGTATTACTCGGCCAAAAACTTAAGCCACTTAAGCAATCGTTGCTTAAGTGGCTTAAGCTGCTGATATGGTCATACTGCGCCAAGTTATCCTGTCCTTGCTAGCCCAGAAAAGTGACCTGGCAGCACTTTTCTGGGCGCACCAGCACCAGCAGGCTTAGCGTGGCGGTCCAAAATGTAAAAGCACGTAAAGACGTCCAACTGAAGCGAACTATCTATTTCAACCGCCAAGCAGTAATGCTCGCATTAATGTGTTCTGCTTAGACAGGTCGCCGTTAAAATTACATGATATGACTTTTCTACTTGGTCTTTAGGGCCAGAAACGGCAATTGCCCTCCCCTGAAATGTCTACGGAAGAAACATCAAATATTTCTGTCTCTCTTTTTTGTCTGACCGAAAGGAGAGACGAAAGTAATTTATATCTATTCTTCCGGAGACAAAGCTTCTATCTTGGTGCCTATGCTAAGCCAGCTGGTGTTGCAAATGTCCATGTTATTTTCGTCCAACTTACACGAAATCGATCGATCCAAGAGCCTATAAATAGGTAACTTAATGTTGCCATTAGTTTTAAGTAAATAAATGTCTTCTAGACTACATTAATAAAACACTGTCTGTGATAATGAATAAATCTACTTACAATCATATTTCCAATTATGTTTTTCATGAGAATTATTAAAAAAGAGTTACCAACTCAAAAAAGAGTTAAAGTGTCTTGTTTTTACTCGACTAACGTTTTAGGTTATATCTTGTTTGATATACCAAAAATATACAAATAAAACAGATCATTATGAAACGGCAGCGTCCCTAGATGATGTCTGCTTTGCCACGTTGAATGGTAATGCTAATGCGTTGACCCAGATAAGAACAAGCTCTCAGGTCACGCGTCGCAATTATTTGTATAAGCAACTAGTTATTTACGTCTTATCTTTACCAACGAAGATAAACTTTGCATGAATGAATTATAATGAGTACATTACGTATTTTACTTCTGCGGATGTTTCTTTGTTAGTTTAGGACTTTCTTAAGGTCACCGTCCGCGACCACGCTCGACAGTCGTTATACGGGAACTAAAGAATAGTATATTTAGCTTTATTAGTAGTTTTTTTTTCTGCCTATTTTGTATAATAAAGGATACAAAATTGGCAGGATAATAGTAAAGTATCTGGTTAACTCAGTCGTAATAATATCCTAAAATACAAAATATATCACAACTCTGAGAGCGATCTTGAGGGTGGAAAAAATGTTAATCTATACTTATAAAATCGTTTGTCCTGACTGACTGACTGATCGATCAACGCACAACCAAACCTACTAAGACTAGAAAGCATAGTTTGAAACATATTTATTTTATAACGTAAATATATTTAAGCTTATAAAGGATTTTTAGAAATTTCCACTTTAAGGGAGGGAAATGGGGAGGGTGTGAACTTTGTATGAAAGTCTTTGTTCTTTTCAAGCTTTTTAGATTTACACATCTTAAGGGGGAAATGAAGGTGAAAGTTTGTATAGGAGTATCGGTTTTTTCAAAGGTAGGAACTTGTAAATTGGAATTGTAGCTACTTATCATAAATACATATTAACGTGTGTTAGGCTTTTTGGATTTAGACATTTTAGGGGGGAAATGGGAGGAAAATTGTGTGTGGGATGGGAGTATGGGTTTGTTTATAACACGACTCCACGCATGCAAATCCGCTGCCAACAGCTAGTATCACATAAACTTCACCTACGCACGCAACACGTTAGTCAGGTCAGCCATAAATAAAAATAAAAGTCGTCCCTGTAACGCATCACGTTTTTATATATAGCCAAAGCATTTTAGGGAAAATATTACGATAAAAAGTCTTAATTTCAACACATTCAAGCCCTGGTTTGAAAAGGGTCCATACCAGGTACCTAGGAACGGGGTATGTGGCTTACAAATTAAAACAAATGCAAAGGGTAATGATACACCCTTATCTAAATAAGGTTGGTTTAGATGGTGATACATTAATTTGTTTTATCATTTTTACGAGTTCCTACAATAATGTAATAGCTTGAAACCTCTTTGGAGCGGCGGGTATCAGCCAGGTGGCACGCAGTCCAACATCTCTAGATACTTCAACTTTTGTGGCAAACCCTAACTTTTGGTTAGGGTTGCCACAATTATGCTAATGTCGTGTCAACAAGATTTAAAAAAATAAGGCGATGGAGAGGATTTTACCGAAATTTGGCCGGTTTAAAATAAAGGGAGACTCGAACAGGTTTTTAAATAACTTTTTACTTTTTTAACCTACTTGGAATTTGACAGAATGACATTGGCATGTGGTGATACTGCTCGCGGGATCTGAGGTTATATATTATCTGTGAAATAGCCCTGGAGAGCGGGAATCTTTTTAAGATTGTAGAAAATGGAACAACAATGGAAAATTTAATAAAATTTTAGTTTATTCGATCTGAATTCTAAAAAGGGTTGGTTTGTTTTTTTTATTGAAGGATTTTGTCGCTGTCGACCTCGTCAACCAAAAACAAATCAACAGAAACCAAAAACAAAAATTAAAACTTATCTTAAGGTATGTCTACCAACTTAGACAACCAATTAGCTTCTGATGCCGGACAGGCTAAAATATGATTAACGAGGCCATTGTGTGTTGTCCTGTTCCTACCGAGGTTCCTACTATGATTTCCTAAATGTCTCATTCCGAACACACTCCATCAAAATGTGTTTTTCATCTTCAATTGTAAAAATTTCCCGCAATCGGTTTGGCGACGGAACTGTTTTACATCAAGAATGCAAACTTGTTTGAAGGAATGTGACCCGAGCGGAAGCGTTTTATAAAACTAATAATGTATAAATACCCAACTGACACGTAACATAGTCCTGACTAGGAGTCCGTGTCGTGAGTATCAGGAACTACGAGTACAGTGGTTCCACAACACCCAGACTCGGAACCAATATCTGCAGAACATACAAACATTAGTCCCGCTGCGGGAATCGAGCCTGTTTCGGCGTCACAGCGAACATAGAACCTCCTCCTTTTTTGAGGTTAAAAATAGATTGACACCACGACAAAGATGTGTTTGTCTGATTGTATTTGCTATTTTTTGCAAGATTTCAAGGACTCGTACACGTCACTAGAGGGCGCTGTAATTGGAAACACAATGACGGGATTTTTTTAAAACTTGATTACCACACTGTTTATTCTGGCTAACCTATGCTAAAGCTATGTAAGTAGGTAATGCTAAAGTTTACAGAGGCCATAAAGGTCTCCTGGTTTCCCATTACCAATCCCTCAATGCACCAAGTCCAAACAGAGTTTTAGAACAAACATGCCCCTGATAAAACTATCATAGCACTCAGATAAGTGCTATTATAATTTTATCAGGGACAAGTTTTTTTTTTAAATCTTTATTTATTAAAGATGGTTTAATCATAATTGATTATATCACCCTCGAAATGACGCTTACATTAATTTTACTACCTACTTTAACAATTAGGGACAAGTTACAAAATACTATTTCATGGGTAGGTTTATAAATCATATAGTTCACACAAAAAATAAACATTGTTTTGAAAACAAAACAACTGAGAAGAATTATACAAGAAATACATAAATTACAAACGTTCTTGATGCTTTCCAGAAAGGTTGGTGGGAACTAAGAAGGAATTGGGGAGACCTTTACCCAGCGGTGGGAAAGTACCTACATAAAAAATACAAATATTAAAATCTCTTGGCAGGTAATTGTACTATCCATGCGAAAAATAAAGCAAGATAATATTTAATATGAGTCTAAATAAGGGTAAGCCAAATTATGGCGGAAACGGAAAACTTATAGTTTCGTCATGTCTGTCTGTCTGTCTGTGACTGTCCGTCTGTGTGTCACTCCCTGATTTGTCGCTCAGTTTAAAGCAAATCGAGATTAAAATTGGTATATACTTATTTCATGAAACAAAAACAAAATAAAGTAATATTTTCGAGCGCTTTTTATATGTGTAAAGTAAGTTTTTTTCATTGTACAATATCGTGGTGCAATGAAAAAAAACATGATTAAGTCACTTAAAATAAGATTTCCTGAACCTGAAAACAAGATGTGCTGTGTGGTCGCGGACAGTCTTGATGGTAAAGATTTAGTGATTGCTTGCTAATTTGTATAAATGTCTGTAACCATTTAAATCCAAAACTGCTTATCGGATTGTAGTACGTTTTATTGAAGTCAATGATGGTTCTTGGAAATTTTTTATCACTATAAGTTACTAGGGGAGGCTGCAATCGATAATACGTCGGGGGTAATAAAATTGAGCAAAAATTAACTCGTAGGAGGTACTTCGGTTTTATCTACTACCTATTTACGAGTTGGTTATACCTTAAACAAGTATTTTTTAACACAGGTATTTCACTCTTAATAATACTAAAAAAAATCATAAAAAAGCAGGCTTTTATAAACTTTACGGTTATTGGTATTAAATGATAAACGGAATCGTTTTCCGATAATTCAATGTGAAAACAGATATTTTCCCACTTTGCTTTAGTCATACTAGTATCTTACTTTTTATACATTTTTTTTTTTTTACTTTGTCCTTGAGGCAATCGAGGTCTGAGCTGAAAATCAGCTTTGCGGTTATGGAGCGCTGGACGTATATACCTCCTAGACTGTGTAGTTTTAATTTAATAATACGTATCTACTCTACATAATCATACATTTTTTTGTTTTTTTTTTTAATACAATAAGTCATAATACAAATGAAACAGCTACCGAAATACAGTTGCAAATGATAGAACGTAGTATAGTATTATAATACCTGTGACATAGGTCGATCCAGGTCACTACCAGACGCGTTCCCAAAATGCTGGCTGCGTTGCCACGCTGGATGGCAATGCTAATGCGTTAACTCAGATAAGAGCCAGGGCCCATATTCGCTATGTCGCTAATAACGATTGAAATCATAACGTACTTAAAACTTAAACGTGGTTTTTAAACGCGCCAGGAAACAGCTCAAAACAGTGCCAGTTCAAAACAAGGACGTAACGCACCTAATAGCGTTTATAAAATTTTACATAGTTTATGCTTAACCCTGTTTTGAGTTGCGACTGTTCGTATGTATAAGTATTTATATAACTGTTGTATTTGATTGTATATAAACATATAAATTCATAAAATAGGTATAATTATGTTATTATGTAGACTGTAGTATATTTTTTTGTAGTAATATTATTTATGGTAATTTACATAAGTTATTAAGCACACCAAAATTACATATAATTCACTCCATACAAAGGTTGTCTGTAAGAATCGCTTTTAAGCGATAAGGCCGCCCATTGTACCTTTGTCTTAATGTGTTATTGTTTATATCATAAGTTTTACAATAAAGTAAGTATTTAAATTCATTCATTCAATGTGTCACAAAAATTCCGAATCAGTTGGACTTGAACCCGCCTCTTCGCCTCTAATCAGCAATGCGCTGGCCAATTACGCCACGAATCGAGTGCACTGAATCTGAATGTATTGGGCAATTTCTATTCAGCTGATGGGTGCTATCTGCAGGTGTCTCATTCGGATACACCCAGCGACCAATCAGAGAATCGGGCTGACATGACATGACGGCAGAGGGAAAAAAACGGAGATGGAAGCGGCGCGCGCGCGATTTGATAAGCGGGATTTTCCACAGTTCTAACTGAGTATTCTCACTCTTTGTGAATCCAACCAACGTGAGTTTGTGATCTGAGGCGCGTATCTTGGTAATAAGAACAAACTGATTGTGTGGATAAAAGTTAATGGATAGAACTGTGTTTCATGGAAATGCTTAACCTACCACTAGTTCTTCCAAACGATTTTTTCCTTTGCCGTTTTGAAAACTTGTTAATATAAATTTTAGAATCCATTGGTGCACGACCAGGTTTTAAACCACGATCTCCGAATCAGAGTTTGAGGTACCGCTCACTAGGCCAACACACATCTTTGTCTGCCTTCACATTATCAAACTTAATAAGACGTGTGCGATAACAAATCTTTATAGATTTAATAATTGAAAGCAATGGAAATAATTTTGAAATTGAAAATACGCCTATATTTTTTCCAATGTTTCGTAGATTATAAACTCAACGAATAAAATATTCTAGGTACCTACTTCTCTGAGTGAATAAATTACAATCATAATGGATCCTTCGCTATTTAGAAACTATCCGATTTAGTGAGAAAAAAGCATAAATTACGCAAAAAATCTACATTTTGGTAGCGGCTAAATTGGGGTCCAAGTCTCTTGGGTGAGCCTCTATTAGGTCGAGATTTTGTATATAAGCAGAGCGAATACAATTAGGAGAATAAATTTGTAATGTGGTCGAGGCCGCCTGGGAAGTAAGAACCGATTCCGAATCATAACCCTTTTCCACGACTCCAATGGCCCAGCGGGTGAGTAGCTGAGACGCAGATGTACGGGTTCGATTCCCGGTGTGGGACAAATGTTTGCTTGTTCATTTGTTTTGGGTCTGGGTGTTGTGGTACCACGGTACTCGTAGTACCGTGCCCACGATTTAGGGAATCCTAGTGTGGGAGTAGGAATATGTTTGTGTTTTTAGGGTGTTTTCCACTAGAAGCGAGCTGCAAGAAATGAGTGCACGAGCGTAGAGAGTCTAGACAAATACCACGTTCTGTTGACGTTAACGCCTGCGGAAAGATTGAATTGTATGGAAATGACATTAGCTTTCGAAATGTCTCTTGACAGCTGCCACGTGTTATTTGTCTAGACCATGTTGATACCTCACGCTTTTTTTTCATTTCACGCTTTCATACATGTCACGTGACAGCTGCCAAGTTTTACCTTGCCGAATTTGCGTTAGCGGAACGGAAAAATAGGCGTGAGGTGTTTGTCTAGACCCCTGGTCAAAAAGGGTATTACAACACTTACCCATCATCATCAGCCGGAAAATCGGTAACAAAAGGCTACCATGTAGGCTTGTTCATCATTTTTGCCTGACTGACTGATCGAAACAGAATTGACAGAAGCAACTACACATCGAATAGATAGTTAGAAAATACCAAATAAGCTTAAATAAATAGTACAAACTTTGACATTGTTGTACAATGGGCGGTATTATCGCTAATTAGCTAATTAGCGATCTCTATCAGACAACCTTTGGATGGAACGGACTGTACGATATATTACAGGGTTTGTAAGTGGTGTACCACATACTATTAAAAACACTATATTATTAAATTACCTACATAATTAATAACTTACTACACATCATAAAACCTACATACTAGCATTAACTATTCTACTTAAGTAAGCCAGAAACAGGCAACAGTTAGCGAATCGAGGATAAGTAGTGTTCCATGACTAAGGATTTAAAAATAGGTAGTGATTTCGCACGTCTGATACTAACTATAGTAGTGTAGTACTAATTTTAAGCGAAAGCACGGGGGTCAGCATCTTCGTTACAAAGATGTGTTCAAGAGGATGAAAACCGTCTCGAAGAACTTGACGCGAAACGGCAAACAAGAAAAGAAAGACGTAAGGTCTCATACACTTGCACCTTAAACTCTGTGGGCCAGCTTTGTTGCGAGACCTGTGATATTTAGGCTCATCACGAAAAAAAAACATATACTAATTTTAGAATAAATAATGCTGGACGTTTTTCACACGGCATTATCTAGCCCTAGTGTTATGGGAACATGACTGATATACTACTTTACTTATATAGATTTGTTTTTGTAAATACATACTTATTATAGATAGAAAACACCCAGACCCGAGACAAATATTAGCACATGCAAAAAATTGTCCCGCGACGAGAATCGAACCCGCAACCTTCTGCGTCTCAGGCGGGCCTTCCCCCACTGCGCCACAGACTGATACCACGTACGTTACTATTCTCCTGCTGACGTTTCGTTGACCGTTTAGAGTTCCTTCCTCATGAGCACCGTTCGCGACTACCCTCGACGGCCGTGAGACGGGAACTACGTGGTACAGTCGTAATAATATTCTAAAATGATACCACGATAATTTCAATTCTAGTATTATTTCTATATATGTGACTACATCAACGCGTGCTATGATATTCGATAGGCAATATTAAATAAATAAATAATGCTGGACATTTCCACATAGCATCATCTAGCCCCAAAGTAAGCAGAGCTTGTGTTATGGGAACTACATGACCGATATACTACTTTATATAGTAAATACATCCATATTATACATAGAAAACACCCGAGACAAATGTATGCAGATCAAGCAAACATTAGTCCCGCAGCGGTAATCGAAACCGAAACCTTCTGCGTTTCAGGCGGACCTTCGCCCACTGCGCCACAGAGGTCGTCAAAAATTGTCCATAGTGTTTGAAAATATTCAAACACTATGGACACACCCTTAGCGAAACGATCATAATCAATCAATGTGCTTACAATTGGTGGAAATAAATAAGATGCGTGTGTTCTTTAGGGCTGAGTTCTTTGGTAATTTTCGTTACTTTTCCATAATATTATTCACACAATTGTTTGCCATCCAACTTAGCTAGAGCGCAACAAAAGGCATGATTTATTTTCTACGAGGCTTTTTCTAGGTATTTTATAGGCATGCGATTTATATAAACATTTTCTAAACATCGTCAGAAATATATACTTATATAACGGCAAAATTTAGGCAGCATGTCCGATTCTTATCAAAACTTTAGCGAGAACATGGAAAAGGGTGTTTAGACAAATACCACTTTCTGTATGGAAATTACTGTCACGTGACTGCTGTCTTTTAGTTTTACCTTGACAAATTTGCGTTATCGTGAAAGGAAAAATAAGCGTGAGGTATTTGTCTAGACACCCAGGATATAACAGTCGCGAAATTGCCAAAATATCGATGAGACGAAGATATCTACTAATATTATAAATATAGCATACGATACTTACTTTTTATGCCATGGGCAGAAGCAAGTGTTCCATAAGACATAATTTTAACTCTGTTAACTGGCCGAATCGGAAAAATAGACACTTTTCCATTTGATTTTCTTCAGGCATCATTTATCAGCAGTTTGTCTTCGTAAGTTTATTTAGTCTTTGATACGGGCCGCCTTGATATGATGTCATATTGGGGCGAGTTAGTAAGGGTGCATCAGAAATAAATATATTTCTGGACAAATAAATAATGCTGGACATTTTTTCACACAACGTCATCTAGCCCCAAACAAAGCATAGCTTGTACTATGGGAACTACATAACTGATATAATACTTATATACTTTTGTTTTGTAAATACCTACTATCATTTCATTTATTCATAAGATTTCGTTTATACTATATTTTTTTTTGTCAATCAGCCATTTTGTCAAATTAAGTTTAAAACTAGTTAATAATGTGATTTCTTTCAAAATGACCGGAATTTTATTATAAATTTTAATTGCCATCATAAAGCTGTTATTAGAAGATAATGTCAATCTCGTTTGTGGTTTGAATAATTTATTTTTATATATAAATCGGACGCTATAACTACTCATTGGATTTGCAAATTGAAAAAGAGATTTTATTCTTAAAAACAAACACGCTTATATTTAGTATATATGCCAGTCAATGTTAATATCTTCAATTGCCTAAAATAAGGCATGCACGAAGCATGTACATAGAAAATACCAAGACCCGAGACAAATATTTGCAGATTATACAAACATTTGTCCCGCGGCGGCAATCGAACCCTCAACCTTCTGCGTCTCAACCAGACCTTTTACCCACTGCGCCACAGAGGTCGTAAATTAATTAATAACGCTGGACATTTTTCACACATTTTTCATCTAGCCCCAAACTAAGCAGGGCTATTGTTATGGAAACTAAATGAGTGATATACTACACCTTAATTAGTGGTGTACCAGTGGCCTTCACGCACTGCGCCACAGAGGTGGTATTTTTAGTATTGGTTCGCCTTGAACCTCGGGATCTACATCCACATCCCCTTGAAAAGCCCAATAGATCTCTAGATCATACTTCGTGCGTGCAACACGAATTAGCCTTTTTATCCGACTGTCCAAAAGGAGAGTAATGTCTTTCGGGTGTATGTACAAGTTCCTTTAGAAGTTTAGATAATTAAAGTGATTCTTCTTGATCAGGAGAGTGATATAGAATAAAAAAAATATCAAGAAATTAATCTTTTAATATTTCTTGATGATATTAGCTGTGTCATGGCCGCTCTCGCTATTACTTCGTTTGCTCGGTTTCTAAGGCCGTAGCGTGATGTTAAATAGTCTTATAATCTTCCTCAAGAATTGGGCTAAGAAAAGCATTTTTTTTTCAAATCCGACTGTTAGTTCCAGAGATTAGCGAATTCAAACAGAAAAACAAACAAATCTTCTGTTTTATGATAAGTGTAGATTGCTTATGATAATAGAACCACGCTTTAGAAGCTGAGGTCTGGTTCCTTTGTTGTTAAACTGATTACTTGTTACTTTGAAAGTCTCAGATGTCCTGCTATACCATTGAAATCCCGACATTATTATTCCGACAGCTTATTACAGTTAATTAACAATTTGGCTCATAATATTATCTCAAAAGCAACAAAGTCCGAAACTTAAGACAATAACATAATTAAAACTTACTCAAAGCTACAAATAGCAATTACCTATCTCTAGCTCAAGGTTTGCTGGAAGAAAACTCTGTTTAGGGTTAAGCTCGCCTTTGTACATGTCGTTTAATTCTGACTTTTGTAAGTGTTTATTTGTGTGTATAATAAATATTAATAATAATAATAATAAAATGAACAATTTGAGCCCTTTAATATGAAACTCCACTTGATCTGATATTAATTTGTTTTTCAACATATCAACAAACCTCTGGCGGATTTTGCTCATCTAATAATAACACTTTATATAAGCATTACCACGAACCACCGTTCGTGGTTCGTGGTAATACGTAATGCATTTACAAATGCCAATTCCAACCTGGTTGATTTATTTCGTTCTGTCTAGACAAATACCTCACGCTTACTTTTCCTTCCACGCTAACGCAAATTTGACAAGGTTAAACTTGGCAGCTGTCATGTGAAATTTCCACAGCTTATGTCATTTTCATGCAATGCAATATTTCGGATGGTATTTGTCAAGACTCAGTATTTCTTCTGTAACAGTGTTTCAATTTAGCTCTGTTATCGAAGCCACAATGTCTATTTCCAAGAATTAAGTAGGTATCTTCTGTCAGATATTTTTGGAAATTCGATAAGGTTAGCGATAAGACCGATATTCAATACCCTTGCGGTTACAAACTTGAAGAAAAGATAAAATGTTTTCTCGAATCTGTTGATTTTAGTATATCCCCATAATTATATTTCATGACTTCTGAGATGAGACAGAAGAGCTCTTTCGTTTGAAAATGGTTTTGAAAGTTAATAATTGAATAAATACCTACCTACCTACCCTAGTCTAGTAAATGGACTATCTACTGATTTACTCGATAATATCACTCGAAAAACTTCAAACTCAAATCTTATTCTATAGAATAAGATTCTATAGATTTATAGGAATAGGATGGGTTCTTTTCTAGACAAGCTATAGCTAAATAAATGCACTTAGGTACCTAGTTTTACAGATGTATGTTGGTGTATCTACCTACATCTATGTCACGTACACTAACTACTAATCCCTACATACCTACTACAACGATGTAGTATCAAAATTAGTGGATTTGTGTATTATAATTATTTTAGTCAAGTTTTAATTTGTTAAAATTTGAAGAAAAAAAATCAATTAAAGTCATAAATGTCGCATCATTGGAAATGATATGATCTGTCAAGATTCGAGATTACGTAGGTAGATAAAGAAAGAATTGATTTAATAGCTAGCCTAGGTATTTAAGAACAATAATATGTCACATAAGTAATTACCTACCTACGTAGATTGAGCTAAATTAATTTGTAAGTAGGTACATATTACACAATGGATAATATTAACACCAACCTTAGCATTAAATAAGGTTTAAATAATTGTTAACTTTCCAAATCCGAATAATTCATTTATGAATTTGTCAGCTGTCGGCTCAAGTTGTACAAAATATCTTTTAACAAAAAACGATGCACAAAAAGCAAATAGGTAACGCAGGTAGTGGCCCCTTCTAAAACGAGTGGAGTGAAGTTAGCCGCGCTTTCTGCCAAGCACCTTTGCTTCATTCTACTTTAGGCGTGTGTAACAACAAAAAGCAAAACTCCGTGACTTTTACATAAACAGTAACCTTTATTGACATTCAAAACTAACTTTAAACACGCACAGAACCTTTATTTAAACAACTGAACCCCAAACAAATGTGTGTCCAAGCAAAAGTGAATCGACGCTGTTTATAGTGGCGAGTGTACTACAACCTTGCTAAGTTAAGAAGCGCAACAGTTTGTTTCGCGCCTTCGGCCGCGTGGGTTATATTTCATTCCGTCAGCTTATACTTCTACGTCAATTTCGGGCAGTCACACTTTGAGTTTTGCGGTGTCTCCGCGTCTCGTTCGTGTATCTCCTCGGAAACTTTTGAATAGAATCGAAAATTAATGCAAAAAGTGCCGGATTCGTTCAGAAAAACCTAAATATCGCGACTAAAGTGGTATTTTTGAGTGTTGAAGTGTGTTTGTTTCAGTTTTCTTGTGTTTCTGAGTGCATTCTCTTGAGTCTTTGGCGGGTGATTCATCTCTGAGACTCCGAGTAACAAGAAATTGTTGTCTCGCTGTGTTGCTCATAATATAATGTGGTCTCAGTGAAGTGTTTTTTTTTTTTGGATTTCCTACAATGGACACCGCTATCAGGACATTCTAGCAAAAGGTGAGTTTGCATGGTTTTTAAGGAATATTTTGTACAAAACCTAACTATTTACTTACCTTACCTAGGTACCTTAGTAGTAAGTTAGTGACTAGGTGGGTACCTACTTAGCTATGTAAGCAAATAGGTATAGCTGTTTGCCTTTGCCCTTTGACCTCCATATTACAAGGACGTAGCCCTTTCTTGTTCCTGTATATTGTATTGACTCTTACCTAGGCACCTACCTAACGAACTCATATACCTACTTACCACAGTCGGTCCCGCATGTTACTTATTACCTAAGTATGTAATTATGTAGGTATATTGTACATAACATGCTCGTAGTATAGGTATCCATTGTATGTAGTACACCACTTAAAATAACTCTCGGTTTTTAGAAATGGTAACGTTAAGAGTTCAAATATTTTAGAGCCAACCAAGATGAATCTTCAAATGTAACTCAATTTTGGATGATATGCTCTACAGATTCCAAAATTACTTGAGGTATAAGAATCGAAAATGATAATCTATCTTTGACGCTGACTGTACCTACTTATCAAAGCTGAAATATTATCTGGTGTGCAATATAGTATTTTCTATATTCTATAATATGTATTTAGCCAGTTATACTCTGTGAGGGGTGTCTCAACTGGTGCACTGATGGTTCCAAAATGGAGCTTGATGTAGTCTGTGGAGTCTATGAAGAGCGACCCAAGTTCAAAAGAAGAATACACTTGGAAACCACGCCTCTATCTTCCAAGCAGAGGTGTACGCCATCTTACAATGAGCGGAAGCCAATCTGAAAATACGCAACACCACACTATTTACATCAACTCTGACAGTCAGGCGGCTCTTCTGGCTCTGGATTCGAAGGTCACGTCCAGGCTAGTTGAAGACTGTCTGTCACGACTGAACACTCTGGGCTCGAGGAACAGAGTTGTGTTAAGATGGGTATCGAGACACGCAGGGATCGTAGGTAACGAGTCTGCTGACGATCTTGCGCGTGCAGGGGCTAACGGGACACAAATAGGCCGAGAGCCGTTTTGTGGCATTCCAAAAAGTCTAGCACAAAGAACCCTTCTGAACTCATGCTTTGATCGACCAATTGGAGAAACTCTCCGGGCATGGACCATTCCAAATCACTGATCAAAGCCTTTAACAAACGGTATACCAACCAAATCTTAGCGCTAAACAGAAACCACCTTCGCACTATGGTTAGAGCCTTGACTGGACACTGTCGCCCTAACAAGCACATGTTCAAATTAAGGCTGTTACACACAAACCTGCAGACTCTGCAATGAGGCGGACGAATCGTCCCTTCATCTGTTAGGAGAGTTTGGACCACAGATACATAAGCGTAGCCTTCATCTAGGCAAATTCCCAGCCCTGATGAACTAAAACTCATCACACCCAAAAAGATCCTGCAGTTTCTAACAGCTGCAGGGCTGAGCGGTGAACTTTGAACGCCCCTTGAGCAGGGAAGAAAAGATAGTGGCGATCACAATATGCTTGTGACGGCCGCATTGATACTAAAGCCACAAAAAGCAAATAAAAAAAAATACTGACTGGTACTATATAATGCTTTTGGCGATAAGACCGCCTATTGTAGCTTTTATGTTTATGAATCCCGGTGTTTTTGTATTTGGTGTGAAATCAAGTGTTTATCTATCTAAATAATGTATATATAATATGTATATACATAATATTATACTTAGAAAACACCCGAGACATATATTTGCAGGAAATACAAACATTTGTACCGCCGCGTGATATTGGGTGTGATAAGAATATCCCTAAAAATATAGAATGTTTAATTTGTATTTCATGTCAATTCTTCATATTGACGTCTTTATATCTTTAATGTTAAGCAATAACACCGTAATTCCGTTTTAAATAGTTCTGTAAATCCTAAGGTTGTCTGGAAAAAATAGTATGCAGCTATAAATAATAATGCTGGACATTTTCACACAGCATCATCTAGCCCCAAACTAAGCCGAGCTTGTATTATGGGAACTACATGACTGATATATAAACTATTTTAATATTTTACTCAAAAACGTAATGTTGTTGAAGTATTCAGTGAGCAGTGACCAAGCTTAAAAAAAACAGGCCACATTCTCCTTGCTTTGTACAAAACGTGTATTTCCATAATTTATTAAAGCGCCCCCTGAATTTTGTAATATCCGAGGATTGTCAAGAAAACACCAGTTACAAACAAGAGCTGTATTCCGACTGCCATACAAAGTTTTTACTTCTACCCACATCATACCTTACACTCCTCCACACTAAATTTACTCCAAATTACTTAGTTTATGTACATTATTTAATAGGTAGGTACTTAAACAAACTAATCTACTCCTTATCTAACTTACAAAACAAATTAATACAGGATCCAACATAAATGAAATAACACCAATACCTACTTACTTAATAATAACTGTTTTTACAAAGAAAGTAGGTACATTAGATAGTAGTTACAGTTTATAGTTGGGTTTATTCAGTTTACATTGTCTAAAAGGCCGAGGTGGCTTTGATGCACTGTGTACGTTTTTCGGTGCATCTAGGATTGGTTCAGAGGGTTCAGGTACGCGCGCTGGTGAGCTCGGCAGGGAACCGCCCTGCTGCCCTCCGGGATGCTCCGACTGGGTGTTATTCCGCCCATCGAGAACTATGGGGACTGGAACTAGATTGGTTTCAAACTCTTTTTCTTCCGCATCAAGAAAAATATCATTGTCGGTCTGTACCTCAGGTGAACAAACTGTGGCACATTCAGGATTCGGGAAGATCAAGGAACTCCTCGATCTAGGTTTTAATTGATCGATATGACGGTGTACTCTATTGCCTTCCTGCCCTATTACTTTAAAATTGGATGGACCCATACAAGATTCTACTTTCCCGGGTAACCATTTCTCGCTCTTTAGATACTGACGATACCAGACGCTATCACCGGAATCAATGGTTCTACTTCCCCCGCCCGCGTTATCCAGTTGGCGTCTCTGTGACTGAATAACTTTTAATTCTCGATTCGGTTTTAGTGCATCTAATCTCGTTCTGAGCCGCCTACCCTGCAGTAGCATTGCTGGACTTTCCCCTGTGGATGCGTGTTCCGTGTTCCTATAATACAACAAGAATGTATTTAAAGCCTGCATTACATTTTTCTTTTCAAATACCGCTTTTTTAATAACCCTCTTCAACGTTTTCACCGCGTTTTCCGCGGCTCCATTCGAAGCTGGGTGATATGGTGCTGTTAATATGTGCTCAATTGCCCGTGTTTGAACAAAAGCTTCAAACTCCTTGCTTGTGAAAGGTGGCCCGTTATCTGTCACGATTTGCTTCGGTAAACCCCATCGACTCCATAGTTCGTTTAACCTTTCAATGGTAGACGTTGCCGCTGTACTGGGAACCACAAACACTTCCAGCCACTTAGACATAGCATCCACTGCTACTAGATACATTTTCCCATAAATAGGTCCCATAAAATCTAGATGTAGTCTCGACCACGGCCTACTGGGCCAGGGCCAAGGACGCGGCGCCTGTCGCGGTGGCGCGTCGGCCTGCGCCGCGCACGTGACGCACCCGCGACACATCGCCTCGATAGCTTCATCTATGCCGGCCCACCACACGTAGCTACGAGCTATACTTTTGGATTTTACAATTCCCATATGGGGTTCATGTAAGACGCTCAAAACTTTATCCCTACAATTAGCAGGAATTAAAACCCTATGACCCCACATTACGCAACCTAACTCTTCATACAGTTCATTTCTCCGATTGAAATACGGCTGCAAACCCACAATTTCGCACTGTGTTGGCCATCCGTCCCGGATGAATGCCAATAACCTACTTAATATTGGATCCCTAGCGGTACTTCTTTTTATTTCATTGTAATCCAACAAGAAAGCTTCTTGAGCAAAATGTAAATACGTTTGCTCGGGAACCGCGCGCGAAACCGGTTCCTTATCTACCAATGGTAAGCGTGACAAGCCGTCCGCACTATTCGCATCCGTCCTAACGTATTCAATATCATAACTGTACGCGGATAACATTATGGCCCAGCGCTGCATTCTACTTGCCGTCATTACTGGAATTCCTGTGTTCGGTCCGAAAATCGAGACCAAAGGTTTGTGATCCGTCCTAAGGACAAAACGCCTGCCATAAATATATTGATGGAATTTCCTCATACAGTAAATTATAGCTAAAGCCTCTCTATGGATTTGTGAATAATTCTTTTCCGCACTCGTTAGCGTACGCGAGACAAAAGCCACCGGCCGTTCCCTACCCTCGCGATCGGGCTGCGATAACACTCCGCCCACCCCCGCTGCGCTCGCGTCACATGTAACGATCAGCTGTTTGCTAGGCTCATAGTGAGCTAAAACCTGTGAACTAGTTAACGTCAATTTAATTCCTTTAAATGCTTCCTCACAATCGTGACCCCAATGCCATGGAACGTTTTTCCTTAATAAATTGTATAATGGAATTAACTTATGACTATAGTTTTTTACAAACTTTGCGAAAAAGTTAGCTAGCCCTAAAAACGAGCGTAACTCTGGAACGTTTTGAGGCCTAGGAATCTCCGCTACGGCTGCAATTTTTGCCGGGTCAGCTTTCAATCCCTCTTTAGAAAGTATGTATCCTAAATATGATACTTCTTGTTCGAGAAATACACATTTAGATTTCTTCAACCGTAATCCGCTATCTAACAGCCTCCGGAATACCGTTTCTAGCGCTTTTAAATGTTCTGATTCCGTTTTCCCCCCTATAATAATATCATCAATGAAAACTGCTACATTTGGTATTCCTGTCAGTAAATTAGTCATGATACGCTGGAAAATACCAGGACTAGAAGAAAGTCCAAAAACTAACCTATTATAACGGAATAAGCCCCGATGAGTATTTATAATCGTATAATTCTTTGACTCGTCCAATTCTATCTGGTTGTACGATTGCGACAGATCAATTTTACTAAAGTATTGAGCCCCATTCAAAGCTATGAGTACATCGTCTATTCTAGGTAAAGGATATCGATCGATCAAAAGAACCGGGTTCAGAGTCGCCTTATAATCAACACAAATTCTGAGCGTACCGTCAGACTTGTTCACCGGAACCAGGGGCGAGGCCCAGTCGGAGCATTCGACCGGCTCGATGATGCCGGAGTGCAGCATGGCGTCCAGCTCCGCGTCGACGCGCTCGCGAAGCGCAAACGGCAGCGGCCGCGCGCGGTGGAACACCGGCGCCGCGCCCTCCCGCACCCGAAGCGTGGCCTTGCCCCCCGTGAACCTTCCTAGTGACCCATCAAACAGCTGCTTATATCTGTCAACCAATGCATTTATACTATTTTTAATATCTTTCACATACGTGCAAGAGTCACTTTGAAAACAATTTAATGATGGAATTTCTATGTTTAACTCTGATAACCACTGCCTACCTAATAAGGAAGTAGTGCCTTGTTCGATCACAAACAATTCTAATTCCTTAACCTTATCTTTATATGTAACCGATGGCTTAATATACCCTAACGGCCGTATATTTGAACCGTCATAGAACCTTAAACATAAATCGTAAGGATGGATCGTTCTAGTTCTAAAATACCTATCGTAGGTATATTTACTGATACAAGATATCGGTGTGCCTGTATCTATTTCCATTAATATGATTTTTCCATCAATGTTAATTGGCAAACATACCGGCTTATAGTCCCTTAAACTGAGCTGGTGTAGATCCAGAAATGCGTCCTCAAAACCGCCATCCGATGATCCGCCGTTATCCTCATCTGCGGTGATGTCCCCTGCGTAATGGCATCCGCGGCTGTTTCCGGCATACGAGGACGCCGCCGCCGTCCGCGCCGGGCCGCTTGGCCTGGCCCCGCCAACCGAACACATTCGGCGAAGATGCCCCGGTCGCTTGCACCGGCTGCAGACGTAGCTACGGAACCTACAGTCACTGTAACTGTGACCGGAAGCCCCGCATGCCCGGCAGGAGGCCGCCTGGCCCGCTGGTGTATCCCGGTGCGTTCCGGCACGCGCGGTGCCCGCGCCGGTGCGCGCCGGTTGCCTCGCCGGCCCCGCGCGCTTTCCCCGCGCCTCCATAGCGTGCACATCCGCACCTGCAGCCGGAGTCGCCGCCTCCAGCCCGCTCCGTACCTCGACCGCCGCCGCGTCCCGCTCTGCCGCCTCCAAAGATGTCGCCAGCTTTACGGCATCCAAGAAAGATATCTCGCCATCTTCCGCAAAAAGCCGTTGTCGGATGACGTCACCTTTTATCCCGCAAACGAATTGATCTCGTAAATTTTCTGTTAGGTTATCCTTGAAGTTGCAGTATCTCGCAAGTTTTTTCAACTCCGCGACATAATCGCTGATGTTTTCCTCAGGTCGCTGTCGCCGCTGCCGGAATCGGTACCTTTCCGCGAGCACCGATGGAATCGGTTGTAAATGACGACTCATCAGCTCCCTTGTAACTGCATACGTCAATTCCGCCGGTTTTTTGGGACTCGCCAAATTCACAAGAAGCTCATAAGCTTCATCTCCCATAACCGAAATCAACGTAGCCAACTTTAAATCCTCCTCGATTTTATTCACTTTGAAGTACATTTCTAATCGGTCCGCGTATGACGACCACAATCCGGTTTTCACATCAAACGCGCTTATTTTTCCGATGGCCATAGTTTGTTCGTTTTATTTTATGCACGCACAGTCTAATATTTAATTGTATTCTCGTTCGCCACTGTAATATCCGAGGATTGTCAAGAAAACACCAGTTACAAACAAGAGCTGTATTCCGACTGCCATACAAAGTTTTTACTTCTACCCACATCATACCTTACAAATTTCATATTATTTTTTTATTAACTTCACGTTATTATAAGTCAGTGTTTAAAAAATAAATAAAGTGAACTTGTATAGAATATTCTTATCGTAGGTTCTCATCGTCATTCTAGGTATGCACTTATGTAGGTACATAGTTGCATATCTAGAATGGAATGTGCATCTTTTGTTTGTTTGAAGATAACAAATACAATGAATCAATAGCGAACAAAGACAGGATTTTGTCTAGTTGTTTACTTACAACAATGCAATCTACCCACTGCAGTCGTGGTCTTTTATTTGTGGACTGGATTCAGGCTATAGCTAGCAGAAACACCGCAGCATAAGGATCTCAGGATGAAATCATCTTAAAATTAAATGACAGTGACACTTGGCATGAAAAGTCAGTATCTGTAGAATGTCACTATTCATAGCATTTAAATTATCGTAGATTGGTATCTTTTCGGGATATTATTATCATGATTACTATACTCAACTAAACGTCAGCAGGAGAATAGTACGTGGTATTGTCGTAAAAATATTCTAAAATGACACTTTTCTTTGTACCACCAAGGTGACAAATATGTTTCTGTCAATGTCACTATCCAAATGTAGACGCGGCGTATAAAAAGCTTAACTAGAAATCCTAAAGCTTCACTAACAATTGACCCAGAGATAGTTGTATCTGCAAGTTGACGCCAAGGTAGAGAGGGACCTCGGAGCCCTAACTAAACGCCTAGCAAAAGCGTTAAAAGAAAACCTGCTGCTGTTGCTGCTGTGTATAAAAAGCATACGAAATCAAGAAGAGTCTTCCCAAGGTTGTCTGAGAGATCGCTATTAAGCGATAAGACCATTGTACTTTAAGTTATTTGTTATATTGCTTTTTTGTTACCTTGTGGAGTACATTGTACAATAAAAAAAAAAATTCGTTCGTTCAGACTTAAAAAATAGCTCAGAATACACCGTTGCAAGACAGTCTACGTTTTACCCTGCTTCTTAAAATAGCTCCCCCTTGGTAATCTAATACCGTCCAGTAACTAAGTTACGGATAATAATACGTACCACTTACTGGGTAATCTATTGGATTAGGTGCGACTGCTTTAGTTTAGCTGCAACCTTATGCATCGTTTACACGAGTGCAGCGAGACAGACAGCAAGTTGGTAAACTGCGCTGGCAACTTATCTATAGTCTGTTTCAATCTTAGCTTGATTTCAGTCAGATCCACTTGCCAATCAACTTACCGATTTATCGGTATCGGCAAGTCGATCTGAAGACAAACAGACAGCTGGTAAGTTGCGTACTCTACTTACCAGTGATTAATAATAATAATAATAATAATAATAATAATAATCATTTATTTCGGGCAACAACTTAGAGATTAACAATTATAATTATTATAACAAAGTATTATGTGTATTTAGAGAGCACTTTATACTGTAAGTATCCGGCAATACTTACGAATTGCCGTTAAATACGACTTACTTATCTAACAAATTATCTTAAATGGGGTCCAAAAATTAAAGACCACGACTGTACCTAGCATTGCTTTATTACATGCGTACAAGACGAGTATTAACAAGTCGTTAAGTAGACGATTAAATCTGAAGACAGCCACAACTTACCAGCTGTCTGTCTGTCTTCGTATAAACCCAGGCCCAATGTCTGGGTAATATAGATAAACCAGAAGCCCCTTTTGCAAGCCACAGGTTCTCTTTGAGAATAGTAGATATTCAAGTCAATATGGTTTGTGTCGGATAATACAATTTCACCCCTTCTAAAGGCACGCGGAAATTAGTGCGTTGGTGGTAGCGATCAGAAGATCTATGCTGAGTTCAAAACATGTCTAAACGGTGACATTTCGATCTATAGATAGAAGATGAACTCTTTTTATGAATTATTTATTACTAGCCTCTGCCCACGAGACTGCCACTCTTCGCTTGTGTGGTACCTGGATAAAAAGTAGCCTTTATGTTCTTCTAGGTCAAGTACCTAGAACCTGTTCCAAGTTTCGTCCATCCAACAGTCTTTGACATTTATAATAAGTACGTGTATTAGTAAAATTGATCAAAGTCATACCCGTGATAGTTAACATTGAAAAATCACTTCACCACATTTCATTTTAAACTCCACAAATAATTTCTGCTCAGAATTTAAAACGAAAACGCTTACTCCAAATTATGATGAAACATTATTTTACAAGTTGCGTAAAACGAGATGGGTAAAATTATACCTTCAGAGTAGTACTTAGTTAGCAAAATTTTGAAAATGTGTCCTATATTTCGACTCATTGGTTCTTTCCTTGTCACTCTGCTAAGCATTCACCAGCTTCAAGCTTAGCCACTCCGTAAAATGCCTTCAGTCCAATGGAGAAAGAACTGTGTGGTGAAAGAATTCAGTGCCTGTAGATGTCTAGCTGTTTGGGTAAAAGATGCCTCACATTTTTTTTCTTTTTGAAATAAAAAGTGAAGTTTATTCTCGCAAATCCCGACTTGAGACTTAAGGTGGGGTATTTAGATGCGCGACCCACGATCGAAACATTGTCCTGGATTATTTGAGGGAAACATTATAAGACATTTTACAAACAGCGTCATCTAGCCCCAAACTAACCTACCTTCTTTTTGTAAATAGATACATATTATACATAGAAAACGCCCAGATCCGAGACAAATATTTGCAGATGAAAAACATTTGTCTCGTGGCGGTAATCGAACTTGAAACCTTTTGCGTCTAAGGCGGGTCTTCGCTCACTGCGCCACAGAGTGTGTATAATTTGACAGAGTAAAATAGTGGTCAAAAAATTCGAAGGCATATGCCATCGGTTTGTGTTCATTTACGCGGCGATAGGTTTGCAATCTGGCACGTGGAATGCTTACTTCTTACAAAACGCGGACATGTGCGGAAATGTAATGTTTGGACGTCTGATTACCCCCTACTCCTCAAAGATCTAAAGACGCATTGAGTATGTATCTGCGGATGTCCATAATAGGGCATTTAGTCGTGAGCGTGTTTGTCTTTTTGTTTAAAATTGTGTTTTTTTTTGACCTGTTGTGGTGTACAATAAAGTTTTATCATATATTATTATAAATTCAAAAGTATGGGTATTTTTATAGTGAGACAAACAGGCATACGGCCCACCTGGTTAGAAAGAGACATTTACAACACCTGGGACATTTCTGATAATTATTTATTTAATTATTGCTAACAAATACGCGTAATGGATGATATGATTTGTATAAAATTTGTAACTTGTATAGTTCTTAGACAAATCTTGGCTACTTTTTACTAAGTTACCATACGGGCAAAGTCGTAGGCAAAAGTTATTCCATCTATACTGTGACTTGCTTTGCTTTCTCTAATAACTTTGCCCATGGTCGCAGGTCGCTGTAGTCTCAACTCCACCTTAACATTGCCGTCGAAGTGCCGACCCTTATTTCCATTCAAATCTTTCACGCTCCTAACTCAAGTCAGTCTTTTGGTAATGGAAAGTCGGCAATCCTTCGTTTTAAACTCGATTTTCGCCTTTGACTGTCTCCGTTGATTGTTGTTTCAATGTTTCTGGTGTCTGTTTCGTGTTTTTTCTTTGGTACAGTAGGCTTCCAGGAAAAATGAATTCGCTATTTTATAATTTAATCCTTTGCAACTGATTTGCACTTTGTGAGAAATTAAAGTATAGTCATGTAGTTCCCTTATCACTTTTCTTTGTAAAGTAACCAAGAAAGGACATTTCGAGATCAGACGTATTGATAAAAATATATTATTAAATCTAAAGTCTTAAGTCTAGAGTCTTAAGTCTAGAGTCTTAAGTCTAGTTTTAAGTCTAGTCTTAAGTCTAGAGTCTTAAGTCTAGTCTTAAGTCTAGAGTGTTAAGTTTTAACCGGGTTCGAATCCACACCCAGGCAGTCAGGTTACTGCCCACTAGGACCACTCGGATACATAGTTCCCAGTAATTGAATTTTAGTAAAGCACCTTCATAATCTACTAAGGATTAGTTAGGTGAAGTATTGTTTACACACCGTCCCTTTTCGAGGAAAGCAAACAATTCAAAATTGGTCTCCGCCCTTGTTTATTGAAATCGCGTGAACTTTGTGAAATAACTTCTTAATTTTTTTGGGTTTTCGAATATTAACGAGTAACCTCCGATAAAACGTGAAAGCTGTTAAAAAAATAATCTGAAAATAAATACAACTATGTACAAGTAGGTATATCTATACAAAAACAGATGAAACAGCTAGCTATCTGAATTGATAGCTCATAATGTAATTGAGCAGGGACCCGTAAATACTCGTGAATCACTTCTCTATCTGTTTTCAATTTCATTTCGACTGTGACAAATCGCGAAGTTATGTCGTTAAAAGCATATGACGGAACTCGTATGTGAAGAACTGCTTTCAGCTTTTAATCCATGCAATGCGGTTGAATTGTTTTCGGTTTTACATGCAGACGAGCAATGCATGAATACCATTACTTTACGTGGAAAAATGTTGAGGTTTCAGTTTTTTTTAATGTTACTACTAGTAAAACAGGCATACGTTACCTGCAGGTGCGCGGTTACCTTAACCTATTGCCATCTGCAACACCTGGGCCTTTGCTGATGCGTTGCCTGCTCTGAAACACTCTATTATTACTATTTTTACATTAATTTAGTACTTAGTTTTCTCCTTTGTGAAAGAGCCATTTGAAGACTACAGTCGTATCTATATCGACCGCCAAGCAGTAATGCTCGCATTGCTGTGTTCCGGTTTGAAGGGTGTGCCGGTGAAATTACAGGCACTGACTATTCAACTATTATTATTGTGTTTCCCGTTTGCCTCCAATCAACATATGCAATACAAGTTAAATATATAATTGAAACGATATAATTTATGAAAACACCGTCCTTGAAGACATATCTATCTCAATAGATTGCAAAAATACGCATTGTAACATAAAAACAAATAAAGAAACAAACAACCTTATGCCAAACGCATAAACTAGGTTTCTGTCATCACGGGTAAAAAAAAATATTTCTCCCGACTTAAGACTAGAGTTAAGAATCTAAACTTAAGACTCTAGACTTAAGACTCTAGACTTAAGCCTATAGACTTAAGACTCTAGACTTAAGACTCTAGACTTAAGACTATAGACTCTAGACTTAAGACTCTAGACTTAAGACTCTAGACTTAAGACTCTAGACTAAAGACTCTAGACTTAATAATAGATTTTTATCAATACGTCTGATCTCTGCGATGGAGGCACAAAGACATGAAAGTCGCAGACTGGAATTCGAAATGTCCTTTCTTGGTTACTTTACAAAGGAAAGCTCCTCTATTGTATGAGACACCTATACAGTACGTAAAAAGGTAAGGTAACAGATTATTTAGCTTTGAGTGTGCCAAACCTTTCTGTATTTGTGGAGGACATCAGAAGAAACTGAAAGCGAATTACGCTTCACTTATTTATTTAGGAAAATTGTTTTGTGTTGTGTTGGTGGTAGCCGTGTTGGCCTAGTGAGCGATACCCCGACTTCTGATCCGGAGGTCGTGGGTTCGAACCCGATCGTGCACCAATGGATTTTTCCACTCGAAGAATTTATGTGCGCATTAACACGTGCTCAAAACGGTGAAGGAAAGCATCGTGAGGTAACCGGTATGCCCTAGAACCAAAAATTCAAAGGCATGTGCCAACAGTTAGTGTTCCAATAAGCGGCGATGGGCTTGCAACCTGTCACGTGGAATGCTTACTACTTGCAAAACGCAGACATGTACCAAATGTAATTTTTGGACGTGCCTCTGACTACCCCCTACTGGGTATCCTCAAAGATCTACTCACTGAGAATGTCCACCATGAGGAAGACAGTCGTGAGCGTGTTTGTTTTTTTTGGTGGTAGGTGGCACATATTTTTTTTTAACATAAAATATGACAGTGTCATACAACTGTGCCACAACACCCAGACCGGAAACAAATATATGTTCAAATTTGTCTTGCAGCGAGAATTGATCTTCTGATACATTTATTCATACAAATATGTACAAGTAGGTATATGCAAAAAATACAGATGAAACAGCTAGCTATCTAAAGACCGTTGCAAACGATCTATAGGACAAAACGTAAGCATGTTCTGCAGATATTTGTTCCGGATTTTAGACCCAGACCCCACAATACTCGTAGTTCCTGGTACCCACAACACAGGGAATCCTAGTGTAGGGTCAACAAATCAGTCAATATAGTTCGTTTTTTACGTCGGTGAATTTATATCTAAGATAAAAATGTATATCTTTAGATATGAATCAATTAAATAAATTAATCTCAATGCAAGGTGCTACTGGATTCACCTACCTATGTTCAAAGTTTGAATGGTAATCGATTCTAGATCAGAAAAACGATTACTGGACCACATTAATCGTTTATAAACATTTTTAATAATTTATAATCGTTCAATTTACTAACAAAATTATTGTCAATATTCTGAATTAAATATTTATATTTGTATGGATAAACGAAATGGAATTACAATTTATCACGTCTGATAAACACCTCATAAGTTATAATAACTTCGATCTTGTTTTCTGGTAAGTCATAACTTACAACTAGCTAAGTAACAACTTAGTGGTGTTTCCTGGAGAGTTATTGTGTAAATCTTACAGAAGTTACCTACGAGTAGCTCGAAGTTTTCGACGGAAAGGCGAGAAGTGCCGCGGGCCTTTCGGTTCGTTCAGAATTGTTAATGCAGATAATAGTTTCAATTAGATTAGAACCGCCATGTCTGTAGTTGCATACGTGTTTATTATAATCAATACACACACTTAAATGTGTGTATGTGTGTGTACACATACACACAATAAGACACATTTCACACACATTTCGAAGGCATGCCTTCGATAACTATTACGGTACGTGGAATACTAACTTTGTGTCGAATATAATGTCTGAAATTTAGTAACCTATTGATCTGCGTTAGATCTTAATAGTTCGAGAACTGTAGTCTGATTACTACAGTTCTCGAACTAGTCTGTAGTTAGATCTTAATAGTTCGAGAACTGTACTGTAGTGTTTATTTGTTTAAGAAAACCTTAATAGTTCGAGAACTGTACTGTAGTGTTTATTTGTTTAAGAAAACCTTAATAGTTCGAGAACTGTACTGTAGTGTTTATTTGTTTAAGAAAACATGTTTGCATTACAAAATAAATTGCGGTTTCCATTAAAACCTGTAAAAAAAATGTGTGAAAATAAACCGGGTCGTTTCAACTTCATTTAATCCCGTTCCAATTATCGTCTCCAGAATCCCGCCGGGGATGGTTTTAATCAAATAGCAACGAATCAAATAATGGAGTTTTTTGAAGTAGCTTTGCGATTTTTTTCCGGTAATGATGAATAAATCCACGTTATCGAGTAAATTTTATCAAAATTTATCAATGTCTGACGTGCGTTTCGTTTGTATTTCAGCGTCTTCTACTGACGTGTGGCAATAAATTCTATATAAATGATTACACAAAATGCTCTACGATCGGTCGAGACGCTTTTGATAATAATAATAACAGACAAACAAAGAAAAAAACACAAACGCGGTAAATCATACCAATTATAGGCACATGAGACTTTTCACTTTTCATGTAAAACAAGCATCCATAGGTTACGGTAACTGCTTTGACTTTGACTTAAAAAAAAACAACTCCTGGCGTGGTGGTGGCTGTTAAAAACAAATTGTATTGTATGTTTGTACAATAATGGTATATTTTTCGTGTCTACCATCTGAGTACCGAAGTTGCATGAATCATGGCAACCTAAACATTTAATTCAAATTGCCATTTGCTTATTTTTTTGTACCACTCAAATCCCCGGTTCATTATTAGTCTATAGATCAAGCAGCTGATATCGCAAATTGGGGCTTGTTCGTTGCAGAATCTTAAGTTTCACCACTTAAGCACGTCTATTTAAAGTGCTCCTTAGTTTTTTGAAGCTGAGCCGTATCGTACGAGATATGGAGGGCTCCCCGCTGAGATGTAGGGTGATCTTAGCTTGTATGAGTTCTCGACTTTATGCCAAGAGAGGGGCGCTGGAATTACGGCCCTGATGATAAAGAGGTCACGGGAATTTATTACTTTTTTAATATCCATACCATACATTATTATTTCACTCGTATTTTTGGTATCTCAGACCTCTAGGTCTGAACTTTTAAAAGGCATTAGAGGGGCTTCAGACAACGCTAAGAGGGTTTTTTGTATGAATTAAAAAGTGGATGGCGACATACAGATACAATTGAAAACAATGGGTAAAACAATAACTAGGATATTACAGGAGTACATGCTTTGGAATGGTTCATGGGCTATGTAGATGAAACGGGGCTTATTCCACAAATCCCCTGCGACATTCCCCTGCGAAGGGGATTTATGGACTTTTTGTCCAGAAATCCCCTGATCCATTTACATACACAAATAAAAAAAAAAGACGAAATAGGTAATCACAGTCATATTTTACACTTTTTATTTTTATACATAGGTATATAATCATTAACGATGCTACTTTTTAACTCACATACGGGAATTGCCAATTCTGACTAATGAGTGTTCAACTTGACCAAGTAAATATACTTGCAATTACTTAAGTAGCGAAAGGTGAATTTTATTCAAGAAAATCTTTCTTCGAAGTGAGTTTCACCTGGAAGAAAGATTTGCACTGTGGCTAATTAAAAAGGTTGATAGTTATTTAGAATGTTGGATGATCTGGATCAGTTGAGTTATCTATAGATCGTTTACAACGGTATTTAGTTAGCTGTTTCATCGGTATTTTTTGTATATACCAACTCGTACATAGTTTTATGAATAAATGTATTTAGAATGCAGCCGGTGGCATTTAGGGACGCTTGGTAGATCTGGATAATTTAAGCTATCTATGGATCGTTTGATTCGGTCTTAGATAGCTCAGCTGTTTTATTTAAATGTATATACCATGAAGTGGTTCTTTCCGAAACTAAATCATAATGATACATAATCAAATAACAAACCGGAAATTACAAAAGGAAAAGGCGTAATTTCACCTCTTGTGCTATAAATTTATAGATTAATTTCTCGTGCATGCAAAATTTTTATGCGATAAAATATACAAATCCAATGAAATAGCACGTTTATTATTCAGCTTTGTCGCATTTACCGTGTATAATGTTTGCTTTATAAAATGCTAAAAGCTGTGATGAAAATTGCATGAAAAAGTTTTTAAATAGGATTACCGATAATAAAACAAGCTATCCGGGTGCCGGGCGGGTGTTCTCCCATTCTCCCCGGTGAGATGATGATAATTATCTCGGTATCGAAACTCGGACTGCGGGATACTTTAATTCATTAGTGATTAATTTGATTAAGGCCGCCATTATGTCAAAAGAACTAGCAATGCTTAGGCATTCTGTGGGCTTGTAATCTGTCACCTGTGCGTTTTGCATCTGCCAAATGTAATGTATGGACGTGCTTCCGACTACCCGGTACTACTCACCGGGTAGTCTAAGAAGTCCCATCGTAGGAGTAAAGTAGTGAGCGTGGTTTTTTTATGTCAAAGGTTAGTCAAAAATGGTAGACATGTATCTAAGAATGCCTATCGTAGGAATAAAGTAGTGAGCGAAGTTTTTTTTTATGTCAAAGGTTACTCAAAAAAGACAAAGTGACAGACAAAAAAAATTACAGTGGCATCAACTATCAAATTTAAATAAATCTGCGCCGGTATAGAGGGCCTGTGCTGAGTTTATAACAATGCAAAATGTCGACCGTAATCGTATCGACAAGATTTCCATAAGTATTTGTAAATCAACATTGGCTCTCAGGAGCTCCGGGGAGCATGGGAATAAGCCATACTCCGACATAGTCGGATAAAAATATGTTAAACCGTTCTGAAATTGCACTTTCATAAAAAGTTTTGCAATACCCGATAGCCGCATTAGCCGCACCCAACAGATATACTGATATCTATCGGAATAAACACATTTATCAGTCAACAGCTTCTAAAAATAGCTGGTTCAATAAACCAGCCTGCGACCTCTGTAGCGCAGTGGGCGAAGGTCCGCCTGAGACGCAAAAGGTTGCAAGTTCAATTCCCGCCGCGGGACAATTGTTTGTATGATCTGCAAATATTTGTGTCGAGTCTGGGTGTTTTAATGTATAGTATATATTTACAAAAAAACATGTATATAAGTAGTATATCAGTCATGTAGTTCCCATAGCACAAGCTCTGCTTACTTTGGGGCTAGATATTGCTGTGTGAAAAATTGTTTGGTTTTTGTAGGAGAGTCCGTAGGGAGTCCATGTGACCCTGCCATACAGACTATAAAGTCCTAGTGTGGGGAACAGAGCATAACCTGTGGTCCTGTTTTATTAGAATTAGGCTATTTATTACTTACCTACTAAGCAACAATAAAAAAAAAATAGAAACTGGTCATTTTTCACACAGCATCATCTAGCCCCAAACTAAGCAGAACTTGTATTATGGGAACTACATACTTTTGTTTTTGTAAATACATACGTATTATACATAGAAAACAACCAGACCCGAGATAAACATTACAAACCTTTGTCCCGCAGCGGGAATCGAACACGCAACCTTATGCGCCACAGAGGTCGTCAAATATGTACCTACGATATCTGTTTGAGATAGCAATAAACATTTCATTTACATTTTCATACTGGCAATTTATTCCATAGACGGACAACCTGCACTGTTAAGGAATTATCATAGTACGTGATAAAGTTATAATAATATCCTTAATTCCTGTATTATCTATCACTGAACCAGCTGCGTAGTATTTCAGCTGTGTCCATACCTTATGTACGACAACTCTTATCAGTTTAGATATGACGAGTCAGAAATATAATGTTGCCGAAAAATACGGCCCACGTTTCAAATACACGTATTGGACTAGTATGCTGGAAATGAGGAGGAAATCGTAAAATGATTTTTGATATTGACTGCTGAAGCCAGGTTATTAGTGCGTGACATTTCTGATATCCTACTACTTATTATACACGCATGAGTTTGTGAGGATGGATGTTTGTTACTCTTTCACGCAAAAACTACTGAACGGATTTTGATGAAACTTTACAGTAATATAGCTTATACAGCAGAATAACACATACGCTACTTTTTATCCGGGTACCACGCGGGCGAAGCCGTGAGGATTTTGATGAAACTTTACAGTAATATAGCTTATAAATCAGAATAACACATAGGCTACTTTATATCCGGGTGCAACGCGGGCGAAGCCGTGGGCAGAAGCTAGTAAGCTATAAATTGGGAAACATCTAAGGTTTCATGAGTCACCTACAAAACCTGTTTTAACCTCGTGGACTAAAACTGACTTTCTGATGAGCAGATTAATTTGTTACATATCTATTTAATAATTTGCCGTGGGAAACCGGGGCCCTTCGAAGCGACACGTGACAAGAGGGCTAGCTCTTGTCTGCTGTCAACGCATTACCATTACCATTCAGCGTAGCAATGCGGCCAGTATTTTGGGAACGCTTTCCGCGTGATCTGGATCAACTGAGCTATCTATAGATCGTTTGAAACGGTCTTTAGATAACTAGCTGTTTAATCTGTATTTTTTGTATATACCTACATGTACATACATAGTTGTATGAATAAATGTATTTTAATACCAACAGACATACATTATAAAGTCACGCCTGTTTTCCGGAGGGGTAGGCGGAGACCACGGATTTCCACTTGCTACATCCTGGCATATCTTTTTCGTTTTATTCAATCTCATCACATTCTTCATACAAACTTGGTTTATGGTACTCTCGACTTGGCCTTTCTCCAGAATTTCTCCAATTTTGTCAGAGTATGTAACAAAACAAGTAACTCGCTTTGTATACTTGTTTTGTTAATCTGTTAATGACGACCTCTTTGGCGTAGTGGGCGAAGGCCCGCCTGAGACGCAGAAGGTTGCTATGTGAAAAATGTCCAGCATTATTTATTTATAAAAAATAAAATCTTTCATCATCTTTCTACATGTCCAACTCATCTCAACATACCTCTGTCAACTCTCTTTGCTACATCTTTATTGACTCCACACTGCTATTTTAACATGCTGTTCCTCACTCTTACTCTCACTCTTTCAAAGTTACACCACAGATTGAGAAGTATCAAAGCTCTAATCTCAGTTGCATTTATATCCATTTCATTATTAATAGCAAGTTTTCTGTCGTAATTTTTATCACCCTGTAAGTAATTACTTACGGGGACACTAAAAACTAAACAAACACGCTCACGGCTGTCTTCCCCATGGTGGACATCCTCAGCACATACTCAGTGAGTAGATCTTTGAGGATACTAAGTAGGGGGTAGTCAGAGGCACATCCAAACATTAAATTTCATTATTTCATTATTTCAACAGAGGCATTCCACGTGACAGGTTGTAATCCAATTAAACCTGATTATTCTTGTATATTTTTTTATATTTTTTATTAGAGGCCTTATATGTATATCGCCTAGTCGGAAAACAGACAAAAATATATCAGAACTTAAAACATTAAGACATCAATTTCAATTTCAATTTCAATGGCCTTTATTAACAACTTATACTATGTAGTTTTATAATCTGTACATAATAAAATATAAGTTTAGACATCGGTATAATATTTTTTTTCATTCCAGCTTAGGCCTCCCCAAGACTTTTCCAAAAGACTTTCGTGAGCTTCCGTCTCCATAGTGCGTCAACTTCACAACAATAATCGCTCAGAAAAGAAAAGAATAATCTCTTTTGCGAAGCTAAGAACAGATCCATTTGCGTATATTAGAAATAGATCTCATTCTCTCACTGAAAATACATCTGTAGGCTTCATTCGACAATGGAGGAGACAATGTTCTGTACACCGACCAATATTAAACAATTCAGTATGCCCCAAAATAGTCCTTCTATCCTTAGAATTCCGCACACATTATATATATATATATACTATGCTTTCTCAAACTTCCTAGTGGGCAATACCCCGACTTTTGATCCGGAGGTCGTGGGTTCGAACCCGGTCGTGCACCAATGGATTTTTCCACTCGAAAAAAATATGTGCGCATTATCTCGTGCTCAAAACGGTGAAGGAAAACATCGTGAGGAAACCGGCATGCCCTAGATCCAAAAATTCGAAGGCATGTGCCCATAGTTAGTGTTCCAATAAGCGGCGATGGGCTTGCAACCTGTCACGTGGAATGCTTACTACTTGCAAAACGCGGGCATGTACCATATGTAATGTTTGGACGTGCCTCTGACTACCCACTACTTGGTATCCTCAAAGATCTACTCACTGAGTATGTATCTGAGGATGTCCACCATGGGGAATACAGTCGTGAGCGTGTTTGTTTTTTTGGTTAGAAATGCAAAGTTATTAGTAGTATTTGTTTCATATATTTCTTATCATATTTGTTTCAACGAAAAGCCGTTCTATCTATTCCCACTCTTCCTTCATCACAAGAAAGGTTTAACTTAGCAACTTAGAAACTTTTCGCTCATCAAAACACGTCGATTCCTGTTCAGTCAATGGCGCACTTCGGCCAACTTTTTACACAAGAGCTCGACAAATTGGTACAAATTGGATTACATCCGAGAAGCAAATGTTAAAGTTAATAGATTTATTCAGTGAATAAATCATGAATTGGTCTAGTGATCATTCGAAATGATGAAAAAAAAAAATTAGAAGACTTGGAAAAAAACTCATCTCTCGGTTTTGTCATGTTCAGTAGGTAGTTGATTCTTAGACAGAATCGTTTGTAGTTGATTGTAGTGGTAACATTTTCGTTTGTAGTTGCAAAAAAAAAAGTTTTTTTACTTTAAACCCGACTTTTGAAAAATTTTTTTTTTTTAATTTTGATCTTGTAGGTTTATGTATGTAGTTGATTGTAGTAACAATTTTTTTGTTTGTTGTTCTTATCAATAGATCGTTTGCTTCGGTCTTTAGATATCTTGCTGGTTCATGAGTGTAACTGGTAAGTGTACATAGTTGTATGAATATCATGTATTTTAACTATGAAATTCAATGTTATAGGCGCTACTTTAAGGCAAGATGGATGTTAGGTATGGTATGGTATGGTATGGCTAGTCTACCTAGATCAAATATTTATGATATAGATATATAGATAACACTATTGTACACCACATATTTACTGCCTACAAATTCAAACAGACCAAATTACAAGCAAATCGTGGAATTGCAATGAGCGGTCTTATAGCTAATAGCGATCTCTTCTAGAAAACCGAAGCTCGCAGATATTTTGGAAATAGGTTCCAGCATTTTTTTTTGTAAATAGCTAGTCTCTAATAAACTTTAAGAACGTAAAATAAACTCTGAAAAGAAACATCGTTTGAGGAAGTTAAGAGAGGACTCTCTTAAATAAAACTAGCTGAAAAGTTACGGAGGAAATGGAAATTCTTCCGTTTATTTCTCTTACTAAATGTAATTAGAAATGTACAGAAACTTTTCGGAATTAAACAACAATTAAGTTCTATCATCACTTTATTGGAACGGACTTTAATATTCAAACGTTTGAGTTTCAAAGCGTAAATGAGATCAAAAGTTAATAAATTAATCCGACGACCCCTGAAACTTGATCAAGTAAATGGGATGATACCCTGAAAAGTTTTATGAACGAGTCCAATTAGTCTAGTGACAAAATACTCTTTCCAACTAGACGTGGAAGCCTTAGTTTGCCGAAGTAATCTAGATTGCCTCATTCTCAACTTTATCAAGCTTATTTATTTAATTTTAATTTGATTGTGCATATTTATGGATCAACTTGGGTCTGAAATATTTTTAAACAATATTTGGCATCCCGTAAATAATCAACATGTATAGTCCTCCACATCGGTTTCGATGACGACGACTCTAAAAGTTATGACGTTTTTTTTTTCGTGCGTGATCCCATGTTGAACGATCTATCGATCTAAAGATCCATCCACCTTCCCGCAACCTTTATGATTGTATCGGTCCATTGGACGTCGTTCGGTTCGTGAAAGCCGCTGTGAAAGCATCCCACAGCGGTTTTCGGTTATGAGAACTAAACCCTGGCCATTGTCACAAATTGCTAGTTCTAAAAAGTTTTCATCTATGGAGTTTCTCGTTCCGTATTTTAAGTGAAACTCCAAAAATACTTGTACACAGTAAATCAACTGAAGTGCTTGGTAAAAGCCGAAATTGACTATAATTTTAAAATTGGCATAGTTTTATTCTCATGCGCGTTTCAATAAAACAGCGGTTATTTTGTTAAAAACTTTTACGAATATTCGTGCTATTGTTCCAACTGAATGACAAACTCTCATTGAACTGTATGTATGGATAAAACATCGACTAGTTTACACAAATACAGCGGAATTTCGTATATTTCATAGAATAACGTTATGTAAAGCGCCTTACATAGTAGCATAGTTACAAAAATGTCGTATTTGGAGCAAAGTAGCAAATATGCAATTCAAAATATAGTTTGGATTAAGTTAAATTGTATGTTATACAATAAAACGTGAATAATCGAACAGTATTTTCGAATATGAATTAGTCATCAAAAAATGGCCCTTGAAAATATACGGTGTTTTGAAGCTCCCAATAATTTAAGACGGGGTGGGTCGTATAGGGTGAGCCTAAATCACCTCGTGTGACATACGTAAAACAATATGAAACAAATATGATTGTATGATTATAGTAGAATTACATTATAAATAAATAATGCTGGACATTTTTCACACATCATCATCTAGCCCCAAACTAAGCAGAGCTTGTATTATGAGAACTACATGACTGATATACTACTTATATACTTTTTTTGTTTTTTCATATTATACATAGAAAACACCCAGACCCGAGACAAACAATGGCTAATCGTACAAACATTTGTCCCGCAGCGGGAATCGAACCGCTCGCGAATTGGGAATATTGTCATCTTAGTATTCATTGATTGTGATTTTTTTTAATTGACGACCTCGGTGGCGTCAGTAGCCAGTAACCAGTGTATGTGTCTCTTGGGTATTAAGATATAGGATAGGTCTTAGTTGGAAATTTCTTATAATATGGGCCGGCCTTGTCTAGCTTTCACCCCGTCTTAAATTGCTTTAAAGGTAACTAAACAATCTTTGTTTGAACCAATAACTCTTGAAGTCCAACGTTTAAACGTTTAATAAGTTTCATATTTCGATCTCAATTTTAAATTCGTTCAGATAAGGTTTCGAGGAGCATCAAACTTTCTTAATTTAGACTTATAATTTATCATAATAATTACAATTTGTTTATTTTAGTACGCTTTAAAATAGCTCGTTTAACCGATAAACGTTGTGGAAGAAAGGTTCGCGAATGGGCGCGAATGGAGACCACGAACTAAATTAGTTTAATTTTTAGAGACGCATGACCTGGCTTTTATCTGTATCAACGTATTAGCATTGTCATTCAGCGTGGCAACGCAGCCAGCATTTTGGGAACTCTTCCGTCTGATATCACGTTATGATATCAGACTGATTGTACATCTTTTACAGGTTTTTAATTTAGAGATTTTATAGACAAATTCTTTTTTTTTTTTTTTTACGTATTAAAATATATTTATTCATACAACTATGTACAAGTAGGTATATACAAAAAATACAGATGAAACAGCTAGCTATCTAAAGACCGTTGCAAACGATCTATAGATAGCTCAACTGATCCAGATCACTACCAGGCGGAAGCGTTCCCAAAATACTGGCCGCATTGCCACGCTGAATGGCAATGCTTATGCGTTGACCCAGATAAGAGCCAGCTCTCTTGTCACGCGTCGCTTCGACCAGTCGCCCTGAAAGAATTTTGAAAACGCGAAGGGCCCCGGTTCCCCACGGACCCAGAGTCTCAACCCCAAAAGGCTCAAATAAGTAAGCTCTGTCGAGACTTCTATATTTGCGCCTCTTGAGATCCTCGGCCGAATCAGCCGCTGCACCGGCTCTAACTGAAGTCCCCGACAGATGAGATGGTGCTAGGGTATCTACGCATGTGGCGTCCCATACCAAAGGCCTTCCCTTCTCCCAAGGGACAAGAGTCATGCCGTCAGGCCGCTTACCATCGTCACGTAGCAGACCATTCGGTTCGAGAATAGCTGGAACGTTGACGCTGGTAAAATCCCGGCGTATGATATCATTAAGGCTAGCGTGGCGAGAGATCCTACCGGCGGCTCTGGTACACGATAATCCGTGATGACCAAGCTGTTCGACCGCCGTACCGCACTGGCACTGATGAGGGGCACAGCACTGCGCACCCAACCGTAGACTAATATATAACTTTCTATAAAAAACAAACAGTGGGCGTGGAGGGAATTATCCGTATTCTAGGAATGAAAATAATATTCAATTTGAAAGTGCCTCTAGGGCCGCGCATTCCATTTTCTTCGCAGTCCCTAACTGATGACTCGAATTATGTTACCACTTAATCCATCTCTGACCAAGGCTGTAAAAGGTCACTGATCTTTTTAAAGATACCCGACCTCGATAGCGCAGCGCGAGTAGTCGGCTACAAGAAGTGCGGGATCGATCCCTGCTGCGGGTCAATTGCATTTTTAAGAGATATTTGCAGAAATACCAGATCTGGATGTTGTTTTACCACGGTACCCGTAGTTCCTGATTTCCTCATATGGGGTTAGAACTCTTAGAACGTTAGAGTCTATTAAAAAAAAGTACGGAACCACAGAAAAACAACTATATTGTGTCCTCGCTATTCTATGTATAATATGTATGTATTTACAAAAAAAAAAGTATATAAGTAGTATATCAGTCATGTAGTTCCCATAATACAAGCTCTGCTTAGTTTGGGGCTAGATGATGCTGTGTGAAAAATGTCCAGCATTATTTATTTATTATTATTATTTATTCTAATGAATCAGATGTTTAATTTTTTTTAGGTCCTTTTATATTCGACCTTTTATATGGTGTGCAAATACAGTTTCGTTCAAAAACTAAAAACGATTTCCTTTGTTGCAGGTATGTTTTACGCAATGCGGTTCCTTTGCCGTTTATTATACATTACTTAACCTGCTTAAGTTATTATACATTACTTAACCTGCTTAAGTTGAAAGCAACATTAATTAAGGAGAATGGGTGACCAGCACTTTCAGCGTTATTTTGTGACCTCTGATAATTTAGACTCATCTACTACGGTAAGTTTGACAATAAATTTGCATGGCCCAATGTCGTCGCTTCGCTCCCTCGATAGCTTGCATGTTGTATATATGCGAATTAGACGGCTAAGAAAAACATTGTGAGGAAATCGGCACTGTGGCGCAATGGGCGAAAGCCCGTTTGAGACGCAGAAGGTTGCGGGTTCGATTCCCGTGGCGGGACTAATTTTTGTATGATCTGCAAATATTTGTCTCGGGTCTGGGTGTTTTCTATGTATAATTATGTATGTTTTTACAAACAAAAAGTATTTAAGTAATATATAGTTCCCATAATACAAGATCTGCTTAGTTTGGGGCTAGATGATGCTGTGTGAAAAATGTCCAGCATTATTTATTTAATTTTAAGGCATGTGCCAACGGTTACTGCCAAAAGGGTCGATGCGCTTGTAATCTCACGTGGAATTTAATCTACTTGCAAAACGCGGCCATGTGCCGAGTGCAATGTGGGTTGTGCTTCATTTACCCCCTACTTGGTGTCCACAAAGATCTACCCACTGGGTATGTATATGAGGATGTCTATAATGTTACTTATACTCTAGATACATAAGTTAAAAAAGCATATAAGTAGTATATCAGTCATGTAGTTCCCATAATACAAGCTCTGCTTAGTTTGGGGCTAGATGATGCTGTGTGAAAAATGTCCAGCATTATTTATTTATTTCTAGTAGCGGTAACCGCGGCCATATTGTAAATTTGCTCTACATACCGCAAAACTCATAACAGTGGTACTCAACAATAACAAAAATCCTTACCATTCCTTCCTACTGTTTATTTTTCTCAGTATTTATTATCCATTGTAGTCTACACTAGCTGGGCCATTGTGGTCCTTTGTGATATTGGTCCCATAACTTGTTTCCGGGCTTAATATCTTTTGTCTAATACCTTTAGTATTTTGCTCAGGCATTGTGAAATAATAGTATGTTAATGCTGCGTTTCTAATGTTCTTAAACATCGGTGTTATCAGTATGAAGATATGGGCTGCTAGACAAATACCTTACGCTTAGTTTTCCTCCCGCGCTAACGCAAAGGCGTGAAGGACAAACTTAGCATCATTCACGTGATATCTCACAAGCGAATGTCATTTACATACAATTCAATCTTTCCGTAGGCGTTGACGCCAACAGAAAGTGATTATTGTCGAAGGGGCCAGGTATTCGGAAGTCTTTTATGAGAGATTTTTAAGGCTCGTGATTTGTTTTTCTGGGAGCAAAATGGTCTGTTTTTATGCTGGTAATAAGTATAATAGGTATGTCGTTACAAATATAGTAGTAATTAATTATCGGTCATGTAGTCTTTGCTAACTTTGGGGCTAGATGATACTGTGTTAAAATGTCCAGCATTATTTATTAATAGACTCATTTTCAAAAAATACAAATTCCTCCGGTGAAATTAGAATTAGATGGTACAGGATGGTACATTTGTAACCTCATTTCTCGGCTTTCCCATCACTATGGGAAAGCCGAGAAATGAGGTTACAAATGTACCAAATGTGTGGTGATTAAACCTTTCTAAAAACCCATTTCCGAAGTCATACTAAACGATTTAAAATAAAACATATACATGATAGCTGGAGCCGTTATGTAGAAAAATAACGAATAATATTAATAAAACTTACTAATGAATAGTATTACAATTAAAAAAATAGTACAGAAATAGTAATAGAAAACACAGTGGCTGGAAATAATATTTCAAAACAGAAAACACTGCTGATAACTGCTATTTTTCTTCTATTTTGCTTTTCGTAGTTAATAAAGTTAGTTAATAAACTAAGTTAGTTAGGCTACTAACCTGGAAAACACGAAACACACAGAAAATCAGTTGTATTTTTAGTTTTTAAATACACAAACACAGTAACGAACGATAAAAACGGTAAAATACAATTAGAACTAGAAGTAAAACCAATACAGACCAAATTACGTTAAATCCAATCTAATAATTCGTGATCGTCAACGTTTTATTGGCCCCAGACAAAGTACCTGGACAAGACATCTAATAATTTGTACAGTGCGCGCCTTTTCATAATGCACTTAAACTTGCACAGACGTAGAGTATTTAAGAAAACAATTTTTGTACCCTGATTCTTCTTGGCTTTGTCGAGAGGAATCGTCATTTATTAAAGGCGACATGACTATTTATTTATGACAACATAGTAATTTCTAAGCAATGTAGTCCTAACCCCGATGTAGGCATATCGAGGTTTAGTCATAAAGCTTCTAACCCAAATACTCTACCTACTTTTACTAAATCCTTTTTTTTTTTTGCAATAGAAAAGTAGTTTCGTCGATGGACACATCAGGAACAGGAAAAGACAAAGATAATTATTATTTTGATATAAAATTCAAAGGCACGTCTGAGACGCAGAAGGTTGCGGGTTCGATTCCCGCCGCTGGACAAATGTTTGTATCTGCAAATATTTGTCTCGGGTCTGGGTGTTTTCTATGTATATCAGTAAGTAGTTTATCAGTCATGTAGCTCCCATAACACAAGCTCTGATTACTTTGGGGCTCGATGATGCTGTGTGAAAAATGACCAACATTATTTATTTTTTTAGTTAGTGTGCCAAAAGCGGAGATTTGCTTCCGAGCTTAGCATTCTACGTGACAACGTAGAATGCTAAGTAGTTTTGCAAGAAAACGCGGGCGTAATGTAATGTTTGTCTTCGACTACCGCCTATTTAGTATCATTGAAGATCTACAAACTGCGAATGCGCATCTGATGGTGTCCATCATGGGAAATAAAGTCGTGGGCTTGATTGGTTATAGTTGTTTTTATAATATACTCGTAAATAGGAACCTACTTGTAACCTGACCTTGTTTGAGTCAGAAGTTCAAGCAATATTTTTTTCTATTCTACTCTCTTCTTTTTAAATTGTGTGTCAAATGTAATATTTTCCATTTCTCTTTCAATTCATAAATTGAAACTGTTCTTTGCGTGCTGCACAAATGGAAACGTACTGTGCAAAGTTTGATGATCCATCCTCTCTTATTCGGAGATCGATTTGTAATGTCACTAAATTAACGAGCATTGTACTTCAAAGTTGGATAGTCAAGGAGAAAAAGAACAAAAAGAAAATTGGTAAATTCGTTAGGATTACAACTTACCGATCCTACTGGGATTGCGGGTTTACTCCGTACCTTCACGTAAGTGAATTTTTACAAAATTAGATAACTCCGACGTGTTTTCCCATCATTGTTTGCAGCGCCCCTAGTGACATATAGCCATAAAACCTATTTAAGAACCTATAAGACATGAAAATTGATTTTAAAACCGCATTGTAATCTGATAAGCCGTTCGGACATACAAACTAACAAAGGTCTACTTATATCCAACGAATATACGACCTCCTGTCGCTATGGGAAAAATATAGTTAAATATTTTATTGATATATCGATACTCTATCTATACGAATAGATAGCAGATTAATCATACTCTTATATGGAAAGTTAACAGGCACAACGGACTATAGAAAGAACTATGCTCGGAGTTTCACTACGTGATAAAATCCGAATCGAGGAAGGCCGTAAACGAAATATATAAAAAAAAATTGAGCTTGGAATGCAGTAAGCATTTTAGAGACGATTATAGATAGTTCTTCTTTGGCTTAATTGTTTAATCTGTACATTTAATTAGATATATATAAAATTCTTAATACACAAAATATGAGTACATAGGCGAACTTAATGGTAAAAAGCATTCCCTTTCAGATAATCTTTGTGTATTGTGGAAAAAGATGGGTTGTTTAGTATGCATATACTTACCTATTATTTAAGTAAAAGTATAAAGGTGCTCCAAATGTGACGACTTCCCGAGTTGTGGGAAGTCGTTGGATGAAGGTAGTACAAGATCGTCGTGGAGTACTTCGGAAGAGATATATCCATTGACCACGCAGATGACGCTGTAAGCGGCATCTTAAGTTATAAACTTTACTTGGCACCACGCAGACGAAGTTGTAAGCGGCATCTTACTTTATTTTACAAGAAGGTCCTACTCAGCATTGCTTCTGAGTGAATATTTTGTTCGTCGACTATTGCTGATCTGTGGTTCACTTTCAAACCAGATCTGATTAAACTTGGAGATAATGAAAACAGTTTGGACAACGGCTCTCTGATGCTTGGACGTTCGAGAACGTTTTGACCAAGTATTTGGTATCTGAAGTTAGACGATTGGGGAAGTTACAAGTTATTTTGTAAAGTGGCAATGTGGATTGATAAACTTATATCATTGGTTGTTGGTATTTATTTGGTTGGTATTATTATTATCAGGCCGTAGTTTACTAGCTCCACGGCTTCGTATGGGTAGTGAATAGGTTATACCAAATTCATCCAAATCGGTCCATCGACCGGGAATTTGGTTGTTATGGAGATAAGAGAGAAAGTAAAAGTCAAAAAGTTTTTGTTCATATAGTAAAAAACGGGAATTTTCACGTACCGTTCTATTGGCGAAGGCACCGACTAAGTTTCGACTCATTCCGAGAGTCTTCATCAGGGTGATTCTCGCTCTCCCTCCGCATCGCGCCGTGCACTCAAAGGTTTTTATTTATTTAAATCTCAAGGATAATTATAATAATAATGTTGGTCATTTTCCACACAGCATTATCTTGCCCCAAACTAGGCAGAGCTTATGATATGGTAACTACATGACTGATATACAACTTATATACTAAGTTTTGTAAATACATATATATGATACATAGAAGACGGACCCAGGCCCGAATCAAATATTTGCAGATCATACAAACATTTATCCCGAGGCGGGAATCGAACCCGCATACTTCTGCGTCTGAGGCGGGCCTTCGCACACGGCGCCACAGTGGTCGTCAAGACAATCATAATACTACGTTAATTTCAAACATAAAAGTGAATTTACGGTCAGACCAAACCGAGAAGAATCAGGGAACAAACTCTGCTTGTTTTTTTCGATGATCCTGCATTAGTATTTTGCTAAAAACGTCCTAACATCTTAACATTTAAACTTTAATTCTTAATCTTAACATTTAAACTATTATTACGTAATCATCGGCTAAACGTAAGCAAATAATGCCTCCAAATTCGCTCCGAAAAATGCACCAGCAATCCGAACCCTGGCTTGTGTACGAATCTCAGGACTATAATTCACCCGAAAAAATGCTCATAAAACAGCATTGAATGCTCAAAGATCGGAAAATGTCGTCGGTAACACCCTCTTTCCGCCTTCAAAAGCTTTGTATCGCGATTGGACACGTTTATGGGCTGTATTCGCTGGGTATTTTGGTATGGTAGCGTTGTGACCTTTATTAAAAAAGATGTTCAATTTATAGACTTCAATATTTTGGAATTGCTAAATCGATTTTAATTTGACTTTGCTGCGAATTATCTGGGAACCATGTTGTCGTATTACGTGTTCACATGGCTTATAGTCAAGCTTATTAGCAATAAAACAATATATAGAGAGAAAATTATTTATATATACTTACTTATATATACATCAAATGTTATATAGAGGTAAAGTTTGTTAGTTTTTTTTTTTAAATGCGTTTCTTACGAATGCTGCCATAACGATAAGATTTACTTTTAATCCGTGTACCACGTGGGCGAAGCCGTGGACTAGTTGCATATAAAAAAAGTGCATTGTCTAACTTAAGCAATCTAATATACTGTAAAAATAGATGTACCTAAGTGTTTTCAATAAATAAATAAAATAAATAAATACAGTACATGAAAATTTTTACAAAATTGAAAGCAGAAAGTATCGCTTTTTAAATTCGTTTCAACTCCTTACTAATCTTTGGCTGAGTGTCTAACACAGGTATGTTTTTATGCAGCCTTATACATGATAACCGGGATTGATATCTTATCATGCACTCCGAAGCACTAAGTTACTCTATGTTGAACTGGCGAAGATTTGCTTAAACCTTGTTGGCTTGTTAAAAACGACTGCAAGCTACTCACGAATCTATGACCGCTAATGTTGATGATGAAACGGTACCACCATCTGGTGCTAAAGCTCAAACCCTCATTCCACCGAAGAGTTCCGTTAAACCTTCTTCCGGCGTCATCATCAGATCCTGTCATCATTATAATTATTGCAATACATTAAATAGCTTACATTAAATATTACAAAACCAGGGCAATATCTGCTAACAAGATCTTAACTTGACGTATTATATATTTAACATTTTAAAACTTTAATTATAACACGTATATTTTGAACTCTGTACATAAACTCAAACCCTGTTTGATCCAATAAAGATGTAGTCCTAATTCAATAAGCTTTGTAAAAAATACAATTATAATATATCGTATCTTTTAAAATTAATACATGTATTCAAATTGTTTTTTTATATTATAAACAAGACTACTGGTTTGACACAAATGATAAATAAGGATACAGGTAAAACACAGAAGCTCAATTTGTTTATTACATACGGCGATAAGTAAAATTCTAGTCAAATTCACTTAAAAAAATAACAAGCATCAATTTAAGTTAACAGCAAAACAATATGTACCTTATAATCTGATACTTGTTTTCGCTGTCGGATCGGACGTGGTTTTTGTTACACACTGTATATATTTCCCATTTTCAAACAAATTGCGTTGCCATGGCTGTGTCTGTAAGCTATTTTGCTTTCCGCTTTGCATAAATATTAAAAGATAATTGGTCCTGCCTTTTCAAGAATTTAGAAGGACATTTCAAGTAATCCGAAAATATATTTCGACGCTAAGATTTTTGAGGCGGTATACGCTATGGCATATTTTATATTTTATTGCTATGACGTAGCTCAGGTAGAAAATAACTGGGTAAAATAAATAACGTATTTTATCTCACGACTCGGTTGTTGTGAAATACCTCGCCGAGATTCTGCTAACCTGCCACTCCATAAATATCCAATAAACACATACATAGACCCCACACTAGAATTCCCTGTATTGTTGGTATCAGAAACTACGAGTACCATGGCTCCACATTTCCCAAATCCAGAAAAAAGATCTACTGAACATGCAAACATTTGTCCCGCTGCGGGAATCGATCTCGCACCACTTGCGTCTCGCCCGCAGTTACACCGAAGTAGTCATGACCTAAAAAAAAATATTTCCATTGAATCTGGGCAATTCAAGTATTTAGCATGAGAACGTGCCCAAGCGATGTCGGATTATCATGATGCATCCTAGCCGTCTCTGTATATTATCCTAGCAGATATACAGAGACTATGGACTACTGGACAAGCATAAAATAACAAATAATAATAATAATGCTGGACATTTTTCACACATCATAATCTAGCCCCTAAGTAAGCAGAGCTTGTGTTATGGGAACTTCATGACTGATATACTACTTATATACTTTGTTTTTTGTAAATACATTCATATTATATATAGAAAACACCAAGATGCCGTAGAATATCTTGGAAAACTTGCCACAGCCAGTTTATGATAGGAGTGGATTGGAACTTGGCACAGCCAGTGTTCTTGTGCTGAACCAGCTATTTCTGGATGGTTTTGCCACGGTAACTTACTGTAGGAGATGACGGTAAACTGAGCCCCTGGAAAGTCTTTGATAAGGGAATAAAGTGCTCAAAACCTTATTATACTGCAAATGAGAACGTGCTAAATCTGACATATTAGGCCTGTTCCACAATACGCTGATGAAATAGCGGATAAAATGGATAAACTCGTCTCCAAATTTCTTAGTAGACGCGTCCGACTTTTTTTTATGTTAGGACGAGACTAAAAAGCTTACGGCCCACCTGATTGGAAGCGGTAACCATTGTATCTGCAACACCTGGAGCATTGCTGATGTTGCCTGCTCTGAAGGACTCTTGACAAGATTTAAAAGACTTACTCAAGACTTTGTACAAGTAATTGATCCAGTCCAGTGATGTACTGGAATCTGACTCTAATTTTAATGCCAATCCATCACTTTGCCATAGGGTGGTGATGTTAACATCACTGCTGTGGAATTAATTCAGAAGATCTACTCTTGATTTGCGAAATTTAACGTCCTATCTGCCAAAAAATTGGAAAACAAATTTTTACACTCCCCATAAATAAACTAATTACGTCCGAACTACCTTGAAGTACAGTCCAAAGTGGCCTGCCCCAACTTCGGAACCCTCAGTAAATTCCAAACTTGGCACATCGGGGCCTCGGGACACTTTATACGTCTACCGTTAGGAAAGATCATCGCAATGTTTTGAGTTGTAGGGTTCCGTTGCTGAGGGAACAGTTTTTAAACCCTGACACATCTATTTGTTTCTGATTGCACGCTCTTTGTAAGTTGCTGGAAAATTTCAAAACGTTTAATTAACTAGGGGTTAATTAAACAAAAGTTGAGGTGTTATGATTTTGAAGCCTCTGCGTGTTGGTCTATTTGTTGCTGTCTGTTGCTGTTGCTATTTGTATGTTTATTGTTGCTGAAAAGGTCCATGCAGAAACGGTTCTTTAACCACGTCCGAAGAGGTGGGGCTGTTATTAGAAGCCTATGTGTATCTGTTATGTCTGCCGCATCTATGAAATGGTTGGACCGATTTCAATCCGAAGCCGTTGTGCTCTAAATAAACTAAAATATTTTTTTAAAAACCTTTCAGCTTGTGGCACGCTCGCACTTGACGTTTCGAATTCTTTATTCAGTATTCGGTATTCAGCCCACGGGGTATCAGGTGCGAAAACCTTACATTCTCCAGGTTATTTTGCATCAGGTCTTTTTGGGGTCCGTAGATTATTTGCATTGAAAACCTTTTACGTTGTTCAAGGCATGAACTCATTCCAGCTCTTCTGGTAAAAATAATTTTTTTTTTTTTTTTTTTTTCTGCAGTTTTTTTTTTATTTGTACAAACCGTTGAAGAGTATATAAAGCAAATAAGTATTTTCAAAATCCAAAGAGGTAAAACAATTGATCTATAAACTAACACGCTCACGACTGTTATCCCCATGATGGAGCTCCTCAGATCCATACTCAATGTCCAGTAGTAGGGGTTAGTCAGAGACAAGTTCAAATATTATTTATGGCACATGTCCGCGTTTTTGTAGTTAGCATTCCACGTGACAGATTACAAACCCATCTCCGCTTATTGGAACACTAACTGAACACGTTCCTTCGAACTTTTGGTTCTTGGGCGTGTCGGTTTCCTCATGTGTGTACGGCCGGATCTGAACCCACGACCTTCAAATCGAAAGCCTTAAGAGGTCATGTTTGTCCATCATTAATGATATTTCACGAGTGTATATTCGACTTATTAACTGCCAACCAAAATGGCCATAATATCAGGAAAATCGATATATTTTCCTGATATCACCGACAACCCTACAAGTAGAGAATCCAATTCTCTTAAGAATCTTATTTCCATGCCTTGAGTACATTTCAATTCATTCTACTTTATTAGAATATTGAGATGGAATTTGGAACCGAATTACGATAGCTTATTAACAAGCGTGTAAACAAAAATGATTTTATTTTTGTATATTTGAAGAACATCGTTTTTCGTAATTGGGCAGAGGTTTTTTCTATGCCTTTTTTTGTATGGTAAATTACTCAAACAGAAATAAAGAAAGAAAGAAAATATATTTATTAACCACAACATAACACAACAGGTGACAAAATACAGAAAAATACACAAACGTTTGTGTGTGTGTTACACAAAAGTAACACATTACAAAAAAAAATATGTGTTGTGTGGGGTCAAACGTATCTGATGCTACAACTCCAAAACCTTAAATGATCGAACAACATATACTAAAGTGACTGTTTACATTATGTTTATATAATTTTATATTTCCGCCGGGCGAGAAGCCGGCTGCAACGCAAGCGGTGCGGGTTCGATTCCCGCAGAAGGGACAAATGTTTTCATGTTCTGCAGATATTTGTACCGAGTCTGGGTGTGGTGGTACCACGGTACTCATAGTTCCTGATACCAACGATACGGAATAACCTAAAACCTTCCTCGTAAATTAGACTACCAAATTATTATTATTATTATTTTTTAATTTGGTTATAAAAATATTTGACTTGTTATTCGAGAGATAAGCTCTTTAAAAAAACCCTTTAGCTTTATAATTAGTATAGGTTTAAGACGGACGTTCAAACCAACCTTTGAATTTGATGACAGATTCCAATGGAAACATGTGTCATGTGTTTTAGGACCTAAATTATTGTGTTGGTGGAATCATTCCTTACTAAAAGTAATGGCGATTAAGTTAAAAACTCGAGAACCTTCCATAAACTTTGAGAAACAATTTTCGAAAATCTCAAGAGGATTTCTGTAGACAAACATAGGCTTCTACGTTTGTCTCCAGATCGCTAATCTGCGGAAGTTTAGACAGCTCAGCTTACACGTCTCGTGTTAACTTAGTTTTGGTAGTTTGGACAAATATGTTGTTCTCACCTACTACTCTCAGAACTATTAATTCTTTGAAACTATCATAAATAACGTAGATATGAACTTAAAATTTACAAAATAATTATGGTAATAATTATGCCGTGTTGGCCTAGTGGGTTATGACTTCTAATCTGGAGGTCGTGGGTTCGAACCCGGTCGTGCACCAATGGATTTTTTCACTCGAAAAAAATTATATGTCATATTAGACACGTGCTCAAAACGGTGAAGGAAAACATCGTGAGGAAACCGGCGTGCCCTAGAACCAAATATTCGAAGGCATGTGCCAACAGTTAGTGTTCCAATAAGCGGCGATGGGCTTGGCAACCTGTCACGTGGAATGCTTACTACTTGCAAAAAATGTTTGAACGTGCCTCTGACTACCCCCTACTTGGTATCCTCAAAGATCTACTCACTGAGTATGTATCTGAGGATGTCCACCATGGGGAAGATTGTTTTTTGTTTGTTTTTTTTTTAATTATGGTAATTGATAATGATAATAAGGCTGGACATTTTTCACAGCATAATTTAGCCCCAAACAAAGCAGAGCTTGTATTATGGGAACTACAAAAGTGATATACTACTTATATTTTCGTAAATACATACTTATTATATATAAGTTTACCAGGAACGAGATAGAAAATAATATCTTGTTCTTAGTAAAAATTTATGCAATTAAATACTTTATTGTATCATATGAAAAATAAATACAACTTAACAAAACTACAACTCGTTCCTAGTTAAATAGAATGAATGATTGAAAATACTTATAATCCTTTATAAGAATATATTCTATATCCTTTTAACTCTAAAAGGTAATAATTCGTGGACCTTGAAAGTCGATTGTAAACTTGGTTATGTCACAGTACTCTTGGGAACCAGTAGCACTACACAATGGGGTCGAATCGGAGCACGTTTCACGGAAATTGGGCACAGTGGGAAAGGTATCCTCGAGTCGACCTGTCTTACTGCGGAAATACTTTAACATCTACTATGTGTTTTGGGAACACAATATGTGATTGGGATGATAGATGTGAATATATAAGACTACGACAGTTTAACAGGACTTAAAAAAAAAACATTGCTTTATATTTTAAAGTAGCTGTGTATAGTTTTGGTCAAAATAAACTCTTTTAACTATATAAATACAATTTTTTTTTTTTTAATTTTATATAATTATAACGAAACTGCTTGAAAATACTAACGTTTTTGATTTAATTCCTTCTCAGAATAAAATTGTACATTTAGGTATTTTTTTATATTAAAAACATTATTTTGATATTAAACCAGACGAATTGGGAAAAGAGCAGCAAAGAAAAATACTTCATATCATCAGTAATTTTATAAATTACTGATTCTTCAAATTAATGATCGCTTATTCGGCCCAGGATCTTAGTGTTGCCAATATGATGGCTATCTCGACAGATACAGAGAGAGTTGAGACTCTGGCACTGTAGGGAACCAAGTCCCATCGCGTTTCAAAATTCTTTCAGGGCTGCCCGAAGCGACGCGTGACCTGACTCTTATATGGGTCAACACACTAGCATTGCCATTCAGTATTACGATGCAGCGGCATTTTGGGAACGCTTTTTGGGAACCTATATATTGATCGTTTGCTAGGGTTATTAGATCTGTATTTGTGTAACAATATACCTAATTTACAAAACACATTAAGTTTTACGTCTGATTTGTTTAATTATATAAATGGTATATTTTATTGATTAACAGAGCGACACAATCGCATGATCTTAAAGATTTTACATAAAAAAAAACAAACAATTTGTGATTTATAAAAACATTAGTGTGATTTTGAGTTGCACAGTTATTGGTAAAAACCCATGTGGGATAATTAACCCCACGCTGTATTGGTAGATAAAGTATTGGAAGGGGGCCGATGATGTCGAAAGTACCGGGTTACGAAGATTTATTGTTTTTGATTAAAGTGTTAATAGTACGATAGTTTTATCAAGTAAATTCTGTGTAAGCTGGAGGGTATTTTGGAGTCTATTAGACAAAATGGCGTCGATCTATTAAGCGTGCTGTCTGCCCCAAACATATCAGAAATGGTGTTTGTACATATTTGTTATTATTAAACCCCGACGCTAACAGAAACAGAGAGGTCTTATAAGTAGAACTTGTGTATCTGTATATTTGTCTGTGGCATCGTATATTTCAAACGAATGAACCAATTTTGATTTAGTTTATTTTTGTTTAATATATTAGAATATAATAGATGTTGCTAAGAGACTGTTGGTCGTCAAGTAACCACCTGACCCAAAATGGTATAAAAAAATAACTTGAGAATACTCAAAATCTATGAAAATTACATTATCCTCGACAATATCCTTAAACGGAATATAACCCACACTTAACTTAAAGGTTAAGTGTGGGTTATATTGTAATATCACTTTGAAGTGAACTTGGAAACACTGCTTCCACAGAAGTTTCCTATTGTCTAAGAACTGGACGAAGTCTGATTTATCTTGCTTTGTTTTAAATCTAATCAGCTGGTAACACACGCTGCTGATTAAAGGTCTTCTCCATCATGTGGATCCAACTGGCTCCACTGCTCACCTACTGTCCCCACGACGTTGTCTGATCATTTTTCAGTTGGTCTAACCGCCGCAATATCTTGGTCACCGTTCAGTGACTCTTATAGATAAGATATATTATTAAGCACTTGGAATTTGAAACGATACCTTAGAGAAAGAATCTACTTCGGTTTTCTAGGGATTCGTTATGGACTCTTTATCATTAGGAGTTGTTTTCCGAATTTTGTCTGTTCTTATTTTGGGTGAAGTGTTTCAGAAGTTTAATATACCTACGTATAAAAACTAACTTAGCTAAAATTTAACTTAGCTACTTTGAAATATACATAAATAAAACATATTTTTTTTCTCCAAATCTGTTACTACCATAAACTGTCCAAGCAATTGAGTTTTGGTCAAGTATTTTGATACAAGGAAATAATACAATGCAGTTGAGTCGCTGTCGTCTGGCTGGGTCTGTTGTAGCGCCTTTAAAAACCAGTTATACTATACAATTCAATTTATTTATTTGCGAAACATAGGTGTAAGCAATAGATAGTACAGTAATAGTAAGTCCAGCCATGATCTGCTTTACAGAATGCAAAATTTGATATAATAATTAAGTAAAAGTAAAAATCTAAAGAGTCATGTATTCGATTATATAACAAGGCTAGCGAATGTCACAATATTGAGCTAGGCGTCTTTAAAAACCAGTTACCAGCATACTAGCTGGACGTTAGTATACTAGCTAGGTTAAAGGGTATAGGTTCTAGCTAGGTATTTCTAAATGCTAAAAATACTAGATGCCGGGAAAAAATAAAAGCTTGCTCCATTTAAAAGGGGTAAAACTGGAGTGTCCGCGGATCAGCACTCTGCTAGCTTTGTGGATTAAGGCTCGCCTACTCTCGCTTCTCGTAAAGTGCCTTATGTTCCGGTATGTACATACCTGTGAAATCTGAGCTGGCCATTAGCTCATGGTTAAATATTGAACCATACATTGTCCAGACTCTCCACACTAATATCTTTTTTTTCGTAGGTATCGGACCAAAACAAATGTTTGATCATAATTATATTGTTTTATAGTGAGGAAGGACCTCCAAATGGCATCGAAACGTAGCAGGACTGTAATTGTTATACTTGCAAGGTTAAATAGAACTGTCGTACCTATAACTAAAAAACTGATTTGAAATTGCTCTTCCAAGCACTAGGTGACAAACGATATCGCCATACTCATTTCAAATTTAAATAGTATCAGTCATGTAGTTCCCATAACACAAGCTCTTCTTACTTTGGGTCTAGATTACGCTTGAAAAAACATGTACCTACTCATTTTACTGAGACAAAATAGGCACACGTTTTATGTAACTGACTAAAAAAATAGACCCCTGAACCGAAAACTCTTTTTTAAGTATGTTAAAAACGAATATTCTAAACCACAATAATTTCGTTTCTATATAGATTTAAGAACTTCATTCTCATACAAACACATGGTTCAATTATAATGAGATGCATGAGAAACTGTAGTTATAATTTAATTTCAGATACAGTTTAAACATTGTTGTAGGGAACCCATAGGTGACATAATAATTAACATTCTTAGATAACACTAAACAAAATATTAAATAATAAAGCATAGTCGGGACATAGCTATCTGACGCTGAACCTGTGTCGCTCTGTCGCGCCTCCGCATAACCTCTCTCAGCTTGCCAATCGCTATCGCTTGCACTTTATCTAATCCTGTGAACTATATATACCTACCTATTCATTTGTGCTTATATTTAAACCTTCTGACTCTTCTCTTATGTGCCGTCTTTATAAACATAGACATAGACATAGACATAGACATAGACATATCATTTATTTACCACCACAATACACACAATATAAATTAAACATTTTGAACATTAAAAAAGGTACACAATAAAAGGTTACACAATAAAAAACATAGGAATAATAGGTTGAAAAAATAATTATTATTGAAACATAGAAATAAATAAGTATGACTTATGTGTGCTGCAGTAGCAAATTGGCCTAGGCTCAGCATAATGCCTTTAACTTTTATTTTCTAATAAACTTTATTTGTGTGTCTATTGTGTTGTGCGTACCTACTCCAATAAAGGAATTCTATCTACACTACCTCGCCTGGACTACTTTATTGACGCCGATACATTCTACCCTACGCAAAGGTAAAAACACATTTACGACACATCCTATAATTGTAAAACCTAGATTAATTTGTTTCACATACATCTCATTTAATTAAGTTAATTATTGTTAACGCATTAGCATTGCCATTAAGCGTGGCAATGCGGCCAGTATTTTGGGAACGCTTCCGCCTGGTAGTGATCTGGATCAGTTGAGCTATCTATAGATCGTTTGCAACGGTCTTTAGATAGCTATCTGTTTCATCTTTATTTTTTGTATATACCTACTTGTACATAGTTGTATGAATAAAAGTAAGTATACTATATGTAATAATATTATATAAATACTCACACATTATAACAATTAGTACTTAATTAATTATATTATTTCCCCTATACGGTTTACTTTATGAAAGAATCGCTTTTCCCAAAAAATATTTATACCTAGCTGCCCGCTTAGCTTGAGCACCCAAGACAACGTTTTGTCTACGAAAAGAGAAGACAAAAACTATTTCTGTCACCTATTCTGTCAAACAAAAGAGAGGGACGAAATATTTTATGTCTTCTCGATGGAAAACAAAACCGTTGTCTTGGGTCTTGATGCTAAGCAGGCTGGACACTCTTTCATAAATCAACGAAGCAGCACAAAAAATAATGAATTAAAGCAATACTTTCTCAAACTCAGCATTTAAATGGCATTATCCTGATAGGCAAAGAGTCTTGTTTATTTTTTGCTTTACAGAGCTCAACTGACCGGGCAGACACTGGTCACACCGGTTTCACAACCCCGTAACAAAAGGTCCTATATCCCCAGAAACACAACTAACGCCTTAAATATTACCAGCTACAACTGGTTTTTGTTTCAACATTTCCGATGAACGGGACTGAGGTTTAAGGAAAGGATTGTAGTGCGTTATTTAAAGGGGGCAAGGGTGGTTTTAGATTGCAAATGGCTGTAGAATGGTGATTGCTGCCCGCAGGCCGTCTCGTTGCGGCCACATCTATTTCGAGTTCAGCAAAAACTGAAGAGTAGTTTGCGAATTACGGGCCTTTGTTTTCTATTACGAGAAATGAGAGATTCCCTTTTGTTCGTGAATTGTTCTGTTCTTGCTCGATAGACTGTTTGGGGGCTTGGAAATGAATGCACTTTTCAAAATGTACTCTATCTAGTATTGTAGTTCCACTTCCTAAATTTTAGATGGTATGTGCCATATCATTCTTTTTTTAATAAGCAGAGTAAACATAGCTGGTAAGTAAACATGTTCTGGAACACCCTCTCTGTATAATGTTTGAATTTGTCCGTAATTTGATGGTCCTCTCGGATTTGTAAGCTGAATTCGAGAAGCTCTGAGCATGTTTTTTCTCAACATAATTGAATAACCATGAAATAATATCGTGCTAGAACACTCCACTTTGATGTATTTATTATGGATGAAGGTTTTTCAAGACCTTTCGAGTGACATTCCAAGAAATGATTTTAAAAATAAAAAACATTAATTTCCCTTAATTTGGCTTCCGTTTTAAAACGCAAGATATATGCTTAGAAGCATCTCTGTTCTTATGGAACAGCAGTTTAGACGGTAAAGATGTAAAGCGATCTCATTAACTGAGTCGTTAAATGGTAATAATAGTTAAGTTGGTACTAAAGACTTGTTAAAACACGGCTAAGTGTAAGTTAAACTGGAGTTTTATTAAAAAGACTGTGAAAGTATTTTCTTGCCACATTAAGCCCTGGTTATTAATAAAAAAAATTAAGCCGAAGGTAAGATATTTGGTCCCGTTCTAAACTTTATAGTATTTGATGTTTTTCGTCTACATTAGAGACCCTTACTGGACACTAAAGTATTTGATGTTTTTCGTCTACATTAGAGACCCTTACTAGACACTAAAGCTTTTCTTAATGCTGCAACGAATGCTTCTAAGCCATCCAACGACTTCTTCCGATGCGAGTTTAATAAATTGAAGATTTGATGCAAACTTTCTCTGAAGCAGAACGGTAAATACTTACTGAGTGTAAAAAAACTTACACAATTTTCTTCAAAGGATAACTAGATGAAAAACGCGAAACGACAATCTTTTTAAACTCTCGGAGGAAACGCAGATAAAATTAAAATTGTCGTACTTTACTATTCTCCTGCTGACGTTTCGTTGACCGTTTAGAGGTCCTTCCTCATGAGCACCGTCCGCGACCACGCTCGACGTTGTCGCGGATGTGAGAGGTTATTCCCAACGAATGGTGATTCGTTATTGGTTGCAAATGATCACAAAAAAAATCCCAACGAATCGCTGATCCGTTGCAACTGCTTCATAGAGGTAATGGAATTCTACCTTCATAGTGTTTGCATGTTCGGCAGATATTTATTACTGGTCTGGGTTTTGTGGGTACCATGGTACTCATCGTTCCTGATACTAACGACACACAAATTCTAGCGTTGGGTTAGGACTATGTATGTGATTGTCGAATGTTAATTTATTTGTAGTTAATTAACTATAAACAAAGGCAAACCTTAAACACGCTCACGACTGTCCTCCCCATGGTGGACATCCTCAGATACAAGGGGGTAGTCAGAAACACGTCCAAACATTACATTTGGTGCCTTATACACTTTCTAAATAAGGTTTTATAAGCTATAAAATGTGGGCAATCTGCCAATTCTCTTAACTGCGACCAATAACCTCCTTCTTTGATATCGGTTAACATGCAGATCTCACACATTTGCGACTGTGCGGAAGTTGGAACGATCTTGGTCGAAATGTCCTTTTTAACGACCAAAGAGAAGTCGTTAAGAAGCACATTTGAATCAAAACTATCTTGTACGTTGTAGAGAAGAGAACCTGTAGCTCTGTTATACTGTCTGTTACATGTAGTTTTATATCTAGAGTCTCGGTTTATATACGTGGACCACTTTAATCCTGTTATTAAACTGATATACGAATTGTTTTGGGTGGCTGTCAAATTAAGATAGAATAAAAAATATTTTAGGACGACATTAAAAAAATTGTGACAAAGTTATGAAAAAAATAAATCAATTGAATGAAAAAACAAAAAAAAATGGTTACATCCCTATAATCCAGAAAAGGTGTTGAGGCACTTAAAAAAAAAGTTGCTTAATATACTTCTAAGTAGAACTGCCACGCACCTACCTAATCCATTTTGACAGTTGAATGTCGCACCAATAAGTGTCAACTCAGCATTAGGTTAGGCAGGTAGGCTACCTACTTAGCTCTGGTATTATCTGTATGAGATTCTGGTATTCCGAGTATGAATTTAAATATATCCATCAAGGGGTAATGTGGTTAAATGATGACGTTCTGGACGCCATCTTGGATTGCATTGCTTTGACAGCATTCGATCGTAGCGGTTCGATATTATAAATACTCTATTTTGTTTTGAACTCTTTTGGTTCCCTATCCCCTAGGACAGTGGCAGAAACCCACAATACAGTAGTGAGCGTGTTTGTTTTAATTCGGATTGCTAGAATGTTAAATGTGGTTAAATGATGACGTTCGGGACGCCATCTTGGATCGCATAGCTTTGACAGCATTCGATCGTAGCGGTTCGATATTATAAATACTCTATTTTGTTTTGAACTCTTTTGGTTCCCTATCCCCTAGGACAGTGGCAGAAACCCACAATACAGTAGTGAGCGTGTTTGTTTTAATTCGGATTGCTAGAATGTTAAATGTGGTTAAATGATGACGTTCGGGACGCCATCTTGGATCGCATAGCTTTGACAGCATTCGATCGTAGCGGTTCGATATTATAAATACTCTATTTTGTTTTGAAATCTTTTGGTTCCCTATCCCCTAGGACAGTGGCAGAAACCCACAATACAGTAGTGAGCGTGTTTGTTTTAATTCGGATTGCTAGAATGTTAAATGTGGTTAAATGATGACGTTCGGGACGCCATCTTGGATCGCATTGCTTTGACAGCATTCGATCGTAGCGGGTGCCGAACGGTGATATTATAAATACTCTCTTTTGTTTTGAAATCTTTTGGTTCCCTATCCCCTAGGACAGTGGCAGAACCCCACAATACAGTAGTGAGCGTGTTTGTTTATTTCGGATTGCTAGAATGTTTTCTGACTCAAAGCATTATACCCACAAAATAATGACCGCAACTGAACCTCTAGTAAAATCAAGCCTTTTCGGCACGAGAGGCACCGAGTCACAAGTCCATGAATAAATTCTTAGCTGAGCTCTCTGCTGTGGCGCACTTTAAATAAATAAAACATTCCTTTTCACTCCTTTGTTCGTACTTTCTTGGTCACCCTGCGTTAGACTAGTGACATATCCCCTAAAATATATGGTTCAGTCAAAATAGTTTTTATTTCTGTTACAGGATTACACACATAAAAAGCATCTTGATTTATTATTTTTTCAGGGCCAGCAGGCCTATATTTAGTGGCGATCACAATGTCACGGCCGCGTGATGTGTAAGCCACAAAACTGAAAATACTTGGAAGACCCCGCTCTTCCAATATCCAATAGTATGCTTCCACAATGTAAGCATACTATTGCCCTGAAAAATAATAAATCAAGATGGTTTTTATGTGTGTAATCCTGTAACAGAAATAAAAACTATTTTGACTGAACCATATATTTAAGGGGATATGTCACTAGTCACTAGGCAATTTTTGGTTGTTACTTAGGTAATACGCTTATTTAGAGGGATAAAATACATGTGCGAGAAATTTAATGTTTTGTGCAATTTTTGTAGGTACCATAAAGAATAATCGTTTATAAACGAACGCACTTGAGAAGAGCTGGAGCGATTTGTTATTTTTTTTATATATTCGTATATTCGCATTTATTGAAAGAAAAATTGGGCTATTGCCCTGAATATGTAATAAAGATTGTTATATTTCTCCCATACAAACTTTTCTAGGTCGCCGTATTGACTTTTCCTATCTGATATCTTCAATATCTGTCGGGTCAGCTAGTTATCAATAATCAATGTATATTTTGTACATAGCATCTCTATTGGTAGATATATTAACTAATGCTGAAAGAACCAGCGTGAGGAAAATATTCTCAGCGCCACAGACTACTAAAATTGAAAACTATAACTTCCTTTTGCGATTCAATTATCCGCTTCACGTCGCAGCGGTCCGTTAAACTTTTAATAACTAACTCTAGGTGTTAAACTGAAAATGGCCACTTTTAGCCGCATTTGCCTCCAATTCTACCCATATATACGGCCCCACTGTAGGATATGACAGTAAGTAAAATACAAATATAACGAGACTAACCAGTGTTGCCCGCTTAGCATGAGCACCGAAGACGTTTTGTCTATTAAAGAGAAAGCAAAAACTATTTCTGTCGCCTATTCTGTCAAACAAGAGAGGGACAAAAATTTTGTCTTCTCGGCGGTAGACAAAACCGTTGTCTTGGGTCTTCATGCTAAGAGGTTGGAAGACCTCAGTGGCGCACTGGGCCAAGGCCCGCCTGAGACGTAGAAGGTTGCGGGTTCGATTCCCGCCACGGGACAAATTTTGTATGATCTGGGGATATTTGTCTCGGGTCTGAGTGTTTTCTATGTTTAATATGTATGTATTTACAATAAAAGTATATAAGTAGTATATCAGTAATGTAGTTTCCATAACACAAGCTCTGCTTACTTTGGGGCTAGATGATGCTGTGTGAAAATGGATTTTCCCAAAAGTGCTCAAAACGATGGAGGAAAACATCGTGAGGAAACCAAAAATCAAAATCAAACCAAACATTCGAAGGCCATCAGATAGTATTCCAATATGGGGCGATGGGTTTGCAACCGTTCACGTGGAATGATAACTATTGAAAAACGCGGCCAGGCCAAATGTAATGTTTGGACATGTCTCTGACTACCCCCTTCTTGGTACCCTCAAAGATCTACTCACTGAGTATCCATTTAAGGATGTCTTTCATAGGTAATAAAGTCCTGAGCTAGGAATCCCTTATCCTTATCACGCCGGGGCGTCTATAAAAGGCTACGATCGGGCTCAGTCCCATTATTTGCTGGTCGATTCGCGTAAATTCTTAATATATACAGTACCAGCTTCTGCCCACGGCTTCGCCCGCGTTATACCCGGATGAAAAGTAGCCTATGTTATTCTGATGTATAAGCTATATCACTGTAAAGTTTCATCAAAATCCGTTCAGTACTTTTTGCGTGAAAGAGTAACAAACATCCATCCTCACAAACTTTCGCGTTTATAATAGTAGTAGGATAGGATACGATCTATTTCTGTCGCTAAGCAATCATCATTGCTGTATTCTTGCTGAAGAGCATTGCGATTACAGATACGTGAGTTTCAAAGTTGTCTTTAGACCAGGCCACGTTTGCCTTCCGAATAACACCAAAAAAAAAAAATCAATGGTTCTCATTACCGTTGTAGAGCTATCATCCGCGTGCTTGTCCATATTTTGACTCCGTACCATATGGGTTGCATGATTTATTGACATTAAAAGAAGCAGTTTTAATTCTCTTCGTAAATGGTGACATTAAAAGAGGCAGCAATTATTTTCGTAATGGTCTAAAATTTGATAATAAAAAAAACCGTGTTATATTCCGTGTATCGCAGTTGATGGCCCGCCCGTCCACCGGCGTCACGGAAGACCAGCGTTTTGGTGGCACAAAGTGCTTCCTAAACATAGTGCTGAGTGGCGGCCGTTTTTGTTGTCAATCTCATTTTGTTTATTACTTTTACATGTACTCCTGTATCCTTTATTTGACACAAAATAAAATATTTTTATCTTTATCTTTATCTAGTGGGCGATAACCGCGACTTCTGATCCGGAGGTCGTGGGTTCGAACCCGGTCGTGCAAAAATGGATTTTTCTACTCAAAAAATGTATGTGCTCAAAACGGTGAAGGAAAACATCGTGAGGAAACCGGCATGCACTAGAACCAAAAAATTCGAAGGTATATGCCTACAGTTAGTGTTCCAATAAGCGGCGATGGGATTGCAACCTGTCACGTGGAATGCTAACTTGCAAAACTCTGACCTTAATGAAAAGCCTTCACTCGTTTTTATCTGTCAAACTTCAATAAAAAAATCGGATATTCATGTACGATGTTCAAGATATGTGAACTTTTAGTTTTCTCCTGAATCGCAACCCTGAATGTAATATTTGCTTAGTTATTTCTGTATGCGTGCGTAGCAAGAGTTTCATCTGTGAAAAATCGTATACATTTTGTCGAAAATCACAGATATTGTATGCCGTCGAGCGACACGTTCGCAATTCTCCCCTACCTGAGTTTTCTGATTCATAAAGTTTGTCATTTATTTGAAGTTGATATGGATGGAGGCAGCGCCAAACCGTTTGTGACGAAATTTTATGATATATTCCTTAATGAAACACTTCCCCCATTAACGCATTTTTGAAATAAGCTTTCAGTTTTATTCGTGTAAAATACACTTTAAAATCCTGAACAGTGTTTTTTCGTAAATGCACTTTAATGATGAATTGAAAGCACATTAATAATAAAGAGTCCTATACCCTTTTTCACGAGCGAGACAATTAGTTGGATGTTTTGCAGATTCGCGACGACGTCAGTGGCGTGGCGGGCAATTAAGAAGCTGCGACGTAAGAGGTGCGGGTTTGATTCCTGTTCAAAATGTTTGCATGCTTTGCAGATTTTTTTGCCGGGTCTGCTTGTTCTGATCCATGGTACTCGTAGTTCCTGATACCCACGCCACAGGGAATCCGAGTGCGGGGTCAGGACTGATGTCTCTGTATGGATATTTTTCATGTTTATTAATTATTTCTCTGTATTTAGTTATATTGCCTATAAAAAAAGGAAGTATACTTACTGTACTTTTATATAATCATACTGTGGCTCCCGCTTCAGTTTTTGTGTAGTCTTTGTAGTGGAAATCCTGCTGCGAACGGGATTAATAGTTAAAGCTGGCAATGATTAAGCTTGTTTATTATCTTAGAATTATCTAAGCGGTAATTAAATACTATGAAGAGATTGCTTCTAAGCGATAAGACCACCCATTGTACTCTCAGTTTTGTAAAGTTTTTTTATCGGAATTCTTTCTCTACCTTAGTTCTGTTTATCGTTGATAGGATTATTCTGTTTGTATCTGCACATATAATGTCAATAGTTTTTTGACTATTGGTCAATGATACATATATGTCGCAAAAGTGACAACCGACAGAGTCGCTACGACAATTTCGTCCATCGTTGTCGTAAAAGCGACAAGCTCTTTTACAAAGCTATTTTACTAGTTCTACTCAAGTTTACTAAGCACTATTGATATTGAATTTCATCAGCCCTTTTAAGTTAGACCTCTATAAGCTGATAACGACGAAGAATTAAATCTATAGCAATTTACAAAAGGTATCTTCCTCCATAAATATTTCACTTTATTGTATTTAAGTATATTCGCGAGGCTAATATGAAATTCATGAAACAATTTCAGTATTTCATAAGTTTTCATAAGCCTGTTACAATCGCTGCGTAACTTTGGCCGTGTGCACGAGCGAGCGGAGCGATGAGCGGCGAGATTTTTCAAGGTGAAAAATAATTACCTTCACGATGATTCTCTAATTGCTAATACACTTAACAATCGCAAAATTATGTTACGTCCGTATGCCTGCTTGGCTCGATATTTAACCATAAAAAAAATTAGACGTCACTCTAAATCTGTTCAAAATCGATGAACATACAAAATACGTAAGGTTGATTCGGATTTGTAACTAGATCCTCCATCCATACCTTACTTAATAAATTATTCTAAGTTTAATTGTAAATTTTATCCGATAGCTCCGATAGCTCTTCCCATATCACATAACTTAGAGTAAACCTTGCCTTAAAATTAGATCCTTTAAGAGCACTAATAATTTAGTGCCTAATGACTCCCAAATTTGCAAATTGTGGTAATAAACATTGGATTTTGTGAAGGAAAACACCTTGAGGAAACTGACATATCTTTTAATCCGGAAACATAGCAACAGGTATACCATACTAGTTCATTCGCCATCATCAATAGTATCTACTATGTATAATAAGTTTTACGGGTCTCTACCCGTGAACTAATAATTATCAATAGACCCCTTTTCAAGGGCTACCTTAACCTGGTCACTGATATAAATCGTAGGGTTTCCAAGAAATAACCAGTGAAATGACGGTAAAAAGCTCGACAAACCGCTTACGTCTGGTCTACACCTATCCTGAGCTCGGTTTGTCTCCAAGATGGAAGAAGTTAAAAATAAAACAAAATGGCGTGGAATTTCCTGCTTCAAGAAAGCGAGCAGAAAATTCTTAGGACTTTAATACGTGATATTGAATGTAAAATGCGAACTTATAACGGAACTTCTTACAAGCTTTGCCAAGAGGCAGAGCACTTTGCTTTGCTTTTAAATTTATGGGGGAGTTTTTGAAAACAGTTTTCTTTTTAGAACATACCTACTTAGGAGGCAGCTTGAATTATAAGGGACAAAATCCCGAAAACTTCAAACGTCCATCATTTTCAAATCTTATCAGCCAGCTCTCAAAGACCACAATTTCGATCGAAGATGGTTTCAGACGGTCTATAACTTTGAACAGATTATTCAAAAAGGTAAATTTAAAGTCGTAAACTAGTGGGTAGAAATAACTATGAATGTGGATATTGCTACCCACATTGATAGTTATTTCAGCCCTTAACCTTAAATTTAATGAATCAGAAACTTTCTTTACGGTTAAAACCGTGGTCTGGAAAGTTTGTATGGTAAAATTTAATAGATAAGCTCGATAAATTTGCTGTTAGAATATAATTACGGGTCGTGGAAATTTAGTTGTAAACACAAAATTTTCTGTTGTTATAAATGTCAAAGATATCCTTGCTTTCTGTAAGCTAAACCGTCGTTCACGGTGTTGTTTGTAATAATCCTCTGTGTTATGTTGTAAAGGATTTCATAAAAGTTCTGCCTTTCTGTGAATTGAAATTGTTGGAACTGGATAAGATCATAAAATGTTCTATGTAGCCCGCCGCTGCCTAACTGACGTAGCATTCTCATCTGGGCACTTCCGTGCTCCGTTGAGCACGTTCTGTTTTTTGTCCCAGTGGACAGATAACCAGTGAAAAAGCATATTGAATTTCTTGGAATTAATAATAATAATAATAATTCTGGTCATTTTTTAAACAGCATCATCTAGCCCCAAACTACTTAAGAGCTTTTATTATGAGAACTATATGACTGATATACTACTTTTATACTTTTTGTAAATATATACATATTATACATATAAAACACCCCGAGACAAATATTTGCAGATCATACAATCATTTGTCACGCGGCGGGAATGAACCCGCAACCGTCTGCGTCTCAGGCGTACTTTCACCCAATGCGCCATAGAGGTCATTAAAATTGAATTTGAATTTAACGTATATGTGAAGGAAACATCGTGAGGAAACCGGCATGCCCTAAAATCAAAATATCGAAGGTGCCATCAGTTAGTTTTCCAATAAGCGGCAAAGGGCTTGCAACCTGTCACGTGGAATGCTTACTACTTGCAAAACGCGGACATGTGCCAAACGTAATGTTTGTACGTGTCTCTGACTACCTCCTCTTTGGTAACCTCAAAGATCTACGCACTGGGTATGTAACTGATAAATAACGGTCGTAAATTTTTGAAATGGTTTATAAAATGTATTTTTTTCTTCATAAAACGTTTTCTTTTATCATACAGTTTCCTAGAAATTTCGGATCTCAACACAAATGGCGTTTGGTTTTATTGCGAAAGTTACAACCGAGATACAAATTCGACCGGACCATATCTCTTGGTAGCTCATAACTCCTATTCGTATACAACGCTGTTCGTTCGAAACAAAATGATAGCGGAGAAAATAAAATAACGTACTGGATTTGTGTTCCATTGTAAGTCAACTGAAAAGAGATGAATGCTTGTGATAATTAAGATTGGGCTTATGGCCAACACGTTGCTGGAGTTTCTTACTAGCTAATGCCCGCTGCTTAGCCTGCGTGGTACCCAAATAAAAACCGCCGATGAATAGAAGCGTTCGTAAGAAATGCATTCGCTCGACCTTGAAAAATGGGTCTCAACGAAAAGCCCTTTTATTTTACAAACAAACAAACACGCTCACGACTGTCTTCCCCATAGTGGACATACTCAGTGAGTAGATTTTTTTTGAGGATCCGAAGTAGGGCGTAGTCGGAGGTACGTCCAAACATTACATTTGGTACATGCCCGCGTTTTTGCAAGTTAGCATTCCACGTGACAGGTTCCAAGCTCATCGTCCTTTTATTTTAACGGGATAATATCCGTCAATAGCTTATGTACACTTTAAGTCCATTCTAAATATTGGTGACAGAATTGTTGAAATCGGATGAGTAATTTCAGAGATAACCCCTTACATACAAACTTACAAACTTTACATATTTATAATATTGGTGTATATTAGTAGCTGCTTCCATTTTGCTCGCGTAATACCTGCCCGCTTAGCATGAGCACCCAAGACAACGTTTTGTCTACGAAAGAGAAGACAAAAACTATTTCTGTCGCCTATTCTGTCAAACAAAAGAGAGGGACAAAATATTTTTTGTCATCTCGTCGGTAGACAAAACCGTTGTCTTGGATAGTATTTTGCATAACAGCTAGACATTGAGCTGATCTGGGAAAGTACTACCATCATACCTGTTTCTGCCGCCAAGCAGCAATTCTTGCATTGCTGTGCTCTGGTTTGATGAGTATACTCGTAGGTGAAATTAAAGGCACATTAGACTTTTTAACCGTTATGCCTTCGGGTTGGAACGAGTGATACCTTTGATGTTACAAGCGTCCATAGTTTACGGTAACCGCTTACAAACAGGTGGTCCGTATGCTTGTTTGTATAAAAAACTTAGTTGTATAAAAAATCCAGTAAATAAAAAAGTTACAGAAAAAACACAACAGCCTCCTTATTGAATCTAAAGCACCTAATCATTGCCCAATACAGATAAAGGGCAAATATTCACGAACACCGAGGATATTCCCAGAATATTTCACGGTTTTATTAGCCGGGCGATCGTGACCCGTTTGTAGAGATTTTTGACTGGGTTTTTGAGGTCTGTATACTAGTCATCATCTTCTTGTCCTTATCCCACATTACGTGGGGTCGGCATAACATGTTTTCTTCTTCCACTCTCCTCTATCAGCCGTCATCTCAGTATTCACTCCTTTCTTAACCATGTCATCCTTCACACAATCCATCCATCTTTTCTTTGGTCTACCTCTGCTTTTATTTCCATTCCCATTCATATTTAACACTCTTCTCGTAATGTGACATTCTTCCCTTCTCATGACGTCATGAGGTCTGTATACTTAGACCTTTATACCCACGTAGTTTGGGGCGTCCCCTGGCTAGGTGGAGCGGTGACATAGAATGACGGTGACAGTGGATGAGAAAAGCCGAACACCGGGTTCAGTGGCGCGTATTGGTAGAAGCCTATCTCCAGTAGTGGACTGGTGTTTGCTATGATGGTAATGATGATAACCCAAGATTCGTTAAACTATTCATAACCTATTTGAGCCTTTTGGGTTTGAGACTCTGGGTCAATGGGGAACCGGGGCTCTTCGTTTTCAAAATTCTGTCAGCGTGACTGGTCGAAGCGACGTGACTAAAGAGCTGGCTCTTATCTGGGTCAACGCATAAGCATTGCGATTCAGAGTGGCAATGCGGCCAGTATTTTGGGAGTGTTTCCGTCTGGTAGTGATCTGGATCAGTTGAGCTATCTATAGAATGTTTACAACGGTCTTTAAGCGTTAGGTAGCTACTTCTTTTGTTTTCTGATAACAAGCAGAACTTAAAAAACTTGGTTTAGTCGTATAATTGCTTGTTTTCATAATAATGTCTCCAATTAAGACTTAAAATCTAAATTAATATTGGAAGTTCCTCTGACTTCTCATAACTATGTATCCTCAAAGATCTATGTAGGTATTGAGTATGAATCTGATAATCCTGGAGATTACAGTCGTAATCGTGTTAGTATTTTGTGTTTTTTCTTTTGAAGAAATTCGTAAAATGGCGTTAGTATTACACAAGCTACATGTTACAACTGACCCAGTTAGGTAACAGAATGTTATGACCTAATTTTTCCCCCAATCCAGTATATTAGTGTAGGCGGATATCCGATGTCCAGTTTTTATTCCTGTCAGCCCTGGACCCAGAGCAAAGCCTGTCATTGATAAATGATCGTGTAATCCCGCAAATGAACGAGAAATAAATCTGTCATAATTCTGTTAACATTATGTTTTTGTTGCAGGTATGGGATGTTGAGGTGAGCAGGTATATACGTATGGTTTGTATATGTTGTTTTGTTTGTCTCCTTTCTTTATGTTATACTAGCTACTGCCCACGGAATCGCCTGCGTGGTTTGCATAAAAAGTAGCTCTTACCGTCGTAGCGTTAAGGCAGCGTTCGTAAGAAACACAATCGCCCGACCGTTTTTTCGACGACTTAAATTGCGAAATTGGTCTCCACGAGAAGCCCTTTTATTCTAACGGGATTATATACAGCATATATCAGATCCATTCTAAATCATTATGAATATTTTTTGAAATCGGTTTGGGTGTTTCGGAGATTTTATTTTATTTATGAAACAATTTCCACAGCCACATCCACAATTATAAAACAAATAATTCTTACTAAACATATCTTACAGCCAAAAACGGATTACATTTTATAAAATAAAGAAAATTAAACAGGCAGTCGACTTTTTCAGACGGACAAAATAAATTTGACGTTGAATTGAAGTTTAAAAAACCTACACTTAATTTTATTTACCTATTTTATTAAATAAAGATTATTTCCTACATCCAAACTAACAAACCTTACATCTTCCCAAAAGCGTTTCTTACGATCAAGCTACTTTTAATCCGGGTACCACGCGGCCGAAGCCGTTGAAAGTATATTTTTATAACCATTCTAATTATTGTCTGTGTGTAAGTCGATACTTTAACAAACAAGGTATAATGTTACCATCTACACTTGAGAGCAAAAAAATCGCACATTCATGATTTTTTGACATAACTAAAAAAAAAACAAAAAATATTATGTTTCTGTAATGCAGATTCATAGTCTATTTTAATACCTATCCAGTGGTATCTGATTTGTCTTTCAATCATTACATAAAAATGCTTTTGTGGATCAATAACAAAAATGCATGTTTAGTACAAAATTCTTTATTCAAGTATTGGTGTCAAAGTTATGAAATTAAAAGATAAAATTAATTTAAAGTTTGTTATTAATACCGAGTGCTCCCTCCCCTAGCCTGAATCACTGACTCCATCCGTGTTTTCATTGATGTTACTAGACTTTTGATAAAGTCTTGAGGAATAGCCTCCCATTCCTCTGCGATCGCCTGTTGCAGCTCCTGTAGAGTCGATGGAGGAGCATCTCGGCCTCGAACTCTTCTTTTCAGCTCGTCCCATAGATGTTCGATGGGATTGAGGTCTGGGCTTCGAGCTGGCCACTCCATAACGGTCACATCCACCTCTTGAAGGTACTCGATCACTATGCCAGCAGTATGCGGTCTTGCATTATCTTGCATAAACAGAAAGTTTTCGCCGATAAACCCAGCAAAAGGTACGACGTGGCTCTCGAGTACTTCCTCAATGTATCGTATGGAAGTCAATCCTCTTGATTGGCGACCAGTATTCGGTCCGGTGAAGAAGGCAAGCTCGGTTTTTGCTTCCATAGACATGCCTCCCCAAAACATGATTGATCCACCGCCATAGGCGACACGTTCTGTTATGCAGCATTGGGCAAATCGCTCTCCCGATCTTCTATACACCTTCCCCCGTCCGTCGTTGCCATGCAAGCACATCCTGCACTCATCAGAGAACAGGACTGCACTCCACTGCTCTTCGGTCCAATTCAAATGGTCTCGAGCGAACTGAAGGCGGGCTTCTCGGTGGGCTGGGGTCAATTTCGGCCCGTTTGCTGGCCTGTGTGCAGTCAGGCCACCTTCTCTCAATCGTCTTCTGACTGTCCACCGGCTAACTTCTACTTCACGAACTTCTTGAAGTCGTTGGCCCAGTTGAACTGCGTTCAAACGACGATTTCTTAAAGATGTCGTTATAAGAAAGCGGTTATCACGCTCTGTTGTAGCACGGGGACGGCCCGATCCTTGTCGCCGTTGGTAGCCACCAGTCTCTTGATACCTCTGGTATACACGCCGAACGGTAAATCGGCTCAAACTCAATTGTCGAGCCACTTGACTTTGCTTAAGCCCCGATTCAACAAGGGCAACCACTTGAGCGGCTACTTCTGGTGTAGTATCCATTTTCGTGTTCCGTTTGAAGCCAATATCAATAGAGAACCTTTCACACTGTACGTTGGTATGCAAATGATGACCATTCCCTCAATATGCACTCTTTTATACCTGCGATAAATCCCGCCGCCGGCCTTACCTGGATCGAGCGACATAAGGGGGTCTATTGTTTTGTTGCTAATGAGTTATTTTTAAAGGTAAATGTCAACCCTTTATCAGTTCTGCGAATGCCTAGATTATGCACTTTAATTTAATTTGATTTTAATTTGCTGTAAGCTCCAAATAAAAAAAAAATTGAACTTTTAAGTAAAAATGTGCGGATGTGCGATTTTATTGCTCTCAAGTGTATATTGACATTACTAGACATGACACTCGTGGTATCGAAGTCTACATTCACTTATCTATACAAATAGAAAGGATAGAAAATAATTTATTGAACACCAAATAATATTACAGCTAAGATAGACACTATAAACTTAATGCTTATTGCTAAAAAGCATTATCTTCCAGATAACCTTTGTGTATTGTGGAAAAACATGTGTTGGTAGTGCACAGAATGGTTAAAAACAAAAATAATAATGTATAGTGATTATGTAACGTAAATGTTTAAATACTAAGTTCATAATAACATAAATAAAAGAAAATCAAATAGAAATATATATATATACACACAATACATACAGCTTTAAATTGCTCAAACACTCCAACTGAAGAAGCTTCAAGGAAAATGGTTGGAATATGATTCCAGAGACGGGTAGCAGTTATTGTAAATGAGCCGAATGTTGATACGAGAGAGAAACGCTATGAATATACTATGATAAAAACAATATACCTACATAAAAGGTAATAATAATATGTTTACAACCATGATAGTTTCAAAAGTTAAACCCAAACAGATATTCTATTATTAATGCAGCTCACGATCGTTCTTAGAGTGGAAATCGATTTTTTTTTCATTTGAAGTAGGAAATTGACTGCATTTGCCCAGTAGCAAACGCTTGTTTGCCGAGATTTGGGCCAAGATGGGTATGCTTTATGGCCCATCTGTCGGTAAACGGTTTCCGTAACTTATGGACAGTTACCCATTGCCGACCAGGAGACATTATGGTAAAAAATTTCTTGCGTCTGTAATTTTACCGGCACAAATACGAAACACAGGACAAAACCTTTATTTTAAAACAATAACTACAATTTTTGTCTTTTCATTTACGAGAATGAATTTGTCTAGCTCTGAAGTTCAGAATACCAAAAATGGAAGTCAGTTTCTGAGTTCAAAAAAGATAAAACTATTTTTAGATCACCGATAAAATACGAACAAAATCGTATCCTGAGCTGCGTTTGCGCATTCAGTCTGATTCAACAGAATGACAATGGCCAGGTGCAGCCGTGACCATCTGCTCTGTGCGAGAGAGATAGCCGTATTGGTACTGTAACCGTGTCCTGTGGATTTGGAATTAAATTATGCTTTTGATATAATAATAACGGGTTTGTTAAAACTATTCGGATGGCTGACTGAAATCAGAGTATTCGAACTGTAGGTACGATTCGTATCACCAACTGGCTTACCTTTGGGGTTTGAAGGGTGAACTTTTAATGAATTGTATAGTAATTTTAAGATTTTTTCATCATTAGTTGTGTATTATACAAGAATAATATGATGTGTAAGTTCTCGAGTAGTGGGGCCTACTGATCTGGGGTCTAGACAAAAACCAATTTCTGTTGTCTTTAACGCCTGCGGAAAGATTAAATTGTATGGAAATGACATTAGCTGCAATGCGGGAAATTACTGCTTGGCGGAATAGCTGTGAAAGAGCATGTCCGGGGGAGCCCCACCTCTTTCACACGGTTCTCTATCAAATTAACTTCGTTGGATGAACCTTACAACTGTATCTAGGACACTCCTGTCTGACTAATCCTTTATTCAATTAAACCTCTCAGAAGCTATTTCACGAGAGAACATTTTCTTAATTTATTCCAATTAGACACATCTGTCCAGCCGAGTTTGCATTTAGACGACCCTTTGGATGCATAGCCGTTGCTAATAATCTGCCATCCCTGCCCCTTTTAGACAGCAACCACTTTCTACTGGCGATAACGCGTGCGGAAAGATTTCTATGGAAATTATTTTTGAGACGTCACGTGACTGCTGCCAAGTTTTTTATTGATACATTTGCGTTAACGTGAAAGAAAAACTAAGCGTGAGGTACTTGTCTAGACGTTCTGTAGTCTCTTTGTAAATGTACAAACAATTACCGGAGGCTGAAAGGATTTCGCAGAAATAATAGAACCCAGTACCCATTTCTTTGTTTAATGGATATTTCTTAAGTTGAAGTTGTTTGGTATGAAATATAATTTGGACTCAAAACGGGAGATTTACAAAGATTTGTGGATGCTAGTGGTAGACGAATCGATGTGAGGATTCCTAGTAGGGGATAGTCACACTTATTGGAACACTAACTGGTGAAAAATGCCTTAAAATCTATAGTTTCTTAAAAAAATTACCTATCTAAATAAACCTTTCTGAACGGTGATAAAGCCGATTGATCTATTAATAACGACCACGCCACCTACAAAATATATTTTTCTCTAAGATAGTTATGTTTTGTAGGTAACAATCATTATGATAATTGTTTTGTTTAATTGGTGATAACACGTACTCAATTAGAGCCACGTCCTAACCTAGATCTATTTGCAATATCTGTACTAGGTTAATGTTATTTGCCATCAATGAGGTCATTGATAGTGACGCTTTTTGAGGCACCCATCATCCTTTCAAAGCACAGGTTACTTCTGAAGGTGGCAAAAAAAAATGACATAAAAATACATAAATAATGTTGGATATTTTTCACACAGCATCATCTAGCCCCAAACTAAGCAGAGCTTGTGTTATGGGAACTACATGACTGATATACTTTTTTGTAAATACATACATATTACACATAGAAAACACCTAGATCCCGAGATAAATGTTTGCATCTGCAAATATTCCTGCGGCGGGAATCGAACCCGCAACCTTCTGCGTCTCAGGCGGGCCTTCGCCCACTGCGCCACAGAGTTTGTCTTCAAGACAACTATGTCGTAGTTGTCTTCAATATGTAGAGAACTAATTACCGCTACAAGCAAAGCTAGGTCCAAAACGAGACTATAAGAGGTCATAAAATCATACTTAAATAGATAGGAATAATACATAATATTGGGCCCGAATGACTAGAACCATGCTATCATCATCCCAAAGTACTTCTCCGCTAGTTGGAAGAAGTTGGCCTGTCTGTTTAGAGGCCAGAAGGGGAACAATGTCAGTCCATATTATTAGTTTTCCTATTCCGAAATGCAATTAAATTACTACTAATTATAGTCACTTGATTATTTTTAGAGTAAATGTAGAAACGAAAGCATCAATTCGTCGTTTCCACAAACTTTGCGTCTATCATTACTTTTCGCCAACTAAGCCCTTACCAAAGAAAACGAATCACAAATCAACCCAAGCGATTGTCATAACATAAATATAATTCCTGACACAAATTGAATAAATACGAAAAATAACAATACATAATTCGACAATTTTTTTTCTTTCAGTATAACAACATTACAGGTTTTTTTAACCCTAAAGCGATGATATATGTAAGAAAGTATCAGATATCGGCAGGCTATTCTAAAAAATATCCACGTTGTTCTTAGACAAGATATTTAGCAGATAGATAGCGAGTGACATGTGGGCAAACTTAAGTAAGTTGGTCCTATAGTTGGGCACCTCAAGCATGGCGTATCAAAATATAAAATAATAAAACTCAAAGCTTATTAAATCTCAAATCCCAATTACCTATCACAATACACTCGTAAACATTTTCAACAAGAAATGTTGTTAAAAGCGCCCGTTTTGGTGAAAATAATCTTTCTCAAAAGGCCGGGGCCATTGTGAAACAAAATTAGATTATCTCTTGCTATTTTGTGTTTTTCTTGTTCAGTGATGTGCTTCGCTTTATCAATGTCGATGTTTCGTTTAATTGTACTTAATGGTGTTAGTTCGTTCGCGCCATTTTACTCTTCTACGTCCTGTCTTCATAGAAAAATCTTCCACAATTAATGAGTTTGTTCGAATAACACTCGCTATGTTTTAGTAAGCTGCCTAAACGTTGTATACCAATTAGTTTAGTTGGATGATAAGACGATTCTAAATTCTTTCGTTTAAAAAACTACAATACCGATGATCAAAACTTGGGGAATTCGTGCATTGGTCGTGTCGATGGATCTTTCTTGTTGACCAGTTTCGAGATTTAGTTAGGATTAGTTGGAAGAATGAAAAAAAACCACTTAAAATGGCTTAAATCCATTATAATGCCAATTCTTTTCTGTTAATTTTCGACCGACGTAAAATTACTTAATAGTTATATTTATCGATAAACTCATTCGAATCACTAAAAATATCAAACAAAGGTTTATCGACACAATATTATTAATATTACTTCCCTAAATATTACTCGTTTATCTGAACAATAATTAGCAAAATTGGATTTCCTGGATAATTGGTAGAGAACATCCTTAATTAATTATCCAGGAATATCATAAATGATTAAAAGAAAACAAAAATGTAACTGATCTTGTATAATAAACATGTTATTCTAATATTTGCAGATGCAAACATTTGTCCCATTTGCAAACAAATCCCCGTCGCAGGGGATTGTCGCAGGGGATTTATGGAATAATCCGAGAACACGTAGTAGCATTATCATCATCGGACGTTATACTTAGTTTGGCGACTACGATGGCGCGGCCGGCGGGCGAGTAGCTACGACGCCTGAGATGCGAGTTCGATTCCCGCTTCGGGACAAATGTTGGATGTTCTTCTGATATTTGTTTTGGGTGTGATGCTTGATACACACGACCCGGGGAATCCTAGTGTGTGCCCAGTACCTTGTAAAAAAAGTGTTATAAACCGATTTTGTGACGTACACATATATCAAATTGAAACTTTGATCCTGGGAAATGTCAGTTACATCTTTATATTTTTTTCCACCATTCGGATCCAATGTCGAGGTCAGCATTTCACCACTAGTATGATAGGTACTGTATAAAACTTTGCAGAGAAGTATTTTAAAGCATGATTTCGACTGCACAGCAAACTGCTTGTAGCTTATATAAATCCACTTAAGATATGATCTAAGAAATGCACGGTACACCATGTTTTGATACTTTCTGCTTGCAGTGCAGAGTCTAGTTTATCTTGATACTGGATGCTCTGGAGATTCAAACCCCCATACAGTCCAAGTTACGGTGGTCATTGGGAAGCGAATGTACGTGTTTAGAGTTAAGATATTTAAATATTTTATTCTTGCTTTTACCCTCGACTTTGCCCGCGTGTACTCAAAATGACATTTAATCATTTACCCCTACATTAAACGAACACACCCCGAGTTTCAAGTTCCTACTACAAGTTTAGATTCTGTATTGTCCGCCAGTAAAAGCGTCATCTCCATTGACTAACTTCAAAAAAAGGATAAGATTCAATTCGAATAGATACATTTTGTAATGGAAATTATGTACACTAGAATAGTTAAATGGTTAACAAAAAATACTTTATTTTGCATCTAACTTTTGATGAGATGGGCGCACGGACGTCGATGGTCAAACGCATTTCTGTTTCCTACCACTAAGAACGACTGGTAGAAAATGCTATTGCATTAAGTTCTCCCTTTGTACATTGTGTGCAATAATAATTATATACATTTATTCATACAACTATGTACATGTAGGTACATACAAAAAAAATACAGATGAAACAGCTAGCTATCAAAAGACCGTTGCAAACGATCTATAGATAGCATAACTAGAGCGTTCCCAAAATGCTGTCTGCATTGCCATGCTGAATGGCAGTGCTAATGCACAGAAAAAAAAAATAGACAAGATAATTTTTGCAACGCCCGTGTTTTCTATCGTCTATAGCAGTGACTTGTGGCGATTAAACTTAATAACAATCCTTGAAGTCATACTACTCTATTGCAAAACCGCATTTCAATCGGATTAGCTGTTTCATATATAAATGGTAACAGACCAACAACCTTTTACGGTAAACGCATATTCTACTTGGCTCACGTAGGAGCCAGATAAATTGTTCTAGAAGTTTTGAGATTTTCTGTTACAAACAAACAAATGTACGTAGCTCGTTTAAAGAACAGTATGCTTTTTATATGCATAGTTCAATGCTTGCTCGTGACGACAGTTTTCGTGTGTAATAGTCGTATAAGTCGTGATGTTTACTATTATTGTTTTTTCCGGTTTAGCTTTCTGCGTCAACGATATTTTAATAACTAACACATGTTTCTATTGCATATACATATGTACCTTCGTAACGGCTGAACCGGTATGGTTAAAATTTGGACAAGGTATATTTCGTGTCCAACAAATAGGCCACTTAATCCTGGTAGCACACAGGCGAAACCGTGGGCATATACATAGTACTAGTATAAATACTCATTAAAATATTTGTATTTATAACTAGACCATCGGTTCAGTATCCTCTGGCTAGTGCCAGAGAAAAAACCTTTCTCTGGCACCAGCCTCTCACAAAACTGGTTTTCATAAGTTTTATCCCTAAACCTAAGAAACCTATGTGAGAGAAATAAATGATTTTATTAGTATCCATTTCGGTTCAGCCGTTAGATATTTTGCGACAAACATTAAAACCTTCGCATTTATAATATTAGTAGGATTGAACTATCAGTTGTTCTCATATCGTAGAGTTATTCCCGATGTTCCCCCACTTGTTAAGGCCCCGCGGGGTACTACGGGACTTTCCCCTACCATTCCAACAATCATCTCTCGACTACTGGTGTCAGTTACCATTCACCGTATTCTTATTTTTTCATACAGCTTCGGGCCGTAATATCAATAGTACGACAAGAGCAAGTTTAATCTTCTATCTTCGATTATTTTATAAGTTCAATGGTAGTTGATCCACAAATTTGTTTTTATATTGCAGTAAATAAATAATGCTGGACATTTTCACACAACACCATCTAGCTCCAAACTAAGCAGAGCTTGTATTATGGAAACTACATGACTGATATACTACTTACTTTTTTTTGTAAATACATATTATGCATAGAAAACATCTAGACCGGACACAAATATTTGCCCCGCGGCAGGAATAGAACCCGCAACCTTCTGTATCTCAGGCGGGTCCTCGCCCACTGCGCCACAGAGGTCGTCTTAGCAGTAGATCAAAACATCTATTAAATTTATCATAGATTTAAGAAATCGAAATTTTAAACTACTTTTGATATTACGGGCCTTATGTCACTGAAGCGAACAAATAATCATTTTTAAGCGTCAATTCTAAATTAATAAATTAATTAATAAATATTGCTGGACATTTTCACACAACATCTAGCCCCAAAGTAAGCAGAGCTTGTGTTATGGGAACTACACGACTGATATACTACTTTACTTATATAGTTTTTTTTTGTAAATACATACTTATTATAGATAGAAAACACCCAGACCCGAGACAAATATTTGCAGATGCAAACATTTGTCCCGCAACGGGAATCGAACACGCAACCTTCTGCGTCTCAGGCGGGTCTTCCCTCACTGCGCCACAGAGGTCGTCACTCTAACAAATTCAGTTAATTTTTTTGAAGAGCTTATTCCTGTTATCGTGCGTCGGGAGAAGTAATATCACCGTATATATTCCTGCCGCCCAAGATGTGATGTGCTCTGGTGTGAATGGTATGGCTCCCGGTAAAGATACATTATGAGACTTCAATTGACCTGAAAATCAGCGCTGCTGCGACTTGGTGGAGCAGCAATAAGCTGAGATAGGACCTTTTCAACTCATATTTATCACTGCAGCATAGACTGCCCTCGTTAGTACTGGTTAGCACCCACGTATTGTATTCTACTGTGTTTTTTTTGATTGTTTATCCTTGTCATTCGTACTTGTCTGTGCTGTATTTTTATGTGTTGAATAAAAAACTATCTATACACATGGCAACTTTTTAAATTGACCATTCCAATTGGGAAAGTGAAGCTGAAGATCGTGACGCCTGGAGGAAAACAGTGGCTGAGGGTGTCGTCGGTCACGATAACGCCTGGCTCGACTATCTAGCACATAAGCGGGTTAAACGTCACCAACGCGCCGCCAACCCTGTAACATCCCCGGGGTTTTATTTGCGTAAAATGTGGCCGCGGCTGCCACTCCCATAAAGGTCTCATTAGTCTCAAACGAAAGTGTTTAACTGTTTCTAATTGTAGTTTAAACTGACTGACGCCACCTAAATCATCTGTAATAGATGTCAAAGGCCAATGATGATGATGATGATATATCTATCAATTTTGTCTTAAGACTATTTTTATCTAAAGGTTTTTTTGGATGATGCAGATATGGCGGAGATTACGAGGCCCATTCCCATTAATGTCTTAGTGACAGATTTCGAGAAATTATTGTCATAATTCGCGTAAATATATTATTTGATCGGGCCTATAGACACCAAAGTATTTGCCTACATTTCGTAATCTCACCTGATAGTTAGATTACGACCATATTGAATTTGGCCAACGATAAAGTATGAGCTAGTCCATAAAAGTAATACCACCATACTTATTTCTGCCGCCAAGCAGTAATGCTCGCATTGCTGTGTTCCGGTTTGAAGGGTACGGGTGAAATTACAGGCCTATGAGACTCTTCACCTGTTGTCTCAGGGTCAGTAACGCGCGAGTGATACCTCTGGGATCTAGACAAAAACCTTAAACTTAGTTTTCTTTCACGCTAACGCAAATTTAACAAGGTAAAACTAGGCAGTCAGCACTGTAGTTGTATAAAATTTTACTCCTGGACTCATTCTCCTAGACATGGTTACGCGTCTAAATTTAGTGCAGACGGGCTTTGTCATTTGGAATGATTTGTCAATGACAGGAAGCTTAAATACATATTTGCATAATTAATCACACTAATCACCTTCAGGCAGCCTGCGCCTTACCGTGAATTTTCCTTTCACTACAAACACTTAAGTGAGACATAAATACACGCGCATCGGCGATAAATTCGCATCTACCCTCAGTTTTGTATAACATCCCCCATTCGGGCGCACAATAAGTCAAGTCCTATAGAAAGATGAGGGGGACATAGATGCATGAAGGGAATTCGGGAATTTTCTAGATCGATTTTGAAGGGTGAAATTGTGAAAATATTCGTTATCTTGGGCATAAAATTGTCGGATCAGCGACACTTATGACTCGAAATGAAATGTCTCTCTGACAGGGTGTATTTATGAATTTATTTAAATACTCATAAAAAGCGTAATCTCTTATTCACCTTGGGGTTGTATATGATATGGGGTATATCTAATAAGGACCTTGTAACCGGAGAAAAAACCACTAAACTAAAATAATTAAGATTCTTTTCAAAATTATATTTCATGAAATTGAATAATTAAAATGTATATTCTATAATATTCATACAACTATATACAAGTAGGCATATACAAAAATATAGATGAAACAGCTAGCTATCTTAAGACCGTTGCAAATGATCTATAGATAAGATAGTTCAACTTTTCCAGATATCTCCCAGAATGCTGGCTGCTATTTTATAGAACACTAGCTTCTGCCCACGGCTCCGCCCGCGTGGTACCCGGACAAAAAGTAGCCTATGTGTCATTCTGATGTATAAGCAATATTAATGTAAAGTTTCTTCAAAATCAGTTCAGTAGTTTTTGCGTGAAAGAGTAACAAACATTCATCCTCACAAACTTTATTAGTAGTAGGAATATATTTGTGACATACACACCCTTTTGCAGAGTAGTTAACTTCCTACGTGACTGCCTACCGATGGCAATGCCTTCGCATTTTTGGTTCTATGACATACCTGTATTCTCACAATGTCCCTTTACATGTTTTAGCATATTTTTTGTGAATTGCTCTAAATCATCGTATTCTGACATCAATTTCTTACTCCTAATATTACGTATTTGTCTTTTGAAACCGCGAAAGTACCATCCGATATTGTGTAGCGATAAAACCCGACTCATGCAATCCATTTACAATGAAAACATTCTTTTATGTTCGCCCTAAAAGAAACACTCCATTGCATTTGCTGAACTTGAATAGAGAACGCTATTGATAGTTATCTGAAGCTGTGGTTCTCAAATTCGAAGGTATACCTACTGTTTAGTATATATGAAGAATCTCGGAACACGCACACACATGCACACTAGTATTTTGTATGTATATTAGTATATTAAATAATCCCTCTATTTTCGTAATGGGTTGGGTTCACCACTGTCAATGTCAACACATGTCATGCCAAAGTCATTGTGTCTTCCAAAACCGGAAGCGGTCATATCACAGCGCCGTGATGCTAGCGCCACTATTGTAAAATGACGGTACTTTTGAAATAAGACCGATGGCGGTTATTCTTGGCTGAGAAAATTCTCTGTGAAGTTATGAAAACCTAGAAAAAGCGGATAACATACAAAATTGTGCAAGTGCATCACACATCAGAAGTTGTGGCAGTCTGGGTGAGTTTAGTTGTAGCTTATTTTGTGTATTCTTTCTGTGAACATCCCAGCACGTGGATTGCCAGTAGAACCACAGATAGTTTCGGAGCCAGCAGCGGATAAGTTATTGATCGTCAAAATCAAACACCTACTACCCTACCTAGTATACCCAATTACAGACTTGCGTACTCACTGTATAAATCTGTATACCTTATTACGCACCAATAGAGCGGAGGACGTTCTTTTTTTAATGTAAAAACATTTAAAAAAATCCTTTCCTAACTCCAATAAAATCGGTATTTATCGTTTTTTATCAAAATAAAAAACACCATAAATGTTTAAAACTTTTAGATCTGAGCATCCCATCATGAGTTGTGAGGTCTTCTGTTTCTTTAATAAGTTCAGATGGGATATAGGTAGTAGGTACTTATACCTTATACAAACATTATAAAATTCGGTAAAACAGTATAATACATCTCAAACAGAAGTATTGTTTTACAGTATACTTTATGATAAAAACATGACAAAGTGTGTATATTTCACTGTTTTTCTTTTATCTTAATTTCATTCAGTTTATTGTTCTCTAAATCACTAGGAGAAAAAGTTTGAGCAACGCTGTTCCAGAGGTTTTGCGGTCCCTTTGTGAGCCCTGTTATGTGTCTGATATTGGTACTCCATAGATTCATTGGGGATCTGATTTATATAGTTGCTGGATTTTGACAAAATGTCACAATAGCGTAAAGGCGTTTTTGTACTGCGTCATATCGTGATCCGATAATATACGGGTGGAGAAAATTCGGACCCAATTTGTATGTCTCTTTTGCTCCGAGAAAAAGGATCAAGATACAAAAAGTATCTTGATCCTTTTCTCGGAGCTGAGGTGGCATGGTGCTCGTATCATGGTCTGGCACTAATTATATTTGTCCTGCAGCGAGAACTGAACCTGCACCTAAAAGCAAAAAACAAAGTAAAAGTTTACAACTTATATAGCATTAAATATGGAGAAGGAGCGTTCAAAGTCAATTCAATTCAATTAGTTTTTATTTTCATTGAAATCAAATTTTTACTCTTAAATTTTATATTTATATGTTAAAGTGAATTTAAGCCATTTCATCGCGTGTGTCCAAGCCTAGAAGAATCAGGCATCAACCTCTTCTTTTGTATAATCTTTCATAGTGTGTTGCCAATCAAGAATTCGTTCGCAACACACTATAACTGAACTTCAATCGAGAATAGTGTGTGTTATTCGATATAAAACTAAGAGAATTCTAACCAGGTACAATACATTTATTTACTTATTTTATACAAACTTTGTACTCCATTGGCTACTGGCTCTAGCTGGCTACTCGCTTGCCGATTCACGGGGAAGTGTTCAAAATGCGATCACCCTGATATACTCCCAAATGTCTCCGTATTCTAATGACCCGAAAAGCTCGTGAAGACTATTAATTAGAATTACATCATTGGATTACACGGTGTTCAGTTAATTGATGCTTAATTATGTGTTAAGCTGGGAGCGCTTCGTTTCTATGTAATGGTCCAATTTGTATAATGAAGTTGTTTGATAATGTATTAACGTGTTTGTTTAGCGTACAAATGAGTGAATAATACTTTTCTCGCGAAATATCCAGACTATGAATGAATAAATACATATTTCACAAAGCATTATCTAGCCCTAAACTAAGCAGAGCTTGTATTATGGGAACTACATGAGTGATATACTACTTATATACTTTTTATAAATTAACATCCAAAAGATACATATGTAGTCCTAATTATACACTAGGATTCCCTGTATCGTGGGTTTCGGGAACTGGTAGCCGAAACAAATATCTGAAGGACATGAAAACAATTGTTAGGCAGCGGGAATCAAACCCGCGCCTCTTCTAAATCTTCGTCCTATACAAGAAATAGAAATAGAAATATTTATTTTTTGACATAATAAATTGTACTAATTGTATATGAATCCATAGGCTCCTGAACTAATAGAAACAGTATTTCAGGAGCCATTGGCTTCTCCCAAAGAAAGTTTTAAATGTTTTGTCGTACCTACAATAAATTTACTACATTAACCAAAAAAACAAGCATTGGTAACAGAACTTATACAATAAAAACGCTTTTCTTAGTTATCTAATCTCTTAATAATGGTCTGGTTATATGCAACCATCAGCCGAGTTTCTTTAGACGGGCAACTACATCATGCTTCATAGCAGCAACAAAAGAGTTGGACACGAAAATAAATTCGTACTCACAAATCGCTGATGCTTTCGTTGATTCAAAGTGCATCACAGTCCAATCGCAGCGCGCGGGTATACTACGCTTTATCGTCAGTCAGCTCAGCTGACTCTCACTGGAAAAACGCAAAAGGTCGCAACAAAGCAACTTCAGTCAGCTGCAGCGAGTCCATTAAAAAACGAATACTGCCCGGCGTAATTTTTGCAGTAGTTGCGGTGTCGTCCGTCTGACGACACCCCAAGGAAACCACAGCAAAACTTTTACCAGAAGACGTTCAAATTCAGACGTTTGTTTTTTAGCATTCCGTAATATTTGACAAAATGTCCTGTCTGTCACGTCAAGACTAATTTACTCGCTGCTGATGCGTTACAGCAGTGACCGAGTTGTGGCAACGCGAGGATCATAGAACACCAGGCAGATGGTCGGATGATACTGTGAAGGCAGTGCTAACGGATTGATAAGCGCTTTGGCATGAGTGACATGCTAAATGGTCAAATACCCAGTAGGTGAATGAAGGCAGATTGGTTAGATACAGATAGCAACAAAGATCTACTATACATAGTCTTTAATTACCTAGGACTAAAGTGCTTTTATAAATAAAGAGATGCCCCGCATCTACTTTGTCTGTGTTAAGCTTTTTACAAATATAAATTAAATAAATATTCGCTTACGACACAGGGAATCCTAGTGTGAGGGCTAGTATTCACAAACCCTTGATAAACTCAATATTTTTGGTAAATAAATGTATTTGTATTTGTATTTGATAAGATCTCTAGGTGCTGTGCGATTGCAGCCAGTGCCAGTCTACGATTTTATATTTTTGATACTGTTTATTGCCATTAAATTTATGTAGATGAATATATCTGAAATTCAGTCGAAAAATTTATTCCTCCATTTATTCGTCCAGCACAAATTAATCGCGAATTTCTGCCAATTATTTAAAGTAAAAGTCCTTTTTAGAGGCTTCCATTTCTTTTAATGTTACGCTGTGATAAATCCAATTGCTGGAATCTCTTTGCCGTGACGTTGCCCTGGGCGGGTCTAAAATACAAGATATATACTGATGAAGATTAGCGTTGCCCGTATGTTTGTACATTTTATTTGTTTTAAAATATATATCAGTGTACTTTAAGGCTTGTATTCCAGGCTCGAAAATGTGAAATATTTTTTGAATTTATTTGTTTATTACCTAAAAAACATAAAAATGTACAAACTTCTATATAATAAAAGTGTAGACACAAAACTCAAATACACATTGTTTATTGACGACCTATGTGGCGCAGTGGGCGAAGGCCCGCCTGGCAGTAGGTTGCGGGTTTGATTCCCGCCTTGGGACAATTGTTTGTATGATCTGCAATTTGTCAGTCATTTTAGTTCCCATAACACAAGCTCTACTTAATTTAGGGCTAGTGATGCCGTATGAAAATGTTCAGCATTATTATTATTAAAAACTTAAACTGCTTACTTAGCTAGTAGTATTACGCAGGTAACCTATAACTTTATAACCGAAGTAGGGCTAAACCCTAAAAAAGATTGTCCAGCAAACCTTAGTCTAGTGAGAGGCCAAGCAGTGAAACGGTCACATAGCTTAGATGGTGATAAATCCTTTATTTGGTTACGTTAACATTTACAACTGAGCGCTTCTTTGTTGTGGAGGTCACTTTAAACTGCTCGCTATAACAGACGCTAAGCAAGCAAACCTAATTTTACAAGAATTACATTTTGGTCTTAGATAATATTATGAATGACAAGGAAATGAAATCGTAGAACTTGGCATTACCATTATGCTGTGGAAATGGAAATACGTGTTCTCAGGCTATCCTTTTAATGGCCATTTCTTGCAAGAGTAGCCGTGAGAAGCATTTTAACTCATACCATTTGTTACTCAATACCAGTTAACCATAATCATGACTAACCGACCGCCGTAAAAAGCAAACACGTTTTAGATACCACAGCAGCAATAGCAGTTACTATGATGTTGACTCAGTACTTGTTCCAACTGACTCAGATTGCTTACGATTTATCGTGGACAAACAAGGTTAGTATACGTTGGTAACTTAACACCTGGGTAACTAATTGTCGCTGTTGTAAGATGTTGTAACAATAATCGGACGACCTCTGTGGCGTAGTGGGGGAAAGCCCGCCTGAGACGGAGAAGGTTGCGGGTTCGATTCCCGTTGCGGGACAAATGATTGCATCTGCAAATATTTGTTTCTGGTCTGGGTGTTTTCTATTTATAATAAGTATGTATTTACAAAAACGTATATAAGTAAAGTAGTCATGTAGTTCCCATAACACAAGCTCTGCTTATTATGGGGCTAGATCATGTTGTGTGAAAATGTCCAGCAATATTTATTTTATTGATTGTCCTAGTCAAAAGAGCCTGCATAAACATACCACCCAGGAGTCACATTCCTGGGTATAGCCTGAATACATGTGGTATGAGATTGCTAGATACTAAAATAATGCTAGACGAAAAATATGCTAAAAGTCTCAAAAGGCAAGGACGCAAAATGTCAAGAACGCACATGGATTTCCTGTGTCGTCGGTATCAGGAACCGGACCAGGTTAAATATCTACAGAACATCCACTAATTTGTCTTGAAGTGGGAATGAAACCGACAACTAGCGACTCGCCAAATACTCGTCCGCTTCGCTTCCTAGTCTTTGCCATGAAATTCGCGCCTTGATAATTCTCACTTCTCCCACTTCTGATAAATATCGTGGAGGAGTAAAGCTCATTTGTCTTATTAGCAGCAAGGCAGGCATTGCTGTGTTCCGGCTTAAAGAGTTTGGTTTCCGGTGAAAATAAGCACATATACTAAACCACTAAACATCTGGGGGGTTGTTTTTGCTTTCTTCATAGTATTAGTAGTCTTTGTTACGCGCGTCCATAGATGCTATTATATTTTCGTTTTACGATAGGAACGTTCTAATTCACGATAGTTTATTGAATAAAACTCTAAATAGCATTAAAAATATGCGACAAAATTTAAACCAAAAGCAGAATGAACTAACTTTCAAGATTATTCCGTCCGTATGCATGACGACTTTATGCAGTTCCATCTAACGCTCAGCTGCTTCCCAACTTTGCATATCTTTGACTACAGACTGGCAACTTTGTGAATGACACTCGTTAAGTCAGGGTAAGTTTCCCCGAATTTCAGACAATTTCCACAGTACTTCTATCGTAATGGTAGAGGATTACATTTTGAAATGCAGAGACTACTTACTTGTGATTCCCAAAATTAGCAAACAAACGTTGTGCGGAAAACCGGCATTCCTTAGAATTAAAATTTGAAGATATATGACATCGGTGAGTGTTCCAATAAGCGGCGAAAGGAATTCTGTCACGTGGAATGCCAACCTGCAAAACTTGCGTATGTGCTACATATAAAGTTTTATACGAGCCCCTAACTACTAACCCCTCCCCCCCCCCCATAACTAACCTTTAACTGGGTATCCTCACAGATCTTGAGGCAACGCAATAACCGCTAACCGCGTTCCAACAAATGGGCCGTATGTCTGTTTGAATTGTCTTAAATACATATATTAGGTTGGGGAAAAAGTCTTTTCGCATTATTGTATGTATGAACTTGTAATAAAATCTCTTTGGCTATACTATTTGTATCTGGCTGGTTTTGGTATCATTAAAAGTTTAAATTTTAAAGAAGATAATTCCAAATTCAAATTAGGAAAATGTGTGATTTTTATTTGTTTTTCGTACTGTTAAGATGAGTGAATCTAATGAAGAAATTCGATACATTTTAAAATTTTACTACAAAAAAGGTAAAAATGCAACGCAAGCCGCGAAAAAAATTTGCGATGTTTATGGACCTAGTGCAGTGTCTGTGAGAGTAGCACAAATTTGGTTTAAGCGTTTTCAATCAGGAAATTTTGATGTCAAAGATGCACGTCGCTCTGGTCGCCCTATTACGGATAAAATGGATGCCATTTTTGAAAAAGTGGAGCAAGATCGGCATATCAGTAGTTACGACGTAGCTGAAGAACTGGGAATTGACCACAAAACAGTTTTGGCGCATTTGAAAAAAACTGGGTACACTAAAAAGCTCGATATTTGGGTACCTCACGAGCTCACTGAAAGAAACCTAATGAACCGTGTTCTCATTTGTGATTCTTTATTACGACGTAATGAAACCGAACCATTTTTGAAGAAATTTTTGACCATTTTTGACCTCACACATCTTTAGCCACTCAGCAAAAATTAAGAGAGTTTGGCTGGGATGTGTTAATGCATCCGCCGTATAGTCCTGACCTTGCACCTTCAGATTTCCACCTGTTTCGGTCTCTTCAGAATTCTTTAGGCAGTGTCAGGTTAACATCACGAGAGGACTGCCAAAACCACTTGTCGCGGTATTTTGAACAGAAGCCCCAAAGTTTTTATAGCAATGGGATCATGTCCCTGCCTACAAAATGGCAAAAAGTTATCGAACAAAATGGTACCTACATACTTTAGTTAAATGTAAATAAACTATATTAAAAAATGTTTTGAATTTTCTTAAAAAATGCGAAGAAACTTTTTCCCCAACCTATTATATGAGGATATCGATCATGGGGAATCCAGTCGTGAGCGAGTTTGTTTGTTTCTACCTATGACAGCAATCATTCGTGTTAGTATTTTTATAACTTTTTCAATCAGAAGACATAATTATAATTTTTTTTATAAATTCTCGTCGTTTCGACTGTGATTCGATCAGACGTGCTTTTGTGATTTCCGGAAACTAAACAAATATGACAGCAATGATACAGCATGCACTTAGTTGCCCCTCAAAAGTTGGCCGATGCCCCTAAAAAGTTGCCCGTTCATCCTGGCCGGTAGACTCATCTTAAGCACCTCAGTTTTCCTCCCAGCTGCAACTTCTCAGTCGCGTAGGAATTCCAATAACCGCGTCCTTAAGCTTAATGCGCGTTAAGATACTCACTGACTTCCTACGCTGAAGATCCCCTAGGATAATTGAGATGTAACCATCTAAATTAATATTATAACGAGGTAAATTTTGTAAGTGCCAACAGTTAGCCGTGTTGGCCTAGTGGGCGATACCCCGACTTCTGATCCGAAGGTCGTGGGTTAGAACCCGGTCGTGCACCAATGAAATTTTCCATTCGAAATATTTTTATGCACATTAACACAAGCTCAAAACGGCGAAGGAAAACATCGTGAAAAAACCGGCGTGCCCTAGAAGCAAAAAATTCGAAGGCATGTGCCAACAGTTAGTGTTCCAATAAGCGGCGATGGGCTTGCAACCTGTCACGTGGAATTCTTACTACTTGCAAAACGCGGGCATGTCCCAATTGTAATGTTTGGAAGTGCCTCTGTCTACCCCCTACTTGGTATCCTCAAAGATCTACTCACTGAGTCATCTGAGGATGTCCACCATGGGGAAAACAGTCGTGAGCGTGTTTTTTTTTTGTAAGTTTGTATGGTGGTAAACTCAGAAACTTCTCATTCGATTTCAAAAAATCTTTACACAATATTTAGAATGGACGATAAGGGTGGACATAAGCTTTATATTATCCCATTTAAATAAAAGGGCTTTTCGTGAAGTTCAATTTTGCAACGTAAGTCAACGAAAAACGGTCGAGCGTATGCATTTCTTACGAACGCTGCCTGACCGGTAAGATCTATTTTCATCGTCTACTTTTTTTACGGCGGGCAAAGCCGTGGGCAGAAGCTAGTTTGTAATAATTTGACCAGTAAGCTTTTGGAACAGAACGGCGCGGTATAGGAAGCCCTCCCACCCGTTGTACCGATGACATCTGAAATGTACCGAAAATCAGTGGTGAAAAAATGTAGATGTTTTTGACTTTTAACATGGTTTTTGAGCGCCAGTCAGGTTTAAGAACCACTAGACAGAGCTGAACACTTTTCGTGGCTAAAGAGGAAAATCGTAAGCCGCGGCCTTTCACAATACAAACAATTTATAATAATAGTAATAATGCTGGATATTTTTTTTCACACAGCTTCATCTAGACCCAAAGTAAGCAGAGCTTGTGTTATGGGAACTACATGACTGATATACTACTAATACTTAAACGTTTTTTTTTCGAACCCGCAACCTTCTGCGCCTCAGGCGGGCCTTCGCCCACTGCGCCACAGAGGTCCTCAATTTATGTATATGTTTGCTTGTAGAAATAACTATTTATGAGTTCAACTATTGATTATGTTGTATTGTGAAAACAAAATATTCTTAATAAAATGCCCTTTTTATAAAAATATACCTACAGTGAATACTCCCCATTACTTAGCACTTGTAAAATATTCAACAGTCCCCTGAAATTAAGCCCGACGTCAGTTTTCATGATATTTTTATGGAAATCATGGAAATTGAAAGTGAAGAGGATTTTCATAATTTTTGTTTGGAGGTATTTAAGCGGGACCCATGGCTTTGAATGAGTTAAATTATAATATTTTATGTTGGCAGCTCTGCTTTCACAGGGTGTCCCAAAATAGGTATAGTCAAATCAAGTAAAAATAACTTTAAAGTAACTTAATGAATCTTTCTTTATGTTGAAGGTACAAATGTTTGCATGTTATGCAGATACTAGCCTCTGCCCACGGCTTCGCCTGCGTGGTACCCGGATTAAAAGTAGCCAATGTGTTATTCTGATGTATAAGCTATATTACTGTAAAGTTTCATCAAAATCCATTCAGTAGTTTTTGCGTGAAAGAGTAACAAACATCCATCCTCACAAACTTTCGCGTTTATAATAGTAGAAGGATTTATTCTGGGTCTAGGTGTTGTGGTAACTTGTGATGATACTCGTAGTTCCTGATATCCACGATACAGGGAATAGATAGATAGATAGAATGCTTTATTTCACAACATAAAACAAGAACATAGGCGAACTTAATGCTAATTAGCATCTTCCAGATAACTTTTGTGTGACGAGGAGTAGGGCGGTAATGCGTTTGGCTGATTAATAAAATAAGATTAAAATTTATTAAATGAAATAACAAGCTACTTAAAATAGAAGTAAACTACATACATAAATGAAAAAATATATTTCATACTTAAATACATACATCCAAATATAAATTAATTAATAAATAATGCTGGACATTTTTCACACAGCATCATCCAGCACCAAACTAAGCAGAGCTTGTATTCTGAGAACTATATTATTTTCCTGAACAGGAAAACAGCAATGCGAACTTTACTGCTTGTAATACAGATATTGAACTAACACCATTCAAAGAGCTCTACAACTTCTCATACCATAAAAGTTGGCGTGAGATCTACAAAATGAAATCCAAGCAAATATATAAATCTGTACAAATAAGGAAATAAAATCCATCCATCTTATTCGCTATGCCAGTAAAACATACAACCCCGCTGCGTCGCATACCCCATAACATTTTACGCACGGATCACAAGAAATACTCGGGAATTTCCGGAAATTCCCGAATAGGCAGAACATACAAGATTTGTTTCAACATCTCTTTTACATAATTAAGTAGGATGAATGCTCCATGACACGTTATGCACAGGATACTTTGACTGTGCGCATAGTAGAGGTTATAGCAGTAGACTAACTGTCATAGTTTTGAACGTAATCGTGATAAAATGAATATAACCATTCATATTGTTAAACGGTAATTTTCAATAAACGTACTATTGGTGAAGTTCCAAGTTTCGACTCATTCCGAGAGTCTACATTGGGGTGAGTGACCGCGACGCTCCTCGTGTAGGTATGTAGTTCATAGCCTTATCATTTATTTACCTTCGGAACACAGGGAACACTTTGTTTTGTTGTTTAGTTTAGGTATTATTATTCAGCGACTATATGCCTTGTCAGAATGTAAATAATTTTCAAATAATAACATAATTATTTGAGACGAAACAATAAACAAATTCAAACTACTTACGAACATTCTGCCAATTTCATGGATTAATTAAAATATATTAATAAATTTAATTTCTACTAACAGCTTTAGTAATTCAGCGGCTGTAAAGATACTTTGTCAAACGATGTATAAATAATTAGCTGAACGAGTGTTTGTTAAATACAATTATAATCTTATTTATTTATTTGGAGATCTTTCACAGATTAACACCGAACACAGACACAGAAAAAAATACAAGGGTTTTTTTCGCAACTACAGGACATCACGACCTGCGTAGTATACATATAGGTAGGTACTATGTTTGTCTGTTTTTCGATTTGTGTTTTTAATAATCATACTATTCACAACTTCTGTGTCTAATGGAATTTTAGACTTGATTTAATTCTTTTACTTGTACTTTTTTTTCTATAAACGAGTTCACCTTGTTCGATTGGCACCACACTAAAGCTGAATGAAGGATCATGAAAAAAATTACCAAGCAGATGAAGCCTGATTCTTCTAGGCTTGGTCGAGCGCGAGGAATCGCCGTAAATTCACGTAGTTTTTTAAGTTGACGTTTCTATATGATCCTTGTGATTCCAATGAATGCCTATTTACTTTGACTTTGAAAAAAAAAACTTTCTCTCCTATTAAAGCCCTTGTAAATCAACCTCTAATCGCTTTTATCGGATCTTATTTTCACTAAAAATGGCGTACACGTGGCGCCTGTGTGCCGAATATCATTAGCGATTCACAAAATAGTAAAAATTAAAAAATACACTTTTTACAAAAACAAAATAATACAATGAATTTTAAATGGCAACCCGCGTGTGATGGCTCTATCCTCTCTGAAGTATCACCCTCAAATGCCTCTGTGGCGCAGTGGGCGAAGGCCCGTCTGAGACAAATGTTTGTATCATCTGAAAATATTTGTTTTGGGTGTTTTCTATGTATAATATGTATGAATTTACAAAAAAGTATATAAGTAGTATATAAGTCATGTAGTTCCCATAATACAAGCTCTGCTTAGTTTGGGGCTAGATGGCGCTGTGTGGAAAATGTCCAGAATTAAAATATACATATATATATATATATATATATATTTTGTAAAAACCATTATTTTCTCAATATCGGTTTGAAGCGTATGGGCGCCGGTGAAATGAACTAGAAATAGTATAGATAGATTATTTCAGGCACATGAGACTTTTGACTATAACGTCTCAGAGTCTTGTTCCTCTTAGGAGTTGTACCTCTGGTGTTGCAAGCGTCCTACCCCCAAGGCTTAAGTAACCGTATACACCAGATGAGCCGTATGCGTGTTTGCCACCTGAGAAGTATACAAATAAATATATATAAGGTTATCTGGCTTTTAGCGATAAGACCGCCCACTGTACTTTTATATATTTTATAATACCTGTGTTTTTGTATTTTGCTTTGGCGTGCAATAAAGAGTGTATCTATCTATCTATCTATAAGAGGTTATAATACCTTGTACCTACAGAGTTGCCTTACTGCAGCAACTGTGGCTGTCTTAACAACCTCGTACAAGTCAAGACGTGTTCCGCCTTTACTCTTGCGTTTAAAACATTATTTAACTTTGATTTAACCTTTGGTTAAATTCAGTTTAATTGGTGTTTTGAGGGGTTGAACTCGGATACGATAACTTGAGACTTATAAACGGTTTAAACTAGACCACGTAGTTCACCACGAACTTAGATCTGGCGAAGTACTGTTTTTACTTCGTAGGTCAAAAACATCCCTACCAATTAAACTCAGAATATAAAAACATTTGTTTTGTCCCGCAGCGGGAAAAGAACCCGCACCTCTAGCGTCGTAGCTGGCTAATCACCTGTCGCGCCTCCGACTCCTTCATTAGACCATAATCTCACGTAATGGTAAGTTATGATATGGCCGACGATGGATCATGAAGGTCTAGAAGATATCTAATTCACTCTTACCTTGAAGAAACACAGATTTTATTTTTCACTTTCAAATATCACCTGATACGCATTCCTTATATTTTCTACTCTAAAAAAATCGATAAATTAACATAACATCAAAAGCTTCGACCCATAAATAAATAATGCTGGACATTTTCACACAGCATCATCTAGCCCCAAAGTAAGACGAGCTTGTGTTATGGGAACTACATGACTGATATACTACTTTATATAGTTTTTTATGTAAATACATACATGATATACATAGAAAACACTCAGATCCGAGACAAATATTCGCAGATACAAACATTTGTCCAGCTGCGGGAATCGAACCCGCAACCTTCTGTATTTCAGGCGGACCTTCGCCCACTGCGCCACAGAGGTCGTCAATAGAGTAGGCGCCGACTACAAACAGATCAGTTCTTTCCTGGTCGCGGAGGAACAGGCAGTAGATAAACCGACATTTCAAAGTGATCTTTGTGATGTTAAATTAATTTTGACTTTGACTTTGACTTTCTATAGTCATAAACAACATCCTATAGAAGTCCACAGCTATTCACACATCCCTTTCAACATTCGTATATCAGTCATTCTTCCTTTATCCGTCCCTTTGGTTGCTTGTACATAAAAATTAATGTACAAAATAATCAATGACTCACCAAAAAGCTTTATATATAAGCTATACCAACTGAGCAGACTAAATAATAGTAAAGAAGTACTTACCTAGTATACGGCTGGTTACGTGGCACATCGTTAATTCATCAGGAGACAAAAAATTTTTTGGTAATACAAACATTATTTTAGAAAATACTTAGACCAGAGACAAATAATTTGTCAACTGAATAATTTGTAACTGCGTCACAGACGACCTCTGTGGCGCAGTGGGCGAAGGCCCGCCTGAGACGCAGAAGGTTGCGGGTTCGATTCCCGCCGCGGGACAAATGTTTGCATCTGCAAATATTTGTCTCAGGATCTGGGTGTTTTCTATGTATAATATGTAAGTATTTACAAAAAAAAGTATATAAGTAGTATATCAGTCATGTAGTTCCCATAACACAAGCCCTGCTTACTTTGGAGCTAGATGATGCTGTGTGAAAAAAGGTCCAGCATTATTTATTACATTTATTCATACAACTATGTACAAGTAGGTATATACAAAAAATACAGATGAAACAGCTAGCTATCTAAAGACCGTTGCAAACGATCTATAGATAGCTCAACTGATCCAGATCACTACCAGGCGGAAGCGTTCCCAAAATACTGGCCGCATTGCCACGCTGAATGGCAATGCTAATGCGTTGACCCAGATAAGAGCCAGCTCTCTTGTCACGCGTCGCTTCGCACTTAAATTTATTAATTTCGTATACAAACATTTTTTCTGCGGCGGGAATCGAACTCGCAACTTTCTGCGTCTCAGGTGGGCCTTCGCCCATTGCGTCACAGAGGTCTTGAGGGGGTAATTACCTTATTGCACAAGATAAAAAAGTACATAGTCGCCTATGTACTTAATGCTAATTAGTATTTACTTCCAGCTAAATTTTGTGAATTCATAAAATGATGAAATAATAGAAAAATACCCATAAGTAAGCAATAAAAATACAAGTACAAATACATTACATACGTATACGTAGGGATCAGGGTGTTTTCTATGTATAATATGTATGTATTTACAAAAAAAAAGTATTTATGTAGTATATCAGTCATTTAGTTCCCATAATACAAGCTCTGCTTACTTTGGGGCTAGATGATGCTGTGTGAAAAATGTCCAGCATTATTTATTTATTTATTTATTTTATAAGTAGTAAATTTCCGCCGCGCGTCTGATTACTCGCGATTTGCCACAGCATATGCCGGTCAGTGTAAATATATCTCCTATTAGTATATGTATGGTAATGATCTATTTCCTGTGGAGATGCATCAGTGATTCATACATACATGAATGGGTATCCATTGATCTCGAGGCTAAATGCGGAGCAGACGTGTACAATGACGGACAAAAGTTATTTTTGTATATTTTGTCTGGTAGGGTTGCTGTTCAAAGGTATTTATTAAAATAATTAGTATGATTAGAAAAAGTACAGAATTCTTCGAAGACGTGTCACTGGTTTTTTCTTGGTCGTCTTACGTTTAAAAAAAGGTAAAAGTGTGGTGAATTTATTGAATTAGCCAAGGAAAGTACCTTTTATGTAAAGCTAATTTTATCATTTTATGCATTAGTCTTGGAAATATCTATTGGTAAACGACGGGACTCGAACCCCACGACGGATTCGTACTTTTAGATAGAAAGTTGGGGGGGTCTAGCCACTCCGTCTATACTCGTAAAACTTGGCTTGGCAAAGAATCAGAAAAGATATTTCGAAGATATAAAGTTTTTGTATCTTAAGTATAATGTTTCGTTTTATTATTTTCTTCTGTATGATCACTTCTCAAATGTTTGCTGGAAGAAAACAAATTGCCAGCTCGCTTTTGTAAATATAAGAAATAAATTTATAAAGAAAATTTACGCCGATTCCGAAGTGATTTACATGGAGGCCATAAACTTAAAATCTTAAATCCTATTATGAACGCAATTTCTAAATTTACAAGATTTTCTCGTAAAAATCTCATCAGTTGAAATGAGGAGTGTTATCTTAATTTCTAAAAAGTCAACAACCTCTCTTCGTTATTTTATACCCTTTGAGAAAAACCTTCTTAAATATTGTTTGATCAATTTGTAGAATGAATTTCGTGCATGACTGTACAATTATATGACACTTTTCAAAAATAGATATAATTGGAGTAATAATAAATAAGGTAGGCAAACGTCTATGAACTTACGTATGATCTACCAAAGTTCCAACTATCCGACAAACATAAACGTTGAAGAGATATAAGAGTAATGTCAAGTTAATAGAATTGAGCGTACGTGATGCCATTTTTATAAGATCTTTTGGTTTATTAAATTTTTACACATCCGTTCTCCGCTCCGCTTAGATAGCTGATGGGTCTAGCTAGTGAGTAACATATATGCCTAATCTTAATAGCACACCAAAAAAACGTACAAATCATCGTTCCTGATTCTTACGACATGGAATGTGCAGGAAAAAAATATTGGATTGGGTTAAAACTCATATTATACAAGATTCAATCGCGGCCTATTGCTAATCGCGATTTCTTCCAGACAGCATATACAACCATGAACTTTTAATATTTACTAAAAGTTAGTATGGTAACTCTGGTACAGTTTAGTGCTATATCGTTTGCTATAAATAATAAATAATGCTGGACATTTTCATACAACATCATCTAGCCCCAAACTAAGCAGAGCTTGTGTTATGGGTTCCCATGCATGACTGATTTACTACTTTATACACATTTTTTTTGTAAATACATACTTATTATAGGTAGAAAACACCCAGACCTGAGAAAAATATTTGTAGATGCAAACATTTATCCTGCGACAGCAATCGAACCCGCAACCGTCTGCGTCTCAGGCGGGCCTTCGCTCGCTGTGCCACAGAGTTCGTTTGCTAGATCTATAGCTTGCTCGATATGGCTTCTACATACAATGTCCTTGTTTGTTTATGGCTAACTCGGTTATGAATATAATGCTATTGTGTGTATTAGATTAAATAAATTAGAATATTTCTAATAAATTATTGGGTAAATAAATTGTTCATCAATGGACGTGATTCTCGAACCTTGATATTTATTCAGCCCCAATAAAATTTTATTACTTGTTATGACAAACTTGCGTGTGATAAAATTAATTAGGCAAGATGTTTATGTATTCCTAGTAATAAATAAAATAAAAACCCAACAGACAGACACATACATAGTCCTGACTCCACACTATTTCCTGTGTCGTGGGTAACAGGAACTACAAGTACCATGGTACCACAGTAACCGACGAGAAACAAATGGCTGCAGAACATGTAAATATCAGCGGGATCCGAACCTGCACCTGTTTAAATAAAGTACGGAGAAATTAGTAATGTTTGTATTGCTGTGTTGGTAATGCCGGTGAAATTACAAACGTGAGAATATTTTCACGTTATGTATCAGAGTCGGCAACGCGTCTCTTGTGTAGCAAGCGTCCATTTGTTACAGTAACCGTTTTCGTAACTTATATTTTTTGGCGATAAACATATTTCTCTCTTTATGTTTTGATGATGTCCTGATGCCAATAGACGATGGTACCGCTCTGGTAGACCATATGCCTTAAAATAACAAAACATGACAGTTCCAAAGAAAATCCTGGTTTAATTTTAGCCTACGATTAAGGAATCTTAATCTTAGGGTTGCCCCCTGCAAAATTAATATCTCATACTTATCCTTTTGTAGGGTAGAGCGTGCGTCCCTACTATCTATCTTCACGACTTTGTAACGAGGGGTGAATTCAAATGGGAGGGCCAGGATTTTTGTAGAATACGTGCCAGAGACGTAGCTAGTGGTTAGTTACGAGTAGGTTACTTTTGTGACATAAAATATTTAAAAAAAAAGCTTTGACCGCCGTTTGTACCTTGTATGATTATGAATTCCTGTGTATTTGTATTATTTGGTTTGCAATAAAAAGTTCATCCTAGATGGATCTATATATCTCTCTTTTGTCTGACGGGAAAGAACAACAAGAAATATTTATTTTTATGTTAAGTATCTGTTTTGTGTGTTTACTGTTAGGTATTTTGTGTTTAACCTTTGTGATAAAGGGTACAAATAAATCTATTTTTTTCTCTTTCTAAATTAAATCGTCTTTTCCGTAGAAAAAATTGTCCTGCCTCGGTGTTTATGCTAAGCCTGGACTGAATCCTGACTACGACTCTGGGGCAGGGCGTTTTGTATACCGAGTCTCATGATACAAAATTGATACGTGCATTTCCATATTGTGGGCATATTTCTTTTCTGACAAAATGTTATAACCCTCTGGTTAGTTTTATTGTATTCAGTATTTCGACCATGGTTACCGACTAAACCGCATCCGGCTATAGAAAAAGCTAAGCTCGCAGTTTTTATACATGATTTCCCCTTTTTTGTTCGGGAGTAGCATTATGCTGATACTGTTTGGCCTCACACTCGCAGCGAAAGGCTCATAGACTTGTCCGTAGGATCTAGGTACTTACCTCTGTTTGTCTTGCCCATACCCTGTATGTCTTTGTCTACTGTATATCTACGTCTATTTCACTATATATTAATTATTTTATATTCTTCTCTTCATATGTTGTAGTCCCTAGGCTCTTAAATTATGTGTTATTTTTTCCATGTATTATGTCTTGTAATGTGCGTGTATCAAATAAATAAATTCATTATTATAAATAGTGTTAGTATTATAATACCTATGTATGTTAGCCTCTAAGGTATTTATGGGCCTATTGTCATCATTTTAAATTTTGTTCATGTTGTGGCCTGAAATAAATGTATATTATTATTATTATTAAGGCTGAAATCAGAAAACTTATTATAAGACTAAATTCATCGACGTGGCTCTTAGTTGTTGACGTACGTAATGAGCAGGCTCTTTATAGCCGCTGATGAAGAAAGGTTCTATACGTTTTTAGTACCAAGTAGTACCAAGTCCACGATGTTAGTTTTTTTAGTAAGTCCACGATGGACCGTATACATCTTAAAGGCAGCGAGGAGGCGGTGGACGGAGGTAGCCCACGATCATTCTTCAGAGACCATTGTCCAGCTGTGGACTACATCAGCTGTTATGATGCTTCTAGTGTTTTCAATGATTTAAAAACCTTCGAATTTTTCTTTGATTATGCGACACCACACATAACTGGAATGAACCGTGTTTAGTTTGAAGCTTATCCAGCGCTAAGTCAATTGAATGCTGGTTCACAAAAAATATGCTTTTATTTTTTCGTCAGTCGGTATATTCGTTCAGGAATAATGTATTTTTACGGCCTATCTGTCTGGATTACAATTATTTTTTTGGTTATGTCATATATGCAAAAATGCATTTAAAATGTATGAATAGTGATCGTTTCCGAATGTTTAGAATTTGTATATGTAAATTGGAAGGCATGTGCCATGCATTGCACAGAGAATCCTAGAGTGGAATCAGGACTAAATATGTGTGTTTTGAATGTTTATTTATTTAAAATTATTATGTACAATATGTATGTATTTACAAAAAAACTATCTAAGTAGTATACCAGTCATGTAGTTCCCATAATACAAGCTCTGCTTAGTTTTGGGCTAGATGATGCTGTGTGAAAAATGTCCAGCGTTGTTTATTTATTTATTTTATCTGTCTCGGAGAATATGTAAAACGAAGTCATGTCCAAAAATAATAGCTACTTTCCACCACATCCATGCATAAGTTGAAGTAGAGTCAGCACGAGAATCTTCTGATAGTATATAGGCCTAAGTAGTTATGTAAGGTAAGAATCATAATGCCCCACGCACCGTATTAATCCATCTCGCTAGATAGTTCAAACTAGCGCCAAAAAATTGACAGCTCAGAATATGCTAGCATATATAGGTAGTCCACTATACCTATATCTATAATTTGTTAAATGACTTATTTAAGAACATGTAATTTGTCAAAAGATGAATAAAATTTAAAAAAAAAAAAAAACTTAGCCCTGGTATTCTCCTGACCCTAAGTTGTAACATCACAGACACCAGAAGAAAACCCTACCCTCGGGAAATTAGTGTTGCCACATACACCACACCTTCTCCATAGACTATTCAAAATATTGACATTTAACTTCTTCATCGGAAGCGCATGAAATAACGACTTTAGTTTAAGTGTGTTGTGGTTTGCAACTTAGCAAGAGCTAGGTTGCTGCAGGCTAAGTTACGAGTAGTGCCTGAATAAATAGCAAGTTGAGCAGCACTCAACTTAAATCTAACTTGAGAGTAGAAATAACACAAGCGAGCAAGTAAAACAGAAGTTGAAGGCGCTGGGAAGATAAAGTGGAGTCATCTATTTAGTATCTGGAACTAGGATTTCTGCGCATGAAGAATCTATTTTTACCCGCAATGGAAGGAGTCTGTAAATGCGTTATGGGTATGAATGAATGAATGATATTTATTTGCATATATGTACATTAGTATTATTATATAGGTATAGTCAGCTTCTCTATATTCGACATTTTGGTCGTGCAATTTTTTTTCATATAAGTAGGTACTTAAATACCTAGTTACAATTAAATTTATAGATATATTAAATAAGTCAAATTTATAACTATACAAAATTTACTAGAATTAAAATACTTAATTATTAAAATGTAATGCAAGCTTATTTTTTAGACAGGTAGTCATTAATAGAATAAAAACATCTGTGGCAAAGCCTATTGAAAAGTTTCCTATTAAATTATATGTTATTCATTTTTTAATATGGTAAGAAGTTGTATAACATTAAATTTGCATGTGTCTTAAGTACGTCTTAAACATCTTCTCCTAAAAGTGTCGAATCAATTTGGACTTAGCGTCACTCGATTCATAGCGTAATTGTTGAACGCATATCAGGTGACAAGTGAAAATGTGTGTCTTGTTTGTTTGTTGGAATTTGCTTATAACCTCTCCAAAACTGCTGACTGGGGCGTTACTATAGGCAATGGAATTTGAAACGTAACCGTCTTTAATGTTTGTTTGCAATCGTTTTGTATGACATCAGATAGGTCACGCGTCACTGGAGGGGCACGTAGGCAAAAATTTTCATAATTTTATATTTTATTTTATTTTTATATTTTTTTTGTACTTGGTAAATTTTTACCTATTTTCACGTACTAAAAACGATGAAGAAAGCATCTTGAGGAAACCGGCGTGCCCTAGTACCAAAGTTTTGAAGGCATGTGCCAACAGTAACTACTTGCAAAACGCGGACATGTGCCAAATGTTTGGACGTCCCTCTGACTATCCCCTACTTGTCATGCTCAAATTTGCTCACTGAGTTTAGATATCTAAGGTAAGGGAATACAGTCGTGAGCGTGCTTGTTTTTGTATTTTTACCCACTTGGATCATACTATTCATTGTTTTCAATCTATGCCCGTAGATATCGTTCGCTTTTTATGCGAAATTAAATTCAGCACTTTTAAAGCTTCTACGTTATTAAAAGGTATCGAATATTACATTATCAATATCAAGGGTTTATGAATATAGTGTTCTGATTTTTATCATTTATTTATTCATTTATTTCATTATTTATTTATTTTCATTCATTTATTTTGATCATTTCATTTTCATATTACCCATCATTGTTCTACGGGTTTTTTTTCTTTTTTTTAAGAAAAAAAAATACGATCACGACTGTCTTCCCCATAGTGGACATCCTTAGATACATACTCAGTGAGTAGATTTTTTGAGGATACCAAGTAGGGGGTAGTCAGAGGCACATCCAAACATTGAATTCCACGTAGCAGGTTGCAATGCCATAGCCGCTTATTGAAGCACTAACTGTTGTCACACGCCTTCATAATTTTAGTTCTAGGTGATGCCGGTTTTTCACGATGTTTTCCTACACCGTTTTGAGCACGTGTTAATGTGCACATACATTTTTCGAGAGGAAAAATCGAGTGATGGATACAAATCAGTAATATGAGTTGATGACCGCGATGGCGCGGGGCGATATTTTAAAACTGTGATGCAAGAGCAGCGGCTTCGTTTCCCGCTGCGGGACAAATGTTTTTATGTCCTGCACATATTTGTTCCACGTCTGGGTGTTGTGGTACCACGGTACTCGTAACTGATACCCAAGACACAGGGAATCCTAGTGTGGGGTCAGGCCTATGAATCTATATGGTGTTTAGTTTTTTAATTTATTAGTTAAATGATCTGACGACACTTGAGACTACGTCACATACAGCACTTGCCACTCTGGCCACATTATGATGAATATTTATTTTTAAAGGAAAAAAATAAAAAAATGAATATTTTCAGACTAGCTCCAACTATTGCTATTTGAAACCCGAATAAAGCTGTAACTTTTGACAATACACAAACCGAATTTCCTTCACAAACCCCGAAAACCACAGGAAGTTTGAACATCTGAACCCGGCGGAGTTGCTAACGAGGCCTACATGCAAATTTATGTCTTTTCCAACTTTGTTCGTAGAAGAAATAGTAGGAAATAGGTAACGTAGGTAAAGTTTCATACTACGAATTATCGCGACGCTGACACGCTCGTTTAGTCGCCTGGACGCTATTAACAGATTTAGATTGAGCTTTGTTCCGCGACACAAACAAGTATGAACTGACTCAAAGCCAGCCCTAAGAGCAAAGTCTAGCATATTTTTATGTATACGTTTATTCATACAACTATGTACAAGTATGTATATACAAAAATACAGATGAAACAGCTAGCTGCAGTTGCATTATTATTATTTTTATGTAAAAAACCTCTGTGGCGCAGTGGGCGAAGGCCCGCTTGAGACGCAGAAGGTTGCGGGTTCGATTCCCGCCGCGGGACAAATGTTTGAATCTGCGAATATTTGCCTCGGGTCTGGGTGTTTTCTATGTATAATATATATGTATTTACAAAAAAAAAGTATATAAGTAGTATATCAGTCGTGTAGTTCCCATAACACAAGCTCTGCTCACTTTGTGGCTAGATGATGCTGTGTGAAAAATGACCAGCATTATTATTATTATTTTAATGCATGGTATACCAGCAAAATATCAATAAGATTGATTCCTTCCTTACTAAGAAATTGGCATCAGAATACTTGGCAGCATAGAATATACACAGTTGGACTACGAAGTTATGGCTACTATTTAAATCTATAGATTCTATAATATCGTATAATGCTTGCGCGTATAATATAACAATGCGTTCAGGGTTCTGATGGGGGTTGCCATCTGCAGCGCATCAGGAAGTTCACAGCGATAGTGGATTTTTCGAGTGGAAAAATCCATTTGTGCACGACCGGGTTCGAACGCACGACCTTCGGATCAGAAGTCGAGGTACTATTATTATCGTATAATAATATACACTATTATTACACGATATTAAACATAAATAAAAGTATAATATTGTCTATATTAGATAAGACCATAGAATTATCATTTGCAGAAAACGGCAGATTTGATCATAGACCATAAAACATATTTTATTTATTTAATTTAAAATATAACATTTTTACAAAATACATTTAACCTCAAACTAAGCAGAGCTTGTATTATGGGAACTAAATGACTGATATGCTACTTTATATACATTTTGTAAATCCGTACTTATTATATATAGAAAAAACCCAGACCCGAGATTTAAATATTTGCAGATTATACAAACATTTGTCCCGCGGCGGGAATCGAACCCGTAACCTTCTGCGTCTCAGGCGGGCCTTCGCCCACTGCGCCACAGAGGCCGTCAATTGCTGATGCGTTGCCTGCTCTGAATTACTTATGACATGTTAATAGGTCAGCGAAAACACTCCGAAGGCAGCTCATTCATTGATCGAGGCATGCCATAAAGATCTATATATCATACTGATCATATGACATTGTAGTCTCCGTAACATCTCTACAGCCTGTGGCTCAATCTTGACCTTATCCTACATAATCTATGTATGTATGTTGTTGCTCAATCTTGAGCTTATCCTACATAATCTATGTGGCTGCTCAATCTTGAACTTATCCAACATAATCTATAATGTTGCTCAATCTTGAACTTATCCTACATGATCTATGTTGTTGCTCAATCTTGAGCTTATCCTACATGATCTATGTTGTTGCTCAATCTTGAGCTTATCCTACTTAATCTATGTTCTTGCTCAATCTTGAACTTATCCTACATGATCTATGTTGTTGCTCAATCTTGAACGTATGATACATAATCTATAATGTTGCTCAATCTTGAGCTTATACATTGATCTATGTCAATGGATGTTCAACAGTTCATGTCGTCTGGGTCATGAGTTGCAGTAAATACAGTCCGTCCTTGTCCACCTTGGATAATAGGATCGCATTATTTGATTGCAGTTGACACGCGAATAGATGGTAAGCGATATGGCCTTGCGACTGATTGCCTGTTAAAATGCCATTAGCTGCTGTTGAACTCCGACCTGGAACAGCTGGTGCAGTTTAAGGCGCAGACAGATGCTGAAATAAGCCTGAAGTAGCCGTGTAGTCCGAACGGAAAATCATTGAATTAATGCTTATATCAAGTATTTGAAAGACTGAGGAGATTGAGGTAACATGTATTTTAAGCGTGGTTGGAACAGTTTTAAGGGGAAGACCTCGGCGAAAGAAGGTTAAGGGTGACCTAACCGATAGAATACGAATTTTAAAAATGTTTTTTTTTTTTAAATGATAGTGTATGCGAAACTAAGCAAACTGACAGTTAAGTTTGACGTCAAACTATTGACGTTTATAAAAAAAATACTTTGGGATATGGCATGACAGTGACAGTTTATTTTTTGCCAAAAACTAATAAAATATTTGTGTAATCCTGAACAGAGACGTTCTGGAGAAAGACCATGTTAAGATTACCCTAAAACGGGGCGCATACAGGCAGAATGTAATGAGAGTGAATGAAGAGAAAGAGGTCAGGATCGGAGCAAGTGTAAATCCGTGTTCTCTGCCTACCCCTTTGGGAAATCGGCTTAAGTTTATGTAGGTAGGCAAGACCGTGGCGCTACGATACCACGTTCACAAAAATACATGATAAACACATTTTTGACTAAGTATTACTCTTTGAAAGGATTACTTTTCGAAATTTCCAAAACAAGGTCTTTATAAAGCATAATGAGTAAGTCTTCCAAATTTTATCAATAGTAATACTCGTATATCAGATATTATTTTCACAAGTGGTATTTCTTTTTATAAGTTTTTTTTCGTGTTTCGAAAACTACAAGATAATGATCTCAGTTATATAATGTGTAATGAGTCCATATGTTTTTCCTAACAGGCGCTCGTTGTAGTTTGTCTCTTGTCTCTTTGACGGGACAACCACAATCTTAAGATGTTTCGTTCTGTTCACTCTATACTTTCAGTGATCCAGGTGTTTTTAAGAGTAGCTGTGGCTCGTTATGGCCAACACGTGTTTCTTAATGGTTATCAGATGACAAAATATGCCCTCTAAAATTTTATGAAGCCTACTTTTTGAATGTTTTTCGGGGCGCAGGTCGCTGTGACCTATGAATTATATGGTGCCGTTGATATTTTACATGTTTAAGAAAATTAGTAGTCTTTTATTTGACTTTGCTTTTAGAGCCGACCGTCCTACTATAAAACAAAAACAAAAAATAAACACGCTCACGACTGTCTTCCCCATGATGGACATCCTCAGATACATACTCAGTGAGTAGATCTTTGAGGATACCAAGAAGGGGGTAGTCAGAGGCACGTCCAAACATTACATTTGGTACATGCCCTCGTTTTGCAAGTTAGCAGTCCTACTATAAGCTATAAGAAAAAGCAGCTGGCATTTTTCCATACAAACGTACTCTCCTATATTCTCTTTACACTACCTACCTACCTACTGGATATAAAAGACTATGTGACACACACTTATATATAAAATAGTGGTTGGTCCAGCGCATTTTTAAACTACTCGTTTGTACCTGAAAACTCCAAAAATACAGTTATTTTTACTTAATTATTTTGTGAGTTTTGCAGTAATCTAACTACATCATGAATAACCACTTGTCCTTTAATTTAATGTATTTAACCATATTATAACATTACAAATTTGGATTAAAATAATACACATAAATTACAAAATTAAACGCTATTAATTAAAATAAGTTAATAATATCCCTATAATATGCAAGTGTTTGCTTCCACGTCGCGTGGCGGCTTTCACGGCTGGGTTTGCAACCACGACCTCGGTCGTGGTCGGATCGGAAGCCTGGGTACAGTCCACTAGGCCAACGCAGCTTTCCCGTTTTTACAATATAAACTATTAAAGTCACGCGGACGTTTCTATATAACGAACAAAATCCTATTTTTGTTCGTTATATAGAAACGTCCGCGATCCACGATAGTTTTAGAAGTAAAGATATCACAATACAAAATTGCTGCATTCAGGATTTAAAATAGGTCACTAACTATACAGTTAGCGATTTAATTGAATGAGGACAATTGGAAACGGAACAGACAATTTTGCTGGCAAGTAGTATACCTACTGCCGTATTTTCTGCGATGAAATATTACAAGGAAGCTGAATAAAATAGAAATATTCATGCTGAAATGTTTTCATGTTGTTTTTATGGTAATAGTGACTGCTTTGTGAGCACATTGAGATGGTAAAAAGCAGTATAAAGACACTGTTTGGTATCATTTTGTTGAATTGTTTTAAAATTCTTAGTGTCTCTGTTTTTTTAGAACACTGCCTAGGTTTCAGGTTTTCCAGGAAAAATATTTATAAATACCAGACTAGTGAGTGAAGTTGTTGCAAAATTAAATGCAAAAATCTATTCTTCTGTTTGCGTTTCAATTCATTAAACGGTCTTTAATTAGCTAACCCAGTTTTATTTGTAAATCTCTTATGTACATTTTTTTTATCTCACCTTATGGAAAGTCTCGATGTGGTCGAGGATATGGTAGGCTTTCGTAGAAGATACTTATTTACCCTCAACTTGAAGACTACAAAATTATAGTTATCGGGGAAGATAGGTCGACGTCATAGTAAAATGCGCAGGTAGGGTCAACATGGTTCCGATTGGAGCAAGATCGAGGTGGATGGCGCAAACGAAGAGAGACATAGGTCTCGGCAGTGGGATGAAACAAGATGATGATGATGATGGGGAAGACAGCCGCCGGCAACGAGTTCCATTCGTTTGCTTGTGATGATAAAAGTTAAAAGAGGCCGCACACTAATTTAAAAGAGGTAGTCTTTTCTCAATTACCAAAACCTGTTACAAAAGTCTCGAAAGTTTATATGCCACTTAATATTCACCCCAATCAGGAATGCACCCCGAAAACTACAATAGGGGTAGGCAGAAATAGTAAAGTTAGATTACACATTAATCCCGAGTAACGTGATCACGTACAAAATAATGGAATCTCTGAATTATTTATTCAGAGGGGCAGTCAGACACATCGAAATGTCAGAGAGGAACAGAATAGGCATACGTTTGGTAATACCTATCGACGACCTCTGTGGCGCAGTGGGCGAAGACCCGCCTGAGAAGCTGAAGGTTGCGGGTTCGATTCCCGTCGCGGGACAAATGTTTTTAATGTTTGTCTCGTTTCTGGGTGTTTTCTATGTATTTACAAAAAAAAAGTATATAAGTAGTATATCATGTAGTTCCCATAATACAAGCTCTGCTTAGTTTGGGGCTAGATGATGCTGTGTGAAAAATGTCCAGCATTATTATTATTATTATAGAGAAAAAAATATATAAAATTGTGCGAAACGTTCTACTTAGTTTTTAGAAAAATCTAGTATTGCAGACCATTATAAAAACTGATAATTTTATTCACAGAGAGTGCAATTTGGGTTCCCCTATTATTTTTTTAATTATAAACTTGAATGTTGCGAATGTTAATTTGGACGGATGTGTGGTGTTACAAGAATGGATGAGATAAAGAATGAGGGGAAGTCTGAAGGTAGCGCCAAGTACGGAAAAGAAGAGGAGGAGGGCACGTCATGAGAAGAAAAGAATGACACATTACGAGAAGAGTAATAAATGTGAATGTGGACACATTTAAGAGCAGTAAATACGAGCAGCGGTACGCCAAATAAAATAGATGAAAGATCGTGTGAATGATGACACGGGTAAGAAAGGAATGAGTACTGAAATGATTGCTGAAAGAGGAGATTGGAAGAAGAAAACATGTTGTGCCGACCCCACGTAATGTGGGACAAGGGCAAGAAGATGATGATAAACTTCTAGGCAACCTTTAATTGTTTAGGATCGATGTGAACAAATTGGCAAGGATGAACAAAATTAATGGTAGGAATCCTATTTCCACTTGATTGAGAGTCAATTTAGGCCACCGCTAAGCTTCCTAAACTGTTTATCCAATTAACACAATAATGACGTAGGCAGCCAAACAGGATAACATGATACCCGATATTACAGAGTAGCGATCGCCCGCGACTTCGCGCTCGATTTAGAATTTAGAGGTAATAAAATTAATAAATAATGCTGGACATTTTCACACAACGTCATCTAGCCCCAAAGTAAGCAGAGCTTGTGTTATGGGAACTACATGACTGATATACTATATATATATTTTTTTTGTAAATACATACTTCTTATAGATAGAAATCACTCAGTCCCGAGCAAATATCTACAAATAATTGTTCCGCGACGGGAATCGAACCCGCAACCTTCTGCGTATCAGGCGTGCCTTCGCTCACTGCGCCACAGAAGTCGCTATCTGTCTTCAAATTATAATTAGAACTCTTCTGACCGTTAGTCAGACTTTTGGGTAATAAAATATGTTCTTGCGTGATCTTTTATGAAAGCATAGCAATGAGATTTTCGTTATTTAGAACCGATTAGTAAAAAAAAATGGCAGATTTGATATTATTGACTATCTATTTATTAGGATTTATTTTATTTTCATCAACTTGAACACGAGCAACATAATTATCACAAAAAAAAATAAAAAATTAACCGAGTGAAAATTTGGTGGCGCTTTCATTAAACAATTCATGTTCTATTATCGCGGATATACCAAAAGGTATGTGTCATTATTCAAAAAAACCACAAAATTAAGAACCTCTTCTTTTTCTTTAGAGTTGGTTATACAGAGAGACGTTGGTAGATCCAATGTCATGAAAGGATTTAGCGTACCTCGCAGAAGCTTGATTCACGCAGAGTTCCGTATCTTTGTGCTTTGTAAAACATACATAGTAAACATACATCATATAATTTATACAACTATGTACAAGTAGGTATATACAAAAAATACAGATGAAACAGCTAGCTATCTAAAGACCGTTGCAAACGATCTATAGATAGCTCAACTGATCCAGATCACTACCAGGCGGAAGCGTTCCCAAAATACTGGCCGCATTGCCACGCTGAATGGCAATGCTAATGCGTTGACCCAGATAAGAGCCAGCTCTCTTGTCACGCGTCGCTTCGACCAGTCGCCCTGAAATAATTTTGAAAACGCGAAGGGCCCCGGTTCCCCACGGACCCAGAGTCTCAACCCCAAAAGGCTCAAATAAGTAGGCTCTGTCGAGACTTCTATATTTGCGCCTCTTGAGATCCTCGGCCGAATCAGCCGCTGCACCGGCTCTAACTGAAGTCCCCGACAGATGAGATGGTGCTAGGGTATCTACGCATGTGGCGTCCCATACCAAAGGCCTTCCCTTCTCCCAAGGGACAAGAGTCATGCCGTCAGGCCGCTTACCATCGTCACGTAGTAGACCATTCGGTTCGAGAATAGCTGGAACGTTGACGCTGGTAAAAGCCCGGCGTATGATATCATTAAGGCTAGCGTGGCGAGAGATCCTACCGGCGGCTCTGGTACACGATAATCCGTGATGACCAAGCTGTTCGACAGCCGTACCGCACTGGCACTGATGAGGGGCACAGCACTGCGCACCCAACCGTAGACTAACTGCAACCCGGAATGTTAAAGGATCCATTAAAGTACCAGTATTGTTTGACGGAAGTGCTTGCAACCAAAGACCTGACTCCCATTTAGAAACGGCTAGGAGACGAGCACGATCCGTGGAGTTTGAGCACGTTTGTAACATACAATTCCGCGTCAGCTCGCACAGAGGCCCGTCCCATTGCTGTTGAGACGAAAGGGATTTAGGGGGAGCAGTATTGGGGCAAGCACTATGCCAAGCATTTCTAGCTTCGTCAAGATATGAAATTTTGATATTGTTACCAGGAAACGCCGAAAGAGAAGGAGTTAGAATTTTTTCAACCAAAGAACCAGTGCTGTAGACAGAAGACAAGAATGCTGGAAGGGCTACACTTGAAATTTTGCGAATACCTAAGCCTCCTAATTTGACAGGCAGAGAGGCATAAATATATAATTATATATAATAGAAATGAGCTGATAGCTAACAAGACAAAGGCGAACAGTTAAGGTCATGTGACTAGGTAATTAAAGCCGTGGTTTGGTAAACAGCTTGATTGGGGTAATCCTTTGATAGTGTTTATAATATACGGAATAATTAATTTCTCCTTAATAGGGATAGGCCGGGTAGGCTGCATGGTTTAATGTATCGTCTTCTGAGATATAATCTGGTGGTCTTAAAGAACCATTTACATGAAGAGAGTTTCTCGTCTCGAATATGCCAGTATAGAAATAATATAAAAAAACTTGTCTGCCGAGGGACAAATGTTCGTATGATTTGCAAATATTTGTCTCGGGTCTGGGTGTTTTCTATGTATATAAAACATATAAGTACTATATCAGCCATATACATAGTTTCCATAACACAGGCTCAGCTTACTTTGGGGCTAGATGATGCTGTGTGAAAAATGTCCGACATTATTTATTTATTTGAATGGGCCTTTATCTACCGAATTTTCATGAAGCCAGGCAAACTGAAAGCCAGTAAGTTTCAAACGTCCCTCTGGCGCGGTGGGCAAGTAGTTGGCTCAGATGCATTATATAAATATATTATAATATTAAATGCATAAACTGCAACTGTTTTGTGTCTGGATGTTTTGGCTCGGTATTCGTCTAGCTGTCATAAGATCATGCCTTCTTATCGACGTACTTGTGTTCGTACACAAGTACGTCGATAAGAAGGCATGTAGATCTTATGACAGTTAGACAGTCGTTAAGTAGCGCGCTACTTAGCAGCCAGTGTAAACAAAGCATATGGGTCTTTTCTCAAGAATGGTTTGTTATTAGCCGGGAGAGTTCCACTCCTTGACAAAGACATCCCACTTATGCCAAGATGAACCGTTGAAACTCATTTATCAAGCGTTTGGAGTGTGAAGTGCTTGTTGCTTTTCTGGTCGTCCAGCTACCACTTTAAGGTGAACAAAAATGAAAATTGTAATGCAGCGTTTTTCATTTAATCGATTTTACTTAAATCCCACTTTCTCCGTTTCCTTTTCCATTCAAGATTGAGATAACAGAACTTCCTAACCGATTTTTCTTCGCGTGCCGAAATTGAGTTCGTAAAGTGTTACTTTTATGCAAGAAGGTGGGTATTTCTTCATACGGTTGCCATGGCGACGTAATCCCCTATATTTTAACTTTTCCCTTCGTCCAGGCCCCAGCATTTATCCGGCAGCCCTTACCCCATTAGAAGGGATGGTTTTACACTGATATGTAACCAAAACGTTATTGTTGAGTGAATATCTTCATTGATTGGAATTGAGATAGCTATACTGAGATGTTTTGGAATATTATTACGGCTATACCACGTACTTTATTCTCCTGCTGACGTTTCCCCAGCTATGTAGAGAGTATGGGTGAATGAAGATTAACAAAACATATGCGTGAATGTTACAGCTGAAAGGGAAATACCTTGGCAAACGTACTCCGTCCAAATTGGAGATGTTTTGGAGAAAGGCCATTTCTAGAGAACCCTAACCCGACCAGCTTGTCTTAATAATGCGATGCTACTATGCTGTCATTTTTGGAAAAAGCCCATCTTTAGAGTACCCTAAACCTAAACAGACCAGCGTGTCGGAATAATGCGATGCTACTATGCTGGCAGTTTTGTAAAAAGGCCATGTCTATAGTACCCTAAACCAAAACCGACCGGCGTGTCGGAATAATGCGATGCTACTATGCTGGTATTTTTGGAAAATGGTCATGTCTAGAGTATCCTAAACTAAACCGACCAGCGTGTAGGAATAATGCGATGCTACTATGCTATGCATAACTCGTTTGCTTCGTGAATGAAGGTATGCCAGGATCGTAGCAAATTGAAATCTAAAGTTTGTGGCTTCCCCTGTGGGAAACAGGTATATGTAGGTTTTTTTTTGTTGTTATGGCAAAATATATAAGAAGTAGCTGCAATCGTTTCTGCGTTATTTAAATTGTAACGTTGCATTTTTACTAATAAATTAGATTCTATTTTCATTTTAATCATGAAAGCTCTTACAATAACTGTGACTACTGTTTCAATTACAGTTTAATTTCCAATGTCATGAAAATGAATATGAAAATTCCATTTTTAGATGTAAATAAATATTTTGTCATAACACGGTTAGTTGCGTGTCAAAAATAGTACTTCCATATTACATAGATTCGGTGTGACGTCGTCCAATATAAAGTCGACGAAACGACGAATTTGTCTATTGAATACCGCCCTATCAAATCCACCCCTGTTCTGCAAACTGCAGTCTTCACCCCCTGATGGGTACGTTATGCCGTTAGCCACGCCATATAAGATTATTTGATGTTTTTAGTATTCCTTTACGTGGCAAGTTGCGATTCGAAGAATTTATGAGAGGTAGACGAGTTATAAAATTAGATACAGTATTATTAATATGTCGATGACCTTAGCTGGTAAGGAATAGAAGATCCTTCTAGATTCGAGAAGATCCTTTTGAAATGTCTAAGACTAACAAAAGATTTGCATTATTAGTATTCTTCTGTCAAATTCGAATGACATATCGAGGACGAGAGAAAGAAGTGTTAAGTTAATCATCTGTTTAACAATCTTTATACAAAACAAACAAAACAAACAAACAAACACTCACGACTGTCTTCCCCATGGTGGATATCTTCAGATACATACTCAATGAGTAGATCTTTGAGGATACCAAGTATAGGGTAGGCAAAGGCAAACCAAACATAACATTTGGTACATGCCCGCGTTTTGCAAGTAGTAAGCATTCCACGTGACAGGTTGCAAGCCCATCGTCGCTTATTGGAACACTTACTGTTGGCACATGCGTTCGAATTTTTGGTTCTAGGGCATGCCGGTTTCCTCACGATGTTTTCCTTCACCGTTTTGAGCACATGTTAATGCGCACATAAATTTTTCGAGTGGAAAAATCCATTGGTGCACGACCGGGTTCGAACCCACGACCTCCGGATCGAAGTCGGGGTATCACCCACTAGGCCAACACGGCCAACTTTATAAGTTTATAGTAAGGCCTTAAGCTTGCAAATTGGCCGTTTAAATGTTTCTGGATTATTTAAATTCTATATAACGACGATGCTAATTGTATGTATTTAATTTGTTTCAGGTAAGTCATAAAAGTGTAGAATAATAGAGATTTTCTCCTCTTTCCATGGTCTTCTAAAGTACATACTTCAAATATCTGGATCAAGCGTAAGTAAAGCCCAACACAGGACCAAAAAACAATCAGTGTTACAATAGAAAGAGAAACCAGCTGACGAACATTGATTTACGAATTAAATATTACTTTTCAAACTTTCGCGATTAGATAACATAATTATAAGTTTAACGGGTCTTTATCGCGTTTACCTTTTTTATTATATTCCCGACGTTTCGACTGTATTGCAACAGCCGTGGTCACGGGATGACTACAACAGCCGTGGTCATCCCGTGACCACGGCTGTTGCAATACAGTCGAAACGTCGGGAATATAATAAAAAAGGTAAACGCGATAAAGACCCGTTAAACTTATAATTGAATTAAATATTTTCCCTCAATATCACTACAAAGAAGTCTTTCAGACCGCCTCCATCAATAATTTATGCATTGCTCGTGGTCTAACTACCAGCCCACAAATTATAGACCGCTGTTATGGAACTAACGTATACATTTTAAGCCGCATTTACTTTCTCTGATAAAAAAAATAATTAACATCTAGGTCAACTTATCTATCGACTTAGCTGTAATTATTCAATAAGAAACAGCCGAGCGCTTATCAGTGTGTCCGAATGTACCCATTAGTGTATTTATCTACTGAGGTGTTTGACTCTAACACGTCATGCTAACCCTAAACTGCTTAAAGTGGGTACAAAAGACCACTTTACAATATATATTTTTTCCTTACGTTAGTGCTATTTAGTGTTAAGTTTGCTTGTGTTTTAATTTTAATAAATAATATTAATTCTGTATATGTATCAATGATGTAATTATTTAAATCTCGATTAATATGTTTAATGAAGAACAACTACACTAAATTTATTTATTTATTTACACTTCCGCACAAACAATGTAGTGCTAGGAGGACTTAATGCTAAAGCATTTTCTACCAGTCATCCTGGGCGTGCAAAAATATGGTTTGGCGTGTCCAGTATGACTATATATAACATAAAAATAATATATATTAAATATAATAATATAACATACTTATACATAATATACTTATAAAAAAGAACTTAAACTAAACATTATTAAAAAAATATAGATTTCACACTTATTTTACGAAAGAAATAGCGAGGTTAATTTAACAAAAGTTAATGAAAGGTCATGAAACTGGTTAATACCTATTTGAACTAAAGTAACTCAGGTCAGTGCCTAGAATATACTCTTGAGACTTTAAGTCCCTGAACTTTAATATGAAAGGCTCCGTTGCTATTTTAATGTTTGATGACTTCTTAAAGTACATTGACACACCTTTTACAGGTTACTAATGTGTGTGAAAATTGTATTATAATCGTAAAAGTTTAATGTGAAACCTTTAGGACTTCAACAACTCTCACATTTAACGCTTTTAAAAGTTTACAATAGGCTTACATTGTAAAGCCAGATTTACATTATTTTATGACTGCAGTTTGTAAGTGCTACAGAATTTTCTTATCTAACTTTTAAATAACAAAATGATCTCCATCTTAATATATAAGTTTGATTGTCAGTCTTGACTGACTGACAAACAGACGAGACTTCGGAAATTCGGAAGGTACTTTGTTCGTTTGATATAAGGGTGCACACTAGACTTTATTAACCTGTATATTCCCTCTGCTGGGTACTCCAACCAAAGCCTTTCATCAAAGCCGGAAGGCACCGGTCTGGAACGGTCTTCCACAACCCTCTGGCATGTTAATCCAGATTGTCCCAACCCCTTCTCGGCCGGTCCTTTCGTCGCCTTCCGTCTACGAGCACACAAGGAGTTGCAATGCCCATATTTGTTAAAATATAAGTATTTTTGAGCTATATTTTAAAATTCAACGTATCAACATTTCTATTTATCTATTATATTCCAGGGATCTGGGTGTTTTCTATATACAATATGTATGTATTTACAAAAAATATATCAGTCATGTAGTTCCTATAACACAAGCTCTGCTTACTTTGCGGCTAGATGATGCAGTGTGAATATGTCCAGCATTATTATTATTAAAAATAAAAGTCAAGTGTCAAGGGACACCCGGATGGAACGAAGTTCCTTTCGATTAATTAGAGAAGGAATTGTAATAATTTTTGTTTTTTTTTTGCAAGCCAACTTAAAAAAATAATAATATTAAAATAAATGAAAATATCTGGAGAAAGAGAGACAGACAGAGAAACATGCGCACGCCGCACAGCTTACAATAGCTTACTATAGCAAAAAGTGTCCTTTTTTCGTGAGAATTTTTTCCGTCTAGCCCCCTTTCACAACGCGCGATAAAGAACTTCGTTCCAATAATACAATTGAACGAATCGTGAATACAAAGAAACAGCCAATACAAAAAAAAAAAATAAACTAAATTGTCTTAAAACAGCAGAAGGCTCTCACGATAGTCACGTTAATATACAAACTCTTTATTCGATTACAAAACGATTAAAGCCAACATGACATAACCTCGAAGTTATGTCATGCTGACCATAAAATTACACGTTTTATGCTCAAAACAAATTATTTCACAATAGAGTCATATAAAACGCAACTCGCAAGGTCAGAGCGACCGCCCACGATATTTCAACGGTTAACGTGTAAATACCTACACGTTAACCGTTGAAATATCGTGGGCATAATGTGGCTTATATTTGTACGAGATAAGAAATACTTATCGGTCAGTGTTATTGATTTAAACTTAAGCTAATACTGAGTCAGTACTGACAGTTGACTGATGTACAGTCGCGGTCTCTAATTTATAGACCACTGCAATAAAATATACTACAAACAAAACAAACACGAATACGATCAAGGCTGCATTTCCCATTATTTATATCCTTAGATATATACTCAGTGCGCAGCGTACATCTTTATGATAACTAGTTGGGGGTAGTCAGAGGCACGTCCAAACATGACTCCTGGTTCATGTTCGCGTCTTGCTATTAAGTAGTATTCTACGTGACATAAACACCTAAAAATAGTCCTATCCTACTTTAAAAGTGGGCACATAAAAATCGCTCAAAGCGATATCTTTTAAGCAAATAAATAAAAAAAAATCTTTCATGCCTCATTATTGGACCGATTAAAAATACCCATTATTAGTTCAAGACAAAGAATTCCAATAATGCTTTAATTCGAGAGCTCGACACGCGTTCAATAGGAAAACTTTTGAATAAAAAACTTGGAGAATAAAAATGTTGACCGATTTTATAAAGAATTCTTCTTTGTTATTGAAGCCTTTTTCAAAGTTGAACGGAAGTTGTGAAAGCATGGTCACTGTCATTATGTAAGCCTCTTATCCGGTGTTATATCGTTAGAAAACCGGCATGCCCTGGAACCGAAAAAAAAACTGGAAAATATCAAGGCATTTACTACTAAATACATTTAAAGGCATTTAATACCACAATTCCTAAACGTTAAATATTCGATACTTCCGTATGTTTAAAGGTTTTTAGAAAACTTAAGGCATTTACTACTAAATACATTTAAAGGCATTTAATACCACAATTCCTAAACGTTAAATATTCGATACTTCCGTATGTTTAAAGGTTTTTAGAAAACTTAAGGCATTTACTACTAAATACACTTAAAGGCATTTAATACCACAATTCCTAAACATTAAATATTCGATACCTTCGTCTGTTTAAAGGTTTTTAGAAAACTTAAGGCATTTACTACTAAATACACTTAAAGGCATTTAATACCACAATTCCGTAACGTTAAATATTCGATACCTTCGTCTGTTTAAAGGTTTTTAGAAAACTTAAGGCATTTACTACTAAATACACTTAAAGGCATTTAATACCACAATTCCGTAACGTTAAATATTCGATACCTTCGTCTGTTTAAAGGTTTTTAGAAAACTTAAGTACATAGTTGTAGAATTCCTCTATAAAGGATTCGTCCTCCTCCTTCCTCTATAAGGGGAAGCAGTACCACGAGTACTCTGCCGCCTAGCAGTAATGCTTCCATTGCTGTGTTGAACAAAGTCGATGAAATGACAGGCACAGACTTCCTGCAGGGCTGACATTGGATGACGCCAATGCCCTTGGTTTTGCAGATATCACACGTAAACCAAAACTAAAGAAAACAAAACAAAGAGAATAAAAAATCTATGGAAATGCGCTGACGTAACTCAGCAATAAGGATTTCAAGGAAAATTAATATCAGTTTTTTTTTTACTCCTAACTATCAAATTGAGAAGTAGGGTTTTCAATTCGATAGTTAGGACTAAGTTTTTGTCTGTACCTATTCCCATTCTTTATTCTCTAAAAGATAAAGAATGAATAAAGTAAAACATATACCCGTAGTTCTGACTCCAAACTACTATATCACAGAAACTACGAGTAACATGGTACCACAATACCCAGACCAGAATAAAATATCTGCGGAACAAACATTTGCCTCGCAGCATGAATCGAACTTGCGTCTCAGCTGACTCACCTGACGCGCCACGGAAGTCACTCTACCCGCTCTGTCATCTGTTCTTACAATTACATAGATTCCGCTCCATCCCAAGGTTGTCTGGAAGAGACTTTTAAGCGATCAGACAAAAACTTTGACGATCTCTGTGACGCAGTGGCCGAAGGTCCGCCTGAAACGCAGAAGGTTGCGGGTTGGATTCCCGCCGCGGGACAAATGTTTGTATCTGCATATGATTGTCTCGGGATCTGGGTGTATTTACAAAAAAAATATGTACGTTAGTAGTATATCAGTCAATTAGTTCCCATAACACAAGCTCTGCTTACTTTGGGGCTAGATGATGCTGTGAAATGATATTTTTTTATTTATTTAACTTAATATGGCTTAAAGTACAAAGGGTGCATTGTACTTTTATTCATATTAAGTTTTAGATCAATGTGTTATCTTGTGGAGTACAGCAAAGTAATTTTATTCATTAATTCATATGCTAAGCCGCACGTCTGTTTGTCTCGCAAGTCACGTAAACAAATTTCTAGTATCTCACGCTCAGTTTTCCTTTCACGTTATCGCAAAAGCGTCAAGGTCAAACTTAACAGCAGTCCCGTGACATCTCACACGCTTTTCTGGTCATTTTTCACACAGCATCATCTAGCCCCAAACTAAGCAGAATTTGTATTATGGGAACTACATGACTGATATACAACTTAAATGTTTTTTTAAAACATACATATTATACATAAAATACACGCGGACTCAAGATACAAACATTTATCCCGAGATGGGAAGCGAACCCGCAACATTCTGGGTCTCAGGCGGGCCTTAGCTCACTGCGCCACAGAGGCTGTCTAGCAAATCTCATATCTATACAATCCAATCTTTAATCAGGCTTTAACGCCAACAGAAAATGGTTGTTGCTTCTTAGACATCAACTAATATCTGGCGTATGGAAATGGCATTACCTGTCGGAATGTCACGTGAATGCTGTCAAATTTTACCTTGACACATTAGCGTGAAAGGAAAACTAAGCGTGAGGTTTTTGTCTGGAGATATTGTACACTTAAACACAGCTCTGAATATAATTCCTTTTGTGTCTGGAATCCCCGCAGTTACGAATCAGAATCTCCTTTTTCATGTTATATTTTACTTTCAATATCTCATCCCATAAAGCAGAGATATTTCAAACCCATTTCTTACGACGTGACCTCGAATGAGCCTCGTTTCGTCTCAAAGGCCTGTTACACAATCTTAAGTCGGATTCAAGCGAGAAAGTTTCTGAACGCACGATACGATCTTTAGTCGGATTATGCCCACTTTATGCACTTCAGTGTCATTTTAAGCAATGTCTTAAAAAATCAATGATTGGAAGTTTCCCGAACACACGACACGATCTTATCACTAGATAAATTATATTTTACTTCGGTTGTATACTATTTCATATTGTACTCTCAGAACACTCGCGGTTTAAAGTTCTATATCTAACTATGCCCGCCAACACACAAAAACTGATCACGTGACAAATAATTAAAACCTTTTTCGCATTATGCATATTATATGCATAATGCGTTTGTAATATATGTAAATATATGTTTTTTTATTTCTCACAAGCAATCTTTCAAATCAAATGCTCTGTCACAAAAACTATATGCTGATTTCGTAACAGCTTCCAACTTGGATCCCCATCTTCGCTTTATAGTTAGATCCAACAAGTTGGATTGTGTAAAAGACGCTTAAAATACGTATGGAGGTTTGCTATGGTAGGTTTTATTAGAAACACCATGGGACTCATAAAAAATTAACGCTCTCCGTGTTCGTTTGTTTATTTATTTAATTCATAAAGCAAAAAAACAAATGGGAATTAAAGGTGGGCTTGATGATAAAAGCATTTTCTACCTGCCAACTTCGAAAGTAGTTCTTCTGGCTCTGGTTGTCCGACTTCTTTGAAATGGTTCATACTTTGACGGTTGTTATGTAAGGATTAAAGAATTGAGCTTTAACAGCGAAGTCGCTAAGAAAATGTACAGAAAAAGAGTTCACGTTGCGTTTCACTCGCCAGACTGTATTTCCATCTGCAAATGAAATAGAGTAAAGTTTATGTTTATCTATATTTCGAAATCCGAAAATCCAAAAGTCAAAATCGGATAGTACTGTTTCGCAGTAAGATTCAAAGTACATCACTGTAAGTAGGATTTATTTCTAGGATTGAAGGCTTAACATGTCCTCAAGCTTTCGAGGTAAGGTTCAATGGCAGCTCAATGCCGTCCTTTTAAAGTATTCCTATATAAAGAATGCGAATTTGCAAAACATCTTTCCCAGTTAATGCAGTTTTTAAGTATAAAATAAAAAGTATAGTAGGGGTGCTCCTGTATTCATTAAAGCGCTTTTTCATTTTTTGCAATTTATTGCATGCAATCATTAATGCAAGCTTCAAATTGCATAATTTAAAGAAAGAATGCACATTTGTAGCGATAGATTTGGTCAACACCCCTTTCATTGAAACGCTTTATTAAATTACATTTTGTGCAATATATTGCTTGCAATCTGAAATGCATGCGTTAAATTGCATAATTAAAAGCATAAGGCTCACTTTGCAGAGAAAGAAAGCTCTCCATCCCTTTCATTAAGGCGATTTTACATGTTGTGCAATTTATTGCATGGAATAAATTGATAGAAAAATGCTTTCCTATTGGAAATATCGCAAAGGCAGCTTATAAATTGTAAAATGGAAAGAAACGTTTTATTTTGTCCGACCACGCGCTAATTGCCGACTTCATTCGAATAAAAAGCTATATAAAAGAAATAATTGCCACCACTGAAAAAGCCATTAATAAAACGCTGTTGAAGGTAGCTATTACAAACACATTTTTCCAATAAATAATTCAATGGCAATACTAAAGTCAAATCTAAACTGCGATACATGTTTTTACAAATGGTTTCTGAGGTCTATTTTACAATAAAGCTATTATAGCTTTGGGTAACGCATTAGAATTGCCATTTAGCGTGTCAGTACAACCAGAATTTTAGACACGCTTCCGTCTGGTATTGATTCGGATCAGTTGTGCTATCTATCGTCATCGTTCGATCGTTTACTGCGATCTTTAAATGGCATAGCTGCTTTAGTATAATATGTACGGTTGTCTATCAGGGGTATTACAGTGTTTGTTTTTATTTTATTTTATGACTTAAGTACTTATACGGATTTCGTCGTTTCTGACATCAGTATGATACTAACAATATTATGATAATGCTTAATCTTTTCGTAACAAAATTATAGGAATTGCCAAAACGATAACAGTTTCAAACTCTGATAATTCCTTGTAGTTCTAAACTGTTTGGCGTATAAAAGGGAAAGTTTAAAAGCCCTAAATCGATGCGACAAACTTAGATTTTATGACGCAACTTATTTTATAAACCGGTGAAACTGGTTATTGGATCTTCTTTGAACCCGTTTTACACTTTCGGTATTTAAATCAAGTTAATTCGTACGTTTGGTGTGACCAATGCCTTATATAAAGCACCAAAATGGTAATTCAATTCAATATTTTCTACATCAGACAGATAATTCACACAAATTTAAATATTGTCATACTCGTAAAAGAGTAGACATGGATTTTAAATAAATAATGCTGGACATTGTAAGTAAGCAGAGCTTGTGTTATGTGAACTACATGACTAAGATACTAATTATTGACAACTTTTGAAACTATCATGGTTATAAACAAAATGATTACTAAAAAAACGGGTTCCTCCCGTGATCATGGTACATGCAACTGTGCCAAAATATCGGGAAACATTCAAACTCACAAATTATGTTAAATATCTCGTTTATTTTGATAAAAAAAAATATGTTTTACATATTATATATTTTCAATGTAACCCGGATAAAAAACAAATATTTGCAGATTATACAAACATTTGTCCCGCGACGGTAATCGATTTGTAACCTTCTGCATCTCAGGCGCCACAAAGGTTGTTTATTAAATTAAAACTACAGTCTATGCGGGAGGTACATAGAGCCACTAGATTTACGAGTGCAAAACATGCTCTCACGTCCAGCGCTCCATGAAGGCACAGTCGGTGTCCAGCCTCCCAGCAATGAGTTGCAGGTAGCTGTTGGAACTGCCGCGCACCCGGCGCATCAGAGACGCTGATCTCTTGCGAATTATGAAAGGCACTTATTTTTCCAGGCATATCAAAGTCCAAGTCCATTGTTGGACCGCGGAAACTAATTGGTTCACGCACCAAAGAGTTTCCGCGGTCCTACAATGGACTTGGACAACAGAGATTCGCCATTGTTTGATTTGCGATCAAGGGAACAGAAAAGTCAGACAGCGTAGCCCCAGGCAGAAAGCCCCCTTTTAAAATTTGACGTTGCTCAAAATAAGTTCTTCCCCATTGTCGTTTTGTTAGTCTTACTAGGGTACTAACCAAGAAGTATGGTGACCCTGAGAAGGGCTTAGCGACCGATAATGGAAGAACCAATGTGGTGGAAGAATTCAATGCGTCTCGCAAAGCTCCTTTATCTACGTGCCACATTTGTCTTCAAACTTTTGATCCTGTGATTTTCCGGATTCCTTACGACGTTTTCATTCACCATTTGAGATTCCATGGAGCTTTTCCACTCATATATTCGATTTGTTTATTAAAATACGTTTACAGACCATTTTTTAGTACGTAACTTAGGTAGATATCTTAATTAAAACTTAACCCAATTACCTATTTAGTAGTCTTCCCACGTATATTACTAAAATAGGTAGGAACACTTAACACATAAACTCGTACCTGGATGATACTTATCAGGTGATTATTATAATTAGGAAGTTGCCACTGTAGGATACTATTTTTATTTTGATTTCATCATATTCACCAGCCTATAGAAGCCTTCAGCTGGATATAGGCCTCCCCTAAAGAGTGCCATGATTAATTATTTTGGGCTATCTCCGTCCACCGACTGCCCGTAACCATTGAGATGTCATTGCTCCATCGGGTAAGGGACGACTAGTCCTATCTAACCTGCTTAGCATGAAGACCCAAGACAACGTTTTGTCTATCGCCGAGAAGACAAAACATATTTTGTCCTTCACTTTTGTTTGACAGAATAGGCGACAGAAATAGTTATTGTCTTCTCTTTCGTAGACAAAACGTTGTCTTGAGTGCTCACGCTAAGCGGGCTGAAAGATCGAGAATTCTTCTGCTTCGGAAAATACTATTAGTTTAAACTTTATTATTCCATGAGCCATTCGTGTCCCATTGCTGGGCCTCCTCCACTCCCTCCAGAATTGTTCACTACTTCGTTCTAATCTATTAGAAATTGCTCCAGTTCATCCCGTCTTTTCCGTTTTGGTCTTTCACGTCGCCTTGTCGCTGGTGTATCTGACTCAATCCGTTCTCTGAGTGTCAACCCAGGATGCTACTTTCCATCGCACCCTGGAATACTTTGATATTGGATATTTTAAACAATATTCATGCAAGTAAACCTTTAAAAATCTTGTTCCCACTTGTAACAGAAGGCCTAGCACCCATCACAGTTAATAAAGATGAGTTTATGGCCATTTCACTATCATCTAGGTAATTCCACGGATGGAATTGGCAATTCCCCTGACACACGAGGCGATCACGTCCGCACACATTGAATACGATTGCTCAAGTTATTATTGCTTTAATTCTACCCGTTGTTTGTTTCATAGATGTTACGTGTTCCTGTAAGGGGTGGTTCTCAATAGCAGGTCACATGAGGATTATTTTATTTTTGAATTCCCGACGCAAAAAGTTTATCGTGTGTCTGTGGTATCGTAGCTACCAAACGTATGAACCGATTTAATTTTGAATGGCGACTTGAGAGTGTTCTCTAAAAAGGCTTTAATTCAAGAGAATCTGTTCAGCCGTTTGAAGATAATGAGATCTCTTTAAGTTGATGTGGGGATGAGAGCAACTTCCACAGGTCTGATCGCTTCGCAATTTGGTATCCTGTTGCTTCTATTATATAGCAAGAACATATTAACGATTTTCTCCGTAAACATTGAATCCTTAGCCGCGATAAAACACGTAGGTACATAGGTATATAATTATGAATATCGATCTGTTTTTGAATAAAACTTTTGTAGTGTTTATGAATATTAAAGAACTTTCGCTTATTAGTATACTACCCACCACTTCGAAAAGGTAAAAAGTTCAGAAGCATACTTTTGCTTATCGGTAACTTTGTTCAGGAATGAGATAGGTAAAAATTAAATTTACGATCAGATACGCATTTTCTGATCGTCGTTTATTTAATATCTCAATTTAGTCAAAAAAATTGATGAATTATAGAATTTAGAATTAAGAGCCTGTTCAGAATCGAGAATCGCCATTAAAAAAAAGCTGGACATTTATCACACATCATCATCTAGCCCCAAACTAAGCAGATCTTGTATTATGGGAACTAAATAACTGTCAAACTTGTTATATACTCTTTTTTTGTTAATACATATACATATATATTATATAGAACATCATTCCAAAACCTTTTCGATTGCGATTGTCGTAAGAAGGCCCCTACCCGATAGACCTGTGGATATTTCAATATCGGTGGACAGAACTAAACCGTTCTTCAAAGTCTTTAGTGATGGTTTGCTAGACTTCTACAGACTCATGATGATGAAGTTTAACATACCAGACACAACAAAATACAGAATGACAATTTGCCATTCAGCGTGGCAATGCGACCAGTATATTGGGAACGCTTCCGCCTGGTAGTGATCTGGATCAGTTGAGCTAACGTTTGCAACGGTCTTTAGATAGCTAGCTGTTTCATCTGTATTTTTTGTATATACCTTGTACATAGTTGTATTAACAAAATACTTATGTTTAATGAACCGATACCTATGATTATCTCGATCGCTTTTATGATATGGTTGTACGTGGTAGGCGCATAGGATACGATATAGCCCGACTCAAATGGTCCGAAGACGTGATAACGCACTCGTAATGTGCATAGCTGCATAGCTGCATAATGTTCCTGATAGCTGCACTAGGGGTGCATAACAATTGGATTGGAGTGGAATAAGGATAGTAGTTTTATCGACCTTGACGTTTTTGTTTTTGTGACAAAATGTCGCGGAGGAAAATGCAATAGATTAAAACGACGTTTCAAAGTGATCCTTGTGATTTTAATTAATAAATGCATTTTGACTATGACTGACTTTTACTTTGATTTTGACTTTGGCTTTGACTAAGGTGCATTAGATAACTAGTAGACTATTTATTTTAATTCAAATTCTTTATTTAAACTCAGAAATAATAATAATAAATAATGCTGGACATTTTCCGCACAGCATCATCTAGCCCGAACTAAGCAGAGCTTGTGTTATGGGAACTGCATTACTGATATACTACATATATACGTTTTTTTATACATATATATTATACAAAGAAAACACCCAGATCCCGAGACAGATATTTGCAGATGCAAACATTTGTCCCGCGGCGGGAATCGAACCCGAACCTTCTGCGTCTCAGGCGGTTATATATATTATAAAGATAATGACGTGGGAAGTTTATAAATATTACTTAGATATAACTTAGATAATAATTGTGCTGCGTTCATGGTGGTCTTTTGAAATGTTACTTAAACCTAGAAGATGAATAACCACATCAAGTTCCGCGTTATTTATAAACGTGGATCTATGTTCTAGTGATACTATACTTATAGTTAAGGACCGTATACATTAAGAACTTATTGTGTTGAGAAAATAAACATTTATTATTTATTATTATTATTATATTTTTACGGCCTGGTTTCAAAGTGATCCTTGTGATTTTATAATTAATTTCGACTTTGACTTTGCGCAAGTCTGTTAATCTGGTATGAGTTTGTGGTATGATGTTTGGCTGTTAGATAGTTGAAAGTATAGCATTTATTCATACAACTATGTACAAGTAGGTATATGAAAAAATACAGATGAAACAGCTAGCTATCTAAAGACCGTTGCTACAAAACCGTGATAATACGTTTATGAATAACACGGTAAGTGTGATAAGCCCACACTTTTCACATTCAATGGAAATTGTAACGCCTACAACCATTAGCGTAGGAGATTCGAAACCCAGCTCAGGGCATTTTTTAATCTGATTGTGGTTATAAATGGTAATTTAGGAACGCGTTCCAATAACCTTTGATCATTAGCCTATTTAGTTATATAAGAAATCCTTGGTAAAAGAGTTCGTCTGCGGAAACGCTTGCTGTTTTTTCTTCCTGCTATCAAGCAGTAATGCTCACATTGCTGTGTTCCGGTTTGAAGTTTAGGTGGTGCTACACGAGACTATTTATCATCGTCTGTATAGAAGGCAAAATCAAAAATGCCTTTGGATAATCAGTTATTTGAAGTTAGTATTATTATTTACTAGCTTTTGGTTTCGCCTGCGTTCTTTTGTTGTTGTGTAGAGAATGATCCGGAAGGGGACTCATAAAAGTTTAATTCTTGAGGGATTGCTACTTTAAAAAATAATAATAATGCTGGACATTTTTCACACAGCGTCATCTAGCCCCAAAGTAAGCAGAGCTTGTATTATGGGAACTACATGACTGATATACGACTTACATACTTTTTTTTGTAAATACATACATAATTATACAGAAAACCCCAGATCCCGAGACGAATATTTGCATATGTAAACATTTGTCCCGAGGCGGGAATCGAACCCGCAACATTCTGCGTCTCAGGCGGGCCTTCGCCTACTGCGCCACAGAGGTCGTCAACTTTACTCGTAAAACTAAAAAAACATCATCATCCTATGGAATCACGACTAGCCGAAAAAATTTTCGTGGGCTATATTACTTTAGTTATTTATTCGAATGAGTGTCATCCCGAATGAGAAATATAACGAAAGCACGCGAAGAAGTCGGTTTTTGATAGTTTATTTTCTCATATTATTTAAAACTAAAGTCGTAAACAAGCATGCGGCCCATCTATTGGTGAGCGGTTACCGTAACCTATGAACATCTGCAACACCAGGAGTAATGCAGATGCATTACCTGCCTTAAAAAAAAGGTGAAAAATCTCCTTTTATTGTTAATAAAGACTTATGACACAACTAGCCTTTGCCTACTGCTTCGCCCGCGTGTTACCCGGATTAAAAGTAGCCTATGTGTTATTCTGATGTAAAACTACTACTGTAGTTGATAAGTTTCATCAAAATACGTTCAGTAGTTTTTGCGTGAAAGACTAACAAACATCCATCCTCACAAACTTTCGCGTTTATAATAGTAATAGGATAGGGCAACTGCCTTCTGACGTTGACTGTCTGAGGGCTCTGTGTTCGATTCCCGCCGCGGGACAAATGTTTGTATGATCAGCAAACTATAATATTCCCAACACTAGTCACTTAGTGATGGGAAAACCTCAGCCTGGAGATAAGCCTGACAACCTTGGGATGGACCCACTGTACGAGGGGGTACCTGATTTTTCGCGGGGTTTTATTACAAAAAGCTGCAGCAGACTCTCAAGTCCCTGTTGTCCTATCAAGGAAAAAGAAAGGAGTTCGAAAAACTCTTTGCTTCGTTGGTTAGAGTTTTAACAGCTCCATGCTTCGTGGTTTATTAAAAAAAACACGATCGTGATCCCACCCCCTCGTACAGTCCGGTCCATCCCATGGTTTTCTATTAGAGATCGCTAATGACGATAAGACCGCCCATTGCCAAGCTTAAGTATTATTTGGTGAACAATAAAGTGTTTTCTATCTATCTCCATGATTGATATATCCCCAGATCCATAATCAGTACGCAGTTCTGTGAGCATATCTAGTGTGGGTAGTCAGAGAAACATCCAAACATAATATTTGGCATATAACCGCGATTTGCATAGTAAGCATTCCAAGTGACAGCTTGCAAACTAATCGCCGCTTGAGCTCCTTACTTAAACCGCATCTGTCGTCGAACTTAGAACCTGATGATATCATTGGTTTGATTATGGCTAAATGAAGGACTATTCTTGATAAATTAAAAACTATTGTACGGAAAAAAACTGTATTACAATCGAATATACAGTTTCAGAGAGAAATAGTGACAGACAAACAAAGAACCTCTAATACAAAATGCATATACGAGCTCCAAAGATCAGTCACAAATACATGTTAGTTGGAACCTATTCGTTTCCTACTGCTGCAAAACTCAGAGCAAGATAAGTTCGGGCAGATAATTAGAACGGCCCCCGGGGCTCTGAATTATTGAGTCCTATCGAGTTCCATTTGCCAATTTGGAGAGTACGGAGACTTTACAAATATCCAGGCCAAAGCTGGGTGGCGACGAAAAACATATAGCTTGTTTTCAACAGATTTCAAAAAAGGATTAGGTTCTCAATACGTCTGTATTTTATGTGTTTGCATGTTACGCGATATCTTCGTCAATAGTTAACAGATTTTAATGATTTTTTCATGAATGGGTAAGGTTACCCTAACCATTTTTTGTATCCACAGCTTTGGCCTGGATAAGCGTATCAAGAGTGGAGAATATAATGTGTTTTTGTTATATACGCTGTTGGACACTACGTTTTTAGGCCCTACTTCAAGTTCAGTCCTTCATGGACTGAAGAATCAGTTTTACTTAATTGACCACAAAATTCACCTCTTTTGCAGTAAAACCGAACAGTACAGACAGAACAACAGGAATCAATAAAACAGTTATATAAGATGCTCCCGACGCCGGAACGTGACTATCACCCGTAACAGGATCAGATAATCCGGCTCGAAGGACCATAAATAAAATCAACATCGAATAACTCTTGCCAGACCTAACAGCCTTTAGATATTGAGCTTTTGTGGGGTTAGTACTTTATATTTTGTTGGCGATTCTCTTTGGTTTATAAAAATATCTATATTTTGAATAGTCTTTATATATTATCTTATCTTATCTATCTATCCATACTGTTTGACATTACTTTATTCTTTGCAACAATGTGGCCAAAAGACATTGTCATAGATAGCTGGATTTCTAAATGTAAATATACACTAATAATATTGAAAATAGGTAAAGTTTGTATGTTTGTAAGTTTTCATGGAGGGCATATTTCCGAAATTACTCGTCTGATTTAAAAAAAATATTTTCTACTTTGCCGATCCTGAGACAACGGGTGAAAAGTCTCATGTGCCAGTTATTTCAACTGGGCCGGATTTGATGCAAAAAACGCTAGATATAGCTTAGTAGGGTCCCATCTGGTACCCTAAAGCCATTAACGACATCTATGACACAGTGGGTGAAGGAACGCCTGAGACGCCGAAGGTTGTGGGTTCGATTCCCGCCGCGGGACAACTGTTTGATGATCTACAGATATTTGTCTGGGGTCTGGGTGTTAATGTGTGTTCTATGTATAATATGTAAGTATTTATAAAAAAAATAATATAAGTATTATATCAGTCATGTAGTTCCCATAACACAAGATCTGCATACTTTGGAACTAGATGATGCTGTGTGAAAAATATCTAGCATTATTATTATTTTTATTATTATTGATAGAGACAAACCTTCGAAAAAAAAACAACTTGTTTACGCTGTACATTAAGACAGCCTAAAGTTAGTCACCGAAACAAGTTGGTTAGTAAGTTGGCAACATTGTCACATTCACATAACTTATGGCGACTACACCAACTTACCTATCCCTGTAACTTAGAGCACCTTTTCAGAACGTATAAGTTTTGCGTTTTTTTTATACCATGAAGGTGTAAAACAAGTATACCTGTTGGTAAGTTACCGTAACTTATAAACGCTAGCAACACCAGAGCCAACACGACTTAATTTTGTCTATTATCCATGGCTCAGACTCATACTCAGACTCTATGGACGTGCCCCTACTTGGTATCTAAAAATATATACTCACTAAATATGTGTCCGAGGATCTCCATTATGGGGATATCCCCACTCTTCATTATATAAAGGTTAGCTGGAAGAAAATGTTAAGTAGCATTAAGTTCGCCTATGTACTTGTTTGATCTTGTACAATCAGGCATTTTCTATCTATGTTTTTATGGGGAGTGTAGTCGTGAGCGTGTGTTTTGTTGTAAAAGCCGTGTTGGCCTAGTGGGCTGCACCCTGACTTCCGATTTGAAGGTCGTGGGTTTACCTGGTCTTGCACATGTTGGCATTTAGTTAATGAACGAACGAACAAATTGTCTCAAGAAAATGGGATTCAGATATATACAGATAGCGTTAAAGGTAGGTCTATATATGTGACGTTTCATCATTTATTACTTCATGACCGTGACAGATACTCGTGACAATGTCACATGTGGACATTTTCCACGCGGCATAATACCAACACAGCGAACGCCGTGTCATGTCACGCTAAGTGCGTTAAAATGTTACATATGGACATTGTAAACATGGTCACGCTTAAGCTTTTGGACATCTGAAACGGCCCCAGAATTTATTACTCAAAATAAAGAACAAAAGGGCAAGATATAATAAAATAAGCGACAAAAGGCTAAGATGACCCCAACGTATGTCTCAACATTTCGCGCAAATTATTGGGAATACATCCATAAAACTAAGCCTGGCAGGTAGGGTCTGGGAGTAGTGTTGCCGTAGGATTGTAGATATTTGTCCGGCTTTTGCTTGTCCGACCTTTTATTTCTTAGAAGTAAACTGGCATACGGTTTACCAGATAGTAAGCGGTTAACCGTAGCCTATGGACATCTGCAACACCGTTGGTATTGCTGGTGCATTCCCTCCCTTAAAAACAAAGAAGTTTTTTCATCTCTCAGAAATTTATTTCTGGTAGCAACTTAAGACAAAAGAGGCTAATTTCTCATGTTTGGAGTTGCCCACTATAATCACGCTGCTAAGTAAAGGATACGTACATACATATTTTTATTTAATCTTGCACATATCATTATGTACTTGCTAAACAACTCCACCAAAAATCACGGTCAGATTCCGTTTATGTTTTCGGGAGTACATTTACCGCATTCTGTATGATCTTATTACTCACATAGCTTTATCCGACCTTTTCAGTTTTCTAATCTGGTAATAGCCATCCCTAGTCCCAGGTACGGTCTGCGGCGGCACTTCAGCACAACTTTCCAGAAAGATATCAATTTATGGACGAGGGTTTATAGCATAGTATAAAAACTTTTCGCCCATTTCGATATTTTAGGTTTAAGCGCCCCAGCGTGTAGCGGTGTCGATAGTTTTGAGAAGGTCGTGTTTGGTTTGAAAATCCTTTAGTTTTCTTTGTAAATCTTAGTTGGACTACTGGGTGTTAGTTTGAACTGTGGCATCGTAACGGTTATATGTATCGTTCTTCAGAAAGTCATATGATTTTCTTCTGTTTTTTGACCGGTATTTTTCATGGTCACATTGCGTTAGGTCAGTGATCGGGCCAGGTGATCCTTAGCAGAGCTTAGTGTGGTGAAAGGTTTTTTTTATGCACATGTCACATCGTTTTGAATTTTTGGTCATACAGTTATTGAATGATTGTGAAAGTATTAAAGCCCGGCCAATTTCGGTGGCGTCAATATACCACCACCGCCACCGCCAATGTCGCCGTGACCTCGTCAATCCTAATCGGTTAAGCCGTCACAGACAGAGAAGCACACTTTAAACATTTTTTTTTATAAAACTGGTACGTATGAAATATTTGACTTTAAAAATGGCTTGTTTCGATATTCGTGCCATCAATACCGTCCCGCCCCGGCGGTGCCACAGCACTTCTATCGATACTACCCCATCACTATTATCGACTCGGCGACCATCTAGTATCTTGCAAATCCCTATAGCCCGTGTATTCACGAAATGGCCACAAACTTTGGTTTCTCAACGATACCCCCGTTATAAGTTTTTCAATATTTACAATGCTTACGTGGGGTATAGAGTTCAAAGTTCGAATTTTCTTTTAATATTTTGTTAGGACATTGAAATTGAATATCCAAATAACTTCATAAAAAACAAAACAAACACGCTCACAACTGTCTTCCCCATGGTGGACATCCTCAGATACATACTCTTTGAGTAGATCTTTGAGGATACCAAGTAGGGTAGTCAGAGACACGTACAAACATTAAATTTGGTACATGCCCGCGTTTTGCAAGTAGTAAGCATTCCACGTGACAGGTTGCAAGCCCATCGCCGCTTATTGGAACACTAACTGTGGGCACATGCCTTCGAATTTTTGGTTCTAGGGCATGCCGGTTTCCTCACGATGTTTCCCTTCACCGTTTTGAGCACTTGTTAATGCGCACATACATTTTTCGAGTGGAAAAATCAATTGGTTTACGACCGCGTTCGAACCCACGACATCCGGATCAGAAGTCGGAGTATCGCCCACTAGGCCAACACGGCCAACTTCATATAAAGTTACAAAAAAACTCTTTTAACACTGGTCACAAGGATCTGTACAGAGTTTTTTTTCTCTCGTTGAGATCGACTAATGAGTCTAGATCCCAAGTACATGGCACTTGGGATCTAGACTCATTAGTCGATTTTCCCTTTACTTATGAAAAAAAAAAAACTCTTCAATCGCTTTGTGTTGCTTGGATTTTCGACTCGCGCTCTTGCTATTGGATTGGCGTGGCATTTAAGGCGAGCTATCGTCTTCCTCTATCCTTTACTTCTTCGTCTACTGTAGGGACTTGTATTCAAGGATCTCGTTCTTGGTTGTGTACAAGGTACATACAGAAAATACAGATGAAACAGCTAGCTATCTAAAGACCGTTGCAAACGATCTATAGATAAATTCAGATCAATACCAGACGGAAGCGTTCCCAAAATACTGGCCGCGTTGCCACGCTCAATGGCAATAATTCTCTCTCTCTCTCTCTCTCTCTCTCTCTCTCTCTCTTTATCTCTCTATCTGTCTTTGTGCATAAATTCCTCAAGGTCCCTTGAGAACATCAGAGAAAATAACATTATAAAGAATAATGGTATTCTCTCTGATGTTTTTTTTCTTTTACGATATCCGGTAACACGAATGGAGCACCGTCCGCGGTCTAAATTCTATTAAAAAAAACCACGCTCACTACTATATTCCCCATGTTAGACTTCCTAGGTACATACTCTGAGTAGATTTTTGTGGGTACCAAGCAATAGGTAGTCAGAGACACGTCCAAACATTACATTTGGCACACGCCCGCGTTTTACAGTCATTAAATTCTATTAGACAGGAAATATTTAATTATTGGGTGACAAATTGGGCTACTGGCTGATCTTTTAAATTGTTAGAGTACACAGCACCAGAATAGATATGACGTCACAGTTATTTAAGGCGGAAACTGTCGATTACAATTTGAAAAGCCGCGGTTCAAAGCCCCAGAGCCCAAAATAAACTATCGATAACTGATGAATACAGATGGCTCGGCCGTGGTCTGGGACCGATCTCACGAACGCTCGATTGAAATTCAAAGCTAATTAATGTAATATCGATACATGATTTTACAGGGGAAAACATAGTGTGTGGTCAGTACTGTCCTACTTGGTGATTATTATAACCAAACCAAACCATAAATTCACCTCATAGTCAGAACGTTGTCGTCGATTTAAAATTACATTCAGAAGATGATTCCCGATTGCCTGCATAAAATTCCCGTTTAAACAAAAATAATAAATTCATTAAATTTTATTTATTTCCGGCAACATAGTATATTACACGTACAGATACAGGACCCATAGCATAAATACCTTTTAAAATACATATACAAGAAGATATTTAACTAGCAGGTAGTGGCTACGACGCTTTAGGGTGAATGATCTGGCCACGTTACTCGGCCGTGTGTAGACGTGTTGGATGGCAGATGGCAATGTCACTCGATCTGCGTAGGGGTTTCTACCCCCGAGTCCATTACATCTCGACGCCATTGTAGGGGTTTGTTATGTTATCGATACAATGGCCTTATTTTATACAAGGCGACCGTGAATGGGATAGTTGGAAGGGGAAGGCCTCGGCGAACATACTCTGACCGAATTGGAGACATTCTAGAGAAAGGCCAGGTCAGAAGTATACTAAACTGCAAACGGATTTATCGCCAAAAGCGATCTCTTCCAGGCAACTAAAGAATGTAGTTTAATATAATTAAAATACCAATGACCTGCATTCCCCTTATTTACCCATTGGGCTTTCTCTGTGAACAATTCCACATGAACTGTGAACAATAAGGCTAGCTAGGAAACTAAAATTTAAAAATTAGTAATATGCCAATGAATACATTAATTTTTATCTTTTTTTAAAAGCGGGATCAGTTGGCTAATCAAAATTAATAAAATTAATTATTTGGTCAACTCATCCCGTGGGATGAGTTGAGAGCGGGATCAGTTGACTAAAGAGCCATCAATTCCACACCAAAAAAACATGAATGTATTTAAAAACACTTCATAATCTCTCGCGAACTTTAAGCAGCTTGCAAAAAGTTGCCAGCCTCTATCCTTTGCTTCGTGTTAGAAAGGGACAGGGCTAGATTTAGCGACTTACTAAGTTAGCGAGTGATTATGAAACAGAGGCTTAGACTGTCAAGGCGTCTTGATCAAAGTCTCGCCGTGCAAAACTAAAAAAAAATGATTTGGTGGACTACCATTGACACTCGATTCTAATCGCAATTCGTGATAACGATCGAAACCGTGGATTTTTTTACTCTTAAATGCAACAATACCGCACAATTGGAATTAGTATGGTGTAATTTTATGGAATTAAATTAAATCGCGTTTTATTGGTAGATACTTCTGTCGTTGAAATTTGAAATTCGAGTACAGTTTGCGATGGAAATGTCACAGGCTGGAATTAATAAAAAAAAGAACGTATCTAGATCGGATTAGAATTGAATTGAGATTGTATCGAGTGACAAGAGTAGGTCCCAGTTCTACGACAACAATGGCGTTCTGAACGGGGCGTGACGTAACGCTTTCTGATTGGTGTTTACTGTCACGTGACCGAATGTCTAATTTTGCAGATTCAACATTTTCTAAAAATATTAGAAATCATTATATTTTATCCTACTACTATTATAAACGCGAAAGTTTGTGAGGATGGATGTTTGTTACTCTTTCACGCAAAAACTACTGTACGGATTTTGATGAAACTTTACAGTAATATAGCTTATACATCAGAATAACACATATGCTACTTTTTATCCGGGTACACGCGGACGAAGCCGTGGGCAGAAGCTAGTGTAACAATACCCAAAAAGTGTTTGTGATGAAATGCGTTTTTTAAATCCTTTTAGGGTCCGCCTGACAACTCTACCTATAAATAAATGCAAACCCATGTCCGTGTAATTATACCATTGGAACCTTTCATTATAATTCAATGGGGCGATGGGATTTTATAGCTATTGAAATATTGATGTCAATATGTGACATGGCCATTGAAATGTGTATGGATGAATGTGTATGTCGGTGATACTGTTTTTTTAATCTGCAATAGGCTCTTATAAAAAAAATGCTGGACATTTTCACACAGTATTAGCTAGCCCCAAACAAAACAAAAGCTTGTATTATGGGAACTACGATTGATATACTACTTACATACATTTTTTATTTGTAAATACATACATATTTTACACTACCTCTGGCGCAGTGGGCGAAAGCCCGCCTGAGACGCAGAAGGTTGCGGGCTCAATTTCCTCCGCGGTACTAATGTTTGTATGATCTGCAAATATTCCTTGCGCCAGGCATCGAACCCGCCACCTGCATCTCGATCGGGCCCTCGCCCATGCGCCACTGTATCCCATACAAGCTCTGTTTAGTTTGAACCTAGATGTTGATGTGTAAAAAAATGACCAGCATTATTTATGTAACTAACGAGCCGTAATCCGTAAAACCACGTATTTCCAACGGATCAAAGCAAACGATGGACATCAAAAAGCGGGTCATCATGTAAAATTCATATCCCGGATATAAGAGGCCATCCGATCCTATGGAACACCTTCGGCAGGATAACAAGGGTGTTCCTGGCACATAACGACCACAAAGCCGGGTTAAAAATATCCTTTTTAACTACTTATAAATAAAAATAATAACAATAAATAATGCTGGACAGTTTTCACAAAGCATCATCTAGCCCGAACTAAGCAGAGCTTGTGTTATGACTGATATACTAATTATATACTTTTTTTTAAATACATACATATAATGTATATAAAACACCCAGACCGGAGACAAAGCCAGGCCGATCCCGCGGCGGGAATCGAACTCGCAACCTTCTGCATCTCAGGCGGGCTTTCGCCCACTGCGCCACAGAGGTCATATATATTACACAGAGAAAACACCCAGACGGTGACAAATATTTGCAGAACATACACACATTTGTCCCGTTGCGGGGACTGAACCTGCAATTTTTACGTTTCAGGCGGGCTCGCCCATTGCGCCACAGAGATAGATAGATAGATAGATAGATAGATAAATCATTTATTTGCAACTACTTATTAATAAGGTATATAACTAAGATGGTCGCACTGCTGATGAGGTAAGTAGCTACAAATTGTGATAGGACTCAGCATAAAGCGCCGCAGACCTGGTGTAGGTAAGTAGCGCGCTGATCTTCCGTCCTCTCCCAATATCAGAGGTCGTCAACATAGTTGGTAACACTGATTCCTTCTATATCTCCCTGCGTTGGGTGCAGTGGCTTTATTGGTGGTGCCACAGAATAATAGCACCATACATATTTCTGCCGCCAAGCAGTAATGCTCGCATTGCTGTGTTCCGAAATGAAGGATCGGTGAAATACAGGCACAAAAAAACTTTTATAATAATAATGTTGGAAATAATGCTGTTACCGTTATGTCTCAGGGTCGGCACAGCGGGAGTGCCTACAGGTACATAATGTACGGTAACCGCTTACCAACAGGTGGGTCGTATGCTTGTTTACCACTTTAGTTGTATAAAAAAGACAACCAGTGTGGTGAAACGAGGCAGTTTAATAACGGAAAATTACTATTCTCGCTAATCAATTTAGAAAGGACTTGACATTCTAGCGGACTTTACTTGCAACCTGTCGCGTGGAATTATTACTACTTGCAAAACGCGGGCATGTGCCATATTTTAATGTTTGGACGTTTCTCTGACTGCCCCCTATTTGCCTAGTGCGCAGATATTTGAGGATACAACCTTGAGGAGCGCACTGAGTATAAGTCTGGGTTCAGTCCTGTTTTTTCACAAGTAGTTTGAATATACATCTAAAGGGTTATCTTTTATTTTCAGATGGGAGCTGCCCTGATGAAGAATTCGTTTTTGATCCAATGAAATAAGGTAAAGCATATTTATGTAGCTTGCATAAGAATTTACTTATTTCGAATTCAACTCTTGAGGGAGACATTAAAAGAGATTGTACCTGCCCCCTGTTAGAACGAAAGCGCGCTAACCGTTCTGCCACCGTTATAAACAAATTACAATTAAAACCCACAGAACATCGCAGCATATTATGTCCCGCAGCGTGAATCTAACCCGCACCTCTTGCCTCTCAGACTCGACCACCGCGCCACTGAGGCAGATATTTTTTCCGGGCCTGGATGTTGTGGTACCACGGTACTCGTAGTTCCTGGTTCCCACGACACAGGGAATCCTAATTTGGGGTCAAGACTATGTATGCTGTTTTGGTGTACCATTTTCAGTTCTAGGTTATCGTGTTCGGCCAGCCAAAAACCCCTTTATAATGCAAAACAGTCTGGTCTTCCTCAAACAGTTTTTAAATTCCTATGAGTACACGCATGACCTACTTACTTTATTACCTCGGAGCCGTTGCATAGGTAGTGCCCAACATTCTAAAGCATACCTCATCATCATCATCTAGCCCGTCTCCAAGTAGACGGTGTGAAGTGGCGCATACCTCATCATCTAGCCCGTCTCCAAGTAGTCGGTGTGAAGTGGTGCATACCTCATCATCTAGCCCGCTTCCAAGTAGTCGGTGTGAAGTAGCGCATACCTCATCATATAGCCCGTCTCCAAGTAGTCGGTGTGAAGTAGCGCATACGACATCATCTAGCCCGTCTCCAAGTAGTCGGTGTGAAGTGGCGCAAACCTCATCATCTAGCCCGTCTCCAAGTAGTCGGTGTGAAGTATAGCATACCTCATCATATAGCCTGTCTCCAAGTAGTCGGTGTGAAGTAGCGCATACCTCATTATCTAGCCCGTCTCCAAGTAGTCGGTGTGAAGTGGCGCATACCTAATCATATAGTCCGTCTCCTAGTAGTCGGTGTGAAGTAGCGCATACCTCATCATCTAGCCCGTCTCCAAGTAGTCGGTGTGAAGTGGCGCAAACCTCATCATCTAGCCCGTCTCCAAGTAGTCGGTGTGAAGTATAGCATACCTCATCATATAGCCTGTCTCCAAGTAGTCGGTGTGAAGTAGCGCATACCTCATTATCTAGCCCGTCTCCAAGTAGTCGGTGTGAAGTGGCGCATACCTAATCATATAGTCCGTCTCCTAGTAGTCGGTGTGAAGTAGCGCATACCTCATCATCTAGCCCGTCTCCAAGTAGTCGGTGTGAAGTGGCGCATACTTCATCATCTAGCCCGTCTTCAATTAGTCGGTGTGAAGTGGCGCATACCTAATCATCTAGCCCGTCTCCAAGTAGTCGGTGTGAAGTATAGCATACATGCTGAGACAAAGTCTGTTTGTCATGTGGTGAAGGGACTCACTTGGCACAAAAGTGCCTATGAGGGAACCTACCTTCCTACTGCAGATTAGTTAGGAATACCTAAAAATGGTACATTATATTTTAATAAGTAGGTAGTGATTTTAGTAATAGTGTTTATTTTTTTCAACCGTCTTAAAAAAATGAGGAGGTTCTCAATTCGTTTGTATTTTTTATGTGTGTATGTTACGCGATATCTTCGCAAATTGCGAACCGATTTTAATTACTCATATATTTTAAGGGTGGTCCCATATAAATTTTATGATCTTAAAGCGAAAAAATCCCCCATTTTTTCGCTTATTGAATTTGAATTTTATATTGCACTTTTCATTAACTGCCCATTGTTTGATGTTGTTTATTTTTGTCTGGAAATCACATATATTCAACTTATTCAGAAAAACTTTGCGTTAGCTACCATAAATTATAACCAGACCTAAGCAAATCGGTATAGGTTAATGAAACGAAAAAGTGACAGCACTCCACTTTTGTTTCGAGTACGATAAAGGATCTCAAGGGCCACTCAAGTATTCTTCCATGGGACATTTGAAGAAGCTGTTAAGTGTGAAGGAATAAGGGTGTTGTAATAATCTCTATCCAGATGTAGGTTTTGCAGATGTCAATAGTCGACGGTAACAGCTTTATATATAAGGCTGTATAACTGTTTACCTCGATATAATATTTTATGATAGAAGATTTTTCTGAAGGATAAAATCCGTAACGAGATTATACGACAGAGAACGGTCGGAGAGAGTCATTGACATAGCTCATAGAATCTGCCACTTCAATTTATTCCTGAATGCAAATTGGATTGTTTTAAAAAAAATGGTACGCAGTCCTCTAGCGGATCTTACATGCACTTATATTTGAGTTGAAAATATATTCTGTATTCATTAGACTGAGAATATTTCAAAGACCTGTTCTCAATCCATTTGTAAGTTTTTCTGAAGCTTTCGTAATATGTTCTGTACTGACAGTATATTTTAAACGCTTTGATAAATTACTAAAAGTGAATGAAAACGCGCAGTAAGTAAATCACTTCAAGTAATTAGTCTTAGAAACGCCAGCGGTTTGTGATAAATGTTTCGTGAGGTTTGGCCTGAGTTATAAGATACTGCGACTTTCTACGTAGCTTAAAATTTTTAATTGGACCAACTATTGTAGTTTCTGTTTTCGTAGTACCTCCCTTTAAATGAAGGCCACCTTTTATAGTTTCTGTTTTTCTGGTACCTCCCTTTAAATTAAGGCCACCTTTTATAGTTTCTGTTTTTCTGGTACCTCCCTTTAAATTAAGGCCACCTTTTATAGTTTCTGTTTTTCTGGTACCTCCCTTTAAATGAAGGCCACCTTTTATAGTTTCTGTTTTTCTGGTACCTCCCTTTAAATTAAGGCCACCTTTTATAGTTTCTGTTTTTCTGGTACCTCCCTTTAAATTAAGGCCACCTTTTATAGTTTCTGTTTTCTTGTACCTCCCTTTAAATTAAGGCTACTTTTTATAGTTTCCGTTTTTGTGCCCCTCCCCCCTTTAAATGAGCCACCTTTTTAGTTTCTGTTTCGTGGCCCCTTACATGTCTGTTAAAAATATAGAAGGAAACCTCCAAAACCATTTCTTCAATTCCGACGCAAAAAGAACAAGGTGCCGCAGGAAGATGGTTCATTTTGTTTTTTTGGTCGCCACACTTAGATAGACTTAGATAGGTATAGGGCGGTGTTGGTATCAGCGTTTTTCTACATCATCCGATCACTCGTCACCTTCACCAACCAACACCCTGTTGGAACGACTCTGTTCAGTTAAACCGAAGCTTGTTAGACCGATGAATAGTCTGCGTATCTTAAATATTTACATTATTATTTAGATCTGATTATTAATATTCAAGCCGAAGTTTGTTTGTTTGTATATTAAAACAACCAATAATGTAAATCGTTCCTTTTGATATTAGGCTTTACCTATGAAATTGCCGTTCTGTCGAACACTTCTAATTGAATTATCTGCTGTTTCAGTTTGAATTCTAAATTCAAATAAACACAGACTAATGTGTATTTTATACTAGTTTCTGCCCACGACTTCGCTCGCGTACCTGGATAAAAAGTAGACTATGTGTTATTCTGAGGTATAATCTATATTACTGTAAAGTTTCATCAAAATCCGTTCAGTAGTTTTTGCGTGAAAGAGTAACAAACAGCCATCCTCACAAACTTTCGCGTTTATTATATTAGTAGTGTTTTTGGGGTTTAGTTTTAAACCCTTAAATTTCATTACATTTGCAACCACAGACTCTAAGAAAACTCGCGCTATTTTCACATATGACTTTGGAAGCAATGCGTCTCAAACGGTATGCAATATTAACGACGTGTCTGGACCTAACTCTACCAACAAACGAAAAGTGCGTTGTTGATTCAACCGCTTTTTTTCTGGAAATTCTGGAAATCTCTCAAACGGGTGTTTTCTATAAATATATGTATTTACAAGAAAAAAGTATATAAGTAGTATAGTATATCAATCATGTAGTTCCCATAATACATAAAATAAGTTTGCTTTTTATGTATAATTTCATATAAATATATATATGACGGAGCAGAGGCTCCAAGGTGGTCTTTAAAAAGTGTGTGAAGTCAGCAATGCCAACGTCACTATCATCACCAGCATGCTGGCATTGTAGAAGCAGAATAACGCCTTTGCACCGATATATATTTACCTACTTAAAAAAATATTCTGATTTGTTCAGTATAATTATGATGTGTCCACATGATTCGGAATATTGTCTGGACCGAAATGTTTCATTTTAATTTGTTCTATTTTTGTATTTGAATATATTCTGTTATGTGTGTGCCATATTAAATAAATAAATACATAGCGTTATTATCATCATTATTTTCTCGACATTAAAATACCTTCATTTGGCCATAATCTCACCTGGCCGACAATGAAAGCACTGATATGGAGTTATTTATAAAAAAAATTTTTTTACAAGAGTATATCTTCATTTTGCCGAAATTCACCTGATGATAAGTGAAATGCGGTGTCATTTTTGTTGAGTTTCATTTCAGAATTATTACAGGTTTAAAAAAAACATGCATTCTCGGCCATTTCATCACTTACCATCAGGTGAATTTTGGCCAAATGAAAAAAAAACACTTGACCATATGAAAGCATGAAAGTTTTTTAAAACAAGTACTATTTCTAAAATGAAATCTAACAAAAACTACATCGCATTAAATCACAGTTTTTACCCGACTTCGACAAAATGTGGTCTGCGTTTGACATGTCGATTTCCTTTTGTACTAAACGGATTCGGAGTTTTTCGTACGCTTCAACCTCGTTTTACAAAATAATCTCTAAAGAATACAGGTATAGTTTCAAGACGATTTTAATAGTGCGGCGGGTGATAAGCCTGCTGCGTCGCAAGCAATGCACGTTCGATTCTAGATGCGGGCGTAGCGTAAAGTTAAATCAAGAATAAGTTAAGTAAAGTTAATCAATTAATCTGTGGCGCAGTGGGCGAAGGCCCGCCTGAGACGCAGAAAGTTGCGGGTTCGATTCCCGCCTCGGGACAAATATTTACATATGCAAATATTTGTCTCGGAATCTGGGTGTTTTCTATGTATAATATGTATGTATTAAAAAAAAAAGTATATATATAGTATATCAGTCATTTAGTTCCCATAACACAAGCTCTGCTTACTTTGGGGCTAGATGATGCTGTGTGAAAAATGTCCAGCATTATTTATTTATTTATTTAATTATCAAATACAAAAATATTTTTTCAAATCCGACACAGAGATTACACTTTAAAGAGATTAGCGCGTTCAAACAAAAACGGGCACGTGCCAGTCTGACTCATGGACCGAGACTTCCGTACAAGCTGTACGTTCACCAAAATTAGCATTACCTAAGTTCATAAACTATGAAAGCACCAAACATTGCTCTTATAAAAAGATAAGGATTGAAAGACAGACTTAAGTTTGTAGTTGCCAAAATTTTCGGATCCCGATCAATTCTCCAAATGCAAAGGTATGTTTTCAATCCAATAAATATTTTTATGTGATTGATCAAACTACAAAATACCAGATTTTGTACTTTTTCCTTTACTTTTGTTGAGACCTTGCTTCTTTCTAAATTGTATTATTCTTGTTCAATGAGAAGGTTTGGTTTACTTTGCGAGTGTCCAAATATAAGGCATAAATGGCTGTATTTTTTTGAAGGCCTTGACTTAGAAGCTTTGATATTAATTTCAACTTGATACCTTACGCGTTCCTGAAATAAAGAGTCTTACAGATACGAACAGACATTCGGACGGACAAGGAAATGGTCCTAATAACCTCAAAATTAAAAAAAAAAATTGTTAATTACCTACCCCTAAAAACTAACTTTTCAGCTTTATTATTTTTATTTATATGATCGATACGTGTCTCTCTGGTACTACCCTCTCCACGAGATCTTTTCTTCCCCTTACATGTAAACTGTGAAATGTGCTGCCATCTGAGATGTTTCCACTGAATTATAACATGACCCACTTCAAAAATTACGTAAAAAGAATTCTTCAGAGCAGGCAACTTATCAGCAATGCACCAGCTGTTGAAGAAGACGGTGACCGTAGACCACCAGCCAATTTGCTTGTATATATATTTAAAGTTATGGTATACAACCATTTCCTTTCCATGTCTCAGAGTTCCTAGTTAATCGTTACATACTTATTATCTCACATTATTATTATTTGTATGTATATTATATAGGATATTTTAATACATATCTAAAGTTATGTACGTATTTATTATTATTAATATTATATTTTAATATAGTTTCACTTGTACACCGCCGTCTTTTGATTCCATTTTATCCTGTCCATCCAAAGGTTTTCTGGAAGAGATCGCTATAAGCGATAAGACCGCCCATTGTACCTCTTATATTATTTTTTTAATTCCTGTGTTTTTGTATTTTACTTTGGTGTGCAAGTTAACTATCTATCTATCTATACAAAATCACTCTCACCATACACTCTCTGAACAACTGAGTTACAATAAAAATATTTATACACCAAGTAAAACTTTGCTATAGCAATAGTTATAAAAACAATTTGTTTGTTTCTCTATCAAATGTCCGGTCTTGGAAAATAGTGTCCTTGCTCAAGGGAAACAATGGCGTAACTCACTTTACATTTGCTCTGTTGTTTTCTAACGTGAAGTCAAAGTGAAAATTCATTTATTCATTAAAATCACAAAGATCACTTTGAGACGTCGGTTTTATCTACTGCCTGTTTTTCTGCGATCAAGCCAGGAAAGAAAGGCAGGAGAACAAGGCTGATTATTCTTTTTAATGATCCTTTTACAAAACAACGAGTTGGAGCATTTTCTATGTTTTTATATCATTTTATTGTGTAAAGGAACTGCCTTCTGGTCTTGAGTCACCTATATCCACTGACTTGCAACGTGTCACGTGGCTTGCTAGCTACTATGCTAAACGTGGGCATGTGCCATTATAATGTTTGGTCGCATCACTGAGTAAACTACTTGGTATTCTCACAGGTTTTCTGGATCTGAGGATCTCCATCATGGGGATTACAGTCGTGTTTTTTTATCGGCTATGTCCCGTTTGGTTCGTGATCGCCATTCGTGAACCCTTATTTACAAGCGGTGGTCGGTTCTGCAACTAAATTACATGCATATTGCCGCTCCAACTGAAAAGTACTTAGAAAAAATTGGAATAAAAAAAAAAAACAGTAATATGTAAATACCATAGACATTGCACGAATTTTCTTCTTCATCTGGACACTATTAATAGTTATATCTTGGTCACCCTGCGTTAGGTCGGTGATCTATCAGTCCCCTAATTACACTTATAAAATGGCATAATTTACATATCTACTTAATTTTATTTTATACAATTGTTCTTTTTATTTCTAAAAAAAACTTAGGTCGTGTTTTTTTTTTGTTTATTATATTTTGTACTATTGTGTAAAATGTGATTAACTCATCTCATGCTACTTTTTTTAATATGTCTTGTCCTGTATCAAATGTTGTACGCAATGTATCAAATGTACAAAGTACAAAATTAAATAATATGAAATAAGAATTACTCATCGGTATGCACTAAAAAAAAATTGCGATAGCCTTGTCCATTGCCATTTTGCTAGTGTAATTGGCTGGTTAAGCTATGTGGTAACTAAAACGAATCTCAATCTTTAATATCCTAACAAGCTGACAACAATACATTCGAGCCATTATATTATTATTCGTCTGATAAACCCCTATAGTTTCATGGGATACGGAGGCGAGGAATCCATGACAAGGAATACGCATAAAAATAAAGGGGTTTTGTGTAATGGTAATATTTGTTTTCTTTGAGACAGTTTTAGGCAGTTTCTTTGGATAGCATAATAATCTTTTCTATTTGTTTCCAAGTTCATTGGAATAAGGATCCTATTCATAGTTTTATCGGGAGGAAGAATTTCTCCGCTAAACAACTAAAACAACTTGTTGCTAAAAATACAGGCGATTGTGATCGGACCTGGTTGCTAGTTGGTAATAGTACCTGCGTGACTAGAGGCGTCCATAGTTTCCGATAACCGCTTACAACAAGTGGTAAGCTGGTATTATAGCGAGCAGAAGTTGCGATCGAGAGGTCGCAGCCTCAGATCGTGCCGTCCAACTCGGATTGCATTACCAGCCGTGTCGCCCGCGCCGATCGGCTCGCCCCCCGCTCACTCAACCCCGTCAGTCGGTTGTGAACTGTCTGTGAGAGCGGACAGCCGCGCGCGCGACGACACGGACGCGACAATATTATACTACTGTGTGTGTGACTATTATGTAAACGATAATAAATAACTAAATTGGAGTCTGATAAGTAGTATTAATTATTCTACGATGCGATGCCCCGTAAGCAATTCCTCCCTATAGTATGGTACTTTAGTTTTTTTTTTAAGATTTGCTCCTTGTCTTCAATATATTGCATTGCCGGAATTAGAGAGGATAGTTTATCATACAACCTGCATATTGAGAAGTCACGTGCCAAGTATAATGCTTGGACTTGCCTCTGGCTATCTTCTACGTGGTAGCATCACGATACAGTTGTGCGTTTTCAACCGACTTCTAAAAGAAGGAGATACTTCATTCGTCTGTATTTTTTTGTCACCAATTGTGAACCGATTTTAATTATTCTTTATAAATGGGTAGAATATGCTCGAAGGGTGGTCCCGTATAATTTTTATCAAAAAATCCCACCCCAAATGGTGAAAAATAAGGGATGAAATTCCATGTCGGACTTTTTCCAAATATTTTTTTATTTTTGGAAAAATATAAAAATATGTTTTTTTATATATAGGTAGTTTAAACAATAAAAGCTTATTTGAGAGTTGGAAAACAAAACTTAGTACAAAACAAGTTGTTAGACTGAATTCAGTGATCCAAGCCACGATATCTATCTGAATATACAAAAAACCGCTGCGTCATTGTCCGACTGACTGACAATAAATCTAAACCTGATTTGATACAATGGTATCCTTGTGAAAGATGTCATGTCACATTTAATGTTTTTGTGATTTCATCTACTAGTTCTTATGACTAAGTCTTAAAAACATATAAATAAGAATACTAAAAACGTTCATAATAAAGTTTTGAATTATAATTTGATGAAATGTTATTTTCCCAAGTTTACTACTGGTTTTACAAATATAAAATAAAATTGTATGAAACATAACGTTTATGTATCCTTAAAGTATCGAACATTAGTGCCTTTATATTATACTAGCTTCTGCCCACGGCTTCGCCCGCGCGGTACCCTGATAAAAAGTATGCGTTATTCTGATGTATAAGCTAAGCTATACCTCTGGTATATCGGGTCTGTTTTCTATATATAATATGTATTTATTTACAAAATAAAAGTATATAAATAGTATATCAGTCCCATAATACAAGCTCTGCTTAGTTTGGGGCTAGATGATGCTGTGTGAAATATGTGCAGCATTATTATTATTATATTACTGTAAAGTTTCATCAAAATCCGTTCAGTAGTTTTTACGTGAAAGAGTAAAAAACAACCTCACAAAACTTTCGCATTTATAATAGTAGTAGGATAAAAAAAATGATCTAATAAAGGAGATTCAGAATTCAAGATGGAAGTTTTATGGATAAAACTCAATGCGGGCAAACCGCGTTCGTTCAACTAGTTAAGAGTAAAGACATAAAAACAGCAATAAATTCTTATTAGCTTGTCTGTTCGTACATGTCCGAAACCTTTGGCTGCCTTATTTATATTCGTCCGCATATGCATAACGCTTCGCCCCTGCTTTTCCACCCAGCTAAATATTTTACAGTCCTACTTTATAACTACAGTACGGTACTGTCGTTTTTTATTAAAAATACAAGCTCACGTTTCAGTTTTACTTTCAAAATATTTTACAAACACAAAGCAAAATCCAAAAGCAAACCGCGAATATATTCCATCAAACAAACAATTTTAAATTTCAAAGATGCTCCTTGTATTGAATCGAAATGTAATTAAAAATAAACTTTTAAGAAAAAGAAAAAACAAACAAATTTGGTTACCTACCCTGTTTAAAATACACGGGATGTTGGTACAGTTAAAACCAGAAAAACAATCTGAACAGAAATGTCCCACGCACCTTTCCGATCCATCTAGCTAGACAGTTCAATGTCGCGTCAAAAAAGTGTCAGCTCAGTATTTATTAGCAGATAACCAGTTATTATTTACTTGTTAAAATATAAATACTACATTTAGTATACAAACAAGTAATTTTTTTATGTATATGACGGAGCAGAATCTCCAAGGTGGTCTTTAAAAAGTGTGACGTCAGCAATGCTAACGTCACTGTCATCACCAGCATGCTGGTCGCTCATAGTTGATGACGAAAGTAAACTCCAGGAGATGTTCTTCTAATTTATTCTTGGTTAGACAGAGGCTTTCGAGTTCTGTACGGTCCGACGGCTCGAGCGAGAATGAATCGTACTCGGGCCGTCGCCCGTATTTATGCAAAAACAAAGACTCGAGCAAGTAACTTGTGCGAACAAGCTAAATCTACCTGCAAGCATTAATCATTCAAGTTTACAAATCGTTTTGAAGGTGAACATGGTCAAAATAACAAGTGATGATTCGTTAAGTAACTCGTGGTTCTGCGCCGATGACTCATTGTAGAAGCAGAATAACGCCTTCGCGCCGATATATAAAATGAATTTAAATCAATACCTGTGGGAAAACGATTGAAAAGAAAATATTACAACTTTTCAAGATAATCGCAAACTTTTTTTACTTATGTAGGTCTATCGAGTTTCCCAGTCACTGTATAAAATGTATAGTTAACTGTGTTTCCAGCACTCTTTTCAAGCTGACCTGATTCTCCCATTATTTCATATAAAAGATTATAACTCGTCTCAGCAACAAGCGCCACCCACAATCGATAAATTTAATAGAATTTTCAAACAATAGTCTATTCGTGGAATCATTATGGATTGAACTATTTACCGGGAAACTGGGGAAGCAGGTTAAGTGGTTTTCATCATTACTGCATCCTTCATTGAGATGAGAAAATATAGGTTATGTATACATAGAGGAATATGTATAGGTTCACTTTGTCATCGGCCTTTTTATCAGTTGTTTTTCCTCAACAAAAATATGAAACAACGTAAAGCAGAAATAGTACAGCATCTTGTGAAGATAATAATAATGCTGGACATTTTTAACACAGCATCATCTAGTCCCGAACTAAGCAAAGCTTGTGTAATGAGAACTACATGATATACTACTTATATACTTTTGTAAATACATACATATTATACATAGAAACACCCATACCCGAGACAAACATTTACACATGATGCAAACATTTTTCCCGTGACGGGAATCAAACCCGCAACCTGTGTCACTGGCGGGCCTTCGCCCACTGAGATACAGTGGTCGTCATTTAAAAAAAATACAGAGTTTTAACGCTTATGTCTTAAGGGTTGGCAACGCGCGAGTTTTTTTTTGTAACAAGTGTTCATAGGCTGCGGTAACCGGTTACTAACAGGTGGACCGTATGTTTGTTTGTCACATTAGTTGTATAAAAATTAAAGACAGTTCATTTTATATGTTACATTAGTTCACAGTTCGATTCCCGCTGCGGGACAAATGTTTGTAATGTTTGTCTCGGGTCTGGGTGTTTTCTATGTATAATATGTATGTATTTACAAAAAAAAAGTATTTATGTAGTATATCAGTCATGTAGTTCCCATAATACAAGCTCTGCTTAGTTTGGGACTAGATGATGCTAACGTTTTGACCCGGAAAAAAAACCGGGTTAAAAACGTTCGTTCTTTAACAAAATTACACGTCGCTCACATAAAAATCAAAAGTTCTGTTAAAAAATACATAAAAGCTTTTTCATTTGTTCAGTTTAATCAACTTAAATCTCACCTCTCTGCTTCATACAAAAGGAATGCTTAAAGTTATGAGTCTGTATTGTTAGGTTTAGCAATTATTTTACTATATTAGTTACATTGTCCACCTTTTCAAGGTTTGAAGTTATTACTTAAAGCTGAAAAGATTTTTTTCGGTTTGGCGACCTGTTTGTTAATAATATACTTGAATTGTCTAGCGGTGGTCTTTTTTGTAAACCAATGACACAAAAAATACTGCGTACGTATTTTCTTTTCTCCGTTTTTTTGTAGTGCAAAATATGTCTTGGTAAAATGATCTACCAATATATAAGTTAAGTCATTTGGTAGATCATTGAACAGACATTATTCAAGCGAAGAGTTTACCCGTTCTGGTTTCCTGTGTCACATCAATTCACTATACATCTGACTTTCCTGAAAATACAATTTGAGTCTCTTCAAGACAAGAGTGAATTATCTTTCAGGCCTTCATGCTTCATCGTCGTTAATATCTTCACTTACCATCAGCCAGCTTAGCATGAAGATCCAAGACAACGGTTTTGTCTACCGCCGAGAAGACTAAAATATTTTGTCCTTCTCTTTTGTTTGACAGAATAGGCGACAGAAATAGTTTTTGTCTTTTCTTTCGTAGACAAAACGTTGTCTTGGGTGCTCGTGCTAAGCGGGCAGGTGAGATCTATCACGAATAGAACTTCCGTTATAAAAAAATAAATGATTTTTAGTTATAATACCTATGCAACCAAATATTATTTCTTTGAATTCGTGTAGATAATATTCAGACCAGTGGGCCCGGGCAAAAATAAAAGTAAACAACGGTCCAATTAGCAGACCTTTGTAATTATACTAAGTAATCAAAGAAATGGCTTATTATTCCGAAAGTATTCTGGAAGTTGTTAAGGGATTCGACCTGATAGAACAAGGACGGAAAAATTAGTACATAATATTTTTTCTGCAGCGTCAGGATTCGACGCTATGTCGATAGATTTGTAATAAAAGAGAATAATATTATAATAAATAGCCTTAATTTTAGCTTAGAAGCAGTGTTGGCCTAGTGGGCGGTATCCCGTCTACTGATCCAGATTTTAAACCGGTTTTTTTTTACTCGAAATATGTATGTGTGCTGGGAAAAATGTCAGATTATGATGAATGAATTAATGAAAATACGTTATTGTACACCTTATGAGATAATCAAAATAAACAATTACATATTAAGCTTACAGGTGCAATGGACGGTCTTATCTCTTAAAATATATATATTTCAGACAACCTTTGGATGGAGAGGACTCTGTGTGATTTAAAACGGCTGGGGGTGTACTTTATATTTTGTGTAATGTGTGGACTATTTATTATTACTATGCATAAAACAATAATATTACATAAAATATAAATAAATATTTATGATGTTAAGTCTAACCAAACATATAGCCCTTTTTACACGACCATGCCCATTAATTTTCACAAACTGAATACGCAAACATAGTCTCAAGAACCACGTGTACTTTTAGGGTTCCGTATAATGTTTACCCGACTAGTGCCGCCGCAGCAGATGAAACGTACGGAGCAAGTTACAAGATTTTTATTATTGACGTTGGAATATTCAGATAATTTTTCATGTTCAAGAAATCCATGATTAACTGCTCATTAGTAACTAATAAAACCACATAAAAGTTGGATGGTTAAAATCTAAAAACAAGAAAGTAAACGGCCTAGTACGTGTCGAGAAACGTAATGTCAGGGTTCCTGAGTTGCATGCCTCGTAACTCCTAAAGTTCCATTGTACTTATTCATCGTTCCAAAACATTAAGACTGTATGGATATCATAATACAAAAAAATCTAAAAAAATAACGTAAAACACGTATTTTTACGACCACCAAAAAGTAGAGCAAAAATTACTGTAGTTACGAGTGTTTACCATTCATTTTTGCATTCATTCAGCTTGCATTTATTTTTATTTCATATTAAATAACTTTGCTCAATAGGAGCTCTAAACGGTCAACGAAACGTCAGCAAGAAATAGTAAAGTACGTGGAATAGTCGTAATAATATCTTGAAATGATACCAAATCACGATATTACCAATGCTATGAAAACCATACACTTCCAAAGGCCAGTACTTATTATTTTTATTTTTATTCTTCCTCTTTTGTACCTACAATATATTTTTTCTGGACAATCCCCTTTACAGCAGCAATAAATCTATTCTTAAGTAACATAATTATGTAAACATTCATAGGTATGAAAGTTTACTTGCCAGTTTCTAGCACACTTCCAAGTCCTACAATGTAAGTATTCGACGTAACCAAGTGTACTATAGTGAAAGCTCCCAAATCAAGAATATGTATCAATATGTGTGTATTTAACAAAAAAAATATATTTTATGTGTAGTATACCAGTCATGTAATTCCCATAACACAAGCTCTGCTTACTTTGGGGCTAGATGATGCTCTATGGTTAAAAATAAATGAGTATGAGTAATTAAATCGCTTCATCTTCCAACACGAGCCAGCCCCGCCATGTACAGATGTACTATCCAAATACAAACACTGCCTATTCGAGAGCGCGATGCCTCGTTCATTCGTAACGTGAAATTGGATAGGTTATAAAAAAAATACTCGTTGTTTTTGTAGTTTTTCGATTTTCATTTTTTGATTTTGGAATATGATATTGACGTGTCATTACATTCATCCAGCCTACAAATTAGCGTGATAAGATTCATCCCATCCGATGGTACCAGACTTGGCTAATGCCATGCCTTCATCTCGATAGCCATGGAAATTAGGAAACTCACTCCTAGTTGAGGGTTAACCTACGGTCCTCCGGGGCGACGTGTCCCTGGGTAGTGCCAAAGTAAATAAAATAATAAATAATGCTGGATATTTTCTCCCCGCCGCCTGTCTTAAGCCATCGCTCCAACTATCCGACGGTCGCCCTACACCACAATTGCCATGACGCGATCTCCACTCAATACTCTTGTTCTCCAATGGTTGTCGGTTCTTCGGAATGTATGATGACCCATTGCCAATTCAGCTTGCTAATCCTGTCAACGACTTTCGTTCTTGGTTATCGGATATCCTCTGACCGATGTCAATGACTTTCGCTCTCGGTTGGATAATCACGTTACGAATTTTAACCGTGTCCCATTCTGCGTATGCATATCTAACTACAAGTGATCTGAGTATATCTTGGGTTCGAACCCGGTCGTGCACCAATGGATTTTTCCACTCGAAAAATATGCATAAAAAATATGCACGTGCGCAAAACGGTGAAGGAAAACATCGTGAGGAAACCGGCATGCCCTAGAAACAAAAATTCGAAGGCATGTGCCAACAGTTTGTGTTCCAATAAGCGGCGATGGGCTTGCAACCTGTCACGTGGAATGCTAACTACGTGCAAAACGCGGACATGTAACAAATGTAATGTTTGGACGTGCCTCTGACTACCCCCTACTTGGTATTCTCAAAGATCTACTCACTGAGTATGTATCTGAGGATGTCCACCATGGGGAAGACAGTTGTAGGAGTGTTTTTTTTAAATGTCAAAGTCGAGAACGTGTTTGTTTTTTCATTAAACAATCCTTTTTATTAATAATTCCCACGATATTTCATTACTCCAAGAACTCTTAAAAAAAAAGAAATCGTATTTCATGTGCGCTAGCATAAAAAAATAATACTTTCTACATAGAAGTGAACTACAATCATGCCTCATAATTTCTCCAAGGCCAAGTAATACGTAATAATTTTATTATTAATCCCCAAAATTCCAACATAACGTCAAACTCCTAGGGATCAATGTTATGGGACCAGGCATTTCTCAGTGTGTCTCGTCTGGCCAAATGCTTCTGATACCCACGATACTGTGGAATCCTAGTGCCATGATGGCATCATGGCAAGACAATAACACAGTAAAATTCATTGGTTATAAGTTTTTAAGTCATATAAGGAAATTTAATCATCAAAGACAGTATGAGAAATTCACTGTTTGATAGACTTCACCTAAAGAGTGCCTTGACGAACGATTTTGGGCTACTCCCCGCAACCTTTAAGATGTACCAGGAATCAGTTGATAGGTAAGGCTCAAGGTTCAAGCCTCGGCTGTGGTTGATACTTTTGGTTAATAAAGCTATTATTTAACGCGATGTAGAAGTTTCACTTCTATCTAGTACTGTTTATTTATTGCAGCTTATCCAATAAATGCGTTTCGGATTTCCTCCACAGATGTACAAAAACTCGAAGAGGTTTCTGCTTGAGCGTAAATTATTAATGGTTATGACGTCATTAGGATATGACACTCGCCGGGCGTAATTTCACGTTTGACTGTTTTTCCGGCAGCGGAATTTGACTTTTATTACGGCTTGATACGGTTTATTGCGGTTAGGAATAAACTGATTTATTGTACATCATGGGATCGGATTTCACTTCCATAAATAATAAAGTCAGGGGTTTTTATATACTTTCATAATCACTTAACTTTTAATGTAATTAATGATCAGTAGAATCCTGTATTTCTGTTTTGGCCTAGGGATGTTACCCCGACTTCCGGACATATGATTACATATTACATAACATATGATTTGGGTTGGACCTGGTCGTGCAACAATACATTTTTAAGATTTTTCAAAACTATAAAGGAAAGATCGTGATGCAAGTTTTCTATCACCTATTTTAGTGCCCATAGTGACTTCTGGGCGATAATACTTATCTTAGAACCATCCTTAAAGACATGCCGTAGAATTAAAAAATTGAAGGCAATGTTAATGTTGATGTATGATTTTGGAATTCGGCATCCGAATTCCGCGAATGATTTCGAATGGTCAGCTTTCATTTTCAATTTGCCTTCTAATTGCATGCAATATGGTGTGCAAAACTAGTTAAAGCGCACGCCTAGAGTGAATACTGATCCAACTTCAATGATTTGACAAAGCGAAATCAAAGCAGATAGCTAAAAATACAAAGCATATAGCTTTGTCAAATAAATGTTGGTTAAGTTTTACGCCGGCTTGTTCGAAAAGCCATGCAACGGGAGCAATATTTATTTAAAGTTAAAAGCGGCAAGTTAAAGATGAACATTCCATACAAAATTAACAGATCTGTCTACTGACAGACAGTATGATGAGTAAATCCAGCTAATTTCTGATGTTTTATGCAGAAATTAGTTGGATTTAGAATCGCCCTAGTTGCGTGAATTTGACTAGCCACTGTAAACAATAGGGCTAATTTTCTAAAACGGTCATAGAGTTGTGCCTAGAGAGCAGAAGGTGCAGTAAATACGTGCAAGGTACTTTACGGGTTTGTTAGATTTGTAAGACAAATACATAGACATGATAAGAGTCTCTGTGAGGCGCAATTCAATTATTTTATCACTCTGGTTTATTCACAATTAGACAAGGCTATTATTTACCTAGTCTAGTCTAGGTAGATAAGATAAAGTTTTATTTATTTTTCCGAAATCTAGTTTGGTACAATTCCAGTAATACACATATTATGACTAACCATTACTTAAAACTAACAGTCAGTAACATTAGTTACTGACAAAACTCCTGGTTTATATTGGGTATACAACCGTATGCCCGTAAAGCGACTCAATGCATTAAGGTTGACTCACGTAACAGTCATATACGTCAATAGGGTCATTTAATTTATGACAGTATCAACTTTGACAGATTTTGTATAAACGTTGGGCCCCAGTTCTCGTCGACAATAGATATATAGAAAGTTCCTTATGACGATAGTTTATTCTGTCAAAAAAGTTTAAAAAGGTCATACTTGATATTATTATTGGGCACCTTCGACTCTTACCAAGAATTAGAGGTTGTCTCGCTGTTATTATGTGGTAAGTATCATTTGATAGTTCTTTAAAGTCAGACAAGACCCTAAAAAGAAAAGGTGGCTGTCAAAAATATGCCTTCTGTCTCTGTCATACAGTGCTATCTATTAAGCTCGATTGAACTAGCCCAGGCCGTCACATAAATACAAGTTAATTTTTGCTATATTTCAAACTTCTGACGTGTTTTCCATCGTCTATTACATCGCCCCCTAGTGACTTGAGGCGTTTAACAACCTAACTAAGAAAGAACCAATTAAAACAATCGTATACGCCATCGAAGATAAATGGTAAACAAAACATTAAACAACCAAGCACATAAACGGACTTCTGTCGTCGTGAGTGAAAATAAAAATCTCCTTGGTAAATACCCGTGGCGGTGTGTAACATCTGTCCAATCCTTCATCTATGACACTCAATCAATCGGCCTGTTGATGTTAGTTATACATGTTTACGGCACGCTGATTTGTTCCGATTATTGGTACCTTTTTAGATAGACGAGTGAGGGTTTAACTAAGCGCATTTAATTTCTTCGTGTCGTACGTACCCGAATTGGCTGCTGTCTTTGATTGACAGCAATAGCATCACATATATTATAATAGTAGGCAGTACACAGAAAAAAAAGAAACAATATTATATTTATAAGTTATAACTCTGTTTATTTAATAATACAAGTAACCGCACAATCGCAGCGAAAGACTGATAGACTTGTCCGTAGTATCTAGATACTTACCTCTGTTTGTCTTGCTCATACCCAGTATGTCTTTTTCTACTATATGTCTGCGTCTATGTCACTGTCTTCTAATTATTTTATATTTTTATCTTCTTTATTTATGTTGTAGTAACTAGGCTAGGCTCTTAGATTACTTCTTCCGTGTATTATGTCTTGTAATATTGTGTGTGTCAAATAAATACATTCTTATTTTTATTCTTATGTAATTAATAATTCATAAACCAATACTTCTATACTAATACTTTAAAGAGGTAAAGTTTGGATGTAGGGGATAATCTCCGAAACAATTCATTCGATTTCAAAAAATATTTCACCAATATTTAGAATAGACCTTCAGAGTGGGCATAGGTTTTAAAAATTCTGTGCACTACCACACACAACACTTGACGACTTCTATGGCGAAGTGGGCGAAGGCCCGCCTGAGACGCAGAAGGTTGCGGGTTCGATTCCCGCCGCGGGATAAATGTTTGCATATGCAAATATTTGTCTCGGGCTCTGGATGTTTTCCATGTATAATATGTATGTATTTACAAAAAAAAGTATATAATTAGTATATCAGTCATGTAGTTCCCATAACACAAGCTCTGCTTACTTTGAGGCTAGATGATGCTGTGTGAAAAATGTCCAGCATTATTTATTATTAACACATCTTTTTCCACAATACACAAAAGTTATCCGGAAGTTCGTTTGACTCATAAAATATTTTTCTATCTCTCTATCTATAGGCTGTATATTATCAATACCAAGCAACGTAAGTCGACCAAAAACGAGCGAAAAGTTTTCGCTAAAACGCGGTAAACACGGTAACATTAAGTAGATCTACTACATTGTCAAATAATCATAAGCTTAATTTGCCCGTACTCAGGTAACTCGATAAGTCGAAAATAAAATTTAATCTATCGCCTTTATTAATCGCATCTCAATAAATTTGTAAACTGGGTTACGTCAAGATAAAGTACGGCTCTACCTACAATGGATATTTACACAAAAGCTTAATAAAACCAGTAGAACTTGATCCGCTCGCTTGAACCATCTATAAGAAACTTCACATCGTAGGATAAGAGATCGATCTAATGTTGTTTTTATTGCTTCATAATAAAAGCGATATTAAAACTCATATATTGGAATATTAACCACCTGGGGGTATGTTTTATTACACCGTGCTTTTATTGGTTAGACTAGTTGAACGCCCGTGACTTTGTCTGTATGGAGTTTTTTTATACAATAAAATGGCAAACAAGGTTACGGCCCACCGGTTAGTAAGCGGTTACTTACTTAGTGGTTAGTCAGTCAGTCAGTAACGAAACATTTTTGTTTTATATAATGTCTTTTTGATTAATGTACGCCGTTGTTGAACCGAAAACGCCTTGAGAAGGTATTAGTTGGAGAAATTACAGCCACTGGGAAATTACGAGCATAAGTTTCTCCAAACTCACATTATAGATAGATAAGGCGACCTCAGTGGCGAAATGGGTGAAGGACCGCCTGTGACGTAGAAGATAGCGTGTTCGATTCCCGCCGCGGGACAGATGTTTGTATGATCTGCAAATATTTGTCTCGGGTCTGAGTGTTCCCTATGTATAATATTATGTATATATTTAGAAAAAAAAGGTATATAAGTAGTATATCAGTCATGTAGTTCACATAATACAAGCTCTGCTTAGTTTGGGCTAGATGATGCTGTCTGAAAAATGTCTAGCATTCTTTTTTTAAATAGAAATTACGAGAACATAATTCATAATTGAATGGTGAAATGAATATTCTCGATTCACCACACAGGGAATCCTAGTGCGGGCGGCAGGACTCTATTGTGACGGTGGATTTATTTAAAAAGATAAAAGTTGAAACAAATTAACGTCTGGTTTCCATCGTCTTACCTAAAACTTTCATTATCGTCTTAGCTATTAAAAAAACTTTCATTGAATTTTACCATACTAAAAAAAGCACCGGTTCTAAAATGTAATCTTGTACCAAATCAGGTACCAAACATCACTTTCTACATTGATTGATGGAAATAAAGCGATCCGCTTTCACTATTGTTCGGTTCTAGATCATTCGATCGGGTTTTAGTACGTACTTGACCGATTTCAGTCGAGGAAGTCTGGTCTCGGCTGGGTGAGAATATAACTTTCATTAGCTATTCTCAGGCATCTTGATTTTGTACGGTGTTCAGAACAGTGAAGGAAAACATCGTTAGGAAACCGCCATTCCATAGAACTGAAAATTCGTAGGCATGTGATATCTGTTAGTGTGCCAATCATGTGACGATGGGCTTGCAAACCTGTTACGTGGAATGCTAACTGATTGTAAAACGCGGGCTTGTGACAAAAATGATGTCTAAGCGTGCCTCTGGTTACCCCCTTCTTGGTGTGATTAAATACCTACGCACTGAGTATGTATCTGAAGATGTCCACCGTGGAAAATAAGGTCTTGATCGTGTTATTTTGACTTGAAAGGAAACTCACGTCAGGTATCCGTTTAATCCAAGTCGTAGTGAAAGTGTCCTCTGTGAAAGTGCTCGTTCAGGAAATTACAAGTAACCATTACAAAAAAGCAACAAACACGCTCACGACTGTTTTCTCCCTGATAGATAGATAGATAATTATTTATTGTACATCACATAATATGTTGCTAACAAATAACACAGCAAATTACAAGCTAATCGCGGGAGTACAATGGACGGCCTTATCGCTTATAGCGATCTCTTCCAGACAACCTATGGATGATAGATACATAATAAGTGCGTAGTCCTTTAGGGATAGCAAGAAGCACCCTTCCACCATTGTCGTCTGCAACATCTGTGGCAATGCCTGCTCTAAAGGACTTTGTTTTTTTTTAATTTAATAATTTTTGAATCGGGTCTTGTTATATATATAGTCCACCGGAAACACTTAGCACTCATTCCACAGTTTACATGTACATTGAAGAAAATGATCTTGTAAAGCGGGTAGTATGAGACGTTTACAATCAGATGTTTTAAAACGAACAAAGCATTAACTTTATTTTATGGCTCGATCTCCTTAAAGCCAGGGCTGAAAGCAATCCAGACCAACTTCAAAAATGTGAAAGCAAATTCGGTCGCATTCCGTCAGTCCCGAATAGGAAGTCCCAGTTACTGATGACAGATATTTGCAATTAAAACTCACTCGAACCTGGTTCGCACTAATTGAACTCATCAGTTTATGTGTCACTAGAAACGCCCGCCGATTCATTCGCGGAGTGTTTTTTTAATATCACTAGATATAAAATCGACCAAAAATACCTGTGTTTTAAAAAAATACAAAAACACATTATGTTGGGTTTAGGTTTAATATATATTTATTCTCAAAAACAGACACACACACTTACATGAGAATAGTTATTTAGCTTAATTTATACTATTTATAAAAGTAAAATAAAGATAATTATGTTATAGTTCGGTCTGTCTGTAGTGATTACAGTTTTGCACAAATTAAAAGTTAGGTAGGTACATATTAATACAAATTAGTTACTAGATTTGAACAATATTATAAAATTGGCCAATTTTCCATAACAATCTAGCAAGTTCTGTTGTAAATGTATGAATCGAACTAACATTTTCAATATTTCGGGTAGTCTATTATGAAGTAAGGTGTAGTTTATTTAGTTTTGTTTAATAATGAAGAGTTTATCTATATGTATCTGATGTGAACAATAAGATTCCCTGATATCCACATGAACTATGAATACCATGGTACCACAATCCCCAGAACAAATAATCGCAGATATTCTGCTGAGGGAGTCGAATCCGCACTTGCGTCTCAGCTAGCTACTCGCATGCTAAGGTATACATCTATTGATATCGCCAATAGATGTATATCGATCCAAAACTGTTACTATCAAACCAAAGACCTAGGAGCTGGGTACGGTTACCACCGGGACAACCACAAAAAAACCTTATGGTCAGGCACTCACCATCCTAAAATGAGGAGTCGTTAGCTAATTTGTAAAAATCGATTTATCTCGTTTTCTAATTACGTGTATTGCGTAGGTATATAGGCTATACTCAAAATCTCGCGCCAGGTTCTATCACGAAAACATGATACTAATGTTTGAACCCCTTTCCATAATTTATCAGAATTCACTCACAACAAACACTATCCAAAATAGTACGATATAAATTGTGTGGTTCTGATAGGATGTGATGTTTTCTAATTGCGTGTGTATCGGGTTTAACCCTGGCTTTCCATTATATCATCAGAATGCAAACCTCAATTCTCAATTTTTGACGACCTCTGTGGTACAGTGGGCGAAGGCCCGCCTGAGACGAAGAAGGTTGCGGGTTCAATTCCCGTCGCGGGACAAATTTTTGTATGATCTGCAAATATTAGTCTCGGGTCTGGGTATTTTCTATGTATAATTATGTATGTATTTACAAAAAAAAATGTATGTAAGTAAAGTGGCGCGTATTGAGAGAGGCCTATGTCCAGAAATTTACTAATGTGGGCTGTTGATGTTTTTTTTATTATAAATGGGTTTTGCCTTTGGATACACCTCGCCTGATGGTAACCGTTTGTAACCTTTGTTAAACACCTTATTTATAAATTCTTCTTCTTTATTCGGATTATCTACATCCTTTCTCTGAGAATCTGAGATCTACATCAGAGAATTATCGGAATTATAAAGTAGCCGTAGTAAGTAGTACGTAGTAGTTAATACTTCAGACATGATGAAGCGCGACAAATTGCTTTGTTAGATGCTACTTTACTAAGACGACCTCTGTGGCGCAGTGGGCGAAGGTCCGCCTGAAACGCAGAAGGTTGCGGGTTCGATTCCTGCTGCGGGACAAATGTTTGCTTGATCTGCATACATTTGTCTCGGGTCTGGGTGTTTTCTATGTATAATATGTATGTATTTACAAATAAATCTATATAAAGTAGTATATCGGTCATGTAGTTCCCATAACACAAGCTATGCTTACTTTGGGGCTAGATCATGCTGTGTGAAGAATGTCCAGCATTATTTATTTATTCAACCGTTCATTGCTATCTATTTTAATCATAATTCACAATCAATGTAAACGAAACCATCAATGTAATATGCAACAATTATTTCGTCGCTAATTACTTGAATCACTAGCTTGAATAAATGGACGTTAAGCCAAAACTTTATTTCGTGGTGTACCAAATTGGGCGTCGGTAATTATCTGTTTTGTTTTGTGGATACAATGATAATTATTATAATGAACATCAATTTATCTACATAATGGAGTCCATTTATTTATATGAATGGATTTTTATGATATTTGGGGCTAATCACGAATGGGGGTGACACAGAGGGTCATAGAGCTTGCCATGACTTTAATTGACGGAGTTACATAAGTCGATATTTGAAGACAGACAAAAGCTAAAGACAACGGCTTTAGGATTATGGAAATACTAGCTTCTGCTCACGGCTTCGCCCACACACATAGGCTACTTTTTATCCGGATACACGCACACGGATAAAAAGTAGCCTATGTGTTATTCTGATGTATACGCTATATTAATGTAAAGTTTCATCAAAATCCGTTCAGTAGTTATTGCGTGAAAGAGTAACAAACATCCATCCTCACATACTTTCACGTTTATAATACTAGCCTCTGCCCACGGCTTCTCCCGCTTGCTATCCGGATAAAGAGTAGCCTATGTGTTATTCTGATGTATAAGCTATATTACTGTGAAGTTTCATCAAAATCCGTTTAGTAGTTTTTGCGTGAAAGAGTAACAAACATCCATCCTCACAAACTTTCACGTTTATAATATTAGTAGGATACGATAGGACAGGGTGGGATAGTTAGGCGGGACACATCGCAAGACATAATGATGACAGGTGGAGTAGGATAATGACGTAATGATGACAGGTGGAGTAGGATAATTACTGAATGATGGCCGAGGAGTAGTTACAGAAACGTGGTAATGGAAGATCGTGGTGGATGGCACAATCCACCAAATGAGTTTATACCTAGCAGTGGGTGAAGTCGGGATAGATAGATAGATAGATAGATAACACTTTATTGTACACCACATAATTCTTACAAATAACACAGAAAATTACAAGCTAATCGCGGAAGTACAATGGGCGGTCTTATCGCTTAAAGCGATCTCTTCCAGACAACCTTTGGATGGACAGGAATTGACATGCACGATAAAGGACGGTGGTGTATAGACAATAAAAAAAACAAACAAAGTGACGTTATATTAGATAAAAAATATATACATACATACATACATTATTACATATACAATTTGATAGAAATTCATCAGCTTTGAGATATGGACAGATAGTGTCTGTGCAATAGCTTTTTGAAGATAGGAAGAGATTTGGCAGTTTTATAAGTGACCCGAAGAGCGACATTTCCTACGAAGCGCTTCCACGCTCAGTTGCTCTGTGGTAGTGTCGACAGCTGTTGCCATCAGACCTATAATACAAAGTACGATAGTATAGTTCTTTCGTATGACTGAACTGAGAATTCTCTTACTTTATTTGATAATCTATTGAATGTGGATGGGAATAAGAGCAGAGATAGGCCTGAGATGGATGAATTGTGTGAAGGATGACATGGGTAGAAAGGACTGAGTACTGAGATGACGGCTGATAGAGGAGAGTGCATAAAGAAATGTTTTTCCGACCTGACGTAATGTGAACAAGAAGATTATAGGCCGTCCGGAGGCCTCCTAGACTTCCATAGAATAGTAAGATTTTGACAAAGAAGTGTCGCAAAACCCAGCTATGTATTTTCCACGTTGACTAGTTTTTATTTCTTGGAACTACCCGCGAATACAAACTGGTTCTTTCAGACGCTCGAGTGTGTAATTATTTCAGTGCCGTCATTATGAGGGAGGGACGAATGCTTCCAAAGCAATTTACAAAACTAGTTGTTAGTTTTTATAAGTTGTTTGAGTACCTAGTCTAAATTGGTTTGAGTAATGTTCCGAAGATAAATGCTAAATAAATAATGCTGGAATAATGTTGGACATTTTTCACGCAGCATCATCTAGCCCCAAAGTAAGCAGAGCTTGTGTTATGTTATACATGACTGATATACTACTAATATACTTTTGTTTTTTGTAAATCCATACATATTATACATAGAAAACATCCAGATCCCGAGACAAATATTTGTTTATGCAAACATTTGTCCCGCAGCGGGAATCGAACCCGCAACCTTCTGCGTCTCAGGCGGGCCTTCGCCCACTTTGCCACAGAGGTCGTCGTCTAAAAAACCTTACTTGAACCTATAATTGCGAAATGTCTATATGTCACTGTGTCAGATTCCAATTTCTATAATCGAGATAAAAGTGGACGTTTAGGAAAAATGCGCCAAATTTTGGCGCACTAGTAACCTAGAGATGGTTTAAGTTTTTTATTGCAACCCCGTAAATCATTGAACAGGTCCCTAAAAAAAACATTTTCATATGTTTTCTTTGCCATATTTTGATTTAAAGCAATTCTTCAAAGTAGCAAAATTCTGTTCACCTGTAACATTGTATAAGAATGAAACTAAGTTTAGGAAATCATTTAGTAGGAACTGTGTACAAAAATTTGTTCGAAGGATGTCCAGTCCAAAGACTGTCGTGAATTTGATCAGTCGTGGAAGAAGCGGAGAGCGTCGCGATCGCTGACCCTGATGTAGACTCTCGGAATGGATCGAAACTTCATCGGTGCCTTCTCCAATACTACGGCTGTGAAAATATGTTCGCCAACATATTTCCACAGCCGTACTTTTTGTTACTTTTTGTTCTACCCCCTCGTTTATATAATAGATAAAATATGAACCCTTGAAAATGAACATCTGGTGGTCGACGATAATTATTTTATTAAATTATTCACACAACATATTATGGTCGGAGTGGCAATTGTGAATCGCAGTTTCTATGTGGTGTGTTGGTTCAGTGAATTTATACAAATTAATGAGTTTCAATGAAATCTTTTTTGTGTAACATATTTTGTACAATATATATTATATATGTACAGCTGTCGTTGTATACAACTTTCATGATGATACTGATGAGTGTCGTAAAAACTTAAAAAAACAGATTATACGCCTATATTGTATATGTGTAGGCTATATTCTCAGTGCGTAGATCGTTGTGGATACCACGAAGAGGGTAGTCAGAGGCGCGTCCAAACATAGGCAAGTATATATTTTGGCACGTGCCGGCGTTTTGCACAGTAATTATTATTATTATTATTATTCTCATTTTCAATCAGAATCTCAGGCTTACGAATCTTTAAATACATTAGTGGAGTCGAAGAACACTGACTTTAAAATACCCGAAACATATTAAGTTTTCATTAATTTTCGTGTACCAACTGGTTCCTTTTTGGTCACCATGTGTCAGGTCAACGGCCTAGTTGGTCGGTATAATAATAATGCTGGACATTTTCACACATCATCATCTAGCTCCAAAGTAAAAAGAAAGCTACATGACTTATATACTTCTTATATTGGTTGGGGAAAAAGTCTTTTCGCATTATTGTATGTATGAACTTGTAATAAAATATCTTTGGCTATACTATTTGTATCTAGCTGGTTTTGGTATCATTAAAAGTTTAAATTTTAAAGAAGATAATTCCAAATTCAAATTAGGAAAATGTGTGATTTTTATTTGTTTTTCGTACTGTTAAGATGAGTGAATCTAATGAAGAAATTCGATACATTTTAAAATTTTACTACAAAAAAGGTAAAAATGCAACGCAAGCCGCGAAAAAAATTTGCGATGTTTATGGACCTAGTGCAGTGTCTGTGAGAGTAGCACAAATTTGGTTTAAGCGTTTTCAATCCGGAAATTTTGATGTCAAAGATGCATGTCGCTCTGGTCGCCCTATTACGGATAAAATGGATGCCATTTTTGAAAAAGTGGAGCAAGATCGGCATATCAGTAGTTACGACGTAGCTGAAGAACTGGGAATTGACCACAAAACAGTTTTGGCGCATTTGAAAAAAACTGGGTACACAAAAAAGCTCGATATTTGGGTACCTCACGAGCTCACTGAAAGAAACCTAATGAACCGTGTTCTCATTTGTGATTCTTTATTACGACGTAATGAAACCGAACCATTTTTGAAGAAATTTTTGACCATTTTTGACCTCACACATCTTTAGCCACTCAGCAAAAATTAAGAGAGTTTGGCTGGGATGTGTTAATGCATCCGCCGTATAGTCCTGACCTTGCACCTTCAGATTTCCACCTGTTTCGGTCTCTTCAGAATTCTTTAGGCAGTGTCAGGTTAACATCACGAGAGGACTGCCAAAACCACTTGTCGCGGTATTTTGAACAGAAGCCCCAAAGTTTTTATAGCAATGGGATCATGTCCCTGCCTACAAAATGGCAAAAAGTTATCGAACAAAATGGTACCTACATACTTTAGTTAAATGTAAATAAACTATATTAAAAAATGTTTTGAATTTTCTTAAAAAATGCGAAGAAACTTTTTCCCCAACCTATTATATTAACTTTCTTGATTTAAGTGTATTGTTCGGTAGCTAAGCCACATATATTTGCCAACTTGTTCTTCACGTGTGAGAATAATTTATTAGTGAATAAATGTATTATGTATATATTTTGTAAGTTTATATAAAAGTGTAATTGTTCTGTTTGTTTTCCAAATAAATATTTAATATGTATATATTTTTTTGTAAATACATAGTATGCATAGGAAACAGCCAGACCCGAGACAAATATTGTAGATCATAAAAATGCGTAGGGAATCGAAACTGCAAACTTCTGCGTCTCAGACGAGCCTTCGCCCATTGCGCCACAGAAGTCGTAGGTATTTTATTTAATTGTGCAACCTAGATATCTAGACAAATACCTCACGCTTATTTTTCCTTTCAAGCTAACGCAAATTTTGTCATGATAAATCCAGTAGACACGTGAGATTTCCACAGCTAATGTAATTTCAATACAATATAATCTTTCCGCAGGCGTTAACGTCAACAGAAAGTGATATTTGTCTAAAAAACTTTGGCCAACTCATAACTAACGATATACCGTTCCTATTGTTTCAGGTAGTTACTAGCTGATTGCTTTACTCGACCCAGATCAAACGGTAAATGCCTTTAATTCCCTATCTTTACTCAAAGCAAATCCATAAGCCTTCAAAAGGCTGGGAATATCAACTTTCCTTCAAAGAAGGAAGGTCTAAAATAATGTTCGCCTTTGATTCCTAATCTAAGCGGATGCTTTACAAATTCTGTAAACATCATGCCAGCGGAATATCATACTTGTTTTACAGCAGCAGGGATGGAAATAGACTGGAGATTGGCTGAGGATGATAAATTAGCGTCTTTACAATGTTCGACACATATTCGTGGATATAAAGCGTTATATTTGCAAAGATTAACGAAACGAAATGGATATTCTATTTTTACCCGCAATTGAAGGATATGAATGAAAATACTTTATTGTACATCGTAAGAAAAAAAAAATAGATACAACTAAACAAAACTAAATAAACCCTTAAAAGTACAATGGGCGGTCTTACCGCTTAGAAGCGATCCTTTCCAGACAACCTGTGGATGGAGAGGATTTAATGATCTAGTATGATATATGGGTTTATGGTAATCTATTGGTGCAGAACAGAACTCGAACCTCTGAAAAAATAGGTACCACCCCCACTCGGCACACACGGCTCATATAGGAGTAGGTAGAATCTTATCTGATACTAGCTACTGCCCACGGCTTTGCCCGCGGGGGACTCGGATAAAAAGTAAACGAAGAAAATCAGCTCTTAGCAGCATTCGTAAGAATCGCATTCGATCGACCGTTTATTCGTTGACTTATGTTTCAAAACCTCTTTAATTACCTGTCACTAATATTAATTAGTATAGGTGACGACCTCTGAGCAAGTGGGCGAAGGCTCGCCTGAGACGCTGAAGGTTGTGGGCTCGATTCCCGCCGCGGGACATATGTTTGTATGTTATGCAGATATTTATTCCGGGTCTGGGTGTTGTTGTACCAAGGTAGTAGTTTCTGTTAACCACGACACAGGGAATTCTAGTGTGGGTTCAGGAGTATGTATTTTTCTATTGCGCTTTTTTATTATTTAATAGCATATCCATTGGTTTCTCACATCCGCGTAGTTCATACTGGTTTAGCGATCTTGATGAACGAGACTCGCTCAAGACTATTCTCAGGGGTCGATGTACTTGTTAATGTTATTTATTCTGATGCTTCCGGCTAGTGGCATTGTCGACGTATGCCTAAGGTTTGTAGATAGATTGACAACCTCGGTGGCGCAGTGGGCGACGCAGAAGTTTGCGGGTTCGATTCGTTGTTTGTACGATTAGCCAAAGTTTGTCTCGGGTCTGGGTATTTTCTATGTATAGAATGTATGTATTTAAAAAAATATACAAGTAGTATATCAGTCATGTAGTTCCCATAATACAAGCTCTGCTTAGTTTGAGGCTAGATGATGCTGTGTGAAAAATGACCAACATTATTTATTTATTTATTTATAGATAGAAAAAACGATATTGCACATAACACTAGTACCTATGCGAACTTAATGCTAAAAAGCATTCTCTTCCCGATAACCTCTGAATTGTGGAAAAACATGAATGGATGAATAAAAATACTTTCTTCGTGAGATTAACGAAATAAAAAATTACATGAAGTTGTGTCAGAATCACAGAGTCAAATACTTAAATAAATACCTATATAGTTAAAGTTAAAAGTAATACTTAAATACTAAAGGCATGATTACTTGAATAAAAATTAAGTTTATTTTATATTTATATTTGAAGGAATTTTTTTACGCCCTTATTATATTCTGCCATCTCTCAGAATCAGCGACTTAGACACGTCTTTATTTATGATTTTGAACTATTTTTTCGAGTGTAAGAAATCCATAAGTTTACGGCCGAGTAGAAAGTCGCCTAGCCGTCCACTAGACCAACACGGCTCACAATTAAGTTAGGTTTTAAACAGTTAATAAATCAAACATTAATTTATACAAGTATACACAAAAATAAAGATGAACCATATGCAAACGATCTATAGATAGCTCATCGGATCCAGATCGAAATAAATTAAATTGTTCCCGGCCTTAATTAGTATAAAGGCCATAAAATAATCAGCGCAGATTAAGTTCCACGAAATGTCGATGAATTCGTTTTCAATTAAAATAGGATCAGTTTTGGGATCACAGAGTGCTCTTTGATTTAATGTTTACCATTAAATTAATTTATAAACAAATGACCAACAAATACATACATAGTTCTGATACCACACTAAGATTCCCTGTGTCTTGGGTATCAGAAACAAGTAGGTACCGTGGTTCCACAATACTTATCTGCAGGACATACAAATATTTGTACCACAGCGGGTACCAGCAATGCTCGCATTGCTGTGTTATGGATCGAAGGGTACGGATGCCGGTAGAATTACAGGCTCATAAGACTTTTCACCCGTCATGTCTCAGGGTTAGCAAATAATACCTCTGGTACTTCAAGTGTCTATAGGTAACCGTAACCGCTTACCAACAGGTGGGCCGTATGCTTGGTTGCCAGTTTAGTTTGACGAAACGCAGAAGGTTTCGGGTTCGATTCCCACCGCGGGACAAATGTTTGTACCTGCAAATATTTGTATCAGGTCTAAGTGTTTTCTGTGTATAATATGTATGTATTTACAAAAAAAAAGTATATCAGTCACGTAGTTCCCATAATACAAGATCTGCTTACTTTGGGGCTAGATTATGCTGCGTGAAAAATGTTATTATTTATTGTATTAAAAAAGAACTCGCACCTCTTGTGTCGGAGCCGGTTACTCGCCCACCATACCATCGAGGTCCTCATTAATTAATTCAGAAGAACAACAAGATCAGGTTTTAATAACCAGACGGTACTAATATGGTTTATACCCCATATGGAGACGGCGGGAATTACAGATCCATATAGCTGAAATTACATCTAGATTAAGCTTTGTAGCTGGTTTGTACGGACTAAGTGGCAAGTGACCTTTATAGATAAGTCACTTGCCACTTCACTTGGCTTGAGGGGTCGCCGTAAATTCACTTACCTAGATTACAAGATTCAAAGGATCTACTGACTTTTTGGTACCAAGAGGCAGAAACGCATAGCCTCTTTTGATTTCATTTTATCCTTTCCATCCAATGGTTGTCTGGAAGAGATCGCTTTTAGAGATACGGTCGCACATTGTACATTGTATGTTTTCTGTGTTATTGAATTATTTTTCGGCCATACGGCCCAATCTAAACATCTAAAATCGTTTGTCCTGTCTGACTGACTGGCTGATCTATGAACGCACAGCCAAAACTACTAAGTCTAGAAAGCTGAAATTTTAAACGTATTCATACTTCCCTAGACGAACTGTTTCATAAAGATGGCTCTTTGAACTAATTCTAAATATCATATTAAACAACATATTAAAAAAAACACTCAAATGTTAGCTGGAAGATAATGCATTAAGTTCGGCTATGTACAGTACTTTTGAGCAATAAAAAATATCTAGTTATATATCTATCTAAAATCCCCATGTTGGATATTATCAATGTATACTCAGTATTCATATTCGAAGATACCACGAAAACTTAGAGGGCAAAATCCAAAATCCAGCATCCATCAGATACACCGCATTTCCAAGTTTTGAACAATAAACAGCATTCCACGTGACAGATCACAATCTCAAATTGAACACAACCAATCACTTAACATAATCAATTACCCCGGCTATGCTTGCATTCCACAAACGTAATTGCATCACATTCCTACGATACCGGAGTAATATGTAAATCTGATCCGTACGGATCACGCGCGGATCAGATGAATCCACAAGACGGGACAAACAGAATAACGTATGATCGACGAACTTCTTGAGGTTTAGCTAGACTGCGAGCGTTTTTGTTAAGATCATAATAATGCTGGTTGTTTTTCACAGTTTCATCTAGCCCCAAAGCAGAGTGTTATGGGAACTACATGACTGATATAATACTTTTGTAAATACATAGAAAACAGCCAGACCCGAAACACATATTTGCAAATCATACAATAATTTGGCGGGAATCGAATCCCCAACCTTTTGCGTGTCAGGCATCAGATGCGGGCGATTAAAGCAGATCTACGAGTAAAGGCCCGCGCAAATAGGCGCGGCAGCGGTATTGCTTGTGATAAGTCGCGTTGTATGGAGTACGAGAACGCGATTTTAAACAACATTTTAAATTAAATTTATTAACTCGAGACGATAATAATTATATAAATAATTTGTGTTAGTATGACATAAAAAAAAATGTTGTATCTAGTAGTAGTATTCAAATCCCAGTCAAGAAGTCTCTTATATACTAATCGACTAGGATCCAAATGAAAGCCTTCATGACAGGCAGGTCATATTTATCAAGTACAGATCCTGGTATTTTCCTGCATTCACTCTTTCTGTACGCTTTAAAGAAAGCATTTCTGTGTAACTTTGAAGAACTATAAAAAGACACTTGCCCTCAAATCCTACTATTGTAGAATCCAACAATTGCTAGTGATTCTGGCTAGAGAGGCATTATTAAATTACTATTTTGGCATACTCGTTATTACAAGTTTTATATGGCTATTTATCGTGTTTACCTTTTAGTTAAATACAATTATACTTTCTCATTGCGAAAGTAAATGTATTTTAAAAATGAGTTATGAGCCTTTTTGCCTCGATATAACATAAATAGTCGTATAGGCAATATTGACTCAACATCGACCTAGCGATACAAGTCTTCTCGAAACAAGTCGCTTGCATTCTGACCACACTGTCTCACTGGTATAGCTTGACTATATTGAAATCTGGAATGTCGCCGACAAAATATGAGGTGATGCCTTTTGGCGGAATCAATGCTACAATACGGGTGTAGAAAATGTGAAATAGCTGATATTAGAAAATAGACTATATTTCTGTGCAAAGAGAAATTCGATTTGTAAGGAATCTTTTTGAGCGGTAACTTACGAAATAGAAGAAATTGAAACAGGAATTTACTGCCCCGGGTTCATTCGGAGAAGACTTGAATTATTTTGAGGTTTTACCCAACGTTTCAACCCTTAATGTGGGGCTGCCGTGCTTCTGCAGCGCATTAGGAATGTTTGCGGACATTTCTGACGTAATGATTAGACGGATACCCGGATAAAATGTAGCCGATTAAAAGTAGATCTCACCGAGTTCGTAAGAAACGGATTTGCTCGACCGTTTTTTCGGTGACTGACGTTGGTCTCCACGAAAAGCTCTTTTATTTAAATGAAATAATATATAACCTTTGTCCACCCTAGAGGTCCATTCTAAATATTGGTGAAATATATTTTGAAATCGATTAGTAGTTTCGGAGCCAACTAGGGATATTCAAACTTACAAACTTAACCTCTTTTTAATATTTTATAGTATATTAGTATAGGTTGATGATTTTTTATAATTTTCAACATAATGCTATTGTTGAAATTATTTTTATGTAAAAGTTTTCAAGTTGTCTATCGACAAAAAAATATAACGCAATATATAATAAACTTAAGAATGTATGGTCAAGTTGTTTGGAAGATATAGAGTTATGTGCTTGAAGATGAAATATTTCGCCATGGAATCACAGGCTGACTCGGACAGAAATTATTATTCGTTATGGCGCCACGGAAGATATATTATCTGGGATTTCTGTTACATATACTATTAAGGATCGCTAGCAAAATTGCAGTTGAGATAATTTTTTTTTGTTTTGTTTTAAAACCTATTTTATGTGTCTCCCTATTGACACATACATACTGGTTCCACACTAGGCTTCATTGTAGTTTTTAAACAATTATCTTGGAAGGGCTTCCTATCAAAAATGGTTTAGTAATTTTCATTTCAACACGTCTGTACACATTTTTTTTCTCGGTTAGACACAGACGGACATACGAAACTTTAAAAGCGTTCCGTTTTCGCCATTCTAGTATGTCTTATTAGACCCTAATAAGACAATTTTATACCTATTGAGCCTAATACCTATTTTCATAGGGAAACCGGCATGTCAGTTGTGAGCGTGATTGTTTTTTCTTTGTTTGAGTTTCACTTGACAACTAGATAAGCGATTTCAGCTTTAATTGGCTGAAATTATGGAAATGTTTCTGCTTAATTTCAAAGTTATATTCCTTCTCATTTATTTCGTTATTTTAAATAATCAAACTGAAAGTAATAAATGGATTTTAATTTATCGGTCGATAGAACCACCTTAACATTGGATTTTAAACTCTGAAGGTCGCCACATAATATTAATCAACTAAAATCTCAGCCTGCTATCTAGATTGTAATCTGTTGGGTGTGGGAGGGGCTGAAAGGGGGGATGTAAGCGGAATATTTACCAGATGGTTTTGAAGGTATAATCAATTAGGTTATCAGAGGAATTACCGAATCATCGCGAAAACAGACTCTGGTACAGTCAGCGACAAAAGTAGACTAACAATCTGAGTTTTTACATGTTATTTTTCTTCGGGTTTAACAAGGAAATATACAATTTAGATTGCAAATAGTTAAAATGGTATAACAGGTCGTTGACGCTAACGTGTTTCAGACATATTTGAGTTGATAAAATACTAAACTGTTAATTTATTTTTATAGCTGACTGTAAAACCAATGTTATTTTTTCGTAACACGTAGTAAGGCGTCTCATGCTGTTACCACAATGTCCAGTCGAAGTAATTTTAAGAGTAAAAGAACGAACTCTTGAATTAATAGTTTATTATAATTAGTACTAGTATTAGAATTTATACGTTTGTGTTCAGGTGCCCACCACTATTTATCAGCTTTACCTATCCTCAGAGGTTTGCTGGAAGAAAAAAAAAGAATTTTCTTTTTAGGGTTAAGCTCACTTTTATACAGGTCCTATAAGTAAGTTTCTTGTCTGTGTTCTCTATGTGCACAACAATGAATAATTAAGAATTCTTAAATGAAATTAATTCGAACGAAAAATCCCGCTCTTTTTAACCAAAAGGATGAAGTTCTCAATAATGTATTATTTTGGTTATCTCATTAAACGCATCATTGGTCTGTCTCGATAAGGAAGGCCCAGTTTCGAGCCGTATTCAAAACTCGTGTGACGCTGTTTTATGTGACAGAAACATCATAGTCTCACACAGTCTTGTCCTGCTCTTTTACCTATGTCTTATAATGTGTATATATATTTATATATGTATATATCTGTAGGTATGTATCTTAACATATTTATTATAGATATAATGTTGTTAATATTATTTTATTATTATTTTATGTACACATCGCCAATCTTATTATCCTCTCCATCCGAAGGTTGTTTGGAAGACATCGCTTCTAAGTGACAACACCGCCTATGTACCTTCTTCAGAATAATATTTTAAATAAATAATAATGCTGGACATTTTTCACACATCATCTAGCCCCAAAGTAAGCAGAGCTTGTGTTATGGGAACTACATGACTGATCTACTAAACGAAACGTTTTTTTTTATACATATATATTATACAAAGAAAACAACCAGAACCCGAGACAAATATTTGCATATGCAAACATTTGTCCCGCGGGAATCGAACCCGCAACCTTCTGCGTCTCAGGCGGGCCTTCACCCACTGCGCCACAGAGGTCGTCGGATTAAGGTGTACAATAAAGTATTTTCATTCATTCATTGGTTCACCTAGAATTCATTATTCATTTAGTTACAATCGTCTAAATCGGATTATAAAATTTTAACATAACTACACAATTTGTCAGTATTTTTTAAGCACTCGATAGCTTCATAACGATAGTTTCTATGTTTTATAGGGGATGATAGTGTTGTTTACAAATTGAATTCGGTTCGTTGGCTCCATATATAATTTTAACTTTAACCGTCAGTAGATACCTCTGAGTGCTTTCAACTGACAAGCCGGATCTAGTTACCAAGAACCAGTAATACAAAGCGACGGGCGATGTATTATGACTCTAAGTATTGATCCATTTTTCTCTGTATACTAAGATACTTAGTGTTCAAGTCATTACGCTCTACATGTGCAGTCGGTATACAGTTTCTGCAATATGACACTGGGGTCAAGTCAGTTATGCGCGCGATAGCCGAGCCGGCCGGCGCGTTCTTGTTGATTACCGGTGACCTCACTGCACTTTCTTGAGGTTTCTGTGTCAGCTGCGAAGTACTGGGCGAAATTGAAGGGGGCTAATTAAAGACTACTTGGGGTGTCATAGACTGAGTTTTGTACCAATGCCTCTATACTACAAGAATTCGACACTAGCGTCTATCTGCTTCGGTATAAAAAATGTATACCACCAATAAATAAAATAATTAATATTTATATAACGCAGGACATTTTTCACACAACACCATCTAGCCCCAAACTAAGCATAGCTTGTAATATGGGAACTACATAACTAAATACATACATATTATACAAAGAAAATACCCAGACCCGAGACAAATATTTGCAGATCATACAAAAATTTATCCCGCGGCGGGAATCTAACCCGCAACTTTTTGCGTCTCCGGCGGGCCTTCGCACACAGCGCCATAGAGGTCGTCAAAATTGAAGGGGGCTAATTAAAGATTACTTGGGGCTAATTAAAGAGACTGAGTTTTGTAATAATGCCCCGATTCTACAAGAATACAACATTAGCGTCTATCTGCTTCAGTAAATTTTTTTTATATACCACCATATGCTTGTTTTATGGCAAACAATCCTATGGATGCTTGCAACACCAGAAGCATTGCACGATTAACTCACGATTTGCTGACCCATTAAAAAAAAACGCCCTTCCATAACCTGAGTGTTCTCAGTTTGCGGGCGCAATAGCATTCCGGTCTTTAATTTTTCGAAAAAAATATCCATTATTGACTGCTGATAAAGTTGATAAAAGGTTTAGGCAGGTAAGCTTGCTAAAATCGGTTGTCAGAGTTCATAGCTGGCAAAAGCTTTTGCAGTTATTTCCAACAATAATTCATTTTTGAGCAAAGCGAGGTGGTAAACTACATATAGCCCAATCACCTAATCAGCTACTGAGCTCAACGATAGTCCAATTTATATTGAGCATACCAAGTTTCCATCTGTTGTCTAATGCAGAATAAGAACATTTTTCGATTGAGAGTGTGTTCACGATATCCCGTACGATATTGGTGTCGAAGATGATATCCGAATCCGATATTGCCTCGCGACGCATACACAGGAAAATAGCGCGTGTTTTTTTTTTTCAATGTGTATGGGTATTTCAAGGGTGGTCCAATATACATTTTACGAAAATATACCAATCTTTAGAAGTTAAAAACTAGGGGATGAAATTTCATGTTAATCTTTGACCAATTTCTTGTTATTTGTAGTAGTTTTAATTTTTTCTTAAAACAAATTTATACTTGTTATTCTTGTTTTAGCCTCGGAGACTTATCTTTTTGCAGCTGGTTCTCTAATGTGTTAATGAGTTTTTAATTGCTAATAACTGAATGCTCGGATCAGAATCGTCCTTAATCGATGTTAATATACTCGTATCTATAATTATGGATAATAGACCCGGAAAGTGTAGTCTGCTGGTTGCAAAAAAACTTTATTCCTGTACCTGTACTAAAATATAACAGGTTAGGTGCCTCAAATGTATATTTTACTACTTGGTAGATCTATCAGATAATAAAATATTTTTTATTATCTTTTATCGTTTTTACGTTGGCTTATGTTTTAAAAAGATAAGATCTGGAATAACAGATCTGGCTTCTTTTGTCTGAGTACCATAGGAGAAAAATCGAGTATTTCGTAGTGAAATAACTGTACTGAAAACTACCTTATACGTAGTGAAATAACGTTATCGTTCGCCGATAACGTTATCGTGCAGGATAGTGTAAAAACGCACTGAGGAAAGTGGGAAATGAGGGAGATATCGTTTGATCAAGTGGATATGAGCCAATTGACCTACTTCTGTACTGGACTTTATTAGACAGACGTACTCTGTATACTTAATGAAAAGCCACAAGCAAATAAACCCTGGACTTAACAAGTACGAGAACTGCCTATTCCAAAATATCACAGAAGAGCTAAACAGTAATGCTCGCATTGCTGTGTTCCGTTTTGAAACGGACGGGTGCTGGTGAAATTATACAGGTACATGAGACTTTTTACCCGACTCGTCTTAGCCTAGAGAGTGACGTAGGATATAACAGTACGGAGTGTCTTTTGTAATATATAAATTAATATTAAAATTGTAAAACCACGCTTATGAAACTGCAATCGAATCTACTAATCGAAACCGCCACCGCGCCACTCATTTTTAGCTCTATTTTAGCTCTCATTTATTAGTCTCTGTACAAGATTCGAGTCTAGTTGTTGTTCCGTCCTTGAAAAAGGGTTTATTAAGCGTAAAATCATGATAAGTAGATCACGTTACATGCGAGCAAAGCGAGGTGGTAAACTACATATAGCCCAATCACCTAATCAGCTACTGAGCTCAACGATAGTCCAATTTATATTGAGCATACCAAGTTTCCATCTGTTGTCTAATGCAGAATAAGAACATTTTTCGATTGAGAGTGTGTTCACGATATCCCGTACGATATTGGTGTCGAAGATGATATCCGAATCCGATATTGCCTCGCGACGCATACACAGGAAAATAGCGCGTGTTTTTTTTTTTCAATGTGTATGGGTATTTCAAGGGTGGTCCAATATACATTTTACGAAAATATACCAATCTTTAGAAGTTAAAAACTAGGGGATGAAATTTCATGTTAATCTTTGACCAATTTCTTGTTATTTGTAGTAGTTTTAATTTTTTCTTAAAACAAATTTATACTTGTTATTCTTGTTTTAGCCTCGGAGACTTATCTTTTTGCAGCTGGTTCTCTAATGTGTTAATGAGTTTTTAATTGCTAATAACTGAATGCTCGGATCAGAATCGTCCTTAATCGATGTTAATATACTCGTATCTATAATTATGGATAATAGACCCGGAAAGTGTAGTCTGCTGGTTGCAAAAAAACTTTATTCCTGTACCTGTACTAAAATATAACAGGTTAGGTGCCTCAAATGTATATTTTACTACTTGGTAGATCTATCAGATAATAAAATATTTTTTATTATCTTTTATCGTTTTTACGTTGGCTTATGTTTTAAAAAGATAAGATCTGGAATAACAGATCTGGCTTCTTTTGTCTGAGTACCATAGGAGAAAAATCGAGTATTTCGTAGTGAAATAACTGTACTGAAAACTACCTTATACGTAGTGAAATAACGTTATCGTTCGCCGATAACGTTATCGTGCAGGATAGTGTAAAAACGCACTGAGGAAAGTGGGAAATGAGGGAGATATCGTTTGATCAAGTGGATATGAGCCAATTGACCTACTTCTGTACTGGACTTTATTAGACAGACGTACTCTGTATACTTAATGAAAAGCCACAAGCAAATAAACCCTGGACTTAACAAGTACGAGAACTGCCTATTCCAAAATATCACAGAAGAGCTAAACAGTAATGCTCGCATTGCTGTGTTCCGTTTTGAAACGGACGGGTGCTGGTGAAATTATACAGGTACATGAGACTTTTTACCCGACTCGTCTTAGCCTAGAGAGTGACGTAGGATATAACAGTACGGAGTGTCTTTTGTAATATATAAATTAATATTAAAATTGTAAAACCACGCTTAAGAAACTGCAATCGAATCTACTAATCGAAACCGCCACCGCGCCACTCATTTTTAGCTCTATTTTAGCTCTCATTTATTAGTCTCTGTACAAGATTCGAGTCTAGTTGTTGTTCCGTCCTTGAAAAAGGGTTTATTAAGCGTAAAATCATGATAAGTAGATCACGTTACTGTAATTAGGGTTAAGATTAAGATTTTCGCAAATCGGAATAATGTTATTGTTCTTGTTTCCTTAGATAGGCTAATTAGGAAACTTTTTTATAATTTTTATATCGTCGTGTTTCTCGTTTTTTATTCGACTTCGTGGTCTCCGTGTGATAAGACAGTGGCCAGGTTAAGGTATGATAACTTTAAAAGAGTTTTGGCACCTAGAAAATACTTATTTCGCACAAATTTAGTTTGTATGAGCTAAAAGTCGTTCTTGGTGAAGAGATCTTCAAAGTACTTTCTTTCATCATATAGGTCAGACTTAAAATCGCCATAAAATGTTACAAAACCATCCCACAATTACCGTTATGACGTAGTCTAGTGCCTTCCTACTTTCCATAATTCTTCTTGAAATCCCTCGTTAATATCCAAAACCGTCTTAAGAAAATCTACTCATCTTAAACCCAATTAAGCTGGAGGGTTCCGAGATATAATTTTTTTACGGATCCATTATTCAAGATGCTGATAACGGGGTGTTCTTTTGTCCACGGCTCTTAACGGCTCGTAGAATGCTGAATAAGGTTTTGGGAAATGGTATACAAACAAAATGGTGAGAAATGAGGCGAAGTTGTTGTTAAAGACTTTTAATAGACTACCGTTCTTTAAGTTCTAGGAAAAGTATTTATTTCTTAAAACATATATAGTTTCGTTATTAAGTAACTTATCAAATAAGTTCTATAACTTATTGTTCTAATATATAACTCATAATCTGTATCTAGTTTGGGAACGCTTCCGCCTGGTTCAGTTGAGCTATCTATAGATCGTTTGCAACGGTCTTTAGATAGCTAGCTGTAACATCTGTATTTTTTGTATATACCTACTTGTACATAGTTGTATGAATAAATATATCGGTGCTCTGTTCCCCGCACTAGGTATCAGATAAGCCTGTATCGCGAGGTCACAGCGTCTCGCTCGGACTAGTAAAATTCTTAAAAAATCTTTTATCAATATTTAAAATGGACCTTCAGGGTGGATGTAGGCTATATATTATCCCGTTAAAATGAAATGGCTTTTCGTAAAGACAAACTTTGCGATTTACAGCTTAAGTTACAGCTTAAAAACTGGCGAGCGAATACGTTATTGTACTATTTTACTAAGAAACACAGAGCAAATACTAAAATAAAACCATCGAAAGTCCTAACATTACATTTGGTGCCTCTGACTACCCCCTACTTGGTATCATCAAGATCTTCTCACTGAGTACCTATGTATCTAAGGATGTTCATTATGGAGAATAGATTCCTTTTCTTTTTGCATGCCAACAAGTTTAAAACCTGGAATAGTTCGATACAGTTTTCAGTGTTTCCAGCTAAATACCGTACAGTTATAAACGAATCAGTCCCTTTACAAACAAACTTAACGTTGTTACCGCGCGGTCAAATGCAAACCAAAGTAAATTCACGTCCCGAAATAGCTGGACACGGCACTGCTTTTGGCGAAAACCACGCACCTGCGGTGACCATGAAACTGACAGGACACGACAATTTCAGAAATGATCTTACATATTGTAACTCCATGGCTCATTTTATGCAAATATTTTATTTCTACGTCCGCTTTTAATGTATGTTGTTTTGCAAATACATTGTTTTAGTTTGCGTAAGCGCAAGAGCTCTTCTAGGATTGGTCGCGCGCGAGGAATCGCCGTAAATTCACTTTAACATTTTAAATTCACGTAGTTTTTAAGTTAACGTTTCTATATGTTCCTTGTGATTTCAATGAATAAAAACCTATTGACTTTGACTTTGACTTATCCTTCTAGTTGGAACGCGTTTCGGGTCACTAGTGCTTATTGTGATCGTGACAGGTGTTGACAGCGAGTACCGTTAGCATGGCAACCAAACGAAAAGTAAAACGCAAACCACGGCTTATAACACGTACTTTACCATTCTCCTGCTGACGTTACGTTGACCGTTTAGAGATCATTCCTCTTTAGCACTTTCAGCGACCACGCGAGTACGCGAATGAAACGTCAGCAGGAGAATAGTAAAGTATGTGGTATCTTATTCTAATTGGAGGAACTAAGGTCTGCACTGACGTCCCGCATTGGGGTGTATTGTGCATTATCCCCCTTCTAACCTGACCCCAACCAGCCCAACTTAAAGTAGCGGAGGACTCTGGGTTAATGACAGTGTTCCAGTATCCTTGACCTCCTGTCAGTTAATAATGACGGAGAGCATGTGTTGATGAGTACGTGGTATCATAAAAACATTCTTAAATGATACCAAACCACGATAATTCCATGGCTCATCATTATCAACGGTGTATTCCACTGATTTAAGTACCTACCTCTACTTTTAGTTATCGGTCTTTACATTCACTGCTAGACTAAAAGGTACTATGACGAACGATCTTGAGTCACCTCCATCTAATAACTTCACGCAACCTTTAAGATGTCATCGAGCCATCCTGGGGCCCTACAGGATCATTACGCTCAGGATCCTAGAGGGATACATCAGGATATTATGCGTATCTTCGCAACAGAACTATGTCTGATAGCCGCATCCTCGACAATATCAACAGCATACCGTTGCAGAGCTGCATGGGCCACTGTTTCTTCAAACACCAGCCAGTATTATAAGCCAGGACTAAGTTAGGCTCTAAATCAAAAGGATGAGTATTCACCCGAAAACTAGTTTTTACTAGTTTGCGAAAACACATAATGCTGCCCTGTGTGTTCGTGAAACTCTATGCCATAAAAGTGTTTGTCACGATCTCGCAAATCCGTGGGGATTATTAAAACATTCTCTGAAATAGGGTGTTTAGTGGTTCTAACGTGGGAGTTATGTTATAGTCTTCTGAATTAGAAATACCCATTAAGGCCCATTTTCATAAAGAGAGCTTCTTGTCTCGAAGCTGCGATTATAGAAGGAATATAAAAAAACTTGCCTCATCTAAACGTAGTAAGTCCACATGCGGGTATCGTATATATCGCTAAAGCTATCTTTATTTTGCTTATTTCTCCATAAGAGTTTTTTTTTGTGGCAAGGCTAGTTATCTGAAGATTACTAGATGGCATTGTACGTGAAATAATGTTTGTCAGGGAAATAATCTGAAGACAGGTGAAGCCACATTATTGAAAGTAATGTCACATTCTTAAAATTCTTTAACTAACTTTATTGCCCACGACTCAGGGAATCCTAGTGTAGTGTCTGTACTAGGTTGTTGAGTGAATCAGCGTTTGACTTGACTTTGACTTTGACTGGTCGGTCAAAAAATCTAAAGTCATGGCCACCATCAAAGCTCACCCGGAACGGATGTGGAACGCACGGCTGCAATTTTTATGTTGTTTTGCCGCCATATGTGCGTCTGCGATGAAACACACCGAGTCTGCACAATTGATTTAAAATCATAACCGCGCTATTTTTGAACAATCAGTCTATCTCTTTAGGGTTCTGCAGTCAAACTAATAATATTAATAATAATGCTGTTAATATCTGTTTTGTCTTAAGTATCTTAGTAGGTAGGTACTTTGTTTTTCTTCACTTTTTTTATTAATCTGGTTTTCAAACATACTCCTCAGTTACTGTTTGTCTCAACATTTTTACATATTTATTGTTTTGGTGTGCACATAAGTTATGTTCCTAACTAGATTAAAACTGTATTCAGTAAATATATATATTTTAATGTTTGTAATGTGCCTAAATAAATAAAAAAGAAATAAAAATATGCTGGACATTTTCACACAGTCCCAAAGTAAGCAGAGCTTGTTATGTAATTGCTTACATATTTATACATCGACCACACTCAGATCTGAGATAAAAATTTGCAGATTATACAAACATTTGTTCCGCGGCGCGAATCGAACCCGCAACCTTCTCCGTCTCAGGCGGTGAATTCTTGAATGGCGATCGCGAACAGGACTACGCATTGATTTATTTGTGGGAGGCCCACTACCCGATGGACCGATGACTTGGGTTGAAAGAAGTTGGTTGACGGAGGTGGCTCAAGATCATTCGTCATGGTACACTTAGAGAGATACCCAGGTCCAGCAGTGGATTTTTACATGCTGTTAATAATAAATGTGAGGCAAAGGGCAACTGATAAATTCGTCATGTTCTGACTTTTTAAAACCTACAGGTCTGAAATTCGGATCTGTATCTACTGTCAAATCTATGTAAAGTAAAATAAAACTGACAAAATTGCTTTGTTTCGTACAAATCGATAAGATTTCGTTGTTGCCACGGCTACGGAACCCTTTATTATGCTTGACTTGACACGCATTTTCCTGATGTATTTGGGCATTTATCTCTTCACACTTCTAAAACTTATTTCGTAAAAACATCGCCCTCCTCAGTCGGGTAGAAAACCGATATAGCTGTTATCAAGCTGTTCGAAAAAGTTCGAAATATTGTCGTTCGATGATGACAACTTTCTCAGCAGTTGACGAATTTATCGACGTCACTAGACATGGCAAATAGGAGAGCTCCTTGCGAAATAGCTCATTGGGGCTATTTCGTACCAACCATATCTGTTTCTGCCGCCAAGCAGTAATGCTCGCATTGCTGTGTACCGATTTGAAGAATCCATAACCAAACCGGAACACAGCAATGCCGAAATTGCTGGCACATGAGACTTTTCACGAGTGATGCATCTGGTGTTGCCATAGTATACGGTAACTGCTTACAAACAGGTGGGCACATGCCTTCGAATGTTTCGTTCTAGAGCTGGACGGTTTTCGGGTGGAAAAATCAATTGGTGCAGAACCAGCTTCGAAACCACAATATCTCAGATCGGAAGTCAGGGTGACACTCACTAGTGCAACACGGCTCAAATAAACTATCTTCTTAACAAACCTGTATATTCCGGGATCAAAATGCGGAACGCAATTTTTATAAGCTATGGTTAAAGAATTGGTATACTGTTCTCAGAAAAAGTTAATCACAAGAGATTCGATATAATCAAAGCAAATTGGTAATAAATTGCTCAGGGATCCCTATACAGCACCAGTCATATAACTAACTGAACGGATTGAAGGGAATTGATTTTAAACATTATTATAGTGATAAACGAAACGAAATGTCAATGGACAGGCTATTGATGATTATAATCGAATACATTCCCAATATTAACCCACAAGCTAGGGATGCCAACTCTACTTTAGGTATAATATATGTGTAGTATCCTACTTTAATAGAGGCCTTTCTTTGTGATTTCATGGGCAGAATACTACAAAATAAAACATTATTTGTTTCAAAATGTGTATGCGTAAAATTTATGAATGAACACAGTAGGCCCAGTATATTTAATTTGGTAACTAAAATACAAGCTATAAAGCATTGCCAAAAACAAAAACCTGCTTTATAAGCAATAAAAACAATTCTATTTTAGCATAACAATATAAAACAATGAATTTAATTCAATGTTTTCTTCATATACCTCGAAAATACTATATTATGTATTTGATAACAAGTTGTTAACAAACCACAAAATTAAGATTTTTTTTTAGTTTGTTTTTTCTACGTAGTGTTAACGGACATTTGTGTAGTATCAAGTAACAAAACTAATATGACTACGGATCTTTCGCTAACATTTTTTTCATGGGCACACAAACTTTAAGATATGATTCTGAAAAACAGCCTTGTAAAACCACCGGCGCCCGCGGCATAATCCAAGGAACCTATTTACAAATAAATATGGTAAGATTAAAAGAAAAATGGCCTCACTCCCACCTCACCCACAACTCCACATCTTTATTGTTTTAGATGACGTCGTAAATGGGCTGAGCTGCAAATTGGCTCAGCAATTGAGCTGGGTGGGAGCCGGTGCCTGGGGAAATCCACTGGAAATAATAAGCAAGCGATTTCTCACACGAATTTGCGTAGATTGAAACAAAGACAAAGTCTAAACCACTGATTCTTAGAAAAGCTGAAGATTTTAAACTTGTTATTAACTATGTGAATGCTGATGGGCTGCCCGAAGGCTTTATGGCTTGGTTAACGTGTCCTCTGAAAAAATAAGGCCGCGTTCAAACAGCAACTGACAAGCTACCACCTGCTTCTGCCGTCAAGCAGTAATATTCGTATTGTTGTGTTCCGTTTTGAAGGGCATGATTGACAACGCGTGAATTATAACTTTGATGTCGCAAGTGTCTCTAGGTTACGGTAACCACTTATCAACTGATGGGTCGTATGCTTGTTTGCCACTTTAGTTGTATAAATGGGTTCGATTCAACGGGACAAATGTTTGCATGTTCTGCGGATATTTGTTTCTAGTCTGGGTGTTGTCCAAGGTACTCATAGTTCCTGATACCCACGATACAGAAAATCCTAGTATGTGATCAGGACTATGTATGTATTTGTCGGATTTTTATTTAATTATTCATTATAGAAATTATAACTGTGCTTACATTGCTTAGCCTAGAAGCAAGTTGAATTTTTGTTCCCCACAACACTAGAACGACAAAGGTTAGGTATGATAACTCCGTTGTAAACGCCATTACGTCAACCTTAATTATGGCTACTCTATATGCTTAGCCTAGAGGAAAGTTAAATTTGTCCCCACAGCACTGGAACAGCAAAAAGTAGGCGAAAACTTTGTAAATGCCATTACGTCAGCCACCTAAATGATGACTGATCTATACGTTGCTTAGCATAGAGTTACGTTGCATTTTTGCACCAAGCATCACTGAGTCGGGTAGGTGTGAAAACTCTGTAAATGCCATTACGTCAACCACCTAAATGATGACTGATCTATACGTTGCTCAGCATAGAGTTACATTGCATTTTTGCACCAAGCATCACTGAGTCGGGTAGGTGTGAAAACTCCGTTGTAAAAGCCTTTACGTCAACCATATAAAAGATGGCTGTTCTATACGCTTATCCTAGAGGCAAGTTGAACGAACGCAATGATAGCAGTTTCCAGCACGGTTTGTTTGAACACACGGTGTGCTGAAGGCTTCAGTAAACGGGGGTACATTCTGATACATAATTTTATAGGGAGCCTTCGAGCTTACATTTTGTAGACTGCTAGCGTAATGGAAACAGATAAACAAGCTTTGTTGTCGACAATACACTAGTAGATTGAGTGTTATTTAAAACCGAGAGAGATTTTATCTTTTTTACACCTAACTGAAAAAAATATAGTTCTGACTAGTAACTTCATGTGGTTTTTTTTTAAGTACCGTACTATAAAGGTGAATGCATCTAATGAATGAATGAACGTTATTTATTTGCAACCGTATATTTAATATATTGTTAGCATCTCTATATTCGACATTTCAATTACGCTAACCCCTGTATAAACGGATGACGTCTCGTTTCTCTAAGAAAAACTGTAAAAATTGGGACGTTTCTTTGAAAAAAAAAAACGAGACGTCTATCGGCAACAACTATACCCGCTCTAAGTTTCGACTTATACCGAGAGTCTTCTTCAGAGAAAGTGATCGTAACGCATCGTCCTCCACATCGTCTTGCCCTATTTTACGCTTGTGCAAATCGTGAATACCGCATTTCATGACTGTAAATACATAGTACTAACAGGATATCTTGAAGTTAGGTACAAACTGCTATCTACAGTCAAAACAAAAACCCCTTTATTCTTCAAGCCAAAACTTTGTAACATTTATTTATTTCACAGCTAAAGTAAACGCTGCAGAATTAATTCTCCACTCACCCGCAAGATTATAAAGTTCCCAACTCTCGCTTATAAACAAAAGAAGGAGATTTGTAGGCGGAAGTACAACAACTTTCCTGCCAAAAGTTCTTGCCAGGTTAATAACTTGTCAAACTTTTAAACAACTCATCTATGTCTCTTCAAGTCTCTGGATATTTGGTTACACTGCATTAAGGTTATTCTAGAATTATATTATGAAAAGTCAGAAATATCATTGACTAAACGTGGTTATATCTTGTCATCAGCTGTTCAGAGTCTGTATTTGCCGCAAACAAACAAATACAAACACGCTCACGTTTGTTTTCTCTATGATAGACATTCTCAGATACATACTCAGTGCGTAGATCTTTGAGGATACCAAGTTGGGGGTCAGAAGCATGTACAAACATTACATATGGCACATTCTCGCTTTTGACAAGTAGATTTGTATTTGACGAAGTTATGGGATATTTGAATGTGGGACTAACTTCAGATTGTAATAAAAAAAAACAAATAAATAAATAAATAATATAAATAATGCTGGTCATTTTTCACACAGCATCGTAAGCAGAGCTTGTGTTATGGGAACTACATGACTGATATACTACTTATATACTTGTTTTTTGTAAATACATAGAAAACACTCAGACCCGAGACCAATATCTGCAGATCATACATTCCTTACGACCTTCTGCGTCTCAGGCGGGCCTTCGCCCACTTCGCCACAGGTATACAAAAATAATAACAATACTTTTTTTTGGTGGGTGGGGGGGGGGGACGGTTCAGCAATTTATTTTACCAGCATAGTAGAATTCAACAATGATAATAATCCATTTAGCTTTGGCTTGTTAAAATAAACTCCTTACTCGTTGATTAAACTATCTATATACCAACTTTACTATACGCCCCCTGGAGCGGATGTGGGCACATTGTCTTACATCGCTCCTTTCATAATTGATTATTCCAAAATCAGGCTTATGTGAAAGTCTTTAACTGGTGACACTGAGGGCAGCATTTTAAGTCATTATATCCGGACGGCCTCCCTCGAAAAGTGACATGCCGAACAATCTTTGGCTACCTGTACCAACTACCAGGAATCTTCCAGAATGTTTTGGTACCACGGTACTAGTAACTCACGATAGCCACTACGACACAGTGAATAGTGTAGGGTCGGGAACGTATACATATTCCTAGGATCCATAGGATTTCCACGACAAATACGTGTCTGTTGGCTGTTTATTTATTTAACTGTACCACGACCGCCCTCGGGCCCCCGACCGACCATCGCTCGCCGCCAGCCCGTCACGTCGTATCCCCCACCGTGCTATTACTTCTTTTGCTCAGCTCCTAAGGGTCATAGCGTGATTTAAATAGCCTTCTAGTAGTTCCAGAGATTAGCGCGTTAAAACAAAAAAACAAACTATTCAGCTTTATTATTAGTATAGATTAAAAAAATAATTATATAAGTAGTATATCAGTCATATAGTTCCCATATCACAAGGTCTGCTTACTTTGGGGCTAGGTAATACTGTGTGAAATATGTCCAGCATTATTAGTATATATAAAAAAAACGATCCATTCTTTTAGGTGCCACATACAATAGGCGTATCATACCCATCGACCTACAAACAATTTATTAGTTAATCGATGGTCATACACCCCTACACCCCCCCACCCCTATTTTTTTTTTTGTTTCGAGTGTTTAAAATAATTCAATACAAATTATAACAAAGGCGAAAATATAATAACATATACCACCTACCCATTCCTTCTGGAAAAAGATTTCCTTGATCGTAATACATTTCCATTACATTTTCAATCTACATAATGGAACATTAGAAAAGGACTACTCTCACACCGACACAACATTGCGAACACAAAATAAGCATCCTTCATCTTTCTTTAAAACATCTTACAAATAAAACACCCTTTTTTATCGACGTCTATATTTCGCTACAACCCCTAACAATAAAGTGCGAATGGAAAGGAGGACCAAAACACATGTCACTTTTAGAAGAATATCCTTATTTAAAAGATCTCGACGATCTAAAGGCAGATCAATATTACCTACAGAATACTTTGTAACACCAGCATTGAAGCCTTCTCCCGTCCCACTGCTGGGACTAAAGCCTATTCCCAACTAAAACAAACACGCTCATGACTATTCCCCGTGATGGACATCCTCACATACATACTTAGTGCGAAGATCTTTGAGGATACCAAATAGGTAGGCACATCCTTCTAACTACGAGTAGTTAGCATTCAACGTTGTAAGGCCATTGCCGCTTATTTAAATACTAATGAGGCCACATTCCTTTCTACTAGTAAAAGTTAAAAATAAAAATCATGACATGACAGTGACAGACAAGCTAAACCGCTGGTCTGGTCCTAAACATAAAAAAGTACAGATTAAAAAAAACTTGTTTTTATTAATCTTGTCGACGCAATGACATGACATTGGCAAAATTGTGGCAACCCTTACTTCAGAAGCCAAAATTGATCAAAACGTGTGTTAAGCAGGAAATTTTAAAAGTTCACATTCAAAATGGTCTATATAAGTGATACAATATCTATTAAAATGACAAGAACAGCGTCAAACTCGTCCCGCCAAATTCATACAAAACATTTATTCCACCAACAACATACAAGCTTCTTAAAAAAACAATATTATTTTTAAAAATCAAAACCTTTTACAGGCACGTCACGTAGATGACCATTAATGCCCAATCCTAAACCCTGCCGCCGGCCCGAAAATTAACAAGTTCCCCCAAAGTTGCCTGTTGATGACTTTCCGATATCCGCTATTACGCTTGCTCCCAAATATTGTCATCTGAAGGTATACAAAACATAGGGACAAACAGATAGGGAATCCTCCGAGGTAATAATTATTGCTGGAACTAAACTTAAGTTCGCGGCTGCAAACGATAAGACATCCAAGCGCCTTGCTACGATAAATGTGGTCACACTATAGCTGACTTAGCAACTAGGTGTCTGAGTGACTTGCGTCGTCGCACTACAGGCTATTAGCTAGGCGTCTTGCTACGATACATGTGGCTATACTAGAGGTGACTTGGCAGCTAGGTGTCTAAGTGGCTTGCGTCGTCGCACTACAGGCGTCTAGCTAAGCGCCTTGCTACGATACATGTGGCTATTCTAGAGGTGACTTGGCAGCTAGGTGTCTAAGTGACTTGCGTCGTCGCACTACAGGCTATTAGCTAGGCGCCTTGCTACGATAAATGTGGCTATACTAGAGGTGACTTGGCAGCTAGGTGTCTAAGTGGCTTGCGTCGTCGCACTACAGGCGTCTAGCTAAGCGCCTTGCTACGATACATGTGGCTATACTAGAGGTGAGTTGGCAGCTAGGTGTCTAAGTGACTTGCGTCGTCGCACTACAGGCGTCTAGCTAAGCGCCTTGCTATGATACATGTGGCTATGCTAGAGGTGACTTGGCAGCTAGGTGTTTAAGTGACTTGCGTCGTCGCACTACAGGCGTCTAGCTAAGCGCCTTGCTACGATACATGTGGCTATACTAGAGGTGACTTGGCAGCTAGGTGTCTAAGTGACTTGCGTCGCCGCACTACAGGCTACTCGCTAAGCGCCTTGCTACGATACATGTGGCTATACTAGAGGTGACTTGGCAGCTAGGTGTCTAAGTGACTTGGGTCGCCGCACTACAGGCTTCTAACATAGATGTAACTAGCGCACAATGTGATCGTTCCAGTACACTAAATTCACTTTTATACAGTTTTCTTAGTGTTAAGCTGCGATACGCAAAGCCAGCTACTTACAGCCCCTCCCTTAAATGGACAGTCATTCAAACGAGGAAAATCATTAATGCCCCTAATAATGGGGCGTTGCAGATGTCAATAGGTGATGGTAACAGCTTATAGCCGTATCGTATGTTTTTTTGCTTGAAGCATCCGGGACTAATGTTTACATTTGTTGATCTGCAAACATTTTTTTCTGCTATGGGTTTTGTGGCCATAGTGCTGGTTAGGTTCTGGTTCTTCGTCCTAGTTGTTTGTTGGTCCAGTGGTTTTTTCCCTGTTATTCAAACTTGTTTGTCTACAAAGTTTGACTACGCGTAAGGCCTAACTGCGTCGCTTTGGCGCTTCACTGTATAGTTGGGAGTGGCCGACCTGTATCCGCAAATGGGTATTAGGAAGCAATTTTTCTGGAATGGAGTAACAAAATACGCATTTGAGACGCCAAATCGACCTTGATATGCCATTTCGTGAGACGAACTGACATTAAGCGATGTTTTGGAAATAAATTGCAGCTTATTGGAACAGAAAATCAAAAGACATTGTTGATTTCTTTCTCTCTTGCAATGTTATTTCGAGGTAAATGGTCTACTTACCACAGTAATGATCATGGTAAGTATTTATCTTCTCTCTTTTCTGAGGAGCTGTCTCACAGTTGAAGAGTCTGGTATCTGTAATTTCATTCCTTTCGAACGAGAAGAGAGCAATGCGAGCATTTCTGCTTCACAACGCACTAGACTACTTAAAAGGAAAAACATATTGTTTTAATGACATTTTAAATTAGTGCAGCCTCCTTTAGTGACATGTCTATAAAGCTTCCCTGAATACCTCTAAATACCTTCTTAGAAGTCATACAAAATATTGGAAAATATAATAATTTTAATTTTCGTCGCGGGTACAGAACAGGCCACCATGCGTCGTAAAAACTTTACTTTATCATAAAACATATAGATTCACTATTTAAATAATGTACAAATTACTGAACCAACTAACAAGAGGGAATCGCGCGTTTATTCTGGCGTAATGCGTAACGCAAACGAACTTTCAACATTAACGAGTGAGACCTCAGAGCTGGACTCAGGACTAAGTTTCTGGGGGCAGGGGGCAAAGTGTCATATTAATATGCTTTTTTCTATTCATTATATTTATTTAAATTTCATGCGCATAATTATATAAAAATATTACAACGTTATAATAAACAAAATAATATCAAAACAAAAAATATAAATTGTACAAAACAGTATTTTTATACAATAACAGTATTCTTTAAAAACAGTGGCTTGTTTTTTAAATTAAAATACCAACAGAAACTACACTAAGTCAAATTAGACTTGTGTTGTAGTTCCCGTTTAACGTTCTCAGGATTTACAAAATACCAGCCATAAATAATAATAATGCAGTAAATTAATTAATTATTTGTTTTGCTAACATATATTTTTTTTAATTGAAATAGTTCTTGATAGAATAAATTATACTTACTTTATGATGCTGCTGCAGCCTAGTTGTGGAATTACGAAAAAAACATTTCTTAGTGCGCCTCCTACACACTTATAAAGTAACACATCCTCCAAAGCAGTGATCACGCGCGAGTGCTACCTCTGGTGTTGCAAGCGTCCATTGGTTACGGTAACCGCTTGCCAGCAGGCAGGTCGTGACAATATTTGCCACTTTCGTTAAAAAAACAGGTCTATATCATACAAAGTCCTGAACTTATGTATGTATGACGTAGGTCATTAGTCAGTCAGTGAGTCACGCAATAATTTTATATAATATTCATAAGATGAAAAAGTATATTTTATTTAAATTATATTGTTTTCTAACTAATACTTTAATTTTCTGTTAAATACCTACTCCATGGGTTTGATACCTTGCTTAACTACTTAACTTTTATATATAGCACTAGTTTTTTTACGCAAACCTCGGCCTGCCTACCTATCTGTTGCTCATACCATTAGACAGCGTTTATATGAGATACCTACCTATAAATATCATCTTTGTATCTACCAAGATTCGGTCTTGCCTCGGACTACCCCTGACTTTGTATCCTTAAAGATCTACGCACTGAATATGTGTCTGAGAATACCCATGATGGGGAATATAGTCGGGTGCGTGTATGTTTTGTTTTGTTAATATACCTACTATCTAAAAACAATAAATTTATTGCACTCATAGGTCAGACCATTGTCGACAACCTTCCACAGCATTATTTGTCATGTTAAGAAATGCAATTTCATTGGAAAATGCCTTTAAAACCCAAGAGAGGAGTCGTAACTCCTCGTTTTTTAAATTAAGCGGAAGTACTAAAATTAAAAAATTTCATGAGACTTATCAACTCCCAATTAGGTCACCATCTAGAATTCATGACTCCTAAAATGCTACAGCAGTTTTGAAAGTCGATAAAGTTTAAGATGCTGCATTCTTTTACTTTTATGTGTTTAAAGAAGTTATAAATTTCGTTTGGAGACGATAAAACCAATCGACTAGACGCAATATCATTGCAGTTTATTGACTGAAAGTAATGTAAATTCTTAGATGACCCGCGTCTTAAGTCACTATAATCTTGTTTGTTGTTCCGGCGCTTTTATTTACAAAAGATTCTTACAATATAGGGTTTGCCATATCAAACTTTTTAAGTATTGTATTAAATAAGCGGCGATGGGCCTGCAACTTGTCACGTGGAATGCTAACTACTATGCAAAAATGCGGGCATGTGCCAAATACAATATTTGGACGTCTTGACTACGTGGTATCCTCACAGATCTGCATACTGAGTATGGATCTGAATATCTCCATCATGGGGACAATAACGTGAGCGTATTTGTTTTTTTTTTTGTATTACTATTGCAACATTTAGTCTGAAATGTATATTATTTATCTTGGCTTTTTTATATAAAGTTTTGGATTTTAAGGCATTTGTCACTTTATTTTTTATTGACATGACAAATAATCAGATAGGGAAGATAGAAATTGAAATGCCGACCATTGTCTGACTTCTGAGTGGAATACTCAATACATTTATTGCTTTTCGATGGTAGGTACATTAACAAGACAAAACAAACACGCTCACGACTCAGGGTTACTTTGTCCCTGCAATAATTCTTCAAAAGGTCCTGAATACCGCTGTACCGATTCATTGAATTCGAAAAGATAGATTTTGATTCTAACAGAATATTCCACGTCGTCCCTGAACTTTCTTCATTCAATCTTGAATCCGGATTTTAGTTTCGTGAACTTTAAACGCCCCTAAAACTAGAGATGAGGAAACGGGGAATATAATAGCCAACAAAAGAGCTAATAAAAAAAACTTTCCCCACAAACCCCCTTCAGTCAATCCTGAATCTATCCCTGTTTGTTTTGCTCGATCCATTGAGTTTCATCAGTTGAAGAACAGTGACATTTGCTATTGTTCGCCTAATGGGAATGTGGGATGGTAACCGACAGATCATATACTTAGGGTAGGTATGTGAAGATTATACTAGCTTTCGCATTCGACTTTACTCGTGGTTTATTGCTCGAACTCATTACGAGATATAACCGAAATTCCTCGTACAATTATAGGTAATTCCAAACAATGTCATATGAAATTTACTAGGGAGTGGTTTTGGCAAGTCTAAATGTTATAAGATAAGTCATATATTCACTAATATTTGCAGGAAAAAAAAATCAACTTAGAAAGACCTATAATTCGCTGTATAACTAATAACATAAGTAATTTCGTTTTATACTTAGTGCTGAAAATAAAAGAAATAAAAAAAAAATATTCACTACATACCTATTTACATAGTAATTCGCTCTTAATTCCTTACCACATAATAGGTTGAAAGCCTGGTTGCAAGAAATACCTAAAAAATGTAAGTACCCGCTGTCCAACTAGTATGAAATACTCGGATAACCATAACAGACTCTGTTTTCTGATCAAGGTTAAAACTTATGCTTTCAAAACAGAAAATATTAGCAAATCCTTTTATTAATAGCAAGCTCTATCGCATTCGAACAAGTAGGAACTCGTTTCGATACTAAATCGATTCGCACCGGAATTCCCAGTCGCGAACAAAGGCACTATTCCCTGCAATACAAAAGGTAGTTCACATGACTACAGCTACTAAACTACTAGCTTTAGAACACTGGCTTGTAAACTAAATTATCTTTTAATCAGTATTTTAGTTTATACGAGCTACGTGGCCCTAATTGGACAGCAGAGTCTGAATAGTAATTATAATAGTAGATTTGGCCGAACAAGGGAAAATAACACGCACTAAATAAAGGCTATTATAATATATTGCACATCAAATAATATTTCAGGTAAAAAAAGTTCTACAATCTTTGCCGTTGTTGTCCCCTTGTATTAATTATTTAACAATAATAACATAGCATTACAGTATACACCAATGCGCTAAGAAATACATAAATTTATGAAAAAAAAATCAAGAAATTATAAGAATTAGAATTTATTTATTTGACACACACACAACATTACAAGACATAATACATGGACCAAATAACAAATAATCTAAGAGCCTAGTTACTACAACATAAATAAAGAAGAGAAAAGTATAAAATAATTAGAAGATAGTGACGTAGACATATAGAAGACAAAGACATACAGGGTATGGGCAAGACAATCAGAGGTAAGTACCTAGATCCTACGGACAAGTCTATCAGTCTTTCGCTGCGAGTGTGCAGCCAAACAGGCCCAGTCTTTTTAAATAAAAAGATCATACAAAATTAACAGATATAACTAATATGAACACTATTAATCAACTCACAATACCTTAGACATTCTCTATATACATTCGTCTAACGGTCAGCAAACAGACCACACGATGGTGTTGACAGGAGCGAAAGCTCGAACAAGAGGTGAGTTGTCATGCGCAACAGAGTACATAGTACTGCCAGTAGGGCCTGGCTACGGGTCTTAGAAAGTATTTGGGTATTTCGGGAATAGTCAGTCTTACAACCCCAGCTTATTCCGGGCAGTCGGAAACACCGCGCAGTATCTAACAAGGCGTGACCAGCAGATTGTAAAGAACGGATTGGGTTCCAGTGTGTATTCATACTATCAATAAACTATATTAATATAAAATAATGTAGCGACGCTTATAAAAACAAAAGCTAGCGCAGCGCACTGAATTATATAAGGCGCAACTCATTTACCACCAGCTCTAAGTTACTGTCCCCGTTTAAATGGACCATCATTCTTTCTGAGACACGTCTTTTAAATAACCGGATATGAAAATTAAAATGCATTCGTGCGGAAATACTCGTTTTCTGAAGTAATGAGAGTTATGACAGCGCTGTAATTCACCGTAACCCCCTTCAGACTTATTAAGCTAACTCTGCAGGTGTCAAATGAATCGTTTAATGATAGTACAGAGTTAAAAGCCGGACGGCGTTAAAAGCGTTAAAAGCCGGACGGCGTTTAAACAGATGCGAGTTTAGGCGCTTTGAGGCAAACAGGCACAAGCCACCTGATGGGGATAGATAAAATTCACATGTAATTTAACTACCTTAGCAATGCGAACATTACTGCTTGGCGGCAGAAACGCCACGCAGACCGATGTACTTCTTAAAAAAATACTTATACTAGCTCGCAGATCGACAGCTGATAAGAGGTTCTCGGAGGGCGACCATGAATCGCAGTAGTAGACCTCCACGGGGGATGGTTATGGTACTCCTTGGGAGGGCTGTCTTGTTGTGGACTTAATTAGGCTATAACATGACGTTCTAGCAATAACCGTAAAGCACAGATTGAATATAATATAACTAAGTGACTTCACTATACTAATTCTACATATGGTAAAAACGGGATTTTTCACGTACCGCACTATCGGTGAAGTCACTAGTAAGACTAAGTTTCGACTCATTCCGAAAGTCTTCATCAGGGTGAGTGATCGCGACGCTCCCTCTCCGCGTCGCGTACTCCAAACACACACACACACACAAACGAATTATTTCTCCATTGGTCATCCAAGGCGTTTTGCAAGCCCAGAAAAACGACACATTTCTATTGTCGTTATCTTACTTTGTAGTGAAAACAATCTGTCTCAAGCAGTTTTTTGGCCGGATATAGATGCGAATAAAACACCAAAAAGTCGAATGTTTGCCAGCTCTACATATTCGTGAATTCTGCGTAGATTTTCATCAGACTTTATGGAGATGAGAGGTAGGTGCGACGTCGTTTGGTTCCATGAGTGATCATCGTCGTTTTTCAACGTAAAGCTGCTTACAGACGACATCAAGCCGTGGCCCGCGACCGACCGTACTTGAACGCGTTGAACCTTAAAATTACCGTATTATTTTCAATGTGTCAATGTGCTTAAAAAGAGTCTCTGTCGGTGCAATACATCATTACACCAAACTTCACACTTAAAAAAAATATTACGTGCGCCGTGTTCGTTAATTCTTCGCAAGAAATATATTTTATAAGACTTTTAGTAAATAGAGACCATTGACTGATCAATCCCTGGTTACTGACCACTGCAGTGTATCCAAGAAATAACCATTAATTCTGCAAACAAACTTTAAATATACCTAAATGTTTGTAACGAAGCTCGCCTTTACGTCCTCAACATAAGATTGAATATGGCTCAGATGTGGGTTCCAGGGCACGGCACTGAGTCGTGTGGATGTTCCATAGAGAATTTAGTGTCAAGTGAAATACTAAACGTTACATGTGAGACACGAGTCTCGCATTATATTACGTACTTCTAGAAAATGTCTCATTCAGTTCCGTGTTTAAAAGCATCTCTACCCCAGATGCTCTTTGTTAACTTATAAAAGCTATACTCCAATAGCAATAAAGGGATTTTCTTTTCGTAATTCGTTATATTAAGCGGCGATATTCAGGTCACTATTTGGATGGGTGACCGGTTGGGGCATCCAGATCTGAGCGCTTCCTGTCTTCGGAAGGCAGGTTAAGCAATCCATGTTAAAATATAGCCCATAATACATTAACTTCTCCGAAGTTATCTTTAAGTAATGTCTCCTTAATGTTATCGGCATCCTTCGCATTTACATCTGCAACATGAAAGACTTTTTTCACATTTATGAAGCATTGCAACGCCTTAAAATATCTACTTCAGTCTTATGTCTAATAGGTACGATACTCAGAAAAATGATTTCCTGTGAGGGTAATTCCACATTCCCCGTGAAAAAAGACAAAGGTTATCCACAAAACACAAAGGTTACCTGGAAGATAATGCTTTTTAGCATTAAGTTCGCCTATGTACTCATATTTTTATGTGCAATAAAGAATTTTCTATCTATCTAAAAAGACATGTAGTTATGACATTCAACGAAGTCGATTTCCGGTATTGTACTATGTAGCGGTACCCACTTAGTAGATATTGCCTAGGATTTTGTACCTTCGATTATTCTATCGCCTCCAACCAACGAGTCACAGCTGAACTCCAAACTAGTGTTGCCGACCGATAGTCTATCGAAAGCGTATCGATAGTACTCCACAAATCAATAGTATCGATAGGCATATCGATAGTTTATATTCAAACCGCCTGAGACGCAGAAGGTTACGGATTCGTTTTCTGCTGGGAGACAAATGTTTGTCTCGGGTCTGGATATTTTTATGTAAAATATGTATGTGTTTACATAAAAGTATATGAATAAGTAGTGTATCAGTTATGTAGTTCCCATAATACAAGCTCTGCTTAGTTTGGGGCTAGATGATGCTGTGTGAAAAATGTCTAGCATTATTTATGTATTGCTAGTATAGCTTCTATCGATTGAACGAAATCGATAGTATTGCCGCATATTATGATATTGATAGTATCGATACTATCGATAGAACAATCGATAGTGTAACTGATTTTCAAGGTCAACTTCGATCGATAGGTAAACCATCGATAGTTCGTCAACACTACTCCAACCCGAACATATATCGATAACCTCATTTGCACGAGACAGAAACTTAAACCTGAGCGGCGGCAATTCATGAATATCAAATTCGACTCCTCTGGGAATCGGGAACTCTTCTGTTTGCGTAAGGACGTGGTGAGGAATAGGGAAGTATTTTGCTAAGTAGGAATAAGTAGAAGTCACAGACTAGGGATGCTAGATCTGCAATTGTTGCATATGTGAATAGGCGACGATTACCGCGCACCATCAGTTCCGTATGCCTATTTGCCTCGACGTAACATAGAAAAAGAAGTACACAATTACTTTTAAGATTTATTGCCAGGATCAGCTTAAAAAAATTGTTAAGCAAACCTATTTTAAGAGACCTGTTTAATAATACCTCACACACAGTATCATCTAGCCCTAAACTAAGCAGATTAGTTATAGCTAGTTCCCATGGGAACTTCATGACTGATATACTACTTATATATTTATTTTGATATCAAATACTTAATATAAAAATAAAATACCCAGACCTGAGACAAATATAAACATCAGTAAAAATCAGGGTGTGACACGGACATTAAGAAACTATAGGAATTCCCTTTTCTCCATTTGGCTTTAGCACCCTAAAAAATCATTTAATGTTTAGGGTTCTCAGTATTCTTTAGCTTGGTTTATTTAAACAGGTGTCTATGATATGCTGACTATATACTATAATATACTGTGTGCTGATTACAAATAGCTTGCATGACAGCAATACTGCATGAGCAAGGGTTATGCAGGAAACGGTATAAAATACACGGTACACACTAACCCATGGCTATCGAGATGGCAATCAATCCACAAATTATCTGATTAAAAGTTATATAAAATTCGGATGGGATGAATCGTATCACGCTAATTTGTAGGCTGCATGTGCCATAGATGGACAATGCGAATGAACGGAATTGGTTCCCTATTGGACGTTCCAACTACATAACTTATAATCAGATAATTTGTGGATTGATTGCCATTTCGATAGCCATGGGTTAGTGTGATCGCCCTGCTGGCCCCTTAGACAACTACCACCTTCTATTAGCGTTAACGCCAGCGAAAATATTGAACTGTATGGAAATGATCTAAGCTATTGAGATGTTACGTGGCTGCTTGACAAATTTGCGTTTGTCAAGCAGCCACGTATTTTACGCCAGTAATCGTGAAAATAAACGTGATTTATTTATCTAGAGACTGATAAGCACCTAGCACACTGTGGAGCCATGCAGAAAGAAACACGTGGCCCCTCAATAACTCAAGCTTTCGTTGGTAGATTGCTTCGTGTCACATGAGAGCACTCTTACTGCCAGCCCCATCTCTAGAACAGCTTACCGCTAATCCTGAACAGGCGCTGGGCAGATTAAGACGACGGCATTGTTCTACGTATCATGAGGGTTTTAAATCTGGATTAGAACTAGAAATTGACAATACAGGATTTTTTCAACACAACACAATATTTTTAGGTATATACCAAAAAATATAGATTAAACCGCTAGCTATCTAAAGGCCATTGAAAATGAATGAAAGTAATCCTACTACTATTATAAACTCGAAAGTTTGTGAGGATGGATGTTTGTAAGTCTTTCACGCAAAAACTACTGAACGGATTTTGATGAAACTTTACAGTAATATTGCATATACATCAGAATAACATATAGGCTACTTTTATCCCGGTACTACGCGGGAGAAGCCGGGGACATAGGCTAGTTTTGTAATAATATTTTTTTTTTATGAATTCTGTTTTATTCGTAGCTTCTAGGCTTGTTTATGAGGAATAGCCGTAAATTCACTCGTCATCTATATATCATCTTAAACTCAATAACATCTTAAATTCGCTAAATTTATAATCAATCTTGAATGATCAAAAAACAAAACAAATTAACACGCTCACTACTGTATTCCCTATTATGGACATCCTCAGATACATACTCAGGGCGTAGATCTTTGAAGATACAAATTAAGAGGTAGTCATTACTACTATTATAAACGTGAAAGTTTGTGAGGGTGGATGTTTGTTACTCTTTCACGCAAAAACTACTGAACGGATTTTGATGAAATTTTACAGTTATATAGCTTATACATCAGAATAACAGATAGGCTACTTTTATCCGGGTACCAAGTGGGAACAAGCCTTTCTTTGAAGATACAAAGTAAGGGGTAGTGATAGTCACGTCCAAACATTACATTTGGCACACGCGTTTTGCAAGTTAGTATTCCACATCGCTTATTGGAACACTAAGCACATGTCCCGTAAAGGGATTCGAACCCCTCATCTCTTGCGTCGCAGGTACTCGCCCGCCACGCCACCGAGGTCAATTTGAAATATCATCCAAACAAGGCATATATTACAGGCGTTTCAGGGTCGGCAACGCGCGAGTGATACCTCTGGTGTTGCAAGCGTCCTTGGGTTACGGTAACCGCTTACTAACAGTTGGCTTGTATGCTTGTTTGCCAAGTTACATAAGAGACCAGCAAGTAAACAAACCCATTCATAATTTAATTAATCAATTATCGGTTTTCACCATCGCGCCCTCATTCACGCCTATGCTAAGTTGCATGCAACGGTTCTTACTAAGTAGTTGTTAATCTGGGTCGCTAATTATATTATGATAATTGGGCTAAATAATTATTCTTACGTAAATATGCCCAATGAGTGCTCGCAACTAATTGGCCAAATGCTATAATGATGGCCTATATGGTAAAAAAAAGACGGAATGTCATATCAACGTGCCCTCCGAAGCACGGAAGCGTTCGTCATGTCTAATAAATGAATTAGTACTACATTATCCTTATTATATCTAAATAAACAAAAATTGCTGCACTTTTTTCACACAGCATCAAGCCCCAAACTAAGCAGAGCTTGTATTATGGGACCGAATTGACTGATATGTTTTTTTTTTGGTAAATACATACATATGACACCCAGAAACACCCAGATCCGAGACAAATATTTACAGATGATACAAACATTTGTCCTGCGGCGGGAATAGAACCCGTAAACTTCTGCGTCTCAGGCGGGCCTTCGCCCATTGAGCCACAGAGGTCGTCTAATGTGTTATAATATCGTTGTGTCCTGAAGCTTCTAAATGTTTTCTATATATTTTAGTAAGGCAATATATTCCCTCACACTTTTATCTCCATCCCAAGGTTGTCAAGAGAAATCTTCGCAAATTGTGCATTTTAAAAAATATGGTGACGCAATGATGAATTTATCTATCTTAGTATCTTCATGCCTGCCTGACTGATAAACCTTATTAACCTTATTAATAAAACAGTAAAAATGATCAATGTTCAAATTCGTATTAAAAAAAACAAAGGGATTCTTAAAGATTAATATTTGAACTTTTTTACCACCAAAACGGGTAAATTGACGAAAGCTGATTAGAGATAGTTATAGTATTAGGTGACCAGAATCTTCAAATTATAAAAAGTCAGACTGGGTGTTCTAGACAAATACCATTTTCTGTTGGCGTTAACGCCTGCGGAAAGATTGAGTTGTATGGGATGACAAATACCATTTTCTGTTGGCGTAACGCCTGCGGAAAGATGTATGGGAATGGCATTAGCTGTGGAAATGTCCCGTCACAGCTGCCAAGTTTTACCTTGATAAATTTGCGTTAGCGTGAAAGGAAAAGTAAGCGTGGGGTATTTGTCTTTGGCAGAATTGTGACAAATAGTTACAAAAGCCATAATTAAGAAGTATATGTTTTCCTTCCAGCTAATGTTACATTTCAAACGCCAACAGAAAGTGGCCCTTGCCAAAGAAATCATTGATGTCAGATGCGACTCCGCCATTTTGTGACCATCATAAATTAACTATAATTTAGAGACGTGTTGGCCTAGTGGGCGATACCCCGACTTCTGATCCGGAGGTCGTGGGTTCGAACCCGGTCGTGCACCACTGGATTTTTCCACTCGAAAAATTTATGTGCGCATTAACACGTGCTCAAAACGGTGAAGGAAAACATCGTGAGGAAACCGGCATGCCCTAGAACCAAAAATTCGAAGGCATGTGCCCATAGTTAGTGTTCCAATAAGCGGCGATGGGCTTGCAACCTGTCACGTGGAATGCTTACTACTTGCAAAACGCGGGCATGTATCAAATGTAATGTTTGGACATGCCTCTGACTACCCCCTACTTGGTATCCTCAAAGATCTACTCACTGAGTATGTATCTGAGGATGTCCACCATGGGGAATACAGTCGTGAGCGTGTTTCGTTTTTTTTTTTTCATAAATTAACCCTGGTTTAAAAAGTTACGTTCGGAAGCAGTATTTGTTTATTATCTAGTTATTAAATTTTCAATAAGCTGGATCAACTTTTCAAATTCTCATTCCAGCTGGAGGGTCATCAACTCGTTGATTAGAATTGATGGAAGGGTTTATTAAAATGACTGAAGAATTTATGCAGCAATGAGTTAGAATTGATTCAGCCCTGCCGTTTAAATGATAGGGCGGTAAGCGACTAGGTTAACGTGGATAAGACAAAACAAAACTCAAGCTAAGTTCGGTTAGCTCGCTTAATCACATAAGACGATCTTGTTTCAGTTATTAATCCACTAAAGATTGGCAGAAATTACATCTATAAATATAAAATCGTCTCAAAATGGCACCGCGGTCAACAGCGACGCGTTAATTCCTCTTTTTAGGGTTCCATAGTCAACAAGGAACCCTTATAATTTCGCCATGTTCATCCGTGTGTCTATCTGTCTGTCTGTCCGCGACTTAGCCCAGAGACTAGAAAGCTCGAGATATTAAACAAACCGACAAAATGGTAAAATAAAATTTAAGTTTTTTTTATTTTACTAAAACACCTAAGTGGCGATAATATTAATTTATCTTCCATCTCATAGTGTGTCGTTGGATAGGTCTTTTAAAAATATTGCGGGCGTATGAAAACTATTTTTCGATTACGGATCCGTTTGCAAAATTTATGCTTATTTGCTAATTTTTGTAGGAGTCAAGTGCCTCTCCTGGACTGGCCTCCCCCAAGAGTTCCATGACGAACGATCTAGAACCGCCTCCGTCTTCATTCCGCTGACTTCCTGCAATCACTCGGCATGATAAATTATATTTTTACTGTTAATAGAATGTCCACACTAATCTCCACTACGGAACCCATCCAGTAACAGGGGTCAACACAATCGTAACCCCTTGCTTCAGTTTTCGTAGAACAAGCCGGAATAAAGAGCATTGTATGGTGTTGGATAGAATTCTCTGTGAGAAAGGAGAGGAACCAAAGTTTAATATGAGTTTGATTGATAAAACGGAATGCCTGTTTCAACTACGTCTCTACAGGCATTTTGTTACTGTTCATTTTGTTTTACTGTTTTGTGAAATTCTGACTAAAGTATTTTATAATAATAATAATGCTGGTAATTCTTCACATAGCATCATCAAGCCTCAAAGTAAACAGAGCGTGTGTTATAGGAACTACATGACTGATATTTTTTTGTAGATACATAAAATATTATAAATAGAAAACACCCAGACCCCGAGACAAAAATTTGCAGAGCATACAAACATTTTTCCCGCGGCAAATCTCAGCCGGGCCTTCGCCTACTGCCTACAGAGTCCGTAAGATTTCCAAGAAAATCTTAATATAGATAAGACATCCTTAAATTGCGGCGATGAGCTTGCAACCTGTTACGTGGTATGCTTACTATTATGCAAAATGCGGGCATCTTCATGGAATAAGCGAACGCTCTAGTGATGATGGAATAATTATATATAAAAGCATTATTTAAACATGCTGCGGATTAAAGTATCATGAAATAGGAAGACCTTACGAATGAATATCAAGGAATTTTCACAATAGAACTTTCGCTCGAGCGAATATTCCCATATCATAAATTAGAGTGTTTACAACGCTCCCCTTCAATTCCATAAAGGCATATATCACATTGGCACGCATTTACTTTCGAAATGCAGACATTTTGAACACAACCTTACTCAGTAATTATCACATAAGGAAGGGGGGAAGGCAAGAAGAGGGGAGAGTAACGAGTTCCCAAATCCTTACGAGGGTTCTAATTGTGTTTTTGTAGTAAATCCCGCTTTTACACGACAAAAATGGTATAATTATGCAAAGAGGCAAAAAGGCATGAAATCTTAATTCTATCTAAAACCTGAATTTAGCCGTTAATACAAAAAAATATTATTATAACGGGGATTCGAAATGCCTACCAGGAAGGTAATTTTTTTTGTCAGAATTACTGAGAGCTTTGTTTACGATATTTTATTATTTGAATATCAAAGCCCTCATTTCTACGAGAAATACACATAACTACGTAGTGTTTTTTGGAAAAGATTTTCAACGATCTTATGTTTAATCTGCTTAGAATTGTACAACGAAATTAAGCTTTTAAAATAATAAAATTAATGCCGCGTCAAATACGCACTTCGTTCTAAAGATTTAATATACCACATTCATTAAACCGTCGCACGCGCGTTGTGCTTTAATACAACTTCAAACGAATCTAAACACTTAACCGTCCGTAACCTGAGCTTTACGACTGGTAAAATACATAAAAGTATTGCGTTCTCCACTTGAAGTTTGAACTACCGTGCGTTTTCAAACACCATCTATTTTAACCTTAACTTTATTGCTCACAAAACTACAATGTGCTTTCTATTTGTTTCAGATTGTACACAATGGGGAGAAAAACATTCCAGTCGCTGATACTTCTAAACTTGGTCATTGCTACATTGACGGAGTTTACCACCAAGTGTCCTCAAGGATGCCACTGTCTCTGGGCCAGCGGCAACAAACAGGCAGACTGCTCAAATGCCCATCTACAAGACATCCCTAAAAAACTAAGCGCAGAGATACAAAATCTCGATCTATCAGGAAATGATTTGTACGAAATAACGAGATTCGCCTTCCACGACGTCGGACTGATTAATCTGAAAAAACTCGTACTACGAGAATGCAAGCTAATAACTATCCAAAAGAACGGACTCAGTGGTCTAGCTATCATGATTGAGCTGGACCTGTCGAAGAACGATATTAAGATATTACATTCAGACACCTTTAATGAAACAGTCAAAATAAGATGGATCCTCTTAAACGATAATAAGCTCGAAAAATTAGAAAACGGTATGTTCAACAACCTACCATTCCTGCAAAAGGTTGACTTAAGCAATAATCGTCTCGTAACTCTCGGAATGAAGACGTTTATGAACGTCCCTAAACTTAATATTCTTAGACTAGACGGTAATAAGCTCGAGCACTTGAAGATCGACACGCTGAGTGCGCTGACTTCTTTATCTAATTTAGACGTCCACGACAACCCCTGGAGATGCGACTGCTATTTGCAGCCTTTTAGAAATTGGGTGATAAGCAAGAATCTGTATACTTCACCTATATCTTGTGCAGAACCCCCTAAAGTCCATGGGAAACTCTGGAAAGAGTTAGACTCGAACGATTTCGCTTGCAGACCCAGCATTGTCTATCCATCTACGAGTACGACATTAAGGACTTCAGATTCGAATGTGACGTTATCATGCCAAGTTAATGGAAATCCCTTGCCTGACGTAAATTGGGTGTTGAATGCCCAAATCATCGACGGCTCCTACAGATATCAAGGTGAACTCAAATACTACATAACACAGACCAATATAGAAAACAGCAAATGGGTCAATCTGACCATTATTGATGCTGGCAGCACAGATAACGGAGAGTACTTATGCGTGGCCAAAAACCCTGGAGGTGTAGAAGAGAGAAGTCTTACTCTAGCCATAACGCAGAATTCTCCAGGAATCGTCCCACCCAGTGGCATGGACAACAATATGCTGCCTGTTCTGATCGGAGTATCTTGCACAGCTGCTATTTTACTGATAATTCTGGTCATACTATGCTGGTGCTGCTGCTGCAAAAGACGTTCTTCTGAAAAGAAGAAAGCAGATACGTCTAACGGAGAAGCCTTGATAGAAGGTTCTGTTATACCAGAGATGGAGAAGAGTCTGATAACAGCAGTGAACCCTGTAACAAAACCACCTAGACGATATGACAATCAGCCGTCTTTCGTAAGTGGAGCCACCGAGATGTCTGAACTGAACAAAACATTGCTGGACAATGATTCTGTATTCGGTAAGTTCTTTCTTATGATAACTAAACTACACTAGTTCCTTTCTATTTTTTATACCTTACAAGTGAGCTTTATTTCTAATTATGTGTAATCTATAATTTGTTTGCGGTGACACAACCTGTCACGTTGTATGCTAGATATTCGCAAAATGCGCGCAAGTGCCAAATTTATTGTTTGGATGTGCCTCTACTCCCTACATCAATGATCTACACACTCAGTATGTATTTGAGGATGTCTATCATCAGGGTATAAAGTCGTGAGCGTGTTCGGTTTTTGTTTGTTTTGTTTCCGTTTATTCACGTGGAAAAACAGCAATTTCTTGTGCAACCATAATCATTTTTGGGCGAAAAATTTGACACTAAATAAACCCCAAAAAATAAAAAACAATACTTATGGCGGACATTTTGATTAAATCATATTTTTTTTGTTACAGCACACAACGACGATGAGAAACGATCACTGGACTTCGATCACCTGAACAAACGCTCCCAAGACACGCTCAACGTGGAATACGGGCGGACGGACGGACGAGCATATCCTCCTGATCTCCTGTCCTTCCCTCCTAGAGCTGCCCAGATATCTCCTGCAGCCAGCAGTGCTTCCACTGTCCCTGACACTACGAGACTACCCCCACAACTCAATCCAGTATCTCCTATCCACTCCCCAATCTATGGCATGACCACCAATCAAAACCTCTTCAGGACTCTACCATACTCCCGTTCCCAATCACCTTTCACGGCTCCTATTACTCCCAATCCAGTTGTAACTCCTCGACAAGGCTACGTCACTATTCCAAGAAGGCCCCGAGTACCGAGCTGGTCCAGCACAGCGAGCACGCAAATACTACCTAGTAGCGAAGCTCAAGAGCCACTATATGACAACTTGGGGTTGAGGACCACAGCCGATGGAAGCTCAGTGCTTTCCCTAAACAAAGCTGGCTTAGAAACTCAGTTTTCTCCTATGAGGAACAGGCCTCTACCAGCAACTCCCGCCGTCTTCCAAAGTCCCCATCCGGTTTTCTACGCGCCGATTGAAGAACAGGAACCAGCGCCGTCTCCGGTTCCTCAATTCAACCCTCGGAACAGCATTGTGTCGCAACTATCTGCGCAGCTTTCCACCCCTGGTCCCCAAGAGCCTGTGAACCGAATGAGCTGGACAGCCAAGAACACTTCGACTCCTACGCATCAGCCTCATCCAGAGCCTCGGAAAGCTCTGTTCAGCGACAGAAGCGACACTCAGTCACAAGTATCCGACACCAGCACTTTGAGTCGAAGAGGCAAACCTGAAACCGGATCTTTAAGACGAAATCCGATACCCAAAAATAACAAAGAAGAGATCATTTCCCCTGCAAAGGAATTTCCGCGAGAGCTGAACGTATCTTTGAATCAGTCAGGGACTTTGGGAAGGAGTGGGAAGATCCCACCGCGACCTCCACCGAAGCCGAAGAAAAAGCCCTCCACGGAAGTGAGTCCCACCGAGCCCCTTTTTGAGGACGAAGGGGAGGATGGAACGGAGGTGTAGTAGAGACTCATCACGTTACCTACCAAAGTGCCAAGAGCTTTTTAGTGTACGTCTCGTAATGGTAAACAAACACCTAAAAACTCGGAAGTGAACAGTGAAGTGATGACAATTCGATATATTGATGATTTGTTTTGAGGTGCTCGTGTAAATAAACGATCGTGCTAGATTTTTTACCTATTGCGTACAATTATGGACCATTTTTAAGAGTTTTACTATCATTAGAATTACATCATAAAATACTAAAGTCTATGATATTTTAAGGTATTTATTCCAGGTACTATTTTGTTCGGTATCGCTTGCCATTTAGTGGCGTCTCTTCGACCGTTTTCAAGACTGATTATTCTAAATTGACATCCTTTTTTGACATTCCTTGGTACATTCTCATCATTTTGACTTCCTGTCGTCAATAGCTTTGCTAATAAGAATTAGATGGTAAGACTGCAGAACGGTTTCGGCTTTTCTACTATTGATGAGGTCAATAGTTTGAAAAGCTTTGTTGTGATTGGGTAGCTTAAGTACTGTGTTGCTTATAAGTACGTATTGTATTTTATGTTAAACATTAGTTTCTTCAGTTATGTCTTTGTTTGTTGATATATACATAGCTTTTGTTTTTACTAGTTTTACTATGATAAAAACTTTGTCGATTCCGTATTTATCCGGTTTGGTTTTTCGCCCGAGGTCGCTAATGCTGCTTTTTGATATTTAAGTTTCCGAAATGGCATATCTTTTGTCTAAGAATAGTTCCTAGATGCTGTTGCATTGTTATATTATTATTATCATAATAAACATAATCATTTATTTAAATCTTAGAAAAGCATGTGCTATTGTGGATTTGTTATACAATAAAGAAGTGAATTTGTTTCGGCTACATAGAATGCATTCTCAGTATGAAATAAAACATATTTTGTTATTTTGAAATATTTTTGAGATTTATTCTGAAATTATTGAATTGGTGTCAGTATATAAATGTTATTTTATGTCAAATAATTCCCGACCCAGTGCTTCTAAAAACTCAAGACCTATGATGCGTATGAGAAGTGTTTTCCATATGTGTAAATTTCACTTTAAAATTACGGAAATACGCACATGCTTTGCTAAGTGACTACCGAACAGTGCTCGACAGCATTTTAATGCAATTTTTTTAAACTTCGTTTTAAAATTCAGTTTAAGTAGGTAAACTGGTGCTTATTTTTTAACATTTTTATGTGTCTATTTATTTCTACGTAATCAATTTTAAAATTAAGTGATAAGTACATGACAATGAAAATATTGTATGTGAGTAGGTGTTTCATGAATTTAAATGTATCATATTTCATCTAAATGACTTAAAGTAACGGAAATATGAAATCGGGTTAAAATTGATAAGTTTTAATACCCCATATGAACTCGAGTTAAAATTTATAAGTTTTAATACCCTAATGATAGCAGTAAATAAGTTATACCCCAAGGTTTTGTGTTAGTTCCGTTCTCTATATATATCTCTTTGACCCATTTAATCTTTTGTCTTATGGTGCTTTTGTCTTTCTGAATCGAGAGGTCACAAGGTCACACAACCATGTTAACTCTTGTTTTAATGGTATTTACTTACCTACAGGTAAATCACTATACACCATATAGGGTCATTCATTTTAAATTAATTTATTAATTTTTGTTTAAACTTCAAAGTCCAAAATAAAAAAAACTCCATAAAATTATAACGCATTTATATGGTATCTTGAATAAGAATTACAAAAATCCTCTGCTGACGCAAATGTAATCAACAAACCTTATTCAAATGTAAAAGGTTACGAAACCTTTTTCAAATGAGGGGTTAAAATCTTGTTTTTTGATTGGTTGACAATTTGCATTAGCGAATCACAATGCCGAATACTGAAACACAACTTTACATTTAATCACGACTTAAGGCCGATTAGAAAAGGTCGCTTTAAACTTTGCATAATAATGTCACCTGTTAAATTTTAAGTGGCGTTTCAGTATTTGTCCGACAGTCGATTTAACTATGCCATGTAAATTCACTTTTAAAGTGTGTCATTTTATATTATTTAACAGTTTTATTGTAGATCCAGTTTAAATAGTGTTAAGTGCTGCTGTGTAAATATAAACATTATTATGAAAGTGATTAAAGCTATATTTCAGTAATAAATGGTTTTTTAATTGAATACTAAAAACAATTGAAATATGGAAGATACTAAGATACCATTTGCCTGTTTCTTTTTATAAATAATTTAAAATATAGTATTTTAAATACTAATAATATTTTAAATACCCTTGGTCCGTTCCTATAACTGACGTTAACTATTGGCGTCATAGCTCAAGGTCGTGCAACAGGCTATAGAGAGAGCTATGCTCAGAGTTTCACTGCTTGATAAATCCTCTACGAGAGAAAATCCGTAGAAAAACAAGTCGAAGTGGCAATGGAAAATTTCGCAATTTCGAAATTTTTTAAAATAAGTTTTTTCTTTAACATACTATGCATTTTAAGTTATTAATGAAAGCAATCACTATTTAATATACAGTATATAATCCTATAACACCTTTAAGCCGATAATACGTAGCAGAGTGCAAGTAATACACATTATTCGCCCAGTTACCCCCTACTGGGGCATGCCGACCCATTTAATCCACACCTAAATCATTGTGAAGCCTTGCTTTCTGATAAATAATTTACACAAAAATTTAAAGCGTGTGACTTTTTCCCGCGTGATTTTTTTCGACATAATCACCTTCCCGCTGTCTTTAAGGTTATGTTTTTAGGTTATAGTTCACTCCCACTCCTTCCTACTCATCAAAAGAAATAAATCCCAGCATCTCAAAGACTTTAAGGCTTCGCGTTGATTGCACATCAGTTGGTAGTAAGTCTTAGCGGGTGGCATAAAAAAATAACGGCGAAGCAAACGAACACATTCCTATCGTCATAAATAATGCAATGTCAGTCTTCTTCAAGTTTAGAGTGAATAGGTATCTTCTAGACCAGATCGTGAGCCAGATCATCACTTACCATAAGGTGAGATTATGGCTGAATGAAGTTCTATTCTTGACCTTCCAGAATGTTCTTCCAGTTTATCGTGCAGTGATTTAGTGGGTTAGGAGCGAGTTGAAGGGGCAATGGTTGCATGTTGCCATTCAGCTCGTGGAACAGACAACTGTAGGAATGTTAAAGATTCTAAAACGGCGACCACGAACCGGAAGTCGCGGTAATGTTGAGGAGGAGTAAACATTGGGTGTAAATGCAAACTAAAGAAACAACCAACATAAATATATTGGTCTCATTTAAAAAAGAGTATTGACCACAAATAACTGCTAGAAGATAAACCAGGCGGTCACCTAGTTTATTTTTATAATAATTCAACCTCTTTTTGAGAACCCACTTTCTTTTGGTAGCCGATCAAAATTATGTTACTTCTTTATTTTGATTTAGAAGTGTTTTTTAAATTAAATGAACATCCCGCGGTTTAATTTTATATTAAATTTTTGACCTTAGTGACTTTGCAATAATACTCTTTTTACGATATTGGTTTATTGGGTCTGACAAAACTATTAAGGCTACGTTTCGTAATGAGACTGATATAGTCCTGACCAAACACTTGTATTCCCTGTGTCGTTGGTACAACGTGGATATCTACGAGTACCTCGTAGTTCCTACCACATACCAGCCAGACCAGGAACAAACATCTACATTTGGTCCGCAGCAGGAATCGAACCCGCACCTTTTCGCTGGCTAAAAGCTCGGTGTGCTTTACAGAGTCAATCCGAACTTCACCTAAGTGAGCAAAGATTGCTCTACAAGTCGCAAGTCCTGTCTTTATGGAGCAATACTGTCATCTCTGGGCATGAGCACTTTGAAATTATGCAGTTTGACTGACGGTTCAAAGACGTGTATGAAGAACACAGTTGGTAGTGTGTCCTCCATTTGCAAAGGGGAAGATCTTCCACCGGACTGATCCATCTGATCCACTTGCCCGGGGTCCTAGGTCCGACAGTTGTTTGTCGGAGGTATTATATATGTTCAAGTTGAGTGAACACTTCGCTTGCGCGATCTAGACATTCCGATGCAATGCCATCTGTGTTAGCTCTTCGTTCATGTGATGTAACGTAGGTCAGTCATGTGGCGAGAGATGTCGCTACACGTGCATTGAGAATTGTTCACAATCCCAATCCTAAATAAAATCGTTGCTCTATAAGTGTTCTATCGCTTTTATTCAGTGAGACCTACAGGTACCATCGTCATCTTCACCCAGCTTGGGTGCACCCAGGCCTTTCTGGGCTTGGTCCCCCGCGAGGAATCGGCGCAAATTTATTTAAATTTTTAAAATCTACCTAGTTCTTATAAACTACTAGCTTCTGCCCACGGCTTCGCCCGCGTGGTATCCGGATAAAAAGTAGCCTATGTGTTATTCTAAGCTATATTACTGTAAGATTTCATTAAAATCCGTTCAGTAGTTTTTGCGTGAAAGAGTAACAAACATCCATCCTCACAAACTTTCGCATTTATAATAGTAGTAGTAGGATGTTGATGTTTCTATATAAACCTTGTTATTTTCATTGAATAAAAACCTATAATCAACTAGATAGCGTTAGTAAGCTGAGTTTTGCCACAATCGGAATGGATCATCTTACCCTGTCTAGAATCTAGATTGATCATATAAGTACTTTGGCCATTTTACCGCTGGGATAAAGATTCGCACGACGCAATGTAGGAAGGCCCCCTATTTGATGGAATGACATCTTAAAGGCCGCGGGAAGTTGGTGGATGGAGGTAGCACTCTTTGGGGTAACCCTATGTCCAGCAGATAACTTCTACAGACTGTTGATTATGATGATGATAAAGCCTCACGTTCGCATGTCATTTTTGATTGGACTATTGTTTGTTATCCACATCTGAGTATGCAATGGTACCAGATTCAACAATAGGTCATTGAGGCCAGTTGAGCTATGATATCTCAATTACATTTTTAGGTCAGCCTGTACGTTTAAAATTTCATTTTGTGATCAATCAACTATCTAGTGGTCGTATTGACAAATGACAGGACAAATCTGGGTCACGTGATCTGGGACGGGTTAAGCCGGAATATGACATACTTACAGGAAAAATACAGGAATTTGGAACATGGAAAAACCTAGGTTCGTACAAAATTTAAAAACCCCTGATGAGTATTTCATTGTGTATAAAAACGTCCCCTTGTGATTTGTGTCAATTAAACCTATCTAAAAAACATCCTTGAAGAAACACAAAAGGATTGCAAAAACTGCATTAAAAAGTAGTTTTGGAGATAAATGGTAACATAAATAACAACCTCTTACGTAAAAGGCATGTACGGACGGGTTCCGTACGTCGGAGGTTATAATAGTCTGCTTCACGACATTAAATGGCTTTTTCCACAAATCCCCTGCGACAATCCCCTTCCGGTACTCAAAGGGGATTTGTGGACAAGAGTTCCAAAAATCCCCTGATCCATATATTTACACTGTAATATGTTTTAATCAAATACATATAACTAAATAGGTAACCACAGTCTGGATTACAATGGAATATTGACTTGACGTGAAGACACCTGGGGTATTTAATGGGGGATTTACACGGTTCTATTTCCGCAGAACGGCTAAAACGTTTATAGCAAATCATCTAGACGGCAGGTGCCGTGTGATGACAGGCCGCGTTCGGCGGGTGACTAAAATCGACCATGACGATTTCTCGCTTTTTAAAAGGTGTAGATAGATAGATAAACTCTTTATTGCAAACCAAAGTAAAATACAAAAACACAGGAATTAAAAAAATATATAAAATAAGATGTACAATGGGCGGTCTTATCGCTTAAAGCGTATGTTGGTGATGTTTAACTTTCCCCAAGTAGATTGCGATTTCAGTCAACTGTGTTAGTAGATAAGGTAGCTACTCGTATGTAGCTTTGTTAGGCGAATTGGCTGGGAAAGAAAAATACTATATTTTCATATTAATAATGACATGGGATTGCTTGGGAACCCATGTATGGAATTTTAAATTTGGAGAACAATAGATTTGGCATTGCTGAGAATGACCCATTTGGACGACCAGCCGCACTGCGAAAATCGACCCATGTAAATCTCCAATAAGCACACCCCATTTTTTGATTATTATAAATGAATCGCAAATTCAAAAAGAACGTTATAATTCCTTATTTACTAGGGTGGTGGAACACACTTATAATTATTACCACGAAACCACGAAACGGTATTACTACGAAATACCGGTGACGTTAATGTATACCAGGATACCGGTAATCATAAAATTCAGGTAAAATACCCATTTCCCGCCAAACGAGTTTCTTGCTTCTCGACCTAACACTATGGTCGTGAGAAGTTACGCGCGCCCCGTCACCAGACAAAGAGCGCCACTGTCTTCCATCTTGAAAAGTGAGCACACGAAAACTTACAACAAAAAATAATAAACTTACAAAAAACTCTTATGAAAACTGAATAATTCCACGCTAAAAGTGACAGTGAAACCCCAAGAACTGTTATTCCATCCCGGGACCGGACTCTAGCGAGTTTTCTTCATAAATCAAGCCATATAATTTCTATGCAAATTCCATCGAAGCTATCGAACCATACAATTGTTATTTTATGGTGTTTTCACCACAAATGTTAATCGCTATGATTCATAGCTTCATTACGAAGCCGCTCGCTTCGCTCGCGTGGTACCACCATCAACTATTAGTTTTTTCCAACTTGCGATCTATATCTAGGTATTCCAGCGCTGCAGCATAGCAATTGGTAGCACGTGTTGAGATAAACCCAATTTACAACATCAAAATCCAAACCTTTTTAATAGTAAGAGCTATAGTAAAATAACAAGAGTGTATGTATGTATGTATGTGTGTGGACTCCCTTTTCCGCACTCAAACTCCAAATTGGTTCATTGTGCGTGGGAGTTTGGCTAGTGGGTTAGCCAGCCCAACTCCGCCCAGAAGCACAGAAGCTTCCTGGGGTCTTTCTGGGGACCTTGGGTTGCCAAGGATTTGCGCGTGGTGAGTTGCTACACCCACGCATTCCAGGATTACGTGGGCAGCTGATTCCTCTTCGGTTAGACACCCTCTGCAGAGTGGGCTGTCTGTGGCTCCGATGTTGTAGAAGTGTTTGTTTAGGGGGCAGTGACCGGTTAGAGTCCCCACGATGTAACAAGAGTGGTAAACTCTATATGTTATGGTTTATCGTAATTCTTAAGTTATAGTTTTTTTAATTTGTTGTGTTCATTAATACCTATCTATCTGTATGTCTGTCAAAATAAATCAAAATCTGTTTTGGCACTAAGCACAAGAATCGAACGAAGTCGCACAATTTCGATTTCAGCGCTCGCGTGTGTAAATATTTGGCACGGGTTAAATAAAATTCATTTTTGAGCCAAAATTACCTGCAATTCGTTGTCTTCATTCATTGCGGTTTATTAATTTCCCGAATTGCAATTTGGACTTATTCGAGATGTAAAATTGTATAAAATTTTGGCTCTGGCATGGATAATGTTGCAAGCTGTAATATAAATAAAATTTCACAATTTTATTTATTTTACAAACAATTGTAATTTAATGTTATAATTTGTTATTAATGTTAACAATAAATATTTCAATTTATTCTACTATTATTTTGACTGCTAATTATTATGTGTGTGAATATGTTTATAAATGAATTGGTTTTATTAGTTATGTCGTTCTAATTAAATAAAAAAAAAAATTCACACCACAATTTTTTTTTCCAGGTTATGCCGACGGAAGAGATAGCAAAAATAAGTTTTGTTCCTGATTTCCGTCAGACAAAAATGAAGACCAAATATATTTTATGTTCGTGGCTTGTAATGTCAACGTCTTCTTGTCTATGTTCATGCAACCGGTCACGTGGAATACTAACTACTTGCAAATCGCGGGCATATGCCAAATATGCCTGTTTGGAAGTACCTCTGACTCCTACTTGGTATACTCAAAGATCTATGCCAAAATTTGTATTTGTATTTTGTTATTTACTTAAATTAAAACGTTTACACCAATTACATTTATTATTTATAGTCATATCAAAATATAAAAATAATCTCAGGGTGTCCAACATGGGGAATACAGTCGTGAGCGTATTTGTTTGTTATGTTCTTAATTTATTATAATTTACCTGCAACTTATAATAATAATAATGCTGGACATTTTTCACACAGCATCATCTAGCCCCAAACCAAGCAGAGCTTGTATAATGGAAACTATATGACTGCTATACTTATGCATATACTTTTTTGTAAATACATACATATTATACATAGAAAACATCCAGATCCGAGACAGATATTTGCAGATCCATGATACATGTGCGAGGTACGCTACGTGAGATATCCTGTAACAATATGCATGACAAGGTTGAATGTATGCTCTAAACTTAAGTTTCCACCTACAAGTATCCTCATGTACGAAGTGTTCCGGCCAGGAAAGCCGTGGAAACTATCTACAGACAGACAGACAATAGTCTGGAATCACACAAAAGCAGTTAGTTCGTATGGTATAGCAAACAGAAGGGATTTCACAGCTCTGTAAATAGATTTAGGGAAATAATTAGAATAGCAGCTAGGTCAGTTTTTTTTTAAGAAATAATGTGGCTGTAAACCAGCCTAGCTTCCAGTATAGGTAATAAATAAATAAATATATAATGCTGGACATTTTTCACACAGCATCATCTAGCCTCAAGTAAGCAGAGCTTGTGTTATGGGAACTACATGACCGATATACTACTTATGTACATTTTTTGTAAATACATACATACTATATATGAAAACACTCAGACCCCGAGAAAAATAATTGCACATCATACAAACATTTGTCCCGCGGCGGGAATTGAACCCGCAACCTTCTGCGTCTCCGGCGGACCTTCGCCCACTGCGCGCGCCACAGAGCTCGTTTTAGTAGATGTGGAGCTGCATTATATGCTGAGACAGGACATTTTTGGCCCACGCATTGCGAAGAGGAATAAGTATGTAATTTTGTGCCTTCAGCCCATCACGGTTTCTATTAGGATAGAGCCGAAATATGAATGAATGAATGAATGAAAATACTTTATTGTAAACCTTAAACAAATAACATATTAAACCTTACTCCTAAGAAGCTACAAGCGGTATTATCGCTTAGAAGCGAACTCTTCCAGACAACCTTTGTATGGAGAGGATAATAAAATATTGTGTGAGTGGCGGGGTGTACATAAAAAAAATTATAAACTAATATTAACTACAACTTTATATCTATAATAAATATGTTAAAAACCTACAGATTTACTATATATATATATATATATATATATATCAAAACACATTATAAGACATCGGTAAAAGAGCAAGACAAGACTGTGTGAGACTATGATGTTTCTGTCAGATAGAACAGCGTCACACGAGTTTTGAATACGGCTAGAAACCTGGGCCTTCCTCATCGAGACAGGCAACGCGTTCCAAAGGCGCACTGCCTGAGTCGTAAAGGACTTATCATAAAACCCAGTGCTGTGTGCAGGAGTTTCCAGTAAGAGGTATGTATACCTATAATTATGTCCCTACCTATAAAATTGTGTGTCAAATAAATATATTTTAATTCAAAATAGCATACGACCTACCTGTTGGTAAGCGGTTACCTTAACCTAAGACGCTTGCAACACCACAGGTATCCACGTGTTATCTAATCTGAGACATAAAAGATGTTCATCATGTGGCATACAGTCGTGAGCGTGTTTGTTTGTTTTTCAAACTTTACCCGCGAATCCGCTGGCAGAAACTAGCTAAGAATAAGGACTTGAGAAACCATTCTGTCTGGATAATAAGTGTGAATTTTATTCATAGTTCTGTTTTCCTGGAAACAAATAGAAAATGGGATAGGAAATTAGATATAAATTAAGATATTCTTTTCTATATAAGTAAAATTGTAAACTTCGTGACAGTCAGACTAAAAAACAAATCTGATGACGTGTAGGGGTGCGCAATGAAGGTACCTACTTACCTAATTCTTTTTATAGGGGATGTAGGGATAGCGGCTAGAATTTTGTACTTATGAAAAATATATCTTTAAATGGATCTTTATCCCGATTGTGCACTAATGGATTTTTCCACTCCAAAAATGTAAGTGCCTTGTAGAGGGTAATAGATAGCTGATAGAAAATACTTTACTGTACACCAAATAAAAATCAGCTTAGTTAAATACTAAAAAAAAACAATGTTATACAATGGCCTCTGTGATGCAATGGACGAAGGCTCGCCTGAGACGCAGAAGGTTGCGGGTTCGATTCCCGAAGCGGGACAAATGTCTGCAAATATTTGTCACGGGATCTGGGTGTTTTCTATATACAATATGTATGTATTTACAAGGAAAAAGTAGGTACTATATCAGTCATGTAGTTCCCATAACACAAGCTCTGCTTACTTTGGGGCTAGATGATGCTATGTGAAAATGTCCAGCATTATAATGGGTGTTTTTATCGCTGAATAGGGAGATATCCCTACAAAACAACCTCTAGTATCAGATGACGTAGACCTGGAATCACTACCGTCAGTGAAAAAACACACAGGTATCGAGTTACTTAATTTTTATATCAAATTTTGCATCATGGCTTTACTTACTATGACTGTATTATCTACTGGTTGTAAACAAGTTACGCACTAACAAAAAGATAATTCGTTGCAGCAATGTAGAGTTGTCTTTATTACAAAAGAAAAATGTAATTATTTAAGCTATAAGATCCACTTTCTGCACAGCTGAAGCTCCCAAGATTTACCGGCCTGTATCGCCTCGCCACATAATGGATGTTGCCACTATCCCCCCGTCTTATGCCTTCCCCTGGTAATGTTTCCAACTGAGGGTCCGGCTTTTGTGACGAAACATTTACATAAATGGTTACATTTGCAAATTGTTAATTAATTGTTTGCAAACGGGCTGACTTTTAAATAAAAAAGCTAACTATTATTTTTCGATATTGTTGGGTTTTAACTTTTGCACAAAAAAAGAAAAAAGTTTAGTTAAAAGGTAAACAGACAGGTTTAGAATATACCTCTCGTCTAGTCTACTCAAATATTTTTTTATATATTTTACTTCGTAATTAAATTATTTCTGTGTCATTTTGAACAATTGATTATGTAACACTTAATATCTCAGAAAATATTAAATTATACAAAAATAGTTACAAGTGTTTAACTTCAGTTATTGAACAGAAATATTTTAGGTATTTGACCAGGCTGAGACCGGACTCAGTGAAGGTAGAGGTCAATATTACACTCTTACCAAGAGGTCGCAGGTTCGATCAATTTAATTTTGTTTGTATAAGTTAGATAACTGTAAAATACAGTCTATTAATTGAGGAAAACAAAGGCTTTTAAGGAACGGCAAGGGAATACATCTTTTGAGTAAGATCTAGTTAGGTTCCTCAGCGGTCTTCTACTTAGTAATTAATGTGGTTTAAAAGTGACGTTACATGGTAAAACGAGGAATCTGTCGCAATTTTCAGAAGTCTGTCGACTTGCCGAAAAGTCTGAGTTGGCAACCTTGCTTCCCTTGTAGTAGAATGTTGGCGGAAAAGTGCAAACAATCTACAAGGAAGGGGCTTAAGTGATTCAAGAGGATTTGTGCGATGAAGTGGACAGACGAAGCAGCAGGTCGACTGGGAAATTGGAAAATAAGAGAACGATACAAAGGGTATTCCGGTACTACAAACGGGTCCTTGAGTTATAAAGCCGTGTTGGTTGTAAGGGCTTGATTTTGGATCAGGTCACAGTTTTGCATATGATCTTTTAGCCTTGGTCACTTCGTCAATCGAAAAAAAATCGTCAAAATTATAAATTCACGTAGTTTTTAAGCCAATGAATAAAACCTATAGATTTTGGTTTCTGTTATTCACAAATAATTATGAGTTTCATGACAAATCTTGGTTATGATTTTGTTCTGAAACTGACCAACTTTGCCTGAAGAAAAGTTGCTAAATGATATTCTATTATATTAATTATGGGTTATTTTTGTAGATAATACTGAGATATGGAAGTTCGTACCCTAGGCGATCTAGACCACTACCTTGTTTTAACACTGATGATGTAACCAAGAAATATATGTTGTTATTATTCTGAGAATATACTAAATGGAAATAGTTTTTTTTTATTCTTACAACTAATAAAAAAATGTAGGTATATAAAAAAATATAGAAGAATATTGGTATCTATGACAGATTTTGACGTACTTAATAAACTAAATTGTTTTGATTTGAGTTTTTAAATAGAAGCATTTGCAATTTTGAGCCAAGTAATTTTACTCAAAAACTAAACAAATTACTAGGTAAATACGTAAACGCAAATATCTAGTTTTCAACCATTTTCATAGCATACATACAACTTTGAAAACGAGGTTTTTATTTAATTCGCGACCCGTCAGGAGCAGCTAATGTGGAAATCTCTGCAATTATTTACTGACTCCGAAATAAAATCTACTTTTAACTGTGAATTTCTGTTTTGAATTGCGGATTTTCCTTGTGTTTCCACTGGTTCCTTTCTGTTAAATTAGTCACCAGCTTGACTGTCGCGTAAGTAGAATAATGGTCGTCTGAACTAAATGTAAGCAAAGACTTAGGCATGTAACATTTTTGTATTAAAGCAACGATGTTTTAATACAAAAATATATCTATTATATCATATCTATGCTTTAGCTTTAGAGCAAAGGCATTTGTTTTGTCTTTAAGATTTGAGTTCATCAACAAAATAAACGGACGGTCAATTCTATGAAGAAATGGGCAAAAAAATATATAAATTAAAAAAAATGTGTCTTAGTGTAATTGTATTGTAAATGTACATAAAGCAGATACTAGAATAGTCAACAAACGTATCCAAAAAGTATTTTGTTCGCGCCAGTTATATTGGCACTTCTTTATATTTGTATTTATCTAAATATATATTTGGATGTTGGTATATGTTTAACTGTGAATTATTTTTAGTTTTATGTATGTAGTTAACTTCAAATTTAAGTAAGTAGCAAGTTTTTTTTTTTTTTTTTTTAGCTTTTTTTGGTTATCAGCCAAACGCACTACCGCTTCACTCTTCATTACACAAAGGTTAGCTGGAAGAAGATGCTAATAAGCATTAAGTTCGCCCAAGTAATTGTTTTATCTCGTGCAATAAAGCATTTTCTATCTATCTATCTATCTATTTCCCTACCCACATCTATTCATTTTTTCTTACGACTATTTGTCTTTTTCTAATGTTGGTACTAGCATTAGCATCGACGCATCGACTCATATCAATTGTGGATGTTCGCGCACTAATTTAGGACACCTACCTATTTATCTATTATATATCTATGGGCGGGTTCGATTCCCGCTGCGGGACAAATGTTTGTATGATTGGCCAATGTTTGTCTCGGGTCTGGGTTTTATCTATGTAATATATAAAATGTATTTACAAAAAAAAAATCATATAAGTAGCATATTAGTCATATAGTTCTCATAATACAAGCTCTGCTTAGTTTCGGGCTAGATTATGTGAAAAATGACCAGCATTATTTATTTATTTTCTACCTGTGATTTGTTACGTTATATCGCGATCGCGCAACGTCTCTTCGAGTCGCGAACCGACTGTTATCGGAGGCCGCTCCTACTATTAAGAAGAAGGAATAGAAGAATAGCCGTAAATAAGCGCTACCTTGGATGGCCTGGAATACAACCACCAAGGTTAAGGAAACGGACCTTTAGGGGAACGGCCACGCTGCTGCTACGAGGTGATCGTAGATTGTTTAGTGTAGTACAGTGGGAGACCAAGGTCAGTCTTCTTTTTCTATCTCTTCCCACCTTTTGTTTGTCGCTAGTGGAGTTGCTTGGTCAAACTGCATTTTGTATGAAACACTTCTTCGTTTAGTTTTGAGCAATCATCACTCATATATTTTATTAAATAGATAAAAGAAATGGCGAGGATGAACGTGCCTTTAAATAAATAAGTAATGTTGTTTCCTACATTGTTTTCAGTTTTTTTAGGTTGAATAGCGAAAGTAATAGAAGCTGCTTTTTTTTGCTGAATCTCTTCAGGATATTTCTATCATTTACCCTCAACATGTGGAGTCCAATGGCAATGACTTGTTTTTTTACATTTATATGAATTACATCAATCATTATACATAAATTAAATTATATTCGTTGGTCGCATAACTTGAGAAACAATTTTTCTTTTTTACATTTAACAATTTTTAATTAAAAAATGAACATTATAATCGAATATAAATGTTATAAACGAATATAGTGGTCACTTCCTGTATGGTTGTCGAATTGGCGTTTCGTATCTGTCAATAACAGTCTGTTTGGGTCAGCTAGTCTGATATAAAAATAAAACCGGGCAAGTGCGAGTCTGACTCGCGCGTAGAAGCTTGTATGTTCACAAAAATTAGAATTATTCAAGTTCATAAATTATGAAAGCACCAAATATTTGGCAACATTGTAAACGTAGTTGCCAAAATTTTCATCCATACATCGATACGTCACGATCAATTCTCCAACTGCATAAGTAAGTTTGTAATCGCAAAAAAAATGTGTTGAGTGATAAAAAAAGTGAGGAAAAAGACCAAAAAGTGTTATTTTGTAATAACACTTTTTGGTCTTTTTCCTTTACTGGTATTGTGAGACCTTGCTTCTTGACAAATTTCATTATTCTAGAGCAATGGGAAGTATTCATTTGGTTTGATTTACTTTGCGAGTGTCCAAATATAAGGCATAAATGGGTACATTTTTTGATTGCGTCGACTTAGTAACTTGATATTTTTACAGCTCCAAGGGACCGCAAACCTACGTATTTGATATAAATTTCAATTAGATACCTCCCCGCGTTCCTGATATAAAGTGTATTGACAGGCAGACGGGAGAAACGAAGTGATACTATGAGGGTTTCTTTTTTACTTTTGAGTTACGGAACCCTAAAAAGTTGATCAGTTGATAACGAACCCGCCTCTCGCATTTATAAAAATTATACGAGTCCGCACTGAAACTTTTCATCTCAAAAATAATTTTCCTTTCAATTCACATAAAAATAACTAGGGAATGAGCCCGACACCATTATGAATATATTACTGAACTCCGGAATAGGAGTTTTTCCAACCACACAACTTTTGGCATAACTCTATTTTAATTTGACTGAACTAACTGATTCGTGCTCAGCTCCTGCCATTGTTGGAATAGTAACAACGAAGAAAAAGGTCGGCAAGTGCGAGTGACCGACTCGTCATGAGCGTTCCTTTATTCTATACTAGCTTCTGCCCACGGCTTCGCCCGCGTAGTACCCCAATAAAAAGTAGCCCATGTGTTATTCTGATGTATGAGCTATATTACTGTAATGTTTCATCAAAATCCGTTCAGTAGTTTTTGCGTGAAAGAGTAACAAACATCCATCCTCACAAACTTTCGTGTTTATAATATTATTAGAATAGGATATACGCAAAAAAATACATCAACATAAGACATATTTAGAGGGCATGTAACAGCCAAGCAGTAATTCTCGCATTACTGTATTCCGGTTTGAATGAAGGTGCCGTTGAAATTACAGGAACATTGCGACTTTTCACCCGTTATGTCAGGGTCGGCAATGCGCGAGTGATATCTTTGTGCAAGCGTATATGGCTAATGGTAACCGCTTACCAATAGGTGGACCGTATGCTTGTTTGCTACTTTAAAGTGTAAACAAACTCATGCGAACTTTACTCTTAAAAGAGTTTTGAAATGGTTTTATTATGTTTTTGGTAAGCATGCCAAGTTTTAAAAACTGCATTGCACTATAAACTCCACTAGTTTAGCTATCTTATGGCTTAACTTTTTTTCTGTTCCTAATACTTATGAGTTATATTATATCTGTCATTAAATGTTTATAAATATTTTTATTAACAAAATACACACTGAATGCCTTGGCTGGTATATAAAAAGCAAGGCAACCAGTTCTAAAGAAGGAAGCCATCGTGGGTCTTCATACAGCAGAGAAAGGACCTGAAGATCCAGGGCCTACAAAACACTAGAGTGGCGTCTTAATATGCACAACTTTGCAAAACAATATATTATACAAAAAATTCGTACAAAATCTAGAAACGTTCTTTTTTTTTTACACAGCATCATCTAGCCCCAAAGTAAGCAGAGCTTGTGTTATGGGAACTACATGACTAATATACTACTTATATACTTTTTTTTTGTAAAAACATATTACACATAGAAAATACCCAGATCCCGAGACAAATATTTACAGATGCAAACATTTGTCCCACGGCTGGAATCGAACCCGCAACCTTCTCAGGCGGGCCTTCGCCCACTGCGCCACAGTGGTCGTCGCACAGTACTGCTGCGATAAGAACAGCTACATGCAAGGTATCTGCGAATAAATCGAAGGGCCACTCTAGAACGCAGGCGTGTGATGCGTTTGAGAAGTGGTGTTGGCGACGGATGCTGCAAATACCTTGGACAACCCGAAGAACAATATTTAGGCTAACAAATACGAACCGAGGCAATCTACTCACGAGGAAGCCGGTTCAGCCGTCCGTCCCGCCACCCCGCGTCTGGAGGGCCCTGCACTTGTCCGTCGATCTCACAGCGACAGACGTTTTGAATTTATTATTTGATTGTAAAAGCCACATACAGGCTAAATATTGTAATTCTGCTCTTAAAGGAAACATCCTTATTAAAAAGGATTTTATTTGAAGAGGCTACCTAGCAAGCTAATATCCTCAACAAAAAGTCAATACTCAAGGAACTTAAGATAACAATAGGCTATCTTCCATCTGCCTTCAGAGAGTCATTGAGTATTTTAGTCACATATCAAGGAAAAGCAGTTACAACCTGGAAAAGCTCGTCATCACTGGTAAGAGATAATTCTGTTGCGTTGGTCCAACCAGATCCGCACTACCCTCGACTCAAATCTCCACGGAGCCATGCAGTGCGTCAGATCACGGTTGAGCACCATAGTCCAAGAAAAACTCCACCGGGGAAGGGGTCACGACCTTCAGAATTGAGGAATACGACGCGACGAGGAGGAACAAACTCACACGAGCATCTGTAAGTTAAAGTTCCTTTCCACCTTCACCTTCGGACTTCAAAAACTCCTATTATTATACCATTTTTAGAATATTGTGAAAATGGTGGCGCGACGAACTCGACACATTTTTGGTATCTTTGCTAATCGACTCATATAACCGCGAAGTGTGGAAAAAGAGAAGGGAGGCTTTGTCCTGCAGTGGGATCAGACAGGCTAATTAGATTAGATTAGATGAATCTTTTAGAATTATGTGGTGAGCTTTGAACGTTTTCGCTGGCATTAAAATCATATTCTTCAACCACTAACTGCTTTAAATACGCTTAAGTTTGATATTTTGCAAGACTGGTTTTTAGTTTTGAAGTACGAAACCCCAAAAATAGTTATATTTTAACTCCCAACAAATTACGAAGTTAGAGGGGGAAAACAAGCATTTTATGACGGAACTATGATAGTAAAACGTTGATTAAAATAACCACAATTGGTGGGTAGGATCTACTTGGTAGCCTAGTTTTAGGCCGTGCCCTACTTTCAAACTTAGTAGAGTAGGTATACCTTTGTTTGCGGCTACAGAATAGGTTACGGCAAGTTTTCTGAAAACAGTGAATGTAATGTTTTCCTTAATATAAATAACACGAAATGTGTATTTCTGAGAAATACTTCGTAGCTATTGTTTTGGCATATTTTATTTTATTATTTGGTTCACAACACACATATTCACATTTTCGTTTTAGGACACTATAATATTAATTATCGGTGTAATTTCTAAAAGTAGTGAACACAACTAGTTTGCAACCTTTAACATACAAATGAGAAGCATTCTAAGAAATAAACTGCTGCGAAATTCTTTTAATCAAACTGCCTCGAAATATATTCATTTTTTTATATATAAGTATTTAATGAACTTAACTAATGTAGTTGCTATAATACGTTTATGTGTGTGGATGAGTATATGCTTGTGTGTATTTATGTGTATGAATGGGAAATATTACTTGGCAACTTTTAAGAGGTCCTCAGTATCTTAGTTTAATGATTGAAGCCACTCTATAAATTTCACCACAGTCACTGGTTCCGATGCGCTGATAGAAATAACTAAACCTCAAAAAACATGATTAAATTCAACGTTAGAACATAACATATTCCTTAGCTATACCATCGAGCTGATATAGCCTAAAGCTCTTCTAGCGTTGACTACCCGCATTCAGAAAATCCGCTTTTGTGGAGCGCGCTTCTGAAATTTTAACTCGCTGGAGTTAGAAATTGTGTTGAAACATGCTTGCGCAGTTTACCAACGGCTTTGTGGATACAAATACGGTCACGAAAGCTGCCTGCTACTCTATGTAGGTACTAGAATTACAATTTATTGTGACTTTGCATTTTAAATTATTGTGATTTGGTATTATTTTAAGCTAATATAACGATTATACCAAAAACTGTTAAATTCGTTGACGGGTTAGAGGTCCTTCCTCATGGTCCTTCATCCTCCGCGACCACGCCCGGCGGTTCCTGTTGACGTTTCGTTGATAGGTTGGAGGAACTTCCTCATGACAACCATCGGCGCCACGCTCGGGTTCGTGAGACGGGAAGGGACGGGAATGACCTCTAAACGGTCAACGAAACGTCAGCAGGTGAATAGAAAAGTACGTGATGGCATTGTGACTTGGCCTTGAGGGTCTGGCAAATTTTAAGTTTACAATGAGCTAGGTTAATTCAGTATGATTCTAAAAATATAAAATTTGATGTAAAATACTGCACTAAATCTTTCATTTTTACGCATTGGGAGCGTGGTGGCCGTGCGCCCTTCTCAGCTCTTGGCACACTTAGATAAGGCGCCGATCTAGGCGTGGCGCCTGTCTGGATATGTGAGCGAAAAATACGTTATCATCCAACGCTACTTGCCATAATTATGATTTTCAACAGCCTGTAGAATCACTACTGTAGATTACACAACATAAGGACTGAATCTCAAAATACCTTATTTCCAAAACGTTTGAATCTCAAAAAACTTCTCCCGAAATGCTTGAAATCTATGATTACTCAATTCAATAATGCCTGCAAAAAGTATGTCAGATTGATTTACGGATATACGCCTCCCTTAAAGAGTGCCATGACGAACGATTTTGGGCTACCTTTATCCACCGACTTCCCGCAACCTTTAGATGACGTGATCTACCGGGTGGAGGCGCCTTCCTACACCGCGTCTGTATTTTGGGAACGCTTCCGTTTGGTAGTGATCTGGATCAGTTGAGCTATCTATAGTTCGTATGCAATGGTCTTTAGATAGCTAGCTGTTTCATCTGTATTTTTTGTATATACCTACTTGTACATGAATAAATGTATTAATTTGATTGTATTAAATAATAATAATAATAATAAATGCACAACCAACAGACACCTACATAACATAGTCATCGTTGGTGCCAGGAACTACGAGTACCGTGGTATCACAACACGCAGAACAACATATCTACAGACCATGCAAACATAAGCCCCACGGCGGGAATCGAATCCGCAACTCTTGCGTCTTAGCTGGTTAATTGCCCGCCGCGCCACCGAAGTTTCCACTGTTTTCCTTCACCTTTCGACAGCTCTAGCATAAATTTATTAATTTATTTATTTATTTATGCTGGCTATTTTCCAAACAACATCTAGCTCCAAACTAAGCTTATATATATTTTTTGTAAATACATACCCAGACCCCAGACAAATATTTGCAAATCTTTGTCCCACTTTGTTACTTTTATGAAAGAGGTTTAACAAATCAAGTTTAGAAGGCGAGCGTGAATGGGAAAGTTGGAAGGGGAAGGCCACGGCGAACGTACTCTGACCAAATTGGAGACATTCTACAGAAAAGCCAGCTCAGAAGTACACTTAACCTCCGAGCTTGTATGAAGAATTTGATGAGGATGAATGAAGCAAAAGAATATCTGTTTTGCAGGATCGTAGCAAGTGGAAATCCTTGGTCTCTGCCTACCCCTCCGGGAAACAGGCGTGATTATATGTACAATATGTACAGCGGGTACTAAAATTCTGGTCCCAACTTTACATTGTACCTGGGGAATGGCTTACTAGGTGAAACTTGGATAAGGAGAGATAAGAGACGCGTTCTCGCCCGTTTTACGCGAATGCACCGAAATCTTGAAAGCATTATGATGTAACACTAGATTCTAGTTAGCCATTTTATACACTAGCGTTCGCCTAATGCTTCGCTTGTATCCGGATAGAAAGAGCATTTTTATGTTATTCCAGGTTTTACGAACTATACCTATTCCAAAAACAATTTAATAGAACGAGATTTATGAAATAGGTTCAAGAAAAAAAAACATTAAAAAAAAATAAACAAAATTTGGAAGGTAGTGTGCATAATCCCCTCCCCACCTGGAAACAATGAACTACTTATATTTATTCCAAAAACAATTTAATAGAACGACAGGATCAAGAAAAAAAACTAAATATAATGTTGAAGCAAGTACGACAAATACGACCAAAAATAAAAAAAATATTCAAATTAATATTATTATTTTGTTAATATTTACGAAACAAAAAAATGCCCCAAGATGGACATCCTTACATCCAAAATAAAATGTATATTTTGAGTTAAAAAAACATTTTTTTTGTTCTTGTTCGCCATCTCACAGAATAAACTAAAACTCCATCACTATGTATAGCGAGCGGCGCCGGCGATGTGCTTGCAACCTGACTCGTATCATTTTTTACAATCAACTAGCTTCTGCCCACGGCTACGCCCGCGTGGTTCCGTGGTAAAAGTAGCCTGTGTTATTATGATATAAAAGCTATATTACTGTAAAGTTTCATCAAAATCCGTTCTGTGGTTTTTGCGTGAAAGAGTAACAAAAATCCATCCTCACAAACTTTCCCATTTAAAATAGTAGTAGGATGTTTAGACGTACCGCTGACTGTCCCCTACTTTGTATCCTCAAAGATGTACGAGTATAAAAAAGTGTCATGTATCATGGGGAATACAGTCGTGAGCGTGTTTGTTTACTATCACTATATCAAATACGAAATATATAAATAACACATCTTCGGAATTGAATGCGAAATGTAAAATCGCAAAAATTATAGCACCATTGGTGCATAATCCGATAAAGTGTTAAAGCCGACTATTCGCGGGTAAATAATATTCTACTTATATCTAGATAGAGGTTTTATCTGAACAAGTCTGACATGGTTCTGAAGAGCTGAATGCTGTCTGATGCACCGTGAAATGGAACGCCGCGGGCGGATCGCGGATAAGTACCTGTATGTATATAAATGGTTACCAGTACTGAATTGAATAAAAGCTTAGTGGAATTCTCTATGTAACCTATTTATTGTAGGTATAGGTAAACCCGTCTCAGGAACGACTTTGGCAAGTCTTAGGGTTGCAAGATCAATAGTAGTTTTAACGGTGGATTAGTTGCCCTTACAAAGTAGCCCAAAGGTCCATTGAATAGGTAGGTAGTATTATAATTTATGTTTTTTTTAAATTGTTAATTTGTTTTGTCTTTCATTTAATTTTTTTTCTTTACATTTTGTCTGGTTTTCAATACATACACCTCAGTTGCTGTTTGTCTGCTTAACACTTTTTATTGTTTTGGTGTGCGCACAAAAGTTATGTTCCTTTATACTATACTAGTTTATACTAACTTTATACATGAAAGACAAATTATGACTTCTTGGCTCAAAATTCAAACGGTAGAATTGAAAATTTACTATTTTTGAAATGTGCTTTCAAAGTTTGTTCATTACCCCACGCGACTGATATTTTACACCCATTATATATGTGTATAATGGGTGTTTAATTTTGTGTGTATATTTGTCCTCATATCTTAATAACACAAAATCTCGAAATAAATTAATTATATTTGTGTTATCTAATATCTATACACAGTTAATACTTGAAGGAATTCAATCAAAGTGGCTAACTACGAGCCAAACACGAGCATGTACCGAATGTTATGTTTGGACGTGCCTCTGACTATTCCCTACCTGATATCCTCAAAGATCTACGCACTGAGTATGTATCGAGGATGTCCATCATTGGAAAAGTAGTCGTGAGCGTGGTTATTTAAAAAAAAGATTGTATATTCGAAAATCACAAAACCTCAGTTAGTGGCCAACTAGGTACCTGGTATGAAATTTTGTATTTTCAAACTTTTCCAAGGTTCTGTAAATACAGCTCTTAAATTCCCCTAGGACCCAGTAGTGCTAAGTAAGTATGCTCCAGAGACGTAATTATATTAGCTGAATCCAAACTAAGCTTCTAAGTGAATTAATTAATTTAGAATTAGGGAGAAACTTAACGTTAATAGCCATTTACCTGTCCGTTTGTTGGTTTGTCCACCAAGCGCAATGCAGGCGAGACTGCGGGTTTAGTGATGTGCTTGCAATTGCAGGTTTTATCGATAGATATCTGGCTGTCAAAAGCGTTTTTATGTAAAAAGCGTCTTCAAATATTTGCGATACCTGTAAAGATGACCATTATGTCTCCGGGTTGACAACGCACGAGTTGTACCTCTGGTGTTGCAAGCGCCTACAGGTTACGATAACTGCTTACCAATGAGGGAAGTGTGCATGTTTGCCACTATAGTTGAATAAAATAAAAAACATGGTTGAGGCTTTTAGTGCTCAACTAATAAGACCAAATTGTACACTTATTTATTCAAATAAATCTGATTGTATGTCTGTCCAATGACGTACGTGACTATTATTTGCAAATATAAATACACTTTTCGTCTTTTTTATACATGTCTAACAGTTATGTCGAGACTGGTGTCGATGTCTACTAGACAAGTAAACATCGAAAGTGTAGCGAAGCTAGATTTGCTACTCAGACTGAGTGTCTTACTCAATATTCGAAATATCGATATCGCATATCGATATTTTGATTCCGCAATATCAACGTATTTGTAGCGAGCGATGTAGATAATTTTAGAATTTATCGATAATTTCTGAGACTGAGCAGATGTTATTAATATTAATTAATACATAAGAATTTGGCTATATCGTAAAGATGTTTCGCAATCAATATAACCCTCTGATAATAAATGAAGATGATTGTTTTATCTAGACCTGTGTCCGAAAATGATACTTACCTAAAAATTAAATTTTGTTTCAGCATGACACATTGCTTTTTCGGGCATCCAATTTCAGTATTATTTGAGTAATGGGGCTATATTGAAAACTGGTCACATGTTATTGCTGAAAATCAATTTAACAACGCAGCGCTATCATCAATTTGTTTGTGCAAACTTATCGACGTTTTTGACATCACTATACGAGAATACAGTAGACTACAATCCAAACGCGTGTTCGATTGGGATGCACTGCCGTCTCCCGAGAAATCCAAGCAGAAAATTTCCAGTTTCAGACGTTTGCCAAACAATTTACAGAATTCCTTGCGGCTTATCACGTGTTGAAATAGACTAGCTAGCTAATAACGTATAGCGTATAGAAACGCAAATTGTTTGCATTAATTCGTTGTATGTTTAGTCTAGCTCTACTATCTAAGTTGGTTCTCGGAAGGGTAGACAGAGACCACGGATTTTTATTACGAACCCGACATACCTCTTGCTTCATTAACTCAAGATTTTTTACATACATGATTTTTTTTAAACACACATTAACTATTACTAAATTTTATGCTTCCTTGAAAAAAATAAATAAATCGGATGTTTAGTTTCGGAGATTATACCTACAAACATCACACTTACAAACTTTACCTCTTTACATAATATTAGTATATATTTGGTGTTTCTAACAGAGCTTCACTGTTGCTATTTAAAAAAAAGTCATTCTAGCATTAATTCCGCATCTTTATTGGGCACTTAGTAAATACGGATCGAGAAAACTTGGACTGAATTCGGATATGGCTTTGACACTGCATTTAAATCAATCCCCGAAAATAAAGGTGCCACTTGTAACATCAATACTTTCAGTGTTGATTGATGACGCCATATATACGTAGACAGCTTCGAAGTTGATATGTCCAGGCTTCGGAAAACGGATTTCGGTTGTAAAGCAATCACTCTTACAAATAGTACTATGGCTTTTCGAATTGTTTTTTCAGGGCGAATCCCTGAAAAGACAATTCGTATGCACTCGGGTTGTAGTGCCGCGGCGGAGTTTTACTTCTATGCACTATTTTACATTCTTCGGTCGGTGAGCGAAATTGTTTGTGTGAAATCCACTCCTGCACGCTTTCAGTGATGAGGAAACTAAAGGAAATCGAACTATAATGTTTGCTCGTGTATGTCCAGTAAAGTATGGGTTTAAAGTTTAAAAGTAAAAAATCCGATTCAGCGGGATGTGAACCCGAATCTGTCTCTAATCGGCAATGCGTTGGCTAATTACGCCATGATCAAGTGATCGGAAAATTTTTGCAGTGTTGGCCTAGTGGGCGATACCCCGACTTCTGATCCCGAGGTCGTGGGTTCGAACCCGGTCGTGCACCAATGGATTTTTCCAGTCGAAAAATTTATGTGCGCATTAACACGTGCTCAAAACGGTGAAGGAAAACATCGTGAGGAAACCGTTATGCCTTAGAACCAAAAATTCGAAGGCATGTGCCAACAGTTAGAGTTCCAATAAGCGGCGATAGGCTAGCTGTCACGTGGAATGCTAACTTGCAAAACGCGAGCATTGGACGTGCCACTGAATACCTCTACTTGGCTCAAAAATCACTGAGTATGTATCAGAGGATGTCCACCATGGGGAAGACAGTCGTGAGCGTGTTTGTTTTTTGTTTATCATTGCAGATGAGCATTAACGTAACTTTACCAGTAAGACTATTTTACGCCTCGGCCCGTTCACAGTACGGTCACGCCACGGCTATGTGTAAATAGTTCTATAAACGGTACCTTGCTCTATAAATATGAGCAAGGGAAGACAGTCGTAGACTTTCAATGCTCAAAGGCACGTGAGCTGGTAAATAATGTAATAGAAAACAATGGAGAAATCTCTCGAGCGGTGCAACTTCTATTCAAAGTAGGAACAGAAGCGTTTCTTCGGAAAAGCGTAAATTCACTTAGTTTATAAAATTACTAGCGTCCCGCCCGGCTTCGCTTCATTCAAATTTCCGTTGGATTTTAATTAGAATATATATATTATAGGTGTGTATTTAAGTTAACATACCATAAATTAATAGTAGGATTGGTGATATAATTATGATATTTATTTATTTATTGAGCATGCTACAAACTTGCTGCCAGGGGCCAAACGCTAGCTTGTGAGAAAATACAAATTTTTGTTTATTTATTATTAAATAGTTATAATACGATGCCATAAATTATAATGAATATAGCATTTCATGTGTCACACGGACGTTATACTTTATTCAAACGATAAAACACGATCACCACTGTTATTTCATTATGGATCCTCAGATCAATACTGAATACGCAGGCCTGTGAGTTTACCAAGTAGGGAGTAGTCAGAGATACGTCCAATAATTATATTTGGCATATGTCCGCATTATAGATGATAGCAATGCTTATTTTATGAAATTTTCAACGAGTATTATCTGTGATATACAGACAGGGTGATGACAACGTAGGCTTGGTGACATTGTTCTAACAAAAATCCTTAAGAACGTAGAACACAGTAAACTGATAAAAAAAATGCTTCTGTTTATTTTGTATCCTGAAATAAAATATTTTTTTATTGTTTTATAACTACAAACCTTAAACGACATTCTCTACGCCCGTGTGTCCCGCAATAGGGCGTTATTATGAAGTCCACATAAATCATGAACCGAGGCTTAATTAAATGTTAAATCATTTTTATTCACAATTCTGAAAGCTAGTCGAAGAAAAGTTATTTCCTGGAGGCACGGAGTAAAGTACGCACACTTTCCAACTTAGTTTTAAAAGAAGAAAGACTACGGATAAAGTCTAAATCAATAGATTTTTAAGAAAAAAAAAGAAAGGCAGGAAAATAAGGCTGGCGCAGTGGGCGAAGGCTCGCATGAGACGCAGAAGGTTGCGGGTTCGATTCCCGCCGCGGGACAAAATGTTTGTACATGCAAATATTTGTCTCGTGGTCTGGGTGTTTTCTATGTATAAAATGTATGTATTTAAAAAAAAAAATATATATATATATATATATATATATAAGTAGTATATCAGTCATTTAGTTCCCATAACACAAGCTCTGCTTACTTTAGGGCTAGATGATGCTGTGTGAATATGTCCAGCATTATTATTTATTTATTATTTATAATGATCCTTTTACAAAACAATACGTACCTACATTTTGATCGAGCATTTTCAATCCCAAGAGTTTTTATCATCTAATTAAACAGATATTTTATAGTATGCCTTTTTATTAAGTTTTTGTTTAATAACGTTTTTAAATTTGTTAATTGTCAGTTTTTGAATATCTTTTGGGAGTTTGATTTAAAAGTGTACAGCTTGGCCTTTCAACGATTTACTAACTTTATGGAGTCTACAACAGTTATCTTTATTTCTAGTATTAACAATGTGATTATATTCGCTATTTTTCTGAAACAATTTAATATATTTGTAGACGTACATCAGGTTTTCATAGATGTATTGACAAGGGAATGCCATTATATTTATTCCTTTTAAATTCTGACGAAGTGATTCTCTGGGACCCATATTATAAATTGCTCGAACAGCCCTCTTCTGCAGCACAAAAACGATATTTATATCTGCAGCACTCCCCCGCAGCAGTATACCGCACGACATAAGTAGCTGAAGTAAACTAGTCTAGCTGTGTCTACGTCTATTTAAAGACGGATCTTTTTGACTGCATATGCCGCAGAACTAAGTCCCTTCGACAGCATACCAACTCAGAAGTCTAAGCTAGATCAACTTTTAGTATAGCTTAGGCATCTGGAGGCTAATCATATCAATTTGTATACATTTCATAAATTCATAAATTTAAAGGTTTCGAAAATATTTTGTATGTACCATCCCATCCTACTCCTACTCTAATATAATAAATGCGAAAGCCTGTGTGTGTGAATATTTGTTTACACGTATCTCCGTAGTTACTAAACCGGTTTTGATGAAATTTTGAATGTAGATAGTTGAGGTTCTGGAATAACACATAGGCTAATCTAATTTTCGAAAATCAACCCCTAAGGCAGTTAAACAGGGTAGTAAATTTACAATGAAAATGTTTATTCCTTAGTTAGATTCACTCAAAACTCGGTACAAATAAACTTGAAAATAAATAATAAAACACGTATTTTTTCTTTTTTCAAACTACCCCTAGGAGGTGTGCAATAAAGTTCTAAAATTTGTATGGAAAAATATATTCCGTGGTTTGATACACTAAAAAGTTGGTGGTTTATCAACATAACACGCGGGCGAAGCCGCGGGATGAAGCTATTACGAACTATTATTTCATTAAACCTATTATTTATTTCTCTTCGGGGACCAAACATGTAATGTAGTTCAAATGTTTAATTTTTATAGACCAAATAAATTAATATGATTGTCCTACTACTATTATAAACGCGAAAGTTCGTGAGGATAGATGTTTCTTCCTCTTTCACGCGACAACTACTGAACGGATTTTGATGAAACTTTACAGTAATATAGCTTATACATCAGAATAACACTTTAACCACGGTACCACGCGTGCGCAAGGGCAGAAGCTAGTTAATTATAAAAAAAATATTACGATTAAAGGTTGTCGCGTCGTTGTAAAACTCGCGTGATACTTCGCGTACTCTAGGTAGGTATTTATAAAGTCGTTACTTTCAATACCTGGTGATAAAGATACTGTATAGTTTGTTTTGAAGTTATAACTAACCGCTGATTAAACAATAACCTCTATTTAACGAGCTATAAACATAGCAGATCAACAAGTAAATAGAGAGCGCCAATATTTGGGTTTCAAATCACACCGGGTTCACTTTATGACATGTTTGGATAGTGGTCGGATTATATGCGGCTTATTCATTGTATTTTATGCGGCTTGATAATTGTACGATTGCGTATTTATTCATATTAATTTATTATGTGTATTTTATGTGATAATGATATTATAAAATGGATCTCGTGTCTGAAATAAAGCTACTATTTATTGTAATTTTAGGTGTATATTTCGTGATTTAATATAAATGTAGATTATATAATTTAATGCAATAATATTTAGCAAGTAGCTTACTTCAAACGTTGCACTCTCCATATTTACGCCGCCGATCATTTATACAATCGCATAGATTCCTCTCCAGCCAAAGGTTGTCGCTAAGCGATAAGACCGTAAATTTTAATTTTACTGTTGTAAAGTTTTATTTTTTCTCTGGTTTGGCTGTTTTCTATTTATAATATGTATGTATTTACAAACAAAAACACAAGCTCTCCTTAGTTTGGGGCTACATTAAAATGTCCAGCATTCAAAAAAAAAACCCCAATCAAAGGGCGGCCTATTATTGTAACTGTATGTAAACCAACTGTTATCAGGCCAATAACAAAGTTACGTCCCCTCGGATCGCGATAAGCGTCCTACAGACACGTGAGCTATAATTGGGTAATAACTAGAGGCAATGGGCATGCGTTATATCTTGCAGAAATGGCAACCGTTGAGAAATATAGGTTCTGTAGCGAACACAAACCGGAAGACACAATTAATAAACCTCTACTTAAAGGACCGATTACATAATTTTTTTTTTAAACAATAGTGACATCTATCTATTATTTAGATAAATAAAATATTAAATGCTGTTTGACGCAACATCAAGCATAATGGCCTATAAGGTATTCTAAACAACCAAATACCGTTTTGGCTCTTCCTGATATGACTATGTCAAAATCAAATCCACATTTTCAATTCTAGAGATGAAAACAATTTATTTTGTAAGCGAGTCACTTGAGAAGTTCTGGACCGATTTAGCTTTTTTTGTTTTTAAATATTCCTAGTAGTACGGAACAGGTTTTTATTAAGAAAAATTTGTAAAATTGATTGGGTATATGTATTAAACGTTGTCCCATACATACTGATCTTGGTTGTCGAAGGTAGTGGTTACTCCTGTTATGGATGTCGTATTGACACGAAAGTATCTGCCACAGTCAAGGACAGAAAAACGTATGTTGGCTAGTAAGTAATATTTATTACGATATTGCGAGGAAATGACAAATTCAATTCAGGCAGGGGATCATAAAACATACTAAGGGAAAGAATCATGACACACTATTTATCTATGACGAACGAAAATACTCACCATTAAACTTAAATCTACGACTTAAACACGTTGTAACAGATGTCTTTAAAGTTAGTCTATTCTAAGTTACTTCGAATAGGCAGGTTTGCATTAAGCCAGTTACTGGCGACAGTCAGTACTAAGTCTGTCAGATGGCAGTCGATGATACTATGCTAGTTTGTAGGTAGAAGACGTCACCAAGTATAGTAACTATTTAGTTCAGATTTTCTCCTCGTATATTGTAAAGGGAAAACAATCACACTTTGTGCCTACTGAAAGTACCGTTTACGTTAGCAGTGCACAATAGATCTGAGCCTTGAGCGGTTGCAGACTAAAGTCTAATGTGACATTTTAATGCAAGGCCTGTGTGAAATGGTGCCAGTTACAAATCCAAAGTTAACTTGCCGTACAGCACGGTAATACGATTTAAATTAGATGCTTCGTCAACTTTCGTGTTTCCGAATTAGTACGATAATGTAAAATTCAAAGCAGTATCTTTTTGTTTTGGATTGGACAACGCATTTTTTAATTAAATTTGCAGTGAGTAATTAAGTTACGATAATTTAATCACCTATCAGGTACTATTTAACTATATTTTTAGTTTTTGATGTTATTAAATAAATACACTTAAAAAAAATTAAATACTTTTAAAATAAAAAAAAACGAACTTTCACAATAATTTCACGATAACACTATATTAAATATACAGAATTTTTGTAACAGCTCTAGATAAATATCACTTTTAGTTCGTATTTCTGTTGATAGACGAAATTTGCCGAAGAATTTAATTTAAATCGTAGTACTGTAAGGAGCTGTTTCTTCGGTAGCTAGCACTAACATAAGCGCGGAATGCCATGACTGTCTTCAATTACTAGAATAGTGTAAACTTACCCTAAAAGAGATGCTGATGCTGAAAGAGACGCATCCGTCACCGTCCAATTAAAAGTTTAGATGCGCTTTGCATCATTACACGTGTTTAAGTGTTTTATAAATAACTTGCTTTCGAGTTTTGAAACAAATAATTAGAAGCTTAGTGCGTACGTGTTTGAGGAGAGTACTAAAGGAAGGAAATACACGGTTCAAGTGTTTCGATCCAGTATTTTTGTTATATGTATTATATATAACAAAAATATATTCGTTCTAGAGAATGGCCAGGTCAGAAGTACACTTAATCGCCGAGCTTGTATGAAGAATTTGATGAGGATGAACGAAGCGAAAGAAGTATGCCAGGATCGTAGCAAGTGGAAATCCTTGGTCTCTGCCTACCCCTCCGGGAAACAGGCGTACTGTTTCCCGGACTATATGTATGTATGTATGTATTATATAGGGTCTTTCATTAAACATGTCCTATCTTTAAATTAAAATAAAACAAAGTGTGTGTGAGATATTATCGAAATTATTTATTTATTTGAAAAATGTAGTGATGCCATTATGTGTGGAAAATGACATCATTCAAATGTCCGCCACGACTTCTCTGGGTGGAGCGCATGCGAGATATCCAATTTTCCATGACTTTTGCGCATAAATCAGGCTGAATTTGACCTATGGCATAGGTTATGTTGGCTTTGAGGGCCGCTGTGGTTTGTGGTTTATTCGCATAGACCTGCGACTTAAGAAAACCCACAAGAAAAAGTCTAGCGGGGTTAAGTCACACGATCTCGGTGGCCAGTTCACATCAGCTCCACGTGAGATGACCATGCCCTCAAATCTCTCATGCAGAATATTCAATGTGGCATGAGCTGTGTGGCACGTAGCGCTTGTTGAAACCACACGTCGTTGGTGATAAGATGATCCAGTTAAAAAAAAAAAATTTTTTTTTCGCAAAATGGGCGAAGCGCGCGGTGCTTTGCCCGAACAGAACACTAATTTTGATAAAACAATTTTATAATTTGCACGTGTTGTTGAATGCTATAGCTATCCATGATGATTTGGCAAAACAGAATGAATAAATGGCAACCAATTTAAAAGATGTAGCTTCAACAAGATGGCCGCTACCAACTGCCAAAGTTCGGACGTGCCTATTGGAAGACCCTATGGTAGTCTGATGAAAACGTTCTAACACTGGGTGTTTTGTGGTAGTATTTTTCTGGGTCAGCCAGGAAGTGTTGGATTTGACAGGCATATAAAAGTTAAAGTATGCTAGAATTATCGCAGCGAGTTCATAATCTCTGTCTGGAGTACTGTTGAAAGAACATAATATTAAGCAAACAACACTAAAAACTGTTCGCAACAAAATGTCACATAAATAATTCCCGCCATCAAAGCAGCAGTCAAACAGCGAACGACGTAACGTTAATAATAAAAAGCGGACATAATTGGAAAAGTCCGGAACGGACAAACTTTATCTCAGATAATACCTCTCGCTCTAGAAGTGAAACTCCCGCTCTAGGGCAAGGTTGGTAAAATGGCAATAGGTACGAGAGACAACAAGATATCGCTTTTAGGGATTTCACTGAGTAGGTAGTACTTATCCTATCGGAATATTCTGTATGCATTGTTAATCTGTATCTATACACTTTTTTGGTAATAAAAAAAATTATATTTAATATTTTAGCGATAAGACCTCTTTTTGTAATGTATTACTTTGGATGAGGATAAATCGATATATAAAACGGAGAGAGCATAATAAGCAGAAAATAGCAAATACCAAAGATATTTTGGGCCTTTTGTTAAACATAACAAAAAGTAGATTTCGGGCTTATTAAGCTTAAATGTGCTATTTTTTTAGTTTAGTTTCGTATCCCCCCGGCCCTCTTCCAGCTAAACGGTTGCATTTAGATATGTGAAAAAAAAATCTAGATGAAGTTGTTAGTTCTGTAAAACAGGTAGTAAATATAAGTTTATGAACAATCCGCATATTGTGACGGGGAACTGCGGAACCTTACACTACGCGTGTCCCGACACGCATTTGACCGGTTTTTATATATGTATAAACATCCCGACGACATTTTCAGCGACGATTATGACGACGATAGATCCGTTTAACATTAATTTTATTGTATGTTGGGCTTATTTATAAGATTTATATATTATTTATAAGCGGCGATGGGTTTGCAACCTGTCACGTGGAATGCTTTCTACTTGCAAAACCCGGGCAATGTACCAAATGTAATGTTTGGACGGTGCCTCTGACTACCCCCTACTTGGTATCCTCAAAGAGTATGGTGGACATCCTCAGTTACATACTCACTGAGTATGTATCTGAGGATGTCCACCATGGGGAAGACAGTCGTGAGAGTTGTTTGTTTAATTATAAGAGTAAAGTGGATTTGAGCCATCCATCGCGCAAAACTTTTTGTCGGGGCCATTTTAAAACAGGGAGGTTTATTTATATCAAACCTATTCTATGGCAAAACCATGTTTTATTTTCTTACAGGCTGCAAATATTTATTGAAACCTACAATCAAAAAGGAAGGAAAAGCGGTAAGAAAAATATTACGCCTTTTTTCTACATTGCGACAGTTTTAACGCCGGAACCAAATAGAGAACTTGGGAAAGTTATAACAATACCTACTTTTAGGAAGGTTGTGGCGAAAAGGAGAATGAGTGGACTTTTTCGGGCTGTTGGTGAAAATGTTAAGAATTTTAATTCTAGTGAATTACTCCTCATTTAAAGAAGCGTGAATATCAATGAAAATGCTCAAATAAAGAAAAAGAAAAAAAAAAATTGTCTGCGAACGGTTTGGCTGGTGCTGTTAACAGAAGGCTCAAGAGGTTTTACCCGCGACGCAAAGGACCCGTATATGCATTTGCTGTAAGTGGTTGTTAGTTTGTTTCTTTTTGTTCATATCTGTTACCATTTATCCCGATACGACTTATCAGATTGTAATCCGATTTTTTGCACTCGGTTTTATAAAGAAAGAAACAACATTTATTTACACGTTACACAATATAAAACAAACAGACAATACACACACGGGATTTACACAAACAATACCTAAATACAAACAATAAAACTATATTGTTTGTATTTAGGTCATATTTATTATTTATTTATGTATTTAGGCAAATTGTCGTCCAACTCTGCATTTGTTGTGTCAACTGGCAACACAACGCTGATCTTCCGTTGGAAACAAACACTCAGTGAAATCACGGATGTCTGATTACAGATTATTATTATATATAATCTGTAAAATGGAATGAAAATTATCGTGGTTTGGTATCATTTTAGAATATTATTAAGACAATACCACGTACTTTACTATTCTCCAGCTGACGTAATAATATTCTAAAATATATAATATAATATAATATACCTAACAATAAATAAAAATAAACTTAACTGTGTACAAAACTAGTTTAACAAAGTAAATGCGACGAACTGGCAGTTCATGAGAGACTACTACTACTAGACTACTACTACTACTACTTACTCATTACTTTTTTGTGTTCTTAGATGGTTCATTGGCTATAAAACACCAGCCATAGGGGGTGTTTCAATCGAGAATAGAAAAACACGTTGGGGATTTTCAATTTTTGATTAACTTGTTAATTATTGAAGCCTGGAGTTTATTGCATTTAATATACTGGTTAGGGTCGTCTGAATACCGCTCAGTATCCTACCTAACTTGCTAGCATATGCTGAGCTAAACCGGCTAGATGGATGATCATATGATATCTGTTTCAGCTGTAGTACTTATAGGTAGGCTTTTCTAACCAAACCATATTGTTACAAACACAAACAAAAACGCTCAAGACTGTCTTCCCTATGGTGGACATCCTTAGATACATACTCAGCGAGTAGATCTTTGAGGATACCAAGTAGGGGGTAGTCAGAGGCATGTTCAAAAATTACATTTGGTACATTCCCGCGTTTTGCAAGTTAGCATTCCACGTGAGAGGTTGCCCATCGTCGCTTATTGGAACACTATTGGCACATGCCTTCGAATTTTTGGTTCTAGGGTATGCCGGATTCCTCACGATGTTTTCCTTCACCGTTTTGAGCACGTGTTAATGCGCACATACATTTTTCGAGTGTCGGGTTATCGCCCACAAGGCCGAAACAAAATCATAAGAAAAGAGTAATCTATGGTAAGAAAATTTCAAATTCACTTTGAAAGTAATTATTCCTGGATCAATTCGTTCAGTAGATTGCTGTGTACACTAACATCAAAATTATACGTAGGCAAATCACAAAACGCAAGGACAGCGCTTTCTAGTATTATACGTAGGCAAATCACAAAACGCAAGGACAGCGCTTTCTAGTATTATACGTAGGCAAAGCACTAAACGCAAGGACAACGCGTACTAGTATTATACGGAGGCAAAGCACAAAACGCAAGGACAACGCGTTCCAGTATTATACGTAGGCAAAGCACAAAACGTAAGGACAACGCGTTTTAGTATTATACGTAGGCAAAGCACAAAACGTAAGGACAACGCGTTTTAGTATTATACGTAGGCTAAGCACAAAACTCTAGGACAACGCGTTCTAGTATTATACGTAGGCAAAGCACAAAACGCTAGGACAACGCGTTCTAGTATTATACGTAGGCAAAGCATAAAACGCAAGGACAGCGCGTTCTAGTATTATACGTAGGCAAATCACAAAACGCAAGGACAGCGCGTTCTAGTATTTGGTCAAAATTACTAACGCCATCTAGTTATAAAACCAACAAATATGTACGAACATTGTTGTTTTTAACTGTCTGTCTTAATATTCCTAGATAATTTTGTTTTTGTCTGTCGTCCTAAATAAATGTTTTCATTTCATTTATTTTGCCGATAACGCCTAACACACATTTGTTTTACATTTGTACATTCACTCTCACTCTTATAAGCATTGTAAAAACATAGAGTAGTAAGTATATAAGTATATATTAGCTATAGTAAACAAGAACATAATTTCAAACTCGCTTCGCTCGATTAAACATTTGCTTATTTCCCCAAAACACCTTATCAACACCTCATAAATTCTCGCACCTACAAAATGCATTAAACCTATCCGATAACCGGACCCGATCCGATATTGTACGGTGCCCTCCGGAAGTGTACGCTAATGACGCAACGCACCCCGACTTCCCCATTCTGGGAATACCGGGGAAAACGGGGAAAATCGATCGAAACTTTGCAACACTGTGGTTAATTTAACGGAGCTTATAAGAAATTTAATCCTCCGTCACAAAGCGTCTTTTTGGGATATGTGGCGATAAAACTCATATAATAATTATCTCAGTTCAGATGTGTGGCGCGGCGGACAAGAAGCGACAAATATTGGCATGTTCTACAAAAAAATGTTTCGGGTCTGGGTGTCAAGATGCCACGTGACAGGGAATCCTAGTATAGGTTCAGGACTATGTATGACTGTTGGGTGTTTATTTAGTTATTTATTATATTTGGAATAATACAAACAGATTTAAAACAGAATTATAATCGGATAAGTCATTTTGGAGACCACTTGTGGCAAACGCATAATACGGGCTCCATAAGTTGCTTGTTAAATAAATTAAATTACGATTTTTTTTTTTGGTAGGCGGTTACCGTAACCTGTGGCCGCTTGTATCACCAGAAATATTATTAGTTATGTGATTCTATTCTTTGATGTGAACCATGCGATCTGTTTTAAAGTTTTCGAGCCAAAAGTGATTTAGAGCGTAACGGGTTTTTTATTATTACGAGCATAGTTAGTAATATCTGCCACATCCAAATTTATTAAATAAATTTATTTTTAACTTTTGGTGTCTAAAAACACTGTCTATGTACGCAACACAGTTTATTTAATCAGCAATAGGCATAGAATCTACTATATATTCCATAAAGGAACGTATTGATATTGAATTTCCAATCCGCATGTAGTCTTTAGGGAATCATTTAGTCTAGGTCGAAGCCAGTAGGCAATCCGTTAGATCGGATGCCATGGATTTAAAAAAGAGATGTGGTGGTGTAGTACCGTTGCTAGTATAGAAAAATATCACCTAACGGTCAATTACACAGGCCTGATCCCATACTAGGATACCCTGTGTTGTCGGAATCGGGAACTACGTGTACTTATGGTACCACAAGGAAAATATATGTAGATTATGCAAATTTTTGTCTCGTATCGCGAATCGAATGCACTTCTTCCGTCACACTCAAAGTCTTGCGTAGCGTAGTTCTACTACGTAGTGTTGTTCTTCTACATAGCACAGTCTCTATACGTAGCGTAGTTATTTTACGTAACGTAGGTTTAGCGTAGCGTAGTAATTCTACGCATCTAACCCCTCGTAGTCCAGAATCAGAATCTGATTAGTCTTTATTGAAAATTGTTTTTTTTTATGTAAATGGTAGGTTTTTAATAGATTACAAATAGTTGTCCATTTTGGGCATACAATAGTTTATTTGTTTATAATTAATTGCTTTCCTGCACATAACATATTTGTATAGGTCTTAGGTAATACATTTAAATAGGTACATGATGTAAGGGCGCTGCAACTTGAGTTCGTTACAAAATATTACCAAATACGCTTTAAAAAAACATAATCAAATTAAGTAGCCTTCATATAAATTAATGTCGTGAAAAATAAGAATATAATAGTAATGATAGTTAATAAGAACCTTATCAACCGTGATTGAGTCCGAAAGGGTAAAAGTAGGTACCTAAGTATGTATAACTAATCATAATATACCCTAAGTTATTTTCTTCAAGGAACTAATCCGGTGCATAAAACATTTTTGTCAAATTTGCGAACAGGTCCACAGGACCTATTTCTCCAAGGCCATTATTACGAGGAGTATCATCATGTCTCCTGTTTCGATACATGACGCATGCCATATATGCTGGACAATACATAACTGTGCGATCCATTGCATCTGCATATGATTTAGATCCTCTTTACAACCCCTCTGTAGATTTGCATCAATGGTTACCAACGCTCGTTATATTGACGGGCATTGCTCGTCGTATTGCTCCTAGATAGATACAGATAGAGTATATTAAATAAACATCTTGCACAAAATAAAACAATTAGTTACATAAAACATACAAAAATTAACACGCTCACGACTGCGCGGATGGACATCCGCAAAACGCAGAATTGTAATGATACCTACCAAAATGTTGTGGTATATAGATAGTTAGCCATTTATTCAAACCAGCATGAATTAGAAAATAAAAACAGCAAGGTTGACGTAAGAATACCACTTAGTCACCATATACCACGGTACCCGTAGTTCCTGATACCCACGCCACAGGGAACTCTAGTGTCGGGTCAAGACTGTACGTATTTGTTGGGTATTTAATTAGTTATATGTGAAATTTAAATGATAACCATACATAATAATGAGGACGGTAATTGTATGCACTTTAGACAAAATTATACATAATTATGTAACTTATAATAATGCTAAACATTTTTCACACTGCATAGCATCATCTAGCTCCAATCTAAGCAGAGCTTGTATTATGGGAACTACATGATTGATATAATAGGTACTTATTTACATTGTTTTTTGTAAATGCATACATAATTATACATAGAAAACAAACATACCCGAGACAAATATTTGCAGATCATACAAACATTATTCGCGCGGCGGGAATTGAACTCGCAACCCTCTGCGTCTCAGGCGGGTATTTGCCCACTGCGCCACAAAGGTAGAAATATAATATAATCAGTGATCTCAAAATACCTTGTAAAAGTAGGCTAAAGGATAAATAACCTATCGCAGAATAAAGTAAACACGTATAAAACAGAACGGGGCTCGAAAGTCGTAACGGCATTTTTTCTATAAAATAAGGAAAATTTACTGCGAGCGTAAAAAAACACGACTTTTAGGACCAAGGTGTAGCTATATACCAACCTATATATATATTGAACACATAGGTAGCATATAAACCTTGGAATGAAATGGTACTGAGGTCAGCTGAAAAATGTAAAAAGCGTCTTTCAGAGCAGACACGATAATAGTGTCTGAACTGAACTAAACTAATTTTAAAAATAAAATAGAATAAGTAAATAAACATCTCTTCTGCAAAAGGCGCCTTAGATCCGATTTAAATTTATTGAGGTTCTTAGTCGCTTTCGATTCTAGTTGCAGATGTCAATTGGGGACGATAACAGCTTTTTTTCATTAACATAATTTGGAGTTCAGCCACGACTACCTAATATTTCAATAATAATCATCATCATGATCAGCAGTTTATAGAAGTGGACTTGTACAGGCTGGACATAGGCCTCCCGAATGCTATGACGAACGATCTTGGGCCACCGCCATCCACCAACTTTGACTTATACCGTTTAATGTTTGACAATATGATGTGCAGATATTATTCTGGGGATTGCAGTTCCATGGTACCCGTAGTTCCTGTTACCTACGACACAGGGAATCGCAATGTATTGTGAGGTCAGGATTGTAGTGATAGGAGAAATGATAACACTGAGTATGAAGGTCAATCAGCTTGGCCAATCACTTGGGCGCTTTCATCTTCAACTTCCTCTTTCAATATATCTTGCGTCTGGGGCATGCATTTTTGTTGCAATGTTAAAAAACTCATTATATGTATATAAATAAATAATAAATAAATAATGCTGGACATTTTTCACACATCATCTAGCCCTAAAACTAAGCATAGCTTGTATGTAGTTCCCATAGAACTACATGACTGATATACTACTTATATACTTTTTTTTGTAAATACACACATATTATACATAGAAAACATCCAGACCCGAGACAAACATTGTCAAAAAAAATTATAGAACTACAGTTGAAAGAAGAAGAGTTTTAAGCTGATTTTTCTATATAATCCTTGTGATTCTAATGAATATAAAACATTTTGACTTTGACTTTTCGTATACGTCATTCGCGGTATAATGCTATCTGTTTAGTACTAATCTGTGGTGAAATGTGTATAGGAGTTCCGCCACAGATTAGTACTAACTAGTTACAACTAGTTCAATATATTAACACTTCATCATCAGCATTACATGCTCAAACTGAACCTTATCCTACACTCAACATAAAAACATGTAAAGCCTAAGTCTCATAAAAAAACTACAAAAACGTTTAAATTATTTCGATCATAACCTTAAAATGATGGTCATAAACAACCCGGCTGGAGTGCCCATAGTTCCCTAGTTTCCTAGTACCCGAAAATCTTGCCGTAACTTGAAACGGCACCCCAGTGTTGCCCATTATGAAATTCCATCATCTCGCCATAATTAAAGCGAAATAACATTATAGTGGACACGGTGCTGCCACATTTTAGCAGGTGGGGAGTCATTACCCAGCGCTAATTAAGTGTGGTTGGTGCTGCCCTTACCTTACCGAGGCCAGGGAGGCTGCGTTTTTTAGAATAAATAAACCACAATTTTCTAGGTTTATGTAACCTAATCTATAATAACATAATCTATATTTAAAATAATTAATTAAATTAAAAGAAGGAAATGAAAAGTCGAAAGAGCTAATTGATTAAAATGTCAAAAATACATTAAAATAACATAAATTATGTCGTTTTTCAAGTTTTTGTATTCCGTTGTCAATGTTCGTGTGTTTTCCTCACGATATTTTTCTTCCCTTTTTTCACGTGGAAGAACTCATTGATGCACGATGGGATTAGAACCCACGACTTTCGGATCAAAAGTCGGGGACTCACTATCAGTGCTCTCTAGAAGCCCTTGCTTCTACAGCAGTGCTCGTTTTGGCGGAAAAAAAAGACGACGCTGCGATGCAAATGTCTGCATGTTCTGCTGATATTTCTTCTGGATGTTGTGGTAGCATGTTACTCGTAGTTCCTGATACCCGCGACACAGGAAATTCTAGTGTGGAGTCAGGACTATGTGTGCCTTCACCAAGAATGAATCCTTGGGACCCTAGGTTTGTCACAATTTCCACAATTTTCTAGGTTTATGTAACCTAATCTATAATAACATAATCTATATTTAAAATAATTAATTAAATTAAAAGAAGGAAATGATAAGTCGAAAGAGCTAATTGATTAAAATGTCAAAAATACATTAAAATAACATAAATTATGTCGTTTTTCAAGTTTTTGTATTCCGTTGTCAATGTTCGTGTGTTTTCCTCACGATATTTTTCTTCCCTTTTTTCACGTGGAAGAACTCATTGATGCACGATGGGATTAGAACCCACGACCTTCGGATCAAAAGTCGGGGACTCACTATCAGTGCTATCTAGAAGACCTTGCTTCTACAGCAGTGCTCGTTTTGGCGGAAAAAAAAGACGACGCTGCGATGCAAATGTCTGCATGTTCTGCTGATATTTCTTCTGGGTGTTGTGGTAGCATGTTACTCGTAGTTCCTGATACCCGCGACACAGGAAATTCTAGTGTGGAGTCAGGACTATGTGTGCCTTCACCAAGAATGAATCCTTGGGACCCTAGGTTTGGTTCTAATAACAAAACAAACACATACTCTGATACATACACAGAGCGTAGATTGTTACCAAGTAGGTAATAATGCAAAGATAACAAGTAGGGGGTAGCCAGAGGTACGTCCATACATTGTATTTGGCACATGCCCGCGTTTTGGAAGTAGTTAGCATTGCAAGCCCATCGCCACTCATTGTAAAAAACATGTGACCTGACAAAAACAAATCCGCTGGTTCTGTGGCCGCAAGATGGTGACAAATGCGGATTAAATCCTCCACCGGACTCTGGCCGTCGAATTTTCTACTAAATTACATTTTCCAGTCGTAACTTACATTTGGGGTGGCAACATTTATTCAGCAAGGTGAATTAAAACTAGAATGATATACATTGGTATGCTGGTAAATCTAGCAACATTATTTTTGTCCCAGCAAAGCACTTCTCACACGCGACGCAAGGAGCCCGTATATGCGATTAGGTTTAAGGTCGGTGGCGATTAGTACATGCACGCGATCTTTGACCGCCACTTGACAACCATTTCCCTTTGATCACCACCGCCACCGCCACTGCCACCGCATCAGTTTGACCGGGTCCTAAGATTTTTTTGTTATTTTGTTACTATTTATCTTTGGGGTTGAGACTGGGAACAGGAATTGGAGATCTTCGCGTATTCAACATTATTTCAAGGGACTGGTTGATAGAGAGCTGGCTCTTATCTGGGTCAACGCATTAGCATTGCCATTCAGCATGCCAAAGCAACTAGCATTTTGGGGACGCTTCCTTTTGGTAGTGAGCTCGATCAGTTCGGCTATATTTAAATCGTTTGCAATTATCTTTAGATAGCTACACTATTTCAGCTGTATAAAATATTTTCTAAATTTATTTGAGTGTTAATATTTTTTATCTGTTAACAAACGTATTTTGCTCCAAAAAGGCTTCTATAATTGCAATGCAGCTTTTTGCATAATAAATTCAAGATTATATATATACATTGTTCTTAAAATCACACGTTATTAGTAACATGATAGAGATAATACATGATAGAGAGACACATCAGGAGTTATTGCGTAAAAAAAAACACGCTCACGACTATATTTCCCATGATGGACATCTTCAGATTCATACTGATGATAATGATTCTCTGTTATAATCTAAACATCGGATTCCTCTTACAAAATCGATAGTCTATTATCAGAAGTGTCAATGAGAATATTTAGCTTCCCAAATGAAATATGCTAAATATGGTACGATAATAAAACTTAGTTGACGACAAAGGGCCAATTAAAACTTCGCTTGCCCCGGGTGCTGTCGCCTATGTTGGCCCACAGTGTAGCGTACAGTAGTTTACTTACCTTATAAAAATGTGTTACCTTTGTCATTAAATTTGAATTTGTGACAATATTTTTTTTTTTTTAATTTTGCTGCCTTTTTCATTTTCATCTCACTCTTCATTACTGGTGGTAAAAGTTTTTGTTGACGAAATGACGAGCTGTATCCATGCCTATCTCCGGCTTGTCTGAAGGCGACGCTATTTGTTTTACAAATACATTAAAATTATTATTAATACAATTTACCTTAATTAATGAGATTCCTGAAGTAACAAAGTAAATAAGAAGATAAAGTAATCAAAAGTTGTTCCAAACTCTGAAAAAGTAGGTAACTGGACAGATTCTACCTAAACTAACTTCTGAACCAAAAGTCGTTAGAACGCCTCTGATGAATTGATGGCGTAATCAAGTTTGTTATTTTCTCTACCGTTTTAATCGTAATCAGTTTTCTGTTTTTATAAAGATAAACAATAAAATTGTTAATTCTTCTAATAATAATCATCATCATCAGGAACTTTCTTAAAGAAGTCTAATGTTGCACAGACATAGGTATATATATTATGCCACTCTCAAAAGGTGGAAACACAAACTTTCCGCAACCTTTAAAAAGTTATCAGTACATTACTATGACTTTTATGTAGCCAGTTGAAGCTGTATCTAGAGAGACCATACTTATAGCCTTAATAATTAAAAATTACATCATTGAACAGTATAACAAAATAAAAAATTATTAGTTTTTTTGGTGATAAAGAATTTAGCAGTACCTAGTCTAATTAATTTCTGTATGTACGTACTACAGAGTGGAACTTCCACCTGTAGATGATGATAAAAATAACAAATGGTTAACCAAGAAAGAACCGATGACAAACAAAATATAGACATATCGTTAGCAATGTTCTTTAGATGGCTTGTATGTTCAATCTATATATTCTTAGGCTAATTAGCTTTTGTTAATTAATGATTATTATTAAATTCCCTAACTAATAACATAATCAAATAGGTACCTAAAATAGTTTCTTAAGACAGATAACCTACTAATTTCTTCAAACTGTGGTCACAATGCCAAAGTAATAAATGCAATTTATGGGAGTAATTCATGCATATTTCAATTTTGGTATAATTTAAATTCTTGTAAAGCTTTTGTCTTGTTCCGAAGACTTTAGATCTTCTTCGATTAAAGTTCTCCTAACTGACTTTAGAACTTAGGACCTTATAAGAAGTCTAGATTCTGCGATCTGCACCTTTTTAAATTAAAATTAAAAGAATTTCAATTCAATTGGTTCAGTCGTTACGACGTATCAACAAACATCAATACATCCATACCTTCGCATTTATAATATTAGTAGGCAGGATTTGAGAAAAAGAAACGAAAAATAAAAAAATGGGATGTGACGCATTACACATAACACACCAACAGTCAAACAAAAAAAAAAACCTGTATTATATACCGACCCTGTATAATTTTTGAGGAATTGTAGAATTCCCATAGATGTTAACTCGTTGTTTTGTAAAAGGATCATTAAAAAGAATAACCAGCCTTGTTTTCTTGCCTTTCTTTCCTGGATTGGTGGCGGAAGAACAGGCAGTAGATAAAACCGACGTTTCAAAGGATTTCACAAGGATCACCCTTGTGATTTTAATGAATAAATGAATTTTGACTTTGTTTTTCGGTTTCCTTTAAAACCAGATAACAATCCCATCCTCGTCGCCACTTATAGTATCCGAGTTTAAGCAAATGGAATGTATTAATCAATATTTTTTTAAATCAGAACTATAACCGCGTTCAACATTTGTGAATGAAAAGAGAACGGGAACACGGAGCTAACTGAGTGAATGAGATGAGGAAATGAATGGGTCAGTACAACACACATTGAATAAGCCATGTGACACCCCTCGTCAATAATCGAATGGTAAAATTTGTCATTGAACAGCTTTCTCCTGTCGAAACTAAACACCTTTAGGATTTAGAACAGGGTTTGATCAGACCACGTTGCTTAGACACACGCATATCACGCGAGGAAGCTCCAGGTTCTATTCCAGCCGAGATTGATATTTTTTAGACTTCGTAAAATCTTGAGATCTGCCATACTCAATTTGCTAATTTCCATTCTAAATTTTAAATCATTCCATTTATAGCATTTGCTTTAAAAACTCTTGACAATAGAAGAAATACACATTTTCAATCTTTTCAATCAGAGTATACAAAAATGATGATGGCCCTCGAATAAACATAATCTTGCCAAGTTCAAACCTAAGTCTAATAAGACTTTTGGTACGTTATCTGCAAAAGGACAAACGTTTGCTGTAGAAGCTTTCAAAAATACTTTAATTGCCTACCAATGTTCTGGCTACCGTCAAACATGATCAAAGTGGACTCCTTAAGTTTATTACCACTGGAGATCGTCTGAGAGAGTTGATATCAAACGTGGAATTAAGTTAGACAAAGTGTTTCTGAGTACAAGCACAGATCAGACACTATTAAGTAATACAATTATTAGGTATGTACATACCTACAACGTCAAAATACAATAACACAAAACCTGTAAACTTATTTTACAGAAATGAGAATAAAACCGATGTTGCTAATAGTTTAAAAATAATGTTATATAAAAAAAATACAATGCCCCTCGGTGCGAGTTCACTGATTTGTAGATTTCAAAAGCCTTCATTTTTAGGACATCTTAAATACGAGGATATTCTACAGTAATTAAAATAAATCAAATAATATTATGTTATGTCCCCATACAAATAAGTACCTACATAAAAGTTACAATACATACCTACAATATATTCATTCTTGACATCATACCTATAATTTTTTACTTATTTTGTGTTTTATTTTTTATTTTAGCTTGTTGCTGTTTTTTTGTGAATGATGTGAATCGTGCCTCTGAATACCCCTATTTAGTATCCCCAAAGAACTACACACTGAGTATGCATCTGAGGATGTTCATCATAGGGGAATACAGACGTGAGCGTGTTTGTTTTTTTTGTATACTCTTCTGCACCTTAACTCATCTACAAAGCACGTGCTCTAATAATACCGACTTGCCCACATTACAACCATCTTTTACTAAACAACTCCTGATGCTGTTTCGGTAAAAATAACAGTTTTAATTACACGCAGTCCCATTTCCGCCTTCGGAAATAATTCACGGAATGGTTTGATAAAACATTATTCTATGTTTAACTGAACTTTAAAGTGAACTGAGTCTTAAAGAAAATGCCCACTCGTTTTTCTGGTAGAATGCATTAGCTGAGTTAAGCTTAAAAAAGTAGTCAGGAAGATGTCAGAAAAGACAGACATACTGTTTTTGGGTGAAGGAAAAAGAGATGAAAAGTTATATGTATGTACAACTTCAAAATCAGAGGTTCTTAATTCGTCTGCGTGTTTTTTTGTATGTATATTACGCGGTATCTTTACCAAACTGTGAACCGATTTAAATGATTATTTTTTAAATACTTCAAGGGTGGTCCCATGTAAATTTTATGAAAACATTTCATATTGGACTTTGTATTAACTACCCGTTATTTCAAGTTGGTTTTATTTTTTTCCTGAAATAATATATATGGCTTCCACGGACTTACCGTGGAAGTCACATTTTTGGCAATTATGCCCGACTTTGAGTCTATTACTGCGCCATCAGTGTGATTTTAAAGAACTACAAAATATTACTTTCCATCATCATCATTAGCATCATCTTGCTCTAGTTCCATTTGTTACTTTCCACAGATTAAAAATAACGTCTCGTGTCAAGCTATTCAATTAAAAGTGCAGAAAATCAATTCTAGTAATTATTTCACAACCACTTCTCAATCAATATTCAATCACTTTCAGTCGATTTTACACAAATTTGAGGTTTTTTTTAAGGATTGTCATAATTTTTTCAGTAGCATATAGATTTTGAAATTTATCAGAACGAGATTTTTTTATAACTAGTTTTTAAACAGTGTGAGCTGATCTGGATTCCTGAAGAACAGAAGCGAAAAACTCTTTTTGTCTGCGCGTCACAAATTTAAGTACTTTCCATTAAAGTTTTAGCTAAAAGTACCGCAGACAAATTAGGCACTGTCGGGTCACTGTCGTCAGCACAGTAAGTAGCAGCTTGACAATGAATTTGTCACGGCAAAAACTGTGAGCCGACTAGTGTTGGGACGTTGGCACTTAAAAGATTGGGGACGCTGAAATAAAACAGTATTTTATGTAATTTTATATAAATATATATAGTTACTTTATAATATATGTCTCGCTTGGTACGCGGATGCTGTTACCACTCAGCTACCAGGCTAAGTCCACCATGGTTGTCATTTTTGGTATATTGGATGACCTAAAAGGGAACCGTTGCAGTTATTTATCAAAGCCTGATTAAAAAATCGTTATTTTGAAATATTATGAAATGAGATATCCCGAAAATTTTAAAATATTTGAATATATAATTCAAAAGAGTTCATCAGAGCAGCAACGCATCAGCAATTTTCATATACCAAAAGGCGAATGTAACCGCGCACCAACATGTGGGCCGTATGTCTGTTTGTCTCAATAAAACATAAATTTTCTGTAATTGTTATAGATAATAACAATAAATTTAATAATAAACAAAATAATAATAATGCTGGACATTATCATATAGCATCATCTAGCCCCAAAGTAGCTGTACCGAAAACACACGAAACATTTTGAAAAAATCTTATTCGCTATTTTTTACTTCCAAATGAACCTTATTTCCATAATCAGCATCCACAAATTAAAGTCGAAAATGATACTCATTTAAATTAAATGCTCCATAATTTGATTTTTCGTGTTCGTCATGATTGATTTCATACTAGATGGCAAAAGGATAAATCGGGGGACAACGGGAAAAATAAATTCTTGTTGTCTCCCATCGGGGGACAACGGGAATAACCCCGAAATAATGAAAAATCACCGACTAAACGAACTACTCGAAATCTTATAAGATTTCGAGTGTAGTTGCCTAGTTTTTCTACATCCAAAAAGGGACACAGAAAAGGACTAGCAAATACGTAATCCTTGTTCCGACTCTACCCTAGTTCAGTTTTCATACGTGCTCAGACTAAGTCGATGTTTGGAACTGTAATTAGTTTTGCGAATTGTCGCCAAACCAATAATCTATTGGAAATTGAGCCGCTTTGACAGGAAATAATAGATGTTTCTCTCCTCCCTCATTTTTATAGGTATGTATTTAGGGTAAAATGTAAAAGGTTGTTTCCAGAAAGAATCCAAAATACAAAATACTTTTCACTCGTATACTTTCCTACTATTTACCATTGTTATAATTTAATTTTGTATTGAATGAATGAATGAAAATACTTTATTGTACACCTTATGATATAAAAAAAATTAACAATAACACATTAAGAAAAGGTACAATGGGTGGTCTTATCGCTTTAAAGCGATCTCTTCCAGACAATCTTTGGATGGAGATGATTATATATGATTTTGAAGTGGCCGGGGGTCTACTTAATAACTTGTGTAAACCTTAAATAATATTATTATAAAACATATTACAGTAAAATATACTACATGATAACATATACATATCTATTTTGTGTATCTATCTATATATTAATATATATTCATATATGTTTATATACAAACAAATATAATACTTATACATACGAACAGTCGCAACTCAGCAAAACAGGATGAAGCTAAAACTATGAATTATGGGATAGATAATAATATTTAACGCGAGCTTTAAATATGGCTAGAGACGAGGCCTTCCTTATCGGTATTGGTAATGCGTTCCAAAGACGTACTGCTCGAGTCTTGAATGATTTGTCATAGAAGCTGGTGCCTGGTGAATGATTTGTCAAGGGTTTCAAGCGGGAGATTTTCTGATGAACGAAGCACACGCGAGGGTTGGGAACTGTGGAGAAACTCAAATCGCTCCTTTAAATAGGAAGGAGTCAGGGAATTTTGGAGAATATTGTACAAAAGGGAAAGGATGTGAGTATTCCGGGGAAGACGAATAGGGAACCAATTGAGATTGGAGCGAAATTCCGAGATGTGGTCATACTTGCGCAATCCGAATATAAACCGGGTGCACACATTTGAAGACGCTCAAGTTTATTGAGCTGAACTTCTGTGAGGTCAGGATAGCTGGCGTCAGCAAAGTCAAGGACAGGTAGAAGGAGAGAATGTCCAGTGCAACTTTAGTGGCAGTAGGTAGGTAATTACGTATTGTTGGCAATTGTAAAAAAACATATAAATAACCTATCTGTAACGCCCTGACAGGGCCACCTACCAACCTATTTTAGAGCTACACTAGACCGAATAAATTGAAATAAATTAGTTACTTACTTAAATTTGTCATTTATGTTATATATGTAATTGTATGTAGGTACCAAAATTTTGTACTCTACCATGGTGTCAAAATAAAGAGGAGCTAAGTAGTTTCACGTTAAGTCAAATAAATGTTTTTACACTAAGCAGTGGCACCAATAACGTAATTTTATATATGCTTATTTAGTTTGTTTTATATCGTCTATGCTAGTTTTTCATATGTAAGGCGCTCTTTTAACTTGTAGTTCGCCATTTTGACCCGTCTATCGAAATCCCGGCAGTTATCGTCGGACAAACTTTTACACAGAACCATAAAAAAACGCAAGATCGCCCAAGTGGACTTAGTTCGCTTCGCTAATTGGATCAAATATGCTATAAATTACAAGCAAAATAAATTGCATAATATAAAGTGAGAACGCACACTGATGACTTATTAGAGAAAATGCTTGTACAACCAGCTTTACAATTAATTGCTTGATGTAAAGATCGCTTAAGAGAGAGAACCATGATCCTCGAAATGTGTTAAAAGCCTTAAAGCTTTAATTTAAGTGATTTGTGAGTTCTGTGGCGCAGTAGGCGAAGGCCCCCGCTTCGTTTCCCGCCGCTTGATAATTTTTTTGTTTCTGAAAATATTTGTCTCGGGATCTGTAATATGTATGTACTTACATAAATAATATATAAGTAGATTATATCAGTCATGTAGCTCCCATAACACAAGTTTTGCTTTGGGGCTAGATGATGCTGTGTGAAAATGTCCTACATTCCTAAATCTCTCCATACAATATCAATTTCACAAACTTATGTACCCATACAATGAAATTTCAGCAAACAAATTTAATTTATTAGATACATTTATAAGCTAACAGTGTAGCGCTGGGGTGGACGGCCATGCTTATTGCCTTTGAGACAGATTTGCATTTGACAAATTTTTCGTCGACCCAACCCCAGAATTAATGATATCGCGTGACGACCCTCGCGGTATAATTGAGCGGAAAATATACATTTTTACTGTAAAGTAAAGGTGGTAGAGAAAGCGAGTAATTTTATGCCATATATTTTAAAGGAGGCTGGGTTAATTGGTCTTTATAATGAATTGAAAATACCTTACATCATAAGATAACTAGACTCAAACATATCATAATTTAAGTAGATTAGATGGCCTTATCGCTTAGAATCGATCTCTTCCTGGATTGACCGGTAGAGCAAAGCGATGCACTTAACTTTATGTAAAAAGGTGCGAAATTATAATATATTCAAAATATTATGTCAATCAAAGCAACAGAACATTATCGTAGACATAAAAAAACATTAATTATATTAAATCTGTTTAAAAATTTATATCAGCAGCTATTGTCAGCAGGTTATGTCGTTGAATAGAGAGTGACAGTCAGCTGTCACTCTCTATTTTTTTTTTTTTCAATAATTATGTCGACTGACGAACAACCCGGACCTAGTGGTTCGAAAGCCGCATCGTCAACCAATCTGACGGATGCACTTATGGAGGTTTTAGGAAAAGAGGTTCAAAAAGTTCGAGTAAAAGTTCCGCCATTTTGGAGTGAAAAACCTGCGGTTTGGTTCGCGCAGATAGAAGCCCAGTTTGAGTTAGCCAGAATAACCACCGATTCCACCAAGTACTATACGGTGGTTGGAAATTTAGATGCCCCGATAATCGCTGAGTTAGAGGATGTGATTAGCAACCCCCCCGCCACAAACAAGTATGAGAAACTTAAAAAAGAATTAATAAAACGTTTGTCAGCTTCGCAGGAAATGAAAGTTCGCCAGCTGTTGGTTCATGAGGAGCTAGGGGACCGTAAGCCGTCAGCTTTTATGCGGCATCTGCAGAGCCTGGCTGGTCCAGGCGTACCTGAGGATTTCCTGCGCACGATTTGGACGAGCCGACTGCCAACCAACCTACAGACAATCGTGGCATCGCAGGCTGACACATCCCTGGAGGCAGTGGCGGCATTGGCTGACCGGGTCATGGAGATCGTCCCGGTAAATCCGGTAGCCCAGGTAGCCAGCTCGGCGGCACCATCGGATGTTTTTGAGGTAATGCTTAAAGAAATAGCTACACTCACTCAGAAAGTAAGCGAGCTGTCTAACAAAGTCGAAGGAGGTTCCCGTAGTCAAGCAGGTTATAATAGGAGACGGAACCGCAGCAATAACAGGGACCGAGCTCGTTCTCGCAGCAGGTCCAGGAACCGCCCCTATCGCATGTACAACAATAGCCCCATTTGCTGGTATCATACTAGGTACGGGAATGACGCTCATCATTGCAACCAGCCCTGCAACTACAAGTCGCAAGCGGAAAACTCCAAAGCAAGTCGCTAACGACGGCGAGCGATTGCTGCAGTGTTTCCAGCCGTTTATTCGTCACTGATCTCCACTCCAAGAGGAATTTTCTCGTAGATACAGGCTCCGATCTGTGTGTCTATCCTCGTAGTTACCTACGTGAGCGTCGAGCCCGAGTCAACTACGATCTATGCGCAGCAAATAGTACGACCATATCTACTTATGGCTACCTACCCCTGCAGCTAAATCTTGGACTCCGGAGAGACTTCAGCTGGAAGTTTATCGTTGCGGACGTGTCAAAGCCAATCATTGGGTATGATTTTCTCTCATTTTATAATCTTATGGTCGACTGCCGCAACAACAAGCTGATTGATGGAGTCACTAACCTCTCAGTCACCGCTGCAACAGCAACGTCGAGCTTACCAAGCATCAAAGCCATGTCCGGATCATCAGAGTACCACGAGCTACTGAAAGAGTTCCCTGATCTAGTTCGCCCATCCGGTGCTCCACGTCAGGTACGGCATTCTACGGTTCATTATATCAATACAACTCCTGGTCCAGCCGTATTCTGCCGACCACGAAGACTAGCATCAGACCGCCTGAAGATAGCGAAGGCGGAATTTGAGGCGATGTTGAAAGAAGGAACTGCTCGCTGCTCCAGTGGATCATGGGCATCACCACTTCACTTAGTGCCTAAAAAAGATCAGACTTGGAGGCCATGTGGTGACTACCGTGCTCTTAACGCGCGTACTGTTCCTGATCGATACCCGGTACGTCACATTGAAGATTTTTCGCAGCAGTTGAACGGATGCACTATCTTCTCTGTCATTGACTTGTTAAAGGCTTATCAGCAGATTCCAGTCAACCCTGACGACGTAGAGAAGACTGCAATTACAACACCATTCGGTTTGTTTGAATGTCCTTTTATGTCATTTGGGCTTCGAAACGCGGCCCAAACGTTCCAAAGATTTATAGATGGCGTTGTACGTGGACTGGATTTTTGTTTCCCGTACATAGATGATCTTCTTATAGCTTCTAAAAGTAAGACAGAGCATGAAAAACACCTGCGAACCCTTTTTTCTAAGCTTAACGAGTATGGCGTGGTCGTCAACGTACAGAAATGCACTTTTGGCCAACCACAGATAACTTTCCTCGGATATTGCGTTTCTGGTGAAGGAGTGCGACCACTTGATGATAAGGTACATGCTATTCAAAAGTTCCCACCACCTCAGACTGTTAAAGGTTTAAGAAGATTTTTGGGGATGTTGAACTTTTATCGGCGTTTCTTGAAGAATGCAGCTGAGCTACAGGCTCCTCTCAACAATCTTCTGGTTGGGAGTGATATGAAAGGTTCTAAACCTGTCGCTTGGACTCCTCAGTTACTCGAGGTTTTCAATCTTTGCAAACAGAGTCTCTCGGATGCAGTAATGCTAGTCCATCCAGTTCCAGGAGCGAAACTGGCACTAGTTACCGACGCGTCCAACGTTTCTTTAGGAGCTGTTCTCCAACAACGTGTTGAGAACGCCTGGCAACCCTTAGCTTTTTTCTCGAAGAAAATGAGTCCTACCCAGCAGCGGTATAGCGCCTATGACCGTGAACTTCTTGCAGTATATGAGTCCGTAAAACACTTCAGACATATGCTGGAAGCCCGCCATTTTACGATATTCACGGACCATAAGCCGCTTATATTTGCATTCAAGCAGAAGGACCAGAAGGGTTCACCTCGTCAAGTTAATCAATTGTATTTTATTTCCCAGTTTACAACCGATGTTGAGCATATCTCAGGTCAAGAAATTCTGGTAGCGGATGCCTTGTCCCGTATAGAGGCTGTCAGTTCGCCGGTGGACATCAAGGTTCTTGCTGCCTCTCAGAAAAACGACCCTGAGCTGCTTTATCACCTGAAGGGTAATTCTTCGCTAAAACTGGAAGAGGTAATTTGTTCAGACGTACCTATTTACTGTGACACTTCTATGCCTAAACCCCGTCCCTTCGTGACAGCTACCCATAGACGACGTGTTTTCGAGACGCTTCACAGTCTGAGCCACCCAGGCGCCAAAGCTTCTATCAGACTGGTGAGTGAACGTTTTATTTGGCCAGGTCTTAAGAAAGATATCCGCGTATGGGTCAGAGAATGTATACCTTGTCAGAAGTCTAAGGTAACGAGGCATACCATTGCTCCAGTTGGCAATTATGGACTACCAGATGCACGTTTTTCAGAAGTTCACATGGATTTAGTTGGACCACTTCCAATTTCTTCGGGTTACAAATATTGCCTTACTGCGATTGATAGATATACTAGGTGGCCAGAAGTAATACCTCTTACTGACATTACAGCGGAATCGGTCACCCAAGCATTCCTGTACAATTGGATTTCCCGCTACGGTTGTCCGAAGAAGATCGTCACGGACCAAGGCAGGCAGTTTGAGTCTCGTCTTTTTCACGGCCTAGCCAAGATATGCGGCATCAAGCTTGCAAGGACCACGGCCTACCACCCGGCGTGCAACGGGATGATCGAGCGCATGCATCGGACTTTAAAGGCAGCCATCATGACTCACGGAGGCAAGGATTGGATTTCGTCTCTTCCTATAGTCCTCTTGGGTATGCGAGCCGCATGGAAAGAAGACTTGCAGTGTTCATCTGCAGAGCTGGTATTCGGAGAACAGCTTCGAATTCCAGGGGAATTTTTCACCTCATCATCTAACAAGGTTGAGTACCCAGACTTTATCAGTCACCTGCGCCAGAAGTTATCTCAGCTCCGTCCCAGTCCAGCAGCTCATCACGGCCAACACAGGGTGTTTGTACACAAAGATTTATCTACAACTTCTCACGTGTTTCTACGTCAAGATTTACTCCGTAGATCACTAGAACCACCGTATGCAGGCCCATATAAAGTTATGTCCAGAACTCCTAAGACAATAGATATAGAAATTGGAGATAAAACGGTAAAGGTTTCTATCGACAGAGTAAAACCTGCTTTCATTAGTAACGATCATGACGAAAGCCCACTTTGTAATTCACGTACCACAAGGTCGGGCCGGGTAGTAAAGTTACCAGTACGATTTAACACTCCGTGTCATTCGTAAGGGGGTCCTGTGGGGAACTATCTAATTTGTGTTCCTCGACAGATACTTATCATGCAGGTACAGCTTCATACGGCTGACCGCCGGCGCGCCGTGTAGCGCGCATAGTGAGTCATCTGCTGACCCGGTCTACCTCGTCCGCGCCCCGCGCCCCGCTACCGCCAGGCTCCGCGCGCCCCGCTCCGGTGCCCCCGCGCCGCACCGGGCCCGCTCTCGGACGGCTGCCCCGTCACTCGACTGATCGCACCTAGCGACGAGACGCGCGCGCTTCTAGCTTTCGCATTTATTCTATTCTGTCATTCCTTTCATTCGCTTTCAATAAACGCAGTTGTATGAGCTTTCTTATCACCTCAACCGCCTTGTATCAATCAACATCACACGGCGAGAAGCCACGACACCTTACTCCCGAGGATAGCGCTAAAAATTTGTTTGGTGTCGTCTTGTTGTGTCATTTTTTACACGCGCAGTTTATACTTCCAAGTTTCAGTTGAATCATTTCGATTATGAACAGCAATGGAAAGTATAACGATTTTGTGTAATAATTATGTGTGTTGTTTTAGCTCTAAATAATGAGCTGACGGCGGTACGAGCGCTCTACCAGCAACGGTACGAAGGCAAGCGGCTACCTTCATATGGCTGTGAATTTGTGAATTTCCATTTGAAAAAAACTAGACTTGAAGTGCGGTTTTGTAGGTCGTGATTAACTTCAGTCCACGAGGCAGGCACCTTCAGTGCGTCATGCAAAAGTACGTAGTTGAGTACGTAGGAGCTACCTACGTACTCAACTACGTACATTTTGAGGATATTTTCCAGAATGTTAAACAACTTGTTTTCTGTTTCAATTAAATGGTAGGCGATCTTCCTCATTATCGAACGCTTAGAACAAGAAACCAAACATTGAAACAAAAACTCGAGACTTTTATATTTGACTTCTATATTTTTTTAAGTTGAACAGTGCAAATTCTATTTCAAAAGAAGATTGCAGTGCCTGACATTCTTCAGGCTTATGATGATGATTATTTCTGTATAATATAAAGCTGGCCATCCAGGTAGTAATCTGGCATACTGCCAGGTTGTAGCTCACTATTACTGCATTAATTCATGCTAGCATTTAATTAGGCCCATTTAAAACGTATTGCTGGCGTTTTGAGCTATTAGATTGTAATGTAGGGAATGATTTATACAGTGGCGAACCTATTATCAATCCAACTAGCCTACTCCAAGGGTATGGTGGTGTAGCGACATCTCTCGCCACATGACTGAGCTACGTAACATCACATCAACGAAAGAGCTAACACATATGGTACTGCATTGAATAGAATAGATCATCGGAGTGTCTAGATCGCGCAAGCGAAGTGTTCACTTAACTTGAACATATTATAATACCTCCGACAAACAATTGTCGGTTCTAGGACCCCGGGCAAGTGGATCAGATGGATCAGTCCGGTGAAAGATCTTCCCCACAGCGAATGCAGGACACAATAAAACCCTGTTCTCCATAGTGGATTATGGACGCGTTTTAAGACAATTTACGGTTGTTGGTGTGATAGATTAATGAGAGCTGATGATCTGTCAAAATTAGAAAATAACCGCGTGGTTGTTGGTCGCCATCTTATGGTGAAAGACCAAACGTGGAGAAGTGCGTGCCATCGTGCACGGATAATTATTAACATTATTAAACCATTTTTTTTTATTCCAAAAACTATCGTGAATTTGATTATTCATTGTAAAAACGGGATTTTTACTGCACTATCGGTGAAGGCACCGACTAAGTTTCGACTCATTCCGAGAGTCTTCTCTGAGTGATCGCGACGCTCTCCCTCCGCGTCGCGTCGTGCACTCAACTACTACTACTTACTACTTACTCCTTAGGTAATTTTCTGTGTAATTTTAAGTTGAAATACCATTGTAGTCGTTCTCCTTTATAAACATTTACAACATTTCGTGTCAAAATAATTTGTTCTATAATTTCGTTGGATCAAACGGGACTTTGTTTCACGTGCCTGCCTTGGTTTTAAATACCTAATATGATACAGTCAGCTACATTAATATATTACTATCATGAGTTTAAAAAATCTGATTAATTTCTCGAAAGCTTTGGGTATTTTGGCATAAGAATGAGAATATGTCTGCATCATAAAGACTTCTTAAATTACATCATAGCTGTTATAATGCCTTATAAAATCATGCTTACGTCTGTGTTTTTCCATAATGGATCCTCACACCCATCTCAGTACCTACGCAGATCCGTGAGGAAACCGTTATCAACGAACGAGAAAAATATGCAGGTTCACACTATAATTAGGTTCTTCCTCTGTTAAAGTTAAAATTATACTCACCTGTTTTATTTGATTTATATAATACTATTATATTAATAAAATCGTCCGATGACTTTCTTCCTCGTCCGGGTGGTTCCCGGATAAAAAGTAGCTTATGTGTTATTCTGATGTTTTTGCGTGAAAGAGAAACTAACATCCATAGGAATATGCCCCAGTTGAAACTGAATTCCGATTCAGCCGGGCTCAAACCAGCATCTTGCAATGAATTAACCAATCCTGACATGATTTGAGTGAAGACGAGTCCTATTTTATTGGGCAGTTTCTATTCAGATTCGCGCTGATTAAATATTATATATATTATACAGATCATTCGGAAACATTAATTGCCGACTATAGGCAAAAATACATGTTCTAGTCTCGCTAAATCAATATAAACCACATTTTTATTTAATCAGCTTCCTACTTTTGATATAAATCCCTTCACATTTGTGATCGGATCTTAAAACTGACTGTACGTACGTGATCTTAAAATACGCAGGGGTTATGCAGCTGACTGTACGTATGTTTTAAGCCTAGGCAGGGTTTCAAACGCTTCGCTCGTCGAGACTGCATCTGATCTTCATCCGTTTTTAAGTCCGTCTTTTATGTGAAAGACATTTAGTAAGCCTAGATTATGTAAAATGGTTTCAAACGCGATTAAGTCGCTTTCAAGATATTTGCCACGGGACTATCAATATGAATTATGCTGTTATTTGTAAATGCTGTTTTCTAATTGTGACTTTGGGACTGAGTAAATTCCGAGGTTCATTATAATGTTTTTTTTCATAATTTTTATTTGGTTTACAAATTTAAATTTACACATGACATTTTATATAAGACAGTGTAAAAATACATTTAATTATTTATTCGAGAGATAATAAAGTTTACGGTATAGTTGAACCATCTGAGGACCGTTGCATACGATCTAAAGATAGCTCAACTAATTCACATCACTAACAGACGGAAGAGTCTCCTTTGTGCTTTTATATTATTTTGTTGATAGTTAAAATCTCAGTTATTAAAATACCTAAAAACCCTATTATTCTTACATTACAAAAACAAAAACAATTATTGTATTTATATTATTGTTGAAAATATATTGTTTTTGTTTTTTTTAAATATTGGACACAAACATAAAACAGAAATATAACAAAAAAAATATTAGGAACTAAGGCGTGCTTAATCCTAAAAACAGTTTTCTTCCAGGAAACCTACGAGGAGAGAGAGAGAGAGAGAGAGAAGTGGTGAAGTTGTTAGGTGTACAAAGAAAAGAAGAAACAAAATATTATTGTACTTAATATACCACTATATTTAATACAATACCCATTATTGTACTTATTATATTTTTCATATATGTATAGGCTCAACATTGAAACTCTAAATCCCATTCCGGTCCTTTCGCACCAAAATTATTCGCAATAAAACTGATATTTGTAAATAAAACAGATACGTCAAACGTAATAAGATCTGATTGTATCCGAATTCCGTAAATCCAATCCCGACGACGTACGTATGTAGGTACTGTCGCGGAATTTATTGCCCGACAAACTTGTAACTACGATCTGATGTACCTTGTCACAGTGGAATAAGGTTCTTTATTACGTTGTAGAGGTAAACGTGATCTATCAAACGTTGACTGGGATAAATCTAGAGCCAGATGGTTCTAATCGGTGCCCCGCGTTGGGCGCCAGTTTTGGTTTCCGGTGCTTTTTTGGCGCTATTCAGCTGTACGAATGCAATCTGTGAATGGAGGAATACATTTTTAAAGTTTTCTACTACATTTCAACATTTCAATTGAAGTCCAGGCAGATTCACAATATAATATAATTATAAAATAATATATATATATAATTTTGACAATAAATATTAATACAATAAATGACAATACTTTTGTAGATTCATAATACATTATAAAAATATTCAACTTTAAAGTCTTAATCTAATAGGTATTATCTATACTTAGACTAGACATAACTAGACTAGCCGAGAAGTGGCCAATGGACGAATGTCAAAACCAAATCGCCGCAGTCACTTAGGACACCTATGAAAATAGGCAGAACTATAAGAACTCTGCTTCTTATAGTTCTGCCATCTCATCACCAGAAGATGACAGGCCAAAGCTTCACCAAAAGGCCCAGAGATATCAGGGTAGAGGGCAACTTCCTTGGAGCCCTCAGTTACGGCTTAAGTGGCTTTACCAAACAAATGAGTAGCGTTAGATGAAAAACTGAACTGCGATGTGAACATTACTTGAGACCGTGTGACATTGACAGCACCTGTCACACTTCTCGTACGCCTTTGCCGATTAAAGTTTTTAATTAATGTTCAATTTTAACTGTCCAATTTGTAAGTTACTAGATAGATAGATAGATAGACAAAACGCCATATTGTACATAACACCATTTACTTACAAAACTTACAAAAATGTAATTTAAAAACAAACACGCTCACGACTGTCTTCCCCATGGTGAACATCCTCAGATACATACTCAGTGAGTAGATCTTTGAGGATACCAAGTAGAGGTAGTCAGAGGCACGTCCACACATTACATTTGGTACATGCCCGCGTTTTGTAAGTTAGCATTCTACGTGACAGGTTGCAAGCCCATCGCCGCTTATTGAAACACTAACTGATGGCACATGGCATAGAATTTTTGGTTTTAGGGCATGCCGGTTTCCTCATGATGTTTTCCTTCATCGTTTTGAGCATGTGTTAAATGCACATATAAATCCATTGGTGCACGACCGGGTTCGAACCCACGACCTCCGGATCAGAAATAGGTGTATCGCGCACTAGGCCAACACGGCCTTTAAACAAATGAAAAGCACAATGGCTTATCACTAAAAGCGATTTCTTCCAGAAAACCCAGCTTTTTTTTTCTTGCTTGTTTTGTTGGCTACTTTTGGATACATTTAGCTCTTCTGAATATCAGTAACACGATTTAAATGGTAAAAATACATATTTGTCCAACTATACATTATTAAAAAAATATACAACCCAACCAGTCAGAGTCAATGGGTATTTATTTATTAATTGTAATCACAAAAAACATTTAAAATCAACGATTTATAAAAATATTGAGTAAATTATACAACTGAAACAATAATAACTACTTTAAAAACAGTAAGTATCAAATTAAACTACTACTTTATTAAAACAGTGTTAATTTAAAATATTAAATTAATATTTTCGACATGGACGTTTTTTATTGGTTATCTTCTACTTTATTTTTTAATTTGGCTTTTTCTTTTTTATTACCTCCGGAACCCGGAGTTGCAGGTGAATAAAATCTCCTTAAATCAACTTCCCATAAATATTATTTATGTTATAACCAGAGTGTGTTTAATGTTGACATAAATACATTCGGAAAATGTGCTACTTTCTGAGCATACCGTCCCGCTGCTCGATTCGTTCATTCTATAGAAATCTAGGTACTTACGTGAAAGTCTTTTTAAAATTAAAAAGTTCCTTTTGAACGAAAAACAACAAATAATGATTATAAAAAAAAGTTTTTAAACCACAGAGCTCATATATAATACCAATACCTACAGTCATAATAATAATAATAATGCTGGACATTTTTCACACAGCATCACCTAGCCCCAAAGTAAGCAGAGCTTGTGCTATGGGAACTACATGACTGATATACTACTAATATATATTTTTTTGTAAATACATACATACTATACATGAAAACCCCGAGACAAATAATTGCAACCTTCTGCGTCTCAGGCGGACATTCGCCCACTGCGCCACTGATGATATTACATGTGGTTCCCGTAACCTATGGACGCTTGCAACATCAGACGCGTATGACCCGCGCGTTGCCGACTCTGATACAAAACGGGTAAGTCTACCTGTTATTTCCAAGCACACATATCCCTTAAACCGGAAAACAGCGAAGCAATACTGAAACGAAAATACCCAAGATATATTCAGACGAGAATACAATAGCTCGGTCAGAAATCCCCAAAATGCAAATCCAGCATAAATTTCGACTTCGTTCAAGCCCACGGCCTATGGAACAGAAGTCTGGGTATCACTCAGGCCGACACAGATCAAACAAATATCTGAGAAAATATAAGCTAGGGTTGATGGGTTATGTTTATCAAGCGTAGATAAATAAACTTGACTCAATAAAACATCTGCCATTGACATCAAAAAGGGCTCCAGTTTTTTCCGAAATAATTAATTTTTATTCAGCCAATTTAAAGCAGACACCATCCACAAAGTGGATCCCTTTATCCAAATCGCTTATCAAAGTATATCCAACAAGCCTTCCTCCCCTATCTACCCTACCCTACCTACTCTGTCAAAACATCGTGCTGAAGTCGCCTGTATTTTCAAGTTTATAAGGTTGTATCAGAAAAGGTGTATTGGCCGGCAATTTAAGAGGATTACGGATAGACATTTATGGTGCTATAAATTCAGTGCATCTCCTCACAAAACTGCATTACTGCATTTCCCCAGTGACCTCCCCCTTCGGACCATGTTACCCCTACCTACCCTTGCCCCTGTATTGGTAGTTTCATATTTTATTCGCGAAGCAATATTGTTGATTGAACTTTATGCCAGGTGCGGTGAATTGTTCTGATGTGAAGTTGCAAGCACTTTGTGTCATGGGGTTTTCAAGGTCAGATAAAATTGTTTTGTTTTCATATTATGAAGTTATAATCGAAAATCCTCGATGTTTATGTTTTTCAATCAAATGCAAAAACGTAGTTTACTTACTACAAAACGTTTACTTAAGTTGCCTTAAGTAAACTTTCTGAAGAATTTTCATCAAATAAAAAGTGTTGTTATAATATTATGTGCGACTCACGGAACCGATCATGCGTAAAGCTTGAAAACTTAAACTGAACGGTTCCTTGAAACTTAAAGATGCTTGGTAAAGTGCCAATAAGTGTTCAATAAGTGTTCCATAAGTTCAACAAACAAATCCAGGTGAAAACTGAAACTATAAAATAACTATCGGAGACACTTTTCAAGTGCTGAAGCTATTTTTCAGTTGGAAATCGTATTTTGTATGTTTAGGGTTTTCAGATATCCGGTAATAGCTCAAACTTGGTCCGACATTTTGCCAATAAGGCCGGACTTGTCTGACTTTATTTAGAAAGCTAACCAAAAGGCCGGACAATGTTTAAACTATAGGCATCTGTTAGATTAACTCTCTCTCGACACTTTGGACCCTTTCACCACAATTTTTCTTTCCATCAATGCTCAGGGCTCTTTTAAGGGTAAGGATTGTTCATTGGTTAGGATTCTTGTAAGCGAACTGACCAAATCTAAGGGCCTCTATGCGTCCACGTCGCAGTCACTACGTTCTAGTTATTGTTTTATATTATTATAATTACATATATTTTAGTTTGAAGGTATTTATCATATTATTTGCCATGTATTTGCACGTGTTCTTCATTGTGTTGCCTCACTATTTAGATGATGAAATTATATTAAATTCAGCATAGAGGCTTTGATGTCGAATGCCTCCGACATGGATTAACGACTGTGACAGATGGAACTCTCATCTTACCGTGCCCTCGGAAGCACCGTAGCGCTCTGTTCTATGTACTAAAAGTTGGGCGGTAAAACAGTAGTCAGATTCACGCGCTACCAGTTTAAACCTAACTAAAATAACTTGTAATGAAAAGGCAAGAAAGGTCCCACAAGGCTGGTTTTGCAAACTTTTCTAATATTTGGCTTTTATAGTGTTACTTTTCTTTTATGTTCGTATGAATAGTTGTTTCATCATCAGTAGGATTACTTTGCCGCTACGATTAAAAGACTACGATAAACAAACAAATATACTCTTGTATGTATTCCATAGAAGTAACAGCGCGAGAATACCAAGAAGAAAATAGTCAGAGGCAAGATTTTCTAGTAATTATTAATGCAATTTTCACACATCATCTAGCCCCAAACTAAGCAGAACTTGTATTATGAGAACTACATGACTGATATACTACTAATATACTTTATAAATACAAACATTTGCTAATCATACAAACATTTACTGCGATACATGATGCCACTGCGCTACAGAGATCGTCCAGAATATTTCTAATAAAGCCGGATTCTGTGCTGAAGCTAAAAACCGGATTGTATTGTTTGGACATTGATGTTTGTACCGGCGTCTCTCACTATTTGTTCCTGTAACGACGTTCTGGCAAACTTTGAAATAGATTTAAGATTATTTTTATAGTGTCTTTGTGTTTACGAACTCAGCCAAGACATTCTTCAGAGGATGTGTAGCCTTTATGCTCTATGCCACTTCAACCTAACTTTTTCCAATAATACAAGAATTACATCATTCTTCGGACAGGGTTTTCAATAACGCCTAAGAGGTAGCTTTGTTTTCAATGTCCTAATAATTCTGAATGAAATGTCTTAACTTGAAAATTGCAATAATTTATGTAATTTTATAAGACAAGTATTAATTATTATGGTAAACGATCTATACAACAAGCTAACGTTTAGAAAAAGGTCTACAATATAATCTTTTGAATCATACCACAAATTCACACCTGATGTAGGTCTCTTTTGTCGGTCTGAAGGGTATGATTTTTTTTTTATTTATATTTAGCTACGTAGGTATACTGTTTCTAGAGGGATGTCAACGACTTTGTTAGTATAAAAATCACGTAAACTTTGGATACCTATTTATAAAATGATAATAATGATATGTAAAATGATACTAGACGAAGATCATCGAATTTTTTAAAGAATTCCTGATAAGTGGTCGAATTGCTTAAATAACAAATAAGCATACTATAATAATAGACCAAAGCTAATTGCAAAGTGAAAATAATTTTAAATCATTATTATTATTTGTATATATATTATAAAGGATATCTATATATGTTATTTATGTAGGTATTTATTATTAATATTATATATCGGCGCAAAGGCGTTATTCTGCTTCTACAATGAGTCATCGGCGCAGAACCACGAGTTATTTAACGAATCATCACTTAGATTGTCATATTACAGTGTAAAATCATTAGTTAATAGCTAGTTATCATTTGATTGTTGTAATCAAATGACAATTAGGTAATTACGTAATCAAGTTATTATTTTGACCATGTTTACCTTCAAAACCATTTGTAAACTTAAATGATTAATGCTTGCAGGCAGTTTTAGCTTGTTCGCACAAGTTGCCTGCCTTTGTCTTTGTTTTTGCATAAATACGGGCGACGGACCGAGTACGATTCATTCTCGCTCGAGCCGTCGGACCGTACAGACCTCAAAAGCCTTTGTACAACCAAGAATAAATTTGAAGAACATCTCCTGGAGTTTACTTTCGTCATCAACTATGAGCCACCAGCATGCTGGTGATGATAGTGACGTTAGCATTGCTGACGTCACACTTTTAAAGACCACTTTGGAGCTTCTGCTTCGTCATATATTTTATTATAGGTTTACTAGTACACCGCCATCTTATGATACCATTTTATCCTCTCCATCCAAAGGTTGCCTGGAAGAGATCGCTTTTAGCGATAAAACCTTGTACCTTTTATGTCTATGAATTCCTGTGTATTGTATTTTGTTTTGGTGTGAAATAATATTTATCTATCTATCTATTTTCACAGAAAAACAGCCTGTGACCCTACGCGTCAAATACAATAATAGATTTAAAATGCTGTTGGGGCTACCTCGATAACATCTCTACGATGTTTTTCAAGGCGCTAGTAAATGGTTTTCATACCATCATCTGCAAAAAAACTGACTCATTGCTAAGCAGTCTTCAGGGCACCAATAATATGCTGCAGGTCGTAATGAAGGCTTTCATTCAGGTCCTAGCCAATTAGTCTCGTAGAGACTCCTTAACTGGGATGTGAGTGAGGGCCTGCTTATATTTACTTACCTACCTAATTACATATCTACAAAACTAACATAGCTTTTTAATTTAAACGAATACCTATGGACCTTTATTATAAATTGAGGCATAGAGTCAAAATCTACCCAGAAATCTTTGAAATTCGATAATTTAATCAAGTCTAAGTAAGTATATTGTTATCGAAAACTATCTAGCACGCAAACAATCTTAGGCGCCAAGAAATATTTTATATATATGGTGCGATTTAGAGATTTTTCGATTTCTCAGAAAATTTCTGTTTCCAATTTACAATCGTAAAATACTGAATAACGTCTCGGTTTGTATTGGACATTTTTTGTCAAAAATTTGACAGTTTTTCACAGAGAAACGAGACGTCATCCGGGTTGCGATTGTTATTGGAACCCAGCGTCATTCAGAGCGCTTTCGTACAAACAAACAGAGCTACGAGAATTTTCTTCTTTCCTTTCGAACTCGTTGTTTTACACAATTCAATTTGATTTTCCACTTGCACGGGGATTCAATTAAAAATGGACTTTCAATCCGAGAAAACAATACCGTGCGATCCATCTTCCGCCTTTTTCCTTTTCTGGAATCAATCTCTCGTGCCTGTGAAAAGCACCTGAGATTTATAGCTTAGCTTTCCAGACTAAGCTATTCAAATTTTCAGCAGTTACGAAAAAAAAAACATTTTAAACGCTTTATTTCGTGTGCCACCTGGAATTCATAGTCCGGAGATGAAACACGATGGTGCTCAGAAATTAATCATCTGGTTCAATTGTTATTCAGTATTCAGTATTCATTTATCTAAAACATAGGGGCTTATAGAACACATGGTTACGTTTTAATTGACAGGTAAATAGGTAATAGGAGATAATTTGTAAAATTTAATAATTTAGTAAGTTCAAACATAAATAATTAAAATAGACCTATATAAGGGCTTTATAAAAATGTACATGTAATATAATTTATATTGGGATGTCTCAGCATAGGTTTCATCACCACACGTCACGTTTAGGAAGGCCCTGCAACATCTTGGTGACACAAGGTTTAACGGCGTGACTAATTTTGACTTCAAGAAAGATCACTTTATTCCAGCTTGTAGGTGATGCAAGGAATCAAGTGTCTTGGGAGATTGATAGGCTGGGATATTATCCCGTTAAAATAAAAGGGCTTTTCGCAAAGTAAGTCGAAAAAACTATCGAGCGAATGCATTTTGTAGAAACGGTTAGAGCTACTTTTCATTCGGGTACCACGCGGGTGAAGCTGGAACAGTAGCTTGTTTAAAAATAAAAATGTTTATCCCAATAATTTGTACTCAACTATACACAAATTACACTCAAGTGTAGCTCGTAAACGTCGTTGACAGCTCTATGCATCTGACACCATGCTGTAAATCAGAGAGACTGTGCCCAATGGCCACTTGCGACCACTTTGACGGAGTAATTATGGGCATCAATGTTGTTAACTAGACTGCAAAGATAAATAAAAATGCAAAAAATAACTACTTACCTATAAGTAAGTTAGGTACCTAATTCAAACGCTCGGAATTTGAAAAACGAAAGTGTCGGACGAAAGTCAGAGCAAGGGCTCTAGGTCGTACATTGGGACGCACAATAAAACATTTATGAAATGGCAGAAAGGAAGTCTTTTTGGGGAAAAAATTATATAATTTTCAAACATTAATCAACTCTGCTTAATTTTAAAAATAATTCATAAAAGTCAGTAAAATTATTCGGCCTTAGAGAGTCATCTGTCGACAGTTTTTGCAACTATTAGTAGCAAAAGCTAAGCTACTTCAATCGAGAAGTACGCCATCTATTGATACTTTCTTGTACTATTTAGATCTCTTTTGAGAAATGATATTCTGTGACTGAGGCAGAGTATTTGATTTGATCAGTAATTCATAGATGTCGCAAGTAAAAGCGAAAATAAATAGCTAAGGTAATAATAGCTGGTACTAATAGTATTAGTATTATAATATAACCAGTATATTTTTTTATGTAAATTTAAATAATAAACAATTGAGCTAAAAAACCGCTGAGAATCGAAAATTCACATGGTTGTCCCAAGCCTATTCAAAAAAAAAATTATACACAAACAACATGGTGGATCAGCTGTTTTCATTTTTCTCAAGGCGTAAACTGTTTTCATAAAACGAAGAATTGTTATGGTTTAATAGCCATGTGTGAATTAAAATGGGCTCAATCGCATCGGTGCTGCAATGGCATTGTCAGACCTGCGGCCAAATCAATCCTACAGAGAGTGTGAAGTGTTTAAAATGTGGAACAAAACGGGTATCCACTCATGACAGTGGATTATCTTGTGAAAATTTAAGAGAATCGTCGTTGGAACACACTTTACGTGCTGGAAAAAGCGAAGGAACTAGCCCTGGTTCTGAGGCGATTAATATTCCAGGCGAGAAACCGTTCAATAGGTGAGTTTGATTCGTTTATTGTCACCGTCCATTGTTGGATAGAGACATGGGTAGGTGTTATTGATTTTTCACGACCCAAAGTTTAGGTTATTTTTCCTTTGTATTTCATTGGTGGGCGGCTGTTGGAGAACTTCATTATCGAAATTAACTGCTGGTGGGTGTTTCTTTGCGTGTTTGTGTCAGGTTTTGTTAGAAACATGTAATTCATTGACACAAGCAATGGTAGGTAAGTACCTAACAGGTTTCTCTTTGATTGATTGAAATCAATACTTGGTTTCAGCTTAGTTTTAAGTCATTTGAGTGTGTGTAAACCCTGAAAGAATACAAAATCAAGGATTGAAGATATCTGTTAGTAAGTTATATAGTTGTGCCATCATTTCAGAATGAAATAACAAAGATGTTCTGCTGTAAAAGCTAATAATTGTAGTCAGTAGTTATGCTATTCTCAGTTATGAATTTACAGTTTAATTATTCATAGAATGAACTCAGCTTGCATTAGGCATTTTATTAGGTATCTATCTTCATATTTTGCTATTGAGCACAAAATCTAGTGAGACCTCAAAAGTTTGAGTTGCAAGACTCAGTTTGAAAAATATCTAAAAATTAATCCATTCTTTCACATTTAAATAGGTACCAATAAACATTTATTTCTGCCAAAAACATAAACAACATTAAAAATGGTGACATTAGGCCCATAACATAAATACCTTTTTATGGTATACTATATTTTTCTGAATCGAGTCTGAATTAGGGCTAACATTTTGGTGACAGATTATTGTGTAAATCCACTAGTTAATATTCTCTTATGAAAGTATCCTCATCCACAGCCTCTAAAACTCCACTGGACATGTCTTTCTCGAAAGAGTTTCATGATAAAACAATTAAACACAATATAACATGATGTAACCTTGTGAGCCATTAATAATATGTAAAAATCAGAATTTTAGTTTTTTGTTGTGCAGAAAAAAAAACAGTTTGGTTTTATTGCACTAGTTAATTTTAATGTTGGTCCGTAGTGGATGGTCGTGTGTGGGCTCTGCTCCGGAGGCGTCCCGCGCGTGGCGCTGCTCATGCGGGCTGCGCAATGTGTCAGCAGCCTGGCGATGCGCTGCGTGCGATGCCATCGCGCCACACGCTCCTGTCTACCGGTAAAATATCTGCATGCTTGCTATTAAAATTGTATTAAAAAAAAGTCACTTTTGTTGATGGAAGAGAAGACAAAAATTACATATTTTTCTCTTTTTTTTTTTTATATACAACTTAAATGGCAAAGATGGTAAGCTGTTATTGTAACCTATTGATAACAACACCAGGTATATATAATAATATCTCTCACTCTTTGTGGACCCTGAGACAAAATGGGAAAAATTCACAGTGCTTGGCGGCAGAAATAGCAATGGTCTCTGGATGAGCTCTTTCACAAGTAAAGAGTGACAGATATTATGATTTGTCACTCTCTCTCTTTGTTTCTAATCTCTTCTCTTTTTCTCTTTCGAAGACTAGATTGTTGTCTTGGGTCTGCAACTAGCTCTGATAGTGGTTTTGCAACAAGTCATGGTGAGAAATATTTGTCTGAATCAAGCATCAAAAGTGGACACAAGTTCTATCTTTCTCTCTGTTTTTTCCCGCAGCGTAAGAAATTCTTATAAGAGTTTGACGGAAGAGGTTATTTGTTTATTTTTGACTGCTTGTTTGTTTTTTTGCCTGTTACCATTTATGTCCAAAGGCTTATCGGATTGTAACTATTTTTTTTGGAATCAATTTGTATTTCTTCAAGGATGAATTCTATCCTTGAAGAAATAAAAGCGAGGATGGATGTTTGTTACTCTTTCACGCAAAAACTACTTTACAGTACTATTTAGATGAAACTTTACAGTAATATAGCTTATACATCAGACACATAGCCACATAGGCTACTTTTTATCCGGGTACCACAAGGGCCAAGCTGCGGACAGAAGCTAGTGATTAATAAATGAATGAATTAAAATATTTAATTGTAAAACTAAATTAAAAGGTTGTTTAAAAGGTTTAATTTAAGTAGGGCTTTTATCGCTTAGAAGAGATCACTTCCAGACAACCTTTGATGGAATGTTCTTCTATAAGTTTTATCTCCAAAATCAATAGAAGGCACAGTTGATGATGGAAATAAAGAGAAGTTTACAAAAATTGAAAAAAAAAAACTTCTGCCTACAGAAGACGAAACGAAAATGTATCTCTCTATTGTTTCTAATGTATCAATTTTTGACATCTAAAACAATATGGTTTCCTTGGTATTCATACTTCTGTAGTACCTTCTGTAGTTTATAGAAATTAGAAAGTATGACTCGCATAGCTTGACAAAAACTACAAATAAATTATTCAACCCCATTTACAAGGTAGACTATCATTATCAGCTATCTACATATGAATCCAATAATCAATCCAATAGCTCTGACCTTAAATGTAGTTGGAAATGGCTGTCATTGTGTTTACTGTTCATATTAATAGTATGTACTTAATGGATGTGGAACAATTAAAATATGCTGAAGTTTGCTTTCAATAGAAATTTTGCAATTATTTTAATGGAGCCCTGTTGACCTTGTAGTCGGTACCCCGATTTCCCATCTGGAGGTCGTGTGTTCGAACAAGGTTGTGGTCTAGTGGTCTAGCACTCCGACTAACGTCCGCTCTAAAGGTTGTGCAACGTAGAATGTGTTTGTCCAAAAAGTTTAAATTTCACAATAACACGTACACAAAACCCGATGGATTTTAACACTCGAAAAAAATATTTCAGCACTACTCAAAACGGTGAATAAAAACGTCGTGAGAAAACCGGCATGCCCAAGAACCAAAATCTCGATGGGCTTGCAACCTGTCACGTGGGATGCAAACTACTTATAAACCGCGGTCATAATTATGCCAAATGTTATGTTTAGACGTGCCTCTGTCTATCCCCTACTTGGTATCTTCAAAGATCTGCTCCCTGAGTATGAATCTAAGGATGCCAATCATGGGGAGAACAGCCGTGATTGTCGCTGTTTTACGTTTTGTTATATAGTTTCTTGTCTTCTTAAAGAAAAATCTGATCAGCTGGTTAACTCTAGCTGAGTGTACGCTCAAAACTTCTTCTTGCCCTTGTCTCAAATTATGTGAGGTCGGCACAATACGTTTTCTTCTTCCACAGTCCTATATCAGCCATCATTTTTCCATTACTCCTTTATTACAAATGAAATGAAAATTACTTTATTGAGGAACATAATGAAAGCACATCCTACAAATGGCGGTCTTATCGCTGACAGCGATCTCTTCCAGACAACCTTACATTATTGCTATAAATGTCATCCTTTACGCAATCCATCTATGTTTTTTCTGGTAACCCTTAATCTTATATTCATCCACATTAATATTTAAAACACTTATCGTAACATGACTTTCTTCCTTTCTCATGCTTTCGGTTTCAAAATTAGGTACAAGTCAATTAATCTGTCATTGTGAGCTGAATTGAAGATCTCTTATTTTCAGACTCTCTGATGATGAAGAACAAGTTTCAGGGATGACGGACAAGAAAAAAACTGCTCAAGGTATGTTATTAAGAGGGTGACAGCTGCCGAATCGGTTCATCATCACATACTTGGCGTAGAAGTGTATACAGGGTGTCTTAATTATTTGTTTATTAATTTGGATGCTTTCTATTACCCACTAGCAAACCGCCTTCTCAAGGGCCATCGATTTTTCCGACTTCTTCGGTGTATTTTCCAAAATATTTCTTTCATAAAAGTCATGCAAAAAAAAAATCTGCTCAATCCGCGAACCGTTCTCAAGTGTGAACCTTCATACATGCCATTGATTTTTATTTATATAGATTTTCAGAAAAGTTAACATTGGTACCAAGACAATGTTTTAATATTTTCACAGATCACACTATGATAAGATCCAACACCCTTGCAGTACCGTCATATAAGCCCACTGCTACGTACTCCGACGGACGTCCCTTGAACCTGGACCTTCAGTCGCTGAGGCTCTCCCCCACACAGCTGACCGAGACTGCCCACGGTGTCACCAGATCCCTGTCACACGGCTCCGTGATCAACCAGCACAACTGGTGGAAGATTGATGAGCACAGGTACTTGAGTTTCAGTGGTCAGCCATGACTCATGTTCTGCAAATAATTGTACTGGGACTTGGAGTTCTGGTACATGTAGTTTCTGATAGACACACACGGAATCCTAGTGTGTGTGGGCTATTTATTTAATGTGGACGTTTAAGAGATATTAGCAAATAAGTCGTAGTTGACTTTGGTGAGTAACACAATATACACATCTATAATCAGATGGTAATGTTTGCTGCTATATAGTTACCATATTTAATCTGTCACTGCTTGCCCGCTACCGCGAAACTAGACCTTGCACTGGTAACGGTCACCAAGGAAATGTATATAAAGATCTACTACTATCTATAATCTGTGAAGGGTCGAAAATTGCTGTGTTTTAGGAATTAATGTTTTTAACAGTGTACAAACTTATTGATTTACAGATCGACAATCAACAGACCTTCGAGTCTGATGGTATCAGAACGGTATGGCTACAACACTGCCCAAGTGAATCCAAGAGAAAGAGAATCGTTTCTAAGAAGTCTTCACACTGTCACTCGGAAACCCAAGAAATGCAATGAGAGCAAATCAAACTGGGAATTAAACTACGTTAAAGAATATCAGAGGGAGCAGAGTAGGGCGTTGCATCTGAAGAATTGGGCCTGTTTTAAATGTACACTCGAAAATTCAGGGATAAGAACGCACTGCGAGGCGTGTATGTCGCCTAGAATCTCGCCTGTGGCTCGTATCCCCAACACTAGAGGGCTGAGTGTGACTACACTGGGTAGACGCGACGGAAACAGAGATGGCGCCACCTCGCTCCCGGCAACCGGTGGTGTGATGATAACAGTTCCTGATTGGCCGCAAAACAGCACGACTTTATCATCATTCAGGAGATCTATCAGCGCCCAGAATTCGCCAGAAATCCGACCGTCTTACAGAAGATCTTTCTCCGAACAGACAAGCGCGGAAAGACCAGTGGGCAAAGTCATATCTAGTCGGAGAAGCCTCAACGACTACCAGAAGAACCTAGCTACGTATTGCACGTTGAATAAGAAGGAGGACAAAAAAACTGAAGAGATCAACCTTGAAATTGACAAAGAATGCAGTTGGGACACGAACGCTGAGGGCGTAATCTACGCTTTGCCCAACAAAGGCAAATACAAGGATCTGAACCTTCAGTTGCAAGTGAATAATAACGGGACTAGGTATTCGTACGTATCAGTGCAAGACACGAAAACGGTTATGAGTAATTCGCAAAACGAGGCGTTGTACGTTAACGATTTGAGCGACGGTGACTATGCTAGGATAGATGAGTTACTCGGCGCTGAGAATTGTATATCGCCTGTGAACGAGACGCAGATATTGAGGACCTCTCATATAGGGGCGGTGCCTAAGGATCCGGCTACGAAGGTTCTAAATATCCTGCCACCGATGGGGAAGGTGAACCTTCCTAGGGAGCCTTCGAAAGTGCCTTCACAGCAGTCTGGGTAAGTCTGTATGCACTTGTGGATTGCATAAACGTTTTTTATCGTGTGTACCTTTTTTATTTTTTTATTATTGGCGTTCACTAGATAGCCTTACCTTAGGGTCATGAAGCTCGATCCAGTGGTTTGGTCCTGAGTCCACTTGGTGCTCCGATATGGCCGACTTGTTGATCTAACGATTTTTGACAGTTGCAATATTATGCTCTATGACCGTTTCAGCAATTGTACGCTTCCACTACCCAATATAAAAATTTAAGAAGCGTCGGTAAAATAAAGGCATTTATAAACCCGTAAAAACGTAAAATTAAATAAAGCAAGTTTTTAATTAATCAAAATACTTTATTGGACACCTTATGAAATAAATGTGTTATATACACAGACAAACTTTCTATGGGAACCATTTTGAAATGTTTGAATGTTGCTTGCAGTCACGAGAGCCGCATGTGGCAATGCACAGAATGCTGGTTCGCTTACAACGCTTGGTGGGCGCGCGCGTGTGGGGTCTGTCGCGGCGCTAGGATGCCCCACGCACCTGTGACGCACCATGACAGGTATTATAAACAACTAGCCCTCGGCTCTCAGTCCGCGGTTTCATGACAACGCTAGCTGAGACAAATGTTTCCTTGTTCTGTATGTATTTCTTTCTGATCTGGGTGTTGTGGTACCAGGTCGTTGTTCCTGATACCCACGACCCAGGGAATCCTGGTGTAGGGTCAGCACTGTGTATGTGTCTGTTGGTTGCTTATTTATTTACTAGCTACTGCTCACGGCTCCGCTCGCGTGGTACCCGCATAAAAAGTCGCTGATGGAAAGTAGCTCTTAAGGCGGCGTTCGTAAGAAATGCATTCGCTCGACTGTTTCGAGCGTTCGTCGACTTACGAAAAGCCCTTTTATTTTAACGGTTTAATATACAGCCTATGTCCACCCTAAAGGTACATTCTAAATTTGGTTGAATGATTTTTCGAAATCGGATGAACAGTTTCGGAGATTATTCCTACATCCAAACTTATAAACTTTACGTCTGTATAATATTAGTTTAGATCATCTTCCAAAACTCCTCCTTTAGAGGGTGCATTGGGAGGGAACAATTTAAAACTGATCTGATGTTTCAGCACAAGACAAAACTCAGAGGCGGGTGGAAGCAAGACTCCTGAGGTGAATAGAAACGACCATCCGAGGAAGTTGACGGTGCCAATAGCATCGCTGGACCACGACCTGAACAGCGATGAGCTTCTGTTCGCTGTTGGTGAGTTGCTTTTTTTTAAACGACTTCAAAGGGCACTTTACTCAATGCATTCACACACGAATTCCAGCATGTCAACATTTTTTTTATGACAGCCCGTCATCAATATTTAATTCCCTAAGATTATATTTAAGTTTTTACCTAAGATTGTTAGTCATTTTGGTGTATACTGTAAGCTTACTATTTCCTGAAATAAATAATTCTAATTCTAATTCAATCAGGTTCTCAATTCGTTAAAAAAATAAAAACTGACTTCAAGTAACGGGATGTTGAAAAGTGAAAGTCACAAGATTTTTATTTATTGAAATCCCTAGTTTCATATAGAAATGTCGGCTTAAAAACTACGTGAGTTTAAAATATTGAAGAACAAACTCTGCTTGGTTTTTTTTTGATGATCCAAAAGAAAAAACGAACAAGAACTCATTTATATAAAAAAGAGTACTCGTCAAATAATTAAATTAACTAATAAAGTATCAAACTTAGTTCTCGAGACAACACACGGCACGCTTTATAAAAATAATGCTTAACCTCTAACTACAGACATAAAGTCTAATTCGAAATTTCATACTTCATTTTATCACTCTTAGGAGTCGGTTACCTTTGGTGTTGCGAGCGTCCATAGGTTATGGTAACCGCTTTCCGGCAGTTGGGGCCTGGCATGTTTTTTTATGCGAGCAGCAGGTCTAGACAAATACTACTTTCTGTTGTTGGCGTTAACGCCTGCGGAAATGTCACGTGACAGCTGCCAAGTTTTACAAATTTGTGTTAGCGTGAAAGGAAAAGTGAGAGTGAGCTATTTTTTTTTTATTGTTTACAGCCCTTATTTATAAATAGTTCTAACCTTAAAAATCTAACTTACGGCCAATTAAAGATTTACATTTTATATTAAAAACAAACTTACAGAATACAGACAGTCTAACATAAACAAAATCAAACAAACATATTTGTCTAGTCTCCCAGGTGTTGTGAAATTTTTTTTGTCTAAAAAACAGTGTTATTGCTTCTAAAAAAAATCACTAAGTCATGGCCTTTTTGTTATGCTGCAACGCACACAAACTAATTTATTTCTGAGTACTTTTTTACTTATGTTTGTATATGTTAAACATAATAATGTATATTGTATCTGTGTCTGTAACAATTGTTTTTTAATCTATATATCTAAAATGCGTGTCTCTGTTTCAGATTCGTCGGCGCCTTGCACGGTCGCTGAGACGTGGTCGTGTCCGCGCTGCACGCTCGTCAACGAGCTGAGCGCTGCGGTGTGCGCCGCGTGCGCCGCTTCCAAACCGCAGCCGCACCCGCACTGGTCTGTTTCATTTTATTTATGTTCATTTTTTATCGAAATAGCTTTTATTTAATTTAGCTTTTTAGTTAGTACGTGTGGGTCCTCTTGCAACAAAATTTTAAACCAGATGATCCCCAACCTATTGCTCGATTGGTTTGGATGACAATGCATGGTTAGCGAAATGACATTCTAAATCCAATATGGCGGGCTCCCAAAGATGGCGGACGCAATCCTATGATATGGGTATATAATGTCATGTAAAATAAATAAGAATAAGTATATATTTATTTGACACACACACACACACACACAACATTACAAGACTTATTACATGGAACAAATAATCTAGAAGCCTAGGTACTACTATATAAATAAAGAAAAGTAAAGTATAAAATAATTTGAAGATTACAGATACAGAGACAGTGACACAAAGATATACAGGGTATGGGCAAGACAATTAGAAGTAAGTACCTAGATCCTACGGACACGTCTATCAGTGTTTCGCTGCGAGTGTGCGGCCAAACAGGCCCAGTCTCAGCATAATGCCACTCCCAACAAAGTAGGGGAGCAGCGCTGGTTTTCAGACTGAGCCTTAACAGGGTGACGTTATGGGCTAAACAACACACACACAAACTAACAATTGACAGAAACAGAAAGTACAAATAATAAATACATAAACAGGTATATATATATATATGATTGCAACTAAACATAACAGAAAATTAACATTCAAATGACATTGACAGAAGTAAAAGTGAAAAAATAGCAAACCCAGACATTAGTGCGAATATGAATTGAATTGAATTGAAGTGGTCGTAAAATGTGAATGATTTTAGCTTTTTTGAATTTCTAGTAGTTTCTGCTTGAATTTTGTCTTGAAACTATTTAATGATTTTAAGACTCGTAACGGCGGGGGCAAATCATTCAATTCATGTCATGTTTATAATGCGAATTTGGCAACCAATAACAAAAACAACACCTCTGTAGCGCAGTGGGTGAAGGCCCGCTTGACACGCAACAGGTTACGGATTAGATTCCCACCACGGGACAAATGTTCTTCTCGGTTCTGGGTGTTTTCTATGTATAATATTAATGTATTTACAAAAAAAAAGTAGTTCAGTCATATAGTTCCCATTACACAAGCTCTGCTTATTGTTGAGCTAGATGACGATGTGTGAAAATACAACTTATTTCTTAAACCGTAAATGAAATGGCCTCATTGTTTTCGTTACTCATTTAATTGTTTTTTTTTTTTTTCGATTTCCAGGTCATGCACCTCCTGCACGCTACAGAACCCACTATCAGCTAACCACTGCCTCGCTTGCAAGACGCCTCCAGTACCGAAACATGGCATGTCTAATTCTACTGGCGATGGGAATAGCGGGGCCGTTGCCACAGGTGTGTTACAACTCTATACATATATAGATAATTAAGAATCATTTTGTTTGTAACGATTATCTCTTTATAAATATACAGTCAGTCAGGGGTAGGCAGAGACCACGGATATCCATTTGCTACGATCCTGACATACCTCTATCGTTTCATTCATCCACATAAAATTCTTCGTTCAAGCTCGGCGGTTTAGTGTACTTCTGACCTGACCTAATAAAATTCTTATGGAGAAACTATTATATAACTATAACTCTATATATATATATATCAATCTATAAATTCAATCCAAACCTTTGTTCCAGCAAATCGAACTCCATCACCTAGAAGAAATGCTAGACTTACTCCCGCGCTACCGCGGCGCGGGTCAAGGCACAAAACTCCACCTCCTGAATCAAAGTAAGTGTCAGGGTTGGGCCGTAAAGTGTGTTTTTGAATAGTGTCGCCCATTTAATTTTAACATTCAATTTTAAACCAACAATTTGACATCTGTGATGTATTGGGTGAAGGTCTGACTGAGACACTGAAGGTAGCGAGTTCGATTTCCGCCGCGGGACAAATGTTTGTATTATTAGCAAATATTTGTCTCGGGTCTGGGTGTTTTCTATGTATAATATGTATGTTTGAATATACAAAAATCAGTCATGTAGTTCCCATACTACAAGGTCTGCTTAGTTTGGGGCTAGATGATGCTGTGTGAAAAACGTTCATTATTATTAATCATTATTATTAATTTGTCTTGAAAATCAGAATTCAAAGAAAGAAAGAAATAAAATGTAATGATACCCAATGTTTTATGTATTTTCAGGGCAGAAGCTCGCGCCAGCAATGCGAACGCGAACACGAATGCGAACGCGAACGAATGGTCGTGCTCGGAGTGCACGTTCGTGAATGCGGCGAGCGCGGCGTCCTGCGACATGTGCCAATCGGCGCGCGCTAGGCTGCTGCCCGCCGCTCAGCGCCATCCGTTGGATATCGAAGATGAGCGTAAGTCAATCTCAAAGTCATAGTCAATTGGTTATTTATTTATTTATTTCATTGTACATTGTAACTTACGGACTAAATTAGTCCGCGTTACAACGTAGAACTTAGATAAACAAGTACAACCGACTTCAAAAAGGGAAGGTTCTCAATTCATTGTTTTTTTTTGTGTGTTGTAAGTATTCTTTTTTTAATACTTTAAAGGTTGGCCTCATATTATTTTTATGAAACAATAGGGTTGGATTTTTTAGGTAAAAAATAATGGATGACATTTAATATTGGACTTTTTTGCCTCTATACATATATATGTATACAGGGTTACTGGAAAAATCGTGCTAGATCCGTTAAGGGCGTGGAGTACCCATCATTTCTGACTTATTTCACTATGAAACACCCTACCCTAAACTTAACCCTTTTCGAGATATTCGACTTTTAATTTTTTTATTGAAAATTGCCGCATTATGGGCATTATCTCCAATCATTTGATTGGACCTTACTTTTTACCGGATAATCTAAATGGGGAAAGATACGAAAATTTCCTGAGAGCAGACTTGAGTGATTTGCTGGATGATCTGCCACTCAACCTGATCAGGGACATGTGGTTCCAACACGATGGCTGCCCTGCCCATTTCAGGAGAAGTGTCAGATACTGGCTGGACGGTCTATTCAATTAACTTATGCACTATTTTAATGATTGACGTCCTAAAGCATCTTATTACACATGTAAAAATGCAATAATAATAATAATAATAAGATACACAAAATAAACAAAAATAAATGTAGTAGCCTAAAAATCGGCAATTTTCAATAAAAAAATTAAAAGTCTAATATCTCGAAAAGGGTTAAGTTCGGGTGTTTCATAGTGAAATAAGTCAGAAATGATGGGTACTCCACGCCCTTAACGGATCTAGCACGATTTTTCCTGTAACCCTGTATAAAAAAAACAACATATCTGACAAACAAGTATATCTTATGTTTGTCACTTTTTGTATCAAAATAATGTACAAAAACACCAGACGATGCCGACCTGACACATAACGTGTGAAATGTCTCATGGTTGTCATTTTAAGTATTTCCCCTTTGGTTGGTTGGTGTAATGTTATAATGTCATCTCTTTCTAGCGGACGGGTCAGATGGCGAGCGACAGGACAGCATGCCGATGGAAATACTGCGGCTCAGCGAAGAGAGCCATGCGTGGACGCAATGGCAGGAAGTGTTGGCGCAATGCGCTGCGGTAACTTATACACTTATTTATTTACTAGCCTCTGCTCACGGCTTCGCTCGCGTGGTACCCGGATAAAAAGTAGCCTATGTGTTATTCTGATGTAAAAGCTATATTACTGTAAGGTTTCATCAAAATCCGTTCAGTAGTTTTTGCGTGAGAGAGTAACAAACATCTATCTATCCTCGCAATGAGCGTTTATAATAGTAGTAGTATAAGTAGGATTATTGACGATCTTTGTTGAGTAGTGCTTCTGAGCCGCAGAAGTTTGCGGGTTCGATTCCCGCCGCGGGATAGATGTTTGTTTGATCTGCAAATATTTGTCTCGGGTCTGTGTGTTTTCTATATATTATATGGATTTACAAAAAAGTATATAAGTACCTAGTATTATCAGTCATGTAGTTCCCATGATACAAGCTCTGCTTATTTTGGGGCTAGATGATGCTGTGTGTAAAAAAATATTCGCGCATGTTTGACAAAAATTGACTTGTGTGTATTAGAAGAGAGCGGGGGTTTTTAAAAAGTAAAAAATATTGGTATTTACAGACGGGTGAGCAATACGTGGACGAGACATTCCCGGCGTCCCCGCGCTCTCTGTACTACAGCGGGGCGGCGGAGACGGGGGCGGCCACGCGGTGGCTGCGACCTCACCAGATCAACGTGGACGCCGACCCGCGGATGCCCTGGGCGGTGTTCCGCGACCCGCGCCCCTCAGACATATCACAAGGTTAGCCCAACCAGATTACGTACACAAAAACTATAAAAAAATAAGTTTGTTTTTGAATGGCGGGTGAATGTGTATCAAACCAAGGGTCTAGACAAATACCTCACGCTTAGTTTTCCTTTCACGCTAACGCTAAATTTGTCAACGAGAAACTTGGCATTAGTGACGTGATATTTCCACAGCTGTGGAAATCAAGTGGTATTTCTCTAGACACCCAGGTTTTGTAAAATATTTTTATTTGCGAATTTTTTTGCAATACAAGATATTAAAATAATAATGTTGTGTCCTCCTTTAAAATCATGCAAAATTGTTACTTAACGATTCAAAAAATAAAACATTAATACGTACGAGACTTAAACAATTTGTTTTACATATATATCTGAGGTATTCGCCTAAAACGTGTTATTTAGAATCTGAATGATTATGTACGTTAATTGTTTATATTCAATATAATAATCTGTAATCTAAATGTTAGGAATTATTGTTTACTGATTAATGTTTAAATTTCTACCCGAACTTCACCCAATAGCTAACTATGTCAAACGAATCTTGATAACTTGTACTCCAGAGACTCATGATACAGGCTGGCACGCCTAGTCTGGGTTACCATGTTTAAGAACCATGGGCATTACTCAATAACCTGTATACATTTATCTGTAACACCTGTTTTGGAAAATTAAATATATTAATTCGTGAATAAATGCGTTATTATAATGTATCCTGTCCAGGTGTCCTCGGAAACTGCTGGCTTCTATCAGCGCTCGCCGTTCTAGCGGAGCGCTCGTCATTAGTCCGCGGCGTAGTGGTGCGCAGCGAGCCTCGGGTCGGCGCGTACCAGCTTCGACTCTGCAAGGACGGCCGCTGGCTCACGGTCACCGTGGATGACCTCCTACCAGCCAACAAGAAGGGACACCTCGTCTATTCACAGGTGTGTTTGAAGACACTAACTTCACTTTATCTATACCTTCCATACTAATATAGCTGTAGAGTTCGTTTGTTAAAACCTGTAACTACGAGTTGGATTTGAAAGATTCATTTTGTATTTGGTAGCTCAATTCTTGAGTAAATAATTTTTCATCACGTTGTCTTCCTACACCGTTTTGAGTGCGTGTTAATGCGCACATAAATTGGTACACGACCGGGAGTACTCACGACCTCTGGATCGGAAGTTGAGGTACCGTCCACAAGGCCAAGAAGGCGCTTTACACGACAGATATAGATTAATAAGTAAATAAATAAGCCATTTATTTCAGACACCAATAATATTTCAAAGTACATTGAATTAATTTATATATTATTCTATAGATTATAAGACATAAAATGAAAAAAAAACCGGCTTCAAATAACGGGATATTGATAAAAAAATAATTTCCTTCAATTCCCCATGGAATCCCATCATCAAAACTAGGTTTTAATAAAAACGGGACCAATCGGAAAGTAACAAGGATATCCTTTCAGATTGGTCCATAAGACATAAAATGTCAAAAAACCGGCTTCAAATAACGGGATATTGATAAAAAAACAATTTCCTTCAATTCCCCATGGAATCCCATCATCAAAACTAGGTTTTAATAAAAACGGGACCAATCGGAAAGTAACAAGGATATCCTTTCAGATTCGCCCGTTTTTTTTGAAAAGTCAAATAAGAAAATATTTTTTCAAATCGGTATAGAAATGACGGTAGTTTTCAGGTAACAATTACTAAAAAAAACAGGTTGTTTTTTTATTGAGTTGTTTGAGAACGTCCTCCTTTTTTTGAAGTCAGTTAAAAATGATGTTACTTTCAGGCGAAACGAAAACAACTCTGGGTGCCTTTGATAGAGAAAGCTGTGGCCAAATTACACGGCTGCTATGAAGCTTTAGTCTCCGGAAGAGCTATCGAAGGTAAATACAAATTATTTTTTTGCAGAAACAAACCTTTGTTAACCTTTACAATTAAACATAATTCTCACAGCATCATCCAGCCCCAAACTAAGCAGAGCTTGTATTATGGGAACCACTCGTACATAACTGATATACTTATATACTTTTTTTTGTAACGTTACCCGAGACGAATATTTGATAAATATTTAACTTGAATAATTTACAGATTTTTTATTAAGGCGTGCTCAATAAATCTATTTGTTCAGGTTTATGCACACTGACCGGCGCGCCTTGCGAGTCGGTGTCGCTGCAGGCGGGCGGCACGGGCGGCGGGACCGGTGGCGGAGCACCTTTAGAGCAGCTGGACCGGGATCTGGTGTGGGCGCAGCTTCTGTCCTCGAGGCAGGCCAGCTTCCTGATGGGCGCTAGTTGCGGCGGCGGGAACATGAAGGTATTGATGTCAAAGTAAATACAATCTATACTTAATATAGAAAGTTGAGCCCTGTTATTCATAATCACTCGCTAACTTAGCAGGTCGCTAACTCTAACCCTGTCCTTGTCTAACACTAAACAAAGAATAGAGGCGGACAACTTTTATCACGATGTATAAGTAAGGCAAATGGCACCGACTAAGCTTCGACTCATTCTGAGGGTCTTCATCAGCCTCCGCTTCGCGTCATTCAGATGAGTTTCCAGAAAATTTCCAGCATTATTATTATATTAGCTAAGAAAACACACGATCAAGTTACGTTTAAAAAAATCGGTTCATCCATTTGAGAGCTACGATGGATGCCATAGATAGATATTATTTAATTTAAATTTCATATATTCATCCATAATGTCCTATATGCATTGGTTAAGCTTAGCTCTAGTGGAGCTCTAAGTAGGTTAGTAGGTACATCGGCCCTGTCAGGGCGTTGCATTTAGGTATTTGATACATACATGACACATATACAAAATATCTTAAAAACAAAGGTTTCTATAATCGCTGAACAGAACGTATCGATCTTTGCGTCAAAGTTTAATAACGCCATCTAGTTATAAAAACATCAACTAAAACCCCCCAACACACCGACTCTGTTGTAAAAGACGTCGCGTCGCCAGCAATAACTTTTCCGTGTTCGCAGGTAGACGAGGATGAATACCAGCGGCTAGGCCTCCGCCCCCGGCACGCGTACTCCGTGCTGGACGTGGTGGAGCTGTCCACGCCGGCCTCGTGCCCCGCGCGGCTGCTCCGGCTGCGGAACCCCTGGGGGCACTACACGTGGCGCGGCGCCTGGGCGCACCACTGCCCCCGCTGGACGGACGAAGTCAGGAGGGAGCTGCATCACGCGAGGAGCACGGATCACGGGGTCTTCTGGATACAGTTTGACGATGTGCTCAAGTGAGTGTTAATTTATGAGTTACTAGCATCTGCCCACGGCTTCGACCCGGATGTACCCGGATCAAAAGTAACCTATGTGTTATTCTGATGTATAAGCTATATTACTGTGAAGTTTCATCAAAATCCGTTCAGTAGTTTTAGCGTGAAGTAGTAACAAACATCCGTTCTCACAAACTTTCGCGTTTATAATAGTAGTAGGATTTATACTATATATTCTAGTTTTTTTTACGCAAGATCTCAATAGACAGATAGGTATATAACAGATAAATAGATGTGTATTTTTGCTATATATCACGGACACGGTTCCTATGAGATACCTATCTATAAACAACATATATGTACCTACCATGTGAAAGCAATTAATGTATTGAGTAAATGCGTTGATTGATGCAAAATGTTGTATACAGATACTTCGACTGCATAGACATTTGCAAGGTGCGAGTGGGATGGCACGAGGTGCGACTGGCGGGCATACTGCCGCCTCTCTCTTCCACCCGACATCTCACGTGCCTGCTGATCACTGCCACGCAGCCGACTGAAGTTGATTTTACGCTCTTCCAAGAAGGTCAAAGGTGAAGATTCATTTATTATTTTTTGCGATATAACATTGCGAACTTTTCTTTGATAAATGATTTTATTATAACTTTTATCTATGAAAGTAAAATAACGCATAAGTCCCTTTTGCTTTTACAAAAATGTCTTTGAATGAATTAAATAAGAATATTGAAAAATTAACAACTTGTCACACAATCATAGTTGTAATGTCTCTCTCTGTCTAATAGAATTCCACGTGATACCTGCTATTTTGGCAATGCCAATGTCAAAAGGGGCAGAACTATTAATGGAACTGATGTGTTTTTTTTTCAGGAATTCAGAGAAAAGCCAGCGCTCTCAACTAGATCTGTGCGTGGTCGTATTCAGAACTAAATCTGGGCCGAGCGCGCAAATCGGAAAACTCGTGGCGCATAGTAAAAGACAAGTAAGTTATAAAAAAACTTGAGTAGGACATGAGAAGCTTTTGACTAGGGATTTAATAATATATATATATATATAATAATGGTAATATAAATTTGTTTTTTTGTTGAATGTGGTTTAAAAAATGTATAGGTCTATAGGTATATATATATACATAGATTTATATGAATATATATATTTATGCCACACACTATACATTTTTTAAACCACATCAACAAAAAAACAATTTTATATTACCAATTAGGTTTCCGCATAACAATTGCGATTTCATTTCTGTTTAAAAGTTTGCAAAATAAAAAGTTTTCCTACATATTTCTAACAAAAATTGTATAAAATAAGTAATTAAATGTATCGAACTATTTAAGCGTATATAAGTACCTGGTTATAAAACTCTTATTTTTATATCGAAGCTATCTGCTACTGATATTGTGAGAGGACGGAAGATCAGCGCGCTACTTACCTACATCAGGTCTGCGGCGCTTTATGCTGAGTCCTACCCCAAATTGTAGCTACTTACCTCATCAGCAGTGGTAGTTATATACTTTTTGGCCGGTCATTGAATTCAGTTTTAATGATTTCCTGGAAATATGGATCGGATGACAGTCACGACTACATGTTGTGGAATGTTAGTATATTCTTCTTGAATTGCATTTTTCAGCTAGAGATATCTTGCTCTTATTAGTCTTTGCTGGGCATTCCAAGAGTTATCGATTGTTTCGTCCCAGGTCCGGGGGTTCGTCGGCTGCCACAAGATGCTGGAGAAGGGTTTCTACCTGGTGGTGTGCCTGGCGTTCAACCACTGGCACACGGGGCTGGAGCTGGCGGAGAGCGGCGCCTGGCCGCGGCACGTGCTGGCCGCGCACTCCTCCAAGCCGCTGGCCGTGGAGCGCCCGCCGCTGCACGCGCATATCCTCGCGGACGCCATCATAGGTACGTTTATATATGCCACTGAAGAGGCAAACAAACATACGGACCACCTGTTGGCAAGCGGTTACCGTACCACTCACGCGTTGCCTGCATGACGATATCAAGATGAAAAATCTCATGTACCTGTAATTTCACCGGCAACCATACCCTTCAAACCGGAACACAGCAATGAGAGCATTACTGCTTGGCGGCACTTCACCGGATGAGCCCTTCCACAGAAGCTCTACTACTCTTAAAGTTTTTTTATGTTATTACGCGGTAAGAAACGGTGGCGTCACCTATCGGCGAAATAACGCACTAGACTAAGTCAAAGTATAATCGAAGTAGTCATTACGTATATTCGATAAGAAACAAAATTTAAAACAGAAAAATGATACATAAAATACTAACTCATTAACTCGTAGTTTTAAATAAATCGAATGAAAATATTTTTACAAAGACACATAAGTTTGTTGTCGCGCGAGTTAAATAAAATAAATAATGCTGGGCATTTTTCACACCATCTAGCCCCAAACTAAGCAGAGCTTGTGTTATGGAAACTACATGACTGATATACTACTGATATATATATATATATATATATATATTGTAAAAACATACATAACATACATAAAGTTGCCCACGCCCATCACAATGTTTTCATATTACAATAATTTATTTTCTCAAGAAAACTGCAAGGATTATTCAGAATCGTCGTATTTTCGTTTTTAGTTCTTAAAAAATACAACAATTTGAACAATAATTGCCTGAAGTGACATCTCCCGCCATATGCTTGAGCTACGTTACATCACATCGACGAAGAATCAATATATAGATTGCATTGCATCGGAGTGTCTAGATCGCGCAACCGAAGTGTTCACTCAACTTGAACATATACAGGGTGTAATCGTTAAGTGTGCACAGGCGATTATTCCGTAACTATTGCAGATATCAAAAAACTTTAAACTGATATCGAAAGTACTTTACCTAATAAGTAAAATGACATTAATAACTTTTTAAAAATAAAACGAGAAATATCCAAAAAAATTACATTAATCACTCCCATACATTTTATTTCTTAGTAAGTACAAAATTTTGTGTTCAAAGCATATGTTCGAAGTGACGTCCTCCTTGTGCAATACAATGACGAGCTCTATTTACAGTTTCTAAATGAACTTTCCTTAACATTTGCGGAGTAATTAAAGCAATTGCACGACGTACACGATTCTGTAACTCTTCTAGGCTGTGTACTCTCTCAGCGTACACGTGGTCTTTGACAAATCCCCATAGTAAGAAATCACAAGGCGTGAGATCCGAGGATCTGGCAGGCCAAGGGGTTGCACTATTATTGGCTATTAAGCCATTATAATTGTTTCGTAAGAAATTCATTACAACATTTGTATTATGTGCAGGTGCTCCATCTTGTTGAAAAATTATCGACCTTCTTTCATCGTCTGGAATTGGTTCTAAGAGACTTGGCATATCGTTTTGTACAAAGGAGAAATATCTCTGTCCATTTAAGGTTCCACTGTAAAAATATGGCCCAATGATCCGATCTCCAAGAATACCACACCACACATTAATTGAGAATCGCACCTGAGCTCTAACTTCAGTAGTTAAGCCAGGATTGTCAATTGACCAATAATGCGAGTTTTTTCTATTGTAAATGCCGCAGTTTGAAACATTACTTTCATCGGTCCATAAAATTGACCTTACATTGACATAATTATTGACTAGCAAATTGCAATAGACCAGCCGACGAGCAGGATCATCATTGTGCAGCGTTTGAGTAGGTTTTATCTTAAATGCTTTGAAGTTGTGTTTTTTTAATAACTTGTGTACATAATTGTGGGACACTGGAAATGATCGGGCCACTGAACGCGTTGATTCTTGTGGATTATCTACTACGTAGTTAATAATATTGTTATCTAAGTCATTATCAAATTCCGGAGCTCTTGTTCTCGAACCTTTTTTTCTGTTAAAAGATCCATAATTTATCAAATTGTTATCCAACTTACGTAAATACGTACCAGAAGGAACTTCTCTATCTGGGTACTCTCTTCTGTAGGCGATAATGGCCGCCCTATTGTTACAATCATGTTTGTAGTACATTTTTAACATGTCCCTCTTTTCTGTATTGGAATATGCCATTTTTCAATCAATAAATGCAACAATCACGATTATTAACGCAAATTGAAAAATACAATAAATTGGCGGGAACGAGAACCCGCGATAAAGAATTTGAATTTAGAACGAACACCAAAGAGTATCTTTCTTTTTGTTTTTATTTAGTATGTTGCTTTTCAGCTAGTTCAAATCAATACAATATTGAAACAAGGTTTATTATAAATTTGAAGTGGTAAGATAATTAATCTACACGTGTATCTACTTGAAATTCATTAATACCTTCATATCGTACATAATTATAAAATGACAAGGGTAAAATGAGTAGGTACTATTCCACTTAAAATAAGGAAACTAAAACCTTTCTACTATCTCATACTAAATGTATGGGAGTGATTAATGTATTTTTTTTGGATATTTCTCGTTTTATTTTTAAAAAGTTATTAATGTCATTTTACTCATTAGGTAAAGTACTTTCGATATCAGTTTAAAGTTTTTTGATATCTGCAATAGTTACGGAATAATCGCCTGTGCACACTTAACGATTACACCCTGTATAATACCTCCGACAAACAACTGCCGGTCCTAGGAGCCCAAGTGGATCAGATGGATCAGCCCGGTGAAAGATCTTCGCTTTGCAAATGGAGGACACACTACCAACCGTGCTCTCCATATGAACTATTTTTTTACTATAGTTCTTGGCATTTTACCACAGTCCCTCTGATAATATCATTTCTGATGCAGGTCTCACGTTGGCGAGGGGGCAGAGGCACGAAGGACGCCAGGGAATGACGGCGTACTATCTCACAAAGGTATAATTATAGTGTTCCCTACTATGTGTTCCCTATTATGTTGGTTATCAACACTTTCGTAAATAACCAGTATAAATTATAAAGGGATTCAAAATGTTGTTTTTTTTTCTCATTTAGCGAGTTTGAGTCCCGGCGAGTAGAGGCTTTTTTAAAGACTTTGAATGCAGTATACTTTGTACTATCAGTACAGTAGTACTTTCGTTCAGTAAAACTTCCTCTGTCTTCCTTTGAACTTCAATATCCGAAGTATTTCCATGTAGCCTTGGCCGCGGGACACATTGTAAAAGACGGCAATGGTTTAGCGAGCAAGCGGCCGTCTGAGACGCGAAAAGTGAGAGTTACATTCTCGCTGCGTGACAAATGTATGCAAAAAAAAACATGCCATCTACTGTTTCCCCCCATGAACTTTTATTTTCTTTTAGCACCCAATACGTAGTCCTGTCGTGGGTATCAGACACTACGAGTACCGTGGTATCACAACACCTAGAGCCGGAACAAATATCTGCAATGTTTGTCACGAAACGGGAATCAAACCCCTCGTGCGTCACAGCTGGCTAGCAACTCCGCGCCACCGAGGTCGTCAATATGCCTTACGATTATCCAATTCTTCTTCTGTTTCACAGGGCTGGGCCGGCCTAGTGGTTATGGTGGAAAACCGGCATACGGACAAGTGGATTCACGTGAAATGCGACTGTCAAGAAAGCTATAACGTGGTGTCGACACGGGGCGAACTGAAAACCATAGACTCCGTGCCTCCGTTGCATAGGTAAGTTCGACGCGGGGTGAACTGAAAACCATATTTATTTTAAAATACACAATAAAATGTTACAGAGTGTATACGAATCCACAGGTTCAACAAGTAAAAACTGTATTTCAGGAGCCAGTGGCTTCTTTACGTTTACTCTCTCAATAAACTTGAGTTTTCACTCGCATACCCTGGAATAGTGCAGTAGTATTCTACCTGTCTCGCTTACACTTCAAATAATGCCCCTTTTCTTATATTTTATTTGTACAAAGAGCTCTCTCGTTGTTGGCTACGGCCCCAGTAATGTCTCACAACGACAAATACACTTGAGATATTGAATTAATGTGTAGAACAATAATAAACATGTAATAACGAAAGTGTCAAGACTATACAGACCATTCTCTTTTTTTTTCCGCAGACAAGTAATCATAGTCCTGACGCAGCTAGAAGGCAGTGGCGGCTTCAGCATAGCACACCGACTGACGCATAGATTGGCTGGCGGGGCCAGACTTCAGGACTGGGCTCCAGGATTAGCTGCTCCGAGACACCAGCCTCCGTTGGCTCGCAGCCTCCATGCCTTGCATGCTCCCAGGCTAATCACGTAGAGAACTTCTTCAGCATAGCACACCGACTGACGCATAGATTGGCTGGCGGGGCCAGGCTTCAGGACTGGGCTCCAGGATTAGCTGCTCCGAGACACCAGCCTCCGTTGGCTCGCAGCCTCCATGCCTTGCATGCTCCCAGGCTAATCACGTAGAGAACTTCTTCAGCATAGCACACCGACTGACGCATAGATTGGCTGGCGGGGCCAGACTTCAGGACTGGGCTCCAGGATTAGCTGCTCCGAGACACCAGCCTCCGTTGGCTCGCAGCCTCCATGCCTTGCATGCTCCCAGGCTAATCACGTAGAGAACTTCTTCAGTATAGCACACCGACTGACGCATAGATTGGCTGGAGGGGCCAGGGATCAGGACTGGGCTCCAGGGTTTGATGCTCCGAGGCACCAGCCGCCCTTGGCCGCAGCCTCGTTGCATGCTCCCAGGCTTATCACGCCGTACCGCCGTTTCTCGGTTAAATACTATCAGAATTTAGGTTATATGTGTCACATACATACAACTGATGTATGTAAATAATTTGTATGTATGTGCATACATGCCTGTTTCCTGGACGGGTAGGCCAGATACCACGGCTTTCCACTTCTGACATACCCCTTTTGCTTATTTCACCCTCATAACATTCTTCATGCAATCTCGCCTGTTTATGGTACTCTTGACCTGACATTTCTTTCTCATTTTTAAAAACAAACAATTCGTCATTATTTTACGACTGCGATTCGAACCTGTGGTTACTAAAGCGAACCTGCTGATATTATAAATGCTAGAGTTTTGATGGTTGTTGCTAAATATCTCCGTGACAGCTGAAACTACCCTCATTATTGAGGATTACGACGGAAGGAGGATTCGGTGGTGGTGGATATGACTAGAATTATATCGTCAATACTGCCTACAGGGGTACATTCCGTATCCCCTATATATTTAGGACGCTCGCTTGAGAAAACAATTACATGAAAATTACAAAAAATACTCATATAGCATAGGATTAGGCGGCGAAGATTACGCTCATGTAAAAATAAAATTGAAAAATTATTTTCACGAACGGAAAATACATTTTTGTCTACAGCTCCAAAGTCAGTCGCATATTTGTGAGAATAATTATATTTAAGTAATCTTCTAACAAAATGGGCTGTAAACCGTCTTAAATAAAACTTTGATTTGATTTGATATTCACAAATACATGGTACTGTTCCAACACTAGGATTCCCCGAGTCTACAGTACAGGAATTAGAACCGGGACAAATATCTGCAGGACATGCAAACATTTGTCCCGCGGCGGGAATCTAACCCGCACTAATTATTTGTATAGTTGATATTTTTGCTACAACACTAAAATAATAGACGCTGTACACTGCTGGCTAGTGAAAGTGTACGCATTATATTTTGTGAACACTTTTACTTGACAGCTTCTGTTCAGAGCCTCTGTGATTGAATTTGCGACTAGAGAGCACTAAGTATAACGAAAATCATAATTATAAGTCACTTTCGTATTTATAATTAGCTAGTTATTTATAAAAATCGTGTAAATTTTTCATAAAGTTTTTAGATCATAACCGTTAAATGTAGTTTTGCATTTTTTCTTCCATAATATTGTATAAGTTTTACGCAAAATGTCTGGATGTTAAATATTTTTTTTATGTTAAGTTTTAAAATTCTGTTGCTCTTTAAAATTTTGACTCAGTCACCGAGTGAAAAAAAATACAGTTATTTTAAATATTATAAATTACGCTTACCATTATGGTAGTTTTTATTTTTTGCTTGTACACATTACGTGTAAAATTCAATCAAAACATGTATTTGACGCAATGTGAATAATAAAAATGTTGGTTACCTACCCTATGATCCAGAAAAAGGATGTCGAGACAAAAAAAAAACAGTTACTCTGCATAATTATAAGTACAACTAAACAGAAATGACTCACGCACCTTTTTAATCCATCTAGAAAAGACAAACGACTTTTTTTAGAATTTTCGTAGAAATTTTAATATACGTTATTTTAATTAATTTTAGAATCTTAAGTGATTATAATTTCTTGCCATATTTATTAACAATGTTTTTATTAATTCTATTTATAATAATAATAATAATAGTTTATTAGCGATATGTTCTAAAATAAGTGCAATATTTTGTAATGATAAATTGATGTACAAAAATTTGCACAAAAGTCTTGCACTGTTATAATGGAACAGATTATGTTCTGCAACAATGTTCTTCATAATTTTTGCAAAAAGCTTTTCCTAGGGATATTTGTAATGAATTTGTTATGAATTTTGTAGTTTGCTTTACTAAAAATATTAGAAACAATTTAAAATGTTATCTGATAATATTTTGCTGTAATCTCATTATCTTTATTGTATTAAAATAATAATAATCGAGGCTTGAATTAAAGTTAAATTCTTTGATATGACAGTATTTTCACAGTTAGTTCTAAGATTTTATAGTTTTATTTTACTGTTTGTGCCATAATTTTGACTTTTTTAATCTGAAAGGACTGGAAAGTATCAAGGATTCATAAAAATACTTAATGGACTGGAAAGTGTAATAAATATAAAATCGCATGGATGCTATCATTTAATTTAATAAAGAATTGTCATTTGAAAACTAAAACGTCAAAAAAATTGTTAATCCCGACCAAACCGATTATTAACTTGTGATAGTGATAAATATTTTTCGAAATTATATTAAAGCACATTATTCCTTGCTTCGTTTAAAAAAAACTTGCATCCAACCTTTTATGTCGATATGGTAATGTTTGATTCTTATACGACCGCAGAAATGTATTGGCTAAACTAACTTTTGCGAGCAAGTGTAACTAGAAATCCCAATGAACGTTTAGATAAAGAAAATACTTGTAAAATTTTTGAGTGCTAAGGTTGGTATCTCTTTTACAACCTTAAATGTATTTTAAAAACAGTGTTGCGTTGCTTTAAGGGCAACTGAACTTTTTGATATCACCTATGTTTCGTCGAATATTGTTTGTATCATTAAATACGCTTATATTACGTGTTAGAATAACGTGAATGCATGTTAAGACTATTTAATATATAGGTAAGGAAATAAATTATTATTTGAAAAAAAAAGTATCTTTTTCTGTAAAACTCACCTAAATGTATAAATATTTATACGTAGCTATAGAATGTATTCAGGTTATTAATAGTTATATGGAAAAGTAAGTCGGATTGAAAGACAAACTTGACTTTGTAGTTGAAAAAATGTACGTAATTACTTATACCAAAAATTCAACCTTGTTAGGACTCGAACCCGCGACCTGGGGACTATACCAACTATGCCACAGGATCGTTACCAACCTGCGAGCCCGGCGCTTCGAGCTTAATCATACCAAGAATTTCGGATATTAAGTGAAATTAATTTCCCTTAGCACTAACCATGTTCGCATATGGAAAGCAAGGTAGGTGGTGTGTCCTCCATATACAAAGGGGAAGATCTTCCACCCAGCTGATCCACTTGCTCGGGGTGACTAGGACGGACAGTTGTTTGAATACTCCAATTGCAAGAGCAAGTTTGTTATAGAAAAAAGGTATCTACAATTTAACGATTTTAGGGGTTTGCATTAGCAAGACCTTGCTTCTTGCCAAATTTCATGATTCTAGATCAATGGTTACCCTATCTATGGGTTTTGATTTAATTGCGAGGTTCAAAATATAAGGCAGAAAACGGGAAAACGGATAACGAAGACGGACCTATTCCTTTTATTTTTTGTGGTAAGGAACCCTAAAAATTAAAACTGTTAATGGTATGTGGCGTAATCACGCGATTAGGAGGACTTACTGTGAGGTTTATGTAGTAAAACCATAAAGTGACCGTTTGCCTATCATGTTTTTGATAGGCAATGCGCTGTAGATTCTGTATGTTATTATTATTGAAGGATTAGATTCTGCTTAAGAGACGTCGCATAGTGCGCAGGTTTTTTCGTCCAGAGGTCCAGAAATTCGGCCACCTACTCGACATGTGTAATTCCTGTGTAAAAAATGAAGCATAAATTGAATAATATATAATAATAATAGCCTTTATTAACAACCTTATTTGTAACATTTCGTCTTATTTCTACTTAGTACTTAGTTCAAATAAGTTTAGTTTATTTAAGTATATGTTTTTTTTTAATATTAGACACCGGTTTCTTGATTGTCTTGCTTTCCAGCATAGGCCTCCCCAAGTGTTCTCCACAAAGATCTATCTCTTGCTTTCCTCGTCCAAGTCTTTCCTGCCATCTTTTTAATATCATCTTCCCATCTACGAAACTGTCTACCTTTACTTCTCTTTTTATATCTAGGGCACCATTCCGTCACTTCTTTGGCCCATTTTTCTGTCTTACTTCTTATTAGATGTCCAGTCCATTTCCATTTTAGTTGTTTGATTCGGTATTTTATATCTGTAATCTTGGTTTGTTTTCTTATTGTTGTTAACCGAACTTTGTCTTTTAATTTTAAGTGTACTTAAGTATACTTCTTTCCATTCTGTGTTGACAAACTTCTAGTGATTTGATATTTTTGTTAGTGCAACTCCATGTCTGACATCCGTAGGTCAAGCTTGGTAGAATGCATGTATTAAATATTAAATTTTTTTCTTTAATTGTTATAGCCGAATTTTTCATGACATCTTTTAGAGCCCGGTATCTCTTCCATCCTATGTTTATTCTATTTTTGATTTCTTTTGATGTGAGGTCTGTTGGAGATATTATTTGGCCAAGGTATGTATACTCGTTTACATATTCCAATTTAGTAGCGTTGTTAGGTATTATATAATTTTTAATGTAATTTGTCATCAGCTTTGTTTTACTTGTGTTCATTGATAATCCAACCTTTTCGCTTTCATGTAAAAGTTGTTCAATCATGTCCCGCAGGGTCTTTGGGTCTTCGCATATCAGTATAAGGTCGTCGGCAAATCTTAGATGGTTTAGTAATATTCCATGTACAGTTATACCATATTCATTCCAGTTAAGCTGTCGAAATACATGTTCTAGGGTTGCCGAGAAAAGTTTGGGTGACAAAGGGTCTCCCTGTCTTCTGACATTCCGGCAGAACTACTGGCAGTAGTGCCAACCTAACGTGTGAATTACGTTTCAATACACGCAAAGTAAAACGATTTTGTTTTTGCAACATGAGTACAACCGGAATGTCAGAAGATATAATAAAAGATATGGCAAGGCTATTCCAGATGATGAAATCTGAACTCGACCAACAAACCACAACAATTACAAAGAGCGTTATTGAAAGTATCATGCGCAACATGGATGAGAAATTACAACCAATTCTGGAAGAAAATAAATACCTGAAAACTGAGATACAAAGATTGAACGAAAAAGTGAATCATTTGGAAGACAAAAATAAGAAAAACAATTTGATACTACACGGTATAAACGATACAGAGAAGAATCACCAAGAATTATTCAATATAATAAAATAAACTCTGAAAAATCTAGATATTAACATCGATACCTACGAAATAAATAACTAGTATAGACTTGGAAGGAAACAAGATGAGAAAAAAGTAAGACCAATACTGAAAAATAAGATGAAAATGCCTAAACAAACGTATATTACTGAAGATTTTTCGAAAGCAACGATGGAAATACGCAAGAATCTACAGGAAAAACTTAGACAAGAAAACCAGAATGGAAAAAAATGCATTCATTCGAAGCAATAAAATAGTGATAAAGAAATACCAGATGCAGAAAAAAGAAAGAGAGAGGCCTCGACATCACCTGACAACAAACATATATCAGCACACTACAGTTGGTCGAAAAATATTATTGCACCTCCAAAACTGCATAAAAAAAAACCCTTTGAGTATATGAGGACAAGATCCTCTTCTTTGACTGAAAAACCATCTCAACAATATAAAGCATAGGAATTATCAGACACCGGTAACGAAATTGAAACAAATAATATAAGCAAATCAATAAGTAAAAACAACAAAAGCCCCAATACGGTTGGTCACCGCGGGGTTATTGACCACACCCCCCAATCATCTCATCTCATAATATGGATGAAAAATCAAACAACAACAAAAATCCGGAAAAAAACTACACATAGCAACACTCAATACAAGATCATTAAAGTCGCAGGAATATCTAACAGAACTAGAACAAGCGTTGAAGAATATTAGTTGGGATATCCTTGGCATAAGTAATGTACGTAGATCGGCGGAAAAAATTGAAGAACATGAAGATCACATATTATGCTTTAAAAATGAAATTCCAGGATTATACGGCGTAGGTTTCATAGTCAAGAAGTATCTAAAAAATAATATAATAGAGTTTAAAGGAGTGTCAGACAGAATAGCCGTCTTAAACATCATAATTCCTGGTCACAAACACCCGACTTCGATAGTTCAGATATATGCTCCAACCGAGGTAGCAAAAAAAGAAGGTAAAAATAACTTTTACGAAAACCTAAATAAAACAATGGAGACTTTATATAACATCGTCATTGTGATGGGAGATTTTAACAGTCAAATTGGCCAGAGAGAAAAGAACGAAGACCAAATACTTGGACCCTATACAACCGGCAAAAGGAATGATAATGGACAAAGATTGATAAACTACGCGTTAGAAAAAACCTTACATATTATGAATAGTTTTTATAAAAGAAAATGGACGTGGGAATCTCCCAATGGCCTAGTAAGAAATGAGATAGATTTCATAACTATGAACAAACCAAAGCTTTTCTTAAACGTGGAAGTTCTTAACAACTTTAACTATAATACTGACCACAGGTTACTCCGAGGTCATTTACACATGCTCGAACCAAGTAAATCAAGAAAACACATACAAAATACAAAGCAAACAATTACACTACCCCTACCAAGTCATGTCTTAGAATATTTAAAGACTAAGTTATTACCGAACTTAGAACGGTCCAGGCAAAGTACGATACCTTAGAAGAAGTAATAAAAGAAACCAACAAAAAACTAGAAAGAGACAGAACACTAACAGATAAATTAGGATCAGAAGCAAGAGACTTAATTAAACGAAGGGCAATTTTATTTCAGAACAGGAAAAACAATAAACAAGAAATAACTAAACTAAGTAAAGAAATAAATGTAGAAATAAGACAGTACAGACATAAATTTAAAACAGAAACAATACAATTTCACATAACATCAAGATCAGGCGGAATCAAGAATGCATGGAAAGAGCTTCAAGAAAATAAAGATTGGATTAATAACATAACACATCATAAAACAAAAAAACATAAATCAATACGTAATATAAATTAAATACCGTTGTAGCAAATTACAATAGATTAGCGAAACGACGTCTCGTTTTTCCTTGAAACGTCAACAATTCTCACAGAGAAACGAGACGTCATTCCTACGGATAACTTCTATACAAATATAATACAGCTGAAGAGTTTGTTTGAACTCAGGAACTAAGTACCATTCGGATTTGAAAATTTCGTTTTCTTTTGATAGCTCAGCTCTTTAGGTACGTTATAGGCTATTTAACATCACGCTACGATACTTAGAAGCCGAGCAAAAGAAGTAATAGCGCGGCAGGGCTATACGACGCGGTTGCCCTGGGGGCCGAAGGCGGCCGTGGCACAGTTAGAAAGTAGGTCTGTAATAAAATGGTAATCTGTGGCATTCAAATAACATTAGCAAAGATAGCAGACGTTTTAGGTTAGTTTAATAGGTGTTTAGGATTCCATTTAGATAGCGTGAGGAAAATATCAGCAACTTAACTAAGGGCGCCAAGATCAAAAGTAGATAACTGTTTTCGTGATCTACATCAAGAAGCTAATCGATGGGTTGATCTACATACTGTCATTATAAGAACATATTTGAAAACAACTAATGCCATTTATCTTACGAAATAATCGAAGACGGGAGATTTAACTTCCGCCTTTCGTTTAAACTAAGTAGCTACTGTTGTTCTTACGGCCCTTTGTAAGTATACTTTAATGATATTTTAATGAGTATACCTTCCTACATTGTTTATTTTTCTTAGTGTTTATTTCCGTCTATTCCCACTAGTTCAGTTGTCCAGTTCAGTCGACTGGACTAGTCCACATAAAGACTTGTCAAACTGTAGATTCTATGTTCCCCACGCGAAATGGAATCCAAATCCAATCTGCCAATAATCAATGGCCGAAAACACTAAAATATCCACAAAATCATAGTTTCTCCATTGTCAACAGTTCGATCGCAGATTTACCTCATAGCACTTCAAGATGTTGATGTTGCTTTGTGCTGATTGTCTTTATTGCTGGTGCTTTGGAGACTTTGTTACTGACGCATGACGGTACCACGCCGGTTCAGATGTTCTTTGCGAGTTCAATCTCTTACACTTAGGTATATGCTTATAGATAAAGCATATACCTAGTGTAAGTACCTACCTATTGATGAACTTAACTGCTTCGTCCGTAGATAAAATTCCGCCAATGTTATATTCTAGAATGATTTTGATTCATTCAAATGAGTCTAAACATTGGTGAAGATTATCTACATCGAAACATATTTTCTTGAAACGAACTTTCGGAGTATTATAGCCATTATGATTTCACACAGAGAATACAAACAAGACTTAGAAGTCACGAAAAAGTAAAAAAGTATCAGCTTCACGAGTAGTTCTTTTTGATACTAAATTTCATCTTTCAACCGCGTGAGCAATTGGGATATAGCTATAGATAGACTGACATATAAGTATTACGCAAGCCGTTTCGTTTTCGTTGTTTTTTTTGGAAACAATGGTGTTTCCAAAAAACAAGTGATACAATGCTTATACCATATGCTTGGATGGTAGAATATAAAAGGACCTAAAAAAAATTTAACATCATGTATTAGCTGACCTATATTCATGCAAATAATTATTCTGATTTCTGATGTAATTTCAATAAATACTTTTACTTTACTTTAAATAGTGAATGCTTTAGAATTGGAGAGTACCATTTAGTTACCTATCGCTTACATTCTCGTCTACCTACCAGCCCAAGCATAGAGACAACTATGAAATTCTTCTAGCCAGGACAATTTCCTAGTTGGAATGAAAGCCTGACGAGCCGAGCGTCCTCATACGTCATGGATTAAGATTCTTATCACTAGATGTGGTTTAGGCACCACGACTTTGCATCTTGTCTATATTTCTGTTGTACCCCACCAACAACCAAAAACCACGAAAAAAAATGTTTTACCCCTGAGTAAAATGGTTGTCAAAGTTCACGTTAATATTTTTATCGCCACCGCAACCACGTCTGTTGTTCCAGACCAAATATTCATTGAGATCACTAATTTTTGGTTGTACCTAGTGGCTTAACTTTAAATGATTAGGATAGTGTTTTTAAACACTAAAATGGCATGTCTTAACCACTTACTAACATAAGCGTGAACGTAACATATGGACTCAATTCTCAATTCAAATGATAGGAAAAAAGGATAGTAGTTTTAAGATATATTTCATAATTAGTAGGTATAATCTTAAACTATATAGGTATATGTCTATTTCCTCAGAAAAAATAACAAAAACGATTACATAAACCTCTTTGAGTAAAACAATAAATCTTGAAACACTTCTGGGTTAACCAGTTGGTGATGCTTTACTGTCACCGATTGTTTTTTTTTCATACAACTAAAATCGTATGTCTGTTAGTAAATGGTTACCGTAACGTATGGACGCTTGCAACAACAGAGTATCTATCGCGCGTTTCCGTCCCTGAGGCAAAACGGGTGAAAAGTTTAATGTGCCTGTTCACCCTTCAAACCGGAACACAGGTATACGGGCTTTACTGCTTGACAGCAGAAATGGTTGTAAGTACCTACGTGGTCCACGGGGAAGTCCACGGGGAAGTCCCCGGACTAGGCTCCTACTACTAAACTCGCGAACATAAATATAATGCTGGGAAGTAGGTAACTTTTATAACGAGTAGGAGCATTCACAAAACTCAAGACGCTTCTATTCTGCATAACTCCTTAAGCCAACTCAAAGTCAAAAGGGTTCCTAGGTCGCGGTCGCCGGTAATGACAATTCCTGATGGAACAGACTTCGTAAAGAGCTAACTTCCGGTTTTTACGCGCGCGGCAAAAGTAAGAAGACTTTCGTGTGTAGAAGCAATGTTTTGTAGAAACTAGAAAGATTATATTTTGCTGTCCCAAATTGTTTATGAAGTTTTGAGTGCATGCTGCGCTTTCCAGAATATAAACAAAACTGGTTATAGATCATTTTAAAATTGTATAACCACTGTTTTTCATAGATTTGCCTAACATTCATTCTCGCATTGATCTATTCCGAATGGATAGTTGCCTGTGAAGCGCGAAAGTGCTCCCGCCAAAACGATAAAAGAAAAACAGGGCCCTACTTTTTATCGAATTTCATTATTCTGGGACAACCTGTAGATTTACACTGAGGTACCAAAGACTTCAGTTGTCGACCTCAGTTGTCCATAGACTTCGATCTCAGTTGTCCATAGCCATACTGTACTGATATTGCTTCCACAGCCTCTACGTCTATTAGCTATTCGTCGTGGCGGTCATTGACCACGTTAGACGGTAAACAAGCGAGGTTTCTCATAATCACAAAATGATAATTATCTTCTAGGCCTAGTTTCTTTTAACGTGAGATCGGCTCTACATTCTTCCGCTCTGCTCCATCAGCAGTAATTTCAGTTTCTTCTTACCCATGTCACTCTTTACAATTCTAATAACAACAATGTTACGTTAAAATAATCAGGATCATAATTTAATTACTACAACCTCTCTTATGTCATTTTTCCGTGTTGGCCTAGTGGGCGATACCCCGACTTCTAATCCAGAGGTCGTGGGTTCGAACCCGGTCGTGCACTAATGGATTTTTCCACTCGAATAATTTTTTGTGCGCATTAACACGTGCTCAAAACGGTGAATAAAATCGTCGTGAGGAAACCGGCATGCCCTAGAACCATGTTGGCATGCCAACAGTTAGTGTTCCAATAACCGGCGATGGGTTTGCAACCTGTCACGTGGAATGCTTACTACTTGCAAAACGCGGGCATGTACCAAAAGTAATGTTTGGACGTGCCTCTGACTACCCCCTACTTGGTATCCTCAAAGATCTACTCACTGAGTATGTATCTCAAGATGTCCACCATGGGGAAGACAGTCGTGAGCGTGTTTGTTTGTTTGTTTTTGTTTTATATTATTTCATGGCCTCAGGTCACAGTTTAAAGGCATCTAAGGTTATGTCTCATAAGGTTATGTGTCCCTGAACTATGGTTTTCTCAAGAGTCACATAGTGCAAAAATAACAAGCATAGAGCCATTTGAAGACGAAAAAGCGAGTAATTTTCCTAAAGAAGACGTCGTTAAAGGCTAAATTAGTACGTGAATATACGTGGATGAAATAACATCTCCAGCAATAAAAATGTAATTAAGGAATAATATTTTGTGAATATTAAATTTTCAGGACTCTGGCTATTATGTCATCAAATTAATTTTCATAAGATAGCTAGGAAAGTATCTTGGTGTATTAAAACAACCTGAAGTAGTCTCAAGAAAACAAGAACGAGATTCTCGAATTTTTTTAACAAATCTTCATATAACAAAATACACAGGTCTGGCATGATCAACCAGCCCCTGAGTGGGTTGGCTACCAAGACAACGACAACGTATGGTATACGAAATAGAAGGCAATAACTATTTCTGTCGCCTATTCTGTCAAACAAAAGAGAGGGAGAAAATATTTTTTGTCATCTCGTCGGTAGACAACGGGTTTGTCTAAAGTGGAAATAAATAAATGATTCTATCAATTTTAGTTTATTTTGCTGATTTGATTTGATGTCGTTACCACCGGCAGGCGGGTGTCAGCTGTCGCTGCCCTCCTAGGTCATTTGAGAGAAGATCCAGGAGTGGTATTGACTGGTGCCCTGTCTTGAATTGTGATGATGAAAGTCTTGATTGATGAAAACAACCCATTTTATTGTTTTATTGATTACTTGAGCACATTTTTTATCGACCGGCATCCGCCATGATCATTGAGAGACAAGAGTGAACTTAATTATGAACTATTGAATGATTTACAAATAAACGATAGTTATTTGTAAATCATTCAATAATTATTACAACCTCTGTGGCGCAGTGGGCGAAGGCCCGCCTGAGACGCAGAAGGTTGCGGGTTCGATTTACGCCGTGGGACAAATGTTTGTATATTTTAAATAATGAAAAAAATATAAGTAGTATATCAGTCATGTAGTTCCCCTAACACAAGCTCTGCTTAGTATGCGTCTAGATGAAGTTGTGTGAAAATATGTCTAGATTTTTTTTTAAATAGCTTATAAATACCTTTTGCCTTTCGGTATATCTACGGCACGATAAGGCGTAGGACAGCAGTATCAATCTTTCCTCATGCATCTCACGTATCTATGTTGGTTCTTGAGATACGTCTTAAAGAAACAAAAATTGGCTTTGAGTGTCGCAATCCGGACAAAGGAAACCATGTGGAATTATTAATGAGACATTGCCTTTTAGCAACATACAAACGTTAATGTAAAAGGTGTCAGTGGGTACAATTTAGTTATTTTATGGAATACAAGCAACTAAGTAGTTTTGTAACTTTCACGATCAGTAAACATAATTATAAGTTTTATACGGGCCTTAATTTCTTCATTGTAAAAACGGGATTTTTCACGTACCGCACTATCGGTGAAGGCACCGACTAAGTTTCGACTCATTCCGAGAGTCTTCACCGATAGTGCGGTACGTGAAAAATCCCGTTTTAACAATGAATAATCAAATTCACGATAGTTTATGGGCCTTAATTTATTATACTCCAGTAAACCCGTGGCTGTTGCAACATAATCGAAATGTCGGTAAAATAATAAAATAGGTAAACCCGATAAAGATGTAACTTATAAGCAACTTATAAAGATATTACCTACTTTAAAATCTTGGGAGGCAACAGTGATTCATATTTTGACCTAAAGAGAGCTCATTAGATAGCTGTCTCTGTCGCACAATTAAAGCATTTCCCCATATTTCGGCACATTTGCATGCATGATGATCATGATAACGGTTCCGTTTGGAACCGTTTGTTGACCAAATTGGAGACATTCTAGAGAATGGCCAGGTCAGAAGTACATTAAATCGCCGAGCTTGTATGAATAATTTGATGAGGATGAATGAAGCGAAAGAAGTATGCCAGGATAGTAGCAAGTGGAAATCCTTGGTCTCTGCCTACCCCTCCGGGAAATAGGCGTGACTATATGTATTATGTCTATGTCAATTCGTCTGCCACTAACCGCAAATACTTCAGTTACTTCCGCGTTCATGATACATGCAACTATGCCGAAATATCGGGAAACATTCAAACTGACAACACATGGTAAATATCCCGTTTTTTTTCTTTTTTTTTTATTATATATTAATTGTTTTTTTTTCTACTGTTAAATTGAATAATACATATAAAGAGCCAAAGTAGTGTTCAGTTTAACGACTTTTTAAAAATCTTCATAAGTAAGGCTCTTAGAAGTTAGATACATTATATGAGTGCCCTTGCCCGTTTAAGATTCCATTTGTTATGTTTTCTATGAAAGTCCGCCTCAATGATATAAGGCTAAAAATGTAATATATACCTACTTCTGTCACCTTGACAAACCCAGTTCCTTGACTTATGTACTTACATTTTCAATACCTGAATTTGAATCTACAACCTACCCAAAACCTATCGTGACGTTGCTAAGTAAAACCAACTAGATGTCGGATATGACACACATCATACCTAACCAACTTAAGTTGGTTTACCCTATGTCTGACTAATCCCGCCAGAAGGTCTTGTGCTATTTATATACACTCTATGGGCGTCACGCACAAGACTATTGGAGTCAGGGTGCTCTTTATAGGATTTGTCACTATTTTGACAAAAAAAAAATAACTCATATCTTGGAAAGGAAGAAACTCTCCTGAAGGGGTGGAAGGTGTTTCTCCTTCACAGGGAAGGTCAAACATCTTCCACCCCTTCCATCACATCACAACCCTATAAGGGTTGTGAGAGTCGTGCAGCCCGATTCTAATGCCGATCCAGTATGGATGCCCGTGAGACAAGCACATGAAACATTCCAACTTCGCCTTTAGGACAGGAGACGCATAAAAAATGCTTTTGTGTTGAAGATGTGAAACACCTAACGCATTCAAGTTAGCAAACACAAAGGCATTGAGTATTCCTTATAACTAATATACAAAGGCACCAAAGGTAGGCCTTAATAAAAAAGTGTAATTTCAAAGAAGACCATTATTTATGTTAATATCTATATTTTTTTACTTCAATGTAAAATTCAACGTCCGTGGATTAGGTGTGGGTAGATAGGTAACTGCGCATCCCAAAGGAAATCATCTTTTCAGATAAATATATTCACTGTCAAAATATCATGCATGATAGAGCGTGGGAATTTCTAATCTATTGAAATAAATGTAGTTTTATCCTAGTGTAGCCTAAAATTTCCCACAAAAATGCAAATTTAGGAAACAGCAGCGAGCAACCAGTCTCATTTGTACTACCATCCTTCGTCTCTCCACTGGTAGCAGAAATGGGAATTGTACAAAAATGACATTAGCTGTGGAAATTACATGTTTTCTTGACAAATTTGCGTTAGAGTGAAAGGAAAACTGAGCATGAGGTATTTAGGTCCCCCAGGGTGTCTAGACAAATACCAATTTCTGTTGGCGTTAACGCCTGCGAAATGATTGAATTGTATGGAAATTACATTAGATGTGGAAATGTCACGTGACTGCTGCCAAGTTTAACTTGACAAATTTCCTCCAATGGACGGTTCTGAAAATACAATATTTTGAGCAGTACAACTTATAAAAACTTATATACCTACTTATGTATGCATTATCACACCTTTTACATAGGCAAATCGGAACCCAAATCCGTTTACTCGTGTAATAATCTTATCAAATAAACCTTTATCTAAAAAAAATAACCTATCAAGGGAGAAGATATGTAGATATTTTAAAATAGGTACGACTTATATTATACATGCGAATGTATGGATTTTTAGATGTTTGTTACTAAAGATGTTTGTAAAGTCTGGCCCGATTAAGATGAAATTCGGAAGAGGTAGGTATAGCCCTTAGCCTAAAAAAACCAGGTAGGTTTTTTTTAATCCGATATCACGCGGGCATACCGTGGGCGAAGCTAGTTAAATATACATTATTTTGTCTTTTAAAGGTTGGAAATTATTTCAAGTAATGAAAATATTTGCGTTTGGATAAAAAACAAAATATATATAAATTAGTATATTTTCTAATGCAATGAAACAGTTGCGGACTGGCTCGCCACAACTTGACATAACGTAACAAAGATGCACTCTAGGAAATAAAACTCTGGTTTCATCTTCCTTTTTCTCGTAGACCTTGTTTGATGGGTTCATGCAGTAGGTACACAAGAAAAAAAAAATACTTTAAAAAAAGAGGATCTGTGAGAACTACGACTAACAGGACACGTATTAAGTTTGTATTTTGTATTTATTTTCTCCAATAGGCTTAGCATGAGCAAAACTACCTCGATGGAGCGACGGGCGAGTAGCCGGCGTAAGAGATGCGGGTTCGTAATGAGTGGGGTTGGCACATACATAAAGTTTCTAACCTCAAATGCTTAATGCTGCCTTTAAATTGTCTGATATGTTTGACTTGAATCAAAAGCTAGTGAAGAGAAATGGTAATCACGCACTACTACGGTGTACTAGGGTTCCGTACCATCACGCACTATAAACACATTTTTTTCAAGAAGTTTTTTAAAGGACATTATAAAACTTAATGTCATGTAATAGTCATTTAATAGTTTAAAGATTCAGCTTTGTGACAGTCAGACAATGCTAAGTAATAAGGTCCCGTGTGCAAGCGGATTGTACGGAACCCTAAAGCAAAAAACAATTTGACAAGAATAGAATATATTTATTTACCAAAACAGGTGTTACAGAATAATGTTTACAGGTTATTATGTAATGCGGTAATGCCCAAGACTTTTAAATATGGTTGCGAGACACAAACTAGGCGTAAATATTATAAATATTTCATAAAATGATTAATAATAATAATAATAATAATAATGCTGGACATTTTTCACACAGCATCATTTAGCCCCAAACTAAGCAGAGCTTGTATTATGGGAACTACATGACTGATATACTACAAATATATATTTTTTTTGTAAATACATACATATTATACATAGAAAACACCCAGACCCGAGACAAACATTACAAACATTTGGCCCGCGGCGGGAATCGAACCCGCAACCTTCTGCGTCTCAGCCTACATAAGATATCACTTAATGACCCAACGCTGATGGATGTATGATTAGGTACAGGCATATAGTACCAATAGGAAATACTTATCAGATAAGAATAAATGATTAGATCACCCAGAGAAAACCCACAGATAACAGTCTGGTAGTATTGTTTTGTATTGGATGGTATTTGTTTTTTTATTGAGTTATGGATTTAGTACCTTTACATGATGAGACTTATTACCTGGGTACTAGAGAATAAAGTTAATATTGTTAAAAAAATAATGAATATTATACCTCCGCTAGAGGTTAGGAAAGATAGATTTCCAGTAGGGAAAAGATAGCGAGATTGTAAGGATTAAAGCCTTTGTCAGTGTAATAATAAAAATAAGTATAAACTTATATTTACGTGCTAGATGAATTACTTAATTACACCGCTTAATTACACATTAATTATATAATATTACTAATATATTATATTATACAACTATGTACAATTAGGTGTATACAAAAAATACCGATGAAACAGTTAGCTAAAGACAGCTAACTGTTTCATCGGTATCCAAAGACAGTTGCAAACGATCTATATATATCTCAACTGATCTAGATCAGTACCAGGCGGAAGCGAAAAATACTGGCCACATTGCCACGCTGAATGGCAATGCTAATGCGTTGACCCATATAGAAGCCAGATGAATCGCCCTGAAAGAATTTGGAAAACGCGAAAGGCCCCGGTTCCCCACGGATCCAGAGTCTCAACCCCAAAAGTGTCAAATAAGTAAGCTATTAATTTATCATAACACACATTTTAAATGTTTTGTTGTTAAAGAATTAGGATCTTATCGTGACCAAATATTACGTGTATGTAATGAGATAAACAATTTACCAAAATCACGACCAAAAGTTCTCAGAAAGCAGGCTTCTTAATTTTAGCACTTGATTTAGTCGTTAATATAAACTTTAATAGCCGTGTTGGCATAGTGGGTGATACCCCGACTTCTGATCTGGACGTCGTGGGTTCGAACCCGGTCGTGCACCAATGGATTTTTCCACTCGAAAAATTTATGTGCCATGAACACGTGCTCAAAACGGTGAAGGAAAACATCGTGAGGAAACCGGCATGCCCTAGAACCAAAAATACGAAGGCATATGCCAATAGTTCGTGTTCCAATAAGCGGCGATGGGCTTGCAACCTGTCACGTGGAATGCTTACTACTTGCAAAACGCGGGCATGTACCAATTGTAATGTTTGGACGTGCCTCTGACTACCCCCTACTTGGTATCCTCTCTCTGAGATAAAAAAACAAAGACACAAAGATCTACTCACTGAGTATGTATCTGAGGATATCCACCACGGGAAAGACAGTCGTGAGCGTGTTTGTTTGTTTTTAATATAAACTTTTATTTTGCTTGGTTCTTTTACGACAACGCCATCCATTAGTCGTGTCAGGTTTAGAGAATACAATCCCGAGCATGTTTTTCAATCCCGGGATTACGGGATTTTTGAACCGTAATCCCGGGATCCCGGGCCTATCCCGGGATTAGACTATGTGGTTTCTAATTGGGCTCAAATTAAAAAAAAACTTGAGTAATTAAAAAACTTTATAATGTCTTTGCACAACAGTCAACACAAATCACAATAATAATAAGAAAATAAAAAAGACAAAACAAAAAAATTATACTTTTGCAAGAAATTAAAAAGACAACATAAATATACTATTTAGTATTTCGAAAATATAATCGCAGAAATATCAAAGCATCCAATGTTTGACTTCCAAGCCTGCTTCGTAGTTTATTGCCAACATAAGCGGCAGCTGAAAACGCTCGCTCAGGTTCAACGCTGGTTGGAGGAATAGACAATAGATACTTGTATGCTGTTTCTAAGTGATATCCACGAACTCCTCCATTTTCGAACAGGCTCATTTCACGTCTAATACTATTTGCCAACCCCAATTCATTTTGTACTTGTACATCAGGATCTGGGGATTTCATACTCTTGTTAATTTCCAGCTGTAACTTTTCCTTTAATGTCAATTGGGGTTGGGAGGTTTCTGGCCTTAGCTCATCATCTATTTGTGATCCTGACCTTTCTTCTTCTTCTGTGTCATCTCGACTATTAAGTCTTTTAACAATACTCTTTATTTGCTTCCTCACTATAGCCTGTGTCGGAACTGGAAATAAGTCATGCCATTCCAAATCCGATAACAACTGATTTTCATCATTCATTCGTGGATTTTGTAAATAATTTAATACACCAGTTAAATTATCACTTCGTCGTTGCTTTATACGTTCCACTAAGGATGTTTTCATTTTTTTGGCAAGTGCTGAGTTTTTGCTAGACAGTTGTTTTATAAGAAATTTCAAAGCGGCATCAGCTGTGCATAAATTAGCATCTCGCCTACAGATTGCTTCTACTGTCAATTTAATTGGGGTCAGCACATCAACAATTTTATTTACCAATTCAAAATCAACATCTTCTAAACGAATTGGATGATTGAGATCTATAAGAGCTTTTTGAATGCATGCTTTTAAAAGATAAAATCGCTCCAGCATTGTTAAAAGACTATTCCATCTGGTTTTACAGTCCAAAAGAAGTGACAGCTCTTTTCCATGTTCAATTTTCACATATTTTTGAAGTACTGTTTCATTTTTAAATGGTGATCTTTTGAAATACACTACAACTTTGCGGATTTTCTTTATCAGCTCATTAATATTTTCATATTGTGTTAACTCTGGTACGTGTTCTGGCGCAAGATCATTTTGTGACATTACGATTAAACCTGATTCTGGACAGTCTAAGTCTTCTAAATCGTGTTCATCATCGCTGTCGTCCATATAATCAACAGTAACAGCTGGTTCATTCAGAGTATCATCTGAGGTAGGGCTATGTTGCAAATAATTATGTTTTTCATAAAGCACATCACAGACCGCCAAATTGATACCATGTGCGAGACACAGTTGATGTTCGGTGCAAACAAGCCGCCCCACCTTTATCATAACATTCGGTCCATCGGTTACAATAGCCACGATGTCAGTTTCCAGGGAAATATCAAATTCACTGAGACGCTCTTTCAATATACGAAGACAATTTTCAGCTGTCATACTTCCGTAAATAGGAACAAGTCCTAAGTTCCAAAATTTTTTATATGAATGAACGTTGACAGCCATGTATCGTTTATTGGAAGTTGAAGTCCACTCGTCGAAAGAAAGACTAAATCTTTCACCTGCACTTTTCAATTGTTTCAATTCTGCAATTACTTGCTTTTTGATTTTTTCACTGTAATTCATAACACGTTTTCGAACAGTGACGGCTGACTTTGGTAAATCCGGGTATTTTGCTAAGAGCAATTTTCTCAAATCATCTGAAGCTATGAATACACTGAATGGAAATCCATCTAATGCAACCATTCTTGCCAAAACATCATCCAGGCTATCGTCGGCACTTTTAGTAAAATAATCATCTAACTTTCGCTTGGTTGGCGGCGGCGGAGCTGTGTTCATATTTTCAGAATCTTGACTTGTTGAAGCTGATATAACCTTGATGTTATGTTTTGATAACAAATGTGTATGTAATCCCTTAGTCGATCCACCCAAAGTCTTGAGAATGGCTGGGCACCGCTTACATTTAGCACTATTCCCATCCTTCGCGACTAAAAAATAACTCCACACTGACGTCGCATCACTGTCTTTTTTATGTTTAACAAAGTCTGCCGCCATTTGAAATACTTAATTTCAGGTAATTTACTTTAAATTTAAATGACGAAACCTTCGTAACCCGTCACTGACAGAATAATAAATGAAAAAAATAAAATCTGATTAGCATATTTATACTTTCATACAGGGAATCCCCGACGGGAAAATACCCGCAACAATACTATGATATGAGATGATCGGGTGATTTCCCTGTTGGTTCGTTGGGGACTTGGGGAATCACCTTAAAAGTAGCATATTTAATACTTTCGTACAGGGAAACCCCGACGGGAAATACCCGCAAAAATATTATGATATTATGAGATGATCGGGTGATTCCCCTGTTAGTTCATTCATTGGGGAATTACCTTAAGAGTATTGTATTGAAGTACTCAGAGTGGGGAAGTCCCTTCTAAGTTTACAACAAACATATTAAGACTGTACCTGTGTGTGTAGTGAATAGTACGTATCGTATGACGGCGTATCTAAAAGTGTTTTTTGTCGTTATGTATTAAATGCTATTAAATAACCTAGGCAAGGTTATCGTCAAGGCGCAACGGACTACGGCATATAAACTAAACTTGTATGTGGCAATCCCGAAAATCCCGAGATTAGCCAAGTGCAGTCCCGGGATTTTCGGGGCCAGAAAACGGTCGGGATCCCGGGATCCCGAGATTCGGGATCCCGGGATTGTATTCTCTAGTCAGGTTCAACTTGTCGCGCGCTGCATGAAATAATAAAAGTTTATGGGGTATCTTCTTCAGTTATTAAATAAAAGTTGATAAATCAACTGCATTATGATTCTCCTAGATTTTTTGATTTTTATTTAAATGGCATCATTCATATCTCCACCACAATGTTAAGAGTCAGACAGCTATTGAAAGCACATATCACAGAGTAGCATTACAAATTTCCATCGTAATATCATTTAATCAAAGATTATATTAGCATACACAATAACGTGGCGTTTACGACACCGCTCTGGCAAAAAAAGAGCAAAAATCATCTTGGGATTTTCTTCCTCAAACGACTACCTACTTTAAAAAAAAAAACTAGACGATTCTTTACTTAAGAGCCTTCGCCATTTTAAAATCATGTAGGTATAATCCTATTAGTCCTACTACTACTATAAACGTGAAAGACTAACAAACATACGTCCATCCTCACAAACTTACAAAAACTACTGAACGCATCTTGATGAATCTTTACAGTAATATAGGTTATACATCATAATAACACATAGGCTACTTTCTTCCGGATACCACGCGGGCGAAGCCGTGTGTAGGCGCTAGTCTTTAATAATATTATAAAGAGGCAAAGTTTGTAAGTTTGTATGTCCCCTACATAAAAACTTACAAACTTTGCCTCTCTCCTCGATCTATCGGATCAGTAGTTTCGATAATCTCCGAAACTACAGATCCAATTTCAATATTTAGAATGGACTTTCGGGGTGGATTATATCATCCCGTTAAAATAATGACTTTTTGCGTAGACCAAATTTGCAACGTCGACGAAAATACCGTCAAGCGAGCGCTTCTTTTTATCGGCTACTTTTTATCCGGGTACCATACGGGCGAAGCCGTGGACAGTAGCTGGTAATAAGATATAGTTATAACATATATATAAACATACCTACTGTACACTTAATCGTGTTCATTGAGTATTTGAAGAATTTAACTTTTTCATGCACGAATTTTCGAAATTTTTGGCTCGAGGACAAGCCGGTGTTTCCATGTTTTTCTTCACTATTTGAGATAATATCATACAGCAATACAGTTTTTCTTGATTTATATAGGATCATACGAGTATCAAGAAAAACTGTATTGGACCCCTTTATCCGATTATATTATAGTGGGAGATTTACCATCACCTCCAATCGTTATAAATATTAATACAATTCCTGCCATCATAAATAATGCGATAAAATTGTAAATAATACGCTTTATCCGATTATCTGACACTTCAGTGAGCAATATAGGCGTGGACTAACTAAGGACGAACAAGCGGGGGCGGTCAACGCACAAAAATTGCACCGCATTTCTCTTCGTGTTTTCTAACGAATCATTGTTGAAGAATGTTTTGGTTTTACAATAATGGTTTTAAGTTCGTATTCTCTTAATCGAGCGTTATTGCTCGTTGTGTCTACGTTTCTTTTAACCACCACACTTTGCTTTAGTTTAGTGACAAAATATTATTATGGTAGCCTAGAAATAGTCAATAAAAAATTACTTGTAAGGGGCCGTTAAAATATTACGTAAGCAGATTTATTACAATTATTTACCCCCCCATCCCCCTTGTCAGCAAAAGTAAGCAAAGCTCTTACCCCTTCCCCCTATGCTTACGTAAACATTTATCTTTTTTTTAAAAGGAAATTTAGACAAGTGAATAGCGCTCGGTAATTCCCCTAATCGGTTCTAAAGCGAGTGCCTAAACGTATGCATTACTTGCGGGAATCCTCGAAAATGCGTTTCGTTTTCAAGCATAGATAATGTGAGGGTTGCCATTCGTGTAAAAAAGTAAATAACTACCGATGACGTAATCATCATCTAGACTCCCCTACCCCCCATGTCATCCAAAATAAGCAAAACAAAGACCCCTCCGCCCCCCAATAGTGCTTACGTAATACTTGAACGGCCCCTAAGTTCGTAGAGAATGGGTAGTCAAGGTGATATTGAACAAATCCACACATAACAGAGAAAAAACAATTGCAACGCTGCCCAAAATACCACAATAGTCAAGAACGATCCACATAATTTTCTCACTATCAATCGTTTACCTAAGTTTTTTTACATAAATGCAGAGGCGCATATTTCGAATTTGGAATCGTGTTCCCTACACACACAAACAAAAATACATGAATTTTCCATCAAAATACAAAGCATTTGAAGTTTATAAACAATATTTATTTCGAGTACGTCCCTGTATATGAGTAATAAAATACGTATTGATATTCTATTGAATTATTACAGGTGTTTTCGAGTGCGATTATAAACTACAACAGCGGCGGTTATAGAAAACAATATTTTTCAGCTTGGCAGCTTTAAGCATTTAAATGTGTAAATTCATAAACAAATTGGTTCTATTATTGGTTATTTATTTATTAAATAACATAAATAAATATGTACAAAACAGTCAGGACAATACGCATAATTCAACTGTGTGTGTCACTCACACTAGAATACTCTGTATCTTAGGAAACGGAAACCAGCTACCATGGTACCATATCATCCAAACCCGGTACAAACATCTGCAAATCATATACAAATATCATAACCTCTTTCATCACAGACACTTATCAATAAAGTTTATTTTAGCCAAATGGTTCAAAAGCAACACAGACGTAGGACCGTATGGTCCATCTAAATCTCCCCCTTGTGGGTATGATCTAAACTTTTTATAATAAAGAGTCCTTCAGTGTAGGCGACGGTATTTTTTTTTTATTTTTTTTTTTATTAGCTCTTATTGGCATTGGTATCACTGCGGCCTTTAGGCCTATTGTGATCTGCCGCTCACCATTAGTTGAGTCGTTTATGCCTGTTTGTCTCGATATAACATTAAACAAAAATGTGCGCTAGATTCACCCATTTCTATTTTGATCTTGTGACTATTCTATGTTAGCTACGGAGGGGTAGAGGATGTTATTTAGATCCCTCCGTAGCTATGTGGGTACAATACGGACTGGTAATTAAACCATACGTAACATAGGTGAATCATGATACATAAGATAGATACATTATTTTAGACAGTTCGCCGTTGCATTCCACCTATGTAGCAGTAGACGTCTACCGTCAGATAGAACCTGTTTGTTGATATGATGACGATAATTCGATTATTAAAGTATCGAATACAATAGCTACTGTTATGTTACTATTAATCTGGTCATTTGTTATTGGACAGATCTGTTTGTCATAGATAGATAGATAGAAAATGCTTAATTGGACAAGATAAAGTGTATCGGATAAACAGGATAAACTGGCAAGAGATGGAGGAGGCCTTCGTCCAACAATGGATAGCCCCTAATAATTAAGAAAACAATCATATATACGACTGACAAAAACTACGTGAGTATAAATATGATAGAATATGACATGACATTAATATAATTGTATATAACTATGAATAAGAAATCAGATAAATGACTTGCAATATTATTATAATATTTTTATTTTTAATTATAAATATTATTTTATTATTATGTTTATCTGTCGGTGTACACATACCCACCTTTGTTTTTCACCTGTCCTTAACCTCAAAGGTTTGCTAGAAGAAAACTCTTGTTAGGGTTAAGCTCGCCTTTGTACATGTCGTAAGTTTTTTGTCTGTATTTTCTGTGTGTACAATAAAGAATAAGAATAAAATTATTAAATACATTCTTACTTTTATCATAGATATAGTTTTGTTGTGCTTTATATAAATGCTTAATACAATGTCAATGAATCATTTTAAGGGGAAATAAAGGCTATTTACATTTTTTATTTTATTTTAAGTGTATAGACGAACTTAATGCTAATAAACATTTTCTTCCAGCTATTCTTTGTCTAATAAAGAGTGGGCGGTAGTACGTTTGAAGGATTACCAAAATAAGAGAAACTTGTATTCAATTAAATGACTAGCTACTTAATAATAAACGGATAGAATAAGACTACTACTGAAAACCGACTACTACGAGACGTTCATACCCTGATTCTCGATTATCACCGTTATTATTACTTCTGGCACATGCCCACTCATAATAGTTAGCATTCCACGTGACAGGTGCAAACCCATCGCCGGTTATCGGAAACGGTTCAAGGACATTCCTCACGATGTTTTTCTCCGTATTTATGAGCAAGTTTTTTTTTTTTTTTATTTATAAAAAAAAATTTGGTCTAGAAATTTCTGCAACAAAAGATATTCTCATTGACCACGAAGAAGTCTTTAACATCCCCTTCCATGAAATAATGCTGTACATTATAATGGTGGAGATTTTCACAGAGAAACATCTAGCCCCAAACTAAACATAGCTTGTACTATGGGAACTACAAGACTGATATACTACTAATACATATTTTTTTGTAAAAACATTACATATTATTCATAGATAATACCCAGACCCCCAACCTTCTGCGTCTGGCCCGCCTGAGACGCAGAAGGTCACCCACCCAGCTCGCCCACCGCACCGTATAGGTCGTAAATGGGCTTAACAGATGCAACAATAAGAACCATTGATATTTTCCTTCATAGTTTTGTAGTATTACTCACAATATGCCTATTTATCTTCTCCCTCGGAGTCAATACTGGAATATTGTTATCAACAACCCAAGTCTCACTCAATAATAAAAATAAGTTGGACTGGTTGGAGCCAGGTCAGGAAGGGGACAATGGCCAACCTAAATGCAAAAGACGTAAGAGGTGAAGGCTCAAACCCTTGAGCGGGGCCAACGTTTGCATGCTCTGCAGATATTAGTTCCGGATCTCACGGTACTCAAGTTTCTGATACCCGTGATACAGGATATCCCTGGTGTGTGTCAAGGCATGTGTCTGTTACTTATGGTGTTCAATTTTTCTAATAATAACGGTAATCGCTTAACAATTGGTGGGCCCTATGCTTGTCTGCCACTTTATATGTATAAAAAAACATTGTAAAAGCATCCAATCTGCATGAAATGAAAGTGTGTATAATCTATAGCAATAAATAATCTGTTCAACTTGTCAACACAAGGTGAACAAGTAATAAACGATTGCCACGTTGTAACCAAATCATGAAATTAACTCTGATTTTGTATGGATTGGTAGTTCATTATGTCCGATTGTTTCGGTTATGAAAGCTAGGTTCAGAATTCATTGCTAGTTTGGATTAGACATTTCAATAAGTCTTTCAATTAACGTGCGAAATAACTTAGGTAACTTGATGTTTTTGAGATTAAACCAACACTTAAGGGAAATTACAAGATTATAATAATATCCTGAAACAACCTCGGCAGAACTCGAACCTAGATCCTGGCATTTGGTACGCGGGGGTACTGCCAACTAAGCCATGAGATCGTTACAAGCCTGGTCAAAATTATTAGGATGTTTTGCCTAGAAACGTAGTTGGAGACTCAGCGCGTAGGAATAACCTTTTTTTAATGTTGTCCATCAAAGGAAACTCCAACCAATGAATCTTCACCCCATTATCAATCCTCCTCGTCAAAGGTTTCACACCTTTGAAAGGACTGGCTCTTATCTGGGTCAACGCATTAGCATTGCCATTCAGCGTGGCAATGCGGCCAGTATTTTGGGAACGCTTCCGCCTGGTAGTGATCTGGATCAGTTGAGCTATCTATAGATCGTTTGCAACGGTCTTTAGATAGCTAGATGTTTCAGCTATATTTTTTGTATATACCTACTTGGACATAGTTGTATGAATACATTTATTAAACATTTGAAATAAATAAATAAATAGACAATAGACATATACATACATAGACAGACCTTAATACATCCAGAGAATCTCACTGGGATTCCCTGGGTGTACGACAAGTAAGGTGGTGTCACAACACCCAGACTCGGAACAATATCTGCATAACATGCAAACATTTTCCCCTCAGCGGGAATCGAACCACATCTTGCGTCGCAGCTTCTCGGCCGCCGCGTTACCGAGGTCATCGAGGTTATATTTGGACACGTTTTGCTTATTTTAGTAAGCATTTCAAGCCTAAAAGGCCATCGCTTTCAGGCTACAAGCCCACGATGTTTTTCTCCCATTTTTGACCAAATTTTATCTTTTTTAAAACAAACACGCACACAACGTTGGACATCTTCTGATACATACTCTGAGCGTAGATCTTTGAGGATACCAAGTAGGGGTTAGTCAGAGGCACGTCTAAACATTATTTTGTTGTTTACACATTACGTTTTTGCAAGTAGTCAGCATTTAACTTTTTAAGATTTAAAAATAGATAAAAGATTTAAATTTCAGAAACAAAATCAAAAAACTATCAATTTAGAGAAGCATAAGCCGACGATCTCATTGACCACGAAGAAGGTTCATTGGCTCCAGTTTTTACCAAACGAGCGAGTTTACCCAAGCTGGCCGACTGGAACCGAGGATCGTCACACGAGACGCTTTTGTCATCTGGCCTTGGGATTTGCAGACGGGCGACAAAAAAGACGCGATTTCTGAAAGGTATACAAAATAAATAATTACTCGTGGTTAATCAATAGACAAACCTCATGTCAAGTGATTGTTTTTTTAAATTCACAAAAAATTGGAATTAAAATTATCGTGGTTTGGTATCATTTTAGAATATAATTACGACTATATCACGTACTTTACTATTCTCCTGCTGACGTTCCGTTGACCATTTAACGGTCCTTCCTCATGAGCACCTTCCGCGACCACAATCGTCGAGCGAGCAACGGGAACACGTCACGGTCAACGAAACGTCAGCAGGAGAATAGTAAAGTACGTGGTATAGTCGTAATTATATTCTAAAATCACAGAAAATTGCCCATCGCTTTAGTTTAATATAAATCTTACTACAGAAGAATAAAAATAAGAGATATTATTAGACTAAATGGAAAGTTTGTTCTGTGGTAAAACACTTAGTTTAGTTTGATAAGCCTTTCAGTCAGCTATATAGTCGGAGTACTCGGGTGACCTTAAAACATTGACATCCAAAGATGGCCACTAAAACAAACAAACGGATATACAATCGCTCGTCTGCAAACAAAATTGCACTGGAAATTGAGGATTCTATGCCGCTGTCATTTTCATGAAAGAATATTGTGGATGCGCTTCAGGTTTTGCTTTTCAAAGAAAGTTTGTATCAAAAAGATGTGTTTATGTTTCTGTGTGTGTTATTATTAAACAAATAAATGTATTTACACAAAAATAACATTTTTTCATACAACTATGTACAAGTAGATATATACAAAAAATACAGATGAAACAGCTAGCTAAATACCGTTGCTAACGATCTATAGATAGCTCAAATAAATAGATTTTGATCTGCAGTGGGACAAATGTTTGTATAATCTGCAAATATTTGTCTCGGGTCTGGGTGTTCCATAATACAAGCTCTGCTTAGTTTGGGGCTAGATGATGCTGTGAAAAAATAACAAGCATTATTATTATTATTATAAACTTACCTTATACAATAAGATCTATTTATTTCTTACCAACATTTCACTGCCTTCGACATCTGGTTTAGAATTTCACTTTCAAATCAGTCTATTCAGGCGGTAGATCCACACAATTCTTTAACCGCAACAATCATCGACTCCGTAGAGAATAGTTTACAAAACAATATAAATAATAGTAGTCCAATCTATCGGCGACAGTTTGAGTCAGGCTATAGCGCTGTGATCACTTACACATCACTCTCCAAAATGACCACCAAAATTGTGATTTTAAGTGCCTTTCTCATATCTTGTTATGGACTAAGTATAGGGACTGTGAGTGAACGCAATGAAAGTCAAAGTGAAGCAAGCATCGGAGACGCCTTCCCGGATTGGGTTCCTTTCAAAAACAAGCACGGCGATGAACTAGGAGAGTTTCTCCCGGTAGCCACTAAGAAAAAAGTCAAGAAAAGACTTGCGTTACCTGTTAACTTTATTCTTAGAGCCGTGGCTGAGCCAGAAGGCGATGACTATTACGATAAAGGACAAGGAGGAGGTGACAATGAAGACAACTATGAAAATAAAGAATGGTCTGACTTACATAGACCTGCAGAAGCTGTTGATAACAATAAAGAACTAAAACATACTGAAATATCTGAGATTGATGGTGTCATAGATATTTTAAAAAGGAAACCTGAGAATTCTATTGCTGATGCAATCAACAATGCACGTAAAATAAATGCTGAGAAGGTAACAGATGAGCTTGATGAAGATAATGAAAGAGAAGATTCAGTTGAGATTTCGACGACAGAAAAATCCCAGGTAAATGAAACAAAAGTGACAAGTAGTGAAGAAGATATTGACTACGATGAGGGTAGTGCAGAAAAACATAAGTCAGATCCAGTCAAAGATGTCAGCGAGAGCGAAGCTAAAAAAGCTAAAATATTAGACGCCGTTGACGAATTAAAGGAGCGTCACGCTGATGAGTCAAGGTCTATATCTGAAAAATTCAAAGAAGAAGAAATGTACAAAGAGGAGTTAGAAAGAAATAGATTACATCCTGTTGTAGTTAGAGACAAATATGGCAGTCGTAGAAAATATAAAAAAATCACACCTGATTACGACGAATATGAAGATAAACACGCAGCTATAGAAGACAAATACAAAGTACATCCAATAAGATTTGTAACAACTACACCTCTTCCTAGAAGAACTACTACACACAAAGAAAAGAACAAGCACTTTGAATCCGGAAAACTGTCTGTATTCAAAGCACCTCAATTCTACATGATGTACGATGATAGCGAAGAAACGACCACCACCCAACCAAAAAAATTCTCCGCTCGATTCTCTTCTACTCCATCTACTGACAATGACGAAGAAAGAATATCACTAATTCCCGAAGACTCAAAAGAAGGCGAACCGACTTTATTCTTCCCTAAAAAGAGGAAAAGTAAGAGACGAAGGAAAACTCCTACTCCAGCTACAGACACCGTAACGGACAGTTTAACTACTGCTTTAGACACTACTGCAGCTGACACAAAAACTGACACAACAGTCGACGCTGCTCCATCAGCCACAGGCTATGTTACTGCTTCTGACGTGACAGGTCCTGAGGAAACGACTGGTGACACTCCAACGAACACGGATGGCCTGACCGATGCACTCCCAGCGTCTTCTGATCATAAGAAAGAAGAGAAGGGTGGAGACTACCACAGTGAGAAAGGTTAGTGTTACTCTACGGACATTACTATTTGAAGAGGGTTTGGCTGGCTTATGTAGAGATGTTTGATTAGGACATTGGTGTTATAGAATTAAATTTATCTTAGTTTGACGTTAAAACGGGAACCGTTCCTTTCTCGCAACCTTTTAGCGTGGTCCCGGACGGTGTTCATGAGAAAAGCGTAGGAAAAGTAGGAGAATAGATTACATTAGCATTTCATCAAAACAAAAACTAGCCTTTTTTTGACATGCGTGGTGGATAATGTGTGTAGCCTGAAGGGTGTCAATAATGAAACACTTCAAATATTTAATTGACCGAGTAAGTGTATAAAGTTTAATTTAACTATAGTTCATTCACTCAGGTGAATAAACTTTACTATAAGTATACACAATGCACCTTGGTGAATGAATTCTGGTAAATTAAGTAAACTACGTCTAATGATCAACATAAAAAGACGGCTTCGTTACAAAACAATAATTAATATTCTAATTCGGTATTCTTTCAAATAAAATACAAAAACTTATATTTCCAAAGTACAAAAACATATTTGGGTGTTCGATTAATCTTAGTATTCTAAAGCATGTATCATTTCTCACCATTTTTATTTGGCATAATTTTCTAACACGTCCTACCTTTCAAAGATATAATATATATAGACCTTGCAAAAACCACGTAAATTTGTTTGCAAACAAACTTACGTACCCCTTCATATTTTAATTGCCAAAGGAATTTAAACCTTAGCATAAAGGATAAAGTAATGTATAAAGGGTTTTGAGGAACGTGTTACTTGAAAATGCTACGAATCGTCCTAATTTCATTGACAGGGTGTGAGGTGGGTGTCTCTTTACAATATTGCTGTGTTATTCAGAATACCTAAGCCAATTTACCTTAACTTATCTTTAGGAAATAATATAATAATTAAAAAAAAAAAAAAAAAGATGATACACACATCAAAATTAAATCTCGTGTCTGTTTGACGACGTCTGTGGCGCTGTGGGCAATGACCACCTGAGACGCAGAAGGTTGCGGGTTCGATTCCCGCCACGGGATTCGTTTCGGGTCTGGGTGTCTTCTACGTATAATATGTATTTATTTAGAAAAAATATACTTAAGTAGTATATCAGTCATGTAGTTCCCATAACACAAGCACTGCTTACTTTGGGGCTAGTAAGCGAGACAGATGAATACTATTATTATTATTATAAAAAAAATCAATAAAAAAGTATTTCAAGGGAGCCTGAGTACACGAAGGAAAAAAACATTTCGTGCTCAGCTTGATGTATATTATAGTTATTTAATTATAAATGTTTCATTACTGCATACTTAACCAGTAAATCGAATTAAAACTACTTTTTTTCAAGCACCTCTTTTACAAAAGCCTCTCTAATCACTTCGTACTTCACTTCGTATCAACTCCAACTAACCGTAAATATGCATTATCACTCGGCTTACCTGCTAGCCGTCCATCAAAGCACCGCATAGACGCGTCAGTGAGACATCGGAAGATGCGTCGTGGGAAGAAGAAAACCTTCATAATTTGTACGCAAACAAAATCTCAAAGACATAATAACGTCTGGTCATGTATATGTACACCAAAAAATCTCATTATCGACAAATTCTAGATCTACCAACGTAAACCTTTTCTAAACGTCAAAATCGGTATTCTACTCAAAAACAATTGAGGATATAAAATCATTTTTCTTCCATTGAAAATCGTCTGAATTGCGAATGAAACTGTACCGAAAGTAGGCTGACGCTATATATCTAGACATGGTTGTTAATTAGATATCATAATTATTTATTTATTTAATATACAAAACAGAATACAGTCAAACACAAAAATAGAATAAATTAAAAACAAAAATTTAGATCTAGACAATATTCCAAAACATGTGTACACATCATACTTACGAGTATATTTAACACAGCAGAATATAAAACTATACCAGGTATATATATATATATACAGGGTTTCCCAGAAATGGTGGATAATCCTGCACGTGCGTATGCGGGGGGGGGGGGAGGTGGGGCTCCACATCACTAAATATATATATATATATGAAATAATACCTAAGTGCAAGCTACTCTTTTGCTAGAGCAGCTAAGATTTCCTTTTTAAACTTGAACATATTATTATTTAAAACATCAAGTGAACTACAATTATTAACTAATAGATCGTTGTATAGGCGACACATACTGACTAATGGATTAAAGAAAGATGTATTGTTTATAAAGACTTTTAAGGCGAAGGTGTTTGAGAAAGGATACCGAGATCTAATTGTTGTATTAAAGTTAATAAGAGAAAGTAGTAATTAGAAGGTGGAAAGGTAAATACGTATTTTCATTAAAAAATACACCCTTATTACCGACTGTAAAGTATCGCGGACGCGTCTACTCTAGTGTACAGTCGACCTTAAGTTGACTGCCTTAATGCAACAACAGTAGAGCCGAAAACTTCAATATTTCACCTTAACGAATGCTACATAAACGTTTTGTGCCTTTACAAACAAACCGACAAAAAACTCAATAATCAATTTGTAGAGAAACTTTAATACAACAAGGGCATCTTTTAGAAAGAATCAAACCAATTTCGTGCTTGTTAAAACCGATAAAAAGAGTGGTAGGTAGTAGGTAATGCTTTTAAGCTAAAATCGAAGATAGGTAATCTTTTTTTTTTCTTTATCGGACAATCACCTTCTTTTATCACCAGAAGGTGATTGTTAATTGAATTAGTAGATAGTTAATGACAAATAAAAGGCATTGTGTTATGCGGATCATTGTTTATAATTACGATATCTAAATTGACTCATGTAAGAAGAGGTGTGGATGACTTCCGGTACTGGGGCGAGGCAAATTAGGGTAAAGCGGGTTCGTGGCGCATTCATAGACTTTTTTATCACTGTACAGAAAATAAAACGGAACTAAAACAATAAACAAACATGCTCACGACTGTAATTCCCAACATGTAGATCCTCAGATCTATACTCAGTACGCAGATATGTGAGGATACTAAGTAGGGAGTATTTAGGGACACGTCCAAACATAATGTTTGGCACGTGTCCGCGTTTTGCATAGTAGTTTTCATGCAAAATGACGTTCTGTAAACGGAACCAAAACGAACGGAAACGTTTTGCATGATAAAATGGATCCCTATTATTGTCATCGCGATCTTCCCGTTCTGACACTTCTCTATAAGGTTATTTACAGCACACTATTTTCCCCATATATATATGGCAAAGATATGGCTGTGACGGAGATCCGTAATCGTCTCTCGCGGTATGTCGTAACCTCTAAGTCCCTTCTACTTAAAACTTCCTCTCACTCATCTAACCGCCATAACGACTCATTTGATTTTCTCTAAAAACCGCGGTGCGTCCCGGCCCAAAAAAAAAACACCAGATATGGTGTGGATACCAAATGGTTAGTCCTAAACTGTCTTATTTCTCAAATCTTATCTACACAGAGACGTTCACAATCCACTATTTATAATCAACAGTGTCCCAATATTCACCCTATGAATAGCTTATGATTATAAAACATTAGGTACCTATACAGAAAGAAAGTCCATTTAAAATGAGAAACCATCCCAACTTTTAGAATTGTAACCCCAAATCCCCGATCAATCAATTTGTCCATAAACTTTTGGAAAATGAAAAGGTAAAACAGGTAAAACGTTTGCTGACCTTTTTGCAATAATGTGCTTACTTTATGAAGTTCTTGAACAAGATAAAGATATTAGTAGGTAGAGTGAAAAGTCGATCTTTTATAAAATAGACTAGATAGCTGAGTTATTTCCCGGAGGAAAGCGGGAGAAAAGTTCGCCAAAAAAGATTTTTTCGCTTGTCTTTAAAATCAAAGTTTTGCCGTCTAGGTATTCGTATGTTTTGAAATAATTACTTAGGGGTTGCCAGTACCCATAAATAAACGAATCTCACGCTTAGTCAAACATGTCGATGTGTAGTCAGTGGAGAAACGAATGGGTTAAGGTGAACAAAATGTAAGTTTGCATTTAATTTCGATGACAATGATTCATGTAAGGAAAAAAATAATCTTGCATTCAGTAAATTGTGGTTTATGTTACAATATGTATCGCAAAAAAAGAGTGAAATTTTAATTAAATCTATATTTTTACTTGTAACCACAATACAATGCAATTTGACATTATCCGTTAGTTAATACCTAGGGTATTCTCAAAAGCAGAAGCCGTTATGTGACGGTGTTAACAATCGTTTTCATCTTATTTGATCTCAACAATTATGATCTCCATTGAAGTTTGCGTAACAGAAACATTCACAGTCTGAGGGAGGCCTATACCCAGCAGTGGGTGAATTCGATCTGTGTATGATGATAATGAAGTTTGCGACTCTTCGCTGTTAAGTTCTCATTCCACGGTCCGTAGTTTCATGGATAAGACTACTGCTACGGACGCCTCTGCGTCTTTACCATGGACGAGCTTCTTCCCACGGTGCGGGCACGTGCGGCCTAATCTGTAAAGTCACAAACCGTGGGAGTATAGCGACCGTAAAGGTTGGTTACTTTTACGGTCGCTATTTAACAATCACCGCTTTTTATGGAACCTTGTTTTACTTAGCGGAAATAAGCTAACACGTAACATACATTTACCTTAAATTAAATTTCAGGCTTCAAAAGTCGTGACAAATCGTGAAATTGGAAGTTATGCAATATTTCCGTGGTTGTACACGAATGTAGTCTTAGGTTACGCAAAAACTGAAATGTATCAAATGGTTGCCTATTCATCTAAGGTTTTGTGTTTATTGAAGCTGTGACAGATGATTCATGAATTCGAATATAATCGAATTTAGAATCTTATCTAATTTTATCCTAAATAAATAATGCTGGACATTTTTTCACACAACGTCATCTAGCCCCAAACTAAGCATAGCTTATACTATGGGAACTACATAACTAATATACTCATATACTTTTTTTAAAGTACGTAGAAAATACCCAAACTCGAGACAAATATTTGCAGATTATACAAATATTTATCCTGCGGCGGGAATCGAACTCGCAACCTTCTGAGTCCCAGGCGGGCCTTTGCCCACTGCGCCCAGAGGTCGCTTACAATATTAATAACCAAACCCTACAAAATCACAAATATTTGCAGATTATACAAACATTTGTCCTGCGGCGGGAATCGAACCCGCAACCTTCTGCGTCCCAGGCGGGCCTTTGCCCACTGCGCCACAGAGGTCGCTTACAATATAACACAAAAATAACGAATATTTTAATAATACACATATATAGTCCTGACCCCACACTAAAATTCCCTGTGTCGTGGGTATCAGGAACTACTGCCGAAATACTGCCGAACATACAAACATTTGTCCCTCAGCGGGAATGAAATCCGCACCTATTGCGTCGGTACCGGTATCGCTCGCCATGCCATAAAGGTGGCAATAGAAATAAAGTCTTAAGTCTCATGTGACTCACCGGATTTTGTTCTCAGCTTAAGTTTGCGTATTTCAAATTTTACAATTGACCCACTTATCACGCTTGTGCTGAAATTTTGCAAAATGAGTTCGCAATATTGTGATGACATCAATATTTCTATACAATATGTAACGCTATAACACTTAGTTTGGTTCTAGGATTTCGAAAATTGAGTTGATTTTAGGTAAACACAACTTCTCTGTCCTGGCTTCTAGCGTTACTATGAATGAGTTCAACTTATCTATTTAATTGGCACACTTTATTCATAAAGGATTATTAAAAAATAAAAAACACAAAACTCGCACAATTTATTATTAATAAAAAGCATTGACATTATCTAAACATGCGTTGGAGGGGTTAAATATTTTACTGCCTATCTATTCACTTGTACATACTAGAATGTACTTGTACATACTACTTTTGTTTATTTTTTAATGATTTAAGTGATTATGACTTTATGGGAATAAACGTCTTAAACCTCTACCTAAAAAAAAAACAAAGATGTTCTTAGTCATAATTGAACATTCGTCAAATTAAATGAAATAAACGGAAAGGCATATGAAGGGTTTCTTTCAAACCACTAAATTTCGTTTTCGAGAGTAATTCTATTACAGTATGATCATTCAGGCACAAATTAATAACCAATAACTTGTTTCAAAATAACGTTTAAACAACAACTTTATTTACTAGAATGGGTTTCGTTGATTAAATTATAAACTGCTCTTCGTAAATACGATATTTCTAACCAGGTAAAGTAAGTTATAGCTGAAGTTCCAACAATGTGGGCTGAAGATCGGATTGCTGAAGATACTTGTTAAAGTCAGGGTAATAAGATAGGCAATAACAATCTAAAATTAAAATGAATTGAAAAGTGTTTCTTGTAAATTCGTTCGACCGAAGAAGTTGAGGTTTAAGATATATTTATTTTCTCATAAGAATTTACAAATTCACTTGTAGCTTAATTAACTTAACTAACTGGGCTAATCGTGGGTGCTTAGATACACTTACTAGCAGGTAGGTAATAACTTAAGAACTAATTAGTACATGCTACTTATTGGGTAGGGAAATATTTACATTTAAATTTGTAGTAGGTACATAATAAGCTAAGTTGAGTTTAGACAGTAGTAATGCCAAATAATGGCCAAAATGTAGGTAGCTTTAAGTGAATGTATCCAATGATGTAGGTTACTAGTGAAAATTAATTCTTTAAACTTCTGGTAGTATTTGTAGTCTGAATATATTCATACACATATAGTGTTCAAGTACCAATATTGAAAATATTAAGTCAGGAACTTGTTCAACACATAATGAGGTATTCTCAGCTCCTGTTTTACGTCATCCGAATTTGATAAATTGATTATTAGCAAGACAAAATCTGCTGTTTCACTAATAGGTAGCTAGTTGTACCTACGTAACGTCATATGCCAGAGAGTTAGTTTAAAAATAAACTTATTTAAGATGTTAAAACATTGTCAAAATATTTCCCTGCCTTGCCGTGGGCAGAATCGCTCTTTTCGGGAATTTAATATTCACAGACAACTAAATATGTATTATACCATTATTATTACATCATTTTTATATTATTATAAAATTAACCTTAGGCACTGAAAAGTTTTAATTGAAAACTTCGCTTGTCTATGATTAATAGTATTTACAAAATTTTATAATATCCCAAAAAGTCAACCTCGGTGGAACTCGAACCTGCCGTTTGTTAATCTTTGCTTGTCAATTTCGTAGAGCAAAGATCATAACCTCTGTTAGATTATACATCTTCTGTACTTTATGACTCTAGAATTCAGATTTCGTGAACCATAACGAAACATAGACGAATTAATTATTGCGCTTGATGACGGCACGTAGTAACTTGATTTAATTTTGTTTCCTCATTCAGTTCATGATTTCATTCATTTTATTTAATATAACATTAACAACTTATAAAAAGTTATTAATAATTTTTATTTTTATCTATAATTTGGTATCTTGGATACCAGGAGTGTCTGTCAGGAGGTGGATAGTGGAACTGTTACTACTAGTAAACCCCTCGAGTTTGGGCTCATATGATTCGTTTTGACGAGTCCAATAGATTGGGCTTGGTAACGATGGTCTAATGATGGAGCCAGGAAGTGAATAGTGGAAATCTTTTTATAATTTTTAGTGCGTGATAAAAGCGAGTTTTTTTAAATCTCCGTATTTTATTAATTTGTCTGCTTTGTAGGCAACAATTTCTACTTTTGTTTTGAAATGCTTTATCGTTTTTTGTATACGGCCAGTCAGTCTGACTACCAAGATAGTACTTTCTATTCACTCACTGGCAACCCTTAAGTCAGTATAGCTCTGTATGTACCGAAAGTTATTGAGATGATTAGAACAATATAGTTATCTCATTCATTAATTTATATAACTTTTACATACGCAATATACACCACTTCATATTTAGTTAAATGCCAACGTGTTATTTAAAATACATATAGACTTATCTCGTGAGCTGTATAAAAGTAATAAATAATAATCGAAATACATATCAAGAAAATTAATTACACAGTAAATACACTTCCAGTGTTCATTCAAAGTCGTTCAAAGATGTTCTTATTTTAAAATTGATTTCTAAAAGTTTTTTTTTGTTTTTATTAGAACATTAAACAGCCTGAGGTCTAAAAGTGGACGTAGGGCCCAAGGAGAGAGTGAGAGGCCCACCTTCATCCACCTACCTAATATTTAATATTTTATAAGAGCTGTACTCGCACGAATTACGTACGTTACTAAAAAAACTATGTCTCAGACATACTTAAAAAATAAAATTAGATTTGTAAGACCAACTTCAACACTACAGTAAAATTTTCTTACCGCCTACGCGATAGAGTCTTTGGAACAATTGCGATGGAGTCTTTTAACCTTCTACATAGAAAAAAGGCTCAACGGAACCATAAATTCTTTCACCATACTGGTTCTCTTAATAGACAGACTTAGTAGAAAGATCGAGCAAGATACGCTATAACTACCAGATCTTTCTAGATTAACACTCTACTTTTGACTGGGTGTTTTAATCAAAATCTTCTTAAGCTTTCTAATGCCTCAAATAAACGAATAAACGAACCAAATAATGAACTATAACTTAACCAGTTGTACCATTTTGGTACAACCAGAAATAAACCGAACAATTTTGTTGTTATTATTTTAGATTTAAGTATCTAATAATTAAATCTACTTTTACTTGTCGGCCTATACCCATTAAATTTTCATTGTTGTGAAAATATTATATTCTATTATATTAAAAGAAAAGTATAGCCGCCCGTTTACAATTTCACCAATACTGAACACGAAACAATGAGTTCCGTGGTTTTCCGCAAATGAATTCTGTTTAGTGTCCGGGGTCGAGATTGACGGAGATAATAGATTAGATTTGCAGTTGAACCGAGACCAATAGCATAGTACAATTAAAACAGTTGATCACAATACAAAATAACATATAAAAACTTTCTCGATTAATAATATTAATTAACAATTAATATCTGGCTCTTATCTGGGTCAACGCATTAGCATTGCCATTCAGCGTGGCAATGCGGCCAGTATTTTGGGAACGCTTCCGCCTGGTCGTGATCTGGATCAGTTGAGCTATCTATAGATCGTTTGCAACGGTCTTTAGATAGCTAGCTGTTTCATCTGTATTTTTTGTATATACCTACTTGTACATAGTTGTATGAATAAATGTTTTTGTCTAGAAAAATTAACAATTTATATAATTATAAAATCATTTGTCCTGACTGACTGACTGACTGATCTATCAACGCACAGAGAAAACTACTTAGTCAGGAAAGCTGAAATTTGTAACAAAGTTTTTTTTATAACGTAAGATAAAAAAGGATTGTTGGAAATTTACACTTTAAGGGGTGGCGGGGGGAATGGGGAATGTTACTTTGTATGAAAGTTGCAATATAAATATTAGTACCAATAAGAACAACAATTAAGATATTTAACAATTGGACGGTAAGTTAAGTAGGTATTAGTACAAAGAAAACATCAAACAAACCACAAAAATAATAATAACAGGTAACAATATTAAATAACTTGTGCCCTGTTCTGAAGTGGATTCTTGACTGGTCCACCATATTTTTTCTAAATGGACTTAATGGCCTTCCATCACCGGACTACGGCAAGCGCAGAAGGCGCTCAGCCTATAAAAAGTTAGGATCGAGAAACTAGCACAAGGGCACCACTTAGCTCCGGACCTCGGCTTGGCCCGTTGCAGAGGGGGGTAGGAACTGGAAAGAAACGCCCCAGTACATATCTGCACCGTGAGTAGGCGGAAGTGATGGGGTCATCAGGGTCACCAAGAACGTGACTTGGTATTGTAGGGTATGTGGTCTACCATTTGTATATTATACTATTCCAACCTCATTAGCAAAACGCCATTTTAGTTCAATCACAGTGCTTACAAATATGAAATACAAGGAAAGTGTTCATAATAATTTAATATCTGTCACGTTAAAAGCCGCTGGCACCTTCTAGTACAATTTAAAATTATCAGTTTGATTAAAATAAAGAACTACCAGTCATTATTTTACCCAATTAATCCTTTTACAATGGTATTTAAATCACCGCATATATTTTAAATGAAAATCTGTATGATCCGGACACTTTTTCGACATGTTTTACTCAGTATCCCCTGATACCCTATTTACTAAGACTTCCTGTGTCATGTCGTCAATATACCACTCAGAACTAAAACATTTATTTGAATATCTCTTGTCAGAGATAAAGACAAATGTTTACACAAACGTCATGATTCCACTTGTTTTTTTTTTTGTCATATCTGCCTAAATAAAATAATACCTGTAACTTCTACGATTGCGGACACCTTAGCTGAAATAGTGAATCCTAAACTATTTTATTCGTTGTGTTCTATCACGATTTATTACGACGGATATCTGTTGTTGTAATACTGGAGTTTCGGTTTACAATGCCGTCATCTCACGACACAGTCGTAGCGACGCGGCGCCGACTACAAATTGCCTTATACGATTCAGGACATGATAACTTTTAAACTCAATCAGACTTCTCAATTCAGTTAAGTTTCATCACTTTATACCGTAGTTTATAAACCTTTTTTAATGTTATTTGGAGGCAAATAGGCTTAGCTCTCAGATCACAAGCACCGTCATCTATTTACATCTTCAACATCAAGACGGACTCTGTGGCGCAGTGGGCGAAGGCCCGCCTAAGATGCAGAAGGTTGCGGGTTCGATTCCGCGGGAAAAAATGTTTGTATAATCTGCAAATATCTAGGGTCTGGGTATTTTCTATATATAAAATGTATTTATTTTAAAAAAAGTATAAATAATAATAAAAATAATAAATAATGCTGGACATTTTTCACACACCATCATCTAGCCCCAAACTAGGCAGATATTATGGGAACTACATGACTGTTAAACTACTTATATATATTTTTTTGTAAATACTTACATATTATACATAGAACACACCCAGACCCGAGACAAACATTACAAACATTTGTCCCGCAGCGGGAATCGAACCCGCAACCTTTCGCGTCTCAGGCGGGCCTTCGCCCACTGCGCCACAGAGGTCGTCATACTTAGTATATAAGTATTCTATCAAATAAGCAGTTCCCATAGTACAAGCTATGCTTAGTTTGGGGCTACCTAGCCCGTTGTGTGAAAAAATGACCAGCATTATATTTATTGCCTATCGGTCGCTAGGCCCTTTTCAGGGCGATCATACAACGACCAGGACGAACCACAGAATTAGAGCAGGGTCAAGAATACACGATTTATTGCCTGTTATTATAAAAAGTCTCATGTACCTTTCGACGACATCAATGGTGCGGCGGGCTGCGACGCTAGAGGGTTCGATTCCCGCTTCCCGGTCCAGGACAACGGGACAAATGCTGCAAGAATTGGTCCTGTTGATCCGCATATATTTTTTCCGGGTGTGGGTATTGTGGTACTATAGCACTTGTAGTTCCTGATACCCAGGACACAGTGAATATGTGGGGTCAGGACTGTGTATGTGTATGTTGGGTATGTATTATTATTATTATTTATTTCAACGGCGCCCATAAGCCTCAGACTACCTTGAGCCCGTGGAGGTTCCTCAGAAAAGATTATACATATTCCCACAACTAAATTTATTATTACGATTTATTATTATTATTATTTATTACGAACGAATTATTTCGTGGTAGATAATTATAAACAAACATCAACTTGCTTTGAACCTTGACTAAAGAGTTACGTCATCATCTCAAAACCGTAATTAATCTCATTTCTTCAATGAAAGTGTGAAAAAAGAAAGTTGTGATGGAACAGATAGGTATACAGTATGTAACAAAAATCCTGTCTAATCCATTAAAACAGTCTTATTCATAACAGAAATACTTTAATAAAAAACCTAAGGAAAACTAGCATATTTTTTTAAGACTTTTGGTAATAGGATACCTCAATGCTACCTAAGTAGGTTACCGTAACTGATACAGGTAATTTGTTAAACTTAAAGTGGACGCACAATTTTGATCTAATTAATAAAATACAAAATAACCGTATACTCAGAAACACTTATAATAGTGTAACTATAGCAAATTGAAGTTTATTTATTTATATATAACTCACAATAATTAAACTATAGTTGCTTTTTCATAATTAAATAATATAATTGAAACATATAAGCACCAACTGCTTTTCACTAACGAAGATGTATACACATGTTTTAGAATTCTATCTAGCTCAAAACATTTGTGAATATAAGTATGTATTTTAATTTGATTGTATTCTATTATGTGTGCAAAAATAAAAAATAAATAAATGAGACTTTTAAACCCTTCAATAATACCTACGCCTTAAACTCGAAGCCACCGCTTCCGCTGGGACGCCTATGGATTACGAAGAAATTACAGATTACGCGGATATTCTTAAATTCGCTCTCCCTGTGCATAAGGTAATCAGCAAAATACCGACTGAAATTTGCTCAGGGATTACTTCCTAGCTGGTGACTGAGTAGAAACCTGATGTAAATATTTTCTTTTTCAATATTTTTATTTTTTAATGCTATTACGAGACAAACAGACGTACCACCCACCTGATTGCAAGCGGTTATCGTCACCTATTGACATCTACAACACGGATTTGAAGCATTGCTGATGGGTTGCGTGCTCTGAAGGACTCTTTGTTTTCTCTGCAGTGAAATATAAAATATTAAAGAAGTATGTTGTTTTTAAAGACCTGAATTGAATAGTGAAGTGTAGTAAAATATAGGTTGGTTTAATTCTAGAGTTCATAATATATTTATTCCAAAACACATGTAATGGGGTGATAGGCTAAAACTCCTATACTCTACTAGTTCCTGCTAAAAAAAGTTTAAACCCCTATTGTTAGGTGACCTAGGGAATACTAATGTGACTTATGACTATGTGATTTTTAAAGTGTTTATTTATAACTAGCTGTACCAGCGACTTCGTTCGCGATTGCCATCCCTGCCGACTAATTATTCGCATTTGACCACAGTTTGTCTCAAATTAAGTAACACTGTAGACTGCGGTGAAGCACTCTTATCAACAAAGGAGCTTTTTACTTTGGGTTTGAAAACTCCCAGGTTGTAATTCTCAGAAGACAGTAACCCAGGATTCATATAAAGAATCATTAAAATCTGTTTACAATTATCGAAGATATCGCGTATCAAACACACACGATAAAACATATAGTCGAATTGAGAACCTCATTTTTTTTTAAAGTTGTTTATAACTAAAAACATTATGGAATTGAAATTTTCTAATTTTTACGTGAAAAAAACGTTCAGGTTTTACGTTCGGGTGGCGTTAATAACTTTGACAATAGGACTACATACTCAGCGTACACTACAAATATTACGCCAGCTTAAGATGAGACATGTACTCGAAGGTTCCTTTACATTCTAGGTTTCAAGTTATTTTGGACGTCCATACTATGTACATATAATGATCGTTTGGCAATATCTGACTCCTTTGAGTCAGATATTGCCAAACGATCATTATATTTGTCAAAGTCAAACCATTCCAAAGGTTTGACTTTGACAATATGCCTTATCCATTATCCGATGACCTTAAAATATTTACGGGACAATCTTTAAAGTACCTCCTTTCTAACTAAAACCTAATAAATGAAATCGGACTAAAAGCTGTGTTGGCCTAGTGGGCGATACCCCAACTTCTGATCATCCGAATCTTTCCACGGCTTCACCTAGATCAACCACGGCTTTTTTTTTTCAAAGATGTGTAACCTACTTGTTAAAAATATAAATTTATATTTTTTCTAAAATTCAATACTAAGTTTCCGGTTCTTTGACTTACATATTTCTTAGGGATTCTTTTTGAAGTATGAGAATACGACTTTATTTTTTCGTATAGGGTTTTTGATAGGTACATGCTGTATAAATGAGAGAATCGTAACATATAATGGATGGATGGTATTTATGTCACAAAAATGTTTAAAGCAGCCAATAGGTAGATAATAATAAAACGGCTTGATCGATCAAACAGATCACAAAACATTATTGAAAAATCGGATACCCTCGGTGGACATCTGACCGAGAGGACGGCACCAAACATCCGTAAAATTAAATGCCGATAAGATTGATATCAAACAAGATTTTTCGAGAAAAATATATATCCACCTCACTATTGGTTCGATGGCACTCGACGTGATTATTTTTACCGGAATAAAATGCTATTTTGGTAATTTGGATAACCAATCATTCAGATATTTCTGCCGCCATGCAGTAATGCTCGTATTTCGGTGTTCCGGTGTGAAGGATATGGGTGCCTGAGACAATCTCTCAGGTCTCAGGGTCGGGAACGCGCAAGTGATATCTCTCGTGTTGCAAGCGTCCATACTCTACGGTAACCGCTTACCAACGGGGCCGTATGCATGTTTGCCTTAGTTGTATAAAAAAAACGATACTGTAAAATCCGTAGCCCCAGAATAGAGCATCGAAAAAGGAGATTAAACTCGGTTAATTGAGTCTTCATACTTTTCCGCAGGTGGTGGCCAAGAACACCACTCCGAACACGAGGAGGAAAATGAAGAGCATGGAAAGAAGGCTTACGAGGTAAGAATCAGGAACTGAGGACCGCACCGTCTGATGAAGGTGCCTTAAGACCTTTTGTCGACTATGATCCTATCATCATACATGCCGGCTATGCCATTGAGGTCTTTTGACAGGGTGTCAAAAGACCTCAATAGCATAGCCGGCGAGTAGCTGGGTACAATGCTCTTGCACCTCATGGTGAGGGTTCGTTACCCACTGCGGTACAAATGTTTGTATTTTCTGTGTATATTTGTTCCGGGTCTGGGTGTAGTGGTACCACTGTACTCATAATTTCTGATACCCATGACACAGAGTATTCTAGTGTGAGGTCAGGACTAGGTATGATTCTGTTGTGTTTATTTATTATTCACCATAATATACACACTCCCCGAGCACAGTATTGGAGACATGTACAGAGTCGTTTCTATACGTACATATGAAATGTAGATATATGGCATTGATACTTGGTCGCTATTGGTCTCTTAAGGCCCAGTCAAACTGACGTGGTGGCGGTGGGCCATTTACCTTTGATCTCCACCGCCACCGCCACTACCACCCCGTTTATCAGGACCCTTATTGCACACGGGGCTATAGAGTTGCTATTGGGCTATTGGCAGGCCAGTTAGCTTATCGAACCGAAAACCGCTGTATAGTTTGAAGAACTTTTCTCTTCCATGCTTCGAAGATCACGTTAAGATGCCGTTTCTAGATTCTAGTTGCTAAGCCACGTCAGAGGTTATCGAGCGACCTGATAACATCAACACAGGTTTGGCCATTTAACCAGACAAATTTGAATGAATGAAGATACTTTAAACTACTTTAAAGTCATCACAAGATAACAAAAAATAAATCATGTCAGTGGTATGATGGTATGATAGCCCTAAAAAGGGCCTAGTGGCCGATGGTGAAAACCACTGAGATGAGCGGATTTAGTGCGCTTTGTTGAGGCAATTTTTATGAAAAAAATCAAATGAAAATTACCTTGTGAAATAAATAAAATGATCAAAAGCACAGTGGATGGTCTTATCGCATAAAAGCAACTCTTCCAGACAACCTTATTACGGATTCTATGTAATTGTAAGAATTTTAAGAATGTTCTATTTCAAGTTTTTGCCTCTTTCAACAAATTCGCTCCTGCAGTGTCCGTGTCAGATCGTGAAATAACCGGTCAAATAGCCTATAACAAATTATTTAGTGTGAGCATTATCGATAAACCATTGAAAAACTAATTAATATCCCAATATCGGTAACATAATAAAACGTTTATGGTGCCCATCGTACCATGATGCGGGAAAGTATCAAAGTATCATGGCTTACTAAGTTCTGCCCATGGCTTTGTTCGCGTTTGTTCTAGGCCACGAACTATTCCAAATTTCATCCAAATCGGTTCAGTTCTATTAGCAACCAGCCGATACCTTTCCTTGCTACGTATATTGTAAACGTGACTTCTGTGGCGTGGCGGACGAATGAAACGTAAAAGCGTAAAAGGTGCGGGTTCGATTCCCGCTGCGGGACAATTGTTTGCATTTTCTGCAGATATTTGTTCAGGTCTGGCTGTTGTTTTAGCTTGGTACTCGTAGTTCCTAATACCCTCGACACAGGGAATCCTAGTATGGGGTTAGGTCTATGTATGACTGTTGGGTGTTTATTTATTTACTTATTTAAAAGAAAAGCGAAAGTTCTGGTGTTTGTGAATTTATAGTTTTCTTCGTACCGACTGAATTGATTCGGATTCAATTTGAAACAAGGACGTGATTAATAATAGCACATAGGCTACATTTTACCCAGGTACTACGTGGGCGAACCCGTGGGCAAAGCTAATAATATTAGCAGGATATTACAAAACATACAATTTCGATATTACAAAGGCTTTTGACGAATTACGAAGTTACAGAGAGAAACAGACATCCATAAATGACAAGTAAATGAACGTATTATTTTCTATTCTAAATGTGAGTATATGGGAATGCCGTTGAAATTGATATAGTAAGACTTTTCCTAGGGATGTGTTTGTGACACTTAGCGTTATGGCTCAAAGGGGAATAGCAACGTAATAAGGATAACTACAAAACTAATATTGTTTAATTTTATGGGCCAATTGAGTATTTGAAATTGGGCAAAAAGTTGGCGAGGCTGAAAAAAAATAAACACCGGAACACGTTTAAAGACGTTGCTGATATAGATGTCTGACTGTAGTCGGGCCCTCTTTTTGATAGTGATGGGCAGGTGCGGTGAGGGTTATGGATTAATCAGATAATCCGGAACAAGGATGTAAGTTGGTACAGTCAGCACCACCAACTGGTTACATCTCTGGGGCTTAAGAATTGTTTTTTTACTTGTAGAGATATAAATTGTTTATTTTTCTGAAGCGAAAATGCAGCCTGAGACTAATATAAAGATTTTTAAACACATGTTTTGTTTTCCATTGTTGAATTTGGAATAACATATCAAAAAGTGATAAAGCAGTGTTTAAAAGTCTTATCTTTAAGTAAGATGTAAATACACAACTAATTATAAGAAAAATACTTACAATATGACTATTCTACTTATTGAAAGGTCTAGCTAACCCCGGTTGAATCTGTTAGAGATGCTTATCGTACCTTTAGCGCGAGCATTTCATAACACCTACATTTACATAATCCAGGTATAGAAAATTACAAAAGTAAAAAAATATTTATTAAATCAGGAACAAAGTATCAGATTTCACATAGAACAGCTCTTAAGCATAGATATTCATAATTTAGTCGTATCACATACAAACAACTTTGTTTATTCCGCACTGGCAGCGATTTTAAATTTAATTAAACATTAATTGAGGTAAGGACGAACTCGACCCACGTACGTAAGCAAATCACGTATATAACATAAGATTTCAATCCTTTTGTCACTTCTAAAACTACCGTTACATCATCGATCTGTTTGAATTACATCTTCCGGTTATTATAGGTCATTTAATACCTATTTAAATTCTAATCATAAGGTGATACACCCAAAGTCAGGCAGAAGAAAATGGTTGCCGATTGCGAAGAAACCTTGGTATTTACATTACAATATCGACGTAAGTTAAATTCGTACTATTATTAAACTAGACAGCTAATCCAAAACTAAAACGCTAAACTACTTACGAAATAAAATGTTTGTGTAACTATTTGTCTTTGTAAAAGCGAAAACGTGGTAATTAAATAAATAAATAACGCTATGTTAATAATAAAATGATATTACTAAATTAAAAAAACAAATGTGAATTTAACGTGTTTTTACCATTTAACGTTTTCTTGTGTTGCAATGCGAATATTACATATTGGTCGTTGGCAAAATCTATATATCACAGTACCTATACAAAAACATGAAGGAATCCTTAAACCTACCTGGGATTATAATATATGTGCTTATACACCTTGCCAAAGATATTATAATACTAAACTTACGAATTGATAATCTCCTCCATTTTTAAAGTTGGTTTAAATAATAGCTGACTTCATAGTTACAAGTCTAGAATCACATCATTGGATCAATTCGTTTATTATCAAATACCATTGTTTTGGGAGGCAAAGTGTATTGTTCTATTCGTTTCGACTGTCCAGAATGTTATGAAAACACGTCAAATGTCTTCATCGGAACTATTCTAATAGATTGATGAAGAATACAAACATAAATGTTATTTTAGGACCGACAAAACATTTGCTAAGATTCTCTAGGATAGTCTACCTGCATATGGTCACAGCATCATTGTTTTGTGTTTTTAGGCAGATACATTCAATGAACAGATTAGCTTCAACAAAACATTTTACAAAATTGTATTTATATTTATTTATGAACACTTCATTTCTTCGCAAAGTCTCGGATCCCGCCTTCTGTTGCTATTTCTGACTAATCCTTGTTGAGGGGTGGGAGTTTTATCCCTCCATTGCCGTGGGCCTTCGACGTAGATCGGAGTTATGAATTTGTACCTATCAAAAAAATATTATCTAAACTGAATCTCAAACAAAAACAACAAAAAGAACTAGCGACTTTGAGGGGTTTTCACGGCGACCATGAATAAAGCTTTCAGCAATGAAAACAGATGGCGCTGCTCTTAGAAGTGTAAAGTGAAATCATTTTTGACGCTATTTTGTGACTTTGACATTCGAACCTTACGATGCTTGCAACGCCAGTGCCATCTATCGCCCCAGTTGGAACTATTTTTATCTTGAATGCAAAGCTCTCATTAGTCAAAACACCCTTTTTGAAGAACCTCATACTCTATTCACTTGGAATAACCTCGGCAAGGTCATTCCATAACCTTCATGACTGTTAATTTTCTAAATGCTCATAAAAAATAACCTTCTTAGCCAACACTGGTAAAATTTATATAGGTTATTTACAATACCTATCCGTTACACTTTTCCTTCTTAACCTCGCCGATTATATATGAATAAAATCTTATGAATTCCCATAAGTGTGGTTTAACATCTTAAAGATCGAATAACTACTTACCAAGTAATTAAGGAGTCGACACAAGTCATATGGCACATGCTCACGTTTTGTATAGTAGTTGGGTTTCCACGTGACAGGTTGCAAGCTTATCGCCGCCATATGCCATAGCTTAAACACCTCGATGGCGCGGTGGGCGAACACCGAAGAGGTGCGGGTTCGACAAACGTTTGCATATTCTGCAGATATGTGTTACTGCCTTGGGTTTTGTGTTAGTTTCTGAGAACAACGACACAGGGAAATCTGAGGACTATGTATGTGTCTATTGCAATATTATATAATCGATGGCACATGCCTTGAATATAAGGTTCTAGGACCTGCCAGTTGCAATCGACCAATAGATAGCTCAATCGAGCCAGATCCAATTACAGTCGAAAGCATCCCCAAAACTCCGGCTGCATTGCCACGCTGAATGACAATCCTAATGCGTAGAAGGATAAGAGCTCTCGCCACGAGTTGTTTTCACCAGAATCCTGTATCATGAAAAGACTTAATCATTAATCGGTGATTATTTGTTCCGCTTCTATTTTCACGTATCATGCCGATTTTCATTGCATTTATACCGTGATTATTAGATTAGATCAATATTATTATTTGTCAACTGTACTTTGCCTCTGTAATGTGTACCTTATGTAATGTGGGGCGAAACCGGAAATATTTTTGACATGGGGCGAAAGCAGAATTTTTTGGAATGTGGGGCAAACAAGTGGGGCGAATGTGGAACAAATCTAATCAATGGATAGTAGTTATCTTGTTTTGAAATAATATTAACAAAGTCGGTACATTTTAGTTTTGAAATTGAGATATTTATCGAAAGATGGGAGATACAAAGAATATGAACACGACACAACCTGTCACGTGGAATGCTTACTACTTGCAAAACGGGGGCATATACCAAATGTAATGTTTGGACGTGCCTCTGACTACCCCCTACTGGGTATCCTCAAATAATCTACTCACTGAGTATGTATCTGAGGATGTCCACAATGGGGAAGAAAGTCGTGAGCGTGTTTGTTTTGTTTTGTTTTGTATAAGTCAGTAGGACAACATGTTAATTCATTTAGCGCAAAAACAGCTCTGTGTATCGAATAAATAACCTAAATATATTTTTACGCCAATCTAGTTAGTAGGTACTCATTTTTTTAACAAACTCTGCAAAGAAAAATCATTTAAGAAAACAATACAGTTTACTTTTGTTCTAACATTTATAAGGTACAAAAAAGTAATTAAAATGAACAAAAAAGGTTTACGGGAACTCGTTATAAAACATGTTTCTGAGCTCAAAGTTTAATTTTAATTGTACCTACTTTATAACTTAAAATCTTGCAGCGACAACTATTTAAGCGTTTTATTTTTAATGAATTATACTAAAAGGTGAATTGAACTTAATTGTATTTTACAAAGTATTTTTACAGTAAGCAGATGAAATCTGTTGTTTCAAACAAATGATTAGGTACGCAATAGAGTTGTATGTAGAAAGGTCGTTGTGAATTAGTTTATCCGGGGAAGTACTACCACCAATTCTGCTGCCAAGAAAGAATTTCGCATTGCTGTGTTCTAGTTCGAAGGGTGAGAGTGCCGGTGAAATTACAGGAACATGAGTCTTTTCACCAATTATGTCGGCAACGCGCGAATTATACCTCTGGTGTTGCAAGCGTAGGTTACGGTAATCGCTTACCAACGAACCGAATGTTAAAAAATTACATTCGGAAAAATTACATAAAATAACAAAAAAATTACATAAAATTATGATGCTTGTTTGCTACTTTTGTTCTATATAAAAAAAAAACCGCATTCGTGTGGAACAAAATACGCCTTTTTTATTACGTAAAACTGAATTGGGTCTCTTATTACTTTATATAATTTATATCTTTATCCTTTGGTCGTGTTGAAATCGAGATTCCACACTTCCAAAGTTCCCAAGTCAATTAGTCTCCTCACGATACCGCGATTGTTAGAGATACTGTAGATATTTAATATCACAGTTACTTAACTAGTTAGTGGCCTAATGGCATCGATTCTCTTGTACACCAAATAAACTGAATTTAAACTGTTGCTCTCTTTTGCCATCTCTTTCTTGCGTGCACTGTTGCACGCAAGAAAAAGATGGCAAGAATTTTATTCCTACCAATGTCTTCCTATTCAATGGCAATGGAGAATGCAAGTTGACGACCTGAAACGTAACTTGTCACTATGCAAAAACGTGGGCATGTGCCATGTATAATTTTAGATCTGCCTTTGACTACCCCATTATTGGTATAATTACTATATCTAATTACTATAAACTGTAGGTGAATATCTCCCTACTCAATATCTTGCTTGTAGACGGTGAAATTTTCACCTCGATTGTCTAATTCTTTGTTTTTACTTAAGTTGTCTTTCTTGTTGTTATTTTTAAGCATGTAGTGTCCACCTCTAACTGATTGTGCAATAACTCTCTATAATATGCTTGTTATTTTTAGATTGTATTATTGTTACACCCACAGGTGGACCAAATAAATAAATAATAAGTATTTAGAATAACCCGAAAATTCAACCTAATCGGGACTCGAAACCATGACCTCCCCGCTTGGTACGTGGTAAAATTTTTGGGATATTATAATTTTCCGTAACTTCCCTTAGGTTTTTTAATGATAACCCACACTGGTTTAACAGTTCTACATTCCTAAAAAAAATAACCATTCCCAATCCATGCTTCTGTATCAGGGAAAACACGAGGATTCGAAAGTCGCCAAAGGGCATCATGACAAGGAGAACCATCTCGGCAAGTACGACGACCACGGCGGTGTGGATAAACACCACAGCGAGGAGTCCGGGCATTACGGAGACCACCAGCATGTGGAACATGGCAAGAAACACGCAAAGGTATGAAAGAAGACAGCATACTCTTGAACTGGTTTGTGAAGATCGATGATGATTTGTAATTATTTTTTCTCTCTAATCACCTTGTATAATATTTTAAAGATTTTCAAGAAAAATAACAACCGACTTCAAATAACGGGAACTTGATATTATTAAGTCCAATATAAAATTTAATCCCTACTTTTTCAGCCTTACGGATTTTTTCATAAAATTTATATGGGACTTCTCTTGAAGTTTTCCCTACCTATTAAAAAATAATCATAAAAATCAGTTCATAATTGACGAAATAATTGCGTAAAATACAAATTAGGAAGAAAATCTAATCTTTTTTTGAAGTCGGTTGCAAAGCTTTTCGATACCTACACTACTTATTCTACAGTCTTGCTAAGTTATCGGCAAAAATTGAGCCCTCTAATAACACTAGCAAAATGGCAATGAGAACGATACTATGGCACTCATTATGCCAGGCAATGTCCAGAACTTCTAAAACTAGGAATGTTTACATCAAAAACTGTCCCCTTTTTTAGTTTCAGAACTTTTAGGCATTGCTAAGCCATGAAAATGAATCGTTCCCCATTGACATACTACTAGTGTAATAACAATTATACTGGTAATTTCTTATACGCACGACACAGGGAATCCTAGTGTGGGGTGTAAGGTGTATGTTGGGTGTTATTTATCTGTTTATTATGACTATACCAATACTAGTACGAAGAATCGGGCAAGCATTCGAAGGGCCACAGCACTAAAGGCAGCCATGACGTCCACAAAAAAGAAGAGTACGAGAAGAATGTTGAATTCTTTGAAGAAGAGGGTGACTCGGCAGAAGAAGAGAAGGATGGAGGGTACCATAATAAGAAGGAACATTCCGAGGTATGGAACTGAAATTAATTCTTAGATCATATGACTTTTCATATAATATGACCTAAGACTGACTATTAAAACAATTTATTTATTGAGTAAATTTTTTTGTTTGATTATTGGTACTTGTATATATAATATGGCTTTTAAAACGACAAAGTAACTAGCATAGCGTATTAAAAAAATGCTGGACATTTTTCACACAGCATTATCTAGCTCCAAACTAGACTTGTATTATGGGAACTAAATGACTGTTAAACAAACTATATACATTTTTTTAATTCATAGATATTATATATAGAAAACAGCCAGACTCGAGACAAATGTTTGCAGGACACAAACATTGGACCCGGGCCGGGAATCGAACCCGCAATCTTATGCCTTCGCCCACTGCGCCACAGAGGTCGTCTAAAATAATACTTTCGAAACAGAGACAAAAGTGACGCCTTTTAAACCTATGCCTAAATGAATAAACACTGTTAACTTTCCTTTCTTCTGACCTCCAATTAAAATTACCAACGAAATCTATGACCTGTTGAATGCTAATTTTAACTAAACGTTATTGCATTTCATGCAAAAAATTCGGTGTTTTTTTTTTATAACAAGGTCCATTTTGCAACGTCAATTTAGAAGTAATGAAAAAAGTGTAATCAATTTACGCTAGAAAGAAACCTTGACTTTATCAATTATTTATTATAGTTTATACATTACTGAGTTTTATTTTTTTGTCTGAAAACACGAACGAATGGACGCTCTTTGATTAAATATTGTCATGAAAGCTGGAAATCGCACTCAGTCTGAAACGGTATTTTCAGCTGTAATTCTCAAATCATGCAAATGCGAATTTCATACGTTCTCAAGCATTTAATAATAAATAATTGTAATAATAATCCGTTTATTTGAATTTAAAATAATTTTACATTTGATCACTTATTTACTAGGTAAACTTTGACAAATAAAAAAGGTAAAACGCTTACTAAAAGTAGTAAGTTCAGAGCTAACTTAAAAATAGGATAACACATGTTATCCTATTTTTTAGTTTAGCCTCTGTGGCACAGTGGGCGAAGGCCCGCCTGAGACGCAGAAGGTTGCGGGTTCGATTCCCGCTGCGGGACAAATAATTTTAATGTGTGTTTCGGGTCTGGCTTTTCTATGTATATTATGTATGTATTTACAAAATAAGTAATATAAGTAGTATATCAGTCATGGTAGTTCCCATAATACAAGCTCTACTTAGTTTGGGGCTAGATGATGCTGTGTGAAAAATGACCAGCATTTTTTATTTATTTATTCGTAGTCAAAGAAAAAGTCTCTTACGTGTAGAAAAGTCCTAAAGTAAACCAAACAGAGAAGTTTCGTTCGAATCTGCGACCTAAACTTTGGCAATTTCAAGTTTTATAAGTTTTTGACAGTAGTAGTAGTTTTGGCATCATTGCCGCGTTTATATAGCCATTTTGCTGTGTTATTCTTTGATTACACTAGCAAAATGGTTTTCAGCCCTCTGGCTGTTAACTGCATAAAAACTATTTCTTTGCGTAAGGTTATTTCTCTCTCACTCTTTAGATCAATAGTGACAAGCTTGAAATATGGCCCCGAAAAGGGATTTGTTAGCACAGGATGGTGTTGACCTAGTAGTACACCGACTTCCAAACCGGAGGTAGTGAGTTCGAACCCAGTCGTGCATTATTGGATTTTGGTGCCTCTGGCTACTCCCTACTTGGTATCTTCAAAGGTCTACGAGTATGTATCTGAGGTTGATAAAAAATTCAATATGAAATTTCATTATATTCCCCTATTTTTCACACTTAAGGGTGTGATATTTTCATAAAATTGATATGGGACCACCCCTGATTTATACCCTACTCAATAAAAAAACATTATTAAAATCGGTTAACAATTGACGAAGATATCGCGTTACATACGCACAAAAATATATACAGAAGACTTAAGCATTTCCTCCTCTTTTAAAGTGGGTTGTAATATAAAGTCTACAAAGTAGGTCTCAAGTTTCAAGAAACGGCTACAATCTTGCATAAGCAAGTATAACAAGCTACCTTTATCACTTGGGATTTGCAGTTGGTACTTAATTAAGTTCAGTTATCTCACTTCTAATTAAAAATGCAGGTTTTAATATTTGTAGAGCATTCTTTTGTGTGCATAAAGTTTTTATTGCTGTTTTTATAGCTATATGAATTTTGTAGGACTTTATTTAAGATTGCCTTACGTTAATTTTTTTTTTTTTAATTTAGCTGTTTTAAGACTATAGACAGGCTAGAAAATAAATAGTGCGCCAATCTACGCTTATATTATAAGGAGGTAAAGTTTGTAAGTTTGGATGTAATCATCGAAACTAATAATCCAATTTCAAAAATGATTTAACTAATAAATAGAATGAACCTTCAACGTGGAAATAGGCCGTATATTATCCCGTTAAAGTAAGCTAGTCGTGGAGACCAGTTTTGCAGTAGTATTAATTATAATGTCTATGTATAATTCAACCATTGATTTATAATTATTATTCTATAAAAAACATGTGTTATTAACAATTTCCTCTACCATTGTACTTTAGTACTCGACTTATAACTTGGTTTTATCAATAAATATATTGTATTGTATTGTAAGTCGATGAAAGAACGGTCGAACGAATACGTTTCCTATGAACACTGCCTATCGGTAAAAGTAGTAGCATCGGTAAAGGGCAGTAGTTTTTAATCTATTTCCACTAACGTGGAGATACGTGTAATAACGTGTACCAAAACTCCAGCGAAACCACTTTAAGTTTGGCGCAAACTCTCGATCAATTGTAAAAGTATGTTTTCTCTATCCAGGGTGGAAAATTCAAGAAGGACAACTTGAAGTCTGGACATCTGCATCATTCCAAGGGCGAGTTGGGACATTTCGGGAGAGGACACCACTCTCAGGATCATAAGGTATTCTTGGGTCTAGTGTATTTAGTGGTAGACGCTAGAAATCGGATGTACCATCTGTTGGACTGATGCATGTCGGTGGATGAAGGTGGCTTAGGATCGATCGTCATGGAACTATTCAGGGAAGACCTCTGTCCAGCTTCTATACTACAGGGTGTTGATGATGAGATTATATCCTATATAGAACTGATTTCACTGAACCACAGATATTATAATACTGACTGAACTGAACTGAACTTAGCTGACGACCTTGGTGGCGCAACAAGCGAGTAGTTGAGACGCAAAGGTGCGGGACAAATGATTGCATGTTCTGCAGATATTTCTTCCAGGTCTGGATGTTATGGTAGGTACCACGGTACTCGCAGTTCCTGATACCCACGGCACAGGGAATCCTAGTATAGGGTCAGGACTATATAATAGGTTGGGGAAAAAGTTTCTTCGCATTTTTTAAGAAAATTCAAAACATTTTTTAATATAGTTTATTTACATTTAACTAAAGTATGTAGGTACCATTTTGTTCGATAACTTTTTGCCATTTTGTAGGCAGGGACATGATCCCATTGCTATAAAAACTTTGGGGCTTCTGTTCAAAATACCGCGACAAGTGGTTTTGGCAGTCCTCTCGTGATGTTAACCTGACACTGCCTAAAGAATTCTGAAGAGACCGAAACAGGTGGAAATCTGAAGGTGCAAGGTCAGGACTATACGGCGGATGCATTAACACATCCCAGCCAAACTCTCTTAATTTTTGCTGAGTGGCTAAAGATCCACTTTTCATCACCAGTTATCAGCTTCTTCAAAAATGGTTCGGTTTCATTACGTCGTAATAAAGAATCACAAATGAGAACACGGTTCATTAGGTTTCTTTCAGTGAGCTCGTGAGGTACCCAAATATCGAGCTTTTTTGTGTACCCAGTTTTTTTCAAATGCGCCAAAACTGTTTTGTGGTCAATTCCCAGTTCTTCAGCTACGTCGTAACTACTGATATGCCGATCTTGCTCCACTTTTTCAAAAATGGCATCCATTTTATCCGTAATAGGGCGACCAGAGCGACGTGCATCTTTGACATCAAAATTTCCGGATTGAAAACGCTTAAACCAAATTTGTGCTACTCTCACAGACACTGCACTAGGTCCATAAACATCGCAAATTTTTTTCGCGGCTTGCGTTGCATTTTTACCTTTTTTGTAGTAAAATTTTAAAATGTATCGAATTTCTTCATTAGATTCACTCATCTTAACAGTACGAAAAACAAATAAAAATCACACATTTTCCTAATTTGAATTTGGAATTATCTTCTTTAAAATTTAAACTTTTAATGATACCAAAACCAGCCAGATACAAATAGTATAGCCAAAGAGATTTTATTACAAGTTCATACATACAATAATGCGAAAAGACTTTTTCCCCAAATATGTGACTGTTGGGTGTTTGGTTTTTCCATACGCCGCGATCTTCTTCATATAATAAAAAGAACAAGCCCTGTCCGACTGATTAACTGAGAAATCAACGGAGAGTCTAATCGTTTTAAGGACCAGTGGTAGGCATGTTCTAGAAACGAAATAATATTCCTCAATTCCAAGTTGGAGTGGAATAATGAAGTTTGTTTGTAAGCCGCGGGACATTTCCTATATCTAAACTTTAATCTTCATCTTGACTTGCATCTAGGGCGCGCGTTGTGCTAGATTTTCGCTATCTATTCAACTACATAACTCCTTACTACCTTATATACCTACTATGGTGATCTGGCAGAACGTTGTGTAAAGTGCTTTGAAACCTCTTTGGAGCAGCGGGTACCAATTAAAAAGGTGGCAGGTGATCCAAGATTTCTAGTAGGTATACAACCTACTTTGAGTTTGACAGAATGACATTGCGATGATAATGCTCGCGGGATCTGTGGTGTAATATTATCTATGAATTAGCCTTGGAAGGTGGGGATTTTTCGAAGATTTTACAAGAGAGAATTATAATGGAAAATTATGTAAAGTTGGAGTTTTATTCGATCTTAATTCTAGACAGTGCTGTAGCTTTATAGTTTTTGAACTATTTTCACAGAGTGCTAAATTTAACCTACTTAGCTGGCGACAATCCTACTTCATACTTCCTACTACAATATAAACGAGAAAGTTTGCGAGAATGGATGTTTGTTACTCTTTCACGCAAAAACTACTGAATGTATTTTGATTAAACTTTAAAATAATATAGCTTATTATATCAGAATAACACATAGGCTACTTTTTATCTGGGTAGGTACTACGACGGCGAAGCAGTGGGCAAAAGCTAGTATCACATAAGTATTGACGTCATTGTCAACGGATATTTATATAAGATTCTTAATGGCCTATAACCATATATTATAAAATGTTTGGATAATGGTCCCTGTAGTATATTTAACAATATTACTAGTTTTGTATGGTTTTATTAGCACAATACCGTCAGATGTTATGATCAGCAAGCTATGTTTTACAACATGGTGATAGAAGTGTTTTCAATTTAAAGTACCTAAAATAATTAAGTTTTTGGGAAGTGTATGGTCAAGTAGGTACTACTTAACATGACCTATCTTTCCGAGCGTTAGGCACAGACTGCCAAGCCAGAATAACCCTACAACCTTAACATTTATATTTTTTTTTATATCTGTGGCTTATTATAAACTAACTAATAAATAATATGACACTTAGCTTGGTCCCTAACTGGAGGAGAGTTACCCGAGACAGTTCTCAATAGTAAATACTGGAAAATTCCTTTGCCAAGAGGCATACTAAACTGAGAGACATACTCTAACATAAAAAACACTTAATTGAGAATCAGGCCAGAATTACAAAGCCTTTATTGGTAACACCAGGCAGGCATAAGACTTAGAAGTCTAAAACATGTTTCTTCATTCCAGGAACACAAACAAGGAGCTGGCCACGACAGCCACGGAAAAATAGGTGCACAACACTTTCACAAAGACGTCAAGGCAGGCGGGAAGAAGTGGGTATACCACCACGGCTACCCGGCGCGGACCGCCAACCTGGTGGTCATCGATAGACGAGGAGACCAGATGTTCCATGGACCTCATTACTATGGATAAAATTAATTTAACGTGTCATACTTAAATACGACACGTTATTTTTATCTGTGGCAAGAGCAATTAAATAATTCCAATGTCTGCGCTTAAATATGCGTTATGGTAGCATTTTAAGTTGACATTATAACCTATCATAACGTAGAAATTAATAGATACGATTACATAAACAATATCGTCTCTTCTCTGCTCTAAACTGTTTATTTAATCGAATAACTGCTATGATTACTTCCTTACATGTAGACTTCCACTAGTTCTGAAGTGTTGTACACTTCGAACACTCGATCTAGATGTCGCTAACAACACGATCCAATCGATAGGTGACAATCGAGTGCGCCACCTCGCCGCTAGATGTCAGCACTATCGGTGTACTGTAACTCGCATTCAAGAAATTGCTTGTAACACATGACACTAAGGCTTTTCTAACAATTGCTCAGTAGTTTTAGTTGTATGTATAGTCGATTTGTGAATTCGTGGCCGGCTTGATACGTACCTAACTATAAATTAATAGTACCTAGATAGTTTCGTGGGTAAGTGTTTTTGTGTGTAGTTAATAAAAGCCATTGAATTATTGTTTTTTGTGTTAGGAATTATGTAAGAGTTAATTTTATTTTATTTAATAACTGTGATTGTATTGTATGTTGTAAATAAATTAATGTTTTCCTTAGTTATTTTGTTTATCTATTTCTGAATTTTAGTGCCCACTTCAGCTTATGCTACTTGGTAATTTCAATAAACCTAGGTTAAAGGATGTCCCAAAACACGATTATTATCTGAAAAAGGGTGGAAAAAAAAAGTTTTTTTAATCAACCTTAAATCAGCTGTTTGGGGCGTTGGACCTACTCCTTTATTAATAACAAAGGAGGTGCATGTCGTCGATTTTTTTAAGTGGGTACCGACTATATTTAAGCAGTCTTTTACTACATTTCTTTCATTGAAAATTATCGAATTTTAAAAAGTCATGAAAATACGCAGCTGTTTAACTATTTTGTCGGTTTTGTTCGATGTAATAACAGTTGAAATTAAATAAAAAAATGAACAAAAGAAAACAAACTTTAGAAATTATAATTTACAAATTAATTTCCGTCCTGTCACATTGTAAAAGTTTGAATTGTGAAACCAATTTGATATCCATTCATCACGTCAAAGAGAAGGGAAGGCATGGCAGTTCCAACAGAATGCTAAAATGTATTTTTGATGTTATTATTTCACCCAGATAACGCTACGCTTTATTCATAGGAGTAAAGTTCGATAGGCCTGATATAAATATTGACAGAAAAAAACTCATTTTTAGACGATAACTATAATTAAAATAGAATAATTACGAAGCCAATATCCCTTATTTTGCACAAACTTTTAGTTGGAACTCCAAATTTCTAAAATCCTTTAGATCATTCCAAGCAGATTTTAACATTTACTTATTTAAGGTTAATAATAAAACAAACGAAAACTGTTTTTGTTTTATGTAAAGATCTCTTTCAGTTGCCTTTGTTTGGCTTTTCGCTCTTTAGCCCCAAATCCTTAAACTACGTGTATTATTTCATAAAATTATATGCATATACGCTCTCAAAATTGGTTATATTAAAATAATATCAACAAAATTATTCTCTAGCACACAATTGCTAAAATTCCAGTAACAAAACACTTATGGGCACAAAACAACGCTTGCACAAACAGCCAAGCCGTTATTGCTAAGCTTGTACGGTCAGCAAAGTTACAAAGTAAGTAGTGCCTACTAAATAATAAAGGGAATAATGTCCTTACTAAACACCGATTTTTGTTTTTGTGATTTCACCGAACTTTGTCTAGAGAAAAGGCAAAGTAAAATTGGCCAGAAACTTATTGAGTTGTATGAATAATAAATGCGGATCAAAAAATTAGGGATTCATGAGGAAGATCCCAAGACAACATCTGCTCAAAGTGGTTTTTAAATTGACTTTTCATTACGTGAAATTTAAATTCTTTGAGGCAATAAGTACCTACAGCCAATCATACCACTGTATGATCAGATTAGCATGCTGTAGAAATAACGTGCGATTGTTTATTAATGAAAATCACACAATAAATAATATAATCAAACTTTTGCGGTTAGAAAGAAAGAAAGAATATTTTTATTTGAACCCAAAAACACAAACATGGGAAAATACTGGGAAAGAATTAGCCTATAGAAAATATGTGGAGCTTGTGGTCAAAATAGGTCCCTGTCTCAGCTTGATGCAGCGTCGTGTTAGTACGTTGCTGCGCTGGTTTTCAGACAGGGCCTTTTGTGAGGACACGAAAATTTACGAGGGAACACAAAATCTACATAAACGACATAGGTATATTTAGTATAACATAAACACATAAAAAGTGGGAAGAAGATAATAAGTTGAAGTAATGTGTTACGGCGATAAGTAAGGGGAATTTTGCGAAGAGGGTATAAGGTTGGACGACCTATCCATTGAGACAAAATCAAAGAAAGATATACAACGCGTCATGCTCGCTCCTAGTGGAAAATTACCTGACCTGTGTAAACAAAACGATACTGGAAGCGAATTACACACTTCGATTAGTCAGCATAATTATAAGTTTAATGTGTCTTTATCGCGTTTACCTTTTTTATTATTTTTTCGTCGTTTCGACTGTGTTGCAACAGCCGTGGTCACGGGATGACTCAATATTGGTCAGAATATTTTAATCAAAATATATATTATCCCTGAGGTTATTTCGTAAAGCTTGCGTTGCGTTGATTCATCATCATCGTGTAACAATAGAGAACTACTAAAAATAATTAGGCGAAAGCCTAATTATGTTAATAGAACATTTTTTTTTTATTTGTTACGCAGCTGTAATCTTATAGCTTAGAAAAACGCTTTAGTAGCATCGCTGACGCATGAATGTGATTTATGCACAAAAACACTGACAGCTTCTACCTCACTATTTGACGGTACCGCATCGCAAGGCTTTTGATATAAATCATCATCATCAACAGCCTATAGTAGTCCATTGCTGGACTCAGGCCTTCACCCAAGGGTACCACGACGAACGATCTTGGGCCACATCCATCCACCGACTTGAAGCAACCTTTAAGATGTTATCGGTCTATCGGGTGGCAGCATCCCATACTGTTTCGCTCGGTTCGTGGCCGCCACTCAAGAACCTTTCTTCCACAGCGGTTGTCGGTTCGGCGAGCTATACTGCCCACTGCCATTTGCTAATTCAATAAGTTATGTCGATATGTCGGTCTCTTTAGTTTTTCAACGGATTTCCTCGTTTCAATTTTATCATATAGTAAAAATAATAATGCTGGACATTTTTCACACAGCATCATCTAGGCCCAAACCAAGCAGAGCTTGTATTATGGGAACTACATGACTGATATACTACTTATATACATTTTTTTGTTAATACATACATATTATACATAGAAAACACCCAGACCCGAGACAAACATTGGCTAATCGTACAAACATTTGTCCCGCAGCGGGAATCGAACCCGCAACCTTCTGCATATCAGGCGGGCCTTCATCCACTGCGGCACAGAGGTCGTCAAACACCGAGTACATGTTTTTTTTTAAATGTGTGACATCTGGAATTAAAATATAATACGGGTATAAACGAGTTACTTAGTTAACTGGCTGCGCCAGTACATGACAAAAGTTCCGTCAATACAGACTGAACAAAAAGCTTTGAATTGCCTCAACTCATTGTAAACAAGTACAAAATCACCGTCTTCATTTGAAAAGCGTAAGTTAAATAGGCGAGAACAGTTGTTCTGAAAGTTTGCGATTGTTCTGCGGACGGTACCGCGGGAATGCTGCGTCCAGTGCGTTTGAACACTGCTTTATTGTTTTACGTTATGTTCGACACACAGTCACGAAGGATGGAACACTGACGCACTGATGCCCGAACAAACTGACGCGTTGGCTGTGGCGGTAGCGTTTCTATGGATGGGTTTATACTGACGTGAACTTTGACAACCGTTTCCCGCTGAGCCCCACCGAGTCAATTAGCCAACGAAAGCATATGCGTTTGCCATAAAAGAGTGTTTGTATGTTTGTGTAAAGACGTTTTTTTTTCAATTGATTTAATTGTATTGAATTTTATTTATTTGAATTATAACTAGTATAGTTTTAGATAGGTTTTATCGCCATAAGTGACTTAGGGGCGCTGCAATGATAGAAAAGTACGTCGAGAACGCAAAAAACATGCGTGTAGGCTGCCAGGTAACAAGGCAGTCAGACGGTTTGCATGTGGCCGGCATGCAGTCATCTAGCTAAGCGATTAGGTGGCCACATAAGTGACACTAGATTCTAGATACCTAATTAATATTGCAAGTCGCTAGTCGCTTACATAATTTATCACAGCATGTTTTGGAGACTCTAGCAGTGAATGTCTCCCAGTTGATGTGGAATTAATTGTGTCTAGTAGTAAAGCCTAGTAAGCGGCTTTTAAATATCGTAAACGAGTAGACGAAAGAATCACATTAATTACAATAGAGCCGTTGCTGAAGAAAATAAAAACCCAATTCTCCTATTTAAAATACAGTATTTGAAGTTTCCAGTCAGTTCTTTTCCAAAATATTGATAATCCTAAAATAATTGTAGTTCCTATTACCCACGACACAGGGAATGCATATGTATGTTGGGTGTTTATTTATTAAATCTTCTCTGAGAAAAACGTCAAAAATTCCAGTGAATGTGGACTGAAAGTATACAGGCGCAATATCGAGATTCGGTTGTGATATTAACTAAATATTAGTTTGGTTTGCTAGCAATCCTTTACAGCGGTGTGTCCACGATTCTACCGCATCGAGAGCCTCATTATTGTTTTACATCGGGATAAATCTCAAATAAAGGTTCTAGTGGCGGGTGGATAGCATGCGCGCAGTATCACTTTGTCGAGAGGCGACTGTCGTCAAGCCTATGCAGTTAGAGTACCAGGGGGAGTCAAACATGGGATGAAGGAATACACAATAACGTGACAATTGTGACCGATGGCCCGTTTTACGTGACACTCTATATGGTCGTATTCTCAGCTGTGGACTGACTGTTCATATTAGAATATTATTACGACTAGACGTACTTTACTATACTCCTGCTGACGTTTCGTTGACCGTTTATAGGTCCTTCCTCATGAGCACCGTCCGCGACCACGCGAGTGAGACGGGAACTGACTTGGCCTCGACGCTCTGCTCTTTGCGCGCGGCTGGATAGCGGCGGCGCGAACGGTGGAGGAGAGGCAGCTTCCCGTTCTTCGTCGCATACATCGATGACGTAAGGTTTCGTACACACCGTGTCGCTCTCCACTCGTAAAAATATTTTAACAAAAACAAAAAAACAAACAAACACGCTCACGACTGTCTTCCCCATGGTGGACATACTCAGATACATTCTCAGTGAGTAGATCTTTGAGGATACGAAGTAGGGAGTAGTCAGAGGCACGTCCAAACATTGCATTTGGTAGGTACATGCCCGCGTTTTGCAAGTAGTAAGCATTCCAGGTGACAGGTTGCAAGCCCATCGCCGCTTATTGGAACACTAACTGTTGGCACATGCCTTCGAATTTTTGGTTCTAGGGCATGCCGGTTTCCTCACGATGTTTCCCTTCACCGTTTTGAGCACGTGTTAATGCCCACATAAATTTTTCGAGTGGAAAATTAAATGATTAATTTAATTTTAATTCCATGACATATTACTCATCTTCGTAGAATATACTTAACAAAAAGCAATAACATACGTCAACTAATGGAAACTTCAAACACATTTACCTACTTCTGGAACTCTGCAGTTGGTAAGTTTAAAGTTAACTCTAATTCAATTTTCCTGAGTAAAAACCGATAAACTCCTTTCATACGGAACCAATATCCAGTAAGAAGAATCAATGATATCTCGTACGATATTGAGTTTTCAATTTTGAGTTGACAATGGAGACAATAGTCGTATGTTGGTATGAGTTTATATACAGGGCGTTCCTAAGTAAGAAAGGGTTGTTCTGCTTTTGAGAGTTAACAAAGAATCAAGAAAAAGTACGAATTTAAAAAAAAACATTAGTATAATTTGGGATCAATGGTAACTTAAAGTTTGATTAATCCCTTTTTAGGATGGTACATATTCTGTGTCACCCTGTATGCAGGCATTTACTTATCAAACATTAATGGCTGACGGCCGCCATGTTTTTTGGCTATTCTTATACCTTATATCACAGTCAGGATCAAGCCTCGTCAAACGATACCTTATTCACTCAAATCCAATCAGCTGTTTGGGTGTTAAGTAATTGTTATTAACAAATACCATAGGCACATATTTACATGGAAACACGAAAAACATAACACTTCTTCAGAAGTCTGAGAAATAAGTGACAGTTTTGCAAGGGCAAGCCTGAAATCATTTCTCTACTTGAGAATTGAAAATTAAATCATTTTTGAAACATGCAGTCTAAATCTGCCACATGCGATGATATTTTTTATGCTTCCCTTAATCTCGAAATTCACCACACTTTTCTTAAAACCCCCGACAACAATAAAATTTTACTAGAATTTGTGTTATAGTCAACGATACGGGGATATTGTGGGGTCAATATTGTGGGATATTGTGGGGTGGGGTTTTTTTTTGTTCAACAAAATCGACAGTCCTTATTTATAAATAGTTCTTACCTTAAAAATCTAACTTACGGCCAATTAAAGATTTACATTTTATATTAAAAACAAACTTACAAAAAAAAATTAGAGGTGTCAAGGGACACCCGGATGGAACGAAGTTCCTTTCGATTAATTAGTGAAGGAATTGTAATAATTTTTTTTTTTTAGCAAGCCAACTAACAAAAAAAGGACAAAAAAAAAAAAAAAAAAAATCTCGGGCTTGCTTTCTATAAGAGAGAGAAAGAGAGACAGACAGAGAAACATGCGCACGCCGCACAGCTTACAATAGCTTTCTATAGCAAAAAGTGTCGTTACAACTTTTCGTGAGATTTTTTTCCGTCTAGCCCCCTTTCACAACGCGCGATAAAGAAAAATTAAAAAACATTAAGTGAGCCTACTTTATTTTTTCCCGCGCGACCATGCCTAGAAAAATCAGACAATAAACTCTGCTTTCATTTGATGATCATTTATTAAGCTATATTGTGGTGCCAATGTACCTACTACATTCATTTAACATAACAGTAACCATCACATTGGTAGTGCCATACCGTTTCATAGTTTTCCGGGATTAGCGCCCCCGTGTTCGTGGCAATCCACGGGCTTGTTTAGCAAATTTATTACAGATTTCTCGACGTGGGTCCTTTTATACCGTGAGGCTATTTGTAAGCGTAATTACCAAACAGTAGTGACCCATTTCCGAAAGGCTGCTTTGTGATAAACTAGGTATGATTCGGTTGTTAATTTCACGACCTCTTCGTATCTATCCATTTAATAGAGTGTTTATTAACACTAGCTACTGCTCGCGACTTTGCTCGTGTTGTGCCCCACAAGAAAGTGCTATAAATAAAAGACAACAAAAACTTTTCCAATAACTTTTTCAATACAATAAAGACGTATTCCAACATAATAAAATAACACGCTCACGACTGTACTCTCAATGATGGACATCCTCTGATACATACTCAGTGTATAGAGTTTTGAGGAAACCAAGGAGGATTATCGGAGGAAAAGTAAAACTCTCAAAAATTATATAGATTCTACCTAGTACGTCAGCGCGGACGAAGTCGCGAGCGGAAAGCTAGTCATATATAAAACGTAACGTAAAAATTCTTGTTTTTATAATAACAATAATAAAAATTACACGATAGTTTTTTGGAAAAGACGTTATATTGTGGTACGCAACTGATAGAAACTATTGGAAAGATGGGTAATAAACTGGAATACTGCAGGAGCTTATGGAATAGATGATGACACACCACTAAAAGAACTCCATAAGTGTCGCCAGTGTAAGCAGCATAGGAACAAAGTTTGTGTGTTTTTCAAACTTTCGCGATTAGATAACATAATTATAAGTTTAACGGGTCTTTATCGCGTTTACCTTTTTTATTATATTCCCGACGAAACGACAATACAGTCGAAACGTCGGGAATATAATAAAAAAGGTAAACGCGATAAAGGCCCGTTAAACTTATAATAAAGTTTGTGTGAACGGCTAAAGTGTGTCGAGAGTTATGCTGCAGTTTCACTAAACACAACTCCTGTAATTTATGCAAAAAACTATAAGTAGTATATCAGTCATTTAGTTCCTTTAATACAAGCTCTGCTTAGTTTGGAGTTAGATGATGCTGTGTGAAAAATGTCCAGCATTATTTATTTATTTAATATTTATTATTATAAATGTTTGCAAAGCTAATTATACCACATCATAGTTATCCACGATATGATTATTTACGATCTCTGCGCAGTGGGCGAAGGCCCGCTTGAGACGCAGAAGGTTGCGGGTTCGATTCCCGCTGCGGTGTTGTTGTTTTTAATGTTTGTCTCGGGTCTGGGTGTTTTCTATGTATGTATTTACAAAAAAAAGAGTATATAAGTAGTATATCAGTCATGTAGTTCCCATAATTCAAGCTCTGCTTAGTTTGGGGCTAGATGATGCTGTGTGAAAATAATGTCCAGAATTATTTATTTATTTACGAGTGTTCCCTGATAAAAAAATGACACAATTCGGCAATAATCAGTTTCAGCGGCAACCCGCCGAAACCTTATCTACCACTCGAGGTGACACGGTATTTCCATAAAACAACATCGAACTGGAAGAAAAAAGCGTCATAATGCTAATATTTAGCAAGCTGAGTGTGAAACCAATCCTATGGTAACACATTCTAAACAAAACAAACATACGTAGTATATCAATAATGTAGTTCCATAATACAAGCTCTGCTTAGTTTGGGGCTAGATGATGCTGTGTGAAAAATGTCCAGCATTATTTTTATTTTATAGCAACAAGTTCTAGTTTGTACTAATAATGGTATAAACGCGAAAATACGGATGTACTCGTATAATCCATAATGTTGGGTAGCACCATTTTTTTTATTACTTTCCCAGTGGCATTGAAAAATATTGTAAACTACAATTATTTTTTCAATAAATTTAATCAAATGTTGATTATTAAAGCTATTCGATAATTTAATACCTGGTTGATAAAAGGTATTCCTGTGTTTATAAACACGCTCAGGACTGGTATCCCCATGACGGACATCATCAGATACAGACTGAGTATGTAGATCTTTGATGATACCTAGTAGAGTAGTCAGAATAGCCGCTTATTGGAACCGATGGCACATGGTTTCGAATTATCGGTTCTTGAGCATTTTGGTTTGCTCACGATGTTTTCCTTCATCGTTAAAGCTCACATATTTTTTCGAGTGGAAAAATCTATTGGTGGAAGACCGGGTTTTTAATCCACGACCTCTAGATCGAAAGTCGGGGTACCACCCACTAGCCTTGTTTATACAAACAATTAAAATTATAAACTGCCTTTTGCTCACGGCTTCTCCCACATAGAAACTGAATAAAATGTAGTCTGTAGAAATTTGATTTACTAAATCTCTAACATAACTTTTGCAAAATTCATACAAATCCATGAGAAAAATATTGCTACAAACGTCCATAGTTTTACATTAAAATTACAATATTCCGTTCTCGAATGGTCACCACAAACCGAACGACACAGTGTCGAAAGCGCCCCCCGCCCGATGTACTGATACCAGCATAAAGATTACAGATTGATAATGATAATGATGAAGAAAGTATTTATTTATACAACTAAAGTATACACGCATACAGCCCACCTGTTGGTAAGCGGTTACCGTAACCTATGGACGCTTGCAACAGAAGAGTATCACTCACGTATTGCCGACCCTAAAACATAACGGGTGAAAAGACCTTTAGCATTCAAAGAAAAATCGTGAGGAATTGATATTGTAGCTCTACTAATATATTCCTCATCTTAAGAGTGGGGTCACCCACCTAATTTCTCTGCTGAAAGTGGCTTAGGTGCTGCTTGGGGCGTAGAGTGCCTGATGAAGCACTCGACGCTCTAAGTACTATACCCACGTATCTGTTTTTAGTTTCTATAAAACAGAGAATGACGTCATTTATTTAAAAATAGACCATTTCTTTCATGTTTGCCTTTCGTCATACGTCAGTTCTTGGTAGTGGCATGTAGTGTTGGTGAATTTCATCATGACAGCGCGGCGGGTGAGAAGCAGGCGGCGACGCAAGAGGTGCGGGTTTGACATCTCTTGCGTAAAAAGGACAAAAAATGTTCACGAATGTATTCCCCAAGATGGACATCCTCAGATACATACATACTCAGTGCATAGATCTTTGATAATACCAAGTAGGGGATAGTCAGAGGTGTGGTGTACCTGCCTAGGCATTTAGTTAGTTATGTAAGTATTTCTATATTCCATAAGACTGTGGGTAAACGTGATAATAAACCAGTTGTCACTTACTCCCCCAAAAATTACATTTGGCATATGCCCTCGTTTTTGCAAGTAGTTAGCATTCCACGTGACAGGTTGCAAGACCATCGCGGCTTATTAGAACACTTATGATGGCGCATGCCCTCGAATTTTTGGTTCTAGGGCATGCCGGCTTCATCATGATTCAATTCTAAATTTAAGAACCACGACGTGTTTTCTGACATCTAATACCTTCAAGGTAAAAATTTAAAACTATAATACTTTTGAGTAAAATAAGCAAATTCGTTTTTATTATTAGTACAAAAAATAAAGATGTCGGCAGTAAAATTATCTAAATATTGTATTGTTGTCTGAAAAAAATGAGGAAGCTAAACTCATAAACCTCCTTTCGGTTATCTGGTAAAAACGGTACACTCATCTCAGTTCGTGGCGAACTTCTAATATACTAAGCAATTTGGATTTGGTATTTAATTAACATAAAAACGTAAACTTATCATTAATAAATAATAATTTATAAGATATTAAATATAAAAAAACTACTTAATTAACGGGGATTTGATTAAAAGTCTAATAGGCAATTTCCATCATCCATTTTTTCACCCTTAAGAGTGAGGTTTTTTCATAAAACGTTTATGGAACCAACCTTGAAGTATACTCTTCTACACATTAAAAAATAATATGAAAATCGCCTACAAAATATTGTTTCGGCTAATCGTGATTTTCATAAGATGGTGATGTTTTTTAAGTTTTACAGAAGAAATAGCAATCCTTCAGGAATAAAACTTTTATGGTGGTCCGATATCAATACAAGATATGATCATTATCAATACAAAATAAAAAGAATCAAGAACCACGTGACAGGTTGCAAGCACATCGCCGCTTATTGGAACACTAACATGCCTTCGAATTTTTGGTTCTAGGGCATGACGGATGTTTTCCTTCACCGTTTTGAGCGCATATTAATGCGCACATATTTTTTTCGAGTGGAAAAATCCATTGGTGCCCGGTCGGGTTCGAACCCACGACCTCCGTTTCAGTAGTCGGGGTATTGCCCACTAGGCCAACACGGCTCGTATATAGACCTTTCCTATTTTGAACTCGGTTTAAAAGAGAAGAAAATTAGAGCTAAACATTTTTTCCTGAGTTTGCCAATAACAAACATTCGGCATTCCCTCGATGACTCGTAGAATGAGCCCTCTTTCTCACCAGTGGCGTCAACCAAAAGCAGTGTTGTAGTGTAGTGTACATAGATTGTTCTCGCTGAGTGTACAACGACACCAGGCCCCTTAGACAACAACTTTCTGTTTACGCTAACGCTTGTGCAAAGATTGAATTATCTGGAAATTACATTAGCTTTGGTCATATCACATGATTGCTACCAAGTTGTTGCTTGAAGGAAAAATCATGAGGTCATGATGTCATTTGTCTATATATCCAGTTCTTGTGAAAGCTCTCATTATATCACAAGTATTTGAGAAATAGTGAAAAACAACTAAAACTACTATTATCTAATAAGTCAATCAGGGCTGCGTACCTGCGTAGGCGGTCCTAGCTACGTCGTAGCACTGCCTACGCCGAGCTGTAGCAATGTGCTACAGGATTTAATACCCCCTTCAGATTTTACTAAGCGAAGGCATAAGATTCTTGTTTTTGTTATGCAAATAAACGTTCTTATATTACGTTCAAGTTTTAAGAAATCAAAATAAAATAACTGCAGTCTTTTCATTTAAAATTGATATAGAACGCTCTCTTGCATGGATGTAAAAAAGACGTATTAACACTAAATGTGATCAAAAGATAATTATGATAGATAAGGGCCCGGTCAAACTTATGTGATGGCGGTGGATGTGGCCCGGTGTCAGGGAAATTGTTGTCAAAGTCCGCGTGAATGTATCGATCGCCACCGCCACTGCGTCAGTTTGAATGGGTCCTAACTCATTTTTGCATATACCAGAATCAAAATTAAAAACACTTTAAAAGAACTTATCAATGTATGGTAAGGGGGTATAACCATTCTGTAAAAAAAAATCGTGAAATTACACAAAACTAAATATAGTTTCAGCGTCCTACTAACTATCAGAATAGATAATTAGTAGGAAGCTGTAGCTACTTTTAAAAAACAAACCAGCTAATCTTAAGATTAGCTGACTGTTTTTTTTTTTTAAATATTTTTTTCTAGTCATTTTAGATAATACCCACTGCTGGGGAAAAAACAGAAATCAGAAAATTCTAATCAGAGAACCAGAATTGTAAATCAGGCCTACATGCTTGATTTCGCTTTTCCAACCTCCTCTGTCCTGTGAGTCTCGCAAATAGGTCATATATAAAAATATATATAAATTATATATAAAAAATATATAATTATAAACAAAAATACACCTCTTGGTAAGCGGTTACCGTAACCTATGGACTAGCATGTAGGCCTGCAACACCAGAGGCATAACGACCCTGATACATTATAACGTGTGAAAAGTCGCATATGCATGTAATTTCACCGTCCATACGCTTCAAACCGGAACATGCGAGAATTACCGCTTCACGACTTTCCCCGAAAAAGCTCTTTCACAAGGAGCTCTATTTATAAACAAGACAAACAAACAAACACGCTCACGACTGTCTTCCCCATGGTGGACATCCTCAGATACATACTCAGTGGGTAGATCTTTGAGGATACCAAGTGGGGGTAGTCAGAGGCACGTCCAAACATTACATTTGGTACATGCCCGCGTTTTGCAAGTAGTAAGCATTCCACGTGACAGGTTGCAAGCCCATCGCCGCTTATTGTAACACTAATTGTTGGCACATGCTTTCGAATTTTAGGTTCTAGGGCATACCGGTTTCCTCACGATGTTTTCCTTCACCGTTTTGAGCATGTGTTAATGCGCACATAAATGTTTCGAGTGGAAAAATCCATTGGTGCACGACCGGGTTCGAACCCACGACCTCCGGATCAGAAGTCGGGGTATCGCCCACTAGGCCAACACGGCCTAATAATAAGCTCTATTTATGATATAAGTAATTCCTTGTTAACTTATCTAGTACCTATTACACAAAATACATTCGTGCGTTTACGTCCATTAAGACGAGAACACAAAAGAAAGGGGCCGCCTTGCGTTAATTAAAAATTATTTTAATAAATAAATAAACACCCAACTTGCACACTAATAGTTCTGACCCCAATCTAGGATTCCCTGTGGTTATCAGGAACAAAACAAATGTAAACAGAACATGTTAAAATTTGTCCCGGGAAACGAACCTGGACCTCTTGCGTAACAGCCCGCAATTTTAAATAGTAGAAAACCAAGCTGAGATGCTACTTCTTCCGACCGATCTGGCGTAGTTGGACATATGAACGAAGTCACACCTAAACCTTTAAGACTAATCACCATATGAATTTTCTCCAGCTAGATACCACCCTGTTTTCATCTAAAAAGCTTGAGCTTTTCTTGAGATTCCTTGAACAGACAAATAAATAAACATTACTCGTAAAATAATAATCAGTATTCTGTTATCATTTATTCATTCAAGCCCTAAATAACAATTTAACCTTAATTAATAATTATAATCGACAAAATATATTTTAAAGTTCATCCCACTGCTGGGCAAAGGCCTTCTCCTTCTTCCATCTTTTATCTTTCCTTCTTCTGTTATCATAGTCAGTAATACAAATACTCGGCAAATTTAATGAAAAACTATGATTATAGTTCGTAAACTATGATTGATTTCAGTATTATATAATTAATAAATAACACTGACACTGTAAAGCATAGCCCGAACATAGACGTAAATTGATTTTTAATGTTTTAAAATTACTCAATTTCATTACGTCCCTCTGGATAAGGCTTGCGCCCTCTGGAAACTTATGGCGATAAAACCAATCAAAAAAACTTACTAGAAATCAAACAAAACAGTTTCAAAAGAAAGAATTACTTTCGGCTACCTGTTAAAAAATAACTATATGTAGTGATCCCTAGGGAGATGTGACAATACAACTTATATACAGATTGAACTAGACTTCAAATAAAAAAAACTGATTTTAATCAGTCTGATACATTATTTACTATAAACAAACGTACATACATACTGCACATACAGAAAGGCTTCAAATAAGGCATAAGTTTACTCGTTATTTTTAAGTCGAGAATAAAAATACATTTTAAATAGGAAACCTTAACTTGAAAATGTATCTTCGTAAATAAGGACGAAATAGTCCTCTAGTAGGGACTTACCGTAGGCCCGCTATCTGTACGAATTGTTCCCAGACTGTCTTCATGTGCGTTAAATAAAGCAAACGCTCACGAGGATGGTCTGGGACTGGTTCGTACAGATAGCGAGTCTACGGTGGGCTACGGCTTAGTGGAGGACTATTTCGTCCCCTTAGAGAATCAGCAGGTAACTTAAGGGATTACTAAGTAAATTATACAATACAACACTTCCAGTAATACATAATTAAAAAAATAGATTCTCACCGATATCTGACCATATCGGTGCGACCGCAAATAAATATAAACTTTCTAATTGTTGTACGTTATCAAGCTCTCTCGCCCGCCCATTGGGGTTCGCCTGCTTATATAAGAGCGGGCGGGAAGCAAACGGCACAGTTCGAGTCGGTGGCAGGTCGCAGTGACTGCCAGTTAAGTGCGTTTATCCTGCGAGTTCCCGAAATCATAAGGTAAGTGGAATTCATGTTTTTAAACGAATGACGATTGGCTGACTGATAAGAAACTAGTAGACTACAAAATTAAATACACATTTAAATTAAAAATTTCATAAAATTTTAAAATCAGAAATATAATCATATTTTTTATTTATCTTTTGACATGTTATATGTACTTAGACTCGTCAAAATAATATTATAAAATACTTAAGGTAGGTTACAAATCGGACATAAATAGTAAAATTAGTTAACATTATTCATGTTGTAAAAATTAAGTATTGCCAAAATATTCGTCTGCATCACAAAACATTTGTATGACAGCAAAGGCTTCTAAATTAAATAAATTAAGACTTGACTTTTTATAATTATAAATTTAGTATAAAATAGAACCTACATAATTTCAGTGAGACAATCAAAAGTTTAGCACTGTTTTAACAAGAGTTTAAACGAGTTTATAAAATCAAAAAACTACAACCTCATTATTAATAATCGTTATTTATTTATATTTTAGCATATTTTAAAATCCATGCGTTACATAAAGTGACTTATTTTAGCCGTGGCTAGTAATAATGTACACTTTGTAGAAGTATTTAAATATTCAATAATACATTATTGTACACCAATATGAATTGGTAACATGTGTAATCTGTATTTACCTATGTTTTAAAATATTATTTTTAATTATTACGAATAAATATAGTTAGGTAAATTAATAATTTATAAAAAATGTTGATTCATAAAACTCAAAATTTTACAACAAAATAATTCTGATTTTGCAGAGATCGCTTCTAAGCAATAGGACTAAATAGTGTAACTTATGTTTCACAGTATTGTTTAAATTATCACAGTTAATAAAATATGCTTAAGTAAACGTATATTTAATAAAAATAATTAATTTACAATAACTACAAATTTCACAATAAAATAATTCTGAATATACAGAAGTTTTTAAAATACATGAGATTTCTTCGAAGCGATATACCGCCCATTTTAATTTAAAAAGTATAAGATGTTGTTTGTTTTTTTATTTTTTTATGATGTAAAATTAAGTATTTATATGCAATGTATTCATTCATTAATTCTTGAACGAATTAATGATTACTGTCTTATTTATGGGAAAAGTGATTATTTACGCCAAAACTTTATAAGTGTAAACAGCGAAAGTTAAATCAAAGTATTCACGAAAACTTTATTAAAATAAAGACAATTTATTCAGCAGTACTTAAATTTGATGATTATAAAAATAAACGTGTTCAAAACGGTGAAGAAAAATATCGTGATGTAACCGGCATGCCTTGGCACCTGAAATGCAAAGGCACGTGCCAACGTTTAGTGTTCCGATGGGCTTGCACCTGTCACGTGGAATGTGACCTACTTGGAATGCGAAACGCGGGCATGATCCATAAAAATAATAATATTTGGACGTGCCTCTGACTATCCTCAAATTGGTATTCTCAAAGATCTATGCATTAAATAAGTATCTGAGGATTTCCATCATGGGAAATACAGTCGTGAGCGCAATTGTTTTTTTTTTGTAAAACTACAGAAATATTGTTTTAATCTAATTCGAGTTGTAGGCACATGAGATTTTAAGTTTGACTTTAGAGCAGGCATGAATCTGTAATGTCTAGGGTTCCCAACCCCACTATATAATATACTATCTTACTATAAAAGGGGCCTATTGGCCATTTATTATTAAAAAAATACAGGCAATATTAAACCATTATATTTTATCTTCGTTTTTCAAAATGTCTAAGCGTAAAACTGTTTTTATCCCTTTGATAACAAAATAGTTGGTGACCCTAGGTACTGCCCCTGGTGTTCCAGGGTTGGAGATGTCAATAGGCGACGGTATACGTTTAACGGCTCGTAGGCCGTATATTCCAAATAAAGGTCGAGTAATACAATTATTTACTATATATTTATAAATAATTGTATTACTCGACCTCGAAACACTAGGAATAATATAGGAGATAATGCAATGAGTTCTTTTTTCATTTGGAAGAAGCAGAAATTTAAATATAATCCTTGTGAATTGCAAAATATACACCCAGACACATACAACTGACCCCCACACTTAAATTTCCTGTATCGTGGGTATCAGGAAATACGAGTACCGTGGTATCTCAATAACCAGACCTGGAACAATCGTTCCACCCAACGATCTATCCATCCATCGATACCCATTATGTGAATCGGGAAACAATTTAGGGTTGAATGTGGCTAAAAATAAGAAAAAGAATAAGAAAATGCCAAAGAAAAATCTAAAAACTCAATTTGTTTATACACTTTTGTCTCTGACTGTAGATCATACAGTATCCTTTGCATGTGTGGCAAATGAAAAATCGACAACATGATAAAATAATGGGACACAATCTAGGGTCCCCGGGGGCCGTGCAATCCACCGTGCCCTATAATTGTGATTACGGTTTATTACGTGCCAAATGTATGTCTGGACTTGCTACTGACTACTCCCTACTTAGTAACCTTAAGGCATATTCTATCCTATACGAAAAGACGTTAAGTAACAACTCTGTACTTCTGCTCTAAAGGTCATGGGTTCAATCATCATACATGCACCATGTTTGTTCGCATTTTAAAAGACAAAAACCGCTTGAGGTTAGATTTAACACCTAGAAGAAAAAAAAGGTTTAATAGTTAAGTTATTGTAACATTTTTATAAAAACAAATGTTATTATCATACTAGAAGACGCCATGTGGTAATTCTAAGCATTCACATCTAAAGGTCATGGGTTCAAACCTCATACAGGCACCAATGAATACCAGCCTGTGACTAGAGTTTGCATTTTATAACACCAAAACCGCTAATGGATAATGAAGTCACCTAGAAAATATTTATTTAAAACTTTACGATTTATGTAAAAAAAAATGTGGATAATATAGAAATCAATCCCGACACAACAAAATATAATTTAATAAATTTATAGTAAAAATACATTTTTAAAAACAAGAATGCAGCAACCCTGAATGCAGCAACCATGTCATGGTAAAACTTAAAACCAGCTATCATAATAAAATGCGTACACAACATTTCGTGTCTGTGCTGTTGACCGTTGAAAATTTCCTTTATCTGGAGCTAAAACCAAGAGCCAAGTAGGAGTTCAGAGGCACATCCTAACATTATTTGCATATGCTCGCGTTTGCAAGAAGTTAATATTACGTAACAGGTTGCAAACTCATCGCCGCTTATTGGAACACTAAGTTGACATGACACTTGCCTTTGAATTTTAGATCCTAGGGCCTGCCAGTTTCCTCACTATTTCTACCACCATTTTGAGCTAGAATAGGTAATTATCAAAATGTTACTTGCGTAAAGTATACATAAAGTATGTTAATTTATTGATACAGTAATTAGGAAGGCGCCACATCTTAAAGATTGTGGTATGTCGGTGGATATCAAGGCTTTCTTTGGGGGTGTTCTATGTCCAGTAGTGGAAATATAGGCTGTTGAAGTGCACAGGTGGACAAAGCCCATTCCATACATGCGTCGGGGATGGCTTCCTATACTGATTATATTATATATATATATATATATAGAAATCAGTAAACTGTATTTTTTACAACCACTTGACAATCTTTTCTTCGCCACCGCAACTGCCACCAGGTGGCAGGAAAGCCTGTGTCCAGCAGTGGACTGGCTGTCGAAGTCCACTGGACGAAGACCTTTCTATCCGTTCGTCGCGGGAGAGGCTTCCCTACACTTCTAGGTACTGTATGCAGAGCCATAACTAATTAGATACCGTGATTATACCTATGCGCTTTGCAGGACACACTGTTGATGAGAAGTTTCTAAAGGGTTGTAAGTGCGAAGTGTGAAAATTTAGGTAATAAAAAGTATTATTATTATTATAATGTATTATTGGATGTAGGTATGTAAAGTTAATAAGTATAAGTCAGAAGTCCTTGAAAATGTGTAGTTATGTAATTTTGAATAAATGAAATAAAATAACAGTTTCGGAAAGGTGACAACTTTGACCGTTTGAGAACAAAATAGTATAGTTACTTTACATTAAAGACAAAGCGAACAACATATTTATAATAATATAATATAACTAGATGTCGTGATAATTTAATCACGACATCTAGTTGAGCTTTAGGAACTAAGTAGTATGGCCAACCACCAAACAGTATTCAAAGTTATTTTAATCAAATATCGCAGTGGATTTCAGTCTCTAAGCCTATTTATTTTGGAAAAAGCGTGTTCCACCTAATCTGTAATCCGCTATATTCACTCCGTAACAACTAGCACATAAGTTGGTATATACTCATGTACTTTCCGCAGCTTTTACATATAGATAGTACAACACATTCCACTTTGCGTCATCTACCTTAATCCTTTATAGAAAACTCTGTTATCTGATCCTGTGAAGAAACGTAAAATATTTATTTTATTTTATCAGAGTAGCAATAACCTAACAAGCTTTTAGATTATAAAAACAAACGGGGAAAACAACGAAAAAAAACCTTTTCAGAGTTTATTTTAAGTCAAAATCAATAGATTTTGTAATAAATAAAATCACAAGTATCTTATTATATTATTATAAATACGTACGGTCTATACGTGACGTAACCGATACCTCACTATAAAGCATTGGATGAGGCAACAGCAGGTGCCGACTTTTTATATGATCCTTTATTTAGCTTTAGTGATGTGCCAATCGAATTAGTTGAACTCAGCTTGCAAGCCCATCGCCTCTTATTGGAACACAAATCGATAGCGTATAATATATGTATGTGGGTGTTGTGTTACCACGGTACGGTAATTCTTGATACCCACGACACAGGGAATCCTAGTGTGGGGTTAGGGCTATGCTTGTTTTTTTAATTGCCTATTATCTTGTTTTCTTAAAAAATGTTTTGATTCTAATTCTTTCAGTTAGTCACGCAACGATTTTATATATAATTAAAATGTTTTTCTGCCGCTCAGTGCCGTATGTACGCTGTAGCTAATTCAATAAAAGAACTGGAGTCTAGACAAATACCTGGCGCTTTTCCTTTCACGCTAACGCAAATTTGTCAAAGTAAAACTTGGCAGCTGTCACGTGACATTTCCACAGCTAATTTTGATACAATTCAATCTTTCCGCAGGCGTTATCGACGACAGAAAGTGGTATTTGTCTAGACCCAATACTCTGTCCCGAACAGTCCCAAATTGATTATTACGGATTCACAGTATGTATTAGATTATTCAGATGTACCCTCTAGCTTATGTGTTATGGGATTCAGTGTGACGGGTATTACATATTAACAGTACCCGGCTGATGCTATGGCACACGGTAGGCGAGAATTATAAAACATTTTCTGGATATTTTTCACACAGCATCAAGCCCCAACCTAGGCAGAGCTTGTATTATGGGAACTACATGACTGATATACTAGTTATGTACCTTTTTTTGTAAATACATACATATTATACAGACCCCAGACAAATATTTGCAGATCATACAAACATTAGTCTCGCGACGGGAATCGAACCCGCAACCTTCTGCGTCTCAGACGGGCCTTCGCCCACTGCGCCACAGAGATCGCCGAGATCAACTAGTTTTGTCGAAAAATTGGCGTAAATTCACTTTTTCAAATCACATAGTTATTAAACTGACGTTTTGAAATGGACCTTCTGATTTTAATGAATAGAAACCTATTGACTTTGACTTTGGTTTTGAAGTCTAGGTAGGTAGGCGCATTTTCAATAGACTCTTTCATGAACTGAAACTGATCATAATGCTTTTTAATTAATTAATTGCCTGAAATGTTAACATAGGTGTGAGCTCTGTTGCGAGGTTTTATATAGGGGTGCATATAATTTTTATTTATATTATAATCACATTTTAAATAAGGTCTATAAATAAATAATAACTAAATTATATGTAAATAATAAACAAACCTCTATCTATAATAATAAATAAATAATGTTGGTCATTTTTAACACAGCATCATCTAGTTCCTAACTAAGCAGAGCTTGTAATTATGGGAACTACGTAAATAAATAAAATAAATAATGGATGAAATTCTATATACATTTTTTTTTGTAAATACATGCAATACTATACATAGAAATCACCCAGATATGAGACACATATTTGCAGATCATACAAACATTTGTCCCACGGCGGGAATCAAACCCGCATCCTTCTGCGTCTAATGTCGTCACCGACTATCAGCCCACGTTGCCCTATTGTTGCGCAAAGGTCTCCCCCAATTTCAGTCGTCACTTCGATCTAGAGACACCACATTTGGCTCCCCCACACTAGGGTTTCCTGTGTCGTGGGTATCAGGAACTATGAGTACCGTGGTACCACAACGCCCATACGCGGGACAAATATCTACAGAGCTTATCCCGCAGCAGGAATCGAACCTCTTGCGCTGCAGTTGGGTACTGCGCTCACGAGGTCATCAACGTGGCATTTTCAATATTCCACAGAAATATATGGAAATTTTGTATTTTCCGTGGATTCTTGGAATATACAATAAAATATAATTATTAAGTCGCCCATTTATTTCTAACATTTATCAAGTCAAAAAGTAATTTGCTACAAAAAAAAAATACAAACAAACTAGGTAACTTTGATTATAAGGCCGTGTTGGCCTAGTGGGCGATACCCCGACTTCTGATCCGAAGGTCGTGGGTTCGAACCCGGTAGTGCACCAATGGATTTTTCCACTCGAAAAAATGATGTACGCATTAATACGTGCTCAAAACGGTGAAAGAAAACATCGTTAGGAAACCGGCATGCCCTAGAATCAAAAATACGAAGGCATGTCCCAACAGTTAGTGTTTCAATAAGCGGCGATGGGCTTGCGGGCGATATCACGTGGAATGCTTACTACTTGCAAAACGCGGGCATGTACCAAATGTAATGTTCGGACGTACCTCTGACTACCCCCTACTTGGTATCCTCAAAGATCTACTCACTGAATATGTATCTGAGGATGTCCAACATAGGGAAGACAGTCATTAGCGTGTTTGTTTTTGTTTTTCTGCTTATATCATAACTCTGAAATACATTTTTTCCTGTTTATTTTGAAACAACCCTATATTTTCCATTCAGTTATATCTTAAACTTATACGAAATTATTTAATTAGTTCTAGTCCGCTTTCTTCAACTTGGCTGAAATAGGGGCCGTCTCATTGTCCCAATTTCATATCAAGCCAGCTGATGCTGTGACCATGCGTTCTGTTTATGTTTTGAGAAAAAGTTTCGTAAGTTAGTTGGTTTAATTTCACAGTAAGATAAAGACTTACTTTGAAAGAAGTTTAAAAAAAACTATAACTAGAACTTGTAATACTTATAACATACTTGTTATAAGTACCTTTGAGTACTTATAACAAGTACTTGATTACGTTAAAAATTTAACTTAATGTATCACACACACTAACATAATAAAAGTAACTACATTGTAAATTTTTATACAAAAAAATTATATTAGTAAGGTAGGTATTATAACAGGAATATCACGCAGTTGTCCGTAGGTTCGATGTAACAATGATTTCTATTGTATAGTTTGCCTAAATCACGAACTAAATGGGTTACCTATAGAAATCAATTCTTTTGTGGTCGGAATTGTCGGAAAACTATTCGAATTGAATCCAAACAAAAGGACGCGTCATCTATTTTAACGCCAGTGTTTACAGTTTAACCTACCTCATAATTATAAACCTGTAGGTACAGTGACTTGACTTTTTTTTCTACCTGTTGTAAAATAACAACAAGAAAACATACTTCATTTTTATAATTCTAACAGAAACGTTATGCATTTCTAGTCTTTGTTTATCAATTAATCTAAACTCTTAATACCTACCTATAGGTGATTACAAAGCAAAAACAAACACGCTCACGACTATTCCCCCTGATAGACATCCTCAGATACATACTCATTGTGTAGATTATTGAGAATACCAAGTAGGGGGTAGTCCTAGAAAAGTCATTAAAGTTTTTTATCTAACGTGTGGTGACACTAGCGCGAGTACAATCTGCCCAGTGTGTGCCAGCACATTTGTCACGGTAACTTATTCAGTGTTTGTGACATTTAATTTTAAAAATGATAATAGTATGCTTCTTTGGTTAGAAGCTGTAAAATATTTTGAGGATAACCAGAATACATATATACCTACCTAGTCAATAACCTAAAAACTACAGTAGTGACCATGAAATAATAAGAACAAAAAGGTTATTGTATTTTTTTTTGACAGCACAGAATTTATAAATAATTATCATTATAGGTTACAGTAATGAGGTTGTACATTTGAAAAGACGGACTCCTTGACTCCTATACTTATCTGAGTTATTGTGTTAAGCGATTAGATTTTATTGAAATGTTAATTAAAAAATATACTAAGTAAAAAATTTTAATTTCGAAGTCGGTGTTACTCATTTAACCGACGAGATATGCAGTAACACACAATTTATAGAATCAACGGCGTATTTTTTGTAAAATAAAACATGTTTATAATAGGTAGAGTATAGAGTAGGCAAGTTTTGACATGATGACGAAAAACTCGGATATTTTCGTAAGCCTTTTCACAAAATCTCTTTTCAATCTTCCATTTTATTAAACATATTCTTGATCATAACTTCATTAACTTGTTGCAAACGAAACGACAAGCATCTTTTATCCCTCGACGTAAACCGACGGTTATCTTTCTATCTTCTGCAGTTCCCAAACGGATGAACTGATTTTGATTTAGTTTTTTTTTTGTTTGTTTGAGAAGTGACGAGATCTATATAGTAGAAATGCGGATTTTCAATCGATTTGTGTCTCTTTAAGGACCACAATTATAACTAGTGGGAGCTGCAATAGACGCAAAAACTCGTAGGTGGTTTACAGTTTTGCAAATGTACTTTGAGTTTTAATGCTACTTACGCTGGCCACGGTGCTTCATTATTAATTAATGAAGCATTCGAATTATAAGTATTTTGTATGATTATTAATATCTCCTAATTATTTTCTTTCCTACTAAAACAATTATCGGCAAAAGATAAGCTAAGAGTAAATTTGCCGATGGTCAGACATCGCGAACTGTAGTAATTGAATGATGTTGGCACATGACCGGAAATAGAAAATCTCATCCTACTTATCCGGCTTATGTGCAGCAAATGCGGAATGAATAGTATGTAAAAGTGGAAGTCATTTTGAACATAAGTACGCTTAAAACATAATTATTCGTATTTTTTTGTAAAATCAATGCCTGTTCATCTGGAGAAAAACAGGAAAACATGACGAAACCAGCATTCCCTAGAACGAAAAAAATCAGATGGGCAGATGTCTAGTTTTAGGTATGCTTGGACTTGTTTTTGGTACCCCTAGAACAAAAGCCTGCGCGATAGCGTAAATAGTGGGAACCTTATTATTATAATTATGTAAAGACTCTGAAATTAAAATTAAAATCATATTTTCTGCTTCCAAATGTTGATACTGTCGTTCATAAATTCATTTCTCAGTGGACGTGTTTATTCAAAAACGTGGGCATAATTTACGCTCATTCTACTTTATGGTGTTTACACACACCGCTCCTGTCACTAAAAGAATAAATCAATTTGGGCCTTGCTTAAAAGGTTTCTAATCAATTAATAAACTAAACATTGCTTTGGCTAAGATAAGATACATTTATTGTTATACAAACATGGTTGAACAAACTTAAACAGTTGATTATATATAATAATAATTGCTGGACATTTAATAACACTGCTTCATCTAGCCCCAAAGTAAGCAGAGCTTGTGTTATGGGAACTAAATGACTGATCTACAACTTATTTTTTTTTATAATCACATTATACATCTAAAACAGCCAGTTGATTGATTTAACATTGCTTTGGGTAATAAGGTGGTAATTTCCAATTCAATATTAGAAAACCGATATAATATTTAGCCAAATAACTTAACTGAGTCAAGACCAACCCAGTCTAAATGACAGATTCCTATGAAACATTTAAGAGTTCATAGGATATTTTTTTAAAATTAACCGACTTTCCTGAAATCACTCATGACGTTTACTATTTAATTATTATAAACTCGCATTTTTTTATCCTACTCTGGCATAAGGTTGCGTTCCATCATTTCGTAAAATTCAACTTAGGTTCGATTCCTGTTGCGGGACAAGCATAATCCGCAAAAAATTGTTCGGGGTATGGGTTTTGTGGTACCATGGTACTCGTAGTTCCTGATACCCACGACACAGATAATCATGTGTGTGGTCAGGACGACGTACTATGTCTCTGCTGGGTTAGGTCATAGGAATGGCAATGCAGCCAGTATGTCTTGTAGTGATCTGGATCAGTTGACCTATCTATAGATCGTTTGCAACGGTCTTTAGATAAACTAAAAACCGTTATATCATAGGCGTGAAAATTTTAGTCACCGATGGACTTTCTAAAACGAAAATATTGACTGTCGGCCATTTTGTTTATATTAGGTTGGGGAAAAAGTCTTTTCGCATTATTGTATGTATGAACTTGTAATAAAATATCTTTGGCTATACTATTTGTATCTGGCTGGTTTTGGTATCATTAAAAGTTTAAATTTTAAAGAAGATAATTCCAAATTCAAATTAGGAAAATGTGTGATTTTTATTTGTTTTTCGTACTGTTAAGATGAGTGAATCTAATGAAGAAATTCGATACATTTTAAAATTTTACTACAAAAAAGGTAAAAATGCAACGCAAGCCGCGAAAAAAATTTGCGATGTTTATGGACCTAGTGCAGTGTCTGTGAGAGTAGCACAAATTTGGTTTAAGCGTTTTCAATCCGGAAATTTTGATGTCAAAGATGCACGTCGCTCTGGTCGCCCTATTACGGATAAAATGGATGCCATTTTTGAAAAAGTGGAGCAAGATCGGCATATCAGTAGTTACGACGTAGCTGAAGAACTGGGAATTGACCACAAAACAGTTTTGGCGCATTTGAAAAAAACTGGGTACACAAAAAAGCTCGATATTTGGGTACCTCACGAGCTCACTGAAAGAAACCTAATGAACCGTGTTCTCATTTGTGATTCTTTATTACGACGTAATGAAACCGAACCATTTTTGAAGAAATTTTTGACCATTTTTGACCTCACACATCTTTAGCCACTCAGCAAAAATTAAGAGAGTTTGGCTGGGATGTGTTAATGCATCCGCCGTATAGTCCTGACCTTGCACCTTCAGATTTCCACCTGTTTCGGTCTCTTCAGAATTCTTTAGGCAGTGTCAGGTTAACATCACGAGAGGACTGCCAAAACCACTTGTCGCGGTATTTTGAACAGAAGCCCCAAAGTTTTTATAGCAATGGGATCATGTCCCTGCCTACAAAATGGCAAAAAGTTATCGAACAAAATGGTACCTACATACTTTAGTTAAATGTAAATAAACTATATTAAAAAATGTTTTGAATTTTCTTAAAAAATGCGAAGAAACTTTTTCCCCAACCTATTATGTATTTAGTCACTCTGTTCTAAAATTTAACCGCCGCTTAGTTAATTAAATATGTTACGTAATGCTTCATTTTCTACGCGAAATTCCAATTTACATTGTAGGTAAATAAATGTATTTACATGAAATATTTGCTGTTTTCGGCTAAATAATATTAATATTAGCTTGTATTGTTATAAGCTTTGGTACACGAATATACACCAAATAAATAACCCGAAACGAGAATTCGCGTAAACTACGGTATGTTAGTAAAACAATTGTTTTGGTAATCCCTAGAAAATTTGTACTAACCCGAAAAAGGGTTTTCTACACATTATACGTAACAACTTTTTAACCGACTTCTAAAAAAGGAGGAGGATCACAATTCGGTTTATTTTTTTTTTGTTTGATACTTAATATCTTAGCAATAGCAATAATAACAATAAAACGATTTATCTGCCTCCCGATACCAATATGCAACGACGCAAATTGTTATCCAACTCACCATTTGTGACGTCAACTGGCAACACTACGCTGATCTTCGCTGATTAGAACCAAACACTTTCTGCTTGTATACCTACCTATAAATAAATTTAACAGTGAACAAACTAGTTAAACTAACTACCAGTTATCTTCGCCAATTGTTAACCGATTTTGATGATTCCTTTGTTGTTGTTTATAGAATGATCACGAGGTGGTCCCATAAAAGTTTTATTCCTGTGGGATTACTACTTTTCCCGTGAAACTCAAAATACAACATCATCTTATGAAATCACGAGTCGACACATTTTTATGGCCTAACGTTAGTTGGTACGCAGGTGCGATACAATGCGCATATCCAGATACGGTGTACAAAAATAGTTTTCCGTATATCGAACAGATCCCTATTAAGTTAGCTGTAATAATATTAAAAACTTATTTTTCCGTACCTAGAAAAACGTTTGTTTTATTATGTTGCAAATTATGTTTTTCTAGGTACGGAACGAATGTCCAATCTTGCGGAACCCGTACAAGCATAGTTTTATCGAATGAAGTACCTAACTTATATTCGATTGTACACTTTGTACAAACGAAAATAACTTATTCGATCGTACAAACCTAGCGTAGGCAGGTGTAGGTGCGGTGTAAGTAGGTAACAACACCTACTTACTTAACATAATACATAATTACAACCCGGATATAAAGTAGCCTATGTGTTATTCTGATGTATAAGCTATATTACTGTAAAGTTTCAACAAAAGCCGTTCAGTAGTTTTTGCGTGAAAGAGTAACAAACATCAGTCATCACAATTTTCGCGTTTATAATATTAGTAAGAAGTGGAATCTGAATAGCTTGTCACCCATATTTAACAGGCTTACAAACTTGGTGAAACAGTGGTTACTTGGTTTATAAATTCTTGGTGAAACAGTTTCTGCTCATAAATTTATTTATTCCATTTCCTGAATTATTCCCATCGCGCCGTTTAAAAGGCTAATTTTAAAGCTTCACGAACAAATATTCAGTATAATTATTATAGTGGCTTTAAGTTTCTGATTTTGTCTCATACAAAACATAAACATATAATTTCTACTGTTCGCCTTTACTAAAAAAGATTTGACCTGAATGGCGCGTTGTGCAAGTATCCGGCTACGACGCATAAGATGCGAGTTCTAACCCGCTGAGTGACAAATGTTTGCATATTCTGCAGAAATTTGTTCTGGGTCTGGGTGGTGTAATCCGAGTGTGACTATGTGTATGTTGATGTTTATTAATTCATTTTTAAGTAGTATCAAGTCTGTGGCACACAGGATTATCAATAAATTACAAGCATATGACTACACTATTATAAAATAATGCTGGACATCACGCAGCATCATCTAGCCCCAAACTAAGCAGATCTTGTATTATGGGAACTACATGACTTATACTACTTGTATACTTTTTTTTGTAAATACAATCATAATATACATAAAAAACAATTATGTGTCAGGTTGAGTGGTGTTGCTAGTATCGATAAGTTACGGCACAGATATTATACGTTACGGTAACCGCGTAACAACAGATGGGCCGTATGCTTCAATGTTTTTAAAAGATATATAATTTAAAATTGATACCTAAAAGTTTAAGAATACTTATATATATAAGTATTCTATATTTTGTTGAAACATTTTTGCCGTAGAATCTATTTGAAGTGGAAAAAAGTCTTCAGACCGGGTTTTGTAACATATACAATTGTTTATAACTAAACCGTCGGAAATGTATCTAGACTATGCAGGTGTGTAAAATCAAATGATAAAGAGGTGCACCTTGAACTTCCGTTTCCCGCTTAATATCCTGTCTGCATCCTTTTCGATTTCCTTCATCCTATTGTAATTGGAATTGAAGTTAGATTTCTCAGTCTCTACCTTTGATTTCCACTCTTTCTATATCGAACTTGAAGCTATAGTTTTATATTTCCATCGAGAATATTTTTTATTATTAATAATAATAATAATAATGTTGGACATATTCACACAGAATCATAATCCCCAAAAGTAAGCAGAGCTTATGTTATGGGAACTACATGACTGATATACTACATAAATATAAATTGCCTTCAATGTTGACTCTAAAACACCAAAAGGGATTGGTACTCTTAAGACGCTGTGCCGTGGCTATTCTAGGCTTACTAATAATGGCTTCCCACGTACAGTTTATTTTAGTACAATTACAGTTTAGTACTACGTTTATGTAGTAAAATAAAAACCACAATGACCCAGGCGGAAAAGTACCAACACTCAAGGTGAGTGGTCATCATTATCCCAAATGCAGTCAAGCGCCCAATTTCAGGTCCTCGTACTTCTTGACTTCATCTTGTTGAGTGCCTTTCATACGTTGATTACACCCTTTCTCATGAGAGCCTTGAGGTAGTGAGGTAGCCCTCGGCTAATGCCGAGCTTAGCGGTCTGGAGCTTGGCGTCGACAGGTCTCGGTGACGATAAAAAAACAATAATGAACCTTACTCAATCTCACCAAATGAGATATCACCTTCCATTGTCTAGTACATCAACTCTAATTTATTTATCACTCTCTTTTACTAAAAAAAAGAGATAGTAACAATTTTAGTGCAGTTAAATTAGTCAGATTTCCATAAGAGTTTAGTCGTGATTTCAAAACATTTGACAGAAGTTAAATTGTTGCCAACTCTCTTGCGTGCACTATCAGTAAAATAAAACTACAGTTTCAATTAAGCTTAGTCGGTGTACTAGAGAATCAGCGCAATTACGTTATTTAATTAGTTTTCATACGGAGCTTTATCGCGTTCAACATTTTATTACTTTCCTCATTTTGCTGTGATGCACAACCGTGACTTTAAATAAAATTATGTTTACTCGAAAGTTAAAAAAATACTATGTACAAGTAGGTATATACAAAAAATACAGATGAAACAGCTAGCTATCCAAAGACCGTTGCAAACGATCTATAGATAGCTCAACTGATCCAGATCACTACCAGGTGAAAGCGTTCCCAAAATACTGGCCGCATTGCCACGCTGAATGGCAATGCTAATGCGTTGACCCCAGATAAGAGCCAGCTCTCTTGTCACGCGTCGCTTCGACCAGTCGCCCTGAAATAATTTTGAAAACGCGAAGGGCCCCGGTTCCCCACGGACCCAGAGTCTCAACCCCAAAAGGCTCAAATAAGTAAGCTCTGTCGAGACTTCTATATTTGCGCCTCTTGAGATCCTCGGCAAAATATACGGGGTTTTCTAACCTATGATGTTTTTACGTAAGATCTGTCATGGGTCCTGACTATCGCAGTTAGTTCAAGACCTTTGCCTGTTTCATACAAAGCTTAACTAGCTTAAAGCTTTTATAGACTATAAATCTGACTAGATATCAAAAATAAATCTCCCATTACTGATCTAAAGTTTGCATTTAGAAAAACGATCACGAATACTTTATTGTAGCACCTACTGTAATCTGGTGGGATATCCGATTAAAGAATTTAGTATATACGAAGGTTTATTGAATTGCCATTCCAAAGTATACAAAAACTATTATATTGACTGGGTCTTTTCCCCATAGAATAGGACAAAGGGAAGCCCTAATTGGTCCTTAGATCGCCCGGAACCTCTTGTGTTTTCGTGAACTTAGCCAGTCAGTGCATAACCATACTTCTCGGTATATTTTGGTAAACGGTTTCTATAAAAATACACGTAAGTATTTTAACTCGGATCTATATTAAGAGTGCATAAAATAAGATAAGATACTGTAGACATAGGTACACAGAACTGTAATGATTTCCCCAAAAACCTAGAGTTGTAGAAACGATTAAAAATAGGTTAAAATAATATAATTTTCTGTACTAACATCCGAAATATAATTTTAATTTAATTACAAGTACCACGTCTAAAACAGCTTGTAAATTATAACTGCAATTAATTTCGGTAATTGAATAAAAATAAATCAACCACACATAAGTACCTAATCAAAGAAAATGAATCCATTCTTCGAGATCAAATAACTACGGCTATTATTCCAAACGCCAGGAAAAGTTCAAACGTCATGTTTTAGTAAAGCCTGTGCCATACAGAAATGTGGAGCGTAAAATTAATAGTCGGCGTGTCAGTCTTTTTGCGTATTATGTTTTCATTTGTCTGTACTTTATTCTACTTGAATAGTTTTTGTTTTTTTGTGATGATCTCGGTGTGGTATGAATATGGTAAGTAGAGTTCTTCCAAAATTCATAATTTGTGGATGAAATGTTGTCTTATTATACAAAATGTAATATAGTTTATAGTTAGTATAACACTACTTATACATAGTTGTATAAATAAATGTCACAGTCATATGATATCAATAATTTCATTCATAGAAATAACAAGGATTATTTCTAATTGGTTTCTATTAATCTGAGATTTCTTCGCAAAAAGCAACTCGGCTTGCTAATTCCTATGGTAATCATGATTTAAAGATTGACGCCAACTAACCTTGAAAGCGGTGGCGCCACACTTCGGGGTAAAAAATACTCTCTAGCATAACTAGAAACGTGTTTTTGATCAACCGCAATAACGTTGTTGTTTTTTTCTAAAATGACAAAACATCATTCGTCAAAATGTTTGCGTGCAATGCGTGACCAAAACGTCACAGTTCACAACTTCTTGTGAAACGTTGTCTGGCAAAGGCCTTATTTGAATGGCAGGGAAAAGTTAAACACGCATATTATTGTAAGGGTAACAGCTTATTACAACAATCATCAAAAGCTGAAATTAATTAGTAAAAGTTGTAATTAGAATTGCTTTGATACCATTGACTAGTTAGTGGGTTCAGTACATTCTTTAAGAAGTTTAATTAAGATTTATTCTTATAAACTGCTTTTTATTTTCTTTATCAAATGTTTATTCTGTTTTTCTGGACATTTATTAATAGACGCGACGATAGATTTGGAAAAGAAAACGAGCCATTATTTTCAGAGTCTATTTTTTAAGGTTCAGAACACCATAAGGGATAAATAAATAACAAATAAAAAAACAGAAAATAAAAGCAGTTAAGAATATATTTGACAATAAGTACATAGTAAGAGAGTAGGATATTTAAAAAAAAATTGTTAAATAGGTAAGGTAATGTACTCAAATATATCTAACCTTACTTGGCAAGTAATTATTTTTCACAATTTCAATAAACAACCTCCGAGTCGTATTGGCCTAGTGGGCTGTAACCCGATTTCCAATCCGAAGGTCTCGAGTTCGAACTCGGTCGTTCACAAATTATTTTTCAATTGATGTGCGCGTAACACGTGCTTTAAACGGTAAAGCAAAACATCGGGAAACCGGCATGCCCAAAACCAAAAATCGAAGGCATCATCGATTAGTGTTCCAATAAGCGGCGATAGGCTTGCAACGCGGACATGTACCAAATATGCTGTTAGGACTTGTCACTCCCTACTTGGTATAATTACAGATCTTCGTACTGATTATAGATCTGAGGATCTCCTCCATGAGGATTGGGCATTACAGTCGTGAGCGTGTTAGTTTTTTATTTTGTTTTACAATTAACGCCCAACCTATACCTACGTACCTACATTAATAAACTATTTTAATAAATACTAACTTACATTCATATAAAACCGACTTACACTGCGTCAAAAATACATTCACTAACCTCTAAAATTCTCAAATACAACCCATTTCTAGATACACTTTACTATAGCAAATGATTCTAACGAAATGCACTTCTTTCGATTCAAATAAAACCCCTATTTAACACAAACTGTATCTATTCTGCCCTTTATTCGTTCTCAACCAAACTAAAGAAGCGATCTTGTACAAGCGAGGCGAGAAGCAGTCCTAAATAAACCAAGACGATTCAATGAAGTCGTGGATCGTGTCGTATAATTTGTATTTATTTATTTACTTTGATTAAAATATCAGAAATATGTCAAAAGCCAAAACAATTCATTAAATTACAATTATTATTTTTAAATAAAATATATATCTAGCTCAAGGTTTGCTGGAAGAAAACTCTTTGTAGGGTTAAGCTCGCCTTTGTAAATGTCGATTAATTCTGCCTCTTGGAAGTGTTTATTTATGTGTCAAATAAAAAAAAAAGATTAATAACAGAAATATCAATTGAAAAAAATTTCAAAAATACAAATAAATAACAGAAATTTTCTAGAAGCACAGTCATACATCCCGCTCTTCAAAGATTCTGTCAAAATATTCATCCATCTATCCGCGAACAAAACACACTCTAGCATCCAGGAGAACGCAGCAAGGGCGCGCAAGATGTGGGTCGAGGCTCTGGCCACCATGTTGGCCAGTGATGCGGCAAATTGTTTGAGACAAAGAACATACAGCTCATCGCTCAAGTCTGAAGCATCTCCAGCGAGTTTTTGCCCTAGGTAGCCCAAAATAAATTTCTTGGTACTAACCCGTGACAACGTATATAAAAACCTCAAGAACGCCTTCTGAACATTTTCAAGCAAGAGGCCACAGTTCCAAGTGGGATTATTATTATTATTATTATAATTTATTTTTTAATTGTACGCGTCTTCTGCTCGTAAGTCCGTTCGTCGCTATGCTTGTGAAAGATCGCGGTCTATCGTCTCAGCGTCTTCACGGCGTCACGTCGTCGTCGCCCCGTTGTCTGCGATCACGATGGATATTGACCAATCCATACTCCACAATCACCTTTCTCGACGCTTATAACCCTCTCGTTAGACCAACGAAGTGGGTAAAGTACCTGGCCACTATTATGCCAGATGCAGGCTTATATTGTGATATTTTCTACTTAACATATTTATTTGCTCTTTACAAAACTACAAAGCGATTCCACTGAACTTTATCAGCCTCATCAAATTATGCAGCTAAATATTAGCTAACAAATATAGTGCGAGTTTAAACCGACTGTTTACATATACATAAAACTGGTGGGTGACTGACGGTAAGTTCTAGCTTGAAACTTGTGAACTCTTTTATAAAACATATAACTTTTGAAACTATCATGGTTATGAAACGACTGTTTACAAGAAACGGGATATATAATAAAATAAAAAAAATGCTGAACATTTTATCACAGCATCATCTAGCCCAAATTAAGCAGAGCTTGTGTTACGGGAACTACATGACTGATATACTACTTATATTATTATTTATTGTATATAAATAAATATTATACATAGAAAACACCCACACTCGATATAAATATTTGCAAATCATAAATATATTTGTCCCGCGGCGGGAATCAAACCCACAACCTTCTGTGTCTCAGGCGGGCCTTCGCCCACTGCCCCACTCGTCAATTTACACAAAACTACCCACGGTACCCAGACGCACAGCTGGTAGCATGTTTTTTCGATTCTTGCACATCTCATCATAGGATTCCAATTCATGCAACTTTGCCGAAAAATCGGAAAAATCATACCATTGAGATCGCCATTCAGTTCCTGTCTCACTCGCGTGGTCGCGGACGTACCTCATGAGGAAGGATCTATAAACGATCAACGAAACGTCAGCAGAATAATAGTAAAGGGCGTCGTTTAGTCGCAATAATACCCTCAAATCCCGTTTTTAGTGAAAAGTATGAAACCTTTCTTTCATAATTGTATTCTCTAAGGACGGTGTAGTTCTTCAATGATATCATTGATACGTTCTTTTTTTTATATCGAAGCTATCTGCTGCTGATATTGGGAGCCAATTTTTGGCTCCTTAGTTATAAGTTAAATATTTACTTAATAAGTGGTTACAAATAAATGATTTATCTATATATATATCACGATCCTCTTTTCAATTACTATTTATGTTGACATGTTATCGGAAACTCAACTTAGATGGGCAGGAATTTTGTTGGTATATTTTACGACATGCTCTCTCACAGAAAATAAATGTCTTGACAACTGCTATAGTAGCTTAACGTGTCCTCTAAAGCACGGCAGCTGGAGGGTGAGATGGTGAAGTTTGCTTAAAAAAATAACAGAATTATGTTCAACCATATGAGCATTCAATATAATAGGCAGGGTTGTTTGTTTTTCTCATTTTGTGCCAAAATAAACGTTTTTAATTTCGTTAATTTCCGCTTTTCCATATCGTGGGCCGTAGGCCTGTTTGCCTGTTTGCCTGATACACATACAAGAAAATAAATTAATAATCCTAATCACATACGAACCGAATCGCGGGCTACTGCTAGTGCTAAAATTAAATAATGTATGCTCATTGTGATCGGAAATTGTGTACATTCGAACTGTCAAATTCAGGATGACCATTGTACGAGCAATTTCAATTAGAATTAATCGGTTTATGTACCATTTAATTGCCCTTTGTCTCCGTATTTAATTAGAGATTTTTATAGCTTTTTCTTTGGAAAATGGTTACCCTTCTAATTCTTTATTCAATTTATGTTGACTGGCTTCTGCCCCTGGCTTCGTTCGCTTGTTTACCTTGGTATTCAAGGCGAAAACTTATCTCATCCTTTTCTACTAACCAGCTGATATAATCTTTTGAAATTATCATGGAATAACATATTATGATTATGAATATAATTTTGTGCTGAAATATCGGGAAACGATCAAACTCCCAAAACATGGTAAATATCAAGTTATTTGCAAAGATATACCCACCTAAATATTATAAATGTCAAATTTAGATGTTTGCGTGTTTATGATAATAATGATATGGTTATATTTAACACAAGTTTGGTGAAATTCACTAAAACACACAGAGACACTACACAGTATATTATTTTGTGATTCCAATGTCGTTTTGGTGTCCCCTACTTTAGGAAAATGAGATTTTAATTTAAAAAAAAATAGTTTTCATGGTTGCTTATAATCTCCGTAACGTCTGAAATGATTTGGATAAAATTTGGAACAAACATAGTGATGATCTAGAATAACTATGCTACATTTCATTCGCGTACCACGCGAGCGAAGTCATGGGCAGATGCTTAATAAATACGTACGTCTGTCACTCTGTCCGAATAAAATATTATATCACCCCGTTTCATTTTATTTTATAAAATCACACCTCCATTGTATTGTTTAATTTGGTCTCGTAATCTCGCCTTTTGTTGGTTCTAATTAACTTTTTGACGCTGAAATAAAGTCACATACATGTCGTTTTTTAGAGATTGTCACATTTTACAACGGCTCAACTACCTACGGTTCAAATCATGTATTGATGCGAATTGTTTAGATCCTTCGAACATAATGTTTTATAATGAACATTATGGGACAAAAGTTTGTATAATCTGCAAATATTTGTCTCGGGTCTGGGTATTTTCTATGTAATTATTCATAAAAAAAGTATATAATTATTATATCAGTTATGATATAATAATGATATATTCAGTCAGGGAACGCTTCCGCCTGGTAGTGATCTGGATCAGTTGAGCTATCTATAGATCGTTTGCAACGGTCTTTAGATAGCTAGCTGTTTCATCTGTATTTTTTGTATATATGTAGTTCCCATAGTACAAGTTATGCTTAGTTTCGTTCTAGATGACGTTGTGTGTGCTGCAAAATGTCCAGCATTATTTATGCCTTTGACTTCGGGAGCCACTACTCCCGAGTCCCTTGGTATTGCCATCCGATTAAAGTTGGCCTTTCAGTGGCTTTACATGGTTTCTGTGGCTCGATGACATTGAAACTTTAAATGAAGTTTAATAATAATAATAAACGCCCTACAGATACATAATTTCTCCCGAAGCGGGAATCAAACCCGCACAGCATGCATCGCAGCCCGCCGAGGTCGCTAGGCACTGCAATAGATATTGCAATACAAGTACCAAAGTCATTTCACCTAGAGTTTTCTTATCTCCAGGATGGATAATTTATCTAAATTTAGAATCAAAATAAATAACACGCAAAAACAAACACGCTCACGACTGTATTCCCCATGACATCTTCAGATATATACTCAGTTAGTTGTTCTTTGAAGATACCAAGTAGGAGGTGGTCAGAGGCACATCCAAACATAACATTTGGTAAATGCTCGCGTTTTAAAAATAAGTAGTTAGCATTCGACGTAGCAGGTTGAAAGCCCATCGCCGCTTATTGGAACAGCAACTGATGACGTATCAAAGTCAAATACAAAAAAATAGGTTTTTATTCATTGAAATCACAAGGATCATATAGAAACGTCAACTTAAAAACTAGGTGAATTTAAAATTTTTCAGTGAATTTACTCCGATTCCTCGCGCGCGACCATGCCTAGAAGAATCAGGCAACAACTCTGCTTTCGAGCATGCCGGTTTCCTCACGATGTTTTCCTTCACCGTTTTGAGCACGTGTTAATGCATACATAACATTTTTGAGTGGAAAAATCCATTGTTGCGGCACGACCTTCACGTGGGTTCGAACCCACGGCCTCCGGATTGGACGAAGTTGGTCTCACTAGACCAACACGACTATCGAATAACAAATTATTTACTCGACTAAAACCTATCAGAAAATCATAGTTCCTTTTCAACTATAATGCGGTATTGAATTCTTTATCACTGCAGAGTCTAGCTGAAGAGCAAAGACATTTTTTACATCTAAGACTCTCTGCAAAGGATGTAGGTAAATCATTCACAATGCTTTTTAAAAGATCGATCTGATGCCACGAGTAAAGTAGATTGCGGACTCGAGTGGACTGAGTTTTATTACCTTGTTTACTTTAAGGCAGGGACATTATAAGAAGAGAGACAGTAATACAAACAGGCTCACGACTGTATTCTCCATTATTGATTTCATCAGATGCAAACTCATTTATAGATCCGTGAAGATAAATCACAAGGTCATTTTAGAAGCAAGATCTCATAAGACCCTCTTATTCATAATCACTCACTATTTTTTGCAGCGTGATAAAAGTTGTCTGCCTTTGTCTTTTGTCTAGTGTAAGGACAGTGCTACTAGCGTCCTTATGAATAAGATAATATATTAATAAGTGAATTTACGACAACGTGTGAAATGAAATGTTAAATGCATAAAATGTAGTACAAGATACAGGCGTCAGTAGTTTAAGTACTTAAAAAATTGGTCCAGCACATTTCGCTTTACCTAAGCTTAGCATTCTTTTTTAACTACTGTTAAACATTTAACATTTAAATATGAATATCTTAACTATTACTTATTTAAATTATTAAAACAACCTTTAACTAGCCAATCACATAGTTATTTTGTAATTTTCGCGCTGGGAGTATTGTTATGTCACTAGGTAAATAAAAATATATTTGGCAAATTAAAACAAAAAAAAACAAACACGCTCACGACTGTCTTCCCCATGGTGGACATCCTCAGTACATCTTTTTTGAGGATACCAAGTAGTGGGTAGTCGGCACGTCCAAACATTACATTTGGTACATGCCCGCGTTTTGCAAGTAGTAAGCATTCCACGTGACAGGTTGCAAGCCCATCGCTGCAAATTAAAAGGTAAACATTAAAAGATCCTAACTCAGTATAATGCTGGTTGCAGTGCTGATCTTCCGTTACAAGCGGGGCTGTGACTTTGACTTTCACTTTTATCAGCTTCAGTTTTCACACTAGCATGGACTCTTAGGGTTCTGTCAAACTGACGCGGTGGTGGTCAAAGGTAGATTGTGGTCAACTAGTTGTCAAAGTTCGCGTGAATGTACTGATATTGTCAACTGCTATTCATCCCACGAGCCTGTAAGTTACACAATTAACAGTTTTCTGAATGTGACATATTTTCGTTATCAGCTAATATGTTTAAAAAACAAATGTCCCTCATTTAACATGCAGGTAACTGAATATGAACCTACTTATATTAATTAATTTGTAACCTAGTTTAAGAAGTACCGTCTTCAAAATTATTTATATAGTGTTACTATTAGCGGCAGCTTAATTGGTGTAACAATGCTTAGTTTTTATTTTTTACTATTTATCTTGATATTGTAAACCGTTTGATCCTTAATAATAAAAAAAAATACTGATCGCCATCGCCACGTCACGCGCCAGTTTGACAGGGTCTTTTATTGGAGGAGTTGAGAATTCCCAAATTAAGACGATAATATTTATCAGCTATCACTAGACTCGCGGGCAAGCTACAGTATGACGTCGTAAAATAACTATTTTTCCCAAGAGTCTTGTCAAAAATAACGTACCAAAATGAATGGCTTACAAAGAGTTTGGCTCCAACCGAGACTTAATTGATTTATGCCCTTACTTAATAAATATTTATTTTCCAATACTCTGCAATAGTTCTTTTTTGAGTTCCGTACGGGATGCTGGTAGGATTAGTAAGCCCACGCTATCCGTTTTTCTATCTGCCAGGGTAATATTTTAGTACCGACAAAGGTACAAAATACGTGTTATCGTTATATCATGGCAAATAATAATACATTCAACAAATCTTAGCACAAAGGGGATGCAAAAATCTTTGAAAAAAAATATTTACTAAAGGAGTTATTATATTGTGTGATACGGAACCCTAGGTGCGTAACAAGTATTACAAAATGAAACCTGGTTGTGTTCTTTTTTTCGTGTAAAAAAATTTAGATTTTATATTTTGTTGCTACCGCGTAAAATTTCAGAAAGCTAATTTCAAATACAACCCTGTTATTAAACCACTTAATTAATCATCTTCTAAAATAGCTAGCCTTCAAAAATCTGCGGCTGACATTAGAATCCACTTTATGAAAGATAAATACTAAGTTTGAAGAAATATTAAAAATTCCCTTTCCGGACCTTATCTGGGGTCTGCGCAGTTTGCACAGGATAATGTTAGCTTAGACTTTTCTGTTATAACCAGTGATCGGAATTAGGTGAGCTAATTTACCTAAAGTTCAAAGAACAGAGTCAAAAAAAATGGAGACTTCCTTACCATTAACATTTTTTTCCGGGAAATCTTTCCCGGAAATTGGGAATTTGTTCCAAGTTTTAGGATATCAGTTAAGTACATTTAATATTAATGTTATTCATACAGAAAACTAACTGAATTAATTTTCCTTTTTAACAAACTTCAATAAGATTTATTTTGTTATTAACTCAGGTAAAAAACTGGATTCGCCTATGTTTTCGTTTCCCAGAATAGCCAAATCATGCTGTCCCTTTAAGTGTTTGTAGCAATACACTGCAAACCAGTGATAAACAACAACAACAAACGCTAAGAAAGGGACAGCATGCTTTGGCTATTCTGGGAAACGAATCATTGTTTAAGTAAACAATGACAAAAGGGTTGAAGGGTGAGGGTGTTTTGCATCCAAACGGCGTCATAACTTGTATGCGTGCGTGCATCACTTCTATAGTTACCTCGGCAGCGTGTGTATCTTAGACTCGTGAATATTTTATTAACCTGTTTTCGTATCGTTTATTGGATCTGCTTCACATAACTACCTTGGCTTGAATTTACGGACTGCGATTTATTGCAACCATATCACTACTTGTACCTATCTACCTTGGCTTGAATTTACGGACTACGATTTACTGCAACCAGAAATTTACTGCGCTTTACGGCAATCAAATTACTTGGTAAGTCTTTGATTTGTACTACACTTTTAAAACATTCTAAATATTAGACTGCTTTTGATAAATTTACCAAATTCAAACAATTTTATGCAACTATTTATTTATGGAATTTTATTCAGTGTTTTATATTTGAGTTCGTGCACAAATGTTGGAGCTACTGGCAATTCTATCATCAAACTATATTTTACGCGAAGACGTCCCTGGAAAAGTGTAGAAACTATATATTTGTCTCATTGTTTTCAGTAATTTTTCTGCCTCAACGCAACTAGCAAATAAATGGCGACCAAACCTACCGACGGGATTGTACAGTCGTGGATTAGAGATCACCCCGAATTGTACCACGACCCCGCTAGCAACACGATATTTTGTTCTAAATGTGAGAATTCTATTGTATGCAAAAAAAGCAATATACAGAGGCATATTGACGGACCAAAACATCAAGGTACTGCTAGGCAAGTGAACAAAGAATTTTATTTAGATTTAATACAATTTCTTATATGGTGTAACATACCCTGGTCACGAGTAAATCGACCAGAGTTTAAAACTTTTTTAATGAAATATATGTGTTGTAAATGTACAAATGTTAAAAGGATTCCCGATGAATCGTTATTGAGAAAGGTTTATTTAGACATAGTTTTTAAAAAAAAAATTGCATCAATCCATGACCATATTCTTAATCAGAAACTTTGGATATCTCTAGATGAAACTACCGACTATTTAGGTCGTTATATTGTAAATTTTCTTGTAAAACCTTTAAATCTCGCAACAAACAAACCATTTTTAATAGCTTGCAAAATGTTAGAAAAAGTAAATGGAGAGACAATAGCTCATTTTGTGATTGGATGCCTAGAAAATATGTGGGGTGACTCGTATGAAGACAAAGTAGGAGATGTTTTAGTTTTATGTTCTGATAGCGTAGCATATATGTTAAAAGCAGGAAGAATGTTAAAGAACTCCTTGCCAAATATGATACATGTTACCTGTTTAGCACACGCTCTTAACCGCGTTGCAGAAAAAATACGGACACAATATGCGGATGTGGATACTTTAATTTCAAATGTAAAAAAAATATTTTTAAAAGCTCCTAATAGAGTAAAATTGTTAAGGGAAAAATTTCCGAGCCTGCCATTGCCACCTGAACCTGTCATAACAAGGTGGGGTACATGGCTAGAAGCAGCTTCGTATTATGCTGAATATTACGAAGAAATAAAAACTATTGTAAGACTTCTAAGAAGTTCTGATTCTTTGTCTATCAGGCATGCTAAAACTGTCCTAGGAAAAGAAAGTTTAAAAACTGATTTAGATTACATTGACGAATATTTTAAAATAATTCAAATTTCATTAAAAAAATTGCAAAAGTCTAACTTATTGTTGACGGAAACTTTCCATATTTTTGATGAAGCAAGAATTGTTCTAAGCTGGTGTTCTTCTGAACCAGTAAAACAAAAATTAGAAAACGTTATGGACAGAAATCCCGATCTAGATGCATTAAGAGACATTTGTGAAAATATAGATAAAGGATTAGATAATGAAAATGAATTATTGTCATTCTATAAATATGTACCTGTAACTTCAGTTGATGTTGAAAGGTCCTTCTCTACGTATAAATGGATTTTAAGTACAAAAAGAAATCGTTTGAAAATAGATAATATGGAAAAACTCCTAATGATTTTCTTTAATTCTCCGGACGAAGATATTTCTTTATACTCCGTCCATGATGAAAACGTTAGCGATTCAGATTAAGGGACAAATTCAACATCAATGGAAATAATGTTTAGAGTTCCGACTGTGTATCTTAGGTAGGACTGGTTACTTTCTTAATTATTGATTTTGAGTTCCATTATCTGTACAAAATGAATAAATGGTACAAAAACTATAAAATGGCTTTTTTATTCCCTTGCTTAAAAAAATGTTTTTATTACTATAGCTATTTACTAAAGCTGGTTTATAAATCACATTAGCTTCCGCGCTTACTTACATCGTTCATTTTATTTGTTGAAAACAATAAAAATCGTGCTTACCGTTTTTTACAACAATCGAATTCGTTTCCTCTTCTTGTTATCAATAATAAGAAGAGGAAATTAATTCGATTGTTATTTTACTGTATTAATTTTAGATGGACCTAAGTAATTTCTCGAAACCCGGGAAAATTTTCCCGGAAAAATATTTAGTCGCAAGGCGTCTCCACTTAGTCTCTGTTATTTTTCGAACTTTAGGTATTTTAGCTCACCTAATTCCGATCACTGGTTATAACTTATGGAGGCGTCGTTACGTAAAAGGAAACATCAACACTTATACATATATTTATAATGTTGTCGTTAAAGATATCTGACTATTAAACTTTATTTGCATTTACGGACGCTATTACTGATGTTGTATTATACGTTTGTAAAACTGAAACTAACTTGAATTAATATGTAGAATGTGTCCCACGTTCTATATTCTGAATAGATTTTCTATAAAGTGGGAAAGTTTATACGTTAAAGTTGATGTTCTAGACTGGTGTACAAGAGTATGCAGTACAGTTGTGCGGCATTGCGTGTTTTATGGCGGATGTAGTCGACTATACTGATGCATGTCTACATTAAACTTTGAAAGGATTCAAAGTCTGACCGACAAGAAAAGCGCCTTGTCCGTCTGTCCGACTTTAGTGAGAGACATTTTTTAGCACACTATTTTTGCAATCATGCAAATCTTATGGGGTAACGGCAAGTAATGGAATGAAATTGCCCATTATAAAATCAACCCAATTTATGTAAAGTGATTTTCATTTATTTTTCTATTAACTACTGCCCACGGCTTCGGCTGCGTGGTAGCTTGTTTTATTCTGATGTCTATGCTATATACCTGTAAAGTTTCATCAAAATCCGTTCAGTAGATTTTGCGTGAAAGAGTAACAAACATCCATCCTCACTAGGATTTTCTATTCTTCTATTTTATTTTTTGTAATTTCGTCAAAAACGTCATAAGAATCTATAACCTCAATCCGAACTAAAATATATCTTTACCTAATTAAATTGACATTGAATTGCAAGATAACTTATAATTATTGAGTAATTGAGTAAATTAAATGAAAAACATGTATTTGCCACGACATTAAAAAACAACATGTTTGCTTACCTACCCTAAGATCCAGAGCAGAATTGATGTCGAAGTCAGCGAAATTAGTTAAATAATTGTAAACTCTTATCAACAACAATTTAAACGAATTAAAGTTAAATCTATCTCCACGTTCACACTTCTGTTACAATATGGCGATGTTTTAGAGATCCGTGTGATTTTACTAGTCAAATTATTTATTCGAAAATAGCTACACACCAAATTGTTCGAACGGAAATTTTGTGGTGCGGGCGCTGTGTTATGAACTGAAATTGCATTGTATTGTTATTTCTAATAGTGGAATACCTACGGATGGTGTCACGAGGAATCCAGCATTTATTGGAATAGGCATGTATTCACACGGCGACAACAATTGAATTGAGAGTGGATGACGCATTTCTTGATTTATTTTGCTTTGCGAAAGCATTTTCAGGCTGAAAGTTCTAGCTAATGTGTTCCATATATACTAACCTGGCAAAGTTTGTAGTCGAAACAAACTTTGCCAAAAAAAAGACGAACCAATTCTGTTTAATATTCACGAACCTTCTAAGAAATCCCGGTCAGTTTCATATTGTCCATCAGCTTTTTGTGTACAAAACCCTTCGTCGAATAACTCTCATATTTGGCTGGTTGTTCATCATTTTTGCATCACGTCACAAAGTTTTCTTGTTTATTATATAATTAGAATGTTTAAGTTCATTAACATTCAACTCTTTAGGGAAATTAAATGCTTTTAAAAACACAATTTTACTTTCAAATGAGTCCGTAACGACTGGGACTAAACGAGCACTTAAAGAATTGATGAACTTCTTTTAAAGATGGTATTTTGTTAATAAGAGAAATGTTTTTGAAAGAGTTTTCATTACTTTTTAGAAAACTCTTTTTTTAAAGAATTTAAATTATAATTTATGTTCCCATCAGACGAACGTCGAGCGTAGTCTCGGACGATGCTCATGATTCCTCATGAGCATCGTCCGGTCAACAAAACGACTTCTAAACGGTCAAAAAAACGTCAGCAGGAGAATAATAAAGTACATATTATGGTCGTAATAATATCCTTAAACCCCTTATTTTTATTAAACATATTTTTTGAACGTAGCACACCTTCAGCCCTTTAGTTCTTTGATTACCGGACACGAGGTCCTAGCAACGTTCCCTAATTATTTATTTTACGTGGGACTCAACATTTTTTATTATTATTTGATTATTATTAATATTTGAATACAGAAATGTTAAATATTGACCATATTAAAAATAATTTAACCATAATATGTATAAAGTGTGTGATTGTTTTATTTAAGAAATAAATAAAATTATTTGTAAGTTTTGAAATCTTCATAATACATTTATTGCAAAACAGGTATTTCAAATGGGATGATAAGTACAAGTTATAAAAATATACCAGTATTTTATTCCAAAAACTATCGTGAATTTGATTATTTATTGTAAAAACGGGATTTTTCACGTACCGCACTATCGGTGAAGGCACCGACTAAGTTTCGACTTTTTTACAATGAATATACCAGTATTTTATTACAGTTAAGATGTAGTTGAGTGTACATTTTATTTGAAAGCAGTTGTTATTTTTATTACAATTATTTTATCATGTTTTAGAATTGATTCATTGCTAAGTCTGTTAAAATGCGGCATTCCTCATTGCCATTTCGTTAGGGTGTTTCGTATCTAATGAGCAAGACAGAAACGAGAGCACATTCGTTAGTCTAATAGGTACTCTCTGCTCTAGATAAAGCACGATCCATATTTATGTTTGTTTACTAACCGACAGTTAGCTTTGGTGGTAATTTCACTATTTATCCTGAACAAGCTTTACTGACTCCTCGCTTGCGTTAGACCGCGGGAAATGCAATATAAATTCGAAATATATTTATTTAATCACAACTAACGATTGAGTGCTTAATTAAGTGGCATGTTACCCGCGACACAAGGACAGGTATATGTGTGTAGTTTATTTGTATGTTAAAAAAATTCAGGAAAACGGTTCAACAGATTGGTATATGGATTTTTATCGGTTAAGACTTCCAGAAATTTGGTAAAATTAACATTCTTTTCAAAAATTCACGTTGTAGCTAAAATCATACCTAGAACAGAATAGAATAGAAAAATATTTATTGCCTGAAATTATGTTCATAACAGCATCAGGTTACATAATTAAGTAGGTACCTATACATAAAAAACTAACTATATCTACCTTAACAATTGCCATGATTATTTTCAGGCAAAAGTAGCACACTCAGCAAAATGCTGGCAGACTAAGGCGCAGCGCAAATTTTCAGTGTACTATTAATGTTCTATCCAAAATCTTTCTAGAGTCTTTGAAGAGTATTGTTCGACTTTTCTTTTATTTAGATCGGATAGCAGAGACAGTCTCCAAGTAGAAAAACTTCATAAGCAAAAATGCATTTACGTGTCTTTTTAAAAAAATATTAATTCTCAAAAAAAAAACTAATTAAAATACACACCACTGCATTCCCCATGATCGAGATCCTCAGGTCCCATACCCAGTACGCAGATAACATTATAATTGGCACATGTCCGCGTTTCGCATAGTCGTTAGAATTCCACGTGACAGGTTGGACTTAGTTTTTCTACCAATATTATAACTGCTAGAGTTTGTTTGCATGTTTAGAACTTTGGCTGCTAAGGATCCCCGTTACACCTGAAGCGTGAAACGCTCGCGTAATTTGTTTTACGCGAGCGAAGCCATGCGCAAATGTTAGTTATTTATAAATTGCAGATTTCGATTAACGAAAGGTTCACCAATTGATCTTAAATAAAAAAAATACTCCGTCGTTCTTTTAATAAAGCCCCTGACAGCGTATTGGAGACATACATACACACATGACAGGATAATCTGCATGCTAATGAGAAGATGTGATGAATCGTCTGCTTCGGAAGGGGACGTCGATAAAACCCCATTATTTATTTACCCCCTGTACACAATATTTACTATTATATAATTTAACTTAAGAAAGTCATAGTCAATAGTTTTTATTTATAGAAATAACAAGGATCATAATTAGAAACGTCAGCTTAAAAACTACGTGAATTTAAAATATTAATAGGGTGGAAAATGCCCACGCATTTCTTTTCCGAAGGGGTATGTGGGATTCGAACCCACTAAATAAAGCCCAGGTGAGCAGTCCTCCGCCATGGTGGGGCGAGATGGGGTCACGTTAGCATTCACCATCTCACTCCGGCGGGTGGCCCGAGAATCAACCTAACCTAGACCAGCCCCTCAAATACACTAGCAAAATGGCTATGGGAACGAGACAATTAGCACTGTCTTTGACAGGCTTAGCAATATACAAAACTTCTAAAACCTGAAAAAATACATTTTAGAGAAAAAAATTGCAATGACACAAGATCCAATAGTTAGATTGGGTAGGGTAGGGGGCATATTTGTTTTTTTTTCCAGTATTAGTGAAACCTACAAGAAAATGTCAAAAGAACTGGAAGTAAGAATAGCTAATGCATGAAAACGATACTGGTATTTTCCATTTATACGCTAGATTACCACAAGTAGGTAAGAACCTACCTGTTTCGTTTGTTTCCAGTCTCGTTTTGTCTACTGTGTCAGGTAATTTTCTACAAGGGGCGAGCATGACGCGTTGTATTTCTTTCTTTAATATTTCACAATGTATAGGTCATCCAACCTCTACCCTCTTCACAAAATTCCCTCCTCTTATCGCCGTAACATATCACTTCCACTTATGTTTTCTTCCTACTATTGATATGTTGTTTATATACTATATATATATACTCATATACCTATGTCGTTTATGTAGATTTTGTTCCCTCGTCAATGTTCGTGTCCTCACAAAAGGCCCCGTCTGAAAACCAGCGCAGCAACGTACTGACACGATGCTGCATCAAGCTCAGACAGGAATCATTTTTGACGCCAAGCAACACGTATTTTTTTCTATAGGCTAATTCTTTTACTAGTATTTTATCATGTTTGCGTATTTGGGTTCAAATAAAAAATGATTTCTTTCTTTCTTCTTTCTACATTGTTAAACAAAGAAACGATCATATACTTCAAGAGAAAACTCTATAATACCTTTATTATGCCAGTTCTAACATACGGGTGCCAGACCTGGGCCCTAACAAAAGCCCAAAAAGTTAAAAGTCTCTCAATCCGCTATTGGAAAAGGGAAAGGATTTGTATTCCCTGGAAAAGGAAATGAGATAAAATAAAAAAACGAAACTAAGAAGACGTATAAAAAATAGAAGATCTTTTACTTAAAGTAAAGGAACTAAAATGGAGAAGGAAATACAGTAAGGGGAAAGAAGAAACAAACGGAAGAAAGGTAGACAGTTTAGAAGGTGGGAGGACGAGCCTTTTATTATTATTAGTAGTCTTTTAATGTCCCTGGATAAAAATGTTTAGGAAACCTTACAAGTCCTTATTTTTAGAGACGTATTCCATGTTACATACCCATACGTCTGTGAACCGATTTTTATCGCGATACATTTCAAACTGTAATATCTGCATGAACTCGGACGGACAGACAGACATGGCGAAACAAATGTTTCCATTTTCCCAATTAAGTTACCTAACACTAAAAACCGAAAAATGTTTTTGCTATCTTGTATCAGCATAAAATAAATTTTACAGTTTTTGCGTGGGAGTTAATAAGCGATACCCATTTACAAACGAGAGGCAAGATTCGAGATAGGACATGAATTCACTAGATGGTAGTGATAACGGCGAACAGAATTTGGGGTGTCCTTGTCGAATAATATTTTTAGACTGTATACTATATTGATGACGCCCTTATATGTCTACCAAGGGAAAATAGCGCTCAGAAAGGTTGTATAAAAAAAATTAGACGAATAGACGACCTCTATGGCGCGGTGGGCGACGGCCCGCCTGGGACGCAGGGGGTTGCGGGTTAAATTCCCGCCGTGGGACAAATGTTTGTATATGCAATTATTTGCCTCGGGTCTGAGTGTTCCCATAACACAAGCTCTGCTTACTTTGGGGTTAGATGATGCTGTGTGAACATCTCCAGCATTATGTGGGTAATGAGACAGCTTGATCAGGGCACGAGTAAAGTTCCTTAAACCTTTATTTTTATTTTTTTACTGTATTGTGCTTTTAACATAGATGTTACGACAGCTCACTAACAAAAAATGGACCTAAAATGTGGTCTTATTTAATAAATTAATTTAATTTATATTTATATAGAATAGAATAGAAAATACTTTATTGCACACCAAAAAACACATCAGCTTAATAACTAAAAAACTTTGATAATGTACAATGGGCGGTCTTATCGCTAATCTCTACCAGACAACCTTTGGATGGAACGGACTTTAATAAAGTTAACAAGGGGTTTAATTGGTGTACTTACATACTGAATGAATGAATATACTATAATATATGCAATATACAATATAATACACAATTTACCTACATAGCTACAACAACTATTTTGTATGATCTAAAACATAGATAGACTATATTATATAAATATGAAGGTATATGTGTTTTATACAATAATCGTCACTGTATTGTCGTCGTTTGTATTGTCTAAATACCACGGTCCTTTATCATTCACGTCAATTCCTGTCCATCCAAAGGTTGTCTGGAATAGATCGCTATAAGCGATAAGACCGCCCATTGTACTCCCGCGATTAGCTCGCAATTTGCTGTGTTATTTGTTAGCAACATATTATGCGGTGTACAATAAAGAGTTATCTATATATCTAACTATCTACCTATTAAAGGCCGCTGTATTGAAAGGAATATAGAGATTGAAACTTTGTCAATAAAAAACAAACGACTGTCTAAAATAAGTAACTTTTTGTCGATTCGTTGTCTCTAAGGGCCCGGTCAAGCTGACGAGGTGTCGGTGGAGCTAATTGCTTGTTTCTAGGAGGTAGACATTAGCTAGTTGTCGCTAACTCATCGTAAATTAGGTTAATTAATATAATTTGCCCTCGGTAGTGTTACATCTAAGGTAGGCTTTGACGATCTTTCTCAAATCCACAAATACCTAGACGGGGTCAGAGCTATCGTTAGACGGTCAATTGTTTATTTTAATGAAGAACATTCCTGAACTTATCTGATCCTTAAGACCTTCAGATTGGAAATTATTAATCACTTTTATGAAAGCAATTTTGGGTTCAAATTTGTAGAAGAATATCGCTGTTTAATTTACGTTTATTTGAGGTCATTACTTGGGATACGACCACCAACTCGGGTTATTTCTGATTATTTAGGATCGTAATATTACTCAAAAATGTTTAAAATCAACCAATGAAAAGATTTTATTCATCTCCGCCGCGCTCGACTAAGATGGATGGGTTTTATCCATCTTAGTCGTCGTTAGGTCGTCTAAACGAAACTCAGGCAAACCTTTTCAATTCAATAACCTTTTCTAAACAATAAATACAGTTATCGCAAAGTTAGGGTTGAGAAAGACCTTTTTTCTCAACACAATAATGGCTTTTATTTTTATTTATATATATAACAAAACGTGGCTGCATTTTCACCCTTTGTGTAAAACACTTTAAACATTATTGGTCTTTAAAACCCCAAGAGCAACAATAACTACAGCGTGTCAACCAGCCACGAATGTTAAACGTAAGCAAGTTATTGATAGAGTAAGAGTAACGGACACGGAGTTCGTCGGAAAAAAAACATACAAATCATTTAGAGTATATCTCCACACTAGTATTCCCTGTGTCGTGGGTATCAGGAACTACGAGTACTGTGATACAACAAAACCTAGACCCGGAACAAATATCTGCAGAACATGAAAACATTTGTGTCGCATCAGGAATCGAACCGTACCTCTTGCGTCAAATCTGGCTACTCTCCCACCGCACCATTGTTACCGAACTGACTAAAACTTGGTCGATAGGTAGATAATACTAATATAATTTTGAAGTTCGAATATGAGCTTAAAGGGGGATTCTGAACCATGGATTGGGGGTTTCGTTAGTAGGGTAAAAACTGTACTACGCTAGATTTCAGTTTTAGGCGAGTCATCAAAGTGCTTTAAAAAGGTTACACTAACCGTAGGTTATAAGTGGCTTACTCTAAATTTGTCATAAGAATTTGTCATTAAGACATGCCTAAGCTTAGTTTAGACAGGCCAGCATCTGTATTAAGTACTGCCATTACTAGGTACAGCAGGAGTTCATACTAAAATGCTAACTTGAAATCTGCAACGATGGGTTTTATATCTTGAGAATTATTATTCCGCGGTAAAAAACTAATTTGGTAGCTTTTATTTATATAACCAAAAGTGTCGCTTGCACACTCTTTTAAAAATATAATATTGAAAAGATTCAAATGAGTTTTCAGCGTCTAACATTTTTTATACAGAAAATATAGGTTTAGTGATCCCACTAATTATAAATGCGAATGATTGGATATTCAAATTTAATGTTTAAATGTTTGGTGCGTTGGTAAATTTGAAACAGGTATAGTTCATGAACTAAAAAAATAAAACACAGAATACTTTGTATCCGAGTACCGCGCTTTTTTTAAAACTATTCCGCCGCAGGCAGTGACTAGTTTAAAAAAAATATATCTTATTGAATTTCATAAAATTGTTGATGCTTTCGAGGATGATGATTTATAACCGTGTAAAAAATTCATTCATAAAAAATCTATTTACAGGTAGTGTTAGGTAAAAGTATCGTCGTAATTTTTAAGACTCCTATTTGCAGTAAATTCAGAGTGTCCTTCCGACGATACTAAACTTATTACACTTGACCTGTTAATAAAATTACACATACCTAGTTGTTTTATATTTCAACCACAAAACTGATGACGCAGTGTACGATGGCCTACTTGATTGAATTATGAAATCTTACAGGGAAGTCTGTAGATGGAGGTAGCCAAATTCTGTTCGTGCTAAGACAAACGGTCTTGAACTTTGTCCAGCAGTGGACTTCTATACGCTGTTGATGATGAAGAAGATTTCATTAAATAAGATTCACTATTTGTTCATACCTGCAATACTCGGCGAATCGCATTGATTTTTTTACTATCAGAGCCAACGGTTTCCAGCAAGAAAGAACTAGAAACATAAGCAGAGAAAAATTTTATTTGTATTAATTTATTTTATTTTAAAACGAAACATTAGTTAATTACTAACCGCGATGTAAGAAAAGGTGATTGGTTTATCAGCTTATCGGGTTAGAATGTAGTTTTTAGTAATCGATTCGTTTGTCTTCAAGGATGGTTCTTAAATGTTTTATCGCCACATTTTACTAAGGGGCACAAATAACGATAAAAAACACTTTCACATATTTTTTTATATATTTATTTTCGGTACTTATTTAATTAAAAAGACAATAACATCAATACAAAATGTAGGTTAAACAGTGTTTCATTTACAACAACTTAATTCACAGAAAACGTACTTAAACTAATCTAAACACAAAGAGCAGAAACTTAAGAGCTAAATTGTAACTAAATAATATTAAATTTGTTCATGCGGCAGAGTACTGGCGGTATTCCCTCGCTAAATGGCCAAAGAAATCTTTAAATAAATTTTGCCTCAACATAAAAACAGTAAACTTATTGTTAGTATGAACCTTCATGTAAAATATTCATAACTTTATATAAGAAGGGATTCTTATATAAATATATAGTTGACATTGAAACTATCATACATATAAGGATATTTTTTACCAAAAACGGTATAAATGACCACGATTTATGTGTTTTAAGTTTCCCGATGGCACAGTTGCATGAAGTGATATCGTTCGCAATAACGAGTGAGAAAGAGAGCAGGTACACCCGCAAAGCCCTAAGTTACATTAGTACATGCAACTGTGCCGAACTATCAGGAAATATTCAAACTTTCGTATCTTGGTCTTTCGTAGTCAACAAGGAACACAGAGGTCATGTCCGTCCATATGTCTGTCGCGACTTAGCTCAAGACGCTTTGTACAAGAATGCTATGGTATGGCATAATTTGGCATGGGTAAACATCACGTCACGTATCACGTCGACAAAGTGGTAAAATAAAAATCATAAACACTTTTTTTAAAGTACCTTCCGCTACACTTAAAGTAGGGTGTTACTCGTCTATCCTATAGTGAGGGGTGTCCTGAGATAGGTCGTACAAAAATATTGCGAGTGTGTGAAAACCAGTTTTTCGGTTTAGGGATCCGTTTGCACATTTTTGTGCTATTCAAGTATCCTCCTCCCCCTGCCAGCTAAACAGCTACTCAAACTGTTATGATGTAACCAAGTGTAAGGTACATTTGGTTACGTCAAACTTAGGGTATAAAGGTATAAATAAGTAATTCGATATTGTAGTAGAGCAGAATAAGCCGTTCAGATCGAGTAAACAAGACAACACGGCGTCAGGACAACACGGCGTCAAAGAGGACACGTTTTCAGCCGTGGCTAGAGGTGTTGCGGTTTTCGCTCCAGACTAGTGTAGACAATTATTGCACAGACATTTTCGTTTGACATTTTGGTGTAAACTGAAACTGCCCCTGGTTAACTCTGTTAGTACGAAAGCTACTAGCTAATACTACTAGCTAGCTAGCTACTTACTAGCTTTCTGTCCGCGACTTCGTCCGCGCTGACGTAGGTAGATAATATGAGTGTCTTTCAACCCTCGCCCCCGCTCCCCGCCCTAACTCATCCGCGTGCTCGCATCGCACTGCCAGTGTTATCAAAAGCTCCGAAATACATAATTGTTTTTATTTGTACTTATACGAGAGGCTCAATTGGATGTCTAAAACGAGATCTCTACGCAAATGCTCAAAACAGCTGTCGGCGCAACGCCATCACTCGGCAGCTTTTAGAGGCAGCTTCCGGTACGCTGCAGCAAAGTGCTGGAACAACATCCCACCACCAATACGGGATCTTCAGTGTTTTCGAAATTTTAAGGCTAAACTGAAAATGCTTATTTTAGAACAACAGAAAAGCTCTGAAGATCTCAGAAATGAACTGTCCATCCTTTAGTGCGAAGGTTTTACCATTACCACCACTGCTCTCTCACATAGGCAACCGGACTAGGTTTAATTTAATTTAGGTATATTTTTTTATTTTTTTTATTTATTGTTTATGTTGTGTTAGTGTACGTGACGCTTTTGATTGGTTTCGACGGAAGATCAGCATTGTGATAGCTATGCGCAATAGCTATTACAACATTAAGCTGAGTCGGACGCCATTTTGTAGCATTTTATATTGTAGATTTTAAGTAGATTATTATGGTGTTGGTTAATTTAAGTAATAAGACTAAGATTGAAATGAATTGTTAAAATGCTCAAATAAAGACTTCTTTCTTTCTTTCTTATTTCACATTATCTCTTAAATTATTCCATTCATTTGATAATTAAATTATTAAATGCCATGCTGTAAAAGGCAAACTTTACTAACATAATATATTATTAGTATAGAAATATAGATTATTATGTCCATATAAAAATAGTAAAATAATAAAATGTTTCTAATAATGTTCCTAGATAAGATTATAATGATTCTGCTTATAACATTGAACTCACCTGAAAACAAAGTCGAATTGCTAAAACGTTTTTTTCAGGAGAATAATTGGAAATAGATTGGAAAACAGCGGTTTCATGGTTTTGCCATAAAAACCCGAGCAATACAAAATATCAGAAACGAGAAATGACATGAACATGAGAAATTATAAGTAACTTATCACCCTAATTTGTTGAAAGATGTACTATTGTATTTTGTCAAACAAATCAGGGGGCCAAAGTGAACACAGTTCAGTAAAAATATTATAATTACTCAATCTGATCCTGACAGACCTTGGCATGTTTTGAGAATTCCCGAATTCGACAATAGAAACGCTTCATTAGATTTCTCGGTCTTAGTCAATAGTTATGTGAGCAAATAGATGAAAGCCAGATAGGTTGATGATTTAGTTGTTAGACCGTGTTAGTCAAATATCAACTTCAAATTATTAATGTTAACACACCTACGATAACTTAAACATGGAAAACCTAACACAAATTTTAAAATAAATAGATATCTATGGAATATTCTAAATATCTACTTACATATAGGTTAGTGCGTAGTCGGATCACATAGAAGTACTAGATATACATTTCAATACAAAACATAATTGCTCATTTGCACTAACCATAGGCAAAGACTTAGACGTGTCTTAGAGACAGATTCCTAAAACGTCAGTAAGAGAAGCCTCATTTTTTTCCTAAGCTTAGACGGGCTTCTGAGAGAATACAAAACCTTCTTAGAGGACGAATACAAAACCTCTATTTTGTTGAACTTTGGTTTCTGTTGTGAGTAATCATTTTTAAAACACGCATTTTTCATTGTCAACCTTTCCTCTTAAGTATCACTAATGAAAGAGCGATTACATCAATGTCCTGAGCACGTACATAGATGTAATGACCTATTATCCCTGATTCTCAAATAACACATAAAACTACTAAATAATAAGCATAGGCGCGTAATCATAAAAGCAGTGTTAAAACAGAACATGATTTGCGAATAATTAAAATATAATTATATTTTACCTAATTGAACTAAGATAATAGGCACTTAAATATTTATACACGACTATCTCACGCGCACGGCTCTGCCCGAGTGGTACCCGGATAAAAAGTAGCATATGATGTGTCCTAGGTCAAGTATACCACCAATGCCGAACGAGAAGCGGGCTGAGACGCTAGAGGTGCGGGTTTGATTTCCGCAGCGAAAAAATGTTTTGCAAGATCTGCAGCTATTTGTGTCTGGTCTGGGTGGTGTAGTACTCGTAGTTCCTGATAACCACGGCACAGGGAATTCTAATATGGGTACTATGTATGGTGTCTGTTGGGTGTTATAAAATATCATATCCAAAACGGTATTTTATGGCGAACAAATATGTATCCAAACATTCAAACTTTCGCATTTATTATACCAATTAGTAGGAAGTAGGATAAGATACCAAAATTAAATGAAATGAAACCAACCAAAAACAACATCTATAATTAACTTGAGTATTTTCAATGGAAGTTGAAAACGTAACGATGTCGTCGTGCTGTTGAATTTCCTACAAGCAATGACGCGAGATGACCAAGAAGTAACTAGTACACTTTAAGTTAAATAAAGCGTCTAGACTACCTAAATACGTTTTATAAACAGTCTCGGACAATCTCGTCAGCCGGAAGGAAAATAACCGGAAACACGATTCGTTTCACTTAAGTGCGGTCTTCATTTGAGGTCACATTATTGTGAAAAAAGGTCTTAATACCAGGGGATTTGGAACATTTGGTTAATGGCGTAAGGAATGAGAATTTATTTATGTTTGGGATATGCATTCGTCGTGATAGTAAAGCTGTTTTGTAAGAAAAACTTAAAGGAAAATAAGTTGACCAAAAAAGGTATGTAAGTCCGGTTTTTCAAAGACGGAAGTTCAAGTGTGAACAGTTCCAATTGGTGCGGGTTGGTGGCGCTGTTGTCGACCCTCGTGATTGGCCGATTCCGCTCTGTGACAACGGTGGAGATCCAACCATCTCCAGTCGCGCGGAGGGCCGCCAAATTCAATTTAAGAATCGCAAACACCTTTAATTTAATTTTTATTTAATTTTGTTCCAGAATGCACAAATCCCTTCCTGTCTATTTCCTGTTCCTTGGAGTGGCCCTCTGCAGTCTAGAGCACGGCCAAAACGACAGTCACGACCCTGGAGAAGCCCCCGCATTCTCTCACGAAGACCACGCGACTATGGAGAAGAGATCTCCGAACTACAACTTTGGATTGGGAAAGAGAGCATACAGCTATGTATCGGAGTACAAACGACTGCCAGTCTACAATTTTGGACTCGGTAAAAGGTAGGTGTGAGCATTCTAGGAGTCAAACAAACCGATAGAATCGGAAACACCGACTTAGTTGCTAAAACTGGCATTATGGCTAGTTCACACGAGTTTTTAACGAGCAGTCGGAGGAGAGTGAAAGTGGCTCAAGATCTTTAAAGATTTATCTTTTAAATAGTTCTCTCCATCCTAAGATTATCTGGAAACCGTTTGTTTTTCTAGTCATTTCTACTCGTATGTGTCGAATGAAAAATCTATGTATATATATTCTACTTGCTGTTGATGATAATGACTGCTGCATCATAAGATTGTAATGAAAATTAAATGTACTGTAAAGCTTAATTAGACTGCTTCTTTGAAGCGACAAAGGGTGTTGCAGAATCAACAAAACTTGATTTAATACATTACTCACATTATACTAAACAAACATACGAAACACATTAGCATTTGTCGTAGGTACTTAATAAATAAATAAATAAATAAATAATACTGGACATTTTTCACACACTAGCTCCAAAGTAAGCAGAGCTTGTTTTATGGGAACTACATGACTGATATACTACTTATATACTTTTTTTGTAAATACATACATATTATACATAGAAAACACTCAGAGCCGAGACAAAAATATCTGCAGATCATACAAACATTTGTCCCGCGGCGGGAATCGAACCCGCAACTTTCTGCGTCTCAGGCGGGCCTTCGCCCACTGCACCACAGTCATTTATACTTATTATTATTTATTTATTTATTTTTTCATACTCATTTATTTTTAACCTTGGAAATATCGTAAAATTTATGTTTTCGAAAAGTCGTAGAGCAAAAGATACGATAACACCATTCTAATGATTTTTTATTTTCATCGACAGGTCTCGTCCCTACTCCTTCGGTCTGGGCAAGCGATCTATAGATGAACATACCGATGAAGTCTCCGACGACATGGACCAGGCTACCCTCTCTGAAATTTTCGACCAGTATGATGATACCGAACCAGGTGAGAATGACAGAAAAAAATACTTTATTGCATACCAAATAATATTTCAACATTAAAAACCACCCCACAGACATAAACATAGTCCTGACCTCACACTAGGATTCCCTGGGTGAATTATATTATGAACTATGAGGAAAATGGTACCATAACTCCCAGATCTACAGAACGTGCAAAAATTTGTCCCTCAGCGAGAATTGAACCCGCAGCTGACTACTCGTTAGCCGTGCCATCGAAGTCGTTGGACTTAATACGTAGGAATAATCAGAATAAGCAATTTATTGGTATATAAAAATTAACATGTCAGTGAAATGATAATATTAACATAAAATATTAAAATGAAACAAAAAATCAAACATAAAATTTTGCATTAAAATAATTGATATTGTATTTAATTTATTATTTATTAAACTTATTATATTAGGTTGGGGAAAAAGTCTTTTCGCATTATTGTATGTATGAACTTGTAATAAAATATCTTTGGCTATACTATTTGTATCTGGCTGGTTTTGGTATCATTAAAAGTTTAAATTTTAAAGAAGATAATTCCAAATTCAAATTAGGAAAATGTGTGATTTTTATTTGTTTTTCGTACTGTTAAGATGAGTGAATCTAATGAAGAAATTCGATACATTTTAAAATTTTACTACAAAAAAGGTAAAAATGCAACGCAAGCCGCGAAAAAAATTTGCGATGTTTATGGACCTAGTGCAGTGTCTGTGAGAGTAGCACAAATTTGGTTTAAGCGTTTTCAATCCGGAAATTTTGATGTCAAAGATGCACGTCGCTCTGGTCGCCCTATTACGGATAAAATGGATGCCATTTTTGAAAAAGTGGAGCAAGATCGGCATATCAGTAGTTACGACGTAGCTGAAGAACTGGGAATTGACCACAAAACAGTTTTGGCGCATTTGAAAAAAACTGGGTACACAAAAAAGCTCGATATTTGGGTACCTCACGAGCTCACTGAAAGAAACCTAATGAACCGTGTTCTCATTTGTGATTCTTTATTACGACGTAATGAAACCGAACCATTTTTGAAGAAATTTTTGACCATTTTTGACCTCACACATCTTTAGCCACTCAGCAAAAATTAAGAGAGTTTGGCTGGGATGTGTTAATGCATCCGCCGTATAGTCCTGACCTTGCACCTTCAGATTTCCACCTGTTTCGGTCTCTTCAGAATTCTTTAGGCAGTGTCAGGTTAACATCACGAGAGGACTGCCAAAACCACTTGTCGCGGTATTTTGAACAGAAGCCCCAAAGTTTTTATAGCAATGGGATCATGTCCCTGCCTACAAAATGGCAAAAAGTTATCGAACAAAATGGTACCTACATACTTTAGTTAAATGTAAAGAAACTATATTAAAAAATGTTTTGAATTTTCTTAAAAAATGCGAAGAAACTTTTTCCCCAACCTATTATATTTTTTAATGGTCAGATACCAAGGTACCTACTCATCAGATTTTCTTTATAAAATCCTCCACGTTATAGAACACCCTCTCGACAAGCCATGATTTTAATTTAGTCTTTAATTAATGACAGGCTAGGTGCTTGTATAACTTGCTTCGGCAGGTTGTTATATACGGTAGGACCCCAGACATGTGTGAGCCTCTCCGATTTGGCAAGTCTGTGCTTTATCGTGCCCATCTCCACGCGTTTCAAACGAGTCGAGGTACTATATACTTTAACTAGTTATACGATGGACGGTCTAAACACTATATACCAACACAAAATCTACATATAAGACCCGCGCATAAGCGCATTTTGTTTTGCGGTCAATGACCAATCAGCTTATAATAAATATAAATAAAATAAATAATGCAAGACATCACACAGCATCATCTAGCCCCAAAGTAGGGTGTTTCCTATGTTCATTATAATTTAACAAACATAGAAAACACCCAGTCCCGAAACAAATATTTGTAGATCATAAAAAAATTCGTCCTTCTGCGTCTCAGGAGAACCTTTGCCCTATGCGCTTCAGAGTTCGTCATTAGTAAAATTATAATGATCAAACCAACTTCTTTCACAGGCTATGAGCAGTTAAAACGCGCGCGTCCCTACAGTTTCGGCCTCGGCAAACGCTTCTCCGAAGACGAATTATCAGAGGAGAAACGCGCAAAAATGTACAACTTTGGCCTCGGAAAACGTCTGCCCTATTACAACTTCGGCTTGGGAAAACGCGCTAGATCATACAGCTTCGGTTTAGGTAAACGGCTCAGCAGCAAGTTCAACTTTGGGCTGGGCAAGCGGCAGAGAAACATGCATAGGTTCAGCTTTGGACTCGGCAAGCGATCGGACGATTCTTCGATTGAAGACAGCGACTATAACGATGTTTAAATTGTTGTTTTGGGGATTTACGTGGGATCGTATTCAACTTTGGCTTTTTTTTGATCGAAAGGTTCTGAATTTCATTTGTTTTTGTTGTGAAATATCCAGCCAATTTTCACAACAAATATCTTGTTTATAGACGTGTTCTTGTTACATTTAATTTTTTTGCGAGTTCCACGTAAGTTTCTAAACGTAAACGTTCTACTCTACTAGACTTGTAAGATCTCGGACTGGTTTAGTTAAATTCCATATAGATTTTATCACGAAGAATAAGAGTAAAATTTTGTTTTGTTCCGCAAAATCAACAATCTTGTCAAATTATCCACGCGTACTTACATAAACCTATTTAGAAAATTATATAAACCGATTCAGTATTTCTCAATGTTATAAAACAAAATTTTATGTTAAAGAATACCATTAATATAAATTATTGTTGAAAATTGATCGTTATTTAAATTGTGAAGAATCTGGGTTAAAATTATTTGTTTATGAGCAGTTAGTTATAAGTTACGGTTTGAAAAGAAGCGAATTTTTACGAAGAAAATCAGATTGCTTATTTTACAAACAATGTTTTAAGTATTTAAATTGTATTTTACTAAAAGCTAAACATGGATATTTGTATCCCAAAAGTTTAGACTGAAATTAAACTTTTTCAATTATTTGTCGCTCAAAGCTATTTTTTTTATAACAACCTTCGGACTTCTGGTTATGTAAATAGACTATTTCTTGAGTTAAATGACAGACGTTATTCCAAGCTACAATGGGCATCTTCAGAAAGGCGACATTTTAACTCTTTCATTTAATTTACTCTTTTAACCGTAACTTTATGCTAAATGATTGCTAAGTTATTTAAGCAATAGATATAAGTTTCTCCTTAAGACTTAAATGTTGTTTAATTATTATAATCAATAAAATCAATTAAAATATCAACTTATAGTGAATGCATCATCCAGTGTTATTTCAGTATCCTCATCTTAAATCCTTTCCTTTCAAAACAAGAATAAAAAACATGCTTTATGTTTTTATAAAATTAAATATACTTTAGTTATATAGATAAACTCTTTATTGCACACCAAAGTAAAACCACAGGAATTAAAAAAATATATATAAAGGTACAAATGGCGGTCTTATCGCTTAAAGCGATCTCTTCCAGACATTCTTTGGATAGATAGGATAAAATGGAATCTAAAAACGGCGGTGTACAAGTAAAACTATATGAAAATATAATATTAATAATAATAAATACCTTCATTAATAACATATATACATATCCTATATAATATACATACAAATAATAATAATGTGAGATAAGTATGCAATAATATGAAAAACAATTAACTAGCAGCTCTGAGACATGGAAAGGAAATGGTTGTATACCATAACTTTAAAAATAGCGAGCGATTTTGATGTAGTTCACAAACGTCAATATATAATATAATATTTTATAGGGTGCCATCACTAGTTTATTTGTTGGTTGCCCCTAGACGTTGCCGAAGTTGGCACGGCTGAACATATTTCGATGAAACTCAGTTGTTAAATGTGGTGATAAAGTAGCGATTGTTTCATACATTTTATCGTGAGTGGCCGGGGTATACGGCATAGCACCGATCATAGCTACGGCGTAGCATCAACCACAGCTACGGCGTAGCTTAATCTACAGCTACGGTGTAGCATCATCTACCGCTACGGCGTAGCATTAACTACGGCTGTAAATTGCGTTTCAACCTACTTTTTTAACAAGTATCTAAGGAGATTAAAATCAACCTTTAAAGGCCCCACAAAGCTGATTTATCCGTCAATATCATCGCAAAATTTTTAAGGAGCTCCTTCGATTGCATCTTTTGTGTGCGTCCTGATACAAAATGTATACTGAAAATAGATATCACTCAAACGAAATGCGAATATCGACAACGCAGCTGATAAAGGAAGCTTAATTATAATTATTAAATGAGGGAAACAATATTTCTCAAGAGTCAACAAGAGTTTTGAATTGGGGTATAATGTGCATTATCCCCCTTCTAACATGACCACAAGCAGCCCAACTCCTTGAAACAGCGGAAAAGGACTCTGGGTGGATGACATCAATGTTCCAGTATCCTCGACCTGGGACGCTTTTGTTCAATCTGCCCGCGGATTTGCCCGTGTTGATAAACCACCAACTTTTGAGTTTATCAAACCAGGGTATATTTGTTTTCGATACAAATTTCAGAACTTTATTGCACACCTCCTAGGGGTAGTTTTGAAAAAATATAAAATACATATTGTATTAATTATTTTAAAGATTATTTGTGCCGATTATTTAGAGCGAATGTAAACAAGGAATAAAAAAATCTATAGAAACTTTAATACCCTGTTTAACCCCTAGGGGGTTTATTTTCGAGAGGTTTTTTTAGCCTATGTGTTATTCCATAACCTCAATTATATAAATTCCAAATCTAATCAAAACCGGTTTAGTAACTACGGAGATCCGTGGTAACAAACATTCATACACACATAATTTCACATTTATTATATTAGTAGGATAGAAAGGATGTTGCAAAATGTATTTAACTCGGCACCTGTCTGCGACTTAATTCTCTTCGTAGGTAACATAACAACCCTTTATAAAAGTATATTAAAACGCCACCGTTCGATTTCATGGACATCAAGCAATAACTCGTTATCGCTGACGGACAGACGTGTTGAGTGAAATTGTCTGTATGTGCTTATATTTATATTATATTTATAATTTTGTGTGCGAACAAACAAGGGAACGTTGGCTTGAATAATTCGTCTAAATATGTGTGTAAATAGTGTATATCTCATTGTATACCTAGCTTTTATTCACAAAAACTTTTAAAAAATATAAGGTAATATTTAAACTTACTCAATAGGTACAACATTGTAATATTTCTTAAAAATTAAATTTAGGAGTAAATCAAAATAATTCACAGATTTATTCATTTTAGGGCGGCATAAGTAACTTTTTTATTTTCCGTGGCTGGCCATAATAACGTACACTACGTTATTTATTTATAATAATCTCCGTATCAACTGAATCGATTTGGATTAAATTGGAATTATCGTTCATGACTTAGAATAACATACTTTTTATCCAGGTTCCAACCGACCGAAGCTGTGGGCAAAAGCTAGTACTTATTATATTTATATCTGTAAACCACAAAAATTATAAGGTTTCATAAAAACCTACCTTTTATTCATAAGTTTTACCAATTAAAAGGAATATTCTAAACCATCCCATGACATTTACAGTGTAACAAGCGTTTGCTCTCTGTCGTCATGATCTTATTTCCATTCGCAAGAAAATTAAGTATAAACTTACATTTTTGCAAATTCCAAAAGCTCGTCACAGAAGTAAATTCAATGAGATCTTCCATTAGCGGTGCTTATCTAAGCAAATAATTGGAGTTTCATTAGATACATGAGAGTAGTAGGATGGCAACATAGGCAGGCCATATAGCTCGCAGAACTGACAACGAACCAAGATCGTTCGTCATGGCACTCTGTGAATGAGGCCTACGTCTGAGGCCTGATAATGATGATAAGTAAGGCAAGCAGTAACACCGATAGGTATGAACTGTTTGAATTGCATACTCTAACTAACAAGCAAAATTAATTTCACAATAGTTCATCTTTTAAACTTATGACAAGTTTTAATAGTTTTTGCCATTGCAAATCTTGTAAAAAGAGTGCCACTTTGCATTATCATTTTGGTAGTGTAATTAAGGGACAGGTTGATGGCACTGGAATGGACCTGTCTTCAGGTGTCGTTCAAAAACGACCCACGGTTGAACGGGGACTATGCAACCCGGCCGGCGTCATTTCTGCACCTAATAAGGCGTGGTCCGACTCTTGGTGCATTCAGCTAAAGCCACATAATTACTACTCTAATAATTTACCTTTGTTCATCGCTTTTAAAATCAGAAAGTTGATTTCATTTTTCGTTGAGTTCTAATCTATGATAATGAGAGGAAATCGGTAAAGGATCTTAGAATTACTGATAAGACATTCTCTTTCTGCTAAATTTTATGATATTTTGTTACGGTTTTTTTAGCATATAGTTTTTCTTTTTATTTATTTACAAAAGAGGGTTTAATCTATCATGATTAAGTCACCCTCGAAACATATTAATTTAAAGTAGATTCTGTATATTTATTAAACCTTCTGACAATTGAATAATATTTGAAGGGTAGTCGTGAAACTACGAAGCCTTTTGTTTTAACCAACTTCAAAATGGAGGAAGTTTTATACATTTTTTTAGGGGGCTCAAGAACGTCGTTCATGGAACTGTTTATAAACGAAGTGGTTTGTTTCTCTATGGAAGATGCTTATAGCCAGCACAAGAATTCAACATTCTGTTGATGATGAAGGTAAAGTACTTACTTAAATAAAATCCAAGAATAATTTGTTAATAATAATAAATAATGCTGGACATTTTCCACACAGCATCACCTAGCCCCAAAGTAAGCAGAGCTTGTGTTATGGGAACTACATGACTGATATACTACTAATATACTTTTTTTTTGTAAATACATACATATTATACATAGAAAACATCCAGATCCCGAGAAAAATATTTGTTTATGCAAACATTTTTCCCGCGGCGGGAATCGAACCCGCAACCTTCTGCGTCACAGGCGGGCCTTCGCCCACTTTGCCACAGAGGTAGTAATGTACTTATTATTTGTAAAATAATAAGTACATGGTATAGCAATTAGACAGGTTAATTAGCGTCTTGTATTAAAATGATGTTTTGATGTTTATTCGGTTTTAAATTTTATTTCCACCCAGGGACCATGATAAGTTTGGTTGTAAAAATAAAAATAATTATTCCATTTTAAAAATAATTCACGGAATAGCATTTAACTTATTCAGTTAGCAAGTAAATTATGGCATGCTTATATGCTGATTCCATAAAGCGAAAAAATAATTACCTAGGTATATAAATCGAATTAAAAAATATTTTTTTATTTAACTTTTTAGCACTTTTAAAAAAATTAAAACAAACGTCATTATTTCATTCAAAAGTCTACTTATATTAACGAAAATGGTCAATTTCAAATTATCTACATTTAATTGAACGAATTAACCACAGCATTCGTTTAGATTTTCAATGAGTCCTACTGAAGCAAGCTACTAGTGTGCTACTCTGTGAACAAGTTCCATTATCATCCCTTTACAAAATAAAGAATGTGAAATAACACATGTCGGAGAAACTGAGTGGTACTTCATCACAGGGCTCTATGGGGAATGTTATTGAGTGAAGGTATACTTCATAATATGTCCTTAGTTCTTTTTTGGTTAACCTGCCTACTTTTATAATGATGAATGGGATCGCGGGCGGTGCTCACGACTCTTCGTGGTTTCTCTAAATGTTCGTCTAAATGTCAGCAAAACCAACGTTAGGAATGGAGGAAAACAAGCACACGGCCTATAATAGTGTCAGGGATTTTTGTCGGATATGACACCTGCACCGGGTATTGGTATTTTCTATTTATAATATGTAAGTATTTACAAAAAAAAAATATATAAGTAAATATATATAAGTAAAATATATATAAGACCCATAACACAAGCTATGCTTACTTTGGGGATAGAAAATGTTATTTTAAAAAATGTACAACAACGTCCAGCATTATTGCTGATGCTTTCGCTGCCGCAGATAAAAATCTCATGTGCCTTTAATTTGATTGTTGTACGTAACGACCTCTGTTGCGCAGTGGGCGAAGGCTCGCCTGAGACGCAGAAGGTTGCGGGTTCGATACCCGCTGCGGGACAAATGTTTTCACGATTAGCCAATGTTTGTCTCACGTCTGGCTGTTTTCTATGTATAATATGTATTTTTTTTGTAAATATATAATTTACATAAAAAAAGTAAATAAGTAGGTACCTAGTATATCAGTCATATAGTTACCATAATAAAAATTCTGCATAGTTTGGGGCTAGATGATGCTGTGTGAAAAATGTCCAGCTTTATATATTTATTAATGGTGATAACGATCTGTTAATTTTAAAATTATGTGACGAGCGTTCGGTTTGAATCGCCTTTGGAGCAGCGGGTATTGTTAGCCAGGCGGCAGGCAGTCCGAGATCTTTAGTATACACAACCTACTTGGTACTCGATGATACTTGACAGAATGACATTAGCATGTGATGGTAATGATTGCGGGATCTGTGGTGATATAATGGCGCCGATTCTCTAGTAGAGCAATAAACTTCATTTCAAATGTTTCAGAGTAAACTCTCTTTTAATGATAGTGCACGCAAGAATTTTACTCCTGTCTAATTAATTCAGGTGCGTGACGCTCTGCTTCGTGGTCATAGTCAGCATGTATTGAAATCACGACTAAACTTGTATGGAAACTTAAATCCGACTAATTAGATATCACTAAAATTATTCCATCTCTTTTTGTTATAGTTTGTTTTGGTTAGTAAGAGAGCGTTAGATAAAATTAAGTTTAGTTAGTATACAAGAGAATCGGCGCCATAAATTGTTGTCCAAGATGTCAACTCGGTGAAACACACAAGCGCGCGGACGCGAGTCCCCCTTTCCTCACCCCGCCGCGACACTTGATATGAGACCGCACTTGAGCGCGCACGCACGGATTAATGTATTTTCATTATCTACTTCCATAAATCCTGTAATCTTATACGAATTTATTAATCATACTTTGTTTTTGTCCCAATTGTAATGGGAAATAATGTAAAATTGTTGTAGTATTCGACCTTAATTTCTAGAAAGCGTTGTAGCGGTAAAATTAAATCCAAACACTAGTTTTATTCGCCATATCTATCACTAGTTGTATTTGTCTTAAATTAAATATACCCGTTACAGAAACTTATTCAACTCATCTCTGTGTTTTCGAATAGATACGATCTATATAATTATAGTTACCTACGCCCTAAGAAAAAAATACTTTCTGTACATACCATCAAAGGTTATAAAATATGTAAGGTATAAAACCTTGATGGTAACGAAATCTTTGACTAATGTTACCCTTTACGAACTCGCATTTCAACACCCCTGTAGGTAATCCTGTGTTTTACCAGATGTAAATTCTGGTAAAATACAGGATTTCCTTGTTAAATCTGGATAACAAAAATGTTGGAATGCTTTTTGTAGTTTTATTTATGTTTCGTAAAAAACAGTTGTCAGACCTCTCAGTTTATTATGGTAATGAGATGTACCTATGGAAAACAGATAAGGCTGGATAAATTAAAGTCAATTCGGTGAACTTTTACGCGAAATAAGTAGAAAGGTAAGTATTTTACTAAAAAACGGGATATTTACCATGATTGGCGAGATTTTGAAAATAAATATTATTTTTTTTTTTTAATAAAAGACTTTGAAAGAGGGTGTCTATTTATCTGCAACTAACATTCAAAACCCGCAGACTTCAGTTCCTACCGTGGTTGTTCCTACAGTTGCATGTACCACGATCACGGGAGGAACAGCCGAAATATCGGGAAACATTCAAACTCACATATCATGGTAAATATCCCGTTTTTTAGTACATAACCATGATTGTATCAAAAGTTACATAGGTAAGTACCTACTTGCTCCTTATAATAAAATCTTCAGATTGTGATTACCATTTTAGAATATAATTACGACTATACCACGTACTTTACTATTCTCCTGCTGACGTTTCGTTGACCGTTTAGAGGTCCTTCCTCATGAGCACCGTCCGCGACCACGCTCGACGGTCGGCAACGTTAATTTCATAATTTGCGTTGATTTCCAAAACCATTTTTAATTGTACTAGATTTTTTTAAACACAATTACCCAATGGGCACATACCTACTTACATAGAATCCCTGACCCCGTGAGGGATTTCCGGAATAATCCGCTAAAGTTGTTTATGTGATACAAACATACCTCAAATCACATTAATGCTGGACAAAAAATGCTGGGCATTTTCACACAGCATCATTTAGGCCCAAAGTAAGCAGAGCTTGTGTTATGGGATATAGCTCTATATATATAATATTTTTTTTATAAATCCATACATATTATACATAGAAAAGACCCATACCCGAAACTAATATTTGCAGGTCAATTTTTGTCTCACTGCGGGAATCGAACCGCCGCAACCTTCTGCGTCTCAGGCGGGCCTTCGCCCACTGCATCACACAGGTCGTCATAACAGAGATAAGTATCACAAAATGGAGAAGGCCTTACCCAGTAGTGGGTAAATAGGCACTGATAATGACCTATTTACTTTCAGCACTGTATCTACTGATCTTAAACCGTATAAGAAACACTCTGACTAAAATATGCAATAGTAGGTAACGTAGAAAAGAGCATTTTGTTGTATTTAATACACGTATGAATGAAAATACTTTGTTGTACACCTTAAACAAATAATATAGTTAACAAAATCTTACTAAGAGTGTACAATGGGCGGTCTTATCGCTTAGAAGCGATTTCTTCCAGAGAACCTTTGGATGGAGAGGATAAAGAGATTGTGAGAGTGGAGGGGGGTGTATGTTTTATTCAATATTATTTAAAATAAAATAATATTGAATAAAACATACACAATATATCTATAATTAATATGTTAATATACATACAAACGTACGTATGTAGGTACCTAAATTATTTTACTTTTGTGGTACAAACTTTTTGGTTTACTAGTGAAAGAGGCAGATGGCAGACTCCATAAACCAATTTTCATCCTTCCAGCTAAGAGTAGATAAGTATTCTCAAACAAACTGCCTTTTGTATTTGTGAAGTTAGTTACCAAATTAGCTTTGTCGATCCACAAAAGTGATAATTAACTGAACCTTAGCTCTGAATGGAATGTCGATTAATTAAACTACAAGTTCACTTTTACAACTTAAAACGACATGTATATTTTCATCACGTACTTATCTACTGCAGCGCCCCCGCAATATTTAAGATAGCATACGAAGCAGGAGGTCGTGGGTTCGAGTTCATATAACTAATATCTTTACTGCAGGCTAAAATTTTAAAAATATATTTCTCGATTATGTATCATTATTAAAACGATTTAAAAAAAACCATGTCTATCGATTACGCCGCTTTAAATTATATCATCTAGGGTCTAGATTCTAGGCAGATATTGCAGCGCCCAAACAAACATACTAACACACACTCCTAACCCAAATGAATACCTATACCGGCTCTTTGCGTCGTTAGTAAAATAATACTTCGCGTTCCGTAGATAATGGAGCGGGCTTTTGATTTTTGTACTTGTTTTTTAGACGGTCGCGATAATTGCGTAGGGGGCGGTAAGTGGGAGGATCTCATAGTAGTCTTCCACAGACCCTCGCTATTTGCACGCTAATTAATTTATTAAATTGCAGATATAAATAAAACACGACTTTTTGAGAACAATATTCAGGCAGCATTTTTCGTTTGACACCAGTTCCACAGATAACATAATACCTACTTGAAGATTCTTTTTTGTCGGGGTCGACTCTAGTAATATTATGAGTGCGGAAGTTTGGATAGATATCCAATTTATCTTTGTTCTCAGCAGGTAACGGCTCAACCGATTTGGATGAAATTTGGAACAGGTATAGATCGTGACCTGAAACATATTTTATCCGGGTTTGCAGCAGCTGAAGCCTTGAGGCTAGTTAGTAGATAGGCTGGGAATATTTTTTAGACACTCATATCAAATTAAAGGAGATTTTCTATAAAGAAAAACCACGCAAACGGTTAAGGAAAATTTAGATTTGTGAGCAATGTTTTTAATTCATTCATTTTAATCAACAATCTAGCTTCGCCTCTGGTCACTGCTTTTGCAAGTCAGTAGGTTTTAAATAAACACGCTTTGGGCGGTCAAAGAGGAGTCAAAGAGGATATGTTTGTCTGGTAGTTTAGTTTTTATAAATCCCGATAAATTAACGTTTTATCCCGTTTAGATAGTTTGATAAACTCTTTATTGTGCTAACCACCATTTTAAAGGACATCATACAAAAACATTGCAGATGTAAGCAAAGATATTGTTTGACGATGTCTAAAAAACAAACAAGCTTACGACTATATTCTCCACGATTGACATACTTAGATATATACTCAGTACGTATAGATCCGTGAGGATACCACTTAAGGGTCAGTCAGAGCCACGTTCAAACATATTTGGCACAGGCCTACGTTTTGCGTAGTACATAGCATTCCACGCGACACAGGTTGCGAAGCCCTCGCAACCAGGTGTTCCTCACGGACCAATCAGTATACAGAACTAGTTTTGCCATTCCAAATATTAGTTACGTTAGACACGACTTGGCAGATCTAAGATTTTGCTACAACTATTCCTTACATAGGAATGTTCCATAATGACATCACCCTTTCATAAAAAAAACCTAACCTATCCGAGTCGGATCTGTCCAGGAAGGATTTTTCAGTTGTGCAAAGTTGTATCTAATGGAACGAATATTTTGGCAGGTTCACATGACACAACTATTTGTGCATACTGATTGATGTCCTTACCGATGGGCACATGCAACCGACCTTTCGCGGAAAATTATGGGTGGCTCATTAATTGTATCTCATTACTGATACTTGTCTTAAATAGTAAACAAGTTATTTTTCAATGCACCCTACGGCTTTGTTAATAAAACTTGTTTAAGAACAATACTTTAAGTCATACAAATCGAATGCAAAAAACCGCAATTCGGATAAGCCGTTTCGGAGATAAACAGTAACAGACAACAAACAAACAAAACATGTCTTATAGAAAATGCTCAAACGGGTCACATACGTTGCGGGTGAAAATATAACAATAAATTATTAAAAGAATCTAAGAATTGAACATAATCTTTATTTATTTAAGTAACTAAAGAAAACAGGATCACGACGTTCTCATATTATTAACAACGCTAAAAACTACAAATAATCTATACACAGAATAACTTAATCATTATCATCTTGTTAGTAAATTGTTAAGGTAAAACAAATTACTGTGGTGGCCAAGGTAAACAAATGACACGTAACAGTCAAGGTCAAACATGTTACTGTGGACAAGGTAAAACAAATGACCCGTGGGGGTAAAGGTAACAATTACTGTGGTGGCCAAGATAAACAAATGACCCGTGGCAGTCAAGGTAAAACATATTACTGTGGTGGCCAAGGTACACAAATGACACGTGGCAGTCAAGGTAAAACGTATAACTGTGGTGGACAAGGTAAACAAATGACACGTGGCAGTCAAGGTAAAACATATAACTGTGGTGGCCAAGGTAAACAAATGATACGTGGCAATCAAGGTAAAACACATAATAACACATGTGGTGGAAAAGATAAAACAAATGACCCGTGGTGGTCAAGGTAAAACAAATTACCCGTGGTGGTCAAGGGAAAAAAAGACCCGTGATAGTCAAGTTAAAACAAATGACTCGTGGTGGTCAAGGTAAAACAAATAAACCGTGCTGATCACGGTAAAACAAACAACTTTGGTAGTAAATATGAAGCGGCTAATAATCCAAAGCACAGAATAATGCCACGCCTCGCTTTATCCAATGCGCTTGTGGCTTGTGCGTGGCCAGCTCTATGGTCATCACGTAGTTGGTGGAATGACCCGTGGTGGACAGGGTCCCCGCGCGTACCAGGGTCTTGTAAGTGGGACACTCGTAGAGGCCTTGCTGAAGCTTATGCCCTTGCTCTGGTTTCATGTAGATTATTGCCATATCTGTAAAATAACAAACGTGTTCATGGCACATGCAACTGTGCAGAAATATCGGGACACACTCAAATACACAAATAATATTAATTTGACATTTTCACACAGCATCACCTAGCCCCAAGGTAAGCAGAGCTTGTGTTATGGGAACTTCATGACTGATTTACCACTAATATGCATTTTTTTGTAAATGCAAACACCATTATACAAAGCAAACAACCCGAGACAATTATTTGCAGATCATACAAACATTCGGCCCGAAGCGGGAATCGAATCCGCACTTAGGTCGTCAAGTTAAGACTTGTGATGAAACTGATAAGGAATTATGTATAACACTTAAGCCTAGCTTACACGAAGACAGACAGTTAAGTATTTAAGTCGATAGGTAGGCAAGTTAATGAAAACAGCTAGACAGCTGGTACGTTGTCTGTCTGGCGTCTTATAATCCAGACTCTAGCTATTGCTCTATTTTACTAACAGAAACAAAGGAAAGAGATAGCAACAATTTTACTGCTGTCAATTTAGTCAGATTTTAGTTAAAACTTAAAATGTATGTAAATGGTAGATAGATAAATAGAAAATTCTTTATGGCACAAAATAGTAGTACATAGGGGAACTTATTGCTAAAAAGAATTCTCTTCCAGATAACCTTTGTGTATTGTGGAAAAAGATGTGTTGGTAGACTTGGTAGTGCACAGAATGGTTAAAACAAAAATAATAATATGTAATGATGTATGTTATGTAAACATACAAGTTTAGTCGTGAATTCAAAACATGGTGACTAAATAAGAGCGGAACGTAAACTTATTTGACAGGAGTAAAATTCTTGAAATCTTTCTTGTGTTCTGCGACAATTAAAATTAAGTTAAGTTTGTGTACAAGCTAATCGACGCCATTACGTTATAGCGTAATGTCTGGTTCGACCTGGCCCTTAGGCCTAGTCAAACTGACGCGTTGGCGATGGCGGTGGCAGTACGTCGGTAAACATGATATCATTAAGTCCCCTTAGATAGATAGATAGAAAATTCTTTATTGCAGAAAAAATATGAGTACATAGGCGATCTTAATGCTAAAAAGCATTCTCTTCCAGAAAACCTTTGGAAAAAACCATTGTGGAAAAAGATGTGTCGGTAGTGCGCAGAAAGGATTAAAACAAAAATATTAACATGTAGTAATTATGTAATGCAAATGTTTAACTACACCTAGATTATTGATTTTAATATTTAAATACTAAGGATATAATAACAAATAAAATTGCTCTTCTGAATTTCGACTTGAGCGGTTTTGTAAGCTAACCAAATATTTATATGTTTTTCTTATGGTGTACAATAAAGTATTTTCATTCATTCATTCATTCAACGAGTGGCGATCTAAGGAGAATGGTTGTCAAGTGGTTTTGAAGGTGAATGTACTGATCGCCACCGCTATCGCCACCGCCTGAGTGAGGCTGATGACTCAGACCTGTGTGCAGCTCCTTAGCCCTGCTTTCCTCCAGGGACATGTCACCCATGTTCCAGCGAGCCCCCTCGAGGTACAGTCCTCGGACACAGCACCCGTCGTCCGGCTTCTTCGCAGGCGACGCTGCTAACGGCTAACAGAAATAATAATAATCTTAAAAAATATTTGATATGTAGTATATCAGTCATGTAGTTCCCATAATACAAGCTCTGCTTAGTTTGGGGCTAGATGATGCTGTGTGAAAAATGTCCAGAATTATTATTATTTTGATTCGTGTTGATGCTTTTAAAACAAAATTTAAAGTTTGTGGTCCCGTGGAGCGGTCTTACAAGCTGATTCCCAGGATATAAGGTCAGTGCGCACGACTCCTAGTCTTTTCCTCTTTATCAAGAGTACCCTTACGAGCTCCGTGAACAAACTAGTCCAGAGCCAGATAATTATGAAACGAATTAAACCCTTAGAACGAAAGTCCCGACATAGTTCTGCTTTGGAATATATTGAACAATATAAATAATTAATAAATGCTGGGCATTTTCACACAATCTAAGCAGAGTTTGTGTTATGGGAACTACATGACTGATATACTTTCTTTGTAAATACATACATATTATACATAGAAAACATCCAGACCCGAGACAAATATTTGCAGATACTAAAAACATTTGTCCCGCTGCGGGAATCGAACCCGCAACCTTATGCGTCTCAGGTCCTCGTTACAGAAGATTAAGTAGTATCTAAGTCATAGGTAACTATGATTCCTCTGCCGTTACAAGAGTCCATAGGTTATGGTAACCGCTTACCAACTGGTGACTATTGCCACATTAGTTTTTAATATGAAAAAACCTATGTATGAATTGCCTAAGTGTTTTACAAGTCGCGGGTATAAAATATTATAATCCAGCCCACTTAGCATGAGCACCCAAAACAACGTTTGTCTACGAAAGAGAAGACAAAACTATTTCCGTCGCCTATTCTGTCAAACAAAAGAGAGAGATGTTTTGTCTTCTCGGAAAAACATATTTTGTTTTGCCGAGAAGATAAAGAAAACGATAGTTTTTGGAATAAAATTGTCTCGAAATCATGTCACGGAACAAACACTGATGTTTGCGAAGGAGATCCTCTGTTCTACCACATTCCTTATATTAATGTGATGATCACAATGTAGATAGACCTTTATCAACGAGTGATTTTATTTTGTTAACATGAAGACCCAAGACAAAACCGTTGTCTTGGATCTTCATGCTAAGAAGCCAGTAGAAAATCCGGCGCAGAGCGACAAATCGTCTCTTTAGGTGTTGTTCTACTGTTCCAAACCTCAAAAGCGTATGACACTGTGTCAATCGCGATGACATGCTTCCTGGCGTAGTTCTGCAGCGCGCCCGTGAGGAACGCCTGCGGGAAGTAGAACCCCGAGATCCAGAACACCTTGGGTATGCCGGAGTCGGACCAGCCCTGCATGAACGCTACGCGCAGGCACAGGTCCTTGGTCCACGCGGCTGCACGAAAAAAATACTCACGTTTCATCAAACACCACAACAACTGTATATATTATTATTACATTGTATAATAACAATATATTCAAGCAAATTAGGTAAGTATTTACAAGTCTTTACACTCGGCCTGTGCAGCCTGAGCCAAGCGTCAACCTTAGTAGGTCGAACTTCATTTGGAGATTCAGTTTGTAGGAATTCTCTGACGATTCGATATAATGTGATTAATTTATTATTATTTGGTATCCGAAATCAGATTGGCTTTGATAGATCAGTTCGATTACAGACAACAAGTCTCCGTAATTAGATCGAGTGTCCATGGTAACATTGGTAAACGCGGTCAGATCCCTTTTCTAAAAAAACATCATTAAACTAACTTTTGTACTAGGAGTTCATAATGGTGTTAGAGTATTTCAAATCGAGCTAAAATTCAACAGAACCAGTGTGGTGAAAGGATTCAATGCAGCTCGCGTAGGGTTCTTTTGAGCATAATATGCCACATGCCTTCGAATTCGATTTAAGCTGACATATCGGTTTTCCATGTTTCCTTTCACAGATTTTTCTTTTATGGCATTAACTTATTTACAAAAGAATATTTATTTGATTCTTGAATAAACCAAAACGACATTTCCTCCGACCCAAATTGAGTTTGGCGCGGTGTTGATTTCATTCTACTTAAAATTACCCGAGAGGGTATAATGTTCGTTACCCGACTAAAAATATTAAAAAGTCGACTTCTTAAAATAAAACAGTATTTACCATGAACATGTTGTCGCATGGTACTACTTACCCAACGGTTTCAAAGAGGGGTATGCCTTAGAGCTCCACATGATGGGCACCGCGTTGCGCGCCAGACTCGCCGCCATGTTTTCCAGGGCTTCAGACATCACCACCAGACCCTTGAGCGCTTTCAGCAGATCCCTGCATCAGAACTAATGTTACTCTTCATTCCTGTAGAGCCGTGTTGTCCTAGTGAGCGGTACCCCGAGTTCCCATCGCGTCGTCATGGGTTCGAACCCGGTCGAAAACCGGAAATCGAAACCGATGTATTTAACCACTCGAAAAATGTATGTGCGCATTAACACGTACTCAAAACGGTGAAGGTGCGTTCCTTGAGAAAACCGAAAATTGTAAAAAAATTGGGAAGCATGTGCCATCAGTTACTGTTCCAATAAGCGGCGATGGGCTTGCAACCTATCACGTGGAATTCTAACTTGCAAAACGCGGGCATGCACATAAAGTAATGTTTGGACGTGCCTCTGACTTCCACCTACCTGGTATCCTCAAAGATCTACTCACTAAGGATGTATCTGAGGATGTCCATCATGTGGAATACAGTCGTGAGCGTGTTTGTTTTGTTTTATGTATCCCTGTAGATGTGCACTGCTGGACATGCCTCCCCCAAAGAGTACCACGACGAACGATCCGCCAACACCCCGCAGCCGTTACCGTTAGCCGGTTTCCTTCAACTTCGAGCATGTGTGAGTCAGTGAACAGTCGTGAGCGTGTTTGTTCTTAAATTGTAACTTACTTGAGTGAATTGCTGATGACACCTAACAGTCTGTTGTATCGGATCGCTTCCTGCATCAGCACAGTGTTCAGAGACTCTTTGTACGAAACAGGATACCTGAAAAATATCATCATAAAAATAGTGGTAATGTGCAGTGGCAGAGCTCCTTGTGAAGGGAGTGCTACCACCATACATATTTCTGCCGCCAATGGGTACGTGTGCCGATGAAACCACAGGCACACGAGTACACCGTCATGTCTCAGGGTCGGTAACGCGCGAGTGATACCTCTGGTGTCGCAAGCGTCCGCGTCTATAGGTTACGGTAACCGCTTAACCTTAAGTGGGTAACGTAAGTATGCTAGTTTGCCAATTTAATTGTAAAATAAAGGTATTTTAAATATAATTTTAAAAATATGTTTTGAGAGAGAGAGTTATATCAATTTCACCTACCTGGTTTGGTCGCGAAGGAACAGGTCCTCCGCGACCAAACCAGGAATGAAAGACATAAAACTTTTCTTCACAAGAGACGATAGATGATTTCTTACGTTTCCAGGATGTACTTCTGGTCCAGTGGTTTCGGCACTATCGCCAGTATCTCCTTAGCGGCTCTTTCCGTCATCTCCTCAGCGGACAAGCCGCCGCCGCCGCTCACTTCCTTTGGCTGGAGGTTCTTGAGCGTATCTGTAACATATACAAGCTTGATACTCACATAGATAGATAGATAGAAAATACTTTATTGCACAAATAATATTTCAGCTGATAGAACTACTACTAAACTTTGACAATGTTGTACAATGACCGGTCGTATCGCTAAATCAAAGCTGAAATATTATTTCGTCACATTCGAGGACATCTCGGCCCTGACACACAACAATACAACCAGTAGCGGATCCAGGGGGAAGGGGCTAAGGGGCTCAAGTTTAAAAATAAAATTAGACAATTTTAAGACTTTCTGCATCGCACTTTTTTCAATTTCCACAATAATAACATGGGAACAGCAATTTTAGACTTTTGTAATTTTATAACCCAATAATGCCTATCCTCTGTGTCAAGCCCCTCCCAATCCAGAATCCTGTATCCGCCACTGACCACAACACTGCGGTACCCAGAAGCGCAGCTGGTCGCACTTCTTTCGATTCTTGCACAATCCCACTTTTATGGCACCTTCCAAAAAAAAATAGTCTAGCTAGTAGCCAACGCCGCCGAGACCGCGGAAGAATGCACAAGCGTACCCGTAATCTTGGAAAACAAAGCGTCAGGAAGAAACACAGCAGTGGTTTTTGCCGGTAAGAGTCCGGCATAACCCTGTCGCCCACGCAACGGAAAAATATCCACGATAGATTTTTAGTAGCTAGTTATTTTAAATATATATAAACTTTCTCTTCTTTGGTTATCTCCTTCAAACGTACCACAGCCCCACTCTTCATTACACTAAGCTCACTGGAAGACAATGCTTATTCGCATTAAGTTCGCCTATATACCTGTTTTACCTTTTGCAAAAGCATTTTCTATCTAGGTACATATAGATTTCCCCCACTTAAAAAAAAAACGGAAAATCTGCTTTTATGTAATCCTACATTTCCAGAGCGCACATAATGTATAATGATGTGTTAAACTTACTGAGACACGTGTTAGTTTCTGCCATGGCGTAGCTGATGTTCGCGTTGCTGTGCAAACCGAATAGCGAGGGGTCGTCGTTCAGCGGTAGGGTGCGAATGTATCTCGTGTACTCTTCCACGTTTGTCGACGGATGTTGCTATACAATTATAATAAAATAGTGAGAAGTTGGAAAATTAATAAAGTATACATTGGCCGCTCTGGTGCTCTCACCATGGTACGGGTGTTACCCCAAAACACATAATTAGATCCCTTACAACAATCGACTTATCCGAAAATACCTAAGTCACTATGCAAAAATCAGCGATACATAATATCGCATACAATGTTTAAGTAAAATAAGTTCAATCATTGAGGACGCTAGCGACACGGACGCTATCTACATATTGGGTGATTTTAATGCACACCCAAAGGAGCTATTTTGTAATGAATTACTAAACTTTTGTACAGAGCGAAATTGGACGTGTGCAGATATGAATATGTTAGGCGCTGAATCAGGTACCTATACTTTTGTTAGTTGTTACCCGTGAGGCTCACGGGTGTGCGAGGTGGTTGGACCACTGCGTCGTGACGGGCGCTGCGCTGCCCTCTGTCGGTCGTGTATGGGTGGATCACGGGGTGCAGTGGTCTGATCATTTCCCACTTTTTATGGAATGTAACTTAGGTAAACTATATGCTAAGATAGAGTTAAAATTGACATCGTTTGTTAATAAGGTTGTATGGGGAGAGCGTAACACTAGTCAGATTGATTATTATCATCAGTTATGTAACTCTCGACTGAAACAAATAGATTTTCCAGTACAGCTGTCCCATTGTTGTGACGGACTTTGTAATGATCTAGAACATAGAACTATATTGGACAACATGTATTTTAAGATAGTAACTATTCTCACACAAGCCGCAACATCTTCTTATGAGCGAGGGAGAACGCGGAGGAGAGGTGGTTATGTTGTTGGATGGAACAAGCATGTAGCAGCTTTTCACGGAGAGGCCAGGCTGAAGTTTTTGGTCTGGATTGAAGCCGGTAAGCCAATTAGCGGTAGAGTTTATGATGATATGTGTGAGAGCAGAAAGTCCTTTAAAAAACAACTAAAGTGGTGTCAAGACAGACAAGAACAGATCAAAATGGATATTCTTGCCTCTCATCACACGGCCAAAGACTTCAAGCATTTTTGGAAACAGACTAACAAAATGAATGCTAAGTCTGGCCTCCCTGTGAGTGTGAATGATGTTAGTGACCATAAAGTGATCGCTAATCTTTTTAAAGATCACTTTAATGTAAATCTGCCACAGGACCCTACCGCTTCTAGGATGATCGATGTTGGGACTGTCATACACGAGAGAACCACAAGTTTTAAAGCCAAAGAAGTGAGAAAAATTATTCAGTCTATGCAACGAGGCAAGTCTCCGGGGCATGACAGTCTCAGCATTGAGCATCTGAGATATGCGGGTGTTCATCTGCCGCGCGTGCTCTCCATGTTTTACAATCTGTGTTTGTGTCATGGGTACTTACCGGAAGAGCTAACTAAAACTATAGTGGTACCGATTGTAAAATGCAAAACTGGAGATGCGTCGGACAAAAACAACTATCGACCCATCTCACTAGCGACCACAATGGCAAAGATCCTAGACAGCCTGCTTAATGACGTAATGCTGCGACACGTCCACCTTCATGATGCCCAGTTCGGTTTTAGGGCTGGGCTCTCGACGGAGGGCGCGATCTTATGTCTAAAGCAGGCTGTCAGATACTACACGGAGAGGAAGACGCCGGTGTACGCTTGCTTCCTGGACCTGTCCAAGGCTTTTGATACGGTTCTTTATGATAAGCTTTGGTGCAGGCTGGGGGCGACGGGTGTGCCGGCTGATATCGTCTCCATTCTGAAAAACTGGTATCACTACCAGCGAAACCAGGTGAGATGGGCGGGTGCGTTGTCCGATGCATACGGCATGGAGTGCGGTGTGCGGCAAGGCGGGATAACATCTCCTCTGCTGTTCAACCTTTATGTTAATGATCTCATCGGCGAGCTCAGCAGCACCCACACAGGTTGTTTTGTAGATGGAGTCGCCGTAAACAACCTGAGTTACGCGGATGACATGGTGCTGCTGGGACCATCGGTGGGCTCTATACGCCAGCTGGTAAAGATCTGTGAGGCTTATGCGGCTGAACATGGATTGAGGTATAACTCTAAAAAGAGCGAAGTCCTCGTTTTTAAGAGTGGGAGAGTTCGACCAATCCATGTTCCGCCAATTATGCTCAATGGTGCGGCTCTAAAAGTTGTTAAAAGTTTTAAATACCTAGGGCACATTGTCACCGAGGATTTAAAAGATGATGAGGATATTGAAAGAGAGCGCAGAGCGCTGGCAGTCCGAGGTAACATGCTCGCACGCAGGTTCGCTCGCTGCTCGAGAGAAGTGAAAATCACTTTGTTTAAGGCTTACTGCCAGTCCTTCTACTCGAGCAGCCTCTGGTTAAACCACACCCGGCGGGCTGCCAGCTCTCTGCGAGTCCAATACAACAATATCTTCAGGATGCTGATGCGGCTGCCTCGCTTTTGCAGCGCATCAGGAATGTTTGCGGAGGCGCGCACGGATGGCTTTCACGCGATTATTCGCAAGAAAGTCGCTTCCCTTCTCCAGCGTGCGCGAGGCAGCGGCAACGGCATTCTGAAGATGATTGTAGCACGGGCAGACTGTCCCATTCAGAACAGGTGGATGCAGATAGTAATGGGATCCACCTGTTAATTAATTTTATTTTTTATCAATTAATTTTATTTCTTATTATTAATTTTATTTTATTAATTTTAAATTCATTGTTTCATTTTATTTAATTATTATTTACCATGCATGAATATTAGTGTTAAGTTTTATGTGATTAATTATATTATATGGATTTTATAATCTGAAATAAATGAATAATAATAATACATGTAGAACTGTTCGAAAGTTTATACAAGAAGAACCTAACATAATGAATTATATTCACTTATTTTAGGCTCGCGTGTATCACAAATACTGAAATTTAACATTTCGTGAAATACAAACAAACACACTCACGACTGTCTTCCCCATGGTGGACATCCTCAGTTACATACTCAGTGAGTAGATTTTTGAGAATACCAAGTAGGGAGTAGTCCGAGGCACTTCCAAACAAAATTTGGTACATGCCCGTGTTTTGCAAATTCCACGTGACACCTTCCTCCTGCAATTGGATTGAAGGAGGTCTTTCAGTACCTGCTTGTATGATCCATTCTCGTCGAAGAAGTACTTGTCGCTGAGCACGGACTGCGAGTAGTAGTCGGCCAGCAGGCAGAGCAGGCAGCGTCTGTCCCAGTCGTCCGTCACGCGGCCGCCGTAGTTGATGTGACCAGCCGTGTACGTCAGCATCTATACATAACAACATCTAAATGTGAACACAAAAAAAAATGCTGGACATTTTACACACAGCATCATCTAGCCCCAAACTAAGCAGAGCTTGTGTTATGGGAACTACATGACTGATAATAATACTTCTATATTTTTTTTGTAAATACATACATAATAGGTATTATACATAGAAAACACCCAGATCACACAAATATTTGTCTTGCGGCGGGAATCGAACCCGCAACCTTCTGCGTCTTAGGCGGGCTTTCGCCCACTGCGAGGTCTTCAACGTGTTTTTCAGGATTTTTTACACTTTAGGATTCCCTGTATCATAGGTATCAGTAACTACGAGTATCACAACACCGAGACCCGGAACAAAGACCTGCAGGACAGGCAAACATTCATCAATTATTTAATAGCGGGAATCGAACTTGCATCTCTTGCGTCGCAGCCGGCTACCGCCACACCGCCGAAGCGTCAAGAATTGTCTTTCTGTTTACGGATGCTCAGGTACGGTCAGAGAGAAAAAACTTTCCGTTATCCCCGAAGGTCAGGGGACAACGGGAATAACTCAAATCTTAATACTTGTTGCAAAAATTAATTTTGCTAAATTATTAAACTCCTGACTTGTTTTAGTCGCCTATTTCAGCTACCCTTAGTGGTAAAACCTTAGCACCCTCCTTTAGGAAGACATCGCTTTTAACCGATAAGACCGCTTATAAAACGTTTAGAAAGAAGTTAAAATCTACAAGTCAGCTCTACTGCTTCTTAAAACGAAAACGAAAAAGATACGAACCCTGAGAGGCACCTCCTGGTACTCGTTGAGGAACATGTGAAGCTGCGACATGCAGATCCGCAGGTCTCCGTCCGTGAAGTCGTACGGGATGTTGAACCCGAGTGGGCCGAACTTACGCCTCTCCAGTACCACCCCGTGGAACAGACAGAGCGAGAACAGAAGCCACTGTGAGGAAAACAAAAGTGATAACAGAGTTACAGACAAAGTCACGGTCAATTTAATAATAACGATAAATAGAAGAAAAAACTTTTATTCAACTGAACAGTACATAACAACATATACAAATACAAAATACATTTAATTACCAAAAATATAGAGTTACAATAGAGTTGGTGTGGGTCGAAATCGATTTATCTGTAAATTACTGATAAATCTATTTCCATAAAACATAAAAAACAAACAGGGGAAAACACAAAATAAAATAAAATAAGAAGCATTAAAGATAAAACAGAAGGGGGTCTTAGAAATAACAGATATTATGGGCCTTGCGCGCTTTGGTATGAATGTTGTGTGTGTGTGTATGTGTAAAGAGTGTGTGCGTGTTTAGTACTTGTGTAGTATATTGGGAGTGGGAGGGGGAGGAAAGGTTGGAGTGAGGGAGTAGATATCATACCTATGACAATAAAGATATTCTAATAGTTTCTATCACAAGATAATTTTTATTTTTATTTAAAACAATGTCATTTATCTTAGTGTTAGTTTTGACTCCAATGCCTAATGCCTGTAAAGGTTCCAGGCAAGCCTGAGATTAAAAAAAAGAAAAACATTTATTCATCTGAACAGTATGTAACAACAACAAATAACGTATATACAAACACTACAGATAGTTATAGCAGGATGGGACGACATTCTAGGACGGGACTGTACAAGTGTACGCTGCTATGTAAATCCTCTTTTTATTTTCTATCAACTAGAATACATAAAATATATATGAGATATATATTTTGGCTTAGTGGGCGGTACACGTGCGGTATCTGGAGGAAGCTTGAGATTTAAGCAACAGTTCAGTTCTAACTCAAGGATTTGAGTCGCGAGCGAGTTACACGTGACTAAACCAACTTATTCGCCGTGAATTGACTGTTGCTTTACTGTCCCGATTACCGAATAAAGTTTAATATTTGAAATGTAAACTATTTTCCACCTTTCGCAGAATCTATCAAACTACCATCTACGATGTCCTGAATGAAGTTCGATATTTGATTTGTAACCTTGAAATGGGGCACTTTTCCATCGCTAGAGTTCATGTAGTCGGCGAAATCCGTCACTTGGTTCATGTAGGCCTTCAGCAAGTTCGCTTTTATGCCTCTGGGGGGCTCCACTGTCATTTTGTAGCCTGAATTCAGATTTCAACCAGATTTCAGTCCACAGCCTGAGCCGTAACATGATCCCTCAAATACTCACAAATACATAATGTACAAGATACACTGGAACTAATGAGAACCCGAACCGGGAGTTCCCCTCTACTACCTATGGTTCAGCAAAAATATGAAGTTTGTATTGAAGATACTGGAGCGATAGATTCCCGCTGCGCGAGGATTGTTTGCATGTTCTGCAAATATTTGTTTCGTGGTTTGGATGTTGTGGTAATGGTACTCGTAGTTCCTGTTGCCCACGACACAGGGAATCCTAGTGTGGGATGAGGACTGTTTATGTGACTGGGGTATTTATGCAGTTATTACCGGAGAGTTATATTGATTACTAGCCTCTGCCCACGGCTTCGCCCGCGTGGTACCCGAATTTTTAGTTTCATAAAAATCCGTTCAGTGGTTTTTGCGTCAAAGACTAACAAACATACATCCTCACAAACTTTCATGTGTATAATAGTAGTAGGATTTCATTGATCTTAAAGGTTGTGGTAAGACGGTGGATGGAGATGGCCCAGGCCTATGTCCCGCAATAGACTTCTACAGGCTGTTGATGATGAAGATTGTTTAATTGGGTCACCGTTCTGAAGCAGCGCTACGGGGAAGAAGGGCGATGGCGTGGAGGTGAGCCACAGCCGGAAGTCCTTGTGCACCAGCTCCGGCTGGATCTGTTCCACGTTCAGCTCCAACACCGGCATCCACGACGGAGACAGGTGGCAGTTCTGCAACAACAACTCACTGAGTCGAAGATCGCCCGGAAGAGATCGCCTCGCGTAAAGAACGGTCATTATACTTTTGGCTGTGTTGAGATCTTATTTAGTTAATTATTTTCTTGTCATGCACATTATACCTTTAGACCAAGTTCATTCAAAGGTTGCCTGGAAGAGATCGCTCTGAGCGATAAGGCCGCCCATTGTATCACCACAACCTAGTTTTAAGATTCTTTGTAATCTTCTTTTTAATTCTGGTCTACGCAATAAAGAGTTATCTATTTATTATAGTAAATTGATACATATTAAAAAAACCGCTTGTGAGGTAAGCACTGACTAAACACAGTGACAGTATTACAACCAGTCACGTGGAATGCTAACTACAATGAAAACGCAAGTATGTGCAAAATATAATATTCGACCGTGTCTCTGACTACCCCCTACTTGGGATCTGCGACATCCTCACCGCGCGTACTTAGTATGTATGTTTTGCTAACAGTTATAGCAAAATCAGACTTGCCAAGTTGTGTCTAACAGAACTAATATTTGGGATGGCATAACCAGTTGTGCATACTGATTGGTCCGTGAGGAACATCTGCATACATCACTGAACCAAATGTTTATGGTTCAGGGACAATTTTGTAAATTGTGTACGCCAGTATCAAATTTTAGTGGAAAACTCTTTAACAACCTAACAATTTTATGTTACCAGAATTTCTGACAAAAACAAAATATTTGCCTTTGTACACTTGAGCATTTAAATACCGCCGGAGTCCCGCCCGTTACACATGTTATTTTGTTACCTGGAAGAATACCCAGTTTCCGAAATCGCAGCCAAGCCTCATCATGGCTTCAGCCAGCGGGCCCTGGCCCTGGCCCAGGGAGATGCTCTCGAATCGCTTGCCCATCTTCATCTTATCAGCAAACTTCATCAGATCTGCAGCAAACACATTGGTGACCATTTAACTGTTTCAGTGTGTCGAATATGACCAAAAATCTATGAAATTAAATACTTACATATATTAATCGCATTGTTTTATTTAAATGTTATCCCTAACGATTTGAAAACTTTGCAGCTTGTAAATGCAATACTATACGTTATCCATGGCCACAGAATACTTGATACTTTGACTTTGATACGCGAAAAACATACCCTTTTTCGGCAGTTTTTAAATGTATATAATGTGAGAATGACCACAGAAAAACACTTTTTTTTTAATGTGTTTACATTTGGTTACACCTAATGGTAAACGAAATTGTAACCTATGCTAAACACGCTCACCTAGTAGATGCTTATGAACTCTTCTTTTGAATATACCCAAGTTATATGTTGTAGGAAACACAGACGCAGAAAGGAAATTTTACACCTTAGCTGGCCTCATAACAGTTGAGAGTTGACTCATAACAGTCTTAGCAGTTGGTTAAAATATAGTCACCAGCAGCGGGATCCGTGCCAGTGGACAGGACGAAGATGATCGGCGCCAAGTTATCAGACTCTGCGTACAAAGCTGCCAGGTCAGCCGGCTGGGGCTCCACGAACCGACCACCCAGACCCGTCACCACGTAGTCCTGAGACGAACAAACATACCTGTTACGCTATGACCGAATTAAATGTCGCAATAAATAAATCTAGGTGTATTTAAACATTTGCGTTATAATCACTACATTATAAATTTTATTTTAACCATTCTGTGCACTACAAAGACTATACCAACACGTATTTTCCACAATACACAAAGGTTATCTGAAAACATTTGTGTATTGTGGAAAAGATAATACTATTTAGCATTAAGTTCGCCTATGTACTACTATTTTATATGTGCAAAAAAGATTTTTAAATTTTCTATCTATCCGGGGAGGGGGATTCCCCGGAATATTCCTCATATTCCGGTGAATACCCCGCAAAGGGGGACCATTCTCCGACCACATCCAACGTCTTCTAGCTACATTTAAGATGTCATCGTTTCCATAGGCCTAAATGTTATATCATAATAAATAATTTCAATGCAAAATTATTTTACTGGCCTTAACGCTGTGAAGATTACCTGCAATCCCGGTACTAATTTGTCTGGCCGCAGACATTTGAGCACCAGTAGTTTCTGGAACGCGTCCAGTTGGGTGTCCAAAGGCTTAGGGTATGGAAGTCTGTGAAATGAAGCGTACACTTAACATCAGTATATAACTCTGACGAACTGTCTGAAAAGAAGGTTGCGGGTTCGATTCCCACCACGGGACAAATGTTTGAATGATCTGCAAATATGTATGTAGTTCCCATAATATAAGCATTTTACTTTTTGGCTAGTTGATGCTGTGTGAAACAATGACCAGCATTATTAATACTTACACTATTTGTCCCGCGGCAGGAATCGAACCCGCAACCTTCATCTCAGGCGGGCCTTCGCCCACTACGCCACAGAGGTCGTCAAAAACTTAAGGACATAAATAAAACCCTGTACTTACTTCTCTTCTTATTACCAGTACATCTTCAATCTACTTTTTAATCAGAACCATAACCAAAGAATAGCATACTTATGAGGGTTCCAAGCGTCGAAGTAAGTCCTGAAGAACTTGGTCTGGTTGACGAAGTCCTCGACGAAGGGCCGCATGGTGTCCAGAGACGCCATCTGCTGCATGTCCAGCCACATGCGGACCGACACCCATTTCGGCTCCGGGTTCTCGTACTCCTGAGGAAACGAGAGGAACATTATGCGTAAATATCTAGTATGCACACATTGACTTACGGCACTGAAACAAACACATCCGCCCATAGAGTACCAGGACGAACTGTTATGGGGCACTTGCAGATAGGCGTTAAAAATATGGTGTTTAATTGAAACCACACCCTCAATGTCGGAGGGCGTCTGGCAACACATTTACTAGGAATCTAACCACTCGCCTTTGTGGCCCCAATGTGTCAGCTTAACAAATACGTAAATTTTACATTTTTAAGTTAATTTAAGGCGATTCCTTGCACACGACCAAGCCTCGAAGAATCAGGCAACAAACTTAACTGATTCAATAATAAGAGCATGATCCAAGATTTAAATAAAGTCTAAAAAGTATAAAGCTGAGTTCTACAACACACAAAATAATACGGCTTACCTACTGCTATTTGACAACTATGGAGCCAGGAGGTATTGGAAAACTAACCAGTGAAGGAGACAGTATCCTTGTTTTAGGTGTTGTTTTGAGCTTGAATTTTCTGTTCAAGCTCATTACCTACGCAATATTAGCCCCGTTTTTCGTATCAAATCTGTGCAATATTAGCATAGGTAATGAGTTTTTCCTATGCAATATTAGCCCCGTTTTTCGTGTAAAATCTGTGCAATATTAGCCTAGGTAATAAGTTTTTCCTATTCAAACTCATTACCTGCGCAATATTAGCCCCGTTTGTCGGTTCAAGCTAATTACCTGTGCAATATTAGCGCCGTTGAGCAGGAAGTTGAACTCCTCGATCCGGATAACGCCCTTGTCCAGCTGTATCCGGATGCAGAGCAGCAGCGCGAACAGCAGCTTGTGCCGCTCGAACAGGCTGCGGCACACGTTCTGGTACAGCAGGAACGTGAAGTGCTCGATTATTATCTCCACGCGCTCTATTATGTCCTCTGGAAATACAAATTGACAAATTGATTACAAATTGATATTTCATTATATTCAGTGACGTCATTCACTAAACAAGTATTTCTTCTTTTTCAGGAAAATACAAATACCGCCTTTAATAGCGGGAAGTTGATCAAAAGTTACGCAATTTGAAATTTCATCTCTTGAATGAAATTTCTCGCGGTTAGATATTTTCATAAAATTTATATGGGACCACCCTTGAAGTACACCCTGCCCCTTGAAGCTCCCTAAATCATTAAAATCACAATAAATTAAAAATGCTGGACATTATTTATTTATTGTGAAAGTTACGACGCAGTTACAATCAAGTTACAATCAAGCAACAATCAAGTTACAATCAAGTTACCATCAAGTTACAATCAAGTAGCAATGAAGATACAATCAATTTATAATAATGTTATAATAAAGTTATAATCACCATTAGGTTCTGTCTCGGCCATGCTGCGTATGAACAGTTTGACGAACCACTCGAGGGAGTACTGGTACATGGGGTCCACGGCCGACATGCCGTACAGGCAGAAGAACAGGATCTGCCCGCGATTCGCGACCGGCACGTACCCGGACCGGGCAGAGTCTATCTCGATCGTTGTGCGCTCTATGTCCTCCACTTTTATCTGGAATGGGACATTGCTCAGAGGTCAAAGTTTATAAGGTCAAGGTCAAATGTCAAGCATTAAGATTTTATGGCCTAGGGTGTTCATGTGGAAGGACTCTTGAAACAAGGAGATTAACAAAGTGTAGTCGTTTTCATAAAATAATATTTTTACCAACCAAACATGAATAGCAAAGGTCTACATTTAGTTCTTATTACAATTCTATGTTATGGTCACGGTGCGGTCCAGCTAGGGTCAAAAATCAAATATAAGTTTTAAAGGTAAAATTTTAAGGATCAATGGGTAGGTCGAAGTCGAGGAGTAAGTTTTCACAATCCAATACTTTTCCAATGGGAAGTAATGATGGATCAGATTGATCAAGGTGACGCGAAGTTTTAAGGTCAAAGGTCAAAGGTCACGCGGATACTCACGATGATCTCAGCGCTCTTGATCTTGATAGCTTCCAAGGTGAGGATGAGTGGGATATCGTCCACTGGACTGCCCTCGCTATTGGACAGTCCATACAAGATGTCCGCCTGCATCTCTGCCAGTTGCGAGGCCAGCTGGGCACGGGACACGATCAGCTGACCCCTCAGCTCCTCGAGGTCGGGTCTTTCTTGAGCCACCACTATCGATAGCAGCTGTTCCGCTAAGCCACTGTGGAATTTAATATAATAAATAATGATGGTCATTTTTCACACAGTTCTGTAGTTCCCATAACACAAGATCTGCTAACTACATGACTGAAATACTATTTATATTTTTTTTGTAAATACAAAACTTTATATTACATAAAAACACCCAGACTCGAGACCCGAAACAGTTGTCCCGCGGCGGGAATCTAACCCTTCTTCTGCGTCTCAGAAGGGCTTTCGCCCACTGCACCACAGAGGTCGTCAAGAGGAATTATTCCGTTCTGACGATCTTGGTGGCACGACGGGCAGTATCCGGCTGAGACGCAGAAGGTTGCGGGTTCAATTCCGAGATGCTGAGAGTTATTTGTTCCATGTGTTCGGAACCATGGGCACGAGTAGTTCCTGATACCCACCTGGCACCCTAGTGTAGTGTCAGGAATAGAAAGACGATCTAGAAGGACATGGACCGATGACATCTCATAGGTTGCGGGAAGTTGGTGGACAGAGGTAGCTTAAGACCGTTCGTCATGGCACTCCTTGGTTTAGCCTTATGTCCAGCAGTGGACTAGAACAAGACATAGGCTACTTTTTGCCCGGCCACCACACGGACGAAGGGCCCATGCTCAAAATGTTGAATAATTGATACACGCTCGCGTTTTTCAGTAGCAATGATTCTTTTTTTTATGTTATATGGCCCTGATGGTGTGCGGTCACCGTTGCCTATTGGCATCTGCAACACCTGCATTGCTGATGCATTGCCTGCTCTAAAATAATCTTTTTACATATACGTGAGCTCCTTGTGAAGAGCTCGCCCGGGGTACTACTGCCACCATACCTTTTTTTGCCGCCAATCAGTAATGCTCGCATTGCTGTGTTCCGGATTGAAGGGTGCCGACGAAACTACAGGCACATGAGACTTTTCACCCGTCTTGTCTCAGAGTCGGCAATACGCGAGTGAAACCTCTGCATTACGGCAAACGCTTACCAACAGGTGGACCGTATATTTGTTCGACAACTATGTTTTATTTTATACAACATTAGCATAAAATAAAACTCGTGACTCATAAACCAACATGCATACTTTGTTTACAAGTTTTTGTAATAACAACAAAAATTTAAAAAAAAAACCGCAACAACATAGGCACTTGACTGACCTGGGCACTAAAGCGAAGTTCACGATCTGCACCTTGACAGATGTCTCGGGCGTGTATTTAGGGTTCGGCAGCTTGGTGGTGATGTACAAACGGAACCCGGCCATGAAGGGTATCAGAGAATCGCCCAGTTTCAGCACCATCTGACCAGCTTGACGGAAATATTGACGCTGGAAAGAACATTCGAATAAAATAGAAAATTATTTTGACATAACAACAGTAGAGCACACATGACAGGTACAAACTAAAATACACACTTTATATACAGGGTGTAATCGTTAAGTGTGCACAGGCGATTATTCCGTAACTATTGCAGATATCAAAAAACTTTAAACTGATATCGAAAGTACTTTACCTAATGAGTAAAATGACATTAATAACTTTTTAAAAATAAAACGAGAAATATCCAAAAAAATTACATTAATCACTCCCATACATTTAGTATGAGATAGTAGAAAGGTTTTAGTTTCCTTATTTTAAGTGGAATAGTACCTACTCATTTTACCCTTGTCATTTTATAATTATGTACGATATGAAGGTATTAATGAATTTCAAGTAGATACACGTGTAGATTAATTATCTTACCACTTCAAATTTATAATAAACCTTGTTTCAATATTGTATTGATTTGAACTAGCTGAAAAGCAACATACTAAATAAAAACAAAAAGAAAGATACTCTTTGGTGTTCGTTCTAAATTCAAATTCTTTATCGCGGGTTCTCGTTCCCGCCAATTTATTGTATTTTTCAATTTGCGTTAATAATCGTGATTGTTGCATTTATTGATTGAAAAATGGCATATTCCAATACAGAAAAGAGGGACATGTTAAAAATGTACTACAAACATGATTGTAACAATAGGGCGGCCATTATCGCCTACAGAAGAGATTACCCAGATAGAGAAGTTCCTTCTGGTACGTATTTACGTAAGTTGGATAACAATTTGATAAATTATGGATCTTTTAACAGAAAAAAAGGTTCGAGAACAAGAGCTCCGGAATTTGATAATGACTTAGATAACAATATTATTAACTACGTAGTAGATAATCCACAAGAATCAACGCGTTCAGTGGCCCGATCATTTCCAGTGTCCCACAATTATGTACACAAGTTATTAAAAAAACACAACTTCAAAGCATTTAAGATAAAACCTACTCAAACGCTGTACAATGATGATCCTGCTCGTCGGCTGGTCTATTGCAATTGGCTAGTCAATAATTATGTCAATGTAAGGTCAATTTTATGGACCGATGAAAGTAATGTTTCAAACTGCGGCATTTACAATAGAAAAAACTCGCATTATTGGTCAATTGACAATCCTCGCTTAACTACTGAAGTTAGAGCTCAGGTGCGATTCTCAATTAATGTGTGGTGTGGTATTCTTGGAGATCGGATCATTGGGCCATATTTTTACAGTGGAACCTTAAATGGACAGAGATATTTCTCCTTTGTACAAAACGATATGCCAAGTCTCTTAGAACCAATTCCAGACGATGAAAGAAGGTCGATAATTTTTCAACAAGATGGAGCACCTGCACATAATACAAATGTTGTAATGAATTTCTTACGAAACAATTATAATGGCTTAATAGCCAATAATAGTGCAACCCCTTGGCCTGCCAGATCCCCGGATCTCACGCCTTGTGATTTCTTCCTATGGGGATTTGTCAAAGACCACGTGTACGCTGAGAGAGTACACAGCCTAGAAGAGTTACAGAATCGTGTACGTCGTGCAATTGCTTTAATTACTCCGCAAATGTTAAGGAAAGTTCATTTAGAAACTGTAAATAGAGCTCGTCATTGTATTGCACAAGGAGGACGTCACTTCGAACATATGCTTTGAACACAAAATTTTGTACTTACTAAGAAATAAAATGTATGGGAGTGATTAATGTAATTTTTTTGGATATTTCTCGTTTTATTTTTAAAAAGTTATTAATGTCATTTTACTCATTAGGTAAAGTACTTTCGATATCAGTTTAAAGTTTTTTGATATCTGCAATAGTTACGGAATAATCGCCTGTGCACACTTAACGATTACACCCTGTATAGATAACAGTTTACAAAGCACAGGGACAAAGAGGCTGATTTTTGTGTTAATCAATCCCATCTGTGCCGTGTGGGCCGAACAACTCAATACTTAGACATAAGAGATAAATCTCATTTAAACGGACAGATAAATCTGTTAATTTAAGAAAGAAAATATTATAACCGCTGACATGAGTTACAATTACAATTTTTTTATTAGTGCAATGGGCGGCCTTCTCGCTGTAAGCGAACTTCTATGGAAACTTAAAATGTACAGTATTTAGCTCCGCCGAGGTTGATTTTTTGGGTTATCATAAATTCTTGTAATTTCCCTTAAGTGTGGGTTAAACCAAAAAAAACAAATAACCATAAACACAAAACGTAAAAATAAATAGAGCTAATTCACAAAATTGGCAATGTTTGCAGTCTTTTCCCTTTTTCAATATGATCCATACAATTCACCTTCAGAACAGGATCCAACGCTGGATCCAGCTCCTGCCCCACGTTTTCCAGTAAGATCGGTTTCCCGAAGCGCAGAGCCGACTCAAAGTTCCTCAGCAAATCTCTGTCGTTCGGCTTACACACTACTAAACCTTCGATTTTACCCTGTTGGATCATATAAATTAAATAAATGAGTAAAATTAACATTAATTCTCTAATGTACACACTGGAGAGATGGTGCTCGGGTATGCGTAGATATACTAGCACCATCTAGCATAAAATAAAATAAGTAATCTCTGTAAGAAGTTTCGACAAAACTTACTTATTTGAGCCTTTTGGAGTTGAGACTCTGAGTCAACGCATTAGCATTTCCATTCAGCGTGTCAATGCGCCCAGTATTTTGGGAACGCTTCCGTCTGGTAGTGATCTGGATCAGTTGAGCTATCTATAGATCCTTTGCAACAAAGCAAAGGATCTGTATTTTTTGTATATACCTACTTGTACATAGTTGTATTAATAAATGTGCACAATTCAATAAGATATAATTTAAAATTATTATACTATTGTCAAAAAACACATCCTGATTACAATAACATACTGATCCCGCCTTTTGCATGTCAGCCTAATATCGGGTAAGTACCCGATAAGCTAAAATGTTAGAAATGGACTTCATTTCTATAATCGGCTTTCCCAAATTAGTCAAAACGGAGCCCTATAAACGAATATAACGAACCCTATTCCCGTTGTCTCGTTGACAATGAGAATAAAAACTTCCCATTATCCTCCGACGGGGCCTTACATCGGGGGTGAGCAGGAATAGTCCGAATGTACGTACCATAGCTCGGATCCACTTGTTGGCTTGCGTCTGAGGGTCGATGATGAGCGGCCAGCGCCGTGAGTTCCACATCAGCACGGCTGACTCCACCGACAACGGATCTCTCGGCAGACCGTACATCTGCCACGTCCTGACAAAACAGACATTTTAAACTCACCAAGAGCCCGGTCAATGTGACGCGGTGGCGATGGCGGTGGCGGTGGCGGTGGCTAGCAAAGGGAAATACTTGTAATTTGGTTGTCAAAATTTGCGTGAATGTACTTCTGATTGATTTAAGTTTCATAAAGATGGGATAACTTTTATCAGCGAACATAATTGCGATCTCACTCGCTTCGCTCGCACAATCAAAGATGTTTCTCCTTACCTTATTTGAACCGCATCTCCTAGCACGGATAGCGGAGTGGCGCCATCTGTGTGTGGTACTGCTGCTTCCTGCAACATTCATGGCTTCAGTTTCAGACGGTCTCATAAAGAAACGTGGTCTAAACTCGAGTTCTGTCAGAGGCATTAAACCATGGTTTAAATATACCATATCTTAATAGTTCTACCATGGAACTGTTGGGAAAGAAAAATGTTAACAGTTCTATGACGTCACTGTTCCATAGAACAAATGGGAGGTACCCAAAAAGAGTATTATTGCAAAGCGACTAACATATCCAACTGGTGGTTTAAGAGACGAGCGAGTTCAAAAAAAAACTTTATTATCATAGACAGCTAGATAGATATATATTAATGAGGTACCTCCATATGGTGTATCCATTCGCCAAGCAGCTCGCGTCTAAACTCTTCGGTGAAAGGAGTTATGTACCCAACAGCACCTACGAATAGAATAGAAAGTGGTTTATTTGACACAACAACAAAGCACAGAAAGGACAGGTACAAAATAAATGTAATATCAGACATTAAATGTCAAAAACCCGGCTTTCTCACGTTCTTACGTTATTTTTCACACCCGAGATGTAACTATTTCGAATAATAAAAAAAAATAGCCCACAAAAATGTTTCGGCTAGTCGTGATTCCATAAGATGATGATATTTTTTATAGTGATTCCATAAGTTTTTTGAGTTTTACGGGAAAAGTATCCCTTATCTCAGGAATAAACTTTTATGGGACCACTTCGGGATCATTCTCTATACAACAACAAAAGAGTCTTCAAAATCGGTTAACAATTGGCGTAAGCGCAGCAAGCGACCTGTTGCGATAGTTCTGTTCAAGTTTGGAATGTGAATAGTTCGAAGTCATAAATAAGCGATACCCAGTGACTAGTGAAGTGACAGTTGCGCTAGTGTTGTACCCAGTGAGTGATACAGTGTTTAAGTGTTTTTGTTTTCAATGTTTTAATTTTTTTGTAAATATTATAGTGTAATTTGCTATTACAGTGTTCCTTTAGTGTACAATTGGACTTAATTATGTTATCCCGTACCCTAGCTAATAAAATTATTTATTTATTTATTTAATGTATATCTTCAAGGATAACTCTTAGATAGGTTTTACCACCACAAGTCACTAGGGGGCGCTGCAAAAACGTCAGAGAATACGTTTTTTTTTTAAATTTTGCAAAAGATACAGTAATAAAGTTATAGGTACTTACATGCACTGACCAGGATGTCCCCGATTAGGTTGACATTGGCCACGTCGAGGTCCTTTATAGTTTTGATCCATCGCACTCTTTCAGAAGACAACCCATTCAACAATCTGATATCAAATTAAAAAGTTTAATGGGAGTTTATCATGGGGATCGCAGTCAGGGAATTAAAATTATCGTGGTTTGGTATCATTTTAGAATATGATTACGACTATACCACGTACTTTCTACTATTCTCCTGCTGACGATTAACGGTCAACGAAACGTCAGCAGGAACGCAGTCGTGACTTTTTTTAATAGGCAGATAAGTACGCCCCTTTATAGCTACGTTTTAAAAAAAAAGTCACCGATTTAACAACTTTGACAAATAAGTACAAAAGATATACTAGTAAATGTACCTACTTATTTATAGCAGACTCGTTTAAACTGCTATTGACTTTATATTTATGTGCACATAAATAATTACCTTAACTAATTTTACCACATTATAACTTTTAAAACTATAATAGATAACTATTGACGACCTCTGCGGGGCAGTGGGCGAAGGCTCGCCTGAGACGCAGAAGGTTGCGGGTTAGATTCCCGCCCCGGGAAAAATGTTTTCATATGCAAATATTTGTCTCGGGATCTGGATGTTTTCTATGTATAATATATACGTATTTACAAAAAAAAAGTATATAAGTAGTATATCAGTCATGTAGTTCCCATAACACAAGCTCTGCTTACTTTGGGGCTAGGTAATGCTGCGTAAAAAATGTCCAGCATTATTATTATTATTAGTTATGAACATAATTTTTACAAAAAAACGGGATATCTAACATGAATGTTTCCCGAATTCAGTTGTGCAATAAAGAATGTATCTATCTTTATAAAGGTTAGCTGGAAGAGAGTGCTATAGACCTGTTGGCGCGGTCCATTCTCGCCATGCATTGGTTGATGTCCTCCTCCATCTTGCGTTTCTCGTCTTCCTTCTCTTGCAGGTACGCGTTCAGCTTCATTATACCTTCCAGCAGCGCTTGCATCTTCGCCCTTGCGTTTGCTAGCACAGCTGTAAATAACATTTTAGAATATTATTACGACTATACCACGTACTTTACTATTCTCCTGCTGACGTTTAATTTTAATTCCATGTAAATTAAAATTATCGTGGTATTAACCACGATATTTTTTCCGACTTCTGATCGATCTGATCTGTGGGTTCGAAACCAATCGTGCACCAATGGATTTTTCCACTCGAAAAATTTATGTGCGCATTAACACGTGCTCAAAACGGTGAAGGAAAACATCATGAGGAAACCGGCATGTCCTAGAACCAAAAATTCAAGGGCATGTGCCAACAGTAAGTTTTCCAATTAACGCCAATAATTGCAACCCGTCACGTGGAATGCTAACTTGCAAAACGCGGGCATGTAACAAATGTAATATTTGGACGTGCCTCTGACTACCCCCTACTTAGTATCCTCAAAATTCTACTCACTGGGTATTTATCTGAGGATGTCCAAAATGGGGAAGACAGTTATGAGCGTGGTTTTTTGGAAATAACATGTTGTATTTTACAAGTTTTCATAAATCTATGTAATATTTGGATAGCTGACTACTTGCAAAACGCGGACATGTGCCAAATGTAATGTTAGGACTTGCCTCTGACTACATCCTACTTGGTATCTTCAAAGCTTTGCTTACAGCAGCAAAGTATGTATTTGAGGATGTTTATCATGGGGAATAAAGACTCACCTTCGACCATAGCCAAGTCCTTAGCGGCCCGCTCCAGCGCCTCCTTCTTGGGAGCCACCGCTTTGTTGACGTGGTAGAACTTGAACATAGCGTGTACCCACATGCAAAGCGACTGACATGCTTTCGACACCTGAACACATAATAATAATGTAAAACCCTACTAGTTGAAATTCTTAAGTCTATAACATCTTAGGGCCCGGTCAGACTATACAAGGTGTATTCGCGGTAGTGTATTACTCGCATATAATTCGTTGAGAAATCAATTCATAATAAAGATGCTTCGTGAAGATGCGAAACACGTGTCGGTTTAACGTTTAGTTATTCCGATGTAGATTGTGCGGACGCGTTCTCTTCATTGCGTAGGACTCAGCAGAGGAAGAGAGAATTAAATAGAGTCAGTTACTAAATATTTAGCTCTATTGAAAAACATAAAATTGATTTCCGCAAAGTTACGCCTGAGCCACCCCGGCCACTCTCGATATGAAATGTATGAAAATGTATGAAACAATCGCTCCATAATCAACACGTGAAATGTGTACGTGACTAGTACCGTTGTATGTGTGAATGAATTAGGAATGCTCAAGGTTGGCACCATTTAATTTGACTTATCGCTGGAGCCTGATGGCATGATATCGTGCGCTCCGTCCGTTGTCTGACTTCCGTGTCATTTCAATATGTAAACAATCTTACAGCACAACGCTGACGTATGTCCCTCTGCTTTAAGCAAAGTGAAGTGTCTAATGAAATCCGGGCGGGGTGAGGTAAGTCGGATCGGCGGGAGGGGGTGAGTGGTCAGGAGTACTATTATGTATTCTGTGGCCTGAGTCATTTATTTATCCAACTTCTGAAATGTCCGACTTTTGACAGATGTACACAACACACCTCCTACCATGATAACTCCTTAACAGTGCAGGCTGTCCATTCATGGAATGAACTGCCTATTACCATCAGACGTATGAAACACCATTGTACAACAATATGAAAGCACTTATTTAAGCTAAAATATAATAATATATAATTAAATAATGAATTGTAATAACACTATGACATTATCAAATCAAATCAAAATATTAAAATGTTTTTTATTTCTGTAACAGATTTTATACAATTTTCTTCAGGGTTGGGACCTTCATTTAAGTAGAAAATACTTGTGTTAGAAGGCCCCCCCGCACATTATGTAACTTAAATATATATAATTTGGTATACAATAGATAGATAGAAAGATAGAAAATACCTTATTGCACACCAAAAACCACATCAACTAAATAAAGCATATAATGGATACAATAAAGTATTTTGTATCCATCCATCTGGAATATTAAATCTAAGTATCTGACTTACCTTCTGAATCTTCTCAGGCTGATAGTCAGGGTTGTTGATGAACCGCTTGAGGTTCTTGATCATGTTCTCCGTTATGGACTCCTTGTCGTACTTCATGAGGGAGTCCAGGAAGGCGGTGGGGTCCGCCAGCATCAGAGACCCTGGCTTCCAGTAGTTCAGGACTTTCTCGCCGAAAGAGGCGCCTTGTTCCTAAGAACAAAACTTCTTCTTTACAAAGGCATGCCAAAAAGAGCGCTATGACGAACAGATCTGTAGACGTCGAGAAAAGTATCTGTAGACGTCTACAGATTTTTTTTTTTTGAAACATTGAGTCGGTGTTTGAGGTTAGTTTGAACCAATAGAAAACTGCAATCGCACAAACCAGTGAGCTGTAACGATTTAGTACGCCCACAGAGAGGCTGCCAATGAATCCTTTTGAGCACTGAATTGAATCCTTTAACACTAATGTGGTGCAAGAATTCGATTCTCCTCACAGATTCTCCTTACCAAAGTTAAAAAGTAATAAATATAATGGCATTCCCTTGTCCTTCTTTAGGACAATGGAATGTGGATTTAAAATCTATGAAAATCTGCTTAAGAACAAATTAATAAAATTAAAAACATTTTAAATAAAAACATAGGTAAACATAGCGATAATCACAATGTTAATGCTACAAATAAAGATAATTGAAGACTCCATAAAGTTAGTAAAAAGTGTAAAGGCTCCTTGACAGAAGAAAGAAAGAAACCCTATATTTTTATTGTACTCCACAAGATAATAAAATAAACAAAACCTGATTATAACTAAAAGTACAATTGTCGGTCTTATTTCTTAAAAGCGACCATCTCTTCCAGACAACCTTGTTGGGTCAACGTGTCAACGGTGACCGTTAAGACTCATATAATACTATACTAAAACAAAGGCCTTAAGATTTGAATGAGAAAAATAATTTTGATTTTGAATTTGACTTCGAAAGCTATTCCACCTTGACAGGTTTGATGTCGAAGACCATGCACAGAGATTCGATGACCAGCACGACGCCGGCGGGCGGTTTCTTGAGCGCCTTCACTTCAACGATATCGTTCCGGTTGAGCTCCTTGAGCGCGTTCTCGGCAGCTTTCAAAGCCGGCAACGCCTCGTCTGTGGAAACAAACAAATTATTCTAAACGGATAGATCCATAGATATTCGTTATCGAATAGATACACTAGTACCTAGTCTTTCGCATTCTACGTGATAGGTTGCAAGACCATCGCCGTTTATTTGAACAATGCTACCTGTCACGTGGAATGCTAACTTGCAAAACGCGGGCATGTGCCAAATGTAATGTTTGGACGTTTGGACCTCTGACTACCCCCTACTTGGTATCCTCAAAGATCTACTCACTGAGTATGTATCTGAGGATTTCCACCATGGGAAAGACAGCCGTGAGCGTGTTTGTTTTTTTTGTTTTTAAAATATAACACGTGACTTTTTCTGTGGGTCCCCCTTTCGCCCTCAGTTTCAGCGTATTTGTTTATTTTCCAATTCTTAATATATATATCATATACATACATTGATTGCTAGCTTGTTCTTAAATTAGCTTGTTAGTAGGTAAATGCCAGGATGCTGCAATCGAGCTTAGATAGATAGAAAATAGAAATATTTTATTTCTATGACGATGATATTTTTAATTGCTTATAAAATAAGAAAGTACAATTATTAAATAAATAAATAAAGCTGGTCATGTTTCACGCAGCATCATCTAGCCCCAAATTAAGCAGAGCTTGTGTTATGGCAACTACATGACTGATATACTGTTTTATATATTTATATATATATATATATGTATGTAAATACATACGGCGGCGTAGTCGCAACCTTCTGTGTCTCAGGCGGGCCTTCGCCCAATGCGCTACAGAGGTTGCCTGTTTTTTATAAATTATGGTGATAATCAAACTACCGACGTAACAGGCACATACATAATCCTGACCCCACAGTAGGCTTCCCTGTATCGTGGTACCAAAGTACCCGCAGACCCGGAACATATAACTGTATCTTACATCTCGACCGGCTCACCCGCCATGCCATCGAGGTCAACATAATTATCCTTACCTAGATCTCTCTGCGCGTCCTCGGCCATAGCGGTCGTTTCCGCGGCCATCTTCTCAGCAACAGCCTGTTCTTTCTCCACTTTGATGCGAGCTTCTTCTGCTATGGCCTGAAAAAAAAAAGAGTGTTTTAAGATATTCACCATTCGATTATAACGACTGCTTGGCTAAAACCGGTGAAGGTAAACATCGCGAGGAAACCGCCATGCCACAACCGAACGAATAAAAAGGTTTTTCTTTGCATCTACAAAATAGGGGAGAGGAACCCGAGGGTGTCATACTCTATATTTTTATAGAAAGATAGATAGATAGATAAACTCTTTATTGCACACCAAGGTCAAGTACAAAAACACGAATTAAAAAAAGAATATAAGAGGTACAATGGGCGGTCTTATCGCTTAAAGCGATCTCTTCCAGACAAGATGGACAGGATAAAATGGAATCAAAAGACGGCGGTGTACAAGTTACATTTTATATATTTTTTTCATATTTTTCTTAAAATATAATATTAATAATAATAAATACCTACATAACTTTATATATGTATTTAAATATCCTATATAATATACATACAAATAATAATAGTGTGAGATAATAAGTATGTAACGATTAACAAGCAACTCTGAGACATGGAAAGGAAATGGTTGTGTACCATAACTTTAAATATAGCGTTATATATATAGATTTCTTCATTCGAAAAATGCTTATGCAATTTAAAATGGGCCATGGCTGTACCTATTAATTTTCCCACAGACTGTAACCCATGTTTCGCAAATAAACAAATCTGAATATGAATCATTCCAAATGTCAGAATTGTGAAGTAAGGCACTGGAAGTATTAATTTTTGCAATACCCATAAAAAAATAAAGACAAATGAACACACTCACAAGCACATAGCAACCGTTGCTCGTTCAACGAATAGTCTAATACTGACCGAATCTATGGCGATCTGATCGATGACCTTCCTAGTCTCCTCGGCGGCTTTCTCCATGAGCGGTTTCAGATCAGCCAATTCGATCTGCAGCTGTTTCACTTCAACCTCAGTTTGGTTCAACTTATTCAATCCTGGGAAATTATGGTACACATTTTGTATTTCCGGCAATGCATGAAGAATGACTGAAGTGACTGAAAAGACTTATGTCAGGATCTAGGAAATGAAAATACGTAGTCTCTGCCTACCCGTCCGGGAAACAGGGGCGAGTTTATATATATCCCAAGAAGCACAAAAAATATATATAACAGATGGACAACAGAATTTGGGTATTCTTTAAGCTTCATAAGAGGTCTAAAAATAGGCATTATAAACCGCTTATCAGCGGTTATAATGCATCTTGCAATGCTAGTTTGGGACTTATGATGTCCCAAATTTAGAATGGCATGTTAGCAGCATTATATCGGCTGTCTTGGGAAGTTTAAACGCATTATTTCGACTGAAAAAGCAGGTTTAGACAGTGCATATATCTTCAGTGCGGTTCTTATACAGCGTGTATGCTGTATGCCCTCACAGAGGCAGAATAAAACATTTTCAAATGTTATTTTGAATTTTTGTTATTATTTAATACGATCACAATAGGCCTAACGGCCGCAGTGATACCAAAGCCACTAAAAGATAATATTATTTAATATAATTTAATATAATTTTCTGAAGAACTTGTTGTTGTGCTAATTCGCCAGAAAAAAAAAATATGGTAAGTGCTACGGGAAGTGAAAGTGAAATAATAAAAAATACTTTTAATAAAAAAATGTTAATTAGAACTTACCGGTTTTCAAAGCGTTGCTTTCGTTGAGGATGGCCATTTGTTTCTTCTTGAACATGTCCGCGTATGCGCCCAGCATCTCCATGTAGGACATGGGCGTTACATAGTTGAGGCGGTTCAGACGCGCCAGGAACTTGGAGCTGGCGTCCACCACGCTTTGGTGGGCGAAGCAGCATACTGACTGGAATAATATACTGTCAGCGACAACCATCCTCAGCCATATCATCACCACCTTCATGCTTAGCATGAAGATCCTAGACAACGGTTTTGTCTACCGCCGAGAAGACAAACTATATTTTTATCACTCTCTAGTTTTGACAGAATAGGCGACAGAAATAGTGTTTGTCTTCTCTTTCGTAGAAAAAACGTTATCTTGGGTGCACATCCTAACCGCACTGATTTATTCAATCAATTCGCGTCACCATCATCATCATCATAAGTCCATATCAGTCCACTACTGGAAATAGGCCTCTCCCAATACGCGCCACTGAGCCCTGTTCTGATTTACTTTCTGTCGCCTATCTTAAGTCATCATTCATCGCCCTGTGGGAAAAAAATCATTTAATCATTAAAATCACAAGGATCTCTTTGAAATGCCAATTTTATTCGCTGCCTGTGCCTCCGCGTTCAAACCAGGAAAGAAAGTCAAGAAACAAGTCTGGTTATTCTTTTCAATGATCCATTTACAAAACAATGGGATGTTTTTTGCATCGAGTTGGAGCAAATTCAATCCCAAAATTTTGTATCATCTAAATAATCCGATATTTTCTATTTTGCCTTTTTTTTACAAAGGTTTCGTTTAATTACATGTTTAAATTTGTTAATTGTCAATTTTGTGTATCTCCTGGGAGTATAAGCATTTACTAACTTTATGAAGTCTACAATTATTATTATTAAATGGGGCATCGAGGGACTGAAAATAATAATAAAAATGATTTGATCAGAATTTAAGTCAAGATGCCGTTCCATCCGCATAGCCCATCAACCATTTCATAGCATGTACTCCTGAAAAAGCCTTATTCATGTTTCAGCCATTGTTTTCAATACCATCTATCTGTCACCATCCATACTACAATATAATGTATTTTTTAATTCGCACAAAAAGGCCTCTTAGCTCTGGCCCCGATGATGCCTCTGAAAGGACCACAGACCTGATATAACAATCAAATGAGTGAAATAATAATAACAAATAACTTGTTTCAGGAGATACTCACGACCATCGCGTCAATAACTTCGTCGGTTGTGACCAGCTCTTCCATGTTATTGAAGAAATGCGTGGCCACCGACTCCAGCGCCGCCTTCGGCCATTCGCTGAACCAATCTATGGTGCAGCAGTTCACTAGGGACGGGAACTGACGCAGCCGCGCGCGGAATATCTGACAAACAGACAAAGGTAAAATTATTTTGTATATAAGTAGTATATCGATCATGTAGTTCCGCAACGCAAGCTCTGCTTACTTTCTTGGGGCTAGATGAGGCTGTGTGTTATTTTTACTAAAAGCTGGATCATACATCATCATCATAGGCCTTTTACATCTATAAAACACCATTGAAGGTGATGTTTTATAGAGGTAATACATCATCTTCAATAATGTTTATAGATGACGTTTAACATTTAATTTAAATACGATGAGAAGGTGATTAAAGATGACGATTTAAATATCAAACTGGATTTTTACCATGATTTTTGGCAATACAAACTAACAAGCTTTACATCTTTATAATATTATAGTATAGATATATTATTACTTCTCCAATAGGGCTCATGACGACCACTATGTGCAAGTTGGTCCGGACTCTCCGCTGATAGCAACCGAATAGATTGGTTTTGGTCGCCGCCAGATTCATTTCCATGACCGCGTGACGGACGGACATGTAGATTTTATCCAGATCCTCCGCTTCGTATATGTTGGGGACGTCACCGGATGATAGGATGTTGTTCAGATCTTCGAGGAACGATTCCATTTTGATCTGCGAAATAAAGAAAATGAAACAACAACTTTTAGTAATTCACCATTTGATCCCATTTGTTTGTTTGTTTTTTTATTACAATTTATCTCCGGCTTATTATAGTATTCTAATGCGGTTTTTCTCAATTTGATTTGTATAAATTTAAGGCTGTTCTTAGATAGTTATGACAGGGCTGTGTTTTCGTAAAAGCTTGAAAGGTGTAATAAGACCGTAGAGAAATCCATCATATTTTGTTTGTAATTGGTAAAGAAAAATGCTAAAACTACTACTCTGACAATAAGTAATAATTGTCTGGTAAGACAATAGTCTTGTCTCACAAACGAATGTAAAAAAATACAATTAAATGAATTCGTGAATAAGTTCAAACTACGAATTCTTTGTTGCAATACACGCTGAACGAAGAACGTTTTAAAATTAGGCAAAAATAACTTTTTTTAAGGATTATGATTTGGTTAATTCCCGTTGCCTCCCGACTTCAGCCCCATCAGGACAGTGGTTTTTTTCTCGTAGTCCCTAACTGAGCATCGAACAATTTTAAGGATTAAAATTTATGTTATTCCCGTCGTCCCCCGGTGGACATCTGTGGACATCTGAATTTAAGTTCTCGCCGTCCCTACCTGTGCATCGGAAAACAGGAAGACGATCCCCCTGTTCTCTGCGCCGGCCTTCATCATGGTCTGCTTCAAGTCGTCGCGCCACTCCGTCTGTCCGTACGCCTTCGTGATCTCTATCTGGATGCACGTCAGCTCGGCCATGTGCGACGCGAGCCGCGAGAGCGACTGCCGACCTGACGACAAACCAAACGTTGGCTGGAAGAGATCGCTGATCGGTGTTATGTTGTATAGCCCGCAGATTATACAACTTGTATTATACTAGCTACCGACCACGGCTATGCGAGGTACCCGGATAAAAGTAGCCGATGAAAAGATTTTAACTATGCCAACATCCTATTTCTGGATCTTAGGGTAGGGTACCAAATTAATTTGTTTTTTTTTTTAAGTGGCAACCCAGCATGCGGCCCACCTGTTGGTGAGTAGTTACCGTAACTTATAGACACTTGCAACACCAGAGGATTCACGCGCGCGCTGGCGACCCTGGTGCTTCCCGAGCTCTTTATCTAGGAGCTACTACTTCGTGTTAGTGCTTTGATGTGCCAAATAAATGTCTACTACTTCGTGTTAGTGCTTTGATGTGCCAAATAAATGTGTTCTTCCAATACGGACCTGATCCGCCCATTCCCAGCAGTAATGCATTGGCCATCGGTTGCCGCACGATCCGCGCGACGCGGCACAGATGACCCGCCGCGTCGTCGAACAACACCAACTGCAGCGGCACTGTGGTGGACAGGTTGTAGTCGGACAGGTAGTGCGTCAGGATCTCATCCAGCTGAAAGAACCAGGTGTTTACATTTTTACACGCGAGGACATATATAATAAATAAATAAATAATGCTGGTATTTTTCACACAGCAGCATCTAGCCGCAAACTAAGCAGAGCTTTTATTACGGGAAATACATGACTGATACACCTTTTCTATTGTAAATACATATAATATGTATGTATTTACAATAGAAAAGCACTCAGACCCGAGACAAATATTCGCAGATCATACAAACATATGTCCCGCGGCGGGAATCGAACCCGCAACCTTCTGTGTCTAACTCCTCGTGTTATTCTCAGGCACTATAATGTCCAGGCGCAAAGGTAAAAATTTTTTTATCATTCAATCCGATAAGGCGGGTTATCGCCCTCTGCGCCACAAAGGTTGTCATATAAAGTTGGAACATGCCTTTGACTACCCCTACTTGGTATCATCACGGATTTGTGCCATGATGGTAATCCTTACATCCATAAGGATTACCATCATGGCAGTCGTGCAGAGTATTTTTTTAGTATTTGAAGTAACTTAAGGATAAGCGATTCCTTAAAGCTTAGTAAATAGAACACAAACCTCTTCTCGATCAGTGATTTCAATGTACTTCCGGTCATCAGCGCCTATGTCCATGAAATCACCAAAGAACATCAGCCGGCCGCCGACCACGTCTTCCGCCTTCTTGCCGAATTCCGTTTTTATCTTCTTATTCAGGAGACTGAAACGTTTAAGGGCCTTATTAAATAAAATAATAATTTTTCACACAGCATTATCTAGCCCCAAAGTATGCAGAGCTTGTATTATGAGCTACATGACTGATATACTACTTATATACCAAGCAATATGGACGCGAATCACGAGCGTTGGCGCGTTCCTTTAATGAAACCAAGACTTGCGCCACCACCGTGTTATCAGTCCACTGATAATGTTACGATAGATAGACAGACTTAGCAATGAAATAATCGTGGTCTGGTATCATTTTAGGATATAATTACGACTTTACCACGTACTTTACTAATCTCCTGCTGACGTTTCGTTAACTGGTATAAGGAGAGTGCACATGAGGAAGGACCTCTGATAAAATAGAAACACTCACTTGACAAACCACTTCCTGTCCTCATCGTTCACCAGACGATCTTGGTAGACCCGTTGATGCTCGTGGTACCATAGCCTTATCACGTCGTCTTCATCCTATAAAAAGCGAATAAATCAGGCAAAGTATTGGCAGAATAACAAAGCAAAAGTATTGCTATAAACAGAGTATTGGCAAAAACAAAACAAACATTTTCACGACTTTATTGGGCGTCCTCTGATACATACTCAGTGAGCATATCCTTGAGGATACTGAGTGGAGGGTAGTCAGGGGTCCGTTTAGCACATGCTCGCGATTTTGCAAGTAGTCGGCGTTCCACGTGTCAGGATGCAAGCCCATCGCCGCTTATTGGAACACTAACCATGCTACATGCCTTACAATTTTTTCTGGGGATATACAGTTGTGAGCGTGTTTTTTGACGACTAGAATTGGCAGAAACAAAGTATCGATAAGTGAACAAAACAGAGTATAAAGTAATAAATAATATATAAGATATTAAATGTCATAAAACAAACTTCAAATAAAGGGAAATTGATAAAATGTCCGTTATAATTTTTTTCACCGCTAGGTGTTTTTTTTTAACGGTAGGCTATACATCAATAGTGGGTCCCCCTTGACTTCAAGGGGGACCCACTATTGAATCTATCATAGAATGATAGAGTATACTTATACTCTATCATTCTATGAAGAAATCAATCTCCTAGGGTGAAAAATGTGTTCACAATTGGCGAAGATATCGCGTAACATAATACACACAAAAAGACATACGAATTGAGAACCTCCGCCTTTTTGAAGTCGGTTGATAATAATTAAATCGCGATATTCATGATACATTTTCAGCACAAAGTTTACGGTTTCTATCCTGCAGCTACTCTATCATCAGATCCTCACGTGCGTAATTTTTCTCACTCGGGATGACACTCATCCGAATAAAAACAAAAGAAATATCGCTCACGAAAAATGTTTCTGCTAGTCGTGATTCCATACGATGTTTTTTTTTTAAGTTTTATAATAGAATTAAACAGGAATGTCTGTTTACTTTATCATGACTAGACAACAAATATATTGTTACCAGCTAGGGTTCCGGCATATTGCTGTCAATATACTAGCGCGGTTAGTGTTTCTACTCGAAACTAGATGGCGGTGTATCGCGCTCCAATAATATGAAATGCGTCTATCCGCTTATAGATGGCGCTAGAGTGCCGTTATAAGTATTTATACTGCTTAGTTCCGGAGTACATGATGCTGTGTGAGAAAAATCCAGCATTATTTATTTATTTATTTAATGAGCTAGTCTCGCACGTCATTTTATATTGTGACAAAATCGTAATTCTAACCTTGACAAGTCTGGGGTCCATCATCAGAATACCCTGGAACACCTTGCTGAGGTCCCTCAAGTTGAAGGTGTAGTGGGACTTGGTGGGAGTGGGGAGCAGTTCTTCCACCAGCGAGTTGAAGATATCTATGGATCCCTTCAGGAACGGATGCTCCCTGATGGACACTTTCTCGAAGTTACGCGTCCAAGAGGAAAGGATTGTGCTGAAGATTCCATACTGAAGGAAAAAAAAATAACATTCTGTGATTGATATCCAATATATTCTTCTAATTGAGCAGTGAATTGTATCTTATCACAAAAATATTTAAAATTATTTTGTATACTTATAAATATATTTTCTTTAAATTACCTTTCATAGAACATGTTGGCTATTCTATGTTTTTTTTGTTTCTAAATGGTTTTTATAAAAATAATTGGCTACCTGTTTTTATTAATTTTATCTATTAGTTACCCACTGTTCGTTTTCCTAAACAGTAAATAAATCAGTGAAAAATAATTAGGTACTAAAGGCCTTATTTTGAATCCAGAGTGGAGTGATGCGCTCTGGATTCATCTTACGTTACCCGAGGAATGAATGAGAATACTTTATGGCCATAAGAAAAACAGATATAACTTATCAAAACTAAAAAAAAAGTAAATACTTATTTTGGCGAGAGGAACATTCTACTTTTCATCTCCCTCAATGAGATAATTAATTATTAAAGAATCCACTCTTGAATATATTTATACACATATTTATAATCGAAACACTTGCGCAATTGAAAAAATCTATTGTCACTGTTTTATTAGCGACAGAGATTGTTGTGGACTTGTTTATAGTTTACGTTTTTGAAATATCGGGAAAATTCATGGGAAAACTCATTACTGCCCGCTGTAAAACTCTAATAGAGAAAATACCTATTTTGCTAGCACTGATTTAGGGACAAACGTTGTTTTTCGAATATACGGGATGGAAATGAATATGTCTGGGAATGGAGTCATGTTGTTCAATACCAACACAAATATTTATGTGAAATATATCCGAATTTAAAGTCTACTGTCTATGAGTTGCACCAATAGAAAGAAGCCTAGATATAGCTAGATATAAGAGGGTGAACAGAGACACAATGAAGAAAGGACAACCATGTAAGTAAACGTGCACAATAAAACTAAATTATAAAATAAAATATTTTTTCTTCTGTCTTTGACATTGTTTAGGACTTACCTTGCTGGCGTACTCCATCTCAGTGAAGGAGACGTAATGGAAATGTCGCATGAGTCTCATGGTGACGGGGTTGCGGCCGCCGCCCGGGGGGCCCATGGCGGCCACGACGCCCACGTCCACCAGCATCCGGAACTCACCGATGTTCGTGCGGTCGTACCATCCTAAACGGTAATTAAAACAAGCATTATTTTTAGGAAAAAATATTTAAAATAATAATGATTTTATATTATCCGTTGTTTATATATAAAAAAATATCAAAGTCGAAATCGCAGGGATCATTCAGAACTGTCACCTGGTATGTTATCAACAAAGCAATTTTTCATCATAAACAGCCTGTAAAGCCCATTGCTGGACATTGGCCTCGCCCAAAGAGTGCCACGACCAATGATCTTGAACTACCTCCATCAAGCGACTTCCCACAGAACTCTTTAGATTAAGAGATTTAACTTTTACATTTATTTAAAGAAAGACAAATATAACAAACTATCTATAAATAGTAAAACGAAGAGTCCCCTAAAAGCTGGTTGCATCAACACGCTGAATGGCAATACCCGAGAAGTCCATGAACTGCCTCAGCAGCTCAATCGGCGGTTGCGCTCCGTACACCTCGAGGGCCGGCATGTTGAGGTCGTCTATGAAGAACACCTGCCTCTTGGTCGGCGGCGGACCGAACACGCCACGACGGCGCCTGTCCAACTTGCTGTCGATCACATCCTGCAATATCATAACTAAAAAATTATGGACATATTTCACACAGCACCATCTAACCCCAAACTAAGCAGAGCTTGTGTTATGGGAACTACATGACTGATACTAATCATATACTTTTTTTATTAAAAATACATTTTTTTTTTTATTAAGGCACAAACGGTTTACAATATCAAGATTAATGTTAAAAACTAAGCATTCTTACACCAATTAAGCTGCCGCTAATAGTAACACTATATAAATAATTTTGAAGACGGTACTTCTTAAACTAGGTTACAAAATAAATGAAAATAAGTAGGTACATATTCATACATATTAAATGAAGGACACTTGTTTTTTATATTAGCTGATAACGAAAAGATGTCACATTCAGAAAACTGTTCATTGTGTAACTTACAGGCTCGTGGGATGAATGAATTAGTTTGATCTTAAATATTCTAGATTAAAAAGCTTATTATTATGACGGGCATTTAAACGTGGACATTTTAAACCAATCTGACCTACAAGATATGGGGATTCAACAATATTATTCAAAATCTTATTATATCATCGGAGGGTACGTTTCACAGGGTTGCTCTGTACGCGGTTAACGCACATAGTCATGGTCGAAGCAAGTGTATGCCTATTAAGTTGAATGCTCGCCTTTCAACCCTTGGTATGCTTCAGCATAGGTGTCGCGAAATACAATAGATTCTCTATTACAACATTATAAGACACAGTAGATTTTATATTGTTTCTGGAATTCTAGCAGTAACCAGCCATGCATGTAGCAAGTGAAAATCTCCAAAGTTTTGGTATTATTCAAAAGGTAGATTTTTCAATTTTTATCGACCCCATCTTTCATCATCAAGATATGTATATATCTAGATAAGTAGGTACACACACTTATCTAATTTGTTTTGAGATTATGCTAGCTTACCTATACAATTTTATGTTAATTGTTATGTTTGATCAATATTATCAGAAATATTGAGTTTAATATTTTATTGACCAATTTATTTACCTGTACCTAAATAAGTTGTTTTTATTTATACAATGCTGTATGATATTAGGAAATTTATGAACTTTATTCTAAGCATATCGCAAATAATAATAGGTAGGTACCTAACTACTACCTAATGTAAATAAAATCGAAAAATAGATTATTTTGGGATCATTATTACAAAACGATGAAATGGTTTGATGATTATAATTTTTACTGAAATTAGAAAAAAGTTATTTTTGAAATCTTTGTCTCTTATAAAAAAAATATTACCTAGTATACATCAGTAAAATTCTGTCCTAAGACCAATGTTCCGCCCTATTTCTATTCGTCTGGAGAAAATGAGAAGTAGGTAGGTACCTAAGTACATTTTGTAACTGTGATTATCATTAAAAAACTTGAATGGGGAACATGGAACGTAGTTATGAATGTTTATGAAGTAACCTGCGTTATTCTATCTAACCACTAAGTAATAAAATATGTCCTAGTTATTCTGAATGGAAATAAAATTGTATAAATCTTTTAAGTTATTATTATTAAGTATTATTATAATTGACACATTTCTTGCGAATAAACATGTGAACAATTGTCCTTATTTTTCGTATACCTTTTGAAAAAATATATATATAGTAGTAAAGTGTCGTAGCGATAAACTAAATTGGGATGCTGACTATGTAGGCACTTACTAACTACTTACCGTCGCTACAGCATGTAGTGTAGCCATAGCATAAAAATAATTCATAATACTGGAATTTAAAGGCATTTGATCGAAGATAGTGCCAATTTTCTTCCGATCCGACTACCCTTACTCATCAAGTAATGATACATGCTTGCCTCTATAATTTTTTTGTTGGAGAGACTTGCCAAATTGTATTTTGTAAATTGATACTATATTTATTTTTATATCTATATTTATCTGATATTATATTTATTTTAGAATTAATAACTTTAAAATCTTAGAATACATTATATTCATACTCCATCTTCATGAGTACATAAATTTTAAAAATAATTAAAAGCTTTGCTGCTCAGGCGTAGCCTGCTACAAAACCAAGAAAAAAATGAGATAACGCAGCTGGTGCATGCAGCTGCTGCCTACATTCTTTTAACATTCGTAGGTATTTGTCCTCTTTCACCCCTTAAAATGACCCGTTCTAGAATTAGGGTTGACGAACTTCCGGTCGTCAACCTGTAGGTTATGGAGGTATGTACGTTTCACTAATGAAATGTCAATGTCGCCATGACATTAGAAACGTAACATTGACTGGTAAGATTTAAAAACGCCTAAATTGCCGGAAATTAATAAAGTTTCAGGCCGTGCAATTTTTAATACTTTTCCTTTCATGCTAACGCAAATTTATCAAGGTAAATCTTGACAGCTGTCACGTATCATTTCCACAGCTAATGTAATTTCCATACAATTCAATCTTTCCGCAGGCGTTAGCGCTAACAGTAAGTGGTATTTGTCTAGACCCTGTAAGTCTAGTACTTGAATTTACAGGTTATTACCGAAACCCTTTGTAATTTGACACAGATTAGTTTGGTATTGATAACCACTACGTGCAATGAAAATATCAAAGAGGATAGATGAAAAGTTTTTTTTCTTTAAACGGTTTTGAACTAAAGAGTCACATCTTTGACCTCCTCGAGTGACAAAAAAATGTAATCACCTTGTTTGCACGCAAGGATTTGCGATAACTCCAAAGATTTTAAATTCAAAATGCTTTACCAGTCCAGTCATGGTTAAAAATGTTTGTGCATTTTGCACAGTTGCCAGAAATGAACTTCATTTCCAGCACGCAACGAGAAGAGATCCAATATAGTACGATTTTATTGAATCACTGGAGATTCTCCGTATAGTCAAAAATACTCTCCATCAATATATCGATACCGGAAGTATCACTTAGCATACCACGAACCACGAGTGAATAACTAGTTCAGAATTTGCACATTTGGGTGCGTTAGGCAACCAATCAAATAACCGGTAGATAAGAGAAAAACCGATAAGGTTTCGGTAGTCGCCCTCACCGGTGATTATCCGCTTTTTGAGATCCGTTGCTGTAAAATAGTGGTGCATTTTACAGTGACAGTACAGGCCATACAATAACTGGTCGTACATTACTGTATGCGTTAGCATCCTTATTCTGTTTGTGATTATCTTCTGTTATGAGTAAAACAATTTTAATCTGTGCCTACTTTTAGGGCGAGGCTGTGGCTTTATGTGTTTGTCATAATTATTTTTAAATTTTAAACGATTATATAATAACATTTGATCTCTGATGGCGCGTCTGCTTTGTAGTGTATCAATATTAAAAATAATCCGTTGATTAAATCTTGACATTTTGTATTTCAGATGCTTCAAAAATTTATTCTGAATTCGCTCTGCACTATTACAAATAAATTTGATATTGAGAATTCCATATAAACATATTATATATAGACCTAGACCCGGAACAGAACACGCAAACATTTTCCCCGCGGGTTGTTGTGGTACACACCCATGACACAGGGAAACCTAGTGTGGGGTCAGAACTATGTGTGAGTCTGTTGGCAATTTTTTTAATCGACCCTGCACCTCTTTCGTCGCAACTGACAATTTGCCCGCCGCGCCATGCGTCGCGCGTTGCGCGAATCGTCATGAACAAAGTAAGTGTCAAAATGACACTGACATACAATCTATTGGTTTTTGTATTGTGGTAAGGTAAAGCACACTATTGTTGGCACTCCTACAATGATTGGCACCTATTTCATAATATGCCTGTAACAAAATACACAAATCTTTTTTACATAAGGGAACATTACATTCATATAGTAGAATTTGTATTTAAAAAAATGGCTACCTTCATCAAACTTCTAGGGCCACCATATTATGTCAAGTGATCTTTTCAAACTGACGACGGTAGTCAGAAGATTTTCGTTTGAAAAAAGTAGAAAATCAGAAGACAGGTCTCATTTTGTGACACATTTTTTATCACTAATGGTAAGTTAATAACTAAATTCTTATAGTATTTAGATAAAAGTATGTTTTAAGAGGATATTTTTCACGATTTCACTATTTTATATTGATCTGTTAGTTATTTTAGCTAGTGCCAATCATTACATTTTTTTTTGTACTGACATTTAGTCATTGGCTCTCTATGCCAATGATTGTATTGTTACTGAAAACTTTGAAATTCTTTAGATTCACCCATAGTAACACTGGGAAAAGGTTCAATAAAGTAATAAACACATAAGGTGTCCCAGTAATACTGTAATCGAATGATTGACCGTGCCAATAACTATAATCAGTCCTTGTGACAATTATTGTCTTACATAGGTATGCTCGCCCGAGAAGAGTTTAAATTTACTAAAACCTACCCCAGCTTTAATTGTTTTTGAATTTATTATTCTATAGATCGCTTTCAAGGATGCCGAAAGTATCGGAAAATAAACCTTACATCAAAACATATACGGAATCCCAAATCCAAAAGGCTAATCTAAAAGGAAGATAATCCAATAGTTTTTATAGGACTTTATGGACACAGGCATAGAAAAAATTTAACTCAGTAATAATAATAACGATGATTCTGGAATGACACATCTGAATATGAATGGGATATTGGTACCCATTGATGAAGTGCCAATTTTTATGTCAGAAGAAGTATCTATACACAATAGTATAGAAGTGAATACCTCAGTCGAGAGTAGAACAACATCACCTATACCAAATACAAATGCAGCTACCTCACCAACCGAGTTTATTATATATATACCAAATATATACAAAACCGAGTTGTTCATCAATGATAGAATCAAATGAGAAAACCTCTGAAAAGCGACCAACTACATTAAAGGAAGACTCCGATCAAAATTAGCAAAACGAAAACCATAAAGCTACCTTTTGTTTTAACTTGCAAAGATTGACAGAAGATCCAAACAGATAAACTAGAGCAGAAAAATAAAATAATTTTGGAAAAAGAAGAAAGAAAACGTCTCTAGAGAGGAAAGAAACAATGGAAGCCAAAGGAAAGAAGAAAGATGTAAATACAATGACTATAAAGAACAAAGCTAAGAATTCTAGTTTAATAAAAAGAACTCAACATGTTTTGAGTCGCATTAGAAACCACAGAAAAAGGATCAACTGATATAAGCTCAATGAAAACAGTGCAAACAAAACAGATAATGTAGAAGATGCAAACACTCTATTAATAGAAAACCTAAATGTTTTAAATGAGACCAAAAAATTACTGACACCAACAAATTCAGATGTTTAGAATCAAAACAAAAATGTAAAAGTTAAATTAGATTATAAAATTATGACAAAAACGTCGAAAAAGGAAAAAAATCCCTTAAAAAAATGGGAGCCTAAACTGCTTTGGCTTTAAGAAAGATCTTAAGTGTGAAAGAAGAGAAAAAGGAGGTCAATCTATCTACCGAAGATATTAAGCGGATGTTGGAAGACGAAGACTAAGTCATAAGCGTAGCCTACCTAGGTATATCTCCTAATAATTTTTACCTAGATAGGCATATTCTGAGGTGTCAGCTATTAACTATTCCATGCCTATGTTTGTAATGCATGCCAATGACTATAATAGTCTACATATGCCTATGTTTGTAATGCATGCCAATGACTATAATCGTCTACATATGCCAATGTTTAGATTAAAGTGCCAATAATTATATAAAAGTGAACATTTCACTTTAAATAATAATTTTCTTGATAAAAGTATTACAATTTAAATAAAATTTTGCATTAATTTCTTTAAATAAGCATACTTATTCATTTTAAAAAGTTTCCCAACCAATTCTATTACTTGGCAACATTTAAAATAATTAAGATTCTAGAGAAATCGCTAAGGTGCCAATCATTGTATACTTTACCCTATAATTGCTTTTTGCAGTTTATTGATGGCTTTTTTCCGGGAAGGTAGATTGGCAGCAAAAAGACAGCTAGGTGGAAAAAACTGGGACAAGGTGGAAGAGAGGTGGGCAGCAAAGGTGGAAAGAAGGTAATAGGTTCTCACAAAAGCCTCCAGTATTGCCCTGGTAAGTACTAAATGTTATTAGTACATTTTTATGCTGAGGTGGAATGATGAGACGACTGATAGTTGGAGTTCTCATCTTTAAGTTTAATTATTACGAACATCGGTAGTCCAGTCAGTTGATTGGATTGGAGGGGCTCCGTTATAGCCCGGGGTGGCTCTTCTAGTCACAGGTGCTAGGCATCGGATGGGCGCATATGCTCAAAGGAGAGCGCGATGATCTAAAGGAGAGCGTGAGGCTCTGAGGGAGAGCGCGAGGCTCTGAGGGAGAGCGCGAGGCTCTGGGGAGAGTGCATAACGCTCCGGGTATGATAGATTCTGTGTCGGGAAACAGTGGGCATGGCTAAGGGGAGGTGGAGGCCATCGTGGGAAACTGCATAGCAGAACTCACGTCTGACGGGTGTCTAGTGACCAGAAGGGTAGGAACTCGATCTCCGTAGACGGAGTTACCTACCTGGAGGAGACACCCAGGCACGACCACAGTGTTAGTGTCCAGATCGGAGCCGGGATCGATCGGGGTAACCGTAAGGCCCCCAGTGGATGGCTTTAGCCTCATTGACTGGTCGCGATTATGGTCGACTCATTATTTCATCCTCATGTAATGATAATATTTGTTGCCCATGTTACTCCGTACTGTACCTTGGCATTCCTATTTAGTTTGAGTACGTATGGCGCGACAAATTGGTGGAGATGCAGGGATATGAGAATGGTACGGGACGCCTGCCTAGTGCAGGTTATTTCCTACAAGATATAATATCTCGTTCTTGCTTGAATAATAACAATAATTATGAATATGAAAATATTTATTTTGTTGGAAATGAACAAATTTGCAAATTGTTTTTCAAGTGTTTTCAAGTTGAAAGGTTTAAGATAAGTGTGTGTAAAAAGATTAGCCAAGCAACGTTGTGCGACCATGAATAGTGAATCACAGGTAAAACGCATCACACCACAATTAGTGCTCTCATCAACTTTTGCCGGTTGAGATTGCCGGCAAAAGTTATTAATTAATAACTAATTTAATTTATACTTTATACTTTTATTAAGTAATTTATTATGCCTATTATGATACCATTCGTAATATGTAGTGTTTTTGTATGTATCTATTTCAGTCTGCATCGCAATAGAAACAAAAAAAACGTCGAAACTCAATATACAGCCTTGGCCAAAAGTATTAGGCACCCTAAAATTTACAAAATTTTTCGTGTTTAAGGTGAAAAATGAAACTTATTTGTTTTCCAAATTACTATATTACCATAAAATTACAAAAATCACTAATATTTAGTTGGCCCCCCCTTTGCATTGATCACAGCAGCAATTCTTCGGGACATGCTGCTTACAAGCTTTTTACATTCGGCTGCACTTATGGCGTCCCAGTCTTGAATTAAAGCATTTTTTAAAGTTGTTTTGGATGTAATACTGTGCTCTCTGACCTTGCGCTTCAGAATATCCCAAAGATGCTCGATAGGGTTCAGATCTGGGTATTGCGCCGGCCATTCTAACAAGACAATATTATTTTTTCTAAACCAGCGCATGGTGGTCGCTTATTTATGAGAAGGTGCATTGTCTTGTTGGAATTTGAAGCCATCCATGTTTGTATCGCCGAAAATGCATGTAAACGAAGGCATTAGCGCAGTTTCGAGCACATTTATGTACTTTTCACTGTTCATACGACCTTCGCAAACGAACATTTCGCCGACAACATCAGCTGTCATGCAGCCCCAGACCATAATGCTGCCTCCCACGTGTTTTACAATGGAAACCACACAATCTGGATGATATGCCTCGCCGATGCGACGTCTCACAAATGTTACACCCGCAGTTCCAAATAGCTGTAAAAATGTAAAAAAGTAGAGTTGAAATAAGTACTCATTATTTTAAAGAAAACAGACTAAAATAATAGTGAGCATGGTTATCGTTTTTAAGGAATAGTATAAAAGCTTACCTCAAAGTTTGATTCATCGGACCAAACAACATTTGACCAATCCTCATCCGTGAAGTGTTGGTATTGTAGAGCCCATTCTAAGCGTTTTTTTTTGTTATTTTCCGGGGGCCATGGTTTCTTTCTTGCATTACACCCCTGTAAACCTGCCTCTCCAAGCCTTCTTCTTGCCGTTCGAGCAATAATAGGGTATTCGATCTTCTCGGATAGGGCAGCAGCAAGCTCAGAAGAAGTTTTTTTGCGGTCCTTCAGAGACTCGCGGATGATTTTTCTGTCCTGGTGCTCAGTAGTCACGCGTTTTCTGCCAGTCCGTGTTTTATTTGCGTGGGAACCAGTCTCCGCAAACCGTTTGATAGCAGATTGAACTGCGCACCGCGAACATTTCACGAGTTTGGCAATCTCTACTTGGGACTTTCCTTGTTCGTGTAATATCTGAATTTTAATACGTTTTTCGTAGCACGATTAATTTTTTTTCGGCATTTTAGAAAAAGGAGAATGTCAATTTCACCACTAAATCACACACGGAAGCTTCTTTACGCTACGAATAACAAATAAAGACTAATATTAATTTTGAATATTTTTTGTAAAATACCCATAATTTGGGTTTAGCTCACCAGATGTTTTATAGCCCATAGAAAATGGTTATCTATTGTTTTAATAATCATTTGACGGCACCGGCTTTGGATTTAGTTAAAAACATTTGCTGTTTTTTAAATATGTGTTGGGATATTCATGTTTTACAGGGGTGCCTAATACTTTTGGCCAAGGCTGTATATATATATTCCCAATCTCCCGATTTTGTAAACCAAAATTAACGGTCAAAAAATAAAAACCTATCAACGAAATGGATCAATCGCTATGTAGCCGATTGAGGGTGCGCCATCAGCGTTTGATAGAAAAGGGAAAATAAATTCGAGACCGGATAGGACAAGGTGAAGGTGGTGAGCGAACAATAAAGGAAGAAAACTTAATCACTTTTAGAGCAACTTTTAGAAAAACATGTTCAGGCATTGGCATAGATTTTCGGGCAACTGAAGTGATAGATTAACTAGAATTCTCTGTACTCTTGCAAGATCAAATGGATGCTGAGGAACTCTTAATATTAATCAATTACATCTATGAATTATATCACCAGAAGACAAATGAATTACAGCGGTTTAGCTCTATAACTAAACTTCCAAAACTTGAGTTGGCAAAATTTTGTGGGGATTTTCTACAGTGGAGTGAATTTTGGGACAAGTTTGAGGCCAATATTGATTCGAGAGATTTAAAAGATGTAGAAAAGTTAGCATATCTACTTGGGTCCTTAGATGGTCTGGCTTTGAAGACAGTCAGTGGTTTAACTACAACCAATGCAAACTATGCCATCGCCTTAGAAGTACTCCAAAAACGATTTGGCTAGCTAGCTATTTGAGTTTGAAGGCTGCTAAAATTCTCGCATTATCAACTGACAATGAAGATCGCCTGCTAATTTACACCTTTGGTGCTGATAGTCCATAAGAAATATCTACTCCTTCAGCAGAAATAGTCATCAAAACAAAACGTGGCATCAGCAGGAAATTACAGGTGAACATTGTACCCCGTACCACAGATCATGTGCCAGTGGCATATTTTAAACATCCTGATTTAGACATGGCTGCTGATGATGACTCAGTTGGGGAGAATATTGATCTACTTGTTGGGAATGATTACTTTGGCACATTCCTACGTGATAAAAGGATCAAAATTGATACAAATTTGTACTTTATAGACACAGATTTCGGTTGGGTAACATGTTATCTTAACCGTCACAGTCAGTGTCACATACCCAGCTGTCCCTACTTCACAGAGCCCGACCTGCCTCTACGAAATATTGATATAAGATTTTAATGGTCATTAGAAACTATCGGTATTACGGACTCACCAAAAACCACACGACAAGAGCAAGCAGTAAGCCATTTTAATGAAACAGTGCAATACCAGAATGGACGCTATGAAGTCAAATGGCCTTGGATTCAATACCCACCGGATTTGTTGTCTAACTTTGGCTTGGCTTTAGGGGCTTAAAGAGCCTGATCAAAAGATTGGACCAAAACTCTATGAAAGAATATAATAACATCCTGAAAGAACATCTGGAATTGGAAATTATAGAGGTCATAGAGCCATCTTTTGTTAAAAAAGATTATCATCCAATACATTATCTACCCCATCGTATGGTGCAACAAAAGGGGAAGCTTGGCAGATTGGTTTATGATGCCTCAGCCAAGCTATCAGGTCATAAGATCCTTAATGAGTGTTTATACAGTGGCCCTTCAATGCTAGAGGATCTGACAGCACTTCTTCTTAAATTTCGTACAAAGAAGATAGGTATTGTAGCTGATGTAGAAAAGGCTTTTCTACAAGTTGGGTTACAACAAGAAGACAGATGTAACAAGGTTTATGTGGATAAAGGATATAGATAAGGAGTTAAATGACGAAAACTTTTACTGCAATTCTTTAGGTTCTGCAGAGTTCCATTTGGTGTTATATCAAGCCCTTTCTTACTGACTGACACAATCAGATATCACATGACCCAAATTGATGAGGAGTTGCTGAAAACTATTGCTGATAAATGTTACGTTGATAACTTGGTGACATGAACGGATACTATTCAAGAAGCCAGTCATATCTATGAACAAACAAGAACAACATTTGAACAACTGACCATGAATATCAGAGACTGGGTTTCTAACAGCAAAGAATTCATAACTATGGTGCCCCAAGAACATAAAGCTGCAAGTTGTGATAAAGTCAAAGTCCTTGGTTTGTCATGGAATGTGAGGAAAGATACGCTGAAATTGAAAGTATTAGAAAGTCATTTTAACCCTGGCATTCAAACAAAGAGAGAAGTCCTCCGTACTTTAGCACGTGTATATGACCATGCGGATATGTCTGCCCACTGATATTACCAATAAAACTACTCTTCCAAAATATATGCAAGTATGGTGACACAGGTTAGCAATAAGTAGTCGCAACAATTACGTTTTCCATGGTAAGCAATTATGTATTAGAGAGCACCAGTCATAATGACCTTTCGACCCTCCCCTCGGTTCACACGTATTCAGTGCAAAAATAATATAGTGTTTTGACTCTATTCAGTTTTTACCTTACCACACCACCCTAGACTCACACGGTTAGCTAGGATCATTATAACTATAAACAACGCACAAAACAAGGTTAAGGTAATGAAGCCATTGAAACCTATTGTGGAAGATTTGAAAGCAGTGACTGAGACAGAACTCCCAAGATACATTGGACCCAATTTACCCGGCATGAACACAAGGTATGAACTTCACTGCTTCACTGATGCCTCTATGAACGCTTATGCCGCAGTGGTCTATCTGAGAACAAAAGATCAGGAGACATATGTATATTTTGTAATGGCTAAGTCCCATGTTTCACAAATCCTGAATTTGTGAAACATAAGATGATATAAAAATTCCTAAACTTGAATTACTAGGGTTTCTCATTGGAAGACAGATTCACAGGTTACTGAAATATGTTAAAACTAACTTAGATTTACCGATCGAGAAAGAATATCTGTGGACCGACAGTCTAGTCGTCCTTGGATGGATGGATGAGGTCAAATAAACTTTTACCACCATTCATAGCAAATAGAGTCAAAGAGATAAAACACAGTCACCAGCAGTGTGCTATGTAAATACTAAATCTAATCCTGCTGATGTCGCAACTAGAACTTAATCTGAAATCTGGAGTCAAAGGAAAGAACTTTGGTACAATAGCCCAGAATTTCTCAAAAAATGAGAATCCTATTGGCCTGAAAGTCGTCATTATGACACTCATAGAACGTTTTTCTCCTTTGGGGAGGGCCAGGACGGTAGTCCAGGAGACTTGGATCCAAAGGATTGGTCTGAGATAGACAAAAACCAAAATATAATAATGGAGATAGATGACCTCGACAGTCAGGAAGAAGACGATAGTAGTAATGTGAAGAGCAGTCTGCTACACGAAACACTGGAAGGATTAGGAAACTACAGCATCAACATTTCCCAGACGAACTGACAGGCACTTGGCAAAAAATCTTGATCTATTTCTGGACAACGACGGAATTCTACGTTGCGGCGGTCGTATGGCTAACACTGCGTGGAGTTACGATATGAAGTATCCTATACTACTGCCTAAGGACAGCGAGCTCACAAAAGGAATAATCAAGAAAACTCATGAAGACAACTACCATGTTGGAGCATCACAAACTTTGAGTATCCTCAGGCAACAGTATTGGATACCATATGGTAAAACAACTGTCGCGAAAGTGCTCAAGACATGCCAACAATGCATGAAACATGGAGGTGGTTCTTTCAAATTACCAGCTTTACCACCTGAGAGGGTAAACTACAGTGAACCCTTCTTATTTACAGGAGTAGACTACTTTGGACCATTGTATATAGCAACACCGAATGGAAAAGAGAAGAGATGGGTCTCATTAATTACATGCCTAGCCATTCGAGCTATTCATTTAGAAATTGTAAAAGACCTCTCTGCTGAAGAATGCCTTTTAGCTATTCGACGATTTGCCGCGACCAGAGGTATGCCAATACGAATGTACTCAGACAACGCCACCTGTTTTAAGTTGACCTCTGAAGTGACATCAAAGCAGTACTGCATCGAAAAGGAATTACAATGGAAATTCATTCCTCAACTGGCTCCATGGCATGGTGGGTTCTACGAACGCTTAGCCAACTAAGCGTTCGTAGAACCCAACATGCCTTGTTACTTGTTAAACATTGCCTAAAGCGTACACTGGTTAAACATCTACTGAATGACAGCAAACTTCTGACCGTAATGAAAGAGGTAGAGGCAGTAGTAAACACAAGACCACTTACTCGAGTTGGAACAGAAATAGAACACATCTTACGTCCAGCCGATTTCCTTAGCCTGGGAAAGTGTTTGATGTCACAACAGTCACTGTTAGAAGTCACATGCACAGGCTCACGACAAAAAACTGACCTAGTCGAAAGTTGGAGGAAAGGTGTTAGAATTCTGGAAAAGTTCAAGAAAATGTTTTTAGGCCAACCAAAACAACCCAAAACAACCCAGAATTCGGTCAGACCGTGTACCGAAAGTAGGTGATTTGGTCCAAATCAAGGCTTTTTTTCCGTTTCCGGTTGTCAAAACAACAACAGTGTACGTGAAAGTGCTCCCGGTTTAAATATAAATCACAGTGAAAAACAACCAACACCAGCCGTGTACTGCATATTATCGACACAGGAAGAAATACCAATGCAGGTTTTATAAGAAAATACGCAAAAACCCGATTGAATCGATAACATTTCAAACAAGATACCACTTCTCGTGAGGTTAGAAAAACATTTCATTATCAATTGACATATCGGACATTGCCAATGTAGCCGAATGTTAAAATTTATATCGAAAACTGAATGCTCAACTAAGAGGGCAATAAATCTTTGAATGTGATTGAACTCTTGTATTTTTTTATACCTAACGGCGTCCCGTCTCGACTTGTGACCCTGCCTGTACGAAAGTCGTACACAGTAGAAGTCGGAACTGAAACTAAGGCACCTAGTAAATATTGTAACGAATCCATCACTAAACAGGTTTCAGACTCTGACGAGGTCAACGAACCTCAACAGATAAATGAAATAGGTACAAAAAGAAGAAGGGAAGCTGCAGTTCGCGCCAGGGAAAGAATGAGACAACTCCAGATCCTGGAGTGGTCGCGCAACTTACTTGCCCTGCTGCAAACTGACATACAATCTATTGGTTTTTGCATCGTAGTATGATTGCTTTTTGCACAGTTTTTTGATGGCTTTTTCCGGGGAGGTAGATTGGCGGCTAAAAGACACCCAGGCACGACCACAGTGTTAGTGTCCAGATCGGAGCCGGGATCGATCGGGGAAACCGTAAGGACCCCAGTGGATGGCTTTAGCCTCATTGACTGGTCGCGTTTGCAGTTAGCAGGTAGACATCGATTATGGTCGACTCATTATTTCATCCTCATGTAATGATAATACTTGTTGCCCATGTTACTCCGTACTGTACCTTGGCATTCCTATTTAGTTTGAGTACCGATGGCCGACACCATGAGCCACCGAGGTTGACGAAGGTGACTACTAACGCGCCGCCCCCGTTTTGAACCCGGACCCCTTGCATCGCAGCTGAGTACTCATCCGTAGCGCCATGAGCCACCGAGGTTGACGAAGGTGACTACTCGCGCGCCGCGTCCTCTTTGAACCCGGACCCCTTGCGTGGCAGCCGACTCCTCCACGCACCTGTATCTGATTCGCGGAGGTCCTTGCTGAGAACACGATGAACTCGCATATGAACTTCTTGTGCAGTCCGCGCGACAGCTTCGATGTGATGGTGACCGTTTTGCCGGTGCCGGTGGGGCCGACGCAGATCACGTGGTTGTAGTTCGCGATCTTGTAGCCGAGCAGGGCGGCGCTGCGGACGTTGTCCAGAGTAGGCACTTCGATATCTGCAAACATACACAAGCCATTGCTATATACATGCAAGACTGCACCACTGCAGCTTAGACTGTCTTCGTTAGCACTGGTTTGTACCCACATATAATTCTACTGATTCCACCTTTTAACCACACAAATGAAAGATTTCTTATAAAACAGTTGATTTACTTAACACTGTGTTTTTTTCTAAATCAGTTGATTTACTCAACACTGTTTTAAACAGTTAATTTACTTGATAATTAGAACTGTTGATTTACTTGACACAGATTTTTATAATACCGTTGATTAACTTAACAATGTTTTTTACAAAACAGTTGTTTTACTGAACACTGATTTGTCTGTTTCTGATATGTGTCGTTACAAATTCAGAAGAAAACAAATCACTGTTTAGTTAGAAAACTGTTCTAAAATTTGTATAAAAACAAAAACAAACAAACACTCTCACGACTGTCTTCCCCATGGTGGACATCCTCAGATACATACTCAGTGAGTAGATCTTTGAGGATACTAAGTAGGGGGTAGTCAGAGGCACGTCCAACCATTACATTTGGTACATGCCCGCGTTTTGCAAGTAGTAAGCATTTCACGTGACAGGTTGCAAGCCCATCGCCGCTTATTGGAACACTAACTGATGGCACATACCTTCGAATTTTTGGTTCTAGGGCATGCCGGTTTCCTCACGATGTTTTCCTTCACCGTTTTGAGCACGTGTTAAAGCGCACATACAACATCTAACAGAAAACAAGATAATTACAGGAAAAGCTTTTATGGTACCTCTTCGGGATCAACCAATGTTGATGATTATTTTGTTATTGTTTTACATTGGTTAACAAGGCGAAGATATCAATTAATAAACAATACAAATAAAATATGTATACAACCGAATTGAGAACCTCTTCACAAAGTCCTTTTATCTCACAAAGTGTCAGGGAGTTATTGATGTAGCTACTCAGATTGACCGAGCACCTGTCCAAGACAGGTTGTATCATTGTTTACTTACCAGCAAACTGCCACTCCGGGTCCACCTCGTAGGGTTCCAAGTTTGCCATCCAGTTGTACCAGTAGGGGCTGGCTGGCTCGCCGTCCTCCGTGGGGTCCGTGAACCCTCCGTCGTGCAAACTGAAACATTACACGTCCTAATATTAGATTAAACAACATTAGTATCACGACACATGCAATCTAATGTAACCACTCTCACGACACTCCTGTCACGTAACTCAAGAAACAACTGTAGCGACACTTGCGACACTCACGACCATCGTCCGGCGTCATGTTTATAGCTGAAGGTGTGATTGCCGTTTTGGTGCGGTTGTGGTGCGGTTGTGCCGTGGTTGTGGGGTAGTGCGATTGTGGAGGTTGTCTGTAGACGATCTAAGCTAAATTTTTTATAAAACACTCACGTATAATCATATACTCTGCCTTCCTTCGGGAATAAAGGTTTGAGTCCATTTTCCGCGGTGAGTTCGCGCATAAAGTCCGAAAAGATGGCGCGGCCGTTGTGGTCGCACGTGGCTCCCACCGACCAGATGACGGCCCACACCACCCAGCAGCCGACCAGTCTAGCTGACAAGGTATATAGACGTTAAAACTAACAAATTTGTATGTATTTAAATAATTAAGTAACATCTGCATGCTTAGTTAAGGTAGAACATATATGCTCATAAAACGATTAATTCTAAGACTATAATAAACGTATTCCACTCTATTCTCTAGGAGCTACGAGTACCGTGGTACCGCATCACCCAGACCCGGGACAAATATCTGCAGAACATATAAACATACCTCCCGCAGCGAGAATCGCAATACCTCAACTTCCTACATCGAACGAATATAGGGAAGCTAAACTTGCATAAATTACCCCTTTATAAAAACTTGTTTAGAGATATGAACAAGTAAGTACTTGTTGTCTTTTTAGACAATTTTATCCCATCAAAAGGACAAGTTGTAAAAAAATGCAATTCTCGCAACGCAGTCCTTCCACCGCAAAAAGTTGTGAGATCTCATATAAAACCAAGTCAGTTATTTCATTTAGTATCTAAGAAAGCAACTATTCAACAACTTTGTCATATATTGTTAACAAACAACATTTATAGTGACCGTATAAATACATTTCTACATGGCAATCGCACGGCAACATAATCACAAAAGAATAGTTATGTCTTGGTCAGAAGCCTGAAAATCGAGGCTTCTAGCTTTATCCACAAATAAATTACAGGGGGGCCCTAAAGGGCAATGATGTTTTCCTTCACCGGTGGAGCAGTTTACAAGGGATGCAACGTTACTAACGCATGCAGGCAATGAAGGGCGGTGAGGGCGGCGGTCTGTCATCCTTCCCGGTCAGCGGCCGGAGCCTGTAGTCCAGGAGCTCAAGGCATTTCAGCACCTGACAGGAAATACATTGCTGTACTTAATAAAACCCTTAGACAAACCACTATCAGTTTTATTATTTGCTTAGCTTAATCATGTAACTGTACATTTTGTTATGAATAAATTATAAAATAAAAAAAAACAACACTATTATCAGAGAATGCTACTATCCACACACACTAAGTGCAATCTATTGGACTCGTCAAAACAAATGTTTTGAGCCCAAACTCGAGATGTTTACTAGTAGTTACTAAAGATTTCCACTATCCACCTCCTGTCTCCATCATCAGACCCTCGAAACCAAGTGCAATCTTATGGACTTCTCAAAACGAATCATATGAGCCCAAACTCGAGGGGTTTACTAGTAGCCACTGAAGAGTTCCACTATCCACCGCTTGGCTTCATCATCAGATCAGCTCCAAGATGCAAGTTATAGCATTGTCATTCGAACTACATATACATACAAAGTTTCATTTCGATACTACAATAAGAACTTGGTTCAAATTGACTTCCAAGATTTGATCACATTGTTCGTTCAAGTGAAGCTGATTTAAGCATGCTAAAGAAGTGTCACAACGAGCTATGAAGTGAGCTATGCTCGGAGTTTCAAAGCGCGGTAACATCCAAACAAACAAATCATTGAAAATTTTAAAACTTCCGACGACGTCGTATATTAAGGTATATTCTATTATTATTTAAAAAATAAAAACAGTACAGACCAGCGAAGAATCCAGTGACGTCACGAGTTCCGTCAGCCGAGAGCGCAGGCAGTTTAGAGCAGGGAAGAGATACGCGGTGATAAGGCCCGGCAAGGGTTTCCTTATGTTGTCAGCGATCTGATGATGACAAGATATTATGTGAGTTCAACTGTGTCGACAGTTCTTCGGAAAATTACAATTTCACTTTATTTCCAGCGGTCACAAAACGTCCATTTCACCAAATGTCTGGCAGTCACAAAAAGTAAATTTTACAGAATGTCTGGAGTTCACAAAACGTCCAATTCGCAAAATGACTGGTGTCGAAAAAGATCCATAATCGCAAAGCGTCTCGTGTCAGATAACTTTCAAATATATCTGAGGCTGGAATATCCATTTAGAATAACGCTACTTATAAATGTTTGACGTACACATCGTAAAATGATTGATATCCATATTATATATATATATATATATATATATATATATATGTATATTAAAAAGTGAACAACGCGTCTGTCACAAAAAAATACAAGCACACAAATACACAAATGTTTGCAAACGGGATAATGCCATGGATGAAGAAAATGTTGTGCCGACCCCACGTAACGCGTGACTAGGGCAAGAAGATGTTCCTTACCGGTGGCAGGTTAGCCTTCAGCCAAGCGTTGACCAATGGCGGCAGCCCCACGACCCTTGTGTCCAAGTAAACCATGCCGCAGCGCGACACGGTGGCAGGGGAGGCCACTGCCAGGTCTGCCACTTCGAATATCATCCGCTGCCGGTCTGTCAGCTTCATGATCTCGCCACTGGACAGGCATAACTTCTTGTTGTCGTCCAATACCTGACATAAATTTGACGTACATCTTACAACTCAAATATAGACTTTAATATGGTATGCGGCGCAATAGAACGAAACTAGAAAAAAAGTCGGGTAGGCTGCGTCAGGGACGCAACCCCAGTGGGATACGTGAAACATATGCACTGCCGAGTAATGGCTTATATCCTCTAAATAATAGTAATAAAATAATGTCGGTAGGTGCTATATTTCCAAAGTAATAAGCGATCTTGTCATATTACCATATTATGGTTTTTGCAAGTGACACATATCTTGTCATATAATCATATTAAGGTTTTTTGCAAGTGACCCATGCGTGCCTTATCTTGAGCCGTAAGATATTTTAACCATATAACCATATTTAATTTTCATTTAACTCCATGATATAACACTAAATTATTTGATTTGATGAAAAGTAGTTTTAAACACAGAAGCAAGTTTAATCTTCTATTTCTATTTCACAATATGAATAACAATAATAATGCTGGACATTTTTCACACAGCATCATCTAGCCCCATAGTAAGCAGAGCTTGTGTTGATAAGAATCAAAGAAAGAAAAAACATTGATTTTACACAAATGCACAGCCGATTGCCGTTTCTGAGATAAATTATAACGGACAAACAAACGCACAAACATAATTACCTCAGAATGATCGAATATGCTTCGCCCGGTTAGAAATATAACTAAAACACAGGCTACTTTTTATTTGGATACCACACGTGCGATGCCGTGGACCGAAACTAGTTTCCCCAAAAAAATACACAATCAAACAACAAAAGTAGAACTGTCTGGCTGCTGTGGTACCACGGTATTCGTTAATCCACGACACAGGGAATCCCAGTGTGGGGGCAAGACTGTTAGTTTTTTCTTTATTGGCTTACTGTATTCATGTTCTCAATCCATACAGCGTCCACGGGTCCGTCGAAGACGTACCACCTTCTGTCCGTGTCCTCAGCGGCGATGCCGAGACGCACCAAACTCGACAGGATTCCATCAGTCCTACACAAAACAGTAATAAAAATTGATTTCAGGCAACAACATTAAAAATTACGGCCCATTACATATATAGGTACATTAGAGACAAACATAAAAATACGTTTTTGCACGTGACAGGTTCTAGGCCAATCGCCGCTATGCCTTCAAATATTTGCTTTTGGACATGCCGGTTTCTTCACGATGTTTTCATGCACCGTTTTAGGCACGAGTTAAGCACACATAAATTGAAAGAAAGCATTGGTGCACTATCAGGTTCAAAACCACGATCTTTTCATCAACAAATGGTAACAAATGGTAACTGAATGTAATGTAACGGGCTGTAATGTAACGGACTGTAATGTAACCGAATGTAATGTGTTTCAAACAACTTACCACTCGTGAGTCTGCATATCAAACTCTCCATACAGCTGTCCCATAGTAATGGATTTAGGGTTGACCACGAATGTGTGCACCGTGGTGAAAGGGAAGCCATCAGGGGCCAGCTTCCCGCGGATCACAGTCAGCGCGTCCCGCAGAATCTCATAGCACTGTGGAAATAAAACACCAATACAAACTACGGCAGTTTTCAGCTCAACACAACACTCATGACAACGATTTCTAGACGGAAGAAACGACAAAAATATTCCTGTCTCTCTATTTGTAGCCGCGATGCAGCCCGTATGCAAGTTAAACGTTAAACGTTGTTTGTACGTCTGCATCCGTTCATCACCAAAACGACTTATCCGATTCTAAAGTGGCAATGGATGGTTCTTAAATAGTTTTGACCCTCACAAGTCACTAGGGTGCGCTGTGTTGGTTTACAATTTTGGTAAAGACATCCGTTATTTCATTAAGTGTTTGGTTTACACAGCATCATCTAGCCCCAAAATAAGCAGAGCTTTTATTACTACATAACTGACATACTACTTTTTTACTTACTTATAATACCCGTATATATATAGACCCGAGATAAATATTTGCAGTTCCTACAAAAATTTGTCTCGCAGCAGGAATCAAACCTGCAACCTGCGTCTCAGGCGGACCTACACCTACTGCGCCACCGAGGTCGTCTTAAATACCTACTTGCAGATATGGAATCGTTCCAATCTCTTACCTTTGTTTTACCGGCACCCGCTGGCCCTACTAGCATCAATCCATGTCGCACCACCGTAGTCTCGTATAATTGGATTATCTTGAATATGAACGCTGCAAACAGAGAAAATGAATAAATTAAAGAAATAAATAATAATTATTTATTTATTTACCTATTAGCCCCAAAGTAAGCAGAGCTTGTGTTATGGCAACTACATGACTGATATACCATTTATATTATACATAGAAAACACGCAAACCCCTAGACAAATAATTGCAGATACAAACATTTGTCCCGTGGCGGGAATCGAACCTGCAACCTCAAGTCGTCAAGTCATTGGCAGTAGCTAGTATTTGTTTTTTATTTAACGAAATAAAAATGCTTAACAGTAATAATTCTGAACAATAATAACACCTAAAAAAAACGCTAAGGTTTGTACAGATGATGCTATTTGTGAGTCTGCATTGTTTCTTAGTTAACAATAGTAGGTAGTGAACAGTATAACATAGATAGCCTATCTACATCAATTTGTAAAACTATGTAAGTGCATTCATTTGTAGGTATTTTCAAGATTAGCTATAATATAGGATTTGAAACGTCACTAACTATACAAGTCGTCGTAGCCTCGCTTGATCAGCATATTCCTGATGGACTGCTCCATGATGCCGTAGTCCACGACGGGGATCTCGACACGAGGGAACAGATCCGATATTATGCCTGACAACAATTCAAAGTGATCCTTGTGATTTTAATTAATTTTCACTTAAGTTAAAAACCAAATAACAAAAACTCGTGTACATTAAATGTCAGAATACCGACTTCCACACGTTATTTTACTCACTCGGGATGACACTTTTTCGAAAAAAAACAAAAAAAGTAAAATAGCCCACCAAAAATGTTTCGGCTAGTCGTGATTCCATAAGATGATGATGTTTTTTTAGTTTTAAGAGTTTTGGGACCTATGTGACCTCTTCGGGCCTATTCTCCTACCATACAACAGGAAAATAATCATCAAAATCTGTAAAAAATTGACGAAGATATCAAGACACAAACATTAAAAAATAATTAAAAATACAACCGAATTGCGAACCTTTTTGAAGGAGGTACCTTAAAATAAATATATTTTCGAGGTTTTTTATTTTACCACTTTGTTGGCGTGATTAATATTTACGTACACCCATGCCAAATTACTGCTTTCTAGTACTAAGAGTCTCAGAGCTATGTCGCGTACAGAAAGACAGACGGACAGAGAAACAGACAGAAATACGGACGGACATGACTACTACAAACTATAGATCTAAGGGCTCTGTTAAACGACGCGAGTTAGCACGATCACACGCGCGCGATTCGCGTGTCGTGACTTCGACCCGTGTCTACAAACCAACAAGCAATGGCGCGTTCGAGCTTCGTATGTCGCCGATCTGTTCCGAGCCCACGCTGTACATGTAAGTAAATAAATCTACATACAAGCTTGTACGGAACCCTCGTTCAGGCTCGCACTTGTCCGTTTTGTTTACCATTGAAGAGCAGCAGGTCATCAGCCAGGAACTTGGGCACGTTCACGTCCCGCAAGGAGCGGAGCACGATCTGCCTCTCGTCCCCGTCCGGCATCTGACGGATCAGGTTGCCGGCCACGGTGATCACCGTCTTCACCGCTCGCATGCCGAAATCGTAGTGGTCCTACAAACAAACATTATATTCACCAAACACTTTAATGTGGACGGCAAGTTATGAATAAATAAATAATGCTGGACATTTTCACACAGTATCATCTAGCCCCAAACTAAGCAGAGCTTGTATTGTGGGAACCACATGGCTCATACTTTTCTTTTGTTAAATTTTTTTTTGTTAAATACACACATGTTTCCTATGCATAGAAAACACAGAGACCCGAGAAATATATATAGATCATACAAAAATTTGTCCCGCGGCGGTAATCGCAACCCACAACCTTCTGCGTCTCCAACAGGACTTGTGTTAAGAGTTGTGAATAAGAGGGATATCGTTCTGAAATCTGACCACTCACTTGCGAGGAGAGCTGCTCGGAGCTCAATCGGAAGGTGGTGGTAATCTTGCCCGCCAGCAGCTTCGCCTCGAGGAATCCGAACGAGAACAGGGAGATCTCAGCGATCAGCGTGTAGTCAGGCACCATCATGGATATAGGACGAAAGAGAGCCTTCAGATTGTCCGGCAACTCCGTGCGACCTGACAAACAAAATGGCGATGGTCGGAAATGGTAGTCGATGTTCGCATGAATGAACTGATCGCCACCGCCACGGCTTTAGTTTGACCGGACCATACAGGCCTAGTAGTTTTTCATGTTAGAGGGTAGATCGATTCGGCTGCAACCAACATCTACCCGCAAAGACGTTACCCTTGATAGTGGCGCAAACAACTGCGTCGAAATATTCGGGACGCATTCAAACTTACGAATCACGTTAATTATTCAGTCGTTTGTAAAAATTAATAATGCGTATATTATTTAAAATCCTACTACTATTATAAATGCGAAAGTTTGTGAGGTTGGATGTTTGCGACTCTTTCATACAAAAACTACTGAACGGATTTCGATGAAACTAATAATAAGGTATATACCTAGCTTATACATCAAAATAAAACATAAGCTACTTTTTATCCGGGTACCGCCGGGCGAAGCCGTGGACAGAAGCTAGTAAACAATAAACACCAAACAGACGTACGTAGTCCTGACCTCGCACTAGGATTCCGTGTCGTGGGTATCAGGAACTACGAGTACCGTGCTAACACAACACCCAGACTCGGAACAGATATCTGCAGAACTTGTCCCGCAGCGGTAATCGAACCCGCACCTACTACGTCGCAGCTTAATTTTCGGCTTCAGCTTCCTCAAACTTACCAGCATAACCGGGGTTCATGGTGATGAAGACAGAGCAGGATGCCTTCAGAGGTAGCTCGCAGCCTTCAAACCAGAACTTGTCCTGTTTGAGGATCTGAGCTTTTTGTATCGTCACCACCTGCGAGGTATTATAAAAACAATATTATCTACACTTGTATTATAAAGAGTTTGTAAGTTTGGATGTAGGAGTTAATCTCGGAAACTTCTAATAAGAAATTTACCGACCGTAATGCAGTGCATCCGTTAGACCGATGGCATGTTAGAGGTTACGAGACGTCAGTGGGCAGTCAGCTTATTAGCGTTCGTCGTGCCACTTTTTAACAGAGGCATTGTACAAAGAATTGTGGATATACAATTTTTTTATACAACTAAAGCGGCAAACTAGCATACGGTCCAGAGACAAGATGTATCACTCGCGCGTTGCCGACACTGAGACATAGCGGGTGAAAAGTCTCGTGTGCCTGTAATCTCACCGGTACCCATACCCTTCCTACCTAAACACAGCAATGCGAGCGTTACTGCTTAGCGACATAAATAGGTATTATAGTAGTACTTCCCGGACGAGCCCTTGAGAAGCTCTACCACTAATAATTACCTGTTGAGCAACTACGGACAACACTTCAATATCAATTCTGTTGAATTCATCGAAGCAAGCCCACGCGCCCGAACTGAAAAGATAAGTTTCAGTTGAAAAAAAAAGCTTTTAAACTTATTTTAAGAATTAGTAATCGAACAAAGTCCAATATATAATTCATTTAACTATTTTTTTACCAATAGGAGTGGGATTTTTTAATAAAATGTATATGGGAATAAGCTCCATTAAAGTATCTAACCGTTAAAAAAATAATCATTAAAATCGGTTCAGAACTGGCAAAGTAATCGCGCAACATACACAAAAAAATAAAACATTCGCCAACGAATTGAGAACCTCCTCCTTTTTTTGTAATCGGGTAATTATAATTAAACCGCGATATTCGCGATACGTTTGCAGTCCCATGTTTACGGTTCCTATACTGATTTGATTCCATAAGATTGTTTTTTTTTTAAGTTTTACGGGAAAACTAGCTGTTCCTCAGGCATACAACTTTTATGAGACCACTTTAAGAACTCATTATCTCACAACTCACAACAACAAAAAAATCATCAAAATCGGTTAAAAATTGGCGAAAATATAAAAAAAAACATCCGAATGATAACCTCCTCCTTTTTTAAGTCGGTTAAATAGAAAGATGCGAAAGGCAGTTTTGTTAATACAAACTTGCACTTGAAGTTGGATAATTGACCGTGACGTATATCGATGTTCGTTCGAACAGAGCATTGTTGGGTGCTTAGAAGCTTGTACGGAAACCTCGGTACGTTAGCGAGACTCGCACTTGTCCGGTTTCTTTTCATAACCGGACCGTGTCAATTTTCACGTTTCGTTTAACAATTGGCGAAGATATCAAGACACAAACATTTAAAAAAGCAACATATCGCGAACAAGTTCCAACCAAAGAATCATGCAATTAACAAAATATTTTTTATACACATCTATCTGTATGTCGGATTAGAGGGGTCGCTGGATTAGACATGGGCCGGATTACCGAGGGTTCACTGCAAAACCTTATTTCTTAACTCATGAAAATACTATTTCTGGATAATTATAATATTGTACTCACGCAGCTAAACCTTTGAAGAACTTCCCCATGGCCATGTAATCGAGTTGGTCCGAGCAGTTGAACACGACGCATTGTACGGCTAAAGCTTTTGCCAAGTCCTGGGGGAGAAAAATATAATGAATATCAGACCTTATTTATGTCCGGGTTATACTTATTTGAATCTGTATTGAAACATGAGATGCATGGAGTGGTGAAACGACCAAATGCTTAGAACCTGTTTGTCTAAGTTTTACCTATTCAAAACTATAATGTACCTTTGTTGTCTCGGTTTTGCCTATTCAAAACAGCACTGTACCTAGGCTGTCTGAGTTTTACCTATTCAAATCTATAATGTATCTTGGCTGTCTCGGTTTTGCCTATTCAATTAAGCACTGTACCTAGGTTGTCTGAGTTTTACCTATTCAAAACTATAATGTACCTTTTTTGTCTCGGTTTTGCCCATTCAAATCAGCACTGTACCAAGGTTGTCTGAGTTTTACCTATTCAAAACTATACTGTACCTTGGTTGTCTCCGTTTTGCCGGTTCCCGCGGGTCCGGCCGGGGCTCCGCCAAACTTGAGATGCATCGCACACATCAGTGTCAGGTAGCAACGATCTGTCAGCGGAGTTATCACCAAACGACCGCTAAAGGGCAAAACTTTATTTTATTCAACGAACATATATTTTCTGACGACCTGAAGAAATTTTTTTTGTATGTATTAACAAAAAAAAGCATATAAATGTAGTGTATCAGTCATGTAGTTCCCATAATACAAGCTCTGCATAGTTTGGGTCTAGATAAGGCTGTGTGAAAAATGTCCAGCATTCATTATTAAATTATCCTAAAATATATAGTGAATTGTACCTGTTTCCCAAATATTCATTGGAATAAGTGAACACTGAATTGAGAGCTTTCACGTCACATTTGTTCTGACTGAACTGTCTATAGAAGTTGGACGTGTCCAGTCTGTTCTCGTCCTGGTATATCTCGGCCGTTTCATCCTCGCCCAGGGGGTCCATATCGCGGACCACTTCATAGTATCTGTGGGTAATATTAGGAAGATCTAAATCTTACTACTATTATAAATGTGGAAGTTTGTGAGGATGTAGGAGGTGATCTGCCTAGCCGACTGAGACCCAAGAGGTTCGGATTTGATTCCCGCTGCGGGGTAAATGTTTACATGTAACCTAGTTTGGGTGTTAGGACTATGTATGTAGGGTGTTCATTTATTTACTAGCTGTGTCACGGCCCCTCTGGGCCCCTGACCAACCACGTCGCCCGCGCTTTAACTTATTTTGCTCAGATCCTAAGTATCGTAGCGTGATGTTAAACAGCCTATAACCTACCTCAAGAATAGGGCTATCAAATGCAAAATGAATTGTTCAAATTCAGTAGTTCCAAAAATTAGCGTCTTAAAACAAAAAAATAGTATAGATTGAATTGTAGGTATAATTACCTGAGCTGACACATCCACTGGAAGTCGGTGACGTTCTTGACACCTTCTTCTAGTAGTGACTTGGTTACGTCACGCGCGTGGACTTCTATCACTATGAGGGCGCAGAGCACTTCGCGCTGGAAGAACGTCAGCTCGCCCTTGACCAGCGCTCGCAGACTGTCCAGCTGTGGACGTGGGAAAAGGTCAATACTTGAACAAACCGACTCGTTAAGGGTTTCATAGCGAGTCGGTTTGTTGCACACAATAAAATAAACACAAAGGGTCTCATTACAAAAGGTGGTTTAAATTGGTGGTTTATCTTTTAGACTTTTGAATCCTAATTTTCATGACAATTTGTTGTACAAAAGAAACAAGGTTTAAAATAGAGTGTGCGCAATGGCCACTCACCCCCTCCCCGCCGTTCTGACTTACCTCACCCTCCTGGATTTCAACAGACACTTATTTGCTCTGAGCAGAGGGGTATACGTCAGCGTTGTGCTGTAAGATTGAAATGGCACGGAAGTCAGACACGACTGTACACGATAATAGTATTTTCCCTGTATGTATCGCCATTATATGTGTTTTCAAATGTCCTTTATGACTGAATGTTTTATTGCGTTTTAAGCGGCGATGGGCTTGCAACCTGTCACGTGGAATGCTAACTGCCAAAACGCGGGCATGTACCAAATGTCATGTTTGGACGTGCCTCTGACTACCCCCTACTTGGTATCCTCAAAAATCTACTCACTGAGTATGTATCTGAGGATGACCACCGTGGGGAAGACAGTCGTGAGCGTGTTTGTTTGTTTTTCGTTTTATTGCATAGGACTCAAACTAATTTACCTCCCGTGGCAACTATAAGATTGCAAATTTTTTCGTTCTATCTGTCACAGGCAAATAGGATTTCGTCGCGGTGATATCTCATATGCATTATTAAGAAGCATGCCGTTACGCTCTGGCGATAAGTCAAATTAAATCGTGCCAAACTTAAACATTCCTAATTTACTCGCACATACAACGGCACCGTTCACGTACACTAACCTTGCATGCGTTTATTACGACGCGATTGTTTCATACTTTCAACAAGAGTGGGCCGGGGTGTGACTAGGAGTAAGTAACTTAAGTGATACTGGTAACGTTGACGCACCTGTGCTAACATTTCCTCCATGAAACCATCCATCCGGTATTCGGATATCGCCTGCTCAACGCCCGCCGTCCAAGCGGTCTGCGAACCCGCTATCACCACCTGCCCCGGCCAGCGCAGCACCCAATGCGCTCTGGGAGTCACCCACAGCTCTTCGAGACCCGCTACTAGGGTCAGGCGAACTGGACAAAAACACAAGTAAGTTTTGTCAAAAATTGCGGGTTCGATTACCGCCACGGGTCAATTGTTTGTATGATCTGCAAATACTTGTCTACATCAATCATGTAGTTCCCATAACACAAGCTCTGGTTACTTTGGGGCTAGATCCTGTGTCCAGCATTATTATTATTATTCTATTACTTTTGGTATGAGGTTTATGTCCAACAATTGACTTCAACAGTCTGATGATGATGACTCGTGATTTTATAATCAATTGCTGCGCCCTCTGGTTTCACCAGTGAGTTCGTCAGTCATGTCCATATTTTTTACCATTGAAATGTTGCTTTGGCAATCGATTTGTATGTCTCCAAGAATGGTTCCCAGATACGTTTTATCGCCACAAGTCACGTGACTGATACCTCTGGCGTTACAAGCATCCATAGGTTACGGTAACCGCTTACCAACCGGTGACCATTATGCTTGTTTGCCACTTTGATAGTACAACAAAAAAATATTTTCCTTTTTAATTATTTTCCTACAAAAAAGAACAACTTGTCTTGTATGTAATTTTCACTGACTGGTATGCCTCATGGTATCTTCAAGCAGCAGCAGCCATTGCTCTACGTTAGAGGATGGATAGAACTGGTATTTGAGATCGACGATCTCGCCCTCGCTCGAGTGCATCTGAACTATCTTGAGATCGGCCTGGAACGTCACCTGCCAAATACAACAACTATATACACACACGCACATATTATATACATAAATAAATATAACATAACTAGCTACCGTGCAAGCTGTACGGCTTTGGAACTCTTTGTAGGTATCGATCCATCACTGCATTCATTTAAAGATCGTGCCATACTATTTTACTTACAGCAGAGTTCGACAAATTCTTGAGTTTTGTGTGTATATTTTACCTTATTAGTTTATTTTTTATTACTATATTTCACTTGATCTGCTTATATATAGGTTCAAATATATGGATTTGTGTATGTAATATGTATAATAGAACCAACATGCCGGTTACCTCACGATGTTTTCCTTCACCGTTTGGGAGCACTAGCTTTTCGCTAGGAATAATCCAATAGTTCACGACGGGATATAAACACCCTTCAAATCGGAAGGCAAAGAAGCCACTACGCTACCAGCACTCCTATTGTTATGTGATTTTTGAGTATCCGGCTGCGACGCAAGCGGCGCGGGTTCGATTTTTAATGTTGGCATATTCTGTAATTATTGGTAACGGGTCTGGGTTTGGGTACTCGTAGTTCCTAATACCCACGAGAATCCTAGTGTGGGGTCAGGCTATGCATGAGTCTATCAGCCGTTCGGTCACGGTGTTTTCTATGTATAATATATATATGTATTTACAAAAAAGTATATAAGTCATGCATATATATAGTATACTAGCTTCTACCCAAGGCTTAGCACACGTGGTACCCAGATAAAAAGTAGCCTATTTGTTATTCTGATAAGCTATATTACTGTAAAGTTTCATCAAAATCCGTTTAGTAGTTTTTGCGTGAAAGAGTAACAAACATAGATCCTCACAAACTTTCGCGGTTATAATTACTATTATTATACTAAACTTAGTATGATATCAGATATGTAGTCAGCATAACACAAGCTCTGCTTATTTTGGGGACTAGATGATGTTGTGTTAAAAATGGCCAGCATTATTTATTGATTATTTATTTATTGAGTTTTTGATGTGAACGATAACTTTCAGCCTGCTGAGCTGCTGAACTAACCTTAGCTATATTCTCGAAGCACTTCCTCAGATGCGGTTGCACGGCCCTCGGGTTGCGAGACTGGGACAGTATCTCCAGCAGCTCATCGTCGGACAAGAAGAAGAACCGCGGGAACCTCAATCTCTTCAGCTCCATGTACTCCGCCAGTCCCTTGGCGACGACCGCCAGCAAGTGCCGCGCCTCGACCAAGCTGTCCAGCAAACGGCTGTCCGGGCAGATTATCATTATCTGGAAAAATTACACATCCGTCAAGTTTATGAAATTAAAAACATTTATCAGGCACATAATGAAATGTGTTATTTAAAAAAAAAACGCTTTCATAACGCACTAAAAATTATACAAAAATAATCCCACTATCCACCACCTGGCTCCATTATCGGACCCTTGACCCCCAAGCCGAATCAATTGGACTCGTCAAAACGAATCATATGAGTCCAAACTCGAGGAGTTTACTACTAATAAACCCCTACTAGCCACCGAAGAGATCCACTATAAACCTCCTGGCTCCATCATCAGATCAGCTCCAAGATAGCAAAACATAGTATTGTCATTCGAACCACATATACATACAAAGTTTCATTTCGATACAACACTTAGAAAATTGACTTCCAAGATTTGATTGTTAAGTTCGTAAGTTAAAAGTGAAGCTAATATAAGCATGCTGAAAACTACAACATTTGGTTAACTACTCTAAGATTTAGTAATAGAATGTTGGGACAGTTAAAAAAAATACAAATTGGTACTCAGCAAAAAACTTACAAAAAAGGAAACCAGCGTTGGGCGATGGTACTACACACTACTCATGCCGAACTGAACACTATTTTGGTACAGACATACCTTTTCAGACACTAGAGCTGATAAATTTTGTTTGTACCAAATAAATGTTAATTCTATTCTATTCTGAGACACAGAATTTGGTTCGATTCCAAATGTGTGTATACACTGCAAATATTTGTCTCAGGTCTAGATGTTTTATATATACAATATATAAGTTTTTACAAAAATATATATATAAGTAGTATATCAGTCATGTAGCACCGTTATACAAGCACTGTATTATTGTATGTGGGCAAGAAGATGATGTGTTTAACTCGCGTGAATAATAATTTAAGATACCTTGGGGCATGCGGCCGCGGCGCCCATAATCCGTCTCCAGATCCTCTCCATGGTGCCGTACTTCTTGGCTTCGAGCGGCAACTGACGGGATATGTCTTCGGACGTAAAAATAGGCTCTAGGTACATCCATTCTCTGAAATAATAATAAACCATAAACTAAATAGTATATACACAGTATAATATTGAATATAAAAACTAGGATATAGAAGTTTCGACTACTTAGAGCTACTTATTTGAGCTTTTTATGGTTGAGATTCTGGGTCTGTGGGGAAAGGGGCCCTTTGCGATTTAAAATTATTTCAGGGCGACTATGACTAGTCGAAGCAACGCGTGACCAGAGAGCTGGCTCTTGTCTGGGTCAACGAATTAGCATTGCCATTCAGCGTGGCAATGCGGCCAGCATTTTGGAAACGCTTCCATCTGGTAGTGATCTGGATCAGTTGAGCTATCTAAAGATCGTTCGCAACGGTCTTTAGATAGCTAGCTTGTATATACATACGTAGTTGTACATTGTTGTAGAAATAAATGAAAATATATATTTAAAAAAAACAAACAAAATACGTATTATTCTTACGGACCTCCGACTACTTGATATTCTCAAAGATCAACTCACTGAGTATGTATCTAAGGATGTACATCATGGGAATATACAGTCGTGAGCGTGTTTGTTTGTTTGTACTCACTTCTGGCACTCTATCCACTCGTCCACGACCTTCTGCGTGAGCCTCAGCTTCTCGTCCCACTCCGTGATGCGGAGCTCGAAGGCCGCTTTGAACGGGGAGAAGCCGAGCTGCTGGGTCGCCAGCAGATGCTCGTCCAGGAGCTGCAGCGTCTCGTCCGCTATCTTCATTATGAACGTCCCTGGATTGGAAATTATTAAGTCACTCCGATGTCGTGGGTTCGAGCCCGGACGTGCACTAATATTTTTTTATATGAGTGCTCCGAACGGTGAAGGGAAATATCGTAAGGGGAAAAAAATCTGGGCATTTTTAGATAGATAGAAAATGCTTTATTGCACAAGTTAAAACAAGTACATAGGCGAACTTAATGCTAAATAGCATTTTCTTCCAGCTATCCTACTTATTCTTACTTTATCGTACCTACTAGTTTGTTTACACAAAACCTCGGATTGGCTACCTATCTGTTGCTATACCCTTAGATAGGGTTCGTGTGAGATACCTACCATGTGAAAGCAATAAATGTATTGACTAGTGGCTATTGAAAGAGGTATGCCAGGATCGTAGCAAGTGGAAACCCGTGGTCCCTGCCTAACCCCCCAGGCAACTGGCATGACTCTATTCCTGTATTCATATTGTCAAAACGAAAATTTTCACGTATTGCTCTATAGGTGAAGACAACGACTAAGTTTCGACTCATTCCGAGTCTTCATCAGGGTGAGTGATCGCGACGCTCTCCCTCCGGGTCGCGTCTGGCACTCGCGGAGTCGCGGAGTGCCTTCACCGATAATGCGGTACGTGAATATTCCCGTTTTTACAATATGAATAATCAAATTCACGAGAGTTTTGGGAATTAAATATATGTATGTATAATAATTACCGGTGGTTTTGTATGGTGCCATCTCCATGGCCCTCGCCGCCCAGTCCGCCTGCATCTTGTCCAGGGACTGCTCGATCACGTACTCCTTGGAGGCGAGCTCACCGATCTCCGCGATCAGTTCGCCGTGCGCCGCCACGCCCTGCTTCAGGCACATCGTGAACGTCTGCTTGTCGTTCATAGTCACAGTTATGCCTGAAATTAAAAAAAAAAAATGCGGCACAAAGAGCGGCGGGGCGCAGTGCATGACGCGACATAGGGAGAAAAGATAGATAGAAAATGCTTTATTGCACAAATTAAAACAAGTACAAAGGCCTACTCAAAAAATATTGCCGTAGGGAATGTAGGTTAGGTGGTTAGGTTAGATTGTGTAGTTGTACCAATAATCATTGTTGTTGCTTCGTCATAAAAATTATAGATTTAGTTAGTGGTAGCTGTGACGTCAGCAGCTATATCAGTAGGCGGGACTAAAAAACAGCGTGGCTGAGTCCTCGACCTTTTTACTTACATACAGATACCTTCTCATTATACCTACTATTTTAAATACCTAATTATCGTATGTACTTCGATTAGGTTTGTTTGTTTAAGTGCAAGTAAATAAATGCCCTTTTATTTTTTTTATTGTAATGCTTATTAGCATTTTCTTCCAGCTAACCTTTGTGTAATGAAGTGTGGGGCGGTAGTACGTTTGATAATCCCAAAATAAGAGAACATTTTATTTCTAACTACTAAAAGAAAAAGTGCATGACGCGACGTAGGGAGAATAGTAGTAATAGTAGATCTCTTCGTTAAGAGCTCGCTCGGGTAAGTACTACCACAATACCTATTTCTATTGCCAAGCAGTAATGTTTGCATTGCTGTGTTCCGGTATAAGGTGACGGAGAAATTAGACTTTTCACCATTATGTCTCAGGATCGCGCGCGCGCGAGTGAGTGCAAACGGATGAGTATCTTACAAACTTACATCCATACTAATATACTTTACCACTTTATAATATTAGTATGGATGTATTGTAATAATTAATAAGTTACCAGCTCTGTCCATGAATTCGTTCCAGTGGCGCTCCTTCATGCCGGGATTCCTGACAGCTTGTATGATCGGTATCAGCGGTCTGAACTCATCGATATCGTCCTGAATCAACACAACATTATGCTTGAGAAAACATGTTTTACCAAGGACTTATAAAATCTTTAGCAGTTAATTGATTAACTGCTAAAGATCTTATAAGTTCGTGAGAACCCAAGACTAAGTTTTTTCTACGAAAGAGAAAACAAAAACTGTTTCTGTCGCCTATTCTGTCAAACAAAAGACAGGAACAAAATATTCTTCTCGGAGGTAGAGAAAACCGTTGTCTTGGGTCCGTTGTTTGGTCATGCTAAGCAAGCGGGTGTCAACTTGAACATTAGAAAACGAACACTATTTATCTAAATAACCATGTAATCATTGCAACTTAAATAAATAAATAATGCTGGACATTTTCACACGGCACCACCTAGCCCCAAAGTAAGCAAAGCTTGTGTTATGAGAACTACATGACTGATACACTACATAAATACATATATTTTTGTAAATATATACATAGGAAACACTCAGACCCCGAGACAAACATTTGAAGATCATACAAACATTTGTCGCACGACGGGAATCGAACTCTCTTCTACGTCTCAGAGAGTGGGCCTTCGCCCACTGCGCCACAGAGGTCGTCAAACTTGTTTTGAGACGAAGGGCTTTACTTATAATGATTTCTAAAAGTTGAGCGACAAAGCACTGTTTTGCCTATTTCTAGTAAGTATGTGCCATTTAAAATTCAACAGTATAAAGATCTAGTCAAACACGGTGGCAGTAGCGGTGGCTACCAATACATTCAAGAGAACTTTGTAAACCGCTTGACAATCATTTCTCTTATATCGCCACCGCCACCGCACCAGTTTGGCCGGGCCGTATCTATCTATGATGACACATCTAGCCTTCTATCTATTTACCTATATACTATTGGATGAGACTAGCCACCCCCAACACACTTTTTTTTTCATAGCATCATCTAGCCCCAAACTAAGCAGAGCTTGTATTATGGTAACTACATGACTGATATACTTTTTGTTTTTTGTAAGCGGGAATTGAACCACTGCGCCACAGAGGTTGTCAATGCTGGTAATTTGATTCAATGTGTAAGTTAATCAACATAACAGATTATGCAACATGTTGCCTGTTATTTGGCAAGTAGGTGATTAAAACTGTTCTGTACCTACCTACTAACCTGCTACCTACTTATTAAGTGTTGTTCCTATTTTAGTTGTAGTAAAAAAGTTACTTACACAATAGTGATGTAAAAGTATTTTTAATTCAAATAAATAAAATGTATTATTATTATTTAACTACTATATATCTAAGATGGCACATACCCTCAGAGTAGTATCGACGAACTGGACCTTGGGCATATCTAATGAGCAAATCTATCTGTCTATCTATTTAACTATCTACGGATGATGACACATACCCGGATAGTAGTAGCGACGACCTGGACTTTGGGCATATCTAACGAGTATAACTATCTGTCTATCTATTTAACTATCTATCTATGATGACACGTACCCGGATAGTAGTAGCGACGACCTGGACCTTGGGCATATCGGCGAAGGTGCGAACGCATTTCACTATAGTCTTATAATACTCGTTGATGAGTGGTTCGATGGATTCAGCATCGACGTACATCAGGGGATTGTCGAACCACACTTCGCGCGCTTTCAGGAAATCTGCGGGACAAAGTGTTTACAGATGAACTCGATGGTAAACCGGGCGAGTATCAGGCTGAGACGAAAAGGGTGAGTTTCGATTTCCGCTGCGGAACAAATGTCCCGTGTGCCATGTGGGTCAAATATATCTGCCGAATATGCAACAGCACATATTTTTGGTCCACACGGCACAGATGGGACTAATCAGGATAGAAATCTTCCTCTTTGTGTTTTTGTTAAAAAAATCTTACCTATTTATAGTGTCTATTTTATTTATTGATTTTGTGCCTGTCCTTTCTGTGCTTTGTTGTTGTCGGATATCGGATGATTAGTTTCGGAGATTACCACCTACATCCAAACTTACAAGCTTTACCGGGTTTTATCTTGGCACTCGTCGAAAAGTACTGATCTAGCGTTCACACAATCGTGAAGTCTCCATTCAGTCTCGGTTTATGTATGGCGTAAACTTTTTCCATCCACTCCTGAGTCTTTCCTGCCTTCGTTAGTAGAACATACCTGAAGCCGTCACCCACAGGTTTCTGTAGGGCTCAAACTCTTTGACGAGCCGGTTGAGGTCCACAAACGGGATTACTGGCTGTCCGAACAGTTTCTGGCGCTGGTTTAATACCCGGCCCCACTCCTGAGAGTCCTTCATGCCTTTCCATGCCTTCTTGATGTCGTTCGCGATTTCGTGAACCTGTAATGAACACAATTTATTTGAGTTTCTTAATTATAGCATTGAAATTATCGTGGTTTGGTTATCATTTTAGGATATTATTAAGATTGTTGGCCTAGTAGGCGGTACCCCGACTTTTGATCCGGAGTTCGAGGGTTCGAACCCGGTCCTGCAGACGTTCGTCGAAAAATGTTTGTGCGGAAAACATCGTGAGGAAACCGGCATGCCCTAGAACCAAAAATTCTAAGGCATGTGCAAACAGTTAGTGTTCCAATAAGCTGCGATGGGCTTGCAACCTGCCACGTGGAATGCTTGCTTGCAAAACGCGGGCATGTGTCAAATGTAATGTTTGGACATGCCTCTGACTTGGTATCCTCAAAGATCTACAGACATCTGAGGATGTCCACCATAGGGAAGACATCGTGAGCGTGTTTTGTTTTTTTTTTGTTTTACTTTTTATGTATACCACGTACTTTACTATTCTTCTGCTGCCAGTTCCCGTCTTACTCGAGTGCTGGCGTGGAAGGACCCCTAACCGGTCAACGAAACGTCATCAGGAGAATAGTTAAGTATGAATTGACTATTTTATTGACAGTTTGCATTCCGTAGGTGGTTCCGTACAGCACTTATAGATACTTGTTGACCTCGACTTGAGGTCTTACTTGCCTTGCTGAAGTCATTCTGGAGAGTGAGCGCCATACACTGCGCGCTGTACATATCGATTCTATCGAACATCGTCTGCTCGTCCTGCTGGTGGAGCTTCCAGAATTTCTCCTGTTCTTCTTCCAGGAAGTCGGTCGTTACGTCCACCTGGAAAGACCAAAATGCATGATGACATATTATGACATGTTAAGATAGATAGATAGATAAATCATTTACTTAGAACTACTTATTAATTAAGTATTAAACTAATATATGTAGTTGGACTGCTGATGAGGTAAGTAGCCACAAATTGTGATGGGACTCAGCATAAAGCGCAGCAGACCTGGTGTAGGTAAGTAGCGCGCTGATCTTCCGTCCTCTCACAATATCAGTAGCAGATAGCTTCGATATAAAAAATGAGTTTCTTAACTAGGTACTTATATAAGCTTTAAGAAAATAGTTCACTAAATTTATTTACTTAATTTTTACAAACTTAGTTACTGAAAACATTGTTAAGTGTGAACTCTGTTAAGACATGATAGATAGACATGGAGCGGGCCATGCTCGGCATCAAGCTTTTAGACCCATCCAGAATTTATCCCGTACTTATTTCGGGAGGTCGGTCGTTACGCCCACCTGGTAGACCAAATCATGTTTAAGACATGATAGATGAATATAGAGCATGCCTTTCTCGGCATCAACTAAAAAGAGAATCGGATATTTGGGCCGATTTTAGGACGCGACTCGAATTGAAGTTGCTAAATGCGTTCGCCGCATTCGTAATAATGAAATTGTTAATATTTTTCTGTACGTAGGTACCTGTTTGGTGATCTGCAACGGCCATCCGATAGCCTCCCAGAGCGCTTTGAAGTCCTCATTCTCCAGCGGAGTGAAGAACACATCCAACACTTCGTAATCCTGATAACCAAATTAAATGTTAACCTTATTCGGGTAGATATTCACATAAATTTTACTAAAAAACGGGATATTTACCATGATTAGAAACATTCGGGTACATTGTAGCATGAGCACGGAACAGAAGTCTTTGCGGGTTTTGAATGTTAGTGGCAGACAAATCTCTTTCTCAAGCTTTTATTGCGAAAATACCACTACCACCGGTTCCACTGTCACATTCGAGTACATCTCGACTCCGACACACAACACTAACAGTAATCAAACTCACGAATCATGGTAAATATCCTGTTTTTTAGTAAAAAATATATTCATAATCATGATAGTTTCAAAAGTAATATTCACTTATTTTTTGTTTTTTATATAATGTCGAGGCAAACAGGCTTACCGCCAACCTCATGGTGTCGGTTGCCGTGTACCTATTGACATGTGCAATAGCAGATACATTGCTGGTGCTTTGCCTGTTCCGAAGAACGAAATAACAACATTTGATAGCATTCCGGAAATTTAGGTAGCACCTTGGTTCATAAAGTACAAGGGCCATAGGGTAAATACCATAAATCTGAAATATTAAACTGTCGTGCGTATGTGTTTCTTACAACCACTGACTTAGCTACTTTTTATCCGGGTACCACGAAGCCTTGGGCAGTACCAATTCAAAAATAAAAAAAATATATAGTAAAAAACAACAGTGGAGTGCGGCAACTATGTTATGGTAAAACTTAAAACCAACTATCATAACAAAATACGTACACAACATTTTGTGTCTGTGCTTTTGACAGTTGCAGAGTTCCTTTATCTGGAGCTAATCCTGGATTCAGGTAATGCTTACATACCAATGCATGGTCATCGGAACTGAACCAACATTGAAAAAATCAACTCCGTAAGATAAGAGGAAGTGGTTCTAATTCAGCTTACAAGATTTTACCTTAAATAAAAGCTTGTAAAAATAAAGAACGTTGACTGTGGCATAGTGGGCGAAGGCCCGCCTGATACGCAGAAGGTTGCGGGTTCGATTCCCGCCACGGGACCAAAAAATGCAAATATTTGTCTAGGCTCTGGGTGTTTTTCATGTATAACATGCATGTATTTACAACAAAAATGTATACAAGTAGTATATCAGTCATGTAGTTCCCATAACACAAGCTCTGCTTACATAGGGGGCTAGATGATGCTGTTTTTTTTTTCAACTTCCATCAACTCACCGTATGCACTTTCCTCATGATATCCTCCTGCGTCTTGAGCGCGAACGGTATCGACTCCATCCACTCTCGTATCTCGAACACGTGCTCGATCGTGTTCGGTTTCTCGCCGAGCTTGCGCATTATACTCTTGTACGCTTGGATGACGTCATCGACGACCATACGCACCTCCTCCGACCACATCAGCAGCAACGCTCTTATTATGTCGGAGCGTTTAGTTACCAGCAGTTGCTGGAAGATAACAACAAAACAACAGTGTCACAAGAGTCTTCACACTCTACAAAACTCACTCTAGAGTGACTTACTATACTTTTTCCTAATCATAAGGTAAAATAATAACGCGAACTCAGTAGTATATTGTTAGATAGATGGTAAGTTGGCGCAGTGGGCGAAGGCCCGCCTGAGACGCAGAAGGTTGCGGGTTCGATTCCCGCCGCGGGACAAATGTTTGCATCTGAAAATATTTGTCTCGGGATCTGGGTGTTTTCTATGTATAATAAGTATGTATTTACAAAAAAAAGTATTTATGTAGTATATCAGTCATGTAGTTCCCCTAACACAAGCTCTGCTTACTTTGGGGCTAGCTGATGCTGTGTTTAGAATTATTTATTTATTTATTTAAGTATGTCAACGTATTTTTTTTAATAAATATTTACTTTACTTTATCTGTATCTGTATCTGTATCTGTATCTGTATCTGTATCTGTAAATCGTGCGGGCCGTCTATGTAACGACTTACCTGTTTCCATTAGACATGCAAAAACGCTTGCGATTTTTAAAAATGAGGTCTTTAAATTTCACTTTGCAGCATCGTTAAACTAAGCTTAGCTTCAGTCATTGCATTTCTAGCTATATATATATTACTGTATTTTTATATACATTATCCCACATTATGTATTTTATTAAATTTATATTGCAGTTACACCATCTTTCTTCACATACTTTAGATCAAGTCCAAAGGTTACCTGGAAGGGATCGCTCTTAGCGATAAGGCCGCCCGTTGTATCGACACAACCTAGTTTTAAGACTCTTTGTAAAGTGTTTGTTTTTAATCCTGGTATGCAATAAAGAGTTATCTATCTATTAAAACCTGCGGCGACAAACAATAGCCGCGCGCACTACGAGCGGCTCCAACCCTCCGTAGACCAAGACACGTCCTTGGTGACCCCGATGACCCCATCAGCCCTGCTAACGCGGTAGTGACGTCATCAAGTCCCGACAGAGTAAAAACTTCACAGATACACCGAGCCCGTCGGCGGGCTCGACGACTCCCCACTTCCGCCTATTCACGGTACAGATGTGTACCGGGACATTTCTTTCCAGTTCCTCACTGCTCTGAAAACACTCAGACCTGAGACACATGTTTGCAGATCATACAAACACTTGTTCCGCGGCGGGAATCGAACCCGCAACCTTCTGCGTCTCAAGCGGGCCTTCGCCCACTGCGCCACAGAGGTCATCAATGGAATAATGTTTATAATAATTACCTTTAGGGAGTCCACGTTGAGTGCGAACGGTCCAACGTTGATGTACTGCGGCAGCCGCCAGATGAGGTCTATCTTCTCATCGTAGTGCATCTGGACTTCTTCGCGCGTTTCCGAAGCAGAATGCTTCTCCAGTCGGAACGCTCTAAACATAAAAATATAATAAATAGATGAATAATAAATAAATAATGCTGGACATTTTTCACACAGCATCAAAGTAAGCAGAGCTTGTATTATGTGAAATATCCGAGACAAATATTCGCAGATCATACAAACATTTGTCCCGCGGCGAGAACAGAAATCGCAACCTTCTGCGTCTTGCCTTCGGCCACTGCACCACAGAGGTCATATTATGCCACTGAGTAGGTAACCAGTTTTATGTTGTTCTAAATAAATAATTTTATTATATACCAGCTTCTGCCCACGGCTTCGCCCGCGTGTTACCCGGACAAAAATTAGCCTACGTGTTATTCTGATGTATAAGCTGTAAAGTTTCATCAAAATCCGCTCAGTATTTTTCGCGGAAAGAGTAACAAACATTCATCCTCACAAACTTTCGCGTTTTTAATAGTAGTAGGATTATTATTTACATATGCTTTTATAGTGTCTATATATATATTATATATGTACTAACTCGACGTATTCTTCAATATCAAGCACGTAAATGTCTCTGTAGCACTCATACTGGCGCATGTAGGCTTTAAGCGGGATTATGCTCTTGCGATACGCCTTCAGTAACCTGTCCCTATAGTCCACGACGTTCGGTTCCATCAGACCTGGACACATTTCAACATTTTTATCACAAAAAAAAATCTAAAATCCCTGTTGGCCTTGTTGGCGTTACCCCGACTTCTGATCCGGTGGTCGTGGGTTCGAATGGATTTCCACCAAGGGCTTTTCCCACTCGGAGAACTCATGTGCGCATTAACACGTGCTCAAAACGGTGAATGGAACATAGTGAGGAAACCGGCATGTCCTAGAATCGAAAATTTGAAGGCATGTGCCGACAGTTAGTGTTCCAATAAGCGGCGATGGGCTTGCAATGGCCAAATGTAATGTTTGGACGTGCCTCTGACTACCCCCTACTTGGTATCCTCAAATATTCCCGGACGTGGTACCCGGATAAAAATAGCCGATGAAAAGTAGCTTTCGTAAGAAACGCATTCGCTCGACCATTTTCTCGTCGACATACGTTGCTTAATTGGGGTCCACGCAAATTCCTTTAATCTAACGGGATATTAAACAGTCTATGCTCATCTAAATATTGGTGAAAGATTCTTAGAAATCCGATGAGATGTTTCGTAGATTACCCCCCATACAAACTTACAAACCTATTCAAATTAATACGCAGAGGTAGAGCGTCGCAATCACTCCCTGATGATGACCCTCAGAACGAGTCGAAACTTAGTCAGTGCCTTTACCTATAGTAAATTAGGTAGGTGATACCGACGGAAAAGTGGTATGGGCACGTCAGGATTGAAGAATGTCACATTACGAAAAAAGTGTTAAATATGTATGTGGATGGAAATAAAAGCAGAGGTAGGCCAATGAAAATATGGATGGATTGTGTGAAGGATGACATGGTTAAGAAAGGAGTGAGTACTGAGATTACGGCTGATAGAGGAGAGTGGAAGAAGAAAACATGTTGTGCCGACCCCACATAATGTGGGACAAGTAGATGATGATGATGAAGTACGGTACGTGATAATTTGCTATTTTAGTGCTGCAGTTACCGATGGAGGTGAGGAACAGCTCCTTGTCGAAGACCAGCCCCGTCATGATGCGAGGGTGGACTTGCGGGACGAAATGGCAGCGGTACAGCATCTCACGGAACAGGCGCTGGATCACTATCTGCAAACAACAGAGCGAAGATCTCTGACTACTTGGATAATCCGTTTGTATGTATGGTTGTTTTTATTCAATCTTGATGAAACTTGGTACTTAGGTAGGTTCCCGCGTTTAAGCCCAATATTCGAATTTGAAAATTGTACTTGTCCGAACGACGCATGGCGGAGTATGTATGGGTAATTAAATTAATTAATCATTAAATTTATTTTTCAATGTTTTATGCGAATAAATTTTATTTGCATAAATATTGGGAAGACGATATAATGATGTTACAATTTCCATAGGCCCTTACATATTCTACCATCTAAATAGTGTGCAAATGTCAACAGGTAGATTGAAATCAATTTAAATACAAGATTAATTATAAATTATAAAATGTCAGATCTTATGGCCTAACGATATAATTAAAAATGTCAATAAATACATCTATACACTGCACCAAGTATGTATCTAAGATGACGACCTCTGTGGTGTAGTGAGCGACGGCCGGCCTGAGACGCAGAAGGTTGTAGGTTCGATTCCCGCCGCGGGACCAATGTTTGTATTATCTGCAAATATTTATGTATGTATTTACGTATTTCAAAAAAATACGTATTATGGGAACTACACGAGTCGTGTAGTTCCCATAATACAAGCTCTGCTTAGTTTGGGGCTAGATTATGTGTGAAAAATATCCAGCATTATTATTATTAGGTCCATCATAGGGAATATAGTATTGAGCGTGTTTGTTTGATATGTTTGTTGATTGATAGACAGATAGATAGATAAACACTTTATTGCACACAGTCAAAGTCAAAATTCATTTAAATCACAAGGATCACTTTGATACGTCGGTTTTATCTACTGCCTGACACCAAAGCAAAATACAAAAACACAGGAATTAAAAAACATAAAAGGTGCATCGGTCTTATCGCTAAAAATGATCTCTTCCAGACAACCTTAAGTTAAATACGAGATATTTACGAATTTGTTTGTTTGTTGAATAGTTTGGACTGTGTATTATATTCAAAAGAAGCCCCCAATCTCATGCATACCTCAAACTGCTTCGGATCGGTGGTGTAGTACGGACCCTCGGCAGACATCATGAGGTGGAAGTAGAATAGTGTGATGGTAGGCGACCGGAAAGGCGTGTTGATCAGATCTGTACAAAAATAAATAAATAAAACACCCAACCGACACATATGTACATAGTCCTGAACCAGGCGCGGATACAGGGAAGGGGCAATGGGTGCAATCATTGCCCCTTCCCTGTATCCGCCCCTGTATTGTTGTGTTCCGATTTAAATGGTATGGTAGCAGGTGAAATTACAGGAACATGAGATCTTTCATCTTGATATCTCATGGAGGCAACGCGTGAATTATACCTCTGGTATTGCAAGAGTCCATAGGCTCCGGTAACCGCTTACCAACAGGTGGGCCGTTAGTTTGCCCCTAAAGTATTATTATTATAAACCTCTTGCTTTTTTTGCGCCACGGCCATCGCTTGATATTAGAGTAAAGCACCAGTGGGTGTTGTGGGACATTCAGTCCCAAGGTCGTAGGTTCAATTATTTATTTAAGGAAAAACAGAAGGCTATCACAAGAGGTTTTTACGACGTAGATTAATGGATTTCTGTGTACATTGTACCTTTGGGGTCCCACTCCCAATCGTCCTCGCAGAAATACGTGCAGAGGCACGGAGTCTCACACATGTACACGAACATCGCCATCGACTGCTCCAGGCAGAAACGCAGCGCGTACTGAAACCAAACAACCAGATACATACATAGACAGATACATAGATAAACTCTTTATTGTGCATAACACCAATTTACAAAACATAGAAACATAATAAAATTTTAAAAAAAACAAAAGAAATGCACTCTTATCGCTGACAACCTTACGATGGAGAGAACCAGTGTCATATGATACATCCTGTGTAGTATATAACCAGCGCTAAGTAGGTAGCCTACCTACTACCTACCTAGCATTATGTGCTGACACCTTTTAAGATAGATAGTTTTTTTGTTTTTTTTTTCCCCTTAAAAACGCATATACGGGCTCCTTACAACGCGGGCAACCAATAAGAAGCTTTTAAAATAGGATAGTTATTGTGACAACTTCAACAAAGCCGCTAGCCACTTAACGAAGGTTGACCATGAAAATACCAGTGGCACAACAAACGAACCTGCATCCTAAACCTGACCAGCTGCATAAATCGGCTCAGCTTGCTAACTCCGTAAAATTCCCATTTCTTCTCGTAAATGTTGAACCACCTGGAAAAACCAACAAAAACAGGTATTAAGATTAGTAGAGCTTCTGTGAATGGTTCGTCCGGAGAAGTGTCTACCACAATGTCTATTTCTGCCACCAAGCAATAATGCACTCATTGCTGTGTTTGTAGGGTATAGAAGCCGATGAAATTCCAGACACATTAGTTCTATTTTTTTTTCTATCGTCTTCATTGCACAGGGAGGCGACGCGTGTATGTTTACACGTTTTATAATTGATTGATAAAAGTTTTTATAGATTAGATGAAGCTTTTATGGACCAAAAGCTTTTCATTAGCAAATAAAATATTTGATGTATATTTATAACTTAATTATGAGACTGTTTTGTATTTTTGACATTGTAAATTTTTATTTAGCCTAAGTTTATTTTATTTTATATACTTGACAATGCTTTTGCAGATTCTCTATTTACTCTTGACTACTCGCAATTTGTTTTGTTGTTACAAATCATATTTTATAGTGACTTTAGTTTTATTTTAATTCTTTGACATACTTACGATTAAAAATGTATTTTATAAATTGATTAATAAGAACCTATATCTATAATTTGTTAAATGACTTATCTAAGAACATGCAATTTGTCAAAAGATGAATAAATAAATTGAATTGAATTGTTACTTTTGGTGTTGCAAGCATCCATAGGTTACGGTAACCGCTTACCAACAGCTGGGCCGTATGCTTGTTCGCCACTTTAGCAGTGTTTTTTTAACTGCGAAATGTGCACGCATCGTCTTGGCATGAACAATGCTACTCAAAATCACAACTTGAATCGACGCCGGATGAAAATGGTATTCAATGTTATCGACGGTCTCTGTGACGCAGAAGGTTGCGGGTACGATTCCCGCCGCGGGACAAATGTTTGTATGATCTGCAAATATTTGTCTCAGGTCTGGGTGTTTTTTTACAAAAAAAAGTATAAAATAAATATAAAAAAAATGCTGGACTTTTTCACACAGAAAAAAGTTTACTTATATATATATAGGGTCTTTCATTAAGCATGTCCTATCTTTAAATTTAAATAAAACAAAGTGTGTGTGAGATATTATCGAAATTATTTATTTATTTGAAAGATGTAGTGATGCCATTTATGTGTGAAATATGACATCATTCAAATGTCCGCCACGACTTCTCTGGGTGGAGCGCATGCGAGATATCCAATTTTCCATGACTTTTGCGCATAAATCAGGCTGAATTTGACCTATGGCATAGGTTATGTTGGCTTTGAGGGCCGCTGTGATTTATGGTTTATTCGCATAGACCTGCGACTTAAGAAAACCCCACAAGAATACGTCTAGCGGGGTTAAGTCACACGATCTCGGTGGCCAGTTCACATCAGCTCCACGTGAGATGACCATGCCCTAAAATCTCTCATGCAGAATATTCAATGTGGCATGAGCTGTGTGGCACGTAGCGCCGTCTTGTTTTGTTTGTCTGTGAGGCTGGGTGCCTCACAGACCATCACTATGATGGATGATGAGTTAAAAATCTGAACCTTTTATCACTCGCTAACTTAGCAAGTCGCTAGCTCTATCCTTGTCCTTTTCTAACACTAAACAAAGGATAGAGCCAGACAACTTTGATCGCGCTGCTAAAGTGAGTGATTATGTTTGACCCTAGGTTAATGAATGAATGAAAATACTTTATAACTTTAGAGAATTAATGAAGTCCACCACAAAAAAACCGATAACTTAAAAAAAAAGTACTTTAAATAACAATGGGCAGTCTTATTGCTTAGGAGAGGATTTAATGAGATTGTAATTGGTAAGTTGGTATTGACTCACCCTTTGCCCACGTCTCTGAAGGACATCCTTATAGCATGCGCGGTATTATTCAGCCATGTTATATTCAGGTATTTCAGCATCTGAAATGTTTGTATCATCTGCAAATATTTGTCTCGTGTCTGGGTGTTTTCTATGAATAATACGTATGTTTTAAAAAAAAAAAAGTATATAAATAGTATATCAGTAATGTAGTTCCTATAATACAAGCTCTGCTTACTTTGGGACTAGATGATGCTGTGTGTAAAATGTCCAGCATTATTTATTTATTTATTTATTTAGATACAATCTTACCATAGACGTGCAATGCTGCTGAGCCGCGTCAAACTCAGCTAAACTCACGTTGCGACCGTAGTTTGCCGTGAAGAACAGCATCGACTCCACCTATCAATTAATTCAACTTTTAAGCTCTCACATGCGTTGTTTTTTTTATACCAACAAGTGGCAGATGACAAACAAATTGTAAACTACTGTGGACACCGAACATACGTAAGCCCCTGTACAGCTGCTTACTATTATAGTACTTACAGTAATGTTATTTATTGACAAGGCTTTACGGCCGCTTATTAAAATTAATTAAATGAATTATTTTATTATCTAGACTGACCTTGATTTGACAAAGCCCCTATACAGCTGCAACTTTCGAAATATCCTTGTAACTCTGTAATTTTATATTGTTTATACTCTTTTGAATTGACGTTACTAAGTGTTCTTTGTGATCCCAAAGTATGAATAAATGAATATGAAATATGAAATACACAAGCGTATCTCATCGCCCGCTAAAAGCTTTCGAAATCTAACGAATTCCCGCGCGTGTTCATCAACCTAGGTGCCCTTGTGAAATCTCACTCCAAACCCTTCATCATCAGCTCAAGTACTAAAGAAAGGAAATTCATCAGCTAGCGTGGGTCGCAGAGGTATGCACGTTGCATATATCTTTACTATTGTCTGCCTAGATCTTGAACATCGTTTTTTATCAAAAGTAAAATCCTCAGGCCAGGATCTGGTCTTCCAATAGTAGCAGAGAGCCATCACCTATTTTTGGCAGATGCGTATGCTACATCTTTATGGCAAACAAGCATATGGCCTACCTGTTGGTAAGCGGTTACCGTAACCTATGAACGCTTGCAACACCAGATGTAGCACGAGACATAACGGTCTTGTCCCTGTAATTTCACTAACACAGCAATGTAAACATTACTGCTTGGCATAGTGACATATACATAGACCGGACCCCACCCTGGCATGTGTGTCGTGGGTATCAGGAACTACGAGTACCTAGGTACCGCAACACCCATAGCCGAAACAAATATCTGCAGAACCTGATTACATTTGTCTGCAGCGGGAATCGAACCCGTACCTCGCGTGTCGCAGCCGGCTACTCGCCAGGTGCCATCGAGGCTATTAAATCAAGAGTCTGGTTTTATAAATCTTCTCGAGTTTTGATCTCAGCTTTACCGTCATACATAAATGCTATTGCCAACACTTAAAAAAAAAACTCGTGTGTTATATTATATTTATAACTAGCGTCTGTTCATGACTTCGCCCGCATGGTATCCGGATAAAAAGTAGCCTTTGTGTTATTCTGATGTATAAGATATATTACTGTATAGTTCCATCAAAATCCGTTCAGTAGTTTTTGAGTGAAAGAGTAACACACATCTATCCTCACAAACTTTCGCGTTTATAATAGTAGTAGGATTTAACTGACCTTCAAGCACTCTTCAACAACGAGGTGGATGCAGGATACAGATTCCGTCAGCACATAAAGAGAGAACCATTGGTTAAACTCCACACGTCCCGCGTAATCCTCCATCACACACGGATAATTCCCTGGGAACATTTTATTTAAGGCCTTAAAACACTGTTTCCCTTCTAAGAGGTAAAGTTTTTAAGTTTGTATGTAGGAGATGATCTCCAAAACTACTCATCCGATTTCAAAAAAATCTTTCACTAATATTTAGAACGGACCTTCAGGGTGGACATAGTACCGCATATTATCCCGTTTAAATCAAGGGGATCATCTTTAAGACCAATTTTGCAACGTAAGTCTGCGAAAAAACGGTCGAGCGAATGCGTTTCTTACGCTTTTAACGCTAAGAGCTTCTTTTCATCGGCTATTTTTCCTCCGGGTAGCACACGGGCGAAGCCGTGAGCAGCAGCGGAGTATATAACAGAGGATGTTTGTTTGTTTGTTTGTTTAACAACGTAAGTGTAACTTGCTTACCATAATCAGGCACAGGGGCGACATAGTCTTTGGTGGGCACGTCTATGAAATTGTACAGATCCCTGTATTTCTGTATTGTGTAGATTATTTTCATTTTGCCTTCCATTTTCCTGTAGAGCAGTTCAGACTGGAATAGCACACATCAGAGTTAGAGATGCTGGTTAAGAGTTGTGGGGTTAGGCAGGGCTACGTATTTGATCGTTCAGTGTATTTCTTTACTTTATTTTCAAGCATACATCAAAGTTAGACATGCTTGTTAAGAATTGGAGGGTCTGGCAGGACTATATACATGACGGTGGAGTGTATTTCTTTACCTCATTTTTAAGCCCCTGCAAATGCTCTTCATCCAGTTCTCTCGCCTGTTTGTGGACGCGCACCATTTTGATGATTTTCGGCATATTTTGTAGCGGCATCATTGGCAGCCCGTCCAATAGCAAGCAATCCAGATAAAGGTAGAATCTAAAAAAAGTTAAAGAAGTTTATAAAGTTAGTAATCGGTATCTACACTGCAGCGCCCCCTAGTGACGGGCGCAATGAGAATCAGTTACGCCGTTTCATATGCCACCGTCTAAAGCAGCGCCCTCTAGTGATAAAACCTCATCCTCAAAAATCCTTGAAGTCATATAAAACGACTAGCTTTTGCCAATGGCCTTGTACGTGTGACTTGTGGGGTTAGGTCTCTACACTAGTCACTAGTGACTAGTGTAGAGATATTTATGCTAGTGTTGTACCTAGAGAGGCGGGCGATCACCAACAGAGCCGCGGTCGAATCCGACCGGGAACCCGTAGGCCTGTCCAGTGCTAACGCGCCGTCAAACAAATCGGCCCATGACGATTGGTTTGACGACGCATTAGCCCTTAAGTGAAAAACGGTTTTTAGTCGGTATGCCACCACCCACTAGCACTTTGTTAGTGGTCTGGTTGGTGAGCCCGACAGACCCCCTCAGCTCTCCTCAGGCCGGGGGATACAGTATTTTTATTTTCATTGTGTAGTGTCGTTGTGCTGTTTGTGTTGTTGTATTTTTTTTTGTGTTATTTTGGTGTACAAATGGACCTCGTAATTATTTTATCCCGAACCCTAGCTCATAACAATATGTTATTTGGTTTTGTGTACAGTTCGTATTAATAAATGTATCTTTCTCTTTCTTTCTTTATTATTTCAGTCACAAGATCTCGTACCTGAGATTGTTCTCGACTTCGCGCCGCAGATCGCACGCGAAGCGAACGCGCTGCGCAAACGTCTCCGGGTCGTCTGCCTTGAACATCAGCCGGATGCGAGGGATGCTAGAACCCACAAACAAATATATATTAAAAATGTGTTACAAAAACTGTTATCAAAATTAAATGGCAATTGAGGTTTATGATAAACTAGCTGTGCGACGGTCACTATCGTCCCCAGACCCACCGCGTCGCATTGGTCGCATTCCTCGACTCGAAAATAATAAATTACCTCTAAGTAGGTACCAATTTCCAATTGAATGTGTAAATTTTCTTGTTTAGCCGGAATTAAATCAGCATTTAATAACTCATGTCATTAAATTACAAAAATAATTATGCATGTAGAGTTACTTGTATCGCCGCTTTGTGCCGTCTAGCGCCATCACCTCCCACGTCTCCGTACTCCTGTCGAAACTGAACGCGGCTACGTTTATCCACTGAAATCACAAAGACATCACTTTAAATTAAACACTTTTAAGGTTTTTCATACAACTAAACTAAACAACTGGTTGTTTGCAATCTATGGAACGGGTCCCAGCTCTCTACCTCTATGGTTTTCGATATCGAGTGGTTGGTTGTGCTCTGCGTTATGTATGTCGTATTAAATCTAAATTAATACAGCTTTCTGAAGTTCGTGTGTATTAATTAGCTATCATACCAATTGAAGAAACTGGAAATATAACAGTAAGCAAGCATACGGCCCACGGGTTGGTAAGCGGTTACCGAAACCTATGGATGCTAGCAACATCAAAGGCATCGCACGCGCGTTGCCGATATTTTAAAAATTATACAACATCCTTTTTGGCGAACCTCATACAATAGTCGCTTGGGAAAACCTCAGCAGTTCCCTCGGGGTTCAGTTAAGGGCAATCTGTCTTTCTGTCTGTATGTCATAGGGCTTTATATTTTTACTCACGATGTTAGAGCGCCTTTATATGCGTTTGTCATAAGTTGTTTTTTTTTTGTAGAAAGGCTAAATGTCATCACAAAGGTTGCGAGAAGTCGGTGGTTGAAGGTAACCCTTCGTTCGTCTTTGCACTCTTTGGGGAAGCCTACGTCCAGCTGTGGACTTAACAGGCTGTTGATAATGATGATTATAATTTAGATGATAGGAACCCTAAATAATCTGATAGTATACAGTCTATTTTCTACACACATTGTCCTGACCCTACACTAGGATTTTCTGTGTCGTGGGCATCAGGAACTGCGAGTACCTTGGTACCATAACACCCAGACCCGGAACAAATATTTTCAGAACATGCAACCATTTATTATGTCCCGCAGCGCGAACCGAACTCTTGCGTCGCAGCTAGCTATTTGTCCGCCGCGCCACCGAGGTCCCCCAGTTATACCTCATAGAGATTATTGAGCATCTGAATGACGTCACCAATGCCTCCCTTGCTGGGTTTACCCTCCTCTTTGGGGATGAAGGCCAGCCCCGGACATGGGTACTGCTCTCCCTCGATCAGACCGAGAGCCAGCCACTCCTCAGGAATACTGAAACAAAGTAATACAAACAAGCTGTATTCCCCATCTGAGGATGTTGGAATGGCATACCAACATTGTGCCGATCTATGAGTAACCAAGTTGGGGGTAGTCAGGAAAATATGAGGAGTGTTGTTAGTTTATATTGATTCAAAACTGCAATGGAGTCCGCAAAAAGAAGCACTTGCAGGTAGACTTAGTTCTGCTGCATATGCAGTTAGAAAAATTAGACATCTCACTGATGAAGCCACAGCTAGGTTAGTATATTTCAGCTACTTTCATAGTGTCATGTCATATGGTATCTTACTGTGGGTGAAGGCAGCAGATATTCAAACAATTTTTGTTTTACAAAAAAGAGAAATACATGCCATATAAATGACATGAAGCCTCGTGACTCTTTGAGGGAACGATTCAGAGAAATTAACATTATGACAGTAACTTCACAGTATATTTATGAAAACTTTATGTACACGATTAAAAATAGAGCTAGTCTTATAAAAAAAGGTGATGTGCATAATATTAATACTAGAAACAAAAATAAATTACTCATTCCGAAATTAAGATTAGAAAAGTCCAATGGATCTTTTATGGGAAACTCTGTACGCTTCTATAATAAGCTTCCGGTAAATGTAACCGAGCTGCCTATTCGAAGATTTAAATCTTATGTAAAGATCAATCTAATGAAGAAGGCGTATTACACCATAAATGCCTATATTGACGATAAAACTGCATGGCCCGATATGGTCGCTCCGCTCCCTCGTTAGCTTAATTGTCAAATTGCATATCTGTGGTAACATATTTTTTTTAAGAATAGGTTAAGCATTATTATTTTTATAAAGCGTATCGTGTGTTGTCTTATGAACTTTGGTTGATACTTTAAAGACTTGATTTTATACTTTGATTAGTACTTTTTTTCTATAAACGAGTTCACCTTGTTCGATTGGCACCACACTAAAGCTGAATGAAGGATCATGAAAAAAATAACCAAATTAAAATTTTAAAATTTTAATTCACCTAGTTTTTAAGTTGACGTTTCTATATGATCCTTGTGATTTCAATGAATAAAAACCTTTGACTTTGACTTTAAGTCTTTATATGTATGCCATTTATCGTTTTTCAAACCGACTTCCAAGGAAGAGGTTCTCAACTCGTAAATTTTTCATGTGTATACTTCTACTAACTAATGAATTTAATTTTTTACTTATTATCAACTTCCCGATATTAAAAGACGGTTTTTTATTTTTTCCTGAATAAAAATTATATTTCTATAAGTTATAAACTACGATTGATAATTAATAAAAAATAATTTATCCAACAAAACTAAAAGAATCAATTTTACAAAAATAAAGTACAACCCGACAAGCAAAGTAACAACGTCCGTCTAACTCTGGGGTTGGCGCAAAAGGCTCAGCGCGCTCGCTCCAATCTGCTGTGACGTCAGCGAAGCCACGCACATTCTCAGGCTACTCTACGCTAATCTGTATATTTTGTCATCACATGCCACTTGAAAATTCACGTAGTTAAAAAACTAAAAACAACCGCACTAAAAATAATAAAAAATAATTCCACTATCCACATCCTGGCTCCATCATCAGACCCTCGTAACCAAGCCCAATATATTGGGCTTGGTTACGAGGGTAACCAAGCTTTGGTTCGTTCATTACGAGTGAAGCTAATATAAGCGTGTTAAAACAGGCAGCTAAAATAGGTTTAGTATCTTAATAAAGAAATAAATAATGCTGGATATTTTTCACACAGCATCATCTAGCCCTAAACTAAGCAGAGCTTGTATTATGGGAACTACATGACTGATATACTGCATAGATACTTTTTTTTGTAAATACATACATGTTTTACATATAAAAATACCCAGACCTGAGACAAATCATTGCAGATCATACAAACATTTGTCCCGAGGCGGGAATCGAACCCGCAACCTTCTGCGTCTCGGGTGGCCCTTCGCCCACTGCGCCAAAGATCATATACAATAAATACAGTCGTCAGTGTGTTATAAACAAGTGCGTAGGTACTAACCGGCAGTCAAAATCAGTGTTGTCAAATATTTCCAAGTCAAGTTTGGGGAACGGGCTGTAAAGGCCATAGTACTCTTGGTCAGACAACTTGTACTCAGCGGTGGGCAGCAACCAATAAGGCTGGATACCAAGCTCTCGGAGCATTTTCTGTAATTAATATTATATGTTATAATTAGTTATAGCCTTAGAATGTATCCGTCTGTGTGCACATACCCAACATTTTTCAGCCGTCCCTATCCGCAAAGGTTTGCTGTAAAATACTCTTGTTAGGCTTAAGGCATCTAGACGCGCAAATGGTAGCATGTTTCAGCATCTCACCACAGGATTGCATAACCATCTTCTCCATTGAAATCATAGTGCAAATATTAATCCCGCAGCGGGTCAAGTCGGGTCAAGTCGGTCACAGTCAAACGGGCAAGTAAGTCTATGAAATATTCATAGTGTAGGGTTACGCTCCCACATCGCACCATAGATTAAGTACTAGTGTTACTAAATATTAAAACTGTGCTCACTCATGTTTGGCGGTGTCTTCAACTGGCGCTCAATTAAAGCGCACGTACTTGACCGGCCTCGTAGTTTGCTTTTACACGTACCTCTGATATCTCTATCCTTACCTCCGGCCTAACTAAACCAATAACTTGGTAGTTCAGGTATATAGGTAGGTATGCTTAGAGTCACGAGATACAATTGATCCTCTTAATCACCTAAGCGGTGAAGAGACTCAAAAATAGTTTTCTCTAGACCTTGATATTGGCAGCGAGGAACTTCCGTCGGAGCCTCTCGATCTTGACCAGCCGCGGGAGCTCCTTCGGCAGCACAACACTGAGGAACTGAAGCTTCGGCACAAACGTCTCAAACGGGAATTGCTAGAAGAAAGAAAAAATGTTACACACTAAGATACTTTGGATGGCAGAGGGTGATGCATACTGGGCGTTGGGCTTGCAACCTGTTGAGTGGAATACTATTTGCAAAACGCAGACAACAGCCAAATACAATGTTTGGACGTACCTGTGACTACCCCTTACTTGGTATCCTTAAAGATACTCAGTGAGTAATTGATTCTCAATAAATAAAAATAATGACTGGGATTTTTCCCAAGAGAGTTGCTAAGGAACTGGACTTTACATTCTGACTGTCTCTTTGCTTAATAAGCAACATCAAAATAACACAATACCCTATATAAAATACATACATGCCCAGATGCGGGCTATGTAAACATTTTCTCATCACAAGAAATCATCATCAGCCTATAACATCTATGTATTTTTTTGTTTAAGGATATATTGCGCTTCACATCTAGACTTATAAGTCTTTCCTCTAGTTTAGAATGATATCAAGGATGCTGGTCCTCTTCAACTGCTTTCTGTCCTTTTGATTTCAGATGATAAACCCTAGAATACTGATTGTTATGTTCTGCATAGACTGACCTCATTTATTAACTCGGATTTGTATAATAAGTTACAAAATGTTTTTGTTTGTTTGTATCAATTTATGTTATGTATTTCATAATGACAGCTGATTGTTAATTTCTATAATTGTGTGGGTACTTGAATAAATGCTTAGTTTTGTTACGAACTCGATAATGGCATATATGTTTTACTGATTATCAACAGAGGCTGGGCCTTTTTTTTTTTCAATTAATTTGGGTCTGTGGCGCTGTATGCATTCCTGTTTAGGTATAGTTCCTACAGTATGTTGTACATTTTATAACAAAATAGATACCTATGTTGTGTATTAGACAAATTAGTTACATTTTTATACAGTGCTGGAAGATTTTTATTTTTTTTGCAAAATTTAACTTTTACTTGATCATTAAAATAAGTAAGTAAATAGTTATAAATTTATATCAGTACTCTAAATTATAATTGCTTAATTATTATTGTTATAGCCTTGTAATACTGGACTGATTTCTGATTAAAGTGTATATCTTGAAGCCTGTCAGTTCAGTGTGCCTGCTCCAGCATTTTTAAATAAGATCTGCTTCGGGTAACTCTCCTCTAGTTACGCAAGAGTGAAGCAACATCAAAGTAGATGTAGATCTTTGCAAGAAGTAGGAAGGTCTTCATCACAATGGAATTTCATGTACATAAAAGTTGTACAAAAAACTTTTTTTTTTTTCTATAACTTCTAGTAATACTAGGTTCTTTTCGGAGAATACGCCAATATTTGCGACACAGTTTCTTTAACTTCAGAGGATATTACCGTTCTTTTAGAGTTGTTGCACTTTGTCTGACCCATTGAGATTCTGACCCAAATAAATATATTTTTGAAATTTAAAATTTTCTACCTAATTCTTGGGCGAGTCTCATTATGTCTAAGAGGATGGATATAAAGTAAACTTACAATGCTTTCATCCTCACGGTAGGTGGTCCACCGTCCTGGAGGCAGTAAAATCTTCGGTTTCTGGGGCTTCGGCAATGACACCAATGTAGGAGCTAACTTATCTGTCTTCGCCTAGAACAGAGATTATCTACAGTCATAATTAATATTATTAATATAAATCTAGCTGCGCTGTAATATAAACAAACACAACACATACCCCATACCCACCACACATACTCCATATTAATAGGTTGGTACATAAACATAAAATTTTGCTCTTTTTCTGCTATAAAAATAATTGAAAGTGTTCAAACAGACGTTGCAGAGTATCTCGATATAATTATCGTCTAGGAGTACCTTTTTTACAGAAGTTTTGCTTGGTTAGTTTGGCTACAATCGGATATATGTATTTAGCGCCATTTTTTCAAAGTGAGTGAAAGTGAACTGACTGATCAACATCACTGAATCTGGTACTGACGACGATTTGACTGACGTGACGTCTGACGGCAAACAAATATAAACTTATTGACTTTATCGAAACCAAACCACAGACTATAAATCGGTTAGAGTAAATAAATTATTGCATAAAGTTACTACATGATGGACACATCATGTGTTGGATTTGCCACGTTTTAGTTGAGGTAGGGATTTGGGTTCGGCGGGTCGGATTAGATTTTGAATTTGGGTACCTACTTACTAGTTTCACCACAAGCGAATTACCTACCTATTGTTACATTTTAAAACTCACTGCACAAAGCACCCAACCAACCTGCAATATTAATTTCATGCGCTTCTTTGCACAAAGTCCTTTGGTAGGATCATCCTTTGTCATTTCAGATACGAGTTCTGAATAATATCCTCTTTTAGGGATAGTATCTCGGGATGTATTATCATATACAACATCCTGCTGTCTTATTTTTTTCTTTTTACTATACATTTCCACATAAATAACTTGAAATTCTACAATCTTACGAAAACATAAAAATATGTAAGTACAAGCTTTCTAGATGAGTGATCGATCAATTAAATGACAGTTTTGGACAGCTAAAAAGACAATGTCATCATATCAGTATTTTACGTTCATTTTAAAGAGAATCTATGCAGTTCTCCTAGAGATTCATCTACTTATGTATTTTATGAATATACTAGCTGTTGCCAAAGGCTTTGCACACGTGTATTCGTGTTTATTAAAAAAAAAACCGATAGGAAAAACTCCGACAGGTACCATTTCCTCCCTTTTCCTTTTAAATTATATTTACCGCATGCTTACGTTAATTTTGTTAAATAAACTTTGCTCCATATTTCATCTTTCTAAACTTTGTAGTTTTGGCTGTGCTTTAATAGACTAACTGACATAAGTTTAAGATAGCATATTATATTGCCTTTTTAATTTGAACCACATGCAATACGGGTTCAAGCATGTGTTTTTTTATTGCGTTAATTGTGTCTGAGGAATATTTTCTCACCCATAGGTAAATTTATGGAGAACACGGCTGGTGGTGAGTCATTTGCAAAGAGGAAAATCTTTCACTGGGGTGATCCATCTGATCATACTCTAGTTTGCTCTAATCCTAAAATCGACAGTTGTTTTGTCTGAGGAATTATATAGGTACCAATTAAGTATGTTCAGGTTGCGTTAAAACTCTACTTGTGCAATCTAGACACCTTGATAGTCATTTGTGACCTAACTATTGAATTTAGTAGGTACCAGATGAGGATACTAGCTAAACCTAGTATCCTGATCTGACCCACACTAGGGGGGATACCGTGGTACCACATCATCCAGACCAGGCCAAACCCTAAAAAAATATCTGCGAACGTGCAAACATTTGACCCGTAGCGGGAATCTAACCCGCATCTCACGTGTCGCAGGCTGCGACTCGCAGCTGGCCTATTCGCCCGCAACACCATCGATGTCGTCATCGACACCACACCGTCGAGTATGTAGATAAATTTGATCTTCCTACTAAGTACCTATGTAATTTATCGGTAAATATTATTTACCGACACAGACCACTAATAACGTAACGTGTTACGTCGGGTGCTATAAGTATTGTTTTCCTATAAGGGGCGGTAGCTGACTGCTGCATTGCATTGTTTATGAATAAATAAATGAATGTAAGAATGTATAGCAACTTCGCACAAATATTAAACAAGTACTCGAGTCATGGGTTAGTATTTCCATTGTACTAAAGTCGAATAAAAATTAATAATAACATCTCTAGTGAGACTGTGCCTTTGACTCGTGGCCGGAAAGAATGCCACAGACTATGTAGTCTGGTTAACAAGGTTTTTCTTTTTTTGTAACATTTTTTTTACATACATTTTAGTACTATAAGTTGGAGCTTGTAAGTACAGGCGGCGTGGCCGTTCTGTCTCTCCCTGTTGTCCGTCAGTGACGTCAGTCTTGCCTGCGAACCGAGCTATTAGACGAGTGACTGAAATGGTTTTTTTAGAACCAAACGTCCATGACTGAATGTGCAAACACGCACGCCAATTGTGTCCACTGCACAACGCAATACAACATGCAAGCGTTTAGGTGTCATAATTTAATATGAAAGCTGCTTATAACGAGAAAAGTAAGCAATGCTACTTGCATTGTAAAAAAGTAGGCAATGGAAACAGTTTAGTTGCAGTATAGTTGATGCACATTATCAATAAAATAAAAAACTATTGATGTTTAAACAAATGTTTTTTTTATTTATTGAAATATATTTTACTAAAATATCACGTTTTTAAAGAAAACTTTAGGAATGTGGTAAAACACCTTTAGACACTCGTGCAGTTGCCTGGAACCGGTTATGTACGCCGCGCCGCCGTGCGCAAGTAATGCATACGGCGAGAAGACTACTAGCTACTTGATTCCCCGGCTAATAAATGAACAACCTACTGATTTACTCAATATTATTACTCGAAAAGATATTAAATTCTAACTGAAATCCTATTTTATAGCTAATCTGGAGAAGTACCAATAAATGTACTTACCTAGTTTTCCAAATTTATATAGGTCGGTATGTCTACCTATGTAACGTTCACTACCTACTATTATTAATCAAGCAACTATACAGAATAACAAATAGCATCATCTGACCAAACCTTAGTGGTTTTTAGGCGATATCATATTTAGGTTTTGTTAATTTGTTAAATAAAAAATAAAAGCTTATTATGCATAACGGTGCGACTTGCGAAACGAATTATTTATTGAATGTAAATAATACCGTAGACTCGTGTAACTGTTAATATATTTTCCTAATATAATGTTCCCTATACCTGTTATGAGTATATATTACTAATATACTAATATACTATTAGTAAGAGTAAGGTAAAATTAAAAAAAAGAAGTATGTTTCAGCGAAAAATACACCAATTCCATGGTTGTGTTTTCCATGGTTATGCTTTCCATGGTTGTGTAATCACGGCACCCTGTTTCAGCCAGACTCAGAGATTATAGTAACAATCTATATTAAAAAGTACTCTGTAATGCCTGTTGGCATTGACCATGTGGGCAGCGTTGCTAAAAGATTACTTTTGTAACCTTCTAGGTGATTTTTAACTACGCCGGGTTACTTCTAACCTATTGAGTGGTGAAATAAAGTAACCTACTTTATTTCACCACCAATATGTTACTTTATTAAGTGATTTTTTTGGATTCGAAGAATACGTTTTTAATTCAAATAATTAAATTCGTAATTTGAATGGAACATAGAAGCGCTCTTTTTTGCAATGTTGGCAACAGATATATAAGAAAAAGTTAAAAAAAAAGAAATATCATGAAATGCTATTTAAAATCGAAAACGCATCTATAATAGAAAAGTTCATACAACCAACATCTGTCTATCAATTTTAAGTAGTAAGAAGGAAAAATATGAAAGGTTACTTTTTACACCAAAATGTTACTTTTTCATCTATTTATGGTAACTTTTGACAAGACCCGGCTGGCAACACTGCATGTTGGTTATTTATGTAATTTGTTGTCTTCTTTTGTTTCAATAAAACGAGTCTAAACAATTTAAAATACCGCGTTGCTATAAACACCATGCCAGGAAAGAAAGCTTTGGTAATAATTGGGAAATACTACAAAACTATTACTTTGTGTTATTATAATGCCGGACGGAGTGATCTGTACAAATTGTTGTTGGAAAAGCGTTGTCTCGTGTCCTGTGTTTGCATCGAATGATTGAAAGTTCTTTTTGTTTTTGCATTGCTTCGTTGTGTGTATAATCCTAGAATCAATTCAAAAGCAAAAATTCATTGTTTCTCGAAGTGTTATGGAAGTTATAATTTGAAATCTCACTTGTCTTATGTTTTTTTTATTATCTCTGCGTTGCAAATATTATAAGAAATGTGATGACTAAAGTAAGAATCCCTTCATAATAAATCATTGATTTATAATAATCTATTATCTCTGGCTTACAAGTTTCAGAATTCACTGTATTGTCATGATGCATGGTTGAATATAGTATCACTGTTTTGTTTTTCTTTGGCACAAAACTAACCAAAGTCTTTGGTAAATCCAAACATAGAAATATTATTTATTTGGCAAAAACTCCATGGTCTTATTTCTTCCAAGACAGTCTTATTTTTCTTCAAAGTTACAACTGTCGTCAATTCTTCAGATAGTTCAATAGATGAGTACCAGTTGTCTGTAGTCACATTACGGTTGCTGTTGTAAATTGGCTTACACAATCTAAGAACCACTTCGTCCCCTTAGTAACACAAAAACGCAACTCGATACAATAATGAGAATATAATCACTACTTATCAAAGTTGTAACGTTTAAAGCTTAATATATGTTTAAGACATTATTTAGGGTGGCAAAGAAAGTAATTGTTCGTATAATAAGGTTTTATTTCTATGTTTAAAATTCAATAGTTTGGAATAAGGTTCTAGATACGTTTTTGTGTTAGTAACTTTTTCGTAAAATATTATCTTTTTAAATTAGATACGTCAGGTTTTATTCTTCAAAGATATTTATTTTGGTATTAGGATTCAATAAAACAAAATACAAGTGTACACAGAAGATTCTATTCTATTTTTACTATTTTACTATTCTATGACTATTCTATTCTACTACTACACTACTACATTCTAAATTTCGTACATCTTTAATCCGAAGATTCTGAATTTGTGTCTTGAATAGTGCCTATGTTCAACTCTTCATAAAAACGGTGGTACTGTGAAGGTATTATACCTTGTTCACAAAGGCTTGTCAAATCATGTAATTTTTCTGGTGATATTTTCATAGGCGAGTCATATGCTCTGATCAGTTCAATAGAATCATAGTTTGTAGCACCTCTTGTCACTCGCCGTATTACTTTAAATTTTTTAAAGTCTGTGTCACTTTTATTATATTTAAAATAAATATGATCACAATCACCTTTAATGTATTTTAATAATGTGATTTTGAGCCAATTAATGCTGTTACCATCAGTGTCTGTTTTTTTATTTTTAATAATTTGTACTCTTAACTTCACCGCGTTGAAAAACATCTCTTGGCCCATTTCAATCACATCATATTTTGATGACTTTGATGCCATTCTTACTGCAGTGTACCATCCTGAAGGATGGTAAATATTTACGTTCTTGGATGAAGTCTCAATGTGAGCGTGCACAGAATCTACCTCCATCATGGAATGGCCAGGTTCAAAGTAGCCTTCAGGAATATCTAATATTTGCACAGTATAAAGGAGCACCGCAGCTAAATTTACATTCCTATTTTGGCCTCCACAAGTATCACTCATGATAATATTTTTTTTTCCATTGGCGTGGTCTGCTAAATATTTGTAGAGACAAGAAGACAACTCGTTCGAACCTCTGGACGCAATACCTTCATGCCACATAAAATTTGACGCACGCCTCGATTCAACATCATAGACTGTTGCATTATAAACAGCAAGTCGGCGTTTGTAAAAAATTGCTTTGGCTGATACTTTAGGACAATATCGCACGGCTTCCAAGTCAATCTCAATAAAGTTTAAATCTTTAATTAGTGCTAGATTCTTGTTATCATCATGGTACTGACGTGCTTCAGTCTTCCGGCGAATATGTTGCATGTGTGATGGAAATAGACCATATTTTGCTCCGCGCATTGCTTAATGTATAGATTGTCATCTCTCAATGACAAATCTTCTGGCAAGTACTTATAATTTGTTTTTTTGCGGCAATAATGGGGCGGCAATAATGGGACGGCACAGTGGGAAATGACAGGATATGCTTTTCTATACTTTCTTTGTTTTCGTTTGGTCTAGTGACACCTGGTTGGTGCTTACCCCGCTTACTTGGAGCAACAATACGTGCTTCATCTCTATTCTTTAAAACATTTCTCAAGAATCCTTCTGATATATCTAGCGTCTTAAGAAAAAATCCTTGACATACTTGGACTTTTCCGCTGTCTTTGTAGAAGAAAAACTCTCGCGTCTTATTTCGCCTGGAATTTTCACCAGCAGTTTTAACTTTTGTTTCAACTTCATCCACTAACGTTGAGACATACTGTTTTTGTTTATCTGAATCTTGTAAGTTCCAGTAGGCATTATGAATCATTTTTCTTGCATCTTCATCAAATGATTGATTACACTTTCTGGGGCAACTACTGCAATCCTTTGGTCTTACTCTACGAGCATCCACCTTTTTACCTCTCAAAGAAACATATTCTTTTCCAGATTGCCTTAAGCATTTTCGCACATTTTGCTTCCACTTTTCAGGAGCAGATCTTTTATTGCGAGTTTTTTTATGATTCTCAACTTCCAGTTGGTTTTCAGTTGATGTAGGCATTGGTTCTGGCTGGATGTCTCCATCACAGGTCATCGTGATGGGAGATCTAAATGCCAAGGCTGAGGCATGGGGCTGCCCCATTACTAACAACCGAGGAGAGGCAGTGACGGACTGGGCAGCGGCTGCTGGCTTAATCCTTCTTAATCAGGGTTCTGCAAGCACGTGCGTAAGATGGCAGGGGGAGTCAATAGTTGACGTGACGTTTGCCACCCCCGCTGTCGCCTCGCGCACGGTTAACTGGCGCGTGGAGAGCCAGGAGACCTTGTCGGACCACCTTTATATCAGGTTTGAGATCTCCTCCTGCCCAGGTCTTGGAGTGGCACCGATGTCGGCTGGCCGCTTAACGGCCTTTCCACGGTGGTCTTTGGGGCGCTTGAATAAGGAACAAGTGGAGGAAGCGGCCATTGTGCAGAGCTGGTGCCCATTTCCTACGACGCTAAATTTGGTAGATGTGAGGGCAGACCATTTTCGTAAATCTCTCACGACGGTGTGCGATGCCGCCATGCCACGTGCAAAAAGATTGCCGGAGAGAAAGCAAGTGTACTGGTGGTCAGACAATATCGCGTCTCTCCGGTCCATTTGCGCCACCTCACGTCGCGCATTCACAAGGTGTCGTCGAAGGCGGATCCGTACCGCGGAAGAGGAAAGCCAACTCTACGAGAGTTATCGCCAGGCCAAGTTGGTCCTCAAGATAGCTATCTTCAGGGCCAAGTCCGAGTCCTGGTGCGAGTTTTTAGAGGACCTCAATAGAGACCCATGGGGGCGTCCTTACCGCACTGTACGGAAAAAACTTTGCAACCCGGCGCCTCCTACTATGTTTGAGCCTCAACTCCTCACGAGTGTCGTAACAGGTCTGTTTCCTTCAAATCAGCCATACGAACCACCTCGTATGGCTGCCCCGGAGTTTACGGAGCGAACAACCGCAGAAGAAATTCCCCCTGTCAGTGAGGGAGAATTCGGTGGAGCGATTCTTCACCTACGGGCAAAAAAAACTGCCCCTGGACCGGATGGAGTACCGGGCCGCGTCCTGGCACTTGCCCTTAAACATTTGGGGGGCCGTGCCCTAGAGCTGTTCGACTCTTGTCTTGAACAGGGCCGGTTCCCCAAAGTGTGGAAGGATGGCCGCCTTTGCTTGCTCAGGAAGGAGGGGCGCCCACCTGACTCCCCTTCCGGCTACAGGCCAATCATTGTGCTTGACGAGATGGGCAAACTGCTCGAACGAGTAGTGGCTGCCCGTATCGTCAGGCATTTAACATCAGAGGGCCCCAACCTGTCTGAAGAGCAATACGGCTTCAGATCCGGGCGCTCCACCATCGATGCACTGCTACGCCTCAAAAACATCACGCAAGAGGCCATAGCGCAGGGGGAACGTGCGTTGGCGGTATCACTAGATATTGCCAATGCATTCAACAGCCTCCCCTATGAGTGCATTGATGAAGCGCTGCGCTACCATGCAGTGCCACCCTATCTCCGCCGATTCGTGGAACACTACCTGAGGGAGCGAGACGTACTGTACCTCGACAGTAGAGGAAGAATCTGCGCTAGGCGTATGATGACCGGTGTTCCGCAGGGGTCAGTGATGGGCCCCTTGCTTTGGAACATCGGTTATGATTGGGTGCTCCGCGGTACGCTGCTTCCTCGGACGCATATTATCTGTTATGCGGACGATACTCTTTTTATTGCCCGGGGACGCAGCTACGAAGAAGTCGCGCATCTAGCGACAATAGGCTCCACCCTTCTGGTTAGCCGTATTCGACTCCTGGGGCTGAGGGTGGCCCTGGAAAAAACGGAGGCCCTCCTTTTCTACGGGAGAAGTGGTAGACCACCGGCTGGTGCCTACATAATAGTAGACGGCGTGCGGGTCATGTTAACGACCCGCATGAAATACTTGGGGCTCACGCTGGATAGAGCATGGAAATTTTCCGACCACTTCCAGCTCCTGACCCCAAAGGTGCAGAATGCGGCAGGGTCTCTCGCACGTCTTTTGCCCAATCTGGGTGGACCTAGCGCGCCCTGTCGGCGCCTATTTACCGGAGTGATTCGCTCCATGGTCCTGTACGGAGCACCAGTGTGGGCGGACGCTCTAACCGCCAAAACTAGGGCTCTACTGCGCAAGCCGCAAAGAATGATGGCGATTAGAGCGATACGGGGTTACCGGACTGTATCGCATGGAGCCGCTTGTGTCATCGCGGGATCCCTACCGTGGGAGCGAGAAGCAAAGGTGCTCGCCATTGTATACCATTACAAAAAGGAGAAAGAAGCGCAAGGGCTCCGCTTCGCTCCTCTGGAGGTCCGGTATACAAGAGAGCGGGCGAGAGAGGTCGCAATGCAGGGCTGGGCTAGGGATTTGGAATCCGCCCGGTATGGCCGGTGGTCTATTGACGCTATACGTCCGGTTCTGAGGGAGTGGGTGCACCGGGAGCACGGAGCTCTCACTTTTCGGTTGGTGCAGGTACTGTCTGGGCACGGATGCTTCGGACGGTACTTGCACCGAGTTGCAATGAGGGAAACAAGCCCAATCTGTCATCACTGCGGCGCCCCCGAGGATACGGCACAGCATACTCTAGAGATATGCAGTGCCTGGGCGTCACAGCGTCAGGTGCTAGAGGCGGTGGTTGGACAGGACCTTTCGTTGTCGAGCGTAGTGGTTGCTATGCTCGATAACGAGAGGGCCTGGGAAGCCATGGTCTCCTTCTGTGAAGATGTTATCTTGCAGAAGGAGACGGCAGAGCGGATCAGGGAGGAAGATCCTCAAACTGAGCCGCTTCGCAGGCGGAGGAATGGAAGGAGGCGGCGGCAATTCCTTCGCCTTCTTCCGCTCGATGGGGGCCAGCAGGGTTTGGGTACGAGGGCACCTACCCCTGCATTGCACTGGCCTCCTGCGTCGGGGGATGTCAATATCCATCCCCCTCTCCCACAAGGGGGAGACCGAAGGGTCCGCCAAAGGCGGGCGATCACCGACAGGGCCGCGGTCGAATCCGACCGGGAACCCGTAGCCCTGTCCAGTGCTAACGCGCCGTCAAACGAATTGGCCAATGACGATTGGTTTGACGACGCATTAGCCCTAAGGTGAAAAATGAAAAATCGATGGGTTTTTAGTCGGTATGCCACCACCCACTAGCACTTTGTTAGTGGTGTGGTTGGTGAGCCCGACAGACCCCCTCAGCTCTCCTCGGGCCGGGGGACATGCGTAAAAGCATTTTCCCATCGTAAAAAAAAAAAAAAGGCATTGGTTCTGGCTGTTGAATTGAAATGGTTTCTGGCATATTAAGTGTTGGTTGGTCTAGGATGCTAGGAGAATTATCCAAAGCTGTTACTTGGTCGCACTGACCGAGTGGAATTTCTACAGAATCATCATGCGCCGGTAAATCAATAATAGCAGGAAAAATTTCTGAACAATCAGTTGGCGGTATAACCATTAGGCTATTAGGAAAATCAGATCCTCCAGTGAAACTGACAGATGTGTCCTGTATATTATTAGCTGCTGCTGGTGCAGATGTCCTGGGGTCATAAATGTTTTCATTGTCATAATCGAGATTTAATAAAATATTTGCCAAATTACCTTCATTAGTCACCAGACGTGAAGTAGGGCTCAAAAGGGTTGGGTGTGGCGTATTATCTGATTTATTAGATGGTGAAGGTGTCTCAGGAATACAAATATTTTCTTTATTGCAATCTGGTTCTGGTGAAGCGCTTGACAAATCAAGACAAATCAATCAGTTACAAGACCTGACACATGAGGCGTTCTGAGAAGGGATGAGTACTTTTTAATATTTGGTCGAGTCCGTCCTTCAGAGCTGTCGTCCGAATCTGTATTGCAAATATATGATTCTGATGAATCATCATCCAATTCTTCAAAAGGATCTGAAAGTAAAACATTTTGATTATTATTTATTAAATAAAAAAATATTTTTTTATAATTTCTTAAGTATTTTATTTTAAGGTAATAAAAAAACTATTTTCTGCATAAAACTCTTGGTACCTGCTTATTGGTACTTACTAAAAAGTAACTGTTTACCCGGTTAAATTAATAATGTTTGTTGACAGACATTGTCATGAGGCACCTCCTCAACCTCAACCTCAACAGCCTGTATTGGTCCACTGCTGGACGCAGGACTCCCCCTGATATGCGCCTTATTGGCATGAGGCACATGAAAATCAAAATGTAAAAGTAAGAAACACGCGTCCAATCCAATCTTGGATTATGAGCCTTAAAACAAGGTAATAAGATCTAAGTTCCGAGCAAGCGTGATGATAAATATTTTAACAATAACGTACCTATCTAAATTATTTACAAAAATATTTAGTGTAACAAAAACGTATCTTAAAGCGTTTTATACCCAAGGTCATTGCCGGTTTGAACTTGCATGATTATGGGACTTAAAAAGCCAAACAAACCACTAGAAAACATGCTACTTTAGTTCGAGGTATTCAAAAAATGAAAGAACGTGATTTAGATACTTACCAATAGGTCCATCGTTGTTAATTTCGTTTAAAAGTCTACTCGCTACAATAGCTTTTATTTTCGCTATCCTTGGGTTTCTTGACATCTTCTAAAACTACCTCTACCTACTTTGACCAAAAACTTATCAAAATGACTAAATTTATCCAGGAAATATACAAAATAAACCTTAGAGTATAACAAAAGCGTCCGTCGTAACAAGATGGCGGCGTGCTACTGACGCATGCGCTAACAACAAACACGTGTATCTATTCATACGCATTGTTTATACACTGTGTGCACTGAGTAACACACGAACGTATCTTTAGATAAGTTTCTGTTTTACGGATATTGTTAGTTACACACAGACGTATCTTCAGATAAGTTTCTGTGTTTGTTCCTGTTTTATGCATAATATAGATACGTCAGCCTCCATTTTAGAAATAAAATGACATCGAGATACGTGTCTTTGTGACTAAAAAGAACCTGTTATTTTGAGATTGGTGGTATAATTAACTAGAAATTGATAAAAATCGAGATACGTTTTTGTGTTACTAAGGGGACGACTTGTGCCCGTATATACTTTGTCTTATCTTCTTCTGATAGGGTGTAAGAATCAGATCCTTTTCCTGTGTAGATATATGTATATAATTATATTATATACATAGAATGTGTTCATTCGTTCATGAGTCAGCTAGACATTGCACTTTTTTGCCATATTTTGCCGGTTTGCTAGGGATATACATTTTGAATTTGCTCCTACCTCGGAATGCAAGTAACATCGCATTGACGGTGACATTAGCACCTGGGACATTACTACTCACAACCATACTTGGTTATGAGTTCTTATTGACCAAATCCGCTAATAGTGCAGCCTGGATCAACTTGCTTTCTGGTTTCTAGTTTCAAAATCGTCAAATCTAAAAGCAATGAGCAGCACAAGAATGCGTTTGGACATAATAATAATAGTAATAAGCCTTTGTTCGGACAAGACAATATTACCAGTGGTCTGTTAATGATGAAAAGTACCTACAAAAAAATAAGACACTCATGGCACTAAATTTTTTAAACAAGACTAGGTACCTACCTACACCGTTTCGCAAAACATTTTTGTAAAAACTGTCATAATATGGCTTAGGAACAACATTTTTATCTTTTTTCATTTTGTTCTTTAATATATTTCTTTTTTGCATCTGACAAACAAATTTTTTCTGTGTATGCTTTATTCAAACTTGTTGGAAATTCAGATGCAGCTGTACGTCTAGTTCTCTTGTTTACCAAGCATTTATTAAAATTAGTTTGTGCAAAAGAAGTTTTGTAGAAAAAGGCCATTGGATTTTCTTTTTCAATTTTCATGACTTTTATGTCATGCCACTTGACTTGGTTGTTATCTTCATCCTTATTGAAATTCGTGCCCCAAGCTTCTTGCAGAGCCTTCAAGTCATAAAACTTGTCATGTGTCATTTCATGCACTTTGTATGCTGATCCAGATTTTTTAGCAGCCCAAATCAATGTTGTATATTGCTGTGGTGTGTAAATAGGACCTGATTTTACATATAAAATCATCAAGAAAAAGAAGCAAGTGAAAAGGCATACCTTTTCACTTGCTTCTCAATAACGCTATGGACGTTGTCCCCTGCATTCTGCGAATTACCTCTTATCAAAAACTTATGGGTAATAGTTTTCACTCTCATATTGGACACAGCGTAGGCATAAGCAGACAACAAATACTTGTTCGTTTGCTACCCGCAACAGTTGTCTGAGTAAAATATCAGATCTATATCTACACTGGGGTTGTTATTTAGCTGCATTTCTATAAAAGATAAAACACAGCTTCCGATTTCTACAGCACCACGCTTTCCTTCAGTCTCGTCCCAAAAAAAACAGTCCACATTCTTTGCATGCAAATCACTAATAGTGAAATTAAAACAGTTTATTCTGGACTTGTAAAAGAACAAAGATACTTGCCCTTTAGGAATTTGCATTGCGGCCTGGAGATCGTAAACGACTACTATGGCATCTGATTAATTTTTGTCCTTTTCCTTCTCACTTCGCGCCAGGTCTTTCTCATGCAGATGTTGTTCATAGACTTGGTATAATTTATTTTTTTCCTCATCAATCGCATTTTTATAGCTTTCACACAAGTCGCACAAATCTTTTTTTGGACTAAAAAAGCCGATGTTGTAGTGAACGTTGAATATTCGTTGGCAAGTCATTAATTTGGCGTAAGTTCTTATAATCACGGTAAATATCTGCTAATGATCTGTCGCTTTGTATGTATTCCCTTGTAGTCTGAGCTCGGAGATAGTGCGATTCGACCCGTGGAATAGCGTTGATAAATTGAAAAACGCTTTCTTTAACTGCAGGATCAACTGTGGGATGTTTGTTATGTTTTCCTCTTTGCTCTCCCTCTATAAACCCAGCCTCCGTTTTTTTGTTCAGCGCTGTTTTAATTGCTTGATCGCCCAAGTCAAGCGTGGCCTTAAAAAACTTCTTACAAACACGAATGCGTGAGCTATTATCTTCAAAATAGAAGGCCGTGTTTAAAGCTCGAAAGTTTTCCGTGCTTGTGTATCGGTACTTGGGTTTTATTTCGTGGGATTGCCGCACAATATACCTACTCCCTCTGTCGCTGAAGATCCCCGAGGCTCCAAAATGCATGAGTGGTTGGGTTGAGCTTAGTACTACATTTCAAACAACAATTTACTCCGCAAGGTGGTCGCATTTTGCGAGCAGGGATTTGTTTTTTTAATTTACCCCGCGATGTTGTTTAAATACTACTTTCCTGAAAGAACCAAAGATATAACGTCAACGTAATCTATGTCAACGTCAGACATTTTAATTTTAAAACTGCTTCCAGGTTACGCGTGTTGTTTGCAAGAATGATAGAAACAAACAAACTGAATCATTGTCAACAAGTATGACGTCATAACGTTGGAATTTTAGCAGCGCGGCGCCGCAACGCGGTTATGTGTTTCGGCCCTAATTGTGGAAGTCGTTGCTGTAAGGCAGGATGTACGGGACCTCGGCCAGAGCGAGGGCCGCGCTGGCAACGATGCCAGCGTGCAGTATAGCCGGACCAGCCGCCAGCCCGGAGAGTTGCGGTGCACTTGGAGCCCCATGCTCGTGCTCGTCTCATCAGCGCCTGTACATACTGAAAAAAGCAGCCTTGCACTTGTACTCCACTGACCGACCCAAGCGCTGCCTGAAGGGCTGGCTCGTAATCGGTAATTATATGAGTAGGATGTGGGTTTCCCGCCGCCTAGCCTGCCAGATCCGCTGTACAGGTCACGCCTACTATTTTGCATGAGCGTGTGAAATATTTGGTTAGAGTAATGAGAATATAGAGATATTACCGAAATTAAAGTTATTTTTTTTTTTAATTGAATACTCTTAATCACTGTAAGATTCAGTCGAATCAGATGTATAACAGCCTTGCTAAGTTTTTCTGAAAGATTTTTCCTATCAGGAAAAGCTCCTATGATATCAGCACGTAAATTTTCCCAGGATCTAACTTCTGATGGTTCCCAGGTTTCAAACCATAATAAAGCAGATCCCTTGAAATCCTTGGCGACAGTGTCGATGCTGTCGCACCAGCTTGCAGCTCCACAGTCGTTTTTGTCCGGATCAAAGAACGGCAGAGCGACGTCATCGTCTTTTTGGTGCGTAGTCGAGACAGCATCGCGGATCGCCTTTAATAGATCACCGACCACTCCAGTATCCATCCTGAAATACATCATTATAATTAATATTTGTTTTACTGGGCCCAAGAGGATCCCACTTCTGATGTGAAATATTTGGATAGAGTAATGAGAATATAGAGATATTACCGAAATTAAAGTTATTATTTTTTTAATTGAATAATACAACTAGTGACAAACCTAAATATATTTGTCATTTTAAAAGCTTTCTTACAGTAGACTAACCTACAACCAGAGTAGATAGGGAAGTTTCTATATAAAAGATTGTAGCCAGCCAATTTAAGTACACAACAGTAATTTTATTCATGGTGTATTCCAAAGTCAACAACTACTTCATCTTATAGAATAGTTGTATTAATACATGGGAATAAGAACAACAATTAAGATATTCAACAATTATAATAAATGGACAGTAATTTGAATAGGTATTGGTACCAAGAAAACATTATCACAAACAATAATAACAACATGTAACAATAGTGAATAACAAAGTACCTACTTAACTTGCGCCGTGTTCTGCAGTGGATCCTTGACTGACCCACCATAGTATTACATTGGCTTTTATACACTTCCAACCTCATTAGCAAAGCGCCATTCTAAACCAATCACAGACGATAACAGAATTTATGAAAAATATCTAGGAATATTGGCAACTATAGCTAAATATGATACGGTGAAACACTTACAAGTGTTTCACCGTATCATATTTAGCTATATACTTATTCTAAGGTTTGTGCAATTTTTATAATTATTAGAACTACAATATTTGTTAAAACATTCCATCAACGATATACCACGATTTAGCACTTGAGAAACTTAAAACATCAGGAAAGCAAAGTTTACATGTGTACAGTATTTAAAAAATCATGAATTATTCTATAATGATTAACTGTAATTAAATATTAAAGAAATCTCATAAATTTACTAAGAGTAAACAAATATCACAATGTTTTGTTCGGTACTTTGAGTTTAGTTTCGAAAAGTGTTGCCGGTATAGAAATATGCTCGTGAACCACAGAGCATATTTCAATACAATAAATGACAGTGTTTACAAATTTTAAATACAAGGAAGGAAAGCGTTTCATAATAATTTCATATCTGACAAGCGCAATATAGGGGTGAAAATAGTGTCCCTCTATCACACAGTGCAGTGTGAGCACTTGACTGGCTGGCATACCTCAAAACACACAGCACAGTCAATAAGTCACCGTCTACTATTAAGCTATTAGCAGCTTTCAAACAACTTAAAGAGCCAGACATATGTAAAATAATGATTGAGCGCCGCCCATTTCGCTGTGGCATGGTTGCTCCGAGAGCGCTGCCCTCAAACCCCTCTAAGCATTCCTGTAAAATTTAGAAACATATTATAGATATTTACCTAGGTACTATTCTTTAGAATCTATGGAGAATAGCGACCCGCCCTCGCTTTGCTTCTGTTTCTTATTCTTAACTTCTGAACCCTGCAGGTTATTGAAACAAAACAGCCTAAATTCACCCTGTCTATTCTAAATATTGGTGAAATATTTTTTTAAATCGGATGAGTAGCACACTAGACATGGATATCGCCTAGACTCCTTTTTTCCCAAAACTTCCATACTATCTGCTCTACTTATCGTACGTTGAAGGCCAAACCTACGCGTCTGCGATGCGGGACAGCGGACCCTAAGCGTCAGCGACGCAAAACTAGACGTGCACATGCACACCTACCTAGGTTCAGTAGATTTTTAGATTCACTATTCACTCACCGGTTAGGAATCCATGGGGTTGGCTCATGATCATGCTCGCCAGCGACAGGTCCAAGGTGCCCACTCCTAATAAGGAAGCGGACAGGGCACCTGTCGCTGTGGCACCGAAGTGAGATGGTGGCGTCTCTCGACCGTGTGGCCACATAAAAGTGACCACTACGAGAGAACCATCTGCTTCCCTCCTTAAAGGGCTCTATCTCAGTAATACCAGTTTTAAAATCAGTGGGACAACTACATGACAATTTACGAGCAAGAAGAGAAGCATTCCGTGTAAGAGAATCCTTTTGTAATTATTTTAACAATAACAATGTAAATTGAACTTACCATCTGATATTTCCGGGTTTTTCATTTCATTTACTATCCTCTTCCATATACCGTCTTTTTTATTTGCGTCGCGGTAGTCTTTAGCCTCTGGATAATACAATATAGGATATTGCTTGACATATTCAATAAATACCTCCATGCTGCTAAATACGTGTTTCACTACCTGCGCACGATCGCTCACTGTACAAACCAGAGTTTCCACTGACATTTGGGACATAAGGTATTTTGAAGTAAAATGAAAGATAATATTGTTTTTAATTATTACGTTTATTTATAAAAAAGTCTGAAAAACACTTTGACCGTAAATTAACAAATGTGATGAAATGGCTTAAAAATAAAAAAATCTGCTGAATAAATGAATTCTAATAGTGCGTATTGCCACCTCTAGCCCTCATGACTTCCATCAAACGGTTTGGCATGCTGTCGATGACATCTTTGATCTGTTGTTGTGGAATGTTCTGCCATTCCTCAATCACGGATTGTTTTAATTCATCTATGGTGGTTGGTATGCGGCTTCGAACACGTCTTTTTAAATTGTCCCATATGTTGGCAACTTCGATGACGAGGGAATTGAAGCTTGACAGGCGGACGGATTTGTTTTGTTTTGAATGACGTGTGGTTGCTATGGTGAACTTGAGTTGAAAAATAACACAGTAAATTAATTAATACGTTCCTTTTATTTATTTTGAGTAGCCGATATTACCTAATTTAGGGATAAAGATAACATCAGAAGTGAACATCGAACTTCACGTGTTTTTGCCTGATTAAAATCATAATGGGCAACAAAGACAGGCGCAGGAGTAAGCGCAAATATAAAAAGAAGCGTGCTCGACCTCGCGTGTCTTCGAGTAGCAGTAGCAGCACCAGCGCAAGTAGCAGTAGCAGTGGATCGCGAACGCCGCCAATGCAACCCCGGGCCAAGAGAGTAAAGGTATCGCACACAAAAGATGTTGGAACTGTGAGTACAAACCACAATATTACTTTGAATAATATGATACCCGATTTTGACCCGCTTATTGACAGCGTTTCTGCATGGCTGAATGTTATAGAATCCTACGCAGCTACTTTTTCATGGTCCGATAGTATGATTCGTTATCAGGCGCTAAACAAGCTTAAAGGCTCCGCAAAAATTTGGTACGATTCGCTTTTGCGTACAGAACACGCTTGGACATCTTGGTTGTGGGTGGATTGGAAAAATAAAATTTCATTTACATTTACTGTGAAACGAAACATGTTCGAATTGCTGAGGGAAATCATTGATCGAAAACCAACAGAAAATCAATCGCTGTACGATTTTTACTTTGAACAAAAGGCAAAAATAGACACATTGTCTTTAAACTTTACAGAACAGGATACAGTATCAATAATTTTGGGAAACATAGGTGATAGCAACATCACAGCGTCGGTAGAAGCTAGTAGCACTATATCCTGTGACAGTTTAGCCAGGTTTTTGCATGGTCGGGTTTTCAAACAAAAAACAACTAAGCAATCGATTGGCAATTTTCGCGACAGTGCCCAAAAAAATACTTCATTGGTTCACAACACTGGGCCGCAAACTTCCACGACAACAGCGCCAGTAGTACCTCCATCATCAAATTTCAACTATACGGGTCAGGGTCGTAGGCCTATAGAGTGTTATAACTGTGGTGGTAATCATAGAAGGGTACAATGTTCAATGAAATGTGAGTTTTGCGGCAAAAGAGGGCATACAGAGGCTACATGTTTTCACAAGAAAAAACTACGTTAGACAAAGTTAACGATAAACAGGAAACAAAGTATGTCAAGTCAGTTAATTCAAAAGACAAATTTTGTAAGACAGTTTACATAAATGATCTATCGAATTATGCTTTTATAGACACTGGAAGTAGTTGTTCTATAATTACCTCTCGTCTATCAAATGAAATTAAACTTCATAAAGTCCCGTTAGAAGCCCCTGTCGTGTTGCAAGGTTTTTCCAAAGATAATTTGAAAACGGTTACGGAGAAGGTACAGGTGAAGGTTAAAATAGACACGGTTGATATTGATGACGTTGACATGTATATTCTGGATGAACTCTCGGGATGTGACGTGTTAATCGGACGTAACGTAACTGAACATTTTGATTTGATGTATACTAGAATTGGTGATTCTCTCACTTTCAAATCTATAGAAGGTGAGGACTTTTGTAAAGTTGTAGGAGAATCAAATGTAAACTTTGATGCGGATTCCCATCATAGTGATTTGTCCGCATTACTTTCTCAGTACCAACAATGCATTGCGGCTAACATCAAACAATTAGGAAAGGTTACCGGTCATGAGATGGTCATAAATTTAAGTGACAATAAACCAGTTCAATTTAGACCATATCGTACATCTAACTCTGATAGGAAAATTGTAAGGGACATGGTTAACGAGCTTTTGGAGAACGGCATAGTTCAAGAGAGCAAATCTGCTTATGCTAGTCCGGCTCTTCTCGTCAATAAAAAGAACGGTGAAAAGAGATTATGCATAGATTATCGTGCATTGAATAAGCTCACGATAAAAGATAAGTTTCCAATGCCACGCATCGAAGATCTATTAGACAGGCTCCAAGGTTGTAAATATTTCACAAGTCTTGATTTAAAAAGTGGGTATTATCAAATAAAAATGTCTGATGACTCTGTTCATAAGACGGCATTTATAACGGAAGATGGCCACTATGAATTTATGAGGCTTCCGTTTGGTTTAGTCAATGCCCCATCATGCTTCCAGCAGATGATGAATCAGGTTATAGGGAATCTACGATTTGACAAAATAATGTTGTATCTTGACGATATTCTGATCGTCAGCGAAACAGTTGAAGAAAATTTAAAGTTATTGGAAAAGGTTCTCCAAATATTTAAAAGCAATGGCCTCACGCTCAATCTAAAGAAGTGTCATTTTTTAAAAACTGATATTGAATTTTTAGGCTATAGAATAAATTCTGAAGGCCTAAAACCCACCGAGAGCAAAGTAGATGCAGTAAAAAACTTCCCAGTGCCCAAATCAGTACACCAGCTTCGCCAATTTCTAGGCCTTATAAGCTATTTCCGTAAATTCATTCAAAACTGCGCTTTGCTGTCGAGTCCACTCACTAAACTGCTGAGAAAGGACAACTCTTGGAGCTGGACCTCAGATCACGATCTCGCGTTTGTGACGTTAAAAGATTCGTTAACATCGGATAGTGTTTTGACATTGTTTGATCCATCTAAGGAATGTATACTATATACGGACGCGAGTAGAGAAGGAATAGCCGGAATTTTGATGCAGGTTACGAGAGAAGGTGAAAGGCCTGTTCATTATTATAGTCGCCAGACCACAGAAGATGAAAAGAAGTACCATTCTTTTGAACTGGAATTGTTAGCAATTGTACAGTCGTTAACAAAGTTTAGGCATTATCTTTTAGGTGCTCAATTTCGTATAGTCACCGACTGTAATGCAGTGCGTTATGCTTTAACGAAAAAGGATATCATACCGCGAATATCTAGATGGGTTCTTTCAACACAAGAGTTCTCATTCGAAATCGTTCATAGAGAGGGCACGCGAATGCAGCACGTTGACGCACTAAGCAGAAACCCAATACAGTCGGGGGGAAAAATCTGAAGCTGAGATTATAATGTCTGTTACGGAAGCAGATTGGTTACTTTCTGTTCAACTTCAAGACCAAAACCTAATAGATTTAAGAGTCATATTAGAATCAGGCGAGCGCCATAACCACGAAGATATATTTGATAAATACGAGCTTTTAGGTAATAAAGTATATCGTCGGACTGAACAGGGTCGCCGTTGGGTGGTGCCGAGACAATGCATATGGCAAATCATTAAATGTAACCACGACGACCTTGGTCATTTTTCGGTTGATAAGACGGTCGAAAGAATTTCTTCTCGATACTGGTTTCGACGAATGCGCCGCATTGTTAGTAAGTACATAAAGAATTGTATGAACTGTGCTTACTACAAGAACAAAGGTGGTCCAAAGGAAGGTGAGTTATACCCTATACCGAAACATGCACAACCCCTTCATACCTTACATTTGGATCACCTCGGTCCTTTTGTGGAAACACAGAACAACAATAAATACGTATTAGTAGCAATAGACGCGTTCACAAAATTTGTGTTCGTATCAGCGGTACCTAATACTGAGAGTAACCATGTAGCTAGCGAACTTGATAGTATTTCGAAAATATTTGGTAATCCACGGAGACTTATCACCGATGCTGGTTCAGCCTTTACATCAAAAGTATTTAAAGAATATTGCGTCAAGAAAAATATTCGTTTGCATACGATAGCTACAGGGATGCCTAGATCGAATGGACAGGTAGAAAGGGTTAATAAAACAATCTTGGAGGCGATGAAGGCTATGGGAGCAAATGTAGGAGAAGATTGTTGGGATGATTGTTTAACATCTCTTCAACAAGCCATTAATAGCACTTATCACCATACGATTAAAGCTGTTCCTAGCGAAGTTATGTTCGGATATAGACTTCGTACCGATAGTGATAGTCTAGGGCCCGAGTTTGACGATGATTGCGAACATATTACGGACTTGACGGGACTGCGAAAATGCGTGAGTGAGAATTTACGAGCTAATGCGAAGTCTCAAAAAGAAAGGTTCGACCGAAACCGCAGTAAAGCCAAACAATACAGTAAAGGGGATCTGGTTCTCATTAAAATACAGAGCCAATCCAATGACGGTCGAAGCAGAAAACTATTACCCGTTTTTAAAGGCCCATTCCAAATTGAGAAATGTCTTGAAAATGATAGATATCAGGTCAAAGACATGAGAGGCAGCGAAAGAAGTAGAAAAGCTTATGAAGGGGTTGCAGCGGCCGAAAATATCAAACCGTGGATAAAGATTGATAACTGGACTATTGATTAAATCACATATAGAATGCGTGTTGGCAAGAAAAAAAAAAAGGGTATTTATTAAAATAATAATAATAATAATTTGTTAGATTATATTTATGTCTACTGATATGCTATAAAGTGGGTAGATAGACAAATAATATTTCAACGTACGTTAAAAACAATTTATACAGTCATTTCCTGAACTAGAGAATCGAACTGAAACAGTCATCTTAGATCCGGACAATGAGCTGAAAACAGTCATAACTTGGATCATGAAAGTGAGCTGAATGGTACAGTCATTTTATGGATCTAGTTTTGAACTGGCGCAGTCACAGGCACAGTGAGCTGATTACAGTCAAAACTTGTATCACAAAAGAGAGCTGCATAATACAGTCTTTTTACGGAACTAGTTATGAACTGGCGCAGTCACTGCCTAGGACTAAAAGAGTGAACTGAGATAGTCGATCTACAGGAACTAGGGTGAACTGATGTATCATGTTCAGAGCGCTAAGGAATCATGAAACTTATACCACCATAACAGGTTGTTTCTGGGGTAAACTGCATTTAGCAAGCAATCATGATGGGCCGAGCATTAAGGGTGACTATTAAAGATACCTATGATTTCAGATTGGCCTTACACGACTCAAGAAGGTGATGAGCTCAAGTTATGGGGTGGTGTGAAGATGTGGTGTGCTTGAGGACAAGCACATTGCAGGAGGACCGTGTTGGCAACTTCGATGACGAGGGAATTGAAGCTTGACAGGCGGACGGATTTGTTTTGTTTTGAATGACGTGTGGTTGCTATGGTGAACTTGAGTTGAAAAATAACACAGTAAATTAATTAATACGTTCCTTTTATTTATTTTGAGTAGCCGATATTACCTAATTTAGGGATAAAGATAACACATATGTGTTCAATAGGATTTAAATCTGGACTCCGGGATGGCCATGGTAATTTTTGAATGCCGACGGTATCCAGGTACGCGGTAACAACTCTAGCAACGTGGGGGCGAGCGTTGTCCTGCATCAATAAAAAATCTTCGCCAATAAATGGAGCAAATGGCATTACATGAGGTTACAACACTTCTGTTACTTACCTCTGAGCATTTATTCCACCTCTTTCGAAGATAACCAAGTCGGTGCGTGCTTCGTAAGTAATACCGCCCCATATCATGATAGAGCCACCTTGGTAACCTACTGTTTCCACAACAGTACATGGTGCAAACCTTTCATTCTTGCGTCTGTATACACGCTGGCGACAATCAGGACCGTGCAAGCATATTCTTGTCTCGTCATAACATTCTTCCATTGTTCCATATTCCATTCGGCGTGCTCTCGGGAAAAACGAAGTCTTTCTCTCCGGTGGCCTACGAGTAATTGTGGCACTCGAGATGGTCGAAAAGCTCCAAGGGCATTCTCTCCTAGTCTTCTTCTCACTGTTCTTTCACTCACTTGAACATTGCGAACCTCACGTAGTTGGTTTCGTGCCTCAACAGCTGTAGTGAACCGATTTCTTAGAACATTGGTCACAAGAAATCGGTCGTCACGAACGGAGGTGCATCTTTTTCGGCCCTGTCCTGGTCTTCGCTCATAAGAGCCAGTTTCCCGAAACCGTTTCACTGCATCCCTTCAGGTGGTACGTGCGACACCAAGCTTCCGCGCCACGTAACGCTGATTAAACCCTTCGTCGATAAGAGCGACGGCTCTCGCCACTGAATTAGCATCAAATGGCATGTTAACCCCGTAGTGTCATTTGCACCATTGGCCAGCACCATTAATTGGGCAAACGACACTGTCATGTACCGTTTACACCATTGATGGGGCAAATGGTGCAAACGACACTGTCATGTACCGTTTACACCATTGATGGGGCAAATGGTGCAAATGACACTATTAAAAAATATATTTATTTTGCCTCAAGGCTTTCCTCGAGCTATCGCTCTGTTTACTGGCCATCCGCCCCGCCCCGAGACCCTCAGGGAAGAGATGGATCAGAATTTTTCTCCCCATGAACAAATACTGTATCCCCTAAAACTTTACTAATGATAATGGAAGAATGAATCGCTTATTAATAATATAAAATATTTTTATTATTAATAACAAAGAATCAATGACAGCTAATCAATGACAAATAATGCTTAATTATTTTATCTTAATTTTTCCAAGAATAGTGGAATATCTATTTCACTATTAATTAATTGCATCTGTACGTACTGTATATAATTATTCCGATCCCTAACCTCCTTTGATCGCTTTTTGTACGGGTCTTGTGTAAGAGCATTGACTGCATGAAATGCAGCGTCCTCCTTAAGCACTTTTAAGCAGTGACTCACTGTCGCGGGTCTTCTTTTAAAGCAGTTATTAATATGTCCATTCCATCCTTCACATACATTATTTGTTCTATGCCTCTCACCAAAACAACACCACAGTTTTTTTTTCGGCATCCAAAATCTAGCCACATAATTAATAAATTGCTGCAAATTTTTATTACTTCCGTTAGCATCACTCTCTGCTATGATGTATCTGAATCCATCTTCAATTTTTGATTCTGGCAGAAGAGGTAAGATGGTGCAAAGAGAAACAATTTTTGTAGCGTTAGTCTTTTTTAAATTGAGACTTTTAGCTTTTCTCCGCAATTGGTTTTGAAAATGGTAAAAACAACCGTGATGTTCAACCATAGGAAACACTACTTTGACTGCACTAATGAAAGATTGTTCAAAATCAGATATAATTTTCGAAGGACCCCATTCTGGGATTTGAGATTTGATGAGATTCATCATGAGAATATATGTTTCTTTTTTTTTATTGGTCAAAAGCACATATACAACAGGGACAACAAAGTTTTTGTCATCAGTGCTTCCTAAGTCACAGAAAAATACGTAGAGCTGAGTAAATGGCTTCGGACATTTCTTGAAAGTGCCGTCGCAAAAAAAGATTTTACCAATTTTCAGCAGTTCTCTTGCTTCTTCCGATGCAAAGACTAAAATTCTTTCGTCTTCATGACTATAATCAGCTAAACAAAAATCCTTATGGTCAAGAGGAATTTCAAGTTCTGTAACATCTTTATATGCCATTTTTTTAACAGAATTAATTTTTCTTATTCTTCTGTATGCCACAGATTTGAATTTTTCATAAGATGGTATTTTTTGAACAATGTTAAGTCCTTTATTTTTGATTGAGGCTACAGTCTTTTTATAAACGGCTGGAACTGTTTCTTCTGAAGTAGTAGCCTTTTCTATGAAGGACCCTATTATTTCACAAACCGTGTTTTTATTTTCATCTGGCTTGCAGTTATCAGAATGCTTAATTTTTTTAACCACCTTTGATTCATCCTAAAAAAGAAACAAAACATAAGATACGAACTTTAAAAATATTTATACTATATATACTTATACACAATATACAGCTAAATAAATGGAAAAATAAATAGCATCAGCTAGTGGCACTGCGGGCAAAAAGACAGTTACACATACCTGTGATATAGTAATCGTCCCCTTACATTTTGTTTTCTTGTAATAGCGGCACCTCCATACTCTGTTTAAATTTTTATACTTTGTGTGAAAATGGTATTGATACCCATTGTGTAATAAAAGTCGGCCCCGGCTCTGTTTCAGAAAAATTAAATCGGATTCGCACATTTTTCTGCTTTTTATGACAATCAAATCATATGAACGACACAAGAAACAAACGCAATGAATGTCAGTCATTAGAATGAATTTTCAAATAGTTTCTAACACTTCAAGAAAGGAGAATATATATTAATATACTTATATTGTTCAAGTGCTTTTAACTCTCTTAAGTAGTTGAAAACTTGACTCTGTTATTAATAATAAATATAAGTGCCATTTGCACCATTGGATATGTTTGCCCCATCAATAATGGTAGCAATGGAGCAATGGTGCAAACGGTACATCATAGTATCATTTGCACCATCAATAATGGTAGCAATGGAGCAATGGTGCAAACGGTACATCATAGTATCATTTGCACCATCAATGGTACTGGTCAATGGTGCAAATGACACTACGGGGTCCAAACACTAGCTTTAGGGGGAGTGGGGGAGGATTGATACGAATTTCAAGTCATTCCATTTTTAAGTATTATACTATTATTGAATCTGAATGAAAAGTATTTCCTTTAAAATATTGGTTCTTTATTCAAAGCATATCAAGCTAATTTGGGTGAAATAGTAAAATGTATTAAGTAAACATTGACCTGAAAAAAAAAATGGAAATGTGTATCAATGCTCCCCCGCCAAGGGGTGGATTGATACAGAGGTAGGGTAGGAAATAAACATAGGTTAATTAGTCAATATGTTTAATAAAATGTTAGAAAACTGTTTATAATGATGTTAGATAGCAAAACCCTCACTCACTCTACGTAGAGAGGATAGATTCTCCTCAAAACTATACAAATGAGATCGCCGTATTGTCACACTTATCTTGCGGAGTAAGCTTTAACACGACGTCCGTAAAGTTTGCTAAAGCCATATCCGGCTCTTTCGGAAACGTAAACATGATTTTCCCGAAGCCTTGACGTTTTCGTAAGTAAGACACTTCATACTCTGTCATTGAAGTCTTTTCTAATACTTTTGCCACGTAATGAACACATCTCTTTTGTCCTTATTTGATCAGCAAGAAATCATTAGTTTCTATGTCAAAAGCAGACAGCTCTTCCTCCTTCTGTTCATTAGTTACTTCCTGATTAGACTCCAAATCAGACTCTATTTCATAGATATCTGAGTGTCGACTGATAATGTCCTTATTTTCTGAAGATGAATCAACTACTCTCTCATTTTTCTTAAGTCGTTTTGTTTTCTTCAAAAATACCTTAGCTCGCTTCTTTCTTTTTTCTTCTTCTATTAATTCCAATCTTTCTTTCTCTGGCGTACACGTGATCCAGATGCCGTAGCCAGAAGAGTTCTTTTTTCAGCGGGTTCTACAGTGGTGTGAAGTGGATATGACTCCATAGTTTCTGAGGGTGCGCCCTGGGTGGTTCAGGTGCCAGTTATTAAACACCACTGACCACTTTGATTTGAATGGTCCGAATATTGATATGTCTAGAGGCTGCAAACGGTGCGATGTATGTGGTGGAAACGATAAGAGAACAATACCGTTTTCTTTGCAAAAACGAACAGCGTTGATAGAAGCATGTGACTCATGGTTGTCTAGAAGCAGTAGAATTGGTTGCTCGCGAGAACAACCACTGTGGTTTTACTCACGTGTTCTAAGACTTTCAAAAATGCTTCTGATGTCATCCGTCCGCTTTTCGTTGCTAATCCAATAGAACCTTCAGGTGCGCCATTAAGAAAGTGGTCTTTATAGTGAACTCTTGAGATTACGAACGCAGGAGGAATGAGCCAATAGCAGAAACAATTGCACAAAATGTCACCAGCTGTCCTCGTTCTGCTGATACTGTTTGACCTACTTGTTTGTTCCGCTTTTCTGCAAAAACTTTTGGGGTTTTTTGCACAGTTTGCACGCTTACATCTAAATTATATTTTTTTTCGGGAATGAATGAAAATCTTTTCATAACAGATTCATAAATAATAAAAAAATCATCAACTGTATGCCTGTTGAATGCCGACGCTCTTGAGGCGCTGGTATTATCTGGTTTTCTGAGACTTATGCTTGGGTGGCGTTTTCTTAATCCCTTTAACCAACTCGCTGGCATTGCCAGCGAGTTTATCTTCATCCCATTTTTCTGGATACTTACAATGCGGTAGAGCACAAGCGTAATCGTACGCCAGTTTTCTTACTGCGTTCAAAGTCAAGCCATACTGTATTGCGCTGCTTTTTTTTATATATTTCTCCAATTCATTCTCTTCATCTGTTGCAAAAACTTGTTTATTTGTGAACTTATTTTGAAAAGTTCGTTCTGCAACACTTGGTAATTCATTTTCTTTCTTTTTCTTTTCTAGTCTATGTTGTAGTGTCCCAGGTTTAACATCAAATTTTTCTGCAGACTTCCTTATCGATAATTCTTTAATAAGAATACTTTCTATGGCCAACTTCATATTTTCCTCGGATACATCGGGCCTATCCGTCACTTTTTTATAAGTACGGGGCATTTTGAGTAAGGCTCATTCTGAAAAAAAGCAAAAAGGAGGATTGATACAGTGTATCAATCCTCCCCTTGGTTATCTGTTTGTATCAATGCTCCCCACAAACAACCTAAGTAATAAAATATATTCGTATTGAAAACCAAGCATATCTAGCTAATAAAGTTCTTAGATTTAGCTAAAATACACCTACGCGGGTAAGAAATAACACTTACCTAGTTAACACGATGACGGACAGCACTCTCCCATGGGTTGACCCTGTTAGCACACCACCAATTTTCATACATTGCCTAAAGGCGTAGTGTCACAAGGCATATTCTATTTTTAAACGGATATGACAGAACGTATACGTCGGTAGACGTTCTGTCACGCACAATACGTACTTTGGTATGGTGATATGTCAGTTCGTCTACAGGCGCTTGCGTCTATATCCGTTATGCCATATCACACGATGCGTTTTATAATATTTTATGCCACAACGCCTATAAGCGGCAATGTAATGCGTTTATAAAAATAAAACTAGGAGTTTAAATTTGTACGTATTTATTAAGAAATCAACATAATATCAAAAATAGTTACCCGTATCTTATGAATAATCAATATTTTAAACATTTTTCATGTAATAATATCCTAAAAAAATATTATCTTTATTTCCTAATTAACTAATCAACATTTAGTATGTACGCTAGGACTATAATTATTCTTATAACAATCAGTTTTTTGGTAATCAGTCTTATTTCTTAGTTATTTGAGATTTCTTAGTTCAATAGTTACGAAATCACAATAATTATCAACAGTTCTTATATCTGTGACTAAGTAAATTTTTCAAACTTGCATGGTATGGCTCAAAACAAGTTGGGCACAATGGGGGCTTATCCAAACACCCTTTGCAGCGATAACTTGTTTCTTTTCGAATTTGTTTTTGGGTGCACACTTTGCACTTCAAGAAGGCAAATTTCTTTATAGTTCCAGGTCGAGATGGCATTTTTTCTGGCCAATGACCACTCATGTCATTATTTTCAGTTACAAAAGCATTTTCCGGTTGAGGAGCAGATGTTGTGTTGTGGCGGAACCGTCTGCTATCATGAATGCTGTTTTTGTTGATCAAGTTCTTTCCTATTAGATTTCCGTCCAATCCAATCATCACTTTGATCAATTCATCTCGGTAGTTTATGAATCGGTATGTTCTTTTCTTATACTTTTTGAAAAGGTAGAACGCATTTCAGACCTACATATCCAAAAGGTGGATCGACCTCTGAGATGCTACCCCACCAGTGACTCCAGGCGTTTACATCTCCCGCGACTATTATGTTGTTTGTGTCAAGTTTTTCGCAAAAGAGTTTAGTTCTGTTTAGGTAAGGTACTATGTCTTTTTCCCCATCAAAGTAAACTGAAACTACTCCTAGCTTCAGGCCACCACATACCAACAAAACTGCAGCTTCGGTTTCTGTAACCAGTTGAGGGTCGTGGATGACCTCCAGCTGATCCCCAAAGATGATGATTGCTGCTTTCACTCGGTTTTGTCGGTTTAAGGTGCATTGGATTACCTGAGTGCCTGGGTGTTGTTTTAGGACGCCGGTTTTCCCTACATAGGGTTCCTGGACTATGGCGATGTTGATGCCCTTGTCTATTGCGACCTGGAGTAGTTCCGTTGTTGCTAGTTTTGAGCGTTGTAGGTTGGCTTGAATGAACCGTAAACCTGTTCCGCCCAACTTTGTGGGGAAAGAGCTTTGGTTCGGAGAGGGGCCCTTAGCAGTAAGATACTCGGGACCGCGCTATAGCATCCCATTTTTGCTTCTCCGGACACTCAAAGCTAAAAGCATTGTGTGCCAGATTAGCGCCTGGTTTGCGCGCAGCCGAGCAATTCTTACACTTTGGGGGGTTTCCCTCTTGTCTCCCCTTGCATTGGTCCCATGAGTGGGGCCTTCCACAGTGGCTGCAGAGGTTATCCTTTTCTTTGCACACCACCTTTGTGTGGCCGAAGCCTAGGCACTTAGTGCATTGAACAAGAGGGGAGTGGTCCAGCACCGGTATCCACTGTATTCCCACATGGACCTTTCCCGCCTCCACTAGTCTCTTATGTATGGAAGGGGAGACTTCCAAAACTGGGTGGCACTCGTGGTTGTTGCGTGCCCTCTTCCTGTACCTTACCTTGATGGTGCTTTTTTTTTAGCTCTACGTCCTGTAGTATCCTTTTATTTTGTGTCAGAAGGGTCTCTATAATGTGTGCATCTGTATGGTATGCTAGCACATCTCTTATTATTATTAGGAGGTTCCCAACCTTAGCCACTTCCGCCTTGAGGCCTTTGTCTAGGCTAACCCTACTCTGAACCAGATGCAGGTCTTCCTTCGAGCTACAGCTCAGGATCACTTTGCTATTTCTAGCTTTTCTGATCCTGTATATTCTGGCTCCTGTGGTTTTCGTGTCCAAGGCGTCTCGGATACGGTTTATCACGTTTTCCCCGGTGTTAAGGGGATTATCTGAAGAGATAATTAGGGTATGGTTTGGCCTTGGTGGTGGTGGCGGTTTAGCGGCTACCTTAGCGTAGGTCAGTTTCCCCTTCGTAATTTGGCCCTCCTCTACTTTAGCAAGCTCTGCTTCGAGGCTGAGGACTGGTGGTAGTATCCTCATCTTTTCTTCCCGAATAGTTCGGAGCTCTGAGGATACAGCCTCTAACTTTTCAGTGATAGACTGTATTTGTTCCTCGATGTTAATGAGGATAGGTTGTGATGTGGGCTCTGGCAGTTGTTTATTAAGTATTAGGTTTAGTATGTCTCGGATCTCATTTATCTCCTGCCTAGTTTCTTTATCGGATGGTGATGATGATGACTGTTATTGTGGTACCGGGGGTTTGGACTCCAGGTGTTCCAGCATTTTTATGTTGTTCTTCAAGATCTCCTGCGTTTTTTCTTGTTCCTTATTTAGGTCTCTTTGGAGCTCGTCCAGCTGGTTTTGAAGGGTGTCCACTCCAGTCTTTAAACTTAAGTGGTCCCTCCTGAGGGGTTCCAGGTCTTGTCCCTTCTCCTCGCTGGATATTGTTTCTCCTAATGATCTTATTCGCTTATCAAGATCTTGAACGGCCTCTGCTATCTCCCTGATTAATCTGTGAGGTTCCTGGGTTTCGTACCCCTGCCAGTCGCGTATCGCCTTTGTTTCCTTTAGGGATGAGGTAATGTCGTTTCTGGCTTGCAACAGTTCATTCATCATGTTTTTTGTTATTTCGGAAATTTGTGTATTATGTCCTCTCTCTGTTCGCACCAGTTCTTTTGCGTGCCTTGCGCGTTCACGTTCCAGATTTGTTATATGTCTGGACCTCGAGTCCGATAACGATAGGACTATCTCGTACAGGGTCTGCAGGCTTTCGAGTGCGATGGTTTTGCACTCTCTTTTCATATTTCCCGCTGACTCCAGCGCGTCCTTTCCCTTCAGCAACATCTCATTCGCCAGCTTTGTGGCCATGTCCATTTCGACCCCCATCCGCTTACCTGTTTCTTCGATAAGCATACTGCGTCTTATTTTAGGCGCTGTGATGGGGGTCGCCAGGTCCATGAGAGACATCACTGATTCATCATCGGACTCGATTGGTTTTGGAGGTGAGACACCGCATTGGGTCCAGTTTATTACCCTGTCTAGTACCAAATCCGTTGCTGCCTTTGGTTCCGGCATCGAGAGGATTGAACCGACTCGCTTGGTGTCGGTTCAGGTGTTGGTGGGGAGTTTTGGCTCCGCTTCCTCCTCGGTGGAACCTCCGGGGTGGTAACTTCTATCTTGGCTCCCTCCGATGATGCCTTTTTTGCTGCGGGCGCTCGTTCTGGTTTTGATGGCGGCGCCAATCTCTCCGATGTTGTGGACTTCGCTACCGTTTCCTTTTTTAAAACTTTTTCGCGTAGCGTTCGCTGTTTGTTGGGAGCAGCTGCTGTAGGGGCCAGCTTGGTCTTGGGGGCGGATTCAGTCAGATCAAATGATATCATGAGTAGTAGGATATCATTTGATCTGATCGATCAATGCCGGACATGTATCTGTTATAGATTTCAACTTCAACTGGTTTCAATCTAGTCTTACCAAATCTGTTTCTCACTTCAACGATAGATGGGTGTTTGTTTGTGGTAATCATCAGGACAGGCCGCTTATCCTTCCACTTTGAAACGTACACCTGGTCTTTGCGTGCCCAGACATGCTCACCCTTTTTCAGCTTTTTGCTCACAAGATATTTTGAATTACCTTTGCGATTAGTACGCAAGCTGACAGTGCAATGAGTTTTCAGATTGAGCAATTTCTGTGACAACTTCACAGAGTTGTAGTAATTGTCCACGAAGCAAGTATGGACGCATCAATCCCAATACAAGTTTCTCAGTTTTAGAGCCTCCCGTATCCTGATCGGTAGCTTCCTTCCCTGAATACATTTTTACGTTCAACACATAACCATCGTGTGTAGTAAGTTCGTAGAACTTTATGCCATAGCGAGCTTTTTTCGATTTGATATACTTTCGGAAGTGCAGACGCCCTCGAAACAAAAGGAGAGACTCATCCAGGGATAATGCTTCGTCAGGATTGTAAACTTTTCGAAAGTTGGCTGTCAGCATATCGATGAAGTTCGTAACCTTTTTTTCTCCTTTTGCGTCTAATTCAGATGCACAGATGCAGCGCAAAATTTGTTCATATCTTCTTCCTGACATTGTGTAGCTAAATATCGGATGATAATATAGTGGATTTGCTGGTGAAGAGGTTTTTTTGAGAAGGGCATTTTATTTGACCGTAGAGAAGACTCAGTCCGAGGAATTTCTGAAGTACCTATGTAATAAGCTATGTAATGTAGGCTAGCGTTACGAGTAGTATTAAGTAATCTATGTCATATGCAGACATAGCACTTTTAGATACTTAAATTCAGTCAATAAACGACCATGAACGAATAAGGTTGTTTCCCTTTCAAACCCTTACTTCCACCACACTTTATTTCATCATTTCTTCACAATTGGTTTCGCTATATACTGCTTTGTGGCTATGTCTGGTATGGGGTTTATTTGTGTTGCATAGTGCGTTCCCATAAGTGTTAGTCCAGTTTACCAAGTACTCTATGTAGTTTTGTGGGAAAACAAGGTGAAAAAAATCAATTACTTGCTCCATATCATCCATGTTCACAGTTATACCACACTCAGAACTATTGAAATGAAAATCTGGTATTTCAGTTACTGTGTTATACCATGGTTCATCTGTAGTAGGAGTGTTTGATCTTCCGGGAACGGGATTGATCAAATTTGGCTCACCAGAGACTTCTTGGGAATGATATTCTACATTATGAATCGGAACATCATCATTGTCTGCATGACTTGACGAAGAAGATGTAGACTCACCAGAGAATATGACAGCTGTTCTGTGCCGTACGCGCCTTGTTTGTGAGGCCCGCGTTGCTTCTTCAGAACTTTCAGATTCAGCGCCAGATGGTAGGTAATCTTGGTCCTATCCATACTCCCCATCATCAGCAAAAGGATCTTGACTCGATTCAGGGGTGGAAGCCGCATCAAACAAAGTCTGAATTCGTTTTTGTTGTTCTTGTTTTTGTTGCCACTCGAAGACGAATGTTTTTTTTTTTCTATTATTATTTATCTCTTTTTTTTTACTTTTTTTGAGTTTTTTCCTTTTTGTTAATTTTTTTGGGGTTCTCTTTATTTTTAACATATTTCTTTTTTAATGTGCTCTGCTATTGCTTTTGAGTTTTGTCCTCTTTGTTCATTTTGCTCTGGTATATTTTCTTTTCTTCGTTTTGGGTTGTGTTAAGTTTCCTGTACGTGGTTTTTAGTTTTTTGCTCTGCTTTGCTTTTTTTTCTTGTAGTTTTGTCGAAACTGCTTTACTTTTTTTCCCTTATCTATTTGCTCCAAAGTTATTAACACATCGCCACGGGTTATTACTTCAGCTCCAGTTGCCATACGCTTTCTTTTAGTTTTGGAGCTGGTCCCTGCTTTTATTCTCGATAATTGTAGATCTTCGAAGCTGATAAGCCTGTTTTCTAGAATTTGAACTTTGGGCTTTCTGATGTTCACTGAGCTAGTTGATTCATAACTAAGCTGGTTTAAAGAGATACGATCACCGCTATATTCTTCTGTTGAATGTTGTGGGAAATCCGAAAATATAGGATTAGGAATTTTTATGCTTTTTAAAGAGAGACCTAGCAACGGGTTGTATTTGGGTTGCTCAGTACTATGTATGCACTGAGTACTGTGTACTGAGCAACCGTCGGCACATCATTCAGTGGTTGCTTAGTTGGGTCTGCGATAATATTCGTAGCATCACATGTTGATGTTGTTTTATGTTTCCATTCTTGCAGAAGAACTTGGTTGAACTTATCTTCTGAGATAGCATTTTTATTAAGGGGATAAATCCCTGCTTTTCGAAAACCAGCTGCACATATAGCCGGGTCCAAAGCACCCCAAATTTGCCCAAGCATTTTTGAAAAATCTTTTTTGGCAACGCTTTCCCAATGTTTAACCTCTGCCACTTTACAAGAGCAACGTCCCATCGATCTTTTAAAGATTTATTTACAGCCAAATCTAGTGGTTGTAAAAGATGGCTGGTGTGTGGAGGTATTTTTAGAATCGTAATTTCTGCTTCTCTAGCCTACTTAATAAGGTTTATACCAACATGTGTTGCGTGCCCGTCGTATATCAGAAGGATGGGACGTGAAGGTCTTACTGTTTTCAAAAAAAGTTTTTCAAAAAAGTTTTCGAAAACCCCGTCTCCATCCAGCCATTACTGGTTGCAGCATATGCTGTCCCAGGGTACCCATCGTCTGTCGTCCATTCGTCCCACTCATTTTTCCCCTTGAAGACTATTACTGGGGGAGTTTTTTCTCCCAGAGCATTACAACTTAATAGGACGGTAGTAGGTATTGTCTTTTCCAGGCGAAGCGATAGTCCTCGTCGAAGTAAACCCTTTAATTCCAACTACTTTTGACTTAGAAGGATCTTTTGAAAAGCTTATTTCATCGACATTCCATAATGTGAGATGGACTGTCTAGTAATTTCAGTTCTGTTAGTGTCTGTTCCAATAGATCAAAGTAGGGATACATGCTTGTTTTCTTGCATATTCCACCGGTTGTGGCTTCTTAATTAATAGATTATGCCTTTTTTTAAATGCAAGAAACCAATCTATCCCAGGCACGCCATTTTTAAACGGATCATTTTAATGTCATTATCCGACACATACTGGCCCACTGTCTCTAATAATTCATTCCTTGTCAGTCCGAAACCGTGCTTCTCCATGTCACGCAGGTTTTTTACAAGATCTTCTTCTACTTCCCGAGATAAGATAGCGGCTCTTCCCAAGGTATTCGATTTGAGGTCCTTACAATCATATACCTGAAAATAATAGTACATTACTGACGAGGTCTATATTTAATGACATAGCTTACAGCCTCGATCATGATGGCTAAGAGAGCAACGTAGCGCAGGACCAGGCCATCACAACTCGGTCAGCATTGTAGTCAGCTCTTGATGGATAAGCTGAATTGAAGATCAAATCAGTGGTAACTTACTCGATTTATTATGGTGGGTCTGGGTATTCCATAATGCTTAGAGGCCTGATACCCAGACAATTTCCCACTTTTCACTGCTCTAACAGCCTCTAATAATTTTTCTTTTGGGTATGAGGCAATATTGGTTTTGCGCACATAATTTCTGGGCATTTCGTATGTTTCTGTAATTAAAAATATTAATTAATATACCGTTATACGTGGATCACCTTTACCGTAAAAGAAATGATGAAACTAAGAGACGAAGCTCTCCGCACATTCCGTAGAAATAAGCTGGAGTCAAAGAAATTATATTATAAAGATCTTAAAGCGTAATCGTGATTTAGATTTCGAAAAAACTGCTTATTTTAATCAACACATAAATAGTAAAATTAAAGAGCCTAAAACCTTATGGAAAAATTTAAAAACATCAATTTTGCCCCCAAAATCTAGTGATCTCCCGCCCCAATTTAGTGACCCTAACACAATAAATTGCCATTTTCTTAACGTTCCAGGTGCTCCCTTTACTGACATATCTTTACTCACCTTCTTCGAGTACCTATCATAGATACGGAGAAGCTGTTTTTAATATAAGTTCAGTGAGCTGCCAACAAATAATGAAAATTATCACTTCACTTGAAGGGTTTAGAAAGGGTCGTAGCACCACCACTGCCCTTTTGGATATTACGGATAACATACTCAGTGCATAGGATGATGGGTTGATAACACTGCTTGTTCTTATTGATTTTTCTCGAGCGTTTGATTAGTTAAACATCACCCTGTTGCTGTCTAAACTGAGCTATTTTGGCTTCAGTATCAGTGCTGTTAAATGGTTCAGTAGTTATTTGAGCGGACGTTGACAGCATGTCAAAATACCTAAGTCTGATGGAACATACAGTGTCTCTGATAATTTAGAGAAACATATGTTCCCCTTTCCCGGCCACGGCAGTTCCTCTTACCCCACTTAGTGATTTTTTGGTTATGTTCTAAAGCACATGATATTTTCATATTAATAATTAATACTTATTCTAAACTTTCTATGCAAACAATAAAAAAAATTAGGTACTAAACAATACTTACTCTTATTCTTTATGTAATGTGTTTTTCTGTAATATATCACCACTCACAAAATATGCCACGCACTCGTGTTTTCGTATTGTGACAACTAATTTTTTTGTTGTCATGGCGGCGCAACCGTGAGGCTTAGCGACATCTGTGATTTTTAATTGGAATCAATTTAAATGTTCTGTTTTACCGATAGAGTAACGGCAGAGCTGCAGTCTATCGTTTTTGATTTACAACTACCTGTTTCCCTTCCCCCTTAGTTCCTCTTACCCCACAAGACCTTACATAAAACAATAGAAATACGGTAAAACAAACAATACTCACCTTTGAGAAAACACTTTGCACCCAAAAACCTGTTGCGACACGCGGGCGCACCGCCGACGATCACTACTCGACTGAATGTATGCAAATACGACGCCTATTGCCGTAGTGTGGGTGTAGGGAGGGACATAAACATGGAATTTGTGCGTAATCGTCTTTTCTTTGCATGCGGTTTTGAAGGTTACGTTGTGACAGTATGAATTATATCTCCGGTGACACTACAAAATGCTCTTCCTTGTGTTAGTATAGAAAATCTATCGTCACATGGCGTACTGATTTGATACAAGTGAAAACTCCAACGTCGACGGGCGTACTGTCATATCCCTTTTGTCGGTTTGGACGCCTATAGGTGTACTTGTCCATCATCGTGTTAATAAGCACGTAAAAGTTGTATTTTATTTCAAAATGAGAATGTATCTATTTATTTACAATGTGGACGCCTATAGGTGTACTTGTCCATCATCGTGTTAATAAGCACGTAAAAGTTTTATTTTATTTCGTTTTTAAAAAATGAGAATGTATCTATTTATTTACAATGTTGTATCTACATACATAGACTCACGACTATAATCCCATTAGGGGGTAGTCAGAAATCACACTATAACTGTTTCAAATTTAATGTATTGAAACAGTTGCAGTATGATTTCAAAGTAAAGTGAAGTGATCGCGTTAACTCGACGTTCAGTGAACAGATAAATAATTTTTGTAATGGTAAGTCCACTGGTAAATAGAGAGCTGTAATCGATTATTCTAATATAGGTGTACCAATGAATGATGAACCTCGGAGTGGTTACATTTTAATTAATTTACAAGTTATAAAACTGAAAATTTTATAAAAAAAATATTTAATGAGTACATATGGAAGTCTTATATACAAAAATAAGTTTATTTAATTAATGTTTTTATTGCAACACTAGTAAATTAATTACAATGTAACCACTCCGAGGTTCATCATTCATTGGTACATTATATCACTCAAATGCTTCTGTTTTCCTCGTTCATGATCACGACCTTGAGCTGAGTCTCTGGTTAGTAGCTAACATGTCCGGGATTATAACTGTGAGTATATACATACAAAATTGTACCAATACACCAACGATAAGCACACATAAATACACACGCACACACACTTATTAAGTACTTACTGTTTTCCATCTTTGTTGTTTGTATAATGGCGCGCCAGGAGGCTTCTCTTTTTTCTGAATCTTTATAATATGGGGATGTTGGATTCCACAAACATTCGTGTTTCCGAACTTCTTCTATAAAAATCACCATTTTTGGAATGAAACTCGTTCGTTCTTGTTTGTTTGTGCGCGCATACATTAGTGCGAGCGAGGTAGGAGTACGAGAGTGAGAGAGACGTCTGAGGGCGATGGAGGGGCACGCAGCGTGCTCCATGTTTGAAAAACCTAGCACAGCTCGACACAGCGCAGCATGGCAGAGCTCCATAAAAAACATAGCACAGTTCGGCACAGCGCGGCTCAGTACGGCGGGTAGCGCACCTCGCTCGAGACTGCTGCGTTTTTAAACAGAGCGTAGCCTCACACAGCGCTGCACAGCATGGTTTGTTTGTATCCTCATTAAAATATTAGACGAGCGAGTTGACAAACCATAGCACAGCGCAGTACAGCGCAGCATAGCTCGATGTTGATTTGTCACCTTAATTGTGGAAGTCGTTGCTGTAAGGCAGGATGTACGGGACCTCGGCCAGAGCGAGGGGCACTCGTTGCCGCGCTGGCAACGATGCCAGCGTGCAGTATAGCCGGACCAGCCGCGAGCCCGGAGAGTTGCGCTGCACTTGGAGCCCCATTCTCGTGCTCGTCTCATCAGCGCCTGCACATACTGAGTAAAGCAGCCTTGCACCTGTACTCCACTGACCGACCCGAGCGCTGTCTAAAGGGCTGGCTCGTAATCGGTAATTATATGAGTAGGATGTGGGTTTCCCGCCGCCTAGCCTGCCAGATCCGCTGTAAAACAGCCTCGTATAGGTCGCGCCTCCTATTTTGCATGAGCGCAATATAGGGGTGAAAATAGTGTCCCTCTATCACACAGTGCAGTGTGAGCACTTGACTGGCTGGCATACCTCAAAACACACAGCAGTCAATAACGCACCGTCTACTATTAAGCTATTAGCAGCTTTCAAACACCTTGAAGAGCCAGACATATGTAAAATAATGAGTGAGCGCCGCCCATTTCGCTGTGGCATGGATGCTCCGAGAGCGCTGCCCTCAAACCCCTCCAAGCATTCCTAAAATTTAGAAACATTAAATATTTACCTAGGTACTATTCTTTAGAATCTTTGGAGAATAGCGACCCGCCCTCGCTTCGCTTCTGTTTCTTATTCTTAACTTCTGAACCCTGCAGGTTATTGAAACAAAACAGCCTAAATTCACCCTGTCTATTCTAAATATTGGTGAAATATTTTTTTAAATCGGATGAGTAGCACACTAGACATGGATATCGCCTAGACTCCTTTTTTCCCAAAACTTCCATACTATCTGCTCTACTTATCGTACGTTGAAGGCCAAACCTACGCGTCTGCGATGCGGGACAGCGGACCCTAAGCGTCAGCGACGCAAAACTAGACGTGCACATGCACACCTACCTAGGTTCAGTAGATTTTTAGATTCACTATTCACTCACCGGTTAGAAATCCATGGGGTTGGCTCATGATCATGCTCGCCAGCGACAGGTCCAAGGTACCCTAATAAGGAAGCGGACAGGGCACCTGTCGCTGTGGCATCGAAGTGAGATGGTGGCGTCTCTCGACCGTGTGGCCACATAAAAGTGCCCACTACGAGAGAACCATCTGCTTTCCTTCTTGAAGGGCTCTATCTCAGTAATCTTTTAACCATGCAAACAATAACAGCCACCAGTTTTACAATCGGTAGGACAACTACATGACAACTTACGAGGAACAAGAGACGCATTCTATGTAAGATAATCCTATTGTAACAATAACAATGTAAATTGAACTTTCCGTCTGATATTTCCGGGTTTTTCATTTAATTTACTATCCTCTTCCATATACCGTCTTTTTTATTTGCGTCGCGGTAGTCTTTAGCCTCTGGATAATACAATATAGGATATTGCTTGATATATTCAATAAATACCTCCATGCTGCTAAATACGTGTTTAACTACCTGCGCATGATCGCTCACTGTACAAACCAGTATTTCCACTGAGGATTTCGATTTTGCCAGCATTCCTAACTTAGTGTGAAGTACTCCGTTGAGGGTTTGATTGGTTAGCCTGTTTCTTTTGTCTGTTTTTACATTTTTAGGATACTGAATAATCTTTCTACTTCAGTGTTTGAAGATTTCACTATTACTAGGGGTTCCCCCTAGTAATAGTGAAACGACCACTTCGAGGTTTTCGTATAAAAATTGCCACGATGATTTTTCAAACTTAATACTTTATTCCAGTAAAGTTCAGCTGGCATTCTTTTTATTTGTTTGTCATCATCAACTCCAAAACACTTGGGTTCGATTAGAGCCTGATTTCGCTATTCGATATCAGCTTTTTGCATGTAAAATTATCTTATTCTTCTTTTTCCCGTAAATATTCGGCTATGTAATAATCATCCACAGTTACGTACCGTGAAAGTTGCTAACTTTGCCACTTTTTTCAGATAGAGAAAGTTCAAACTAAATTTAAAAAAAAATGGATGACGGTACTGCCTAAAGTCTATTCCTATGTCTTGCAAATTTCATTGGTATTGCCTAGATAGTCATACATTTCCCCTATTTTAATATTTCCGATTATTTAAGACCAATAAACAAAAGTGGTCAACTGCCGCTACTGGTAAGATTGCCAAACGAAAAATAAATGGAATATTATAGTTACAGGTCTGTTGAAATCAGCAACCTAGCTGTGCTACTTCTATCCAGTAAAAACAATACCAAAAATTACGTATTTTTGCACTGGTAACAAATTTTTCCAAAGAAATGGCAAATTTCGCCATTTTTTTTAAATTTCTCCATACAAAACAGAAAAGTATGTCAGGGTTGTCACAAAACATTTTTTTTTTTATCAAATTATATTTAATTAAACATTTAGTGAGATCAAGTTGCTAAACTGAATTTTAATACTGTAGGTATCTATTAGTATGAATAACAAATATTTGAGCACACACTTGAATCACAATAATTAGTACGTAGTACAATTACAATTTACAATACAATATCATTAAACTCTAATATATTTTTTTATGTGCTCTGGTTTTTTGTCTCAGTCTGAACGCCTCAAAGATACAAATGTACTTACGTTATATAGTGTGAAAGTGTAAAGTTAGCCGTTACAAGGCATAGGAGATAATTTTAGTATGGAAAAGCTTTACTGTGCAAGACAAACGGCTAACTTCACGAATGCTAAATTCCTTTTGGACTGGGATAAAACACAAGTACAATTTCTAATTACTGGACATAGTACTTATCAAAATTAATATCAAATTTAAAAGTTCCACGACGTCCCTCCCGAGGGTTTTTCAATATAATTTCCACATCTTTGTTCAGTACAAAACCAACGTCATCAACGTCGGGCCAGTAAAAAAGATTCCCTTTTCTTTTTCTCATAAACTTGACTAGCATTCCTGATCCTTCTGTCAATTCTATGATTTTTCCAACATAAAATTTGTTAATCTTTTGACCACAAAACTTTACTAACTCATTCTTAGAGTTATAAAAATTGCCAACCTTTTATAAAAAGTTATAAAAGGTTGTGTTGTCCAGTTTTTTCTACGTCCGTATCCAAATCACTTGCAGAATCTTTCATTTCATAAGTAGAAGCTTCCGAAACAAAAGTCCCTTCATCGCCAGAAGAATCGTTCAATGAATAATCATCCCTACTTTCATCAGTGTCTTCTCCTATTAGTTGTTTTCGTTTTTTAGGCTTGTTCTTCTGAGATTCTTGAGACAGTTTTCTTTTTATAGCATTATCTAAAGTCTCATCAAGATTTGCCTTAGAAGTCGAGGGTATGGGGTTTTCGTAATCAATTATTTGTACCCTCGGACTAACTTTAGGTTTGAGATCAAGCTGTCTTGGCAAGGTGTGAAGAGAAAATAAATCGTGTGATGTATCTATTTTAGTACAATTTAACATACTTTTTGTCAAATCAGGGTATGCTCTATTGAATGGACTCAACTTAACTTCAGATAATATGGTCACTTTTGATCGACACAGCTTTTCAGTAGTTTCGAGTCTTGTGGCTGGCATTTGATTATCTGGCTGCACTGTTTCTGATTCCTCTGTATCTGTCATTTCATGTTCAAGAGGACAGAACGAGGAATTATCATTAATTTGGGATTCATGCCTAGGTTTTGGTGCATAGGGAATATCAGGTCTTTGTACAGGATCATCAACTTCCATTTGCGGTCCTGGGGTAGATATTAAATTATCTGTTTTATCCATCAGAGCAATTGGCATTTCAGGTTTACGCGTCCCACTAGGATGAGTAAGAGCTTTTCGGCTTGAATGCTTATCGGCAGGCGTTCTCTTTTTCAAATCACTAGTTTTCTTCGTTGCTAACATCTCTAGTTCTTCAGTAGAAACTGATGCACCAGGTGCAATATTAATTTTCTTGTTCATTATTCGTTTAACAGGCTTTGCTGACCGAGTTTCTTTCAAATAGTCCAGAAGTGAGCTGTCAATGGAATATCGGGTTTCTGGGTCATTGTCTGGCAGTTTTTTTTTAATATTTCTTGTGGGTTGAAGGGTACAATGCCTGTAGCCCTGAATCCAGAAATAATATTTTCTTTGCAAGTCATTTCGATACCCTAAGTCATAAGAGACTTAAGCAACATAGGAAAATGAGCTTTGTTTAGTTGAGTTTCACCTGGATTTTCGTATTTATACGTGGTCAATATCTGACGCCATTTCTTCTTTAATGGGCCAAAGAATGCCACATCTAGTGGCTGTGAAATGTGTGTCGAGTTAGGTGGCAAAAACGTAAATCGAATATTTTTTTCTTCACATAGGCGAACTATATTCACGTTTAAGTGACTCGAAAGGTTATCACCAATTACCAGTTTTTCGCCTTCAAGCTTTTCAGCCCATGGTATGACCACTTTTTGAAACCAATCTTCAAATACTGTGGCGTCAAACCAGCCTGACTTAGTCCGATTGTATCGGGCATCACGAGGTCCATTTTGGCACCATGTTGCCCACAAATGCTCCGCTTTATAAACGGTATATGTAGGCAACAGTGTACCATCCGCGGCCGCCGCAAACATTATTGAAATATTACCCTTTGTCTGGTCCATAACTCTCTCGGGATACTTTATCGCACGCTTAAAGATGCATTTTGAAGATCCAGGATTATCGGAGAGGTTTGTTTCATCGTAGTTTAATATATTACTACTTTTAGGAATTTCATGCATAGTATTTTTTAAGTTTTCGAAGTACATTTCAAATTCTTCAATCGTCTTCGCTGCTCGTAATTTTTTTATGTTTTGTGCTGTTCTCGTGGTGATTTGGGCTTTGTGGCGGACCAAAAAGCTTTTAACCCACCACTTACCTGGTGGTTTGTTGTTAAATACATGTTGTCTGTTATTGCCTTTTAAGTAATTGTAAACCACAAGGCTTAGGTCAAAACGCGATAAAGGCGAACCAAAATCACCTGCTGCAATCAGAACATCAACAATTATTTTTTCTTCCAATGCTGATAGCTTCAGCTGTCCACCCGGCTGCTTATTGTGTTTATTTTTTACTTTATTTTCAATGTTTCTCCTCGGTATGTAAAAACGCTTTTCAGCTTCAAGTGATGAAATTTCATTTCTTTCTACTAAGTCCACTGCGACCTCCAACATTTCCGCAGAGTAGTTTTTGTAGGCTCTGCTCCCTAACAAACGCCTGCATCGTTTTTCCATCTCCTAAAACAATTAAAAAGTAAGTTACTTACTTACTTTTTTTTAATAATTCCTAACACTTTTTTATTTATCAAACATATATTAGGTAAGTACCTATATAATTTTGAGCAAACAAAATCAAATAATTAAATATAGCTGGACTTTGAACAGAATTAAAATGAGATCTATCTTAATATTGTACCTATTGTCATCAAAACATGTCAGGTTCATGTGACGTCACATAGCCGCGGATCCCTTTGTGACAACCCTAACTCCAACCAAAACATGGCAAAGTTGACATCACAAAACTTTGGTTGGGTATGGTGACTTTACCAAATCAATTTGCGATTATTATAGAGCTTTCATCACAGTAAAACAACAATTATTTACTAAAAGAACAGTAGACTAACGAAATATCAATGATTCACTTACGTAGACAATGTATTTCCCAGGTAAATGTAATGAAGTTCCGGAGCACCAAATTGTTGACCGCCATCACACGAAAAAAGTTACCGGCAAAAATGACATCATAAACACTTTGAAGGCTGACATTTAGTATTTAGTGTTGCCATCAAATAATTTAACGTTACCAAAAGGGTTACACACGTCCGTTACACACGGAAATAGTAGACTAGAAATCCGTAATTTATCATTTTGTCTCAAAAAATGGGAGGTGGCAAAGTCATGTGTCGCGGCAAAGTTAACGAATCTCACGGTAATCTGAATCATATGTGTCAACTGTAACAACGTCATTATCAGCATAAATCCAGCTAACTTCACTATCAGGAACTTCACTTTTCTCACCTGTCTGATCTGTCTTTTTGTCACCGTCTTCGAGTTAACTTTTTTTTTTTTCATATTTTTACTTTAACTTTTCTATTAATTTTCTTTTCTTTTCTAGAATATGATTTCTTTACTTTTTCCAATTGTTTAGTTTTCTTCACTTGCAGACATTCTGGTAAATCACTATTAGATGTAGCAGCGAACGACGTATTTTCATCGGAAAGTATAGTTATTTTCTTCTTTTTTAACAGGACCACTTTGCATAGATCTTATTGTGGAAGTGTTTAAGTGTGAAAGATCTCGTCTCTGCAAACGTCGATCATGTTTTTTCACTATTTACTGATTGTCAGCAGGAGTTAATTATAGTGATGCAAAGTTTACTGAGCCTTTCAGGTGAGTAAATATCTTGATTCTAGGAGATAGCAAATGACCCTCCCAAGTCTTTAGTTTTTCTCAGCTCTTTTGCCACTCTAGATTTCTTTGTTGCTATTTAACATCAATATTTAAATCGGAAACCGTTACCGATCTGCCTGGCTCGTAATTAACTCTTTTATTTCTTTTAACTAGCAACGGTTTTGGGGCTCCGTTCCATGCGATAGTATTTCTTCTTGCATTTCAGGGATCTTTTTCAGAACTTCTTGCGGGTTGACATGTGCTTGCCGTAGTGTGGCACTACGGCACCCACTACCCACACTACGGCAAAAGGCGTCGTGTTTGCTTGCATACATTCAGTTCAATTCAAGTGTTTTCTCAAAGGTGAGTATTGTTTGTTTTTACCGTATTTCTATTGTTTTATGTAAACAAAGAGCTAGCCAAAGCTAGAAGCACATGTCAACCGTTCGCATTTGGCGTTTCTCAAACTTTTGAATACGAATTTTTATGATTGAATTCAACAGTAATGAATTCAATGAAAAAAAATTCACACTTTGGCTCGGCCGAGCGCCGCTCGGCCCCGAGCCAACGTGTGCCCGAGGTTTTTTCCGATGCTCAAAGGCGGCTCAGTCTGAGCTGCTCGCCCGGTGTGGACGCACGTAACGACACTCGCGAGCCAGTGAATTAAAAATGGATAAAGAAGACAGTATTCGCTTAATACAACTTTACGGAAGCTTCAAAATGTTATGGGATTCGAAAGATCCAGATCATTTAAATAAAAGCAAGCGAGAAGATTGCTGGAGGAAGATCTCTAAGGAAATGAAGTTACCTGTACCCGAGTTGAAAAAGAAACTTGACTCATTGACATGTTCATACCGACGCGAAAAGTCAAAGCAGAGAAAAAGTAATATCACTGGTTCAGGTAAGGATTATTTTATTTTATTATAGTGAATGTAAGATTAGTTAATCTCATTATCAAATATCAATATGTACAACATTTACTATAGGACACACCATAGGAAACGAAAAATAACCTATAACGTCTACATATTTGTTACAGGCGCTGACGAAATTTATATATCGAAGTGGTTAGGTTGCAAATATTTTGACTTAATGTCAAATAAAGATGACACAGGAATTGTGCAGGCTGTCCGTTTATGGAATGAACTACCTGTTGTAATGTTCGTCTTTTTATACTTACGTTTTTGTCTTTTATAACCTGAAATTGAAACATAAGTTCTCTCCAGATAACTGCATGTGCATTATCTGGAGGTTAAGCATTCCTAGGGCTCTATAATTTGTATTATTAAGGTTTTTCTGTGGATTTTAGACTTCTCAATGTTTGTTTACTTTCTGTAATGTCAGTTAATGACAAGCCTAGATTTTATTTTTAATTCACCGCTGAAGCTAGGAGTTTAAGGTTCTATGTAATTGATATTAGACCTGCATATAAAACACTTTATTTTTTATGTTCTAGAACCTTGTTTCAAATAAATAACAGGCCCTTCATCAGAAAAAAACGATGACAGGGAACGGGGGAGCACAGTCAGTCTACTTTTGGAATTGAAGCCGGCAAGACGTGAATAGAAAGGAGTGGATGGAAGGGCAGATTCCTCCTAGCTGAGAACAGAGAGTCCGATCCTCCTACTACGCGTATAAAAGTGATGTCGGAGTAAAAAGTGAAACGACGCGTCATCCTATTTTGACGCCTTTTCCTTCTCCTTTGACGCCTTCTGGAGATCGCCAAGCCGGCTCTACCTAGTCCTGGACACTCCAGGGACGCTTAGCCCTCCACTAAAAGGAGAGAGAAACCTGATTCAAGAGGCCTCTCTCCTCTACAAGCCCGTGAACACGCTAACTTTTCGTGCCCCGGTTCCCCTGGCCTCTTCTAGTGTTTGTTAAATATATATTGTGATACCGTTCTCCTTTTTCTCTTGAACCGTACTCTCCTCCAGATCTGAGGATAGGTAGGAATAGTGTGACCTTACAAATTCCTCCTCCCAGGAATTTGTAACGTTACAAATTGGCGCCCAAATTACTATTAACCCACCCCTCTTAAATCATTTCTAGATACTCGGACTCTCTAAATTCTAAAAGGAAACATTCCACAAGAAATTATATTTGGTAAGTATTTTCATCATATTTTCATTACATCATCCACTTCAATCCTCGACTCTTCTTCTTACTGTACATCATCTTGGTTACTCTACGACATGCTATAGGAGAGTATCCTGTAGTCGTTTTACCACATACACTTAAATCTCTACAAATACATCGCTACACTGCATCCCACACACTTGCACACTACTGCGGTTACCCTCTGGTAATCGTACCCAGTGTCCGCTTGGGTGTGTTAACCCACTCGTGGGCACTATCAAGTTGGGTGCTGGGACACTACTTTACGACAGATACAGGAGAGTATCCTGTGGACGTTTAAACAAACTTATACATCTACGTTACACAAATTACAAATACTATACTTCATTTAGTTTTGATTTGTTATTAGACATTGGTTGCTAGGTAACAAACAATGTTCCAGGGGGTCTATTATGGTGACGAATATCGGTACTGAAAAGATTACTAGAAAAATTCCGTAAATCTCGACTAAATTAAACCTAATATCTTTAAACCTTAATCATGGATAGACCAATAAGATTCTCGTACATAAACAAACTTGAACTGGAATATGAAGTGACTATTAGAACTGAAAAACCACAGCTGAGACTTTGACGAACCTGAGAGATCAGATGACTAAACTTAACATATTTTATCTTATGATATAAAAACCCATTCCTCTTCATCTTGTTGAGAAACTATCACCACTTGTTTTCATTTTGGAGGATCAGAACGGCTTAAGAGGAAAAGGGCACATCAAAAATTTTAAAGTATAATTTTATATCTGCTGTTTTCGTATTTTATACTTATTTTTAATTATACTTATTTTTACTCCTTAAAAATTTAATTTTATATATAATTATAATATAATATTTTTACTCCTTGATGTCTTCTAAAACTTGTACTTATTCTTGTAAAAACCATTTAGATTTAAGTTCTGTAAATATTTACCTTCTCCAAAAACTTTTGGCATATGTTAGTTTCCACTATTTATATTTAGATTTTTTTATAGAGCGGTACACAACTCTTTAAATAAGCCATTGTGTCGAGCGGTCTCATAACTCGTAAAATAAGCCTTAGTGTATCTTTATCTTAAACTAACTTAGATAATTTTTTATATCCTTGAACTTGAAACTACTTGAAACTCGAAGGCTTACCTTGAAACCTTCGACTGTTTTCCTTGAGCAAGAAAACATTTGTAAATATTTATTTTAGTTTTAACGGGTTTTTAAAAAGGTGCGGGTTACGACACCTAATTAAAATAAATAAGCCTTCGTAAACCTTAAAAATAATTCCTTGTGGAGTATGCGTCATAGAATGTGAACCATATCCTCTTAGTATGCTGGTGATGTATGATTGAGAGTTTGAAAGGTGGGTTAATGAAAGGTGTATGAAAGAGCAAGGTCTTATTTACAACTTTCTATACCACTGTAAATAGTCATATAGTTTTATTTTTACTGATTAATGGCCTATTAATGTTGTACATACTAGAAAAATTTTTTCATTGTATTCAAAAATTTTCCGGGGTTGTCGGGGTAATGTATTGTTCGTCTTTTTATACTTACGTTTTTGTCTTTTATAACCTGAAATTGAAACATAAGTTCTCTCCAGATAACTGCATGTGCATTATCTGGAGGTTAAGCATTCCTAGGGCTCTATAATTTGTATTATTAAGGTTTTTCTGTGGATTTTAGACTTCTCAATGTTTGTTTACTTTCTGTAATGTCAGTTAATGACAAGCCTAGATTTTATTTTTAATTCACCGCTGAAGCTAGGAGTTTAAGGTTCTATGTAATTGATATTAGACCTGCATATAAAACACTTTATTTTTTATGTTCTAGAACCTTGTTTCAAATAAATAACAGGCCCTTCATCAGAAAAAAACGATGACAGGGAACGGGGGAGCACAGTCAGTCTACTTTTGGAATTGAAGCCGGCAAGACGTGAATAGAAAGGAGTGGATGGAAGGGCAGATTCCTCCTAGCTGAGAACAGAGAGTCCGATCCTCCTACTACGCGTATAAAAGTGATGTCGGAGTAAAAAGTGAAACGACGCGTCATCCTATTTTGACGCCTTTTCCTTCTCCTTTGACGCCTTCTGGAGATCGCCAAGCCGGCTCTACCTAGTCCTGGACACTCCAGGGACGCTTAGCCCTCCACTAAAAGGAGAGAGAAACCTGATTCAAGAGGCCTCTCTCCTCTACAAGCCCGTGAACACGCTAACTTTTCGTGCCCCGGTTCCCCTGGCCTCTTCTAGTGTTTGTTAAATATATATTGTGATACCGTTCTCCTTTTTCTCTTGAACCGTACTCTCCTCCAGATCTGAGGATAGGTAGGAATAGTGTGACCTTACAAATTCCTCCTCCCAGGAATTTGTAACGTTACACTGTTACCATCAGACGTGCTAAATCCCCGTAGTGTCATTTGCACCATTGACCAGTACCATTGATGGTGCAAATGATACTGTCATGTACCGTTTGCACCATTGATGGGGCAAATGGTGCAAACGACACTGTCATGTACCGTTTACACCATTGATGGGGCAAATGGTGCAAATGACACTATTAAAAAATATATTTATTTTGCCTCAAGGCTTTCCTCGAGCTATCGCTCTGTTTACTGGCCATCCGCCCCGCCCCGAGACCCTCAGGGAAGAGATGGATCAGAATTTTTCTCCCCATGAACAAATACTGTATCCCCTAAAACTTTACTAATGATAATGGAAGAATGAATCGCTTATTAATAATATAAAATATTTTTATTATTAATAACAAAGAATCAATGACAGCTAATCAATGACAAATAATGCTTAATTATTTTATCTTAATTTTTCCAAGAATAGTGGAATATCTATTTCACTATTAATTAATTGCATCTGTACGTACTGTATATAATTATTCCGATCCCTAACCTCCTTTGATCGCTTTTTGTACGGGTCTTGTGTAAGAGCATTGACTGCATGAAATGCAGCGTCCTCCTTAAGCACTTTTAAGCAGTGACTCACTGTCGCGGGTCTTCTTTTAAAGCAGTTATTAATATGTCCATTCCATCCTTCACATACATTATTTGTTCTATGCCTCTCACCAAAACAACACCACAGTTTTTTTTTCGGCATCCAAAATCTAGCCACATAATTAATAAATTGCTGCAAATTTTTATTACTTCCGTTAGCATCACTCTCTGCTATGATGTATCTGAATCCATCTTCAATTTTTGATTCTGGCAGAAGAGGTAAGATGGTGCAAAGAGAAACAATTTTTGTAGCGTTAGTCTTTTTTAAATTGAGACTTTTAGCTTTTCTCCGCAATTGGTTTTGAAAATGGTAAAAACAACCGTGATGTTCAACCATAGGAAACACTACTTTGACTGCAATAATGAAAGATTGTTCAAAATCAGATATAATTTTCGAAGGACCCCATTCTGGGATTTGAGATTTGATGAGATTCATCATGAGAATATATGTTTCTTTTTTTTTATTGGTCAAAAGCACATATACAACAGGGACAACAAAGTTTTTGTCATCAGTGCTTCCTAAGTCACAGAAAAATACGTAGAGCTGAGTAAATGGCTTCGGACATTTCTTGAAAGTGCCGTCGCAAAAAAAGATTTTACCAATTTTCAGCAGTTCTCTTGCTTCTTCCGATGCAAAGACTAAAATTCTTTCGTCTTCATGACTATAATCAGCTAAACAAAAATCCTTATGGTCAAGAGGAATTTCAAGTTCTGTAACATCTTTATATGCCATTTTTTTAACAGAATTAATTTTTCTTATTCTTCTGTATGCCACAGATTTGAATTTTTCATAAGATGGTATTTTTTGAACAATGTTAAGTCCTTTATTTTTGATTGAGGCTACAGTCTTTTTATAAACGGCTGGAACTGTTTCTTCTGAAGTAGTAGCCTTTTCTATGAAGGACCCTATTATTTCACAAACCGTGTTTTTATTTTCATCTGGCTTGCAGTTATCAGAATGCTTAATTTTTTTAACCACCTTTGATTCATCCTAAAAAAGAAACAAAACATAAGATACGAACTTTAAAAATATTTATACTATATATACTTATACACAATATACAGCTAAATAAATGGAAAAATAAATAGCATCAGCTAGTGGCACTGCGGGCAAAAAGACAGTTACACATACCTGTGATATAGTAATCGTCCCCTTACATTTTGTTTTCTTGTAATAGCGGCACCTCCATACTCTGTTTAAATTTTTATACTTTGTGTGAAAATGGTATTGATACCCATTGTGTAATAAAAGTCGGCCCCGGCTCTGTTTCAGAAAAATTAAATCGGATTCGCACATTTTTCTGCTTTTTATGACAATCAAATCATATGAACGACACAAGAAACAAACGCAATGAATGTCAGTCATTAGAATGAATTTTCAAATAGTTTCTAACACTTCAAGAAAGGAGAATATATATTAATATACTTATATTGTTCAAGTGCTTTTAACTCTCTTAAGTAGTTGAAAACTTGACTCTGTTATTAATAATAAATATAAGTGCCATTTGCACCATTGGATATGTTTGCCCCATCAATAATGGTAGCAATGGAGCAATGGTGCAAACGGTACATCATAGTATCATTTGCACCATCAATAATGGTAGCAATGGAGCAATGGTGCAAACGGTACATCATAGTATCATTTGCACCATCAATGGTACTGGTCAATGGTGCAAATGACACTAATCACTACCTATTTTTAAATCTTTGGTCAAGGAACACTACTTGTCCTCGAGTCATTAACTGTTGCCTGCTTCTAGTCTATGTTTTAGATCCCCTCAGGGTGACAACGACAACTTCCTAAAATGACAACTTCCGAAAACGACAATTTCAGAGAACGTCTATTCTAAACTCGTCAATTTCCTAAAATGACAAATTCCGAAAATGACAAATTCCGAAAATGACATCTTCCTAAAATGACAACTTCCAAAAATGACAACTTCCAAAAATGATACCTTCCGAAAATACTAAGGGGCTGACTAATTTCGGTTGTGAAATGTCAAAAATTTCTAATTTATACGTTATAAACTTTGCTCTGTTACTCATCTTTTAATGAAGTAAAACAACTTAAAACAACTAAAACTTGGCTTTATTATTTATTCTATAAAGTAACAAATCAAAAATACTGCAAATAAAACAAAACTTTGAACTTCTGTATCCATTTAACGGGCTTGATGGTTATCGACGACGTCGTCGTCGTTCTTGACTTTTCGTTGTTGTTTTTAACTTCAAATATATAATTTTCTTCAAAAATTGTATGCTATTAAGATCGTTATTTTCTAGTTGCTGCAATAAAATTTTGTACTTTATATCAAAAACAATGTCAGTATTTCTTCGGTTCTTTTGGAACTTTTTAAAATAACTCCTTTGAATTTTTAAGTCGTAATGTTTAGATTCCTTCTTCAATTTTTTGAAAATAAAAAAAATGTTTGGCTTATGTGGTACTTTTGCATTTAGGCGTCTATGCCAACCTTCAACCGGATTATTTGTTCTGTGTTTGGAATAAGCAACACTTAAGATCTTGTTATTTTTTTCTAACCATTGTTTTTCAAAATAACGTTTAAACTTTTGAAATTTCAAATCATTAGGCATCATATTTTTTATATGTAACCAGGCGTCGTTTATATATGCAGAGGGTAGTAAGGCTATTATAGCACTTAATCTTGATACATTTCTGCCTTCTGTCGTATTTTGTAATTTTAAGGCTTTCGATTGCTTGAAGACTGCCTTATTGAAATGCTGATAACAACCTCTTAAATTCACACCAGGAAACACATGAAGGACAGCATTTATTTGTGCTTGTTCAAAGTCGCATTTATATTGTGAAATGTTAATACCCAATATATCTTTTATTAATTTAAAAAACCTTATGTATGTTTCTTCAGTTTTATTGGGCAGTAGACCGTATACTACTGGTATAACATTTACTGTCTTCAAATTTGAGAAATAATCAACGTGTACAGTAAATAGCTGATAGAATGGTTTGGGTACGCTGTAAAAGGTACCATCACCAAAGTACAATTTATCGCTCCTCGCAAACTTTCTGATTATATTCCGTGATGTAATGGATGAAAATATTAAAATTCTTTCCGTATCTCCATCATCGGCTATAAGAAATCTTTTGGAAAAAGGAGTTGGCACTTTTACGTCTTCCAAGTGTCTGTATTCCAAAATGTCGCTTTCTAAAAAATCTTTACGGCTCTTGTATAGTGTACTTTTAACACTTTGAAAGGTAGGTATATCAGGTATGACATTTTGATGTTTCTTAATTATTTTTTCAACATTGTTTTCAAAAATTTGCTGAATGGGATCAAAATTTTCACAAACCTCTCTTTTACAAATATTCATCAATTGTAAAATAATATTTTTGGAATCATCAGGTAAGCACACATGAGCAGCATTTCGTAAAATTTTGGCTCTCGTACTATCTAAAGTTATAGTTGCACTACACAAATCCCTATTAGCACATCTCCATAAAGTTGTGTTATTATAGTTCAATTTCATGAAATTGTATTTATACCCATTATTTAATAAACAGTCTTTGCCTTTTTGTGATTTTATGAAATTCATTATAATTTCATGAAAGAAATCAACACTATTTTCATTTTAGGATTGTCAAGCTGACAGATACTGCTTTCTTCTTAGACATACTTTTAATATGCCAGTAAGACCAAGGAGTTTAAGAACGCAATAGCACCTTTATCATAGAGTTTCAATGAGGCAATGAGGAAGTAGCATTTCGAGAAAAGTAAAGTGCACTTCACTCGAGTATGAATTGTTTCTTAGTTTGACATACTAATGAAATGGTAAAAATGATAAAAACTAATAAAAGTACAGTCAGCGGCAAAAGTCTTTTGAAAAAGGGTCGAGTATACGCGTTGTCATCAAAGGAAAATAGAACGAACGTACGGGCGCGGTGTGTGTATGGTCGAGCGAATGCTCATTCTGTTGCAGTTTGCCACTTTTTTGCCAGTGTCCAGTACATGGAAATTTCATAGTCATGGAATAGAGTTAGGGTTATTATAAAATATGAGCAGTAAATATAAAAAACACCAATAAGATTTTTACCACGAGCAAAACACAAATAACTTAGAAGATATAAGGAAAATTTAAAAACATTAGGTACATCAGAGACGAGAGGTTGTCAATTTAGGTAGCTGACGATCCCTCAGGGTGAGAACGACAACTTCTATTTAAGATGTTGTCGTTTTTGAAAGTTGACATTCTAAAAAAGTTGTCGTTTTCGGAAGTTGTCGTTTTTGAAAGTTGACATTCTAAAAAGTTGTCGTTTTTGAAAGTTGACATTCTAAAAAAGTTGACGTCTTCGGAAGTTGTCGTTTTTGAAAGTTGTCATTTTAGGAAGTTGTCGTTGTCACCCTGAGGGTTTAGATCATACAATAGTTGTTCTAGCTACGTAGGAATATTGTGTATTATATTGTATATTGCATATATTATAGTATATTCATAATATGTAAGTACACCAATTAAACCCCTTGTTAACTTTATTACAGTCCGTTCCATCCAAAGGTTGTCTGGTAGAAATCGCTATTTAGCGATAAGACCGCCCATTGTACATTATCAAAGTTTTTTAGTAATTAAGCTGATGTGTTTTTTGGTGTGCAATTAAGTATTTTCTATTCTATTCTCGTCAGCCAAATGTTTCATTGAGTAAAAATTCTTGTAACGATTTAGGCGCGGAGTGCTGACTTTCGCACTTTGCCGACTTTTGCAATATTCAATACAGGTTACAGCGGACTGCCGAATTTTGGAAAGTCCTATGCAACTAATCGCTTATCGACGACTTTCGCGGAGTGCCGATTTTTGTTATGTTTATGCAATTAGTAGCGTTTTGTAGACTATTCAATTATGTCGTGTATATTTTCGCAGTCTGTCAAATTTATGTACAGTCAAGAACCTTTTTACGTAAAAATTAAGGCAATCAAAATATTATATTGTAATAATAAAGTTGGTTATAATGCAGTTAAATTTTATTTTAGAAATCTTACTTTGCTGAGTCTCATTAAACAAGTCTTTACATCGATCCTATTTGTTAAATAATCTTCAGTGATCTTCTTTATACGTTCATCTCTTAATTTAAACTTGTTTAATTGTTTTTTGGAAATTGGTAAGTGCATGTTATTCATTCTAACGTTGTAATCGCAATGAACACTTTCGTCTTTTAGAACTTTTATGATAGGGAAAAGATGTGATTTCTTAAATCCGACGATCTTATTTAATCTGGAGTGCCATCCTTCTACGATGTTTGTGGTTCGATGAGGTCTTCCGTAACAGCTCATGATTGCCACTGTATCATATCTCATCCACTGTTTAACGTAGTAGCCAACGAAATCATTCCAAGCAGAGGAGGTGTTGTCAGAAGAAATTTCAAAATTAATCGAAAGGAAGCCCTCGGGAATGTGTGCCGGTGGCAGATGTGCTAAAGCTGTATATAACGCTATTGTTTCCTTCTGTTCTTTGGTATTATATAAATTTGCTTTCTTTGCGTTTTTACGTAAAGCCTGAGCGTAATGGAAAAAACATCCGTGTACTGTTACACAAGGAAATACTTTCTGAAAGGCATTCATTGCTGCCATTTCAAAATCACTGTGGAAATGTAATGGGTTCATTTGTGGCAAGTGCTGACGAAGTAACGTAAATAATCTCTCATATGTTGTTTCTTGTTTGTTGGGTAACAGAGCGAATACCAAGGGAACGATAATCGGATTACCTCCGACTTCCCCATGAAGTGAGTAGATTTGCATGAACGGTTTTGGAGCCACTTTGAATGTCCCGTCAGCATAGTAATCAGACACTCTGTTTATAGTATCTTTGGCTTCAGTGCTACAGAAAACAAAAATTTTGTCAGTAGAACCGTCTTCTATTAATAAAAACGTTTACTCTCTGTAGATCTAGTGATCAAGATCCAATTGGTTCTATTGAGAACTTTTTTCCCAATAAATCTATTTTAAAAAACAACGTCACAAATTGGATCTATTGCATCTACTTACAAAATTACTAGATCCATATTGGTTCCATTAAGAATCTTTTTTCTCATTAAATCTATTTAAAAAAATTGCGTCACAAATTGGATCTACTGAGAATAAACTACGAAACTGACGTCATAAGGCCTGATTTTTAAATACAAACCACTTTTACAATAACTGGAAAATGAGAAGTCAGAATTTAACAAACCTTTTTACCTATAATTAGATAAAAATCTTTTTTTATCTTGCCATAATATTCATCTATAAATAGAAATAATTTAAACGCAATAGGTAGTTCTAATAAAATACATTTATTAACGTAGTTTATCTAGAAAATGGCCAACATTGATATCCCCATTTACAAGTTGCATCTGAGCAAACAAAATGCAATTGTCACTTTCAATACTGCTTTTACGTCGTTTGCACGATGACTTGTTAAATCTTTCCAGTCGATTACAATTTAAGGAAGTGATTGATGATTCCTGTTGTAAGATATGCAAAATTTGCGAAAATTGCACCTCATTTTTATTTATGTTAGTATTTAGATTGTGGTTCCAACCTTCCGCGGCATTATTGGTGCGATGACGCAGTCCATACACACACCAGATTTTATAATCATCTTTCATCCAATTATTTTCGAAATAATTAACGAATTTATTTAAATCGTTGTCAGGCATAATTTCTTTCTTAATATAATTCCAGCCCTCTTCTATACAATTTTCAGGGAGTAGGGGAAGTTTAGTGCAAAGAGTAACGATCCTTCTATTATGTTTCGTTTTCTTAATGCCTAAAGCCTTAGCTTTGCGAATAATTGCATTACAAAAATGGTAATGGCAACCACTCATCTCCACACGAGTAAAGGGTATTTTTGATAAAGCGAGCATAAGGGCTTTCTCAAAGTCAGTAGTTACAGTTTTGGGGTGCCAAGTTGGTATCTGGGATTTAATTATATTGAACAAGATTGTATAAGCCTCCGACGTTTGATGAGACATGAATACATAAACCAATGGAAATATGTTCGTACTATCAGAGTCACTGCCGACATCTCCATAAATTATAAAAATCTGACGAAAAGGGACAGGACAGGCTTGGTACGTGCCATCCATAAAATAATTATTTAATTTTTCTAACTGTTTCCGCGCGTCCTGTGAACTAAATACAATAATTCTATATTTATTATCCGAGTAGTCTGCCATTAAAAAATCTTTGTATTGTACTGGTATCTCAACTGCTTCTACGGTGTTTGCCCTAATTTTTTGTACTTCAAACAGTTTGTTTCGCTGTCGATATATTCCAGATTTTTTCTCATTGAAAGAAGGTACTGGTTTATTAGTAGCAAAATGCCAACCTTTGTTTTCTATGAAAGCAAGGCCCCTTTTGTACACACGAGGAGCAGGTTCTTTACCTTTTGCTGCTTCATCGCAAACACCACGCAATGTATTTTCAATTGAGTTTGAAGCTAAGTCAGGACGACATATATTGCAATGCGGTTTATTTTTTATGATTGTAGTCTGCTCCTAAAAATAATGAATAAGAAATATTAAGTACCTAGCTACCTTGAATAAGCTAAGTTACGTGAGGGGACTAGGCGGGGAATAGACGGTCTAAGAAACAGTAAAAATACTCACCGAATTTATAGTAACCGATCCGGTACACTTCAACTTAGTGGTTTTGTAATTTTCACAACGCCACAAAGTTGTGTTATTTTTATTAGTCACATGTTTGTGAAAACGATAACCCGCATACAATAATACATGGCCACCTTTACTGTTAATAATTTTTATTTCGTCTTCATCCATATTTTATGCAATCGGAGAATTATGTGAATATTGAACTCAATGTAAGTATACTATAATTATCGTCTTGATCAGTTATTGACGTTTGTCATCCTATAAACGAAGGTCATATCAAAGAGACTTTATTTATTACTTTGTTGTAAATAGATTGATTACCTATTACCCTATATCAGAAAATATACCTATTTTTAGGGTTTCGAAGATCGGTTTCGAAACCCGGTCTCGCTCTGTCCGTCCGCAGTTTTGCTTGAATGTCTCAGTAACTACTGCAGCTATTACCTTGAAATTTGAAATAATAATACATTTCCTGCACCATTCCTAAAAAATAAATGAAAAATGAAAATGAATATTTTCAGTACAAATTGTGATGTTGAAATTTCAAATGAGACTTATGGGGGCAAATGGGATATCAAATGAAAGGTATCGGTTTGTACATTTCAAAACAGGTTTTGAAATTTTTGTAGGTGTCATACTTTTTGAAATATTTTGAATTAGGTCGAAAAAATTTCAGTTTGAACTAAATAGCCAAGTCTAACCGTTGGGTTGGTGCATATTTGTATAATTGGCATATTTTCGAAATCCTCGGCGCGCGAGTTACACTCGCACTTGACGGATCTTGTTTAAAAGCGATTCATCTAGAATCAGCCCGAAGCAAAGCAAGAACTTTTTAATCAGAGTGAACAAATTATTGTTAGATCAAAGTAATTAATTTTGGATTTAAAGGATAAAAAGTATTACCACTGGAACCAAATGGATCTTGATCATTGGGTCTACAGAAAGTAAAAGTTCTTCTTAGAACCAAATCATCAAAATTGGATCTAAAGACAAAAGGTATTCTCACTGGAACAAAATAAATTTGATCATTGGATCTACAGATAATAAAAGTTCTTGTTAGAACCAAATCATCAGAAATGGATCTAAAGAGTAAAAGTTTTCTTAATGGAACCAAATGGATCTTGATCACTGGATCTACAGAGAGTAAACGAATAAAAAGTTCTCTGTTAATCTTCGTGGCAACACAACTGTCTCTAAAGTCTTGAAAACTGTAGCGTGTACTTCTAAATGCTTTTTTCTTGCTCTATACAAAGTATCTTTGACTGAATCAAAAGTTGGAATTATTCCGTCATACTCTGTATTTTTACGGAATTCCATAACATACTTTTCGAAAATTTGTTGAATCGGACCGTAGTCATCACATACAGCCTTTTTTAATTCTTCCATGATTTTCGCCACTTTCAAAGCATCAACATCGGGCATACAGCTGTGATCAGAATCTCTGGCAACAGTTCCATCTTCTTCCACCCACGTCACAGAGCCAGGACATTTTCTATTAGAACATCGCCAAAGCGACGAGTATTTGTTCTTTTTCTCAAATGTGTGACTGTAGCCCATACGCCAAAGCGTCCGTCCACCCTAAGAACATTAACCGTTAATTAATATCATATATACCAGATATACCTACACCTTCACGCTTACGGGTTCCTTTTAGCTTAGTCAATTAGTTTTGTATATAAGTTAATAGGTATGTCGGGTGGTTACATTAATACCTTAAAAATAAGAAATATTTTACATATTTACCAATCTATTCCTGAGAAAACACACATCTTGACTCATTTTCAAGATCACGTCCGTAAATTCAATTCAATTCTTAATAATAACATACAATACCAATAAGTATACAATAAACAAGAGAGCAATAATATGAATTGACGTAAGTCAATTTTTTATCTTTGACATTGCATCAAATAACAAAAAGGTTATAGTCTGATCTATGAAATAAATATAATCTCAATGCATTCTAAATAGAAACAACACAAGCGTGCCCATGGAAGTATAAAACTGAAGTAACGGGTGTGCGCTACTTGAACCCCCCAACATTTTTTAACTTAATTGTACCACAGTCGGTATCGTGCTTTCAGAAGTAACGAAGTTTATAATAGTAGGCAAAGTACTCATAAAATACGTAAATTTATAATAAGTCGACAATCAGCGAACAAATACATAGGATTTTTTTAAAGTCGGCACTCCGCTAATACTTACATTGAATATTGCAAAAGTTGGCAAAGTGAGAAAGTCGGCACTCGGCGCCGAAATCCTTGTAACTCATCTCATTTACTTTGTATGGTTTACCCTTCTTTTTGGCATTTCGTATTATCAGTGCATATTGGCTGGGGACATAGATTGGCCCGGATTTGAGGTACTTTTTTACCCTTATTTTCACAAGGTCAGACTTTCAAATGGTCAGATTTTCAAATAGTCGCTCTTTCTAATCGTCAGAGTACAGTCAAGAGTAATGTAGTTAATATATTTTAATCAGAAAATAGCTATACCTACCTTTTTCTCACAATATAGTCCAGTGTTTTTCAGCGCTTCAAATTGACTGTTCTTAATTTACAAAAGCCATAATCAAGAAGTGAAGTGACTGTTCTTAAAAAAACTCACTGAGTAGAACTGCATAGGAAAATACTTTGACAGCTGTCGAATTTACACTTACTTTCAAAATGAAAATTAATGTCACTTGTGACAGGAACTTTCACAAAACTGTCACACACATCACATATACGAGTTAAAACTGTCATATCGGTTTCGATCGTAAAGCAAAACTGAGCATTAAAAAAATTGAATCTATTTATTACACGAAATATTTAAAACATTATGTAAAAGTTAAATTTACAAGTCTTTGCACACACACTATTCCAGTGATTTTTTCAGAATGATCTGCTATAATTTTTATTTTGGTCATCTTTTGTAATATACCTTTGACGTCGTTTTCTGGTAGGGCACTTTAATTCTACTCTTTTTATACGAATGTCTTGGTATTCCGATTCTTTCCTAAGTAAGTCAATAAAGTGAAACAATGTTGGCCTGTTTTTTATTTTTCTATTCATCCTATGATGCCAGCCTTCAATGGCATTATTGGTTCGGAATTTGTCTTCGAAACAACTGAAAATGCTGGAAGTAATTTTCGTAATCCATTCATCCATAAAGTAATTTTTAAATTTTACATTCCCTTCAGTCTCAGGTAATTTTTCCAATATTTCTAAAACAACGATGATACCAGATATCATCGTTGGTGGTAATAGGGGAATTTGTCTAAATAATCTTAAGGTTTTCTTTCCGTCATCAGTTTCACATAGATTGATCTGTTTTGCTTTGCGTCTGAGTGCTTCAACGTAATGATAGTGACACCCTTTTATAATCACAGTACCGTAAACAGTTAATATCGCATTAATAACTGCTTTTTCAAAATCACACTTATATGTTCAAATTCTCAACTTGAAAAATATTTTTACAAAAAAATATTTTTTTGTTTATTTTTCAAATTTAATGTAATAATTTTATTCCAATACTTATGCGGAGTAATGTTCATTGGGAGGCCTTATTTTAGTTCCAATACATCTTTTATAAATCGACGGAAAGTAATGATGGGGTGGAAGGTAATGAAATTGACCTGGAAAGCAATGAAGGGGTTAGGAATGTAATGAAATTTTTAAGAAATTTCAGAATCGTACGATAAAATACAAATTATTGCTACGAGTACATAATGACGTTGTAATATAATATTGGGTTCAGATGCCTACTGTCTCTACCTAGTTCTTACTGTAGGTAGGTTTAAAAAGTCTTCATTTTCGTGTCTTGTGTCATTCGAGTACATTCTGTGGACCATTGAAGTCTGTAGAAATTGTTCAAAGTCCAAATAGTGTCTTTTGTTTGTTAGCAGGTGGCAGTAAACTTTGGCAATCAATTAGAATATTTGACAGTATTTTTGGTAGTTCTTTTTCTTTCTTTGCAGCAGGACCTACTTGTGGAGCAACACTTTCACTGGAGAACAGAGTGCCGTCGAATTCGTTAAGAGGCATGTCGCTGTCAATGTTGTTACAAATTGTGTCTGAATCGATCTCAAAGATAGAAATGTTGTCATCCTAGTAGTTCTTGTGTATTTTGTTTTTGACCGCACATAATCATCTTCCACAACAACCTGACTGTTACAAATGATATCTGGACTAAATTGTAGAGAAGTCAAAACTCCATCATCAAAATTGTCATTTCTAGTATTAGTGGTCTGCTCAAATCCGATATCTGGACTAAATTGTAGAGAAGTCAAAACTTCATCATCAAAATTGTCATTTCTAGTATTAGTGGTCTGCTCAAATCCCATATCTAACATTCCTATGTGCTTTTGGTGGTTACAGGGCAAGTAGCTATTCAAGCAACTGAAACAGCTAAGGCATCTGAAAGCTACGCTATAGGGTAATTCACATGACCAAAGAGCTTGGTGAACTTTAGTCGTACCCTTGAAACTTCGAATTTAGGGTGAAAATTTTTGGCTGCTTACATTGTCTTCGGAAATTATTCGTAATTCGATATTATGGACCTTCGCCTGAATTAAATTTACAAAAACTTCGAACGACCCAACGTCGCCACCAAATTTTACATGCTGGTCTGCAGTTCTCTTTATAACAGCCCCAACGCCATCTGGTGCTCCTTTACCATGGCCAGCTTCTTGGTAATTCCAAGTCACAATTTCAACCGTTGGGATTTGTTAATTAATTTTAGTTTTTTTTCATAGAAAGAAACTGTGTTATATTTGGACTCTGTATTTGGTAGCAGTATTAAACCCCTAACAAAAAGAAACCGAGCCATTCAGCCAGTGGACCAAATTCTTATAGCTCTCCGGTACTATGCGACAGGCAGCTACCAACGCGTATTAGGCGATATTTTTGAGGTTGAACAACCCACGGTGCACCGAATAGTGCATAAAGTAACAGCGAAGATAGCCAGCTTGAAATCAACATATATAAATATGCCAACACCAGAAGAATTTCCAGTTGTGGCAAATGAGTTCTTTGCAATAGCAGGATTTCCAAGAGTTGTGGGAGCTGTGGACTGCACTCATATTAAAATAAATTCTCCAGGTATGTACTTACCAACTTCATTGTAATCATGTGCCCTAAAATGATGTCAATTTTGCTTACACAGTACAACAAAAAACAATTAATAAGTTTTGTGTTACATTAACAATTAGAACCTTACTTGTAGAATTGTTTCTATAAAAATATGTTAGTAGGTACTTTAGTAAAGTTTGTTGTCCCAAAAAACAACTAAAATTTATTTTTAGGTGGTGCCCAATCTGAAGTCTATCGGAACAGGAAAGGCTATTTTTCACTAAATGTGCAAATGGTATGCGATGCAAGACTACGAATCAGGAATGTTATTGCAAGATGGCCAGGTTCTGTACATGATAGTACCATATTCAATGACTCACCACTGTGTGCTCAATTAGAGCGTGGGGACTTTGGCACAGGTATTATTCTTGGGGACAGTGGATATCCATGTCGGCCTTATCTGCTTACTCCATTATTAAATACAAGGACGGCTGCTGAAGAAGCTTATAACCGTTCACAAATAAGTACCAGGAATCCCGTAGAAAGGCTTTTCGGGGTCCTTAAAAGAAGATTTCCATGTCTACAGAACGGGATGGGCCTAAATATAAAAAACATACCACCGGTCATTGTAGCATGTGCAGTGCTTCATAATATTGCCCTGTCGCGTTCTGATGAACTGTCAGAGGAGGATTTGTCTTTACTCTATGTTGAGGAGGACTCCACAGAACAACCCATAGGACTTGGGACCAATCAAAACTTTATTATAAGGACTAATTTAATAAATACACATTTTTCCACTTAAAATTAGTTTTATTTCAATGCAATTTAGGTTTCAGTTTCTGTAGTCTCAATTTCAAAATTTGCATTTCTATTTTGTATTTATTAATTTCCATTTTGTTTTTGTTTATGAGGTATTTGGTTTCTAATTTGGCATTTCTTAGTTTAGTGCGAAAATATTTCTGTTTAATTGTGTTATGTGTAGGTTTCATTTGTCCTGAAAAATAGTATTAGTTTAAAATTAATGAAAATTTTATACCATTAGCGCAAATAAAAATAATTAGCAGAGGATGATCTTAGGGGTTTGTTTTTTTCTTGGGGTTTGATGACCATTGCAGCTGGCTGGTCATCTATTAAGTAAAATAAATGACTATAGCAAAAAATGCCAAATTAGTTTACCATATAAACTACTACAATAATGAAAATGTTTACCAGCTATATTTATTGATGTAACTGTACAAGGATTGCTATTGTCTGCTATACTCATGTAGGCCATAGTTGTGTCTTGGTGACCTAAAAAATATCCACATAAAGTATACATACTTAATATAAATTATGGAAATAATAAAAATAAAAAAAGTAAATTTACCAATGGTCTGGATTATGGCAGATGATGATGAAGATATAACTTCACTAACTGGTTCTTTTGTAAAACTCTCTGTGACTTCTAGTTCTGTATCACCTATAAATTAAACAAGAACATGATAATTATTATTTTGTGATGTTAAAGTATAAAGATATACATTTTAATATTACACAAACCAAAATATATTGCAGCATCATCATAGCAATTAGGCAATGGTTGAATTTGAGGAGCAGCCATGGCTAAAATCTGAGCATCCTGTTCAGATAGAATGCTTTTGTATGTTCCACCACCAGTGCGATTGATTTCTTTCTATGAAAATAAAAATTACAATCACAAGATATTCTGTAAGGTCTATGTTACTTTTTCAGATACATTAAATTTATACAAACCTTATCTATTGACGCCTTCTTTTGTACCTCTCTAGTGGTCTCGTAAAACTGACGCCGCTAAAAAAATATTTGAAGAAATAAGTAAATAAAGAAATATTATGATAAAATAGAAGAAAAATCAAGTCTACATAAGAAAAATCAAGTCTACATTTGCTTTGGCTATGTTCTTTTTAGACCTCTGTTTGAGGTTTTCATAGAGGTGCCGGAGTTGCTGCCATGTCCTGAAGCCACTCACAGCGACAGCATTGTACTGTTGGCACACTGTATCCCAAGCATCTCTCTTCTTCAAAATTATGTTAGCATTAGTTTCTTTGTTTTCTATTATATTTTGATATCTGAAATATTTAACAAATTATTTACAACATGAAACTGTTAGAAATTAAACTTAGGATCTGTGAAATGTTCAGGAGTACTTGTAGTAATAAAAAAGTAATTGTACTTAGACATAAATCCTTGTTTATTTATGTACTTACTTCTTTATCAATTCCAAGAGCATATCTTTCTTGGCAGGTGTATAATTGCATCCACGTTTCTTCTTCTCTTCCATCGTGAATCAATTTATAACTTTACTTAAACTTGATAATACGCGCGAAATGACAAGTTTGACGTTCCAATCTCGACAATTATCTTAAGAAATTTTATTTTCATAAGACGTCTTCTTTTGATATTCAGTTGATTTTTATGTATATAAATACTAATCTAATTTCAATCGTAATTCAAACCAAACCTATCACGCTGTTATATTTCAACTAATTAATAATTATAGAAAATATTTGTTCAAAGAAGACTGCGTAAAACGAATACGAGACGTAAACTAAATTATTTTGTAACTGAGAACGTGCTGAGATCAACTTTTTAGCAGGATGTTGCCATGATGTAAACATTTGAGGACTGCTTGGCTAATCATGGTTTCAAATTGCTTGAGTGGCGTTTGTGTATACCATTTAAATTTGAGGGATGCTTATATTTAAGTAGCTTTTAGGTGACTGTGAGATTTGAGTGGCCTTTCAGTATTCGGTTGTAAGAATCTCAGAATTTTGTAAATTCTTTTTCAGAGCTTTAATTGCGTTGTACTGCACAACAATATTACGCACGTGTTTGAAGAACGGTTTCAATTTATTGTCCAGCATATTAATCAAGTCTCTGGGGTTGCCGTTCTTTTTCGTTTTGGTGGTAACAATTTTCACTTTTTGTTCTCCATCTTTTCCCTTGTAATTCTGTTTTTCATTAACCCATTCATAGTACTCTAATTCTTTGCTGTTGTCGAATTCATTTAATAATAATGTAGTTTCTTTGCAGTTTTCACACGACCTTCCAAGGCATTTCTCATTATATGGATCGCAACATAATGCATTTATTACATCTGCTGCTGATCCTTCCGAAGTAATCTTAGATTTATTCATAGCTTTTAAGAGAAGATCAATATTAGCATGTAACTTGCACTGGCAAGTATCTCGCTTCTCTTTTGGGTATACAACCCAAAAAGGACGATGTCTGCAAAATACTGGGTAGCTTATCATACCATTTTCCCTGCAGTATTTTCTGTGTAAAGTTTTCAAATTGTCACAGATATATCTTTTCTGCTTCTTCAAGTGACCCTTGGATACAAACTATCGAACACCAATTTTTTCTTTACTTCTTCGATCTTACCAGTTTCAATTTCTTTTATCATGGTATTTACTTTCTTCTCTATAGTATCTTCCAGTGTTCTTCTAATTTCAATTGTTTGTTGGTGTCGCTTCTTTTCTCTCTTCCGTAAAATTATCTTATCTTTCTTTAAATTGTCAATTTCAGTTTGTAATCTTTTAATGGTTTTTATAGCTCCATATCGATATTTTCGGTGAGAACTAAATAGGTTCGCTTAATTTTTTCTCTTTTTGCGTTGGATTTTTGGTATGGGCTCGGAGTTATGTACATTCGCAAGGGGATCTGGTTCTAAATGGTTAGGCTCTAAAATCTCAGGCGCATTATCAGACTCGTCCACAGGTGGTGAATTTTCGACTAAAATATCTGCTTCTGCTTTTTCTTTAAATAATTTTGAGAGTTCTTTCTCCATTTCTTCCTTTGATCACGTTGAGCTCTAGCAGTCATATCTTTTATGCTTTTAATTTTTTTACTTTCCTTTTTCAAAATATACCTTTTTCTATTCTTTTCTTTTTCGATTTCATATAGTTCCTGATCCTGTTTAATTTCTGCATATTTTTGTCGTTTTCGTAACCTGTCTTTAGCTAACTTCTCCTCTTCTGTTAATTTTTTTTTTGATTTCGCCATCGTTTTCTCTGAAATAAGAAACTGAGTATTGGCGATGTGCGTAACTGGGCTTACCGGTAATTAGTTAAGAATAAATAAATAATGGTTAGAAGTGAAAAGATAGCAGACAGACAGGGTTACTTTTGCATTTATAATATAAGTTTGTTTGGATAGTTTGGATTCAACAGACATACAAAAAAAAGTGAAATAAAATATTGACGTTAGTTAACAAAATATAGCGCGTTACTCGGTTGTATTTTCGATAAAATTCTTCAACTGGCTCCCGCACAAGCGTTAAAATTGTAAATAATCATTAACCTCCAAACTCATTCATTACCATCCAGAACTTTATTTCGGAAAATGGAGAGTAATGAATTGGAGAATAATGAATAATTTGCATATAATCCTGATTAATTAAATTGCGTGAGTACTATGAATCTAAGACACAATATGTGTTTATAGACTATAGTGTAGATGCAGATTATGTAATAAGAACAACTTCAAAGTATTTACTCACCTCAAAAACCACTGGAGAAAGATGAGATGAAACGCTGACGAAGCACCAAAAATTTCGCGATATTGTTGTTTTTTTTAATTGAGTGAATGCACGTCGTATCTCGTTCAGGCGCAGTGGCAGACTGAAGCATGAACTATGCGCGGGGTCATAGCACGAACTATGACTACTATGAATGTAGTCATAAAGTGTATTTCAATTATTTCGGAGGATAATGAGCTATTTTTTTGACAAAATTAAATATTCGATTATCTGTAGGTTGCCATCGTTTTTAAAATCGCAAAGCCTCAATACTGTTCTCTAATAAATATTTTATCGGTTTAGCAATTTTCTTTTGGCGATTTGGATAATTATAGTACAAAAATTAACCCTATAATTCACTAACTAGTCGTTTGGAACAGGAGGATAATTAAATTTTAGGGTGTTTTTTCTTGTTTGCTTGCTCAAATAAAGAAAAAGCTTTTAAAGTATTCGTGATCCTTAAAGCTTACTTTAAGGTCTATTGGTTACACTATAGCAGTTTTGAGAAAACTTTAAAAACATGTCGGTTTGAGCCCTGGAACAGTGATTTGAACGACTCGCGAGAACGACCCTAAAATTAATTCTTAAGAATAAAAAAAAAAAAAAATGTAGGGTCCGTATCCTACGAGCTTAAATGTTTGTTAAGTAAGTAAAATTGTCCGTTAAATGTTGACCGTTTATTTGTTACGGTGATTATGAGTTGCGATCGCGATAGTACGCTAAAACGTGTTGTCGTTGTCAGTGGTTAAAAGCAACTGTCCTGTATGGACAAGAAAACCACGTTGTAGCGTAAAATGCTGACCCGCGAGAACATGTAGGAATACTGTGCGGTTGCATAAACCATACAGTGAACATTCGCACATATGTGGCCTCATTTTTGTTAGGTAGGAGGACATACACTACTGGTACAAATTGAACACTTTCATTGTCACTTTCGTCACCGAAATCAGCGTGCAAAGTATACACTTGATAAAATGGAAGTGGTGTAATTTTAAATGTACCGTCTCCATATAAATACTTTATCATCGAAAACTTATTTTTACAAAGTTCAGATGCAAACATAATAATTTTATCCTCGTCACCATCATCGTAAATAAAAAAGTTCTGGCACAGTTTCTCAGGAATCATAACATCTGGCCTTTTAAATATGCCTTTTGTACAGTTTTAATACTTATACCGTGACCTATACAAAGTATTTTGTACGGATGATAACGGCGGTACAGACGCTAAAACAGAATCAACTTGCGATTTCTTACAAAAATGTTCTTCATAGATTTTCGGTACAGGTTCCATGCTTTCTCTAACTGCTTTTTTGCATTCATCTAAAGTTTGACGTATTTGATTTGCCGTTTTATTTGACAAACAAATATGCTCACTTCTTCTTACTTAGCATCTAGTGTGATGGAAGCGTTGCATTGGTTCCGATTGCTACATCGCCAGTTACTGGATCCATTTCTATTCTTTTTTGCCAACGAATATTTATAACCCCTTGTTAAAATAATATTTTTGCCCTTCTGACTTTCTATCACTGTAACATTGTCATTATCTTCACTATCACTTACTTCCATTACGAAAACGACTAAATAAATCAGCAAAACAATGAATGCGGACAATTATTTTCAATTGAATGGGTATTTATGGAACTTCAAGATTGTCATTTTGAAGTGACTTTGAAGAACTTTGAGTGGTCATAGCATTAAAAAAAAAAAGATTTTTGACCTTTTTTGCTTTTTTGGTGTATTTGTAAGTTTTTGACATATTCTGACACTTTTGATATTTGCTGTCATTTTTGACATTTGCTGTCATTTGGCAGTTGCCAAATTTAATTGGCTTACATTTTTGCAATTATAATTATATTTTCTGTGCACAGGACAACTGGAACAGAATTTATTTTTACTCTTCCCAGTTGTCCTGTAGGTACAGAACAACTACATAAGACAACTCGGAATAAGCGCATCAAGGTCGATTTACATCAAATGAACACAGAGCTAGAGCTAGAACAAGAGCATTCTTTCGTGGTCTTTTAGTGTAAACGAAAACTCTAATTCAGCGTTTACATCAAACGAACAAAGAGCTAGAACAAGAGCATTCTTTCGTAATCTTTTAGTGTAAACGATAGCTAGATCATCTGAACGAATATTCTTTGCTCATTCGTGTCAATTCTGTGGTTGGTATTGGTAGTGCTTCGCTATGTCTGACTCTGACAGAGATTTCATAATTGCAAGTGCTGCATTTATTATTTTGTTACAAAAACTCAAAAATAAAAGAAGGAAGAGACCTTGGTGGGTTACAAATTTAATGCAACGAAGGACACTGGATAATGTAGATGAAACAATGACGGATATGCAAAAACAAGAAGAAAGTGGTCAATTTCAAAACTTTTGTAGAATGGCGCCAGAGGATTTTGATCATTTACTATCTCTGATCAGCGACAAAATTCGGAAATCAAGTACGAATTTTAGAGACTCGATTCCTACATATGACAGACTAGCAGTGACTGAGATTTTTAGCAACTGGAGATTCCTATGAAATCCTGATGTATTTTACTAAAATGTCTAAATCTACAATATGTAATGCTATATCTGAAGTATGTGCTGCGATAAATGAAGCATTGCAAGACTATGCTAAGGTAAGTAAACCAATATAGTTATTATTTTTATACATACACACATATCACGACCGTAATTATTTTGTTTATTTTATTTTATTTTATGTTCACATTACTTTCTGAATTGTTTTCCATCTGGTTGGGTGGATTGATCTGTGATTGCAGAATGTATGTATTTTGTGAACTGTGAACTGTCTGAATATGAAGACATCGGAGTTGATGCTAAATTTGACTCCAAATCAAATTTCCCCAAATCGGCATCTAACAGTATATTATTTATGTAATGTTCAACATACGCTTTCGTCCGTTTTGAATATTCACGATGTTTTGAAGCAACATGATTTCCAAAAGCTTGAATCTTGTCCCTTATCTTTGATGAGGGTCTTCATGTTTAGATTTTTTTTGTGGTATTGTCGTGTGGCCAGATCGCAGGGACGTTGAAGGTTGCCATTGTGTTGTGGTGTTTCTTGATCCTACGGAAGCTGCAGGTTGTGGATGTGTTGTTGAATCTGACTATGTACCTGCATTAGGGTCCACTACTGCAGTTTCTTGTTCATTTCGCTCATTCTCCTGCTCATCAGCCTATGTAAAAAAAACAGTTTAATTAATATACACTCTAAAATAAGTTTTTATTCATTTCAGACACCGTCAATAGAAGAAGAATGGCTATCAATCGCTCAGGAATTCAATGAGAAGTGGAATTTCCCAAACTTTGTTGGTGCTGTAGATGGGAAACACTGCGTCATACAAGCACCTATTAATAGCGGAAGCGACTTTTTTAATTATAAATCCACATTCAGTGTGGTGTTAATGGCCATTGTAGACGCTAACTACAATTTTATATTCGCCGATGTTGGTTGTCAGGGCAGAATATCAGATGGCGGAGTTTTCAGAAACGCTGCTTTCTATCAGAAACTACAAAATAATGATTTAAATTTGCCTAATGACTAAAGACTTCCAGGAAGACAACAGAATGTGCCATTCGTATATGTAGCAGATGATGCATTCCCATTACAAAGACACATCATGAAGCCGTATCCTGGTACTCACGCCAGGGGATCCGAAAAACGAATTTACAACTACCGTTTGTCTAGAGCAAGACGAATAGTAGAAAATGCGTTTGGCATACTTTCAGCAGTTTTTCGTGTATTACGAAAACCTATGTTGCTACAACCGGATAAAGCATCTCTCATCGTAATGACCTGGGTATACCTACGTAACTATTTGATGAAAAGGAAAGCTTCTAGGAAGCTACATAATTCACCGGGCATGATGGACAGAATTGAAGATGACGTCGTTATTCCAGGCCAGTGGAGAAATGTGGACCGTTTATCATCATTTCTCCCGTTACCCAACACTGGACGAAGACACACTTTACAATGTGAAAATATCCGGAAAGAATTTTCAGACTATTTTAATTTGAGTGATATTTTGCCATTGCAAAACAATATTGCATAATTGCAGGGGTGTGCACTAGGGTTTCAGGGCAAGAAGTTTTCGAAATGGTTATAAATGTAACTACTTACTTACTTTAAAACGGCTGAAGCGATTTTGATGAAGCATAGCTAAAAACACTCCCGACTAATTCAACTTTCAAACAAAAAAATCAAAATCGGTTCATCCGTTCGGGAGATAAGATGCCACAGACACACACACACACCGTCAAACTTACAAAACCCCGTCGTTTTTGCCGTCGGCGGTTAAAAACAGAAAAATATATTCAATTTTGCTTATTTTTTATAACTATTGTTTAAACTGTCCATCACTGGAGCACTGTCCATGACTGGTGCTTTTACCCTACCATTAAATAAGTATAATAAATAAACCTACTTACCATAATTTTATTTTGGTTAGTGTCGAAATCAATTGTTTTCCTCGGTTTATATTTGTCCATCAAAAAGTGCATACTTTTAAATGCAAACCATTTAGAATTATAAGTACAATCGGCACCGCTGCCTGATTAACTCATTGGTTTTTGCCTTTCTCGGCGGTAAGATGCAAGAAGCGAGTTCACCTTTTTTTTTAATTCTTCCACATTACATTTCAATAGTTTTGCAATTTCCTGTCACGCATCTTGTTTGTAAGTTGTATTTTTATAGTGTTCATACGTCGGATCCCACAGACATCTGGAATTTTGGTAGGCTTCTATCATCAATAAACACTTTTCTTGAGACCAATCCATAATTTAATCGATATAGGTATGTATACATGTTCGCTAGAACACAAGAACGCTTTGAAGAGACCACTCAGGGGCGCGAGCACGTCCGAACACGCAAGAACGCTCTAAGCAACTGTTCGCGCGCTCTAGCGCCGTTTACATCGAGCGAGCGAGTATTCTTAGAATATTCCATAGAATCTTTGCGAACGCACTAAGAACAACGAAAGAATGCTCTACGCCTGTTTACACTGAAAGAATTTGATATAGTGGGGACAGAATGAGCATTCGCTCGTCTGATGTAAATCGACCTTCAGACATCGGTGTACTCTTGAGCATATGTATATTTCTTACCAAGTAGACGACGTGTGTGAATTGGATATGACTGTACCAAAGCAGACGATTAGAAAGGGTGTATATGTGGGCTATTTGTAAATCTGACCATTTGAAAGTCTGACTGACCTTGTGAAAATAAAGGCTTTTTGATAACCTTTTAGATTGTTAGGGGACAGCATCCCCTTCGTTCTGTGTATGGCCAGTAATAAGGTATTTGTGAGTAATTGATTTGATTTTGTGTATTTCATCAAAGCAAACATGTACATAGAAAATACAAATCTATTCTTCTGCTGTCCGCAGCAGTTGTCAGAAAAAAATAGGAACTCTTTACCTGAGCCATCGTAATTTGCCATTATTTTGTCGATAAAATCAAGTACGCAGGAGCCAATCTCATCAGCTCCTCGATTAGCCTCACCTTCATGCCACAGGTAGCATTCGGTGTGGTCAGATACAAGTTCACTTATAGTGAAATTGAAGTTGTTCAGTTTAGACTTGTAGTAAAACACTGAAATACCCTTTTGGACTTTGTAGAACAGCCTGTAGATCGTAAACGGCAACTATATAGTCAGTGGATACTTTAGACTTATCATTATCTTTTTCTAGTCTGGATAATTTATTTTCTTCCAAGTGCGTTGTATACTTTTCGCGTAAATTCTCTTTTCCGGCATCATCTGCATTTTCGTAACTAACACATAACTCACAGCGGTCTTTTTTAGGAATAAAGAAGCTTATATTAAATTCATTATTGAAAATTTTCAATAATGCCATGATCGGCTTCGTGAAGTTGCTTATAAAGTTTCTTTGAAGGTTTATATCACCCAATTCCCAATATTTCAAAAATATATTTTTTCGATCGGCTTCGGCTATTTTAGTAGAACAATTTAAACTGATAATTGCTGTGGCCAGCAATTATCAGAATAAAATATTATGTCCTTATTTGGTTGTTTACTAGACAGCTCCTCCAAAAACTTGTAAACGCATGTTACAATTTCATTGGCGCCGCGTTTCCCAAGACCCTCGTGCCAGAAGAAGCAAACTGTAGTATCATCATTTGTATTGGATACCTAAAGCAAAATATAAATTATATAAGAACATAAACTAATACATTTTATTTATATCATTAACAAAAAGAAAATAGGTCCTCACCGTGAAATTGTAACAATTCAACTTTGATTTATAACTTTGAAAGCTAACCATTGGCCAATTGGACAAGGTAAAACTGCTTGTAGATCAAAAATGGCAACTATATTATTAGAATCATTACTTTTACATTGTTCTATGTCGTGTTTCAATTCTAATCTACTTAAACTCTTCTCTTCTAGGTGTTTATTGTATCTAGATGTCTTTTAGTGGTCCTTTATCTATAGCGTTTTTGTACCCCTCGCATTCATCGCACTGATCTTTGCGTGGAATAAACAAACCAAGATTGAAATCATTATTAAAAATTCGATAGTAGGCATCATAGTTTGCGGATTCTTTTCCAGCGACTTCTTGAATTTGTTTGTAGTCCCGATGAAGCTCCGCTATGGTTAAACTGCCATCTATAAGTAGTGGCTCTCTGTTCTAGGAATGGAGTTTATATGATCTCGGACAGATTTTACGACTTCATCACTTTTCATCATCTTCATCTAATTTGAGACTTCTCTTTAATGTAGTTATTTCTCCTTCTTCTGTCTGTAACCTTTTTTCTAGTCCTGAGTGATCGTATTTTTCTCCATCCACTTCGCGTCTTTGTCTTCCGGCTAGTTCCATTGTTTCCGTATTTGGCTCTGGTTGATATTCAATCGGGTTATCCGTTAAACTTGTAATTGGTTGATGTCCCAATATTAGTTCAGCCGATTTATGATCATTCATCTTGTATCCCATTACTAATGGATTCGGTTGTGAATTTCTCATAGCCGCGTACAAGATATTCTGACCATGCGATAATGCTTCTATTTCTATCGATGTTTCTACCATTATGTTTAATATACTGTTTTCGTGATTACCGTCTGAACTTAATATTGGGATTATTCCTATTCCTAGTGTCGGTGCGTATTCTAATTGTGACACATTAATTATATTACTGAACAGATAATTATCGACTGTTGCATGTTCGTATTTTATTGCGTCTTCTGGTGCGTGTGTTACCGATGTTTGTGTGACTGTAAATTATTTCTCCCTTCGGTGTGTCGATGTTCACTTTGTGAGTTTTCCCTTCTAATGCCAAGGAATGAGAGACGCACTGTGCCATTTTTTTATCGTCGTTTGTCTAATCATGTCATAATGTAATTTCATACCAGCTTTGTATATTAGTGTCTTAAAACAAAACTAGATGTCGCTGCTAAAAGTGACCCAATTCTAGAACGCGGTATCGAAGTGTTTCGGTGAATTGGTTAGGAGGGAAACGTGATTTTTTAATGTGAGCTCGATTGGTGTCTTTTTCTTTAAGTAATATATCGTTACAAAGTTAAAGTGCCTTTTCATTTATTGGGAGCGACCCGTACATGGTCCTTACGAGCCCGGATTCACTAGCATCCGTGGAGGAGCGCGAAACGATTTTTGCTTTACGGGCACTGAAATCAGTGGTGGATTGCCACTGGCGTGCCTTACTACACACCTTAGTGTGTGTGAGTGTGTGTGTGTGTTCGCACACCCCGTCGCCGCCGCTTGGAGTGCTGGCTGGCCAGCACGAGATACCTGCGCGTGCAGCTGAGGAGTACTGCAGAGATACGCTAGAGGGCGCCACTGCAGTTGGAAAATCGTTTCTGGAGGCAAACACTAGATGGAGCCAAGTGGTGGTTTGTGTAGTGCAGTAAAATTGTGAGTACATTTTGTTTACTAAGTGTGGAGAATCAAGAAGAAAGACTGGCAAATTTTAGACTTTAAACTTTTACTGATTTATTTAAATTAAAATTAATCTGATTTAGGACTTGTATTTTTCGTGTACATGTTAGTTGTAAGCCAATCTCTGTTGAGACGGGGAATCCATGCCCAATTTTTAAATTTTGATTATTTAACTCAAACACTTGTAAAAATTTCGGTGATATTAACAGTATTTTAGACTTGTAAAAATCTGAGTATTTCCTTACAAAAATGGAACCTCTATATAAGTTGCAAACTGACGCCAAGTGTCGCATAGAAAAAGCGCGTAGTAACATGAAAAAGTCGCCTAAGTCCCGTATTACTAGTTCGTACGTTGAAGCAAGACTAGAGACTTTAGAACGTACTTGGAACGGTTTTGTAACGACACATGAGGAAATAATTCAAAAAACTACAGATTTAAATGTTGATGACAAATATTTCAAAAATGAATTGTATGAAACCACCGAAGAATTGTATATTGATTATAAAAGCGAGTTAAAAGAAATTTTGGTTGAGTTTAATAAAGTAGTTTCAACTTCAGCAAGTTCTGAACAAAATGTAAAAAGTAAATTGAGAAATGATAGCATCAAATTGCCAAAGATTTCAATTCCCACATTTACGGGCAATTATGCTCTATGGCCAACTTTCAAAGATCTGTTTGTGTCATTAATTCATCAAAATGAAAGTTTGGACAATGTACAAAAAATGCACTATTTAAAGGGTTTGTTGTCGGGCGAAGCTGAACAGTTAGTTCGAAACATTCCAATAACATCAGCTAATTATACTGAATGTTGGACAATGCTTAGTAGTCGTTTTGATAATAAAAGATTCACATCTAATTGTTTGTTGAAACGTTTGATGAGCCAATCTAGTGTAGCAGAAAACTCTAGTGCTATCAAAGGTCTTTTAGACACGACAATGGAATGTTTAAACGGTCTAAAAAATCTCGGGGTTGAAGTTCAGTCGTGGGATATCATAGTCATATACATTGTGAGCTCCAAATTAGATTTCGAATCCCGAAAACTATGGGAAACGAAAATAAGCTCACATGATAAACTGCCCACACTCGTAGAATTCAGAGAATTTTTAGAGACCAGATCTCGGGCGTTAGAATTTTTAGATTCAAAATCTTTAAGAGCTAAACCACTTGTAAGTAAGCCAAAGGTTCATCACATTGTCAGCGCCGATAACAATGCCAATATTTCATGTCCATATTGTAAAGAAAGCCACAAGATCGCAAATTGTAAGCAGTTTGCAAAAGAGAGTTATGATTCTCGTCATGACTTTGTTCAAACCAAAGGTTTATGTTTTAATTGTTTAGGTTCCAACCACTCCATCAAGTATTGCCGTCAAAGTTCTTGTTGTCGCGTTTGCAAGCGAAGACATCATTCGCTTTTGCATCCCAAATCAAGCTCAAGTTCAGCCGTATCTAATACATAATCGAATGTAACGGCTGAAGTCAAATCAGCGGTGTCTGCGGTTCAGACATCGTTATCAGAGGGCGAATCAACTTCGCCAAATATAGCTTCACACTTTTCTCAAAGGACAGTGCCTACACAAGTTTTGTTGGCCACAGCTCTTGTCGAAGCACAGACAAGACATGGGTCTACACAACTGTTGAGGGTGTTATTGGATCAGGGATCCCAGGCATCATTCATAACGGAATCAGCAGTTCAGCTGCTTGGACTTAGAAAGACGTCGGCCAGAACGGTCATTTCAGGGGTAGGTGGCGAGAAGAGCAGTTTTGCTTCTAGGTTTACAGTCACAGTGACTATTCACTCGCGCTTCGATCCCAAATTTAGTGTCCAAGTAGAAGCATACGTGTTAGGTACCATCACATCGCTATTACCTTCTGAGAAACTTGCGAATTTCAACTGGCCTGAGCTAGAGCTCACTTTAGCAGACCCAGAATATTACACACCAAACAAGATAGACATCTTGCTCGGCGCTGAAGTGTATGGCCAGGTACTGAGAGAGGGATTGACCAGAGGTCCCCCAGGCTTCCCAGTAGCACAAAATACAGCCTTGGGATGGATTTTGTCCGGTCAAATTCCATCTACTTCAAAATCAAAATGCCACTATAAGCATGACAGATCAGGTTGATGACAATGAACTCCTGAAGAAGTTTTGGGAGATAGAATCTATTATTCCAGGATCGTCGAAGATACTTACCGAAGATGAGCAGCGTTGCGAAGACATCTACACTCAAACCACATCAAAGGACGAAAGTGGTAGATACGTCGTTCACCTTCCATTTCGTAGTGATGACCCACGATCTCAGTATGGCAGTTCCAGAGACCTTGCCGTAAAGAGATTTCTGCTTCTTGAAAAGAAGTTCAAGAAGCATCCAGAAGTGAAAAGGCGATACTCCGAGGTGTTCCACGAATACATTGACCTTGGTCATATGGAGCGCGTACAAGGTGATGATTCTAGAAGAACTACAGCGGTTTACTTACCACATCACGCTGTTGTACGTGAAGACAAGTCAACAACCAAGGTTCGAATTGTGTTCGACGCCTCCATGAAGGGGTTGAATGGGGTCTCTTTGAACGACGACCTTATGGTTGGTCCCACACTACAACCGCCGTTGCGTCACATCATTATGAAATGGAGAATGCACCCTATAAGCATTTGTGCAGATATTGTTAAAATGTATAGACAAGTGAAAGTCTTACCTGAACACGTAGATTTCCAGAGAGTAGTATGGCGTGATGATCCCAATGATGAAATTGAAGATTTTCGCATGCTGAGAGTTACCTTTGGAACGTCGGCAGCACCTTACCTCGCAGTGAAGACATTGCAGCAAGTGGTAGTCGACGAGTGTCCTGAAGATTGTCATGAAGTAGCTGAAAAAATAAAAAATGAATTTTACGTAGATGATCTGATGACAGGGTGTCAGACAATTCAAGAAGGATTAATGTTAAAAAAGAAAATGACAGAAGTACTTACCAGAGGTGGCTTCCAGTTGCAAAAGTGGGTTAGTAGCTGCAAGAAATTAAATGAATTCATTTCAGATGAAGGAAAAGATCGGAGTGGAAGTAATGATCAAGGAATACAGGAAAAGGATTTTAAAATTGATGAAGTCATGAAGATTTTAGGAATATCATGGGCTCGAGATTCAGACGTGTTCAAATACTCTGTAAAACTTTCTTCGCAGCAGACTCCTATCACGAAACGACAAGTCATTTCTGACATCTCCCGCCTATTTGATCCATTGGGATGGGCAGCACCTTGTGTTGATGTGTTGATCAAAGATGTTCATTCAAAAGCTTTGGCTTTCGGGAATAGGTTGGGACGAAGAGTTGCCTCCAGAGTTGTTGATAGAATGGCAAACTTACCGACAAAATCTCGAGGAGACACGTAGGTTTAGCATTCCGAGATGGGTTGACACGTCAGTTGATAACTGGTGTGTTGAGCTGCACGGCTTCTCTGATGCTTCAGTTGCTGCGTATGCTGCAGTAGTTTATGTCAGAGTTGTTAGGTCGGATAAATCCATCACAACAGGATTGATTACTGCCCGTACGAAAGTTGCTCCGGTAAAACAGCAATCGATACCCAGGCTTGAGTTGATGGGAGCTGCACTGTTGGCGGAGCTAATATCAGAAGTATCAGAAGTAATGAAAATCCCGCAAACTCATGTTCATGCTTGGACCGACTCATCCGTGGTTTTGGCGTGGCTTAGCGGCCATCCAAGCCGCTGGACTACTTTTGGTGCAAACAGAGTTTCTGCGATTCTCTCTCAATTTGACAGTTCACACTGGGCTCATGTCCAGTCCTCTCAAAACCCAGCAGATATTGCTTCAAGAGGGTTAACACCACAAGAACTTTCTTGCAATGTTTTGTGGACTCAGGGGCCTTCGTGGTTGCGAGATGAAGTCATTGAATACACAAGGCCGAATGCCATATCCACAAATATGGAACAGAGGTCAGTCAAGGCTCATGTTGTAACTGAGAACACACAAGAAGATCCAATGTGGAGAAAATATTCAACATTGCAGAAATTAGTGAGGGTTATTGCTTACTGCCGAAGGGTTTTAGGATGGAGGAAACGAGAACGAGATAGTAGAAAGAATGAAGAGTTTTTAACAAAGGAAGAGATAGAAGAAGCAACAAAAGTGTGTATAAGACAAGTACAAGGGCAAGCTTTCAGTGAAGAGATTAAAGGTATAGGCAAAACAGGAATACTTAAAGCAAGAAGTAAGCTGAAATCTCTTTGCCGGCTGGTAGATGAGGATGGAATTTTGCGCGTTAGTGGTCGCATTCAGAATGCCAAATTGGATGAAGACATGAAACATCCCATCATTCTACCACATGATAATCACTTCACATATCTAGTGATTAGCGAAGCCCACAAGAAGACTCTACATGGAGGACCTACTTTGGTCTTAAATCATTTGCGTACAAAGTATTGGGTAATTGCAGCCAAAACGCTTGTTAAGGCTTTTGTACGCAACTGTGTCACATGCAAACGGTATTCTGCAGCTGCTCAAACTCAGTTAATGGGTCAGTTGCCATCGAGTAGAGTGACACCAGCAAGACCATTTCGACATAGCGGAGTCGACTTCGCGGGTCCTGTCAACATCCGAACGTCAAAAGGTCGTGGCCATCAATCATATAAGGGATATATTTGCCTTTTTGTTTGTATGGTCACTAAGGCAATATATTTAGAAGCTGTAAGCGATTTGTCGGCTCAAGGTTTTATTGCGGCTTTTAAACGATTCGTGGGACGCAGAGGTGTTGTCAGTGATGTCTGGAGTGATAACGGCACCAATTTTGTTGGAGCCTCCAAAGAACTTCGTCATCTTGTCGCTGCAGAAAAGTCATCTGTAGCTGTTGACATTAGAGAGTGGTTAGGCAACAACGGTTCGTCGTGGCACTTCATCCCTCCTCATGCACCGAATTTTGGTGGACTTTGGGAGGCGGGCGTGAAGTCCACTAAGTTCCACTTGAAACGGGTTATAGGAAACTCGACACTTACCTTTGAAGAGATGTCCACTGTGCTGATTCAAGTGGAAGCCTGTCTTAATTCACGACCGTTGTCTATGATGCCTGACAATCCCAACGACCCTTCTCCTTTAACACCTGGCCATTTTCTTATAGGTGAACCTCTGATAACGGTGCCTGATCGAAATTACGAAGACAGTAACATGAGTACGCTGAAACGTTGGCAACTTTCTCAGCGTATTTTGCAGGAATTTTGGCGGCGATGGTCTGAAGAATATTTGGTTCATATGTTGCAACGTCATAAATGGAACAAGTGTGTTGCTGAACCAAATATTGGAGATGTTGTCTTAGTAAAAGAGGATAATTTGCCTCCTGCTCGTTGGTTGTTAGGTAGAATAGTTGAAAAGCACTCTGGGTTGGACAATGTCACACGAGTTGTAACTTTAAAATGTAACGGTTCGTTATGTAAGCGTCCCGTATCTAAGTTATGTGTTTTGCCTGTGAATGTTTAGAATAGTGATAAGTTATAATAAGTTGCCATTGTCTGTTAATCCGTTTAGAGTAGATTGTCTTAAGTTTTTTTTGTGTTAAGATTGTAAATTTTGTTTTTGGAGTTATAGTTTAATACAGTCCACATTCTTGAGTGAGTAGTTTTATAAGTTATCGAAGTGCCTAGTTATAGTATAGTTATCTGGAAATGTAAATGGTTAATTTAGTGTGCGTGCACCCTCTTCTCACAATGGGCCGTCGTTGTAGTTAAGAACATAAACAGATGTTCATAGTGGGCGGTATGTCTAATCATGTCATAATTTCATACCAGCTTTGTATATTAGTGTCTTAAAACAAAACTAGATGTCGCTGCTAAAAGTGACCCAATTCTAGAACGCGGTATCGAAGTGTTTCGGTGAATTGGTTAGGAGGGAAACGTGATTTTTTAATGTGAGCTCGATTGGTGTCTTTTTCTTTAAGTAATATATCGTTACAAAGTTAAAGTGCCTTTTCATTTATTGGGAGCGACCCGTACATCGTTGGTAAGAATTTGTTTAAGTGTATCACGATCATCGCCGGTAGTAATGTACTCCAAAAGGCACTGAATGCATGCAATTTGGGTACACTTGTATTCCTCGGATCTGATAGCTTTTCCAAGGCGCGAATTATGCCCCCAGTTCTTTGCACTGGATACGTAAATGAGATGGTAATGCTTTCTTCTTGTTCCTGTATGGACAGCGATGACTTTCCAAGGACTGAGTTTATTTCTGTTTGTGTGATATTTTCTTTTGCCCATTGAGCAATCCAGTGGGTCGTCTCGAAAGAGTTGGCTTTCTTCGTAGCTTTCTGTTGATCCAACTGAGCTTGTTTTTTCACTTCTCTCTGCTGCTTCAAACTCTTTAGTTGCTTCAACGACGCAATCAGCGTACCCGGTCTCGGTTTCTTGGGCGCACTCGGTCCCTCCGTTGTCTGGGATGACGATGGCGATGGTGTCGTCGGCAATTCTTGGTCCGGCTCCATTTCTTCCTCCGGTGGGGGTGTCAGTGATCCTGATTTTTCTTCTCCCGGAATGATCTTCTCCTCGATGTATTCCTCGTTTTCGTACACATCTTGAGTATCCTGTTCTGGGTTCATCTTTCTTGATATACTCCTCTACGTTTATCGATGTGATGATGTGGTATTGACAGTACATCGTCGAATGAAAGTCCCTTCTAAATGTGTAGCTTATATAGATACTCGACCGCAGCGGTAGCAGGTGTCATCCTTGCTGTTGTCCGTACTTGTGACATTGTATCTTCGAGTGGTTGACACTTGGTTGCCGTTGTAGTTTGGCATGAAGTTGTAGAGGCTTCGATCATGTTTTCGCTTCATGGAATAAGCTTTGTAAGACTTTCTCCTTCTTTTTGGGCTGCTGCTGTTGGTGTTAATGATGGTTGCAGCATAGTTCTCGGCACAGTCGTAACGTGATAGGAAAATGTCCTTGAAGTTTATCCAGGCCATGCCGATGTGAGAGACTTCGGAAAGCCATGTAGATGTGGTAACTTTCAGCGATTTACTAGGGCGATGACCAATGCTCCTCCTTCCAAGTGTTGTTCAGTGAGGCAGGTTTCCACAGTTGAGCACTAGGCACGTGGATTTGCATCGGGCTGTTCAGGGTTGAATTTTGGCAGCGCTATAACGCTGCCTAACATTGTTATCATAACGTCATATACCCTGGGAAATTATAGCTGGTCCAGTAGATTCTATGTATTCCTGAGAAACAGTTGTCCGCAGGCCAGATGAACCATCAGTTAGTGACTTGGTTTCCATAATTCCCTCTGTTATAGCATCAGATGTTGACGTTCCTTCAGGTAGTTGTTCAATTTATATGTTCACATCTGTAAGTGCATCAGATGCTGAGATGCCAGTAGGTAGTGGTTCAATGTCCATGATTACCTCTGTAGGAACATCAGATCTTGAGGTGCCATCATCAGGTAGTTCTTCAATATTAATGATCACATCAGTTACTGGGTCATTTATCATGCTAACGGAATCAGATGTAGAAGAACCGACAGCGAGTATAACAGGCATATTTTCAATCGATTCTTTTGTGACAATAATGTCATTTTGATATCTTTTCTTCACAGCAGCTTCAACAAGTTTTTTTGCCCTCGACATCATTTTATCTGAAACGAAATCCCACGAAGAATTTACTATGACTATTATTTTATAATACTAGCTATATCTGTCAATCTTGATTTAAAATTTCATTGAAATCCGCTTAGCCGTTTTAGCGTGAAAGGGTAAAACAACATCCAATACGCATTCGTACATCCTTAAAACATTCGCATTTATAATATTTTAGTGGGATAGGATTTCATCCAAATCGGTCCAGCTATTTTAGCGTTAAAGAGTAGCAAACATGTAGGTACCTTCATGCATAATTATCCACCTATCCGTCCAAACATACATTATAATAATAGAGGTAACTCCCAAATGAAGTACCAAAAGTTACAATGCAAAATGGTCAACTCCATCATTGCACTTTTACAGGTTATGACTGATATTACCTTTGAGTATTCTCCAGAATTGTTTATTAATAAGATGAAGCTACTTACCATAAATAACATTTATCGTTTTTAGCTTATACGAACTGTTATTTACACTGTTTTGGAAAAAATAAACTTGGGCTTCAACGACAAACGTCTTGTCCAACGCCCGTCCCGTACAAAATGGCGGCTATCGTCGGAGTTGGCCACTTTTCGGGGTTGCTATTTCAGAGTTGGGAGTTGCCCAATTTACGTGTCCGCTGTTTTCTCGTTAAGTATAAAAAATAGGGAGTTATTTTAATGTGCCTAATTTAGGTAAAAAATAAGCGCATATCATTATTATCATTAAGCATTTTTTATAATTTTTTACTACGCGATTCCATTTTTATTTTCTGAAAATTCAAAGAATTTGTTCAAATCAATAACATTTTATAAATCAATTTACGTCACTCTTAAAGTAAAGAAATTATTAATTGGAAGCGGGCTCAAACTAAATCACATTTTTTTGTATTAGGTCACTATAGTTGTAAACGTGCGAATTAAAAGGTTATGATATTTCAGTTATTTGCATTAACAAACATTAATTTATAATCTAATCCACACTAATAAGACTACACTTTGAAATGACAAAGAAGTAATTGTTATTAAGTCCATCCAGATTTGATTTCAATTGGAATAACAAAAACACATTTACTTTTAAGATGCGGCCTTGTCGCTCCAGAAATCAAAAACATTAAAGGGCATATTTACCTTTACGGCGTTAGCGCTCCAAGTGACGACTACCTCTCTCCCCGCCGATGGCACAACTGACCAATGACACTTTGTCGCGCCAAGAGAGTAACAAAATGGCGCCAAAAAGACAACGCCACTATTTCCCTCTGGCAGTTTTTTGAAGGAATTAAACGAATGTCTTTGTCCCTCCAGTTAAAAGGGCCTGTTTGAAGCATTTCTGCATATTTAAGTCATTTTGGCAATTCATGACAATTATGCTCTTGTTCCAAAGGTGCGATTTCTTCCCATATTTTTGCTTCTGTCATAGCAACTTTAGTTTTTACGGCATCTTCATCATCACTATTATCTTCTGCTAAATCTATGAATTCCATATTGGTATCGCTGTGAACACTCCATTCGGTATCTTCCGTAGTAGTTTCGGTATCCACTCTTTATTTTTTTGTATCTTTTTGCTGGTTTTTTTTTGCAGTTTACTTTAAAAGGACGCACTCGTTGTTTGTTTTGTATTGTTGTTGAAATAGCATTGTTGCCTAAGACTGAATGTTTAGATGCTCGTCATCGCTCAAAGTTCCACAAACATTTGCACGAATATCACAAGTTTTCCCACCGCTATCATTAATTATTGCATTAAATATACTTTCTTCTTCGGATGTTAACTGGACAACATTTTCTTCGTCTATATTTTTCGGAGTGACATCTTCTGACCCTTTTTTAAGGTTCTGTTTTACGTTGTTTCTTTTATTTTGGTTGAGGACTGATGTTGTGATTGATTTACCTGGCTGAACATTCAACTTTTTATTTCTTCCCCTTTTCATTTAATTTGGTTTCCTAATTTCCTTTAAATACTCTATCAATGTGCGATCCACAGTGAAATTTGGCTCATTTGGAAGACATTCAGATCTTTTCGAGGGTTAAATGGCATTATTCCAGTAGCTTTAAATCCACTTACGATGTTCTCTTTTTTCATCATATTAACCTCGTCCATAACTTTTGCAAGAAGAGGCGGAAAATGGGTTTTATTAAGCCCTACTTGCTTTGGATTTTCATATTTGTATGTAGTCAAAATCTTACACCATAGCTTTTGTAAGGGTCCAAAAAAAGCCACATCGAGTGGTTGCGTTAGGTGTGTTGAATTAGGTGGCAGTAACACAAATCGAATGATATATTTTTCGCATAACTCTATTACTTCCGCGTTATTGTGACTAGATAAGTTATCTCCTATTACAACCTTCGGACCTTCTAATTTTCGTGCCCATGGCACAATTATTGATTTGAACCAGTCAAAAAATGTAACCGAATCAAACCACCCACTTTTAGTTCTGTTGAAGCGAGCATTCTCTGGCCCTCCTTCGACCCACTGTTGCCATAAGCTCTCTGCCTTATAAACTACATAGGGAGGCATTACTGTTCCATCTTCTGTAGCCGCAAACATAATTGATATACAGGATTTCGAACTATTCATTACACGTTCAGGGTATTTAGTACCATGTTGGAATATGCATTTTACAGTGCCAGGGTCGTTACTGAAATTGGTCTCGTCGTAGTTTAAAACGTGGGTTGGTGGCACGTTTTCAGATGTCTCAGTCTCGGGGACACAAATAGTTTTCTTCCTCCTATTTGATATTCCTTTCCCGTTCTGTTTCTTTTTAGGAACAGTTTTATTGTCATTTTGATATTTATTTGGTCTTTTTATTTTTCAACCTTTTTCTTTGCTTCTTCCTCTAAATAGTCTTTATAAGGTGTGCTGGTTAGAATAGACGTATCAACTCGTTTTATTTTCAAATGACTTCTTTTGCCTACAATCTTTTGCAATGGTTGAATCTGGGCCGGCGTAACGACAAAATGTTTGTTCGCTATCATCAAAGATTGATGGTGACAGAACTGAGAGCTGCTCTTCATTTATAGGTGGTGGTGTTATATTCCGCGTATCTTGTATTGGCGAGGGTTTAGTGGGTTGCACCTGTTATGTATTTGAACCATCAATAGGCGAGAGACCTATTTTTGGTTCAAATACTGAATACATTTCTGATTCATCCGGATCGTTATTTACTTTTATTTCGGTTATTGCAGAAGGTAGGTCAAGGTTGCCACTGATTTCCGCCACTTGTATAAATAATATTTATTGCAGTAATATTCCAATTAGTAGATCAGTAATTAAACGTTTTAGTTCAGATCATTATGGTCATAGTGCCTTATTTACTTGTAACTCAGTAAATGAGCCCCAAGAATTCACTTACCGGCCTATCACTGAGAGCCGTATTAAGAAATTCCAGGCCAATATTGAATCTCAATTGTCTCTAGTTCCATGCCTGGATGACCCTTATGTAATTTCTACTATTTTGACAAATGTGATCAATAAGGCACACAGCAATATTTTTAATTTCAAAACTTGTAAAACTAAATCACGTGTCGGATTTGCAGAATGAGCTTTAAAAAAATATTCCAATACTTTTAAAAAAGTTTGTCGTGCAGCAAAATCAATGTATTTAAGAAATAAAATTGCTAAATCTTCCAATAAAATTAAGGCTACTTGGAAACAGATAAATAATGAAACAGGAAAATCTAAAACAGGATTAATGAGATAAATTTGAACTAAGAAAATAAAATACTGACTAATAATGATGTTGCAAATGCATTTGATCGTTTTTTCTCTAATGTACCTAAAATTGTAACTCAGACGTTAAACTCTTCAGCCGCTAGAGCGACTTCTTTATTAGAATCAAGTGTTGAAAAAATGTGAAGTCACGTTGGCAATAGATAAGTTAATGCAGATCGTATTGTAAAAACGTTTAAGTCACTAAACATAAAGAATATTGAAGATCTATGGGGAATATCGACAAAAGTTCTAGGTGCGATAATCATTGATATCACTCCGTGTTTTTTTTTTGCCCATGTTTTCAATAGTTGTGTTGATGAAGGACTATTTCCTGATCTTATGAAATATAGTAATTAAATTCCTTTGTTCAAGTCTGGAAATATTAGAGATCCAGCAAATTATAGACCGATTTCTATATTGCCCGCGCTAAGTAAAATCTTTACTTTCTTTACTTTAGAATCTTTACTCTAGAATTACGACTATGTAAACTTATCTCTATCGAGAGTTCTTGATTGGTTTACTGTCAATAATCTTCTACTGAATGCTAAAAAAACTAAGTGCATTAAATTCACTTTGCCTTATGTAATTAGGACTCCATATTGATTCAAAACTGCAATGGAGTCCGCAAATAGAAGCACTTGCAGGTAGACTTAGTTCTGCTGCATATGCAGTTAGAATAATTAGACATCTCACTGATTAAGACGCAGCTAGGTTAGTATATTTCAGCTACTTTCATAGTGTCATGTCATATGGTATCTTACTGTGGGGGAAGGCAGCAGATATTCAAACAATTTTTGTTGTACAAAAAAGAGCAATACCTTCCATTTATAATATGAAGCCTCGTGACTCTATGAGGAAACGATTCAGAAATAAACATTATGACAGTCACTTCACAGTATATTTATGAAAACTTAATGTACACGCATAAAAATAGAGCTAGTTTTATAAAAAAGGTGATGTGCATAATATTAATACTAGAAACAAAAATAAATTACTCATTCCGAAATTAAGATTAGAAAAGTCCAATGGATCTTTCATGGGAAACTCTGTACGCTTCTATAATAAGCTTCCGGTAAATGTAATCGAGCTGCCTATTCGAAGATTTAAATCTTATATAAAGATCAATCTAATGAAGAAGGCGTATTACACCTTTAATGCTTTAATTTTATTGACGATAAAACTGCATGGCCCGATATGATCGCTCCGCTCCCTCGTTAGCTTAATTGTCAAATTGCATATCTGTGCTTCGAACATGAACTTTTCGAGCATCCCATGATGACATTTTCCAAAACTCTTGAATTATTTACTGTCGGTCGTTTTCAGTTACATTTTCACATTCAAAATGTTGCTTTGGGCCTCCATGCTGTATTTTGGTGTGACTATTGCAGGTATTTTGCAGGACCTTTGCTGGACGTACGACAGTTTTTTGGTATTTCCCGAGTTTTTTATTTTTTCCATGTTGACTTATCTGCTTGACCTTTTTTTCGTTTTTACTCTTTCGTTTTTTCTTCAGGCCGTTCTTTTTTCGCTTGCGTATTAACCGTCCACATTGTTCGTCTAAAACTTCTTCGACTTCGGAATCACTTGGAGCGTCTTGTAAATGATCAACAACATACTCAGGATCCGAAGGCTCGACTGATTCCAAATCCGAAAAGTCTCAGATAGTCTCGTCACCACTGGAATCGCCCTGTTCTCCAGACCAAGCAAGAGCAGGTCGAAACTCTACAGTAGTTTCGTCGAGTTCTGCACATTGTTCAACGGTTGAACTCTGTGCCAACTGTTACCAAGTCGACCAATTTCCTTCCTCTTGTCAGCCGATTCATTATAATACCTGAAAAATAATTCAAGCAAAGCATTAGGTATGCCATAATGCATATTACAAGATTGCATTTAATAAAATAATAGCCGTTATTGTTAATTAAAAACAAAAATACCATAACCTATAGCACATTTAATGTTGATTTCGCTCTTATGATACAAAATCGTGTGCAATAAAGTTTCAGGTTAATAAAACTTTTGTGAAGAACCAATTATTGTAGGTTACATTTTAGGCGGCAGGAAAAAATCCATGAAAAAGCGCAAGAAAGTGAGTTTTCAGTTTAAACACAGTTTGTCACATCTTTGCAAGTTATTAAAATAAGAACTTACCAATTAATAGCCAAATAAACACAGCAATTTCAAAAAATCACCGTCAAGAATAACCGTTGCCGCTCAATTCCCGACATAGAACCAATTGCAATAGCATTTTTTTTTTTTTTTTTTTCTTTTTTTTAAGGACTTTTAAACATTGTTTATGTAAGACCCATAAGGTAACACAGTTATATAGACAAAATAGATCAAAAGAGAACCTCTTATACAGATATAGGCACAAGGTAATACTTACTTACTGACACATATGAGTATGTGTCAGTATTGTGTCAGTAAGTAAGTATCATTGACTATCATAATTAAATCATAAGTAAATTGCGAATTTATTGGACGTTGTTGGTTTGATGGCTCGGAATGTATTTGGGAAGATGAGGCAGTCCTCAGTTCAGTAGTCGAACATCCAGGAGTAGAAGTGTGGTAGCCACTCTGAAAAGTGTTATCGTATCTCTGAGTTGAATATCCTTGATTATAGCCCTGATGTTGATAATCTTGAGCATAGCCGTGAGGTGTATATTGCCGAAGGCCGAAGAATATCCGTCAGTATTTGAAGCACCCGACTTTGAAATATCAATGTTTGATGTTCATTCAAAGATTGAAGAGATGGTAAAATTCCCTTGAAAAAATGCAAATGTCTATTCTCCGGTGTTTTTAATATTTTAAATATATTTTTTTCAAAGTCAGCTAAAGACAGGCAAAGTTGCCTGGAATAAGCAAAATGTAAATTATTTTTTTAGTACATAATTCAGCTTTAGCAATACTATCACCTAAAGCAGTTTGAGTACATAATTTTATAGCATTATTATACCTACATTTTTTTACGAATTTCAACACTAACTTAAGCAGTTCAGTCTTCACCTTTACCGACCTAATCATAAAAAAACTGTAACAAAACATAAATTATTCGAAAACCAAATCAACAATTATTATCCTTACTTAATCATTTTCATGGCACATAAAAACTTTGAATGAAGTATCAAAATAACATTTTAATTGTCATAAATTAAATTATTATAGAACTCGTGGCGATCATTCGGTATGACTGTTTTCAGCTCTTGTAGATGATTAAATTTAGTTTTAGTTATTTTCTGTGGGCCGTCATGGAGCTGTTGAGGTTCGAGCAAAAGGGGTTCTATTGGTTTTGCTCGCCGGGGTAAACGCATGTATTCATCACAGTACATTAATTTATAATCAATAGTACCATTTGAGTTGTTCCTTAGCACCTGTTACACATCTGTCACCAGCAACTCGTCCGGGTCTTATAGACTCATAAACGAGATAATCTTTCCGGCTGTAATCCTTGAAGAATGTGTAATCAGGCATCACCACGTCATACGGGAACGGTTTTATTCTGGCTTATTTTGATATCATAGCGTACTGGCTTGGCAGGTGAATTTCGCGATTTTTCAATTTTCTTTCTATGACAGAATGCACCGAGTCTACTTCCATTTGCGTGTGACTCTTTTCTAAAAATTTCTGGGTGATTGTTACATTATATTTGACAGCGAGCCGCAACAAAGCATTTGAAACCACATTATTACGATTCTGAGCTGTGCAACCATCTGTGTATATAATGACATCTTTAGGATCATTTTCAACTAAGTTAGTAATGTAGTCGATGAAAAAGGAAGCATACGTGGTGGCTCTTAAGTCTGTTACCGTTTCGTCAAACCAGTAGCACGTTGCTTTGTGGTTACTCAGATTGTAAACTGTAAAGTTGTGCACACAAAGCTTCGTTTTGAAGTACAATGCACTGGCATTTAAATATGGGCACAACATTACGGCTTGCAAGTCAGCAGTTACTACGTGAACTTCTCCTTTGATCGCCGCCTCTTTGTCCTTATTCTTCTCTTGGCGAGTTGCTGTTTTGAGAGACAGATGTATTTTGTGTTCTTCATCACTTAGATTGCCAGCCTTATGAGCACAACAAGTATCACACTCGTCCTTCTTTGGCTTGAAAATGGCAATGTTTTGTTGAGCTAGTAAATCTTCAAAAAACTTTCGACCTGCTACAGGAGAGCAGAGAGAATTGTACGCTCCACATACAAACGGTATAGATGGGCTTTGGATTGAATAATTGGTTCTAAATACAGTTTTTGGCTTGATTTTCTGCAATAATGCGATGGAAATTTGGGGATTTCTTGAAGGAAATTCAAAACAGAGAGTTTTTTTGTTAGTTGATCAGCCAACCCTCAAAAAGTCACTTTTGAGATAATTAGATTTATGTTTCAAGTGTGTAGAAAAAAATAGGTATGTGTAGGAAAACATAGGAAAAATCATTATTTTAATTTTTCTTTGTTTTAGTATATGTTTAAGATCAAAAACCTGATGGTTCCTTATTGAAAAAATACTATTTTGTGGGTTGGTTCTTTTCTGCAATTATGTTTAGGTTTTGCAAATAAGTAAATTTATTTAAATAACATTAAAAAACTTATGTTTTTATTATATATTTATTATATATATAATGTGTTTTACAGCTATCCTTGGATATTGTTGTACAGCTATCCTATGTGACAGTAGTAGTGATGTACGTGTTTTATAATATTTTTACTTAACTCCTCAGTTAGTACAATCTTTTCATTTTCCCTATCTTCTTATAATATACATATATTATGTTTGAAAATAAATTTGTTTCTATTTTGTTTTAAATCTTCATTTTTATCTTGATCATTTTGTATGTCTTCTAATTTAACAAAATTCACTATTTTTAAACTACTGTCTTGATTTGCATACGATTCTAACACTGGGTTTCTGCTTAAAGTATCTGCCTTTATATTATATTTACCCGGTGAATACATTATTTTAAAATTGAACTGCGATAAATAATATGTTAAATCTCCTAGTTCTTCGTCCGTTCTGGCTTTTATATTTATGTTTTCTAAAGGTTTGTGATCTGAATAAACTGTGAATGTTTTTCCTATAAGCCAATGTTGCCAGTAATTTACCGCCTCTTTTATTGCTAAACACTCAAGATATATGGCTTTTTTCTTTTTTTGGGAGTCGTTTAATTTTTTGGAAAAATATTCGCAAGGCTTTTCATCACCGTTGGGTTGAATTTGTTTTAAAATCGCACCTATACCTTGTATGCTAGCATCTGTATAAATATATATTGGCAAGTGTGGATCTTGGCTAGAAAGATGGCTAGAATAGGTTTTGAGCAAAGTAGTTTTTTTATAGTATCAAAGGATTCTTGACATTTATCGGACCAAACGAATTTTTCTCCTTTTCTTAATAATTTATGTAAAGGATCCAGTATAATTGAAATATTTGACACATATTTTCCGTAGAAATTAATTTTGCCTAAAAATTGTCGGACGTTTTTTTGTGTTTTTGGAATAGGAAATTATTTTATGGAAATCAAATTATCTTTTAGTGGAGTGACAGGATTGTTTTTTATAATGTGTCCTAGATACTTTACAGAGTCCTGTGCAAAGTTACATTTCGATAATTTTTATTTAAAATCTTCTTTTAAGATTGCTTCCAGTAACAAAGATAGGTGCTCAATGTGCTTTTCGAACGTTTCTGAAAATACTAAAATGTCATCTATGTAATTGACAGTAAAATCTGACAGTTTATGCTGTCTTATGATGTTACTTAATATTCTCTGAAAAATTGCGGGCGAAGTTTTTAAGCCAAAAGGTAAGCAAGTCCATTGAAAGTGTGCCTCCTGAGTAACAAATGCAGTTTTATGTCGATCTTCGATGTCGATCTTATAAGAGGTATGGACCAGAATGCCGAGTTTATATCAAATGTTGAAAAAAAATTACATTTTCTTGTTTTAACCATTAAATCCTCGATTAGAGGAAAAGGCTGCGATTTTATTTAATTCGCGAAAATCTATACAAAGCCTAGATCTCCTTCCTTCTTCTTTTTTAAATGCTAGTGTTACCGGAGCGGCAAAAGGGCTATATGACTCCTCGATTAAATTATTTTCTAGTAATTTTGATACTTGATGTTCAATTTCTTTCATATCCTCAATGGAGCACCTATACGGTCTTTTACTACAGTATTTATCGATCAACAAATCAATATGGGCTTCATAACCTTTAACAGTCCCTATATCATATTTGTCTTTAGCGAAAATTGAATGATATTTACATATCAAGTAATCAATATCAGATTTTTTTTTATGATCTAAATTATTTACTGAAATATCAAAATTATCGACTTAATATTAATTTTATATTTATTAATGATAATTTGATTTTTATTTTTCTGTGTAGTATCCACACCTTTTTTTCATAACCTTGTTTATTCCCTATGTCACTACCTGAACTGTCAGGAATTTCTTTAGTGTTTATAGGTTGCTTTTCTTTATTTTTTTTGTAGTTTTTATTATTATTGCTGAGGATATTTTGGGTGATATTTAAATTCTCATTTTGAGTTAAATGATTTTTTTTTATAGTCTAATTCAACTAGGGAATCATAGTCGAAGTTGTCTTCATCAATAACAAAAATATTAAATGTTTTTCAATTTCGAAAATTTTAATTTTTAAAGTTACCATTCCTATTGATTTTTTTACGCCATTAATTGTTTTTAAACCTGCATTTTTATAATTAGGAGGTATTTTTTTTAAAGATAATAATCTTGAATTTATTAAGGACACATTAGAACCTGAATCATAGATTCCTGATGTTTCCAAAGTGTCATTTATTAGTAATTTATTTTTTATTAATGGCGGCACTATTAGTTTTTTGGATCAATTTCATTTAATTCCGTCTCTAATTCAGAATTGTTAACACTCCTTATTTGATCTTTTTTTGGCCTTTCATTATTTTTTATTTTGAACCAACATTGGGATTCAGAGGGGACCTTTATTCTCTTTTTCACAAATTTTACACGGACGCACCAAGGGCTTCACATTCTTTTCTTTAATTTTATTTTCGGAAGCTCCTATCTTTTTATCAAATGTTTTTTTGTTTACCATATGCTCTAAACTTCTGATATTATTAAATAAGTCTTCAGTTTCCTTTAAACTATTCCTATCAATCTTGTCTGCAATAAAATTCGGTAATCCGGTGGCAATCAGATCAATTAGAGTGAGTTTATCTATGGACTTATTTATTTCTAATAGTTGTCTCTCTTTCTTTAACGCATACTCTAGTAATGGACCCTGTCTATATTTAAATAACATTGCATACCTGATCGGTGACCACCCCTTATCTGTGTATGTTTCACAAAAGTTTTTTTTCCACATTGTCCATTCTGAATTTATTGTATGCTTTATAAGCATGGAACTATACCTCACTAGTCTAAACAAGAATTTTCTATAAATAACCTAAAAATTTCAATTTTTTTTTACGTCTTCTATTCCTATACGTGCATATTCCGCTTCAAATATAGTCATCCACTGGGACACATTAGTAATCTTGCTATTGAATTTTTCTATAACAATTTTTTCTGCCATTCTCCTCATATCAAAAGGTTGTGGTGAATCTTTCTTCATTTCAGCAAAGCTTTGATTTTTGCAAGAGTGAATTTTTCTATAACAATTTTTTCTGCCATTCTCCTCATATCAAAAGGTTGTGGTGAATCTTTCTTCATTTCAGCAAAGCTTTGATTTTTGCAAGAGATTCTTCTGAAATTCCTGTTGAAGAAGTTTGTGTTTGTTTTGTTTGTTCCTCCAATAGGTATCCCATAAACTGTTTATTTTCATCTTCATCACAATAAACCGCTTTCATCTCCGGGTTCATGGATATCCACACCTGTCGTTTCTCATGCCGTTTTTGTAATGTAGTCTTTACTTTCTGATAGATTGGGGTCTGTACTATTGCATCATGTAGTCTTGCAGGTTGTAACTTATCTGGGATCGCAAAGGTCCGGCCATCTAAATCCGTGTTTGTCGTTACACAAATAATATTTGTTTTCACGTCATCTGTACTGGCTTTGACTATGAACTCGAATCTTAATTTTTCCATTATTCCTGGAAGTCAGCTGTAGAAATGTTGTTTTATAATGTGTTTTACAGCTATCCTTGGATATTGTTGGGAACAGTAAAACTATAACCAAAATTGAGTTGCTCTGAAAAGAGGATTTTATTATAAAACCAGTTACACTTTCACAAAACATTCTTTTACATACACAAAATCAAAAACTCACCTGAAAAGAGAAACAACATTTAAAGCTATTGCTTCATCAGTTCCTATTAATTAAACATCAAATTACAATATTTCTCACTTGTACAACATAACCTCCATATTTATCATGCTGTGTCATTCAATCTGACGGACAGCTCGCTCCATAGATTCAAATGAGTCCACAGATAAATTATACGCCAAGGTTATTACGCGGCAAATGCAAACTAAATGAAGTGTCACGCATTTCGTTTACATATATCATTCCAAATTGGCTTCATTAACTTCTACCTCAAAATCTACTGCACCAGAAAACCCGTCTATGTCATCTTCAACTGTTACATCTCCTGTTAAGTTTTTGCAAAAGTCTTGGGCATCTTCTGGGATAAGATGTAACAAGTTTTTAAGTCATTCAACTTCGCATCGGGGATGGATTTTAAACTGGGCCAAAGCGGATCCATCAGTGGTCAATGGGCCTGAATTTCCTCGTAAACTTTTCTTTAAATTTACTTCAATATAGTCAGCCAAGTCCGATCTCATAAAAATTGAAAACTCTTCTTCTTTTTTCATAAATATTTCTTTCGTATTGAGCCAAGAAACTTTTGATCCATCAGTAGCTTTCTTTCTGTTTGTTATTCTCTTTTCCAGGTTAGCGCTTGAGAAGAAATCCTCTTTTCTCATCCTATGAACCTGCATCGGTTTATTTTTTTTGCATATCTGCATTATTCGCATATAATCTTCTGGAGTGTTAGTCTTTGATGGTATTTTAGAGCACATTCTATTCGGCCAAAATTGGTATCATTAGGCAGGAAACTGTGGCCGGATTCCAGAAAGCGAAGCCTGATTGTTTGTAGTGTTGGGTGATCGACTAATAAAGCTTTCAGCATCAACGTCAGCTTTATATTTCGATTTTGACCGCCGCAAGAATCACTCCATAGTATTAGTTTCTTCACATCGTCGTTGCCAAGTCTCTCCCTTACATGCTTAAGAATGCATGACCCCACTTTCTGTGATCCCCTACCCGCTTCTCCTTCCACCCAAACGTAACAGTGGGCCTGGTCATTGCTCCCTGAGTGGATTCTCAAATTTTATACCCAGAGCTGCCTTTTATAGACTACCACATTGGTGGGTATACGCGGAAGAGGTAGGGATTTTTGCAGATCGAATGTTATTGTTTCTGTGAATCGATCTGTTCGATTCACAGAAACAATAACAGATTCACAGCTAATTGCATATCACTTTTGAGTTGATTTTGCAATAATTTTGCTTTTTATATGTGCTCTCTGTGAGCATCTCCCACAAGGGCCTTTTCTTCTTCTGAGCCTTGTTTCTGTTTGCTAAAATAGTAGTCGCATGTATCCTTTTTTAAAGGCTTTGTACGTAGGTTAAATTGCGTTAGAAACAGGTGTTTAACTTTTGGATAGGAGAGAACTTTCTGTCCAGCGGATTTCGCTTCGTCGCTGTATAACTCATAAATTTTAGGAAAAGTCATATCAGATCTCAAAAATTTGCATCGTTGCAGTCTGCTCGCCGATAGTGAGAGACATATGTAGGTAGTTTCTTTATTAGGTTTATGATAAACGCTTCGCTTTCAGAAGTTTTTTTATTATGTCCACCTTGTTTGCCACGCTTATCTCCTATGCAATTATTGCGTATTTGGCACAAGGATGTATTGATCCTTTTGGAGATTGTCTGAAGAGTGTTTAAAAACATTTTCTTACAAACATGTACATCCTTTAGGTAATATTTGCGAGTAAATGTCTTCTTCTTTGAATTATTAGCAGAACCAGAAGAAACGTATGGACGTTTTACTGGTATTTCCTTCACGCAAGCTGCAATGAACATATTTTGTGCTACATATGAGCCTAAAGCATAAAATTTTTGGAATTCGGTTAATCTATTCTCGCTTGAAATATTTTCTTGACATTTTTTTGGACAGCTGCAGTTATAATCTAAAAATGGCTTTGGGTCAATTTTTTGTTTCTTATAGTTAACATATGATAAATTTTGGTATTTCCTCTTCTTCCTTGCTTCTCGAGTGTGTACATATTTTCTCTTTCGACCCTTTTTTGGCCGACCTTGCGATGATGATAATGCTATGGTTTCAGAAGCGTTCACTTGCGGGATTTGATTAGCAAGGTGGGAGGTTTTTCCATTAGCATCATCAGGTGTTTCACACACTTCAGCTGTTGAGGGAATCAATGATTCTGATACTCCTGAACTAGACGAATCACTTCCGCCACTATTAATATTATAATTGAAATCCGGATCCTGGACTGAGTCGTCACTATTGAACGTAAAATCGGTTCTATTGGAAGATGTTGATGAGGTGCTTGGGCAGTTTTCATCATTGTTGAATGTATTTTCGGAAGTTTCGCAGTCATTTTCAAAGACTTCGGTTAAAATATTGTAAATATTTGTGGTGACATTGGACGTAAAGGAGAAGGCTGGGTATCGAAGGGGATGTTAAGTTTGGGACTTGGAATTAGCGGAGAAAACTCAGGAGCTTCAATGCTCTTCTCAGCGATGGCTTCATGTGGCTGAGCGTGAGATCCAGGAGATTTCATACACTCATCATTGCTAGGAGAGAGGTTCATGCATTGGTTCTCATACACTCGTACGTTAAAATTGCTAAGCGGTCTAGGTGTTAACGGAGAATAGGGTGGTGGCTCTATGCTTTTTTCTCCAACATTCTCATGAGAGTTGATATCTTCAAAGCACCCCATACCAGAAAATAGTGATTCAACACTCTTCTCACCGGTTTTCTCATTAGACAAATCTTCAAGCTCACTAAGCTTAGGTATATTGGCATCAGCTGCAGGCAAAGCTGCAGAAGAAACGCAAATGTTATCTTCTGTTATATTTAGATAGCTTATCAGTAGGTAGTTAGGTAGTAGTAGCATTTTAAGTGAGTATAATGAAAAAACATCACGTCTACTGAGGCATGCTCACAGGTAGCACTTAGAAAATAATTTTTTTGCAAAACCACTTTAAAAGCAACGTGTTCTCATAACTCAAGAAGATCCATTCACTGAAATAATCACATTCGACCATGTTTTGTACAATGTATCTGTTTTAAAATACCGTATTGGTGGGTATTACCAATACGGTATTTAAAAAAAAAATTGTGTCAATAATATCTCAAATAAAAAATTTAATATTTATGAACAAACTTATGCTTAAAAACAAAAGTGTGGGTAAAAAGAAACTGAACAAAAGTTAAAACAGATTTAACAAAATGGTGTGCTGTATATTTTTTTGCCATCATTTTTACAAACTTTTCTCTTAACATCAAACTTTCTTTACTTAAGTATTGAAATCACAAGGATCATTTTGATAGTAGGTATAGATAAATCACAGTGAGACGGTCTATGGGTATAGGAATGCCGTTGTTTTTTATGTATAATTCAATAATTTACGAAACAAATTCGAGCTAAAATCTATATTTGAGGTTAAAAAACGTTGCATACTTGAACTTACTATGCAACCTTGCTATTTTCGCTCCGATTTGGTCATAATTGCCCTTCCCCAACTGATCAAGCTTCCCGAGCCTGAACTCGAGTGGCTTGACGTACCTACCATACTCGATGTTAAAAGTTAAATGCCTAGCCTGTATCATCCTGGGAGTCTTATACTTCGACGTGGAGACCTTTTCTACTTTGGTGAAAGGAGTGACACTATCCACCACAGCACCCCCTCTATTAAGCTCCTCTGCTGCCTCCGCATAAGCTCTTCTGCGGTGCGGATCGTCGATTGCGCCAACGTATTCTGCTCTTGTAAGCTTTCTTGGATGACAAACAAAGCGTCTGAAATGCCGGTAGATACCGCTGATGCCATCTGGTTCGTACTCTCCCGAACACTGCGGTCTATGACGCTTGTAATAAGCTGCTGCTGTTGTAGTGGGATGCTTTGGGTAGTATAGCAACTCATGCCTGGCATTGAGACTGGGGAAGTGAACCATTTCCAGGCCGCCCTTGCGGCCAACACACCGGCTGCCACTACTATAGCTGTTCCCACCACCACTCCCAGGGGAGCCATCAAGTGTGAGAGTCTGAATGACCGTTCGTCGTCCCAGGGGCGCTCGGAGTTTAAACCATTGACGATGGATGTTCGATCCCACTGCCAATAGAAGTAGGGGTTTCGTGTCTTGATGTCCCCATTGACACCCTGGTTAAACACGTTTACTCTCTCGATGGTATCTTTATTCCACCGCGGCTCCACCCTCAGGCGAGCATCAATATGGGCCTCCACAGCCCGCGGCATCAGCCTCGCCCTCCTAGTCATATTCCGGACGTTCTGCCGGTCAAGCTCCTGGCCCAGAGCCGTCGCGCACTGAGCGCGATACCTCTCAGTCATGGCCTGACCATAGAACTTAGCGTTCAGGAAGTCGGTAGCTACTTGGAGATCGAACTCCGCCACCTCCTCAATTAATGCATTTGTCAGGCGTATAGCCTCAAGGCCTTGCATGAGAATGTCATGCGGCCTGTTAGGCACGAATGCTCGTGCATTGACAGGGACAGGGTCGGGTTGCCCTCCGAAGTATCTCTGCCAAAACTGTTGCCACCCCTGAGGGGCAGCCTGGGCTTGTTCAGCCATTATGCCACTCCGAGGAGTCCACGCGGCACCACGAGGCCAAACGGCCCACTCTCGAGGATTTTCTTCTGTCAGGTCATTATAAGAACCGTTATTCTCAACATTTCTTGAAACATGTTCTCCTTGTGTTTTAGATAACAAAGCTTCTCTGTATTTTCCAGCTATTGGGACGGATCTTTCTGCCACTTCCATGGTGATTGACTTCTGAACCACAAAGTTCTCGTATCGAAATTTGGTCTTTTCCATCCCCTGAAATATCTCAAAGGCTTTTTTGTAGGTGCAATTCTCATCACGCATAAGAGCCCTAATATCTTTTTCTTTTTGAAATGCAGGAAATTTCGATTTTTCTATGGACATGTGAGGGCCTTTGCAGTTTATGCATTTAAACTCCTTCGTCTCGCAATTAGAATGATTTGACGTGGGTCAAATCATTATAATTGCGAGACGAAGTCCAAAGTGTGGACTTTGGACAAAAAACTTTCTTTATGAGGCAAAACTTCACTCTGTGGCCATACCTCAAACAGCCCGAAAATTGTGAGACGGGGAAAATGTATGGTTCCACCATAAACCTGCAACCGTATGTTCGACATACGGAGGTATGGCGGTACCATTTTTTTTTGTAGTTCTTCGCATTGTAATAATAATTGATCCTTCTTTTTTGTACCAAATATGATAATTACTTTGAAGTTGCTTTTAAATTTAATTTTAATAACATCTGTAATGTTCTGACTTCTTAACAACTTAGCCAAAGCCATTTGTTTAGGTAATGGCTCTGAAGAAGTCATACTTATCTCGCAAGTAGGTGTTTGTGAATTCTCGTTAGTTTGCCTATTTACAGGTATTTCAATTGAATCCGATTTTTGCACTCCATTTTTGTACAATCTTTTTGGCTTTCGGTGTAATACTGGTGTAAATTGCCTGATGTTTCTGTTGTAGTATACTTAGACAATTTGTACATACTGTTTTTTATGTCAATTTCTGCATTTGTAAAGTTCACAATGCTGTTTACCATTTCCTCCTCATCAAAAAGAAAAAATAGGTCCTTAGGCTCAGAAAGTTCTTTAGCTATGTCTGTAGGACCAGGTACAATATAATAATAATAATAATAATAATAATAATAATAATAATAATAATAATAATAATAATAATAATAATAATAATAATAATAATAATAATAATAATAATAATAATAATAATAATAATAATAATAATAAATGTTTATTTCAGACCAAGATCCATAATGTGTTAGTATTACATAATAGGTACCTATAACTATATTAGTAAATTAAATTAAATCACTTAAATAAAATCCATTTTTTTTACAAATTTAACCTACTTAATGCAGCTATTTGGAGACCAGGCGAGAGATCGGCCCAAGTTCCACCAGCCAGCGCCTCATTAGAATAGAGTACATGTCATTAGCAACAACGGTCACAAGGCTGTTGGTGCTGCCGCGCAAGCGGCTCATCAGTGACGCGGTTCTTAAGCGCATAATCGCATAAAAGTCGTCTGTGTGTGCGTCTGCAAACATCCCCGATGCGCTGCAGAAACGCGGCAGCCTCAGCAGCATCCTGAAACCGTTGTGGTATTGGATCCGTAGGGATCCAATACAACAACGCAACACGTACGAGCACCAGTGCGTGTACGTGGATCACGAGGTTTTGTGGACCATTTGTGTTGATTTTTGCCGTACAGGTTATTCTGGCTTGGTTCAATGATTGCCGAATGAGGAACGTGATCGTTCGTTCTCGGAATCCAACTGATCAGCGCAGGATGTCAGCGACGAATCATCATCGGAATCTAAGACTAACCTTCGACTATGACCGCGACGTGGTACAAAGAACTCGTCGTCTAATGAATCTGCGGCATCCTCCTCACTTTCATCAGTATTGATGTGAATTTCTGTCTCAAAATGATTATCTTCCTCCGATTCTGATGACCGAGATTGATCGCCCGGTATTGACTCCGTATCCGTATCAGCCAACCACTCTGCAATTTTTTCATTTTGACTTCTCAAATCCATCTGAAAATATAAAAAACAAGAAACAAATAAATTTCAAACTACATAATACCTTCTTATAATATCAAAATAAAACACCAACGTAATAATATCTGGCATAAGGGTAAAATACTCATTATTACGTGAAATAATATTAAAATTAAATCATATATAATGAAATTACAAGCAATAAAAAATAAATAATCAAAACATAATTTTGTAAAAGATGTAATCGTAGTCACTAACCTTTCGTCTGTGAGGCGACGATTGTGCGAAATATCCCAATCAGTGCAGCGTGCATCCGCAATGAGTGTTTGCGGGTCACTAATTATGCGAATTAGGAAGGTACTAGAAATGAGCGGGGTGGCGGGGGCCGGGAACTTACAAAAACAACACTTTTAACAAAACAACAACTTTACCAATCTACAATTTCTGACAAGAATACCACAATGTACTATATCTACAATTGTACCTGAAACATGCGAAGCCATGCCATTATATGTCAAGCCATTTATATGTCAATGAAAGATGAATATTTAAAGTAGAAATACAAATAATGAATAGTTTTAAATAAATTTTCACTCTTCATCGTTGTGTACCTGTAACTGTATGCTATTCCATTCAGTAACACCTGAATTGTTACTGAATGGAACATTTTGACACAAGCCTGAAGGGCTTGTGTCAAAATGTCTTCATTAACAATGTATGAATATGTTTCTTTGTCGGTGTGTGTATTGTCATGACCAGTGTCTGATGTAGCCAATATTAATTCAGAATGGTATTGAGATGTTTGTGGGCTCGTAGTTACTCTTGTTTCGTTAGACGATTGGGGTGCAGGTGAAGTTGCAGGTATCTGAGAGTGTATTGGTTCACTCTCGATCTCCTCCCAGGCTTCTAATAAAAACTTTTGCATTTTCATTTTTACCATGAGAGCTAACCTTTCGTTTCTAATTAAACTCATGCTTCTTAATTCACATGCTACAAATGTACCAAAGGTATCAAAACATTCTTGTTTTTCTTTTTTTCTGGCCATTTCAGACATTTCATGCATTGTTCTTGTAGCTTGGTGAAGCCAAGTGTCATCACTGTTGTTTGTCATCCTTCTTTTTCGTGAAGCAACACGACTGCTTTGCGAAGAGCTAGGTCTTGGTTCTGGACTAGACTCAGATAGTGAATAGTTTTCCTGGAAAAATAACACAATATTTTTATTTTTCAGACACCAAAAACACAAAGTGAATGGGAAAACATATCGAGGGAATTTGAAGAAAAATTTAATTTTAACAATTGCATTGGTGCAATAGATGGCAAAAATGTAAAAATGTATTGTCCAGCAAATGGTGGATCTCATTACTTTAACTATAAATTATACCATAGTATTATCTTGTTTGCTCTGGTCGACGCAAACTACAAATTTCTATATGTCGATGGTGGTACTAATGGCAGAATTGAGGATGCTGGCGTATTTGCAAAAAGCACATTAAGATCATGTTTATTGGATAGATCAAAATTAAATATTCCCGAAGGGAAATGCCTTACTGGCACAAATATAAATCAGCCTTATGTTGTGTTGGCTGATGACGCATTTCCTTTGAGTCATAATATTATGAAACCATATCCACTGACAGGAATCAACAGAGAAGAAAGAATATTTAACTATCGATTATCCAGGGCTAGAAGAATGGGAAATGTGCATTCGGTATACTTGTTAACCGTTTTCGTGTTTTCAACACCGCAATAAATTTAAGCCCTGATAAAGTTACTAAGTTAATTATGGCACCATGTACTTTGCATAATTTACTAACAGAAAAAAGAAGAAGCAGATCAGATACTGAAGAACCAATAGACATTGGTATGCAAATAGGGCGAGAAAATCGTCGCTACGGTGCAGAAGTAAGAGAAATATTTAAAAACTACTACAATGGTTTAGGCGGAGTTCCTTGGCAAGAAAATTATATTAAGATTAAATTGTACTTACAGAAGAAAGCTCATCAAGATTTGAAATGAAGTCATCGGCTGTAAGGGATATTTCCAGAAACTTCAGAAGTTTTCCACTTCCGAAGTTTCTGATACTACATATACTGTTGGAGTGTAAATACTGTCAGCGTCCGCTCCACTTTCTTACGCTTTTAGTTATCTGAAAAAAGGAATAATAATGTAGTTTATCACGAATAATACTAGCGAAAATCTGTCTAGATTGAAGGGTCGAGAATATGACGAAAACTATTCTAACCTCTATATTACTTATTATTGTCATTATACCTACACTTTGTACTTAATTGAAATATAATTAATAATTCTCAATCACTTGTATTTATTGTTTTTTAAGTAGGGTGAACCCGTATATTTATGAAATGGCTATGCAGAAGCAAAAAATATACATACCTTTAATTTCTCCGACTGCGGTACTGCGTTCGCAAACCATTTATTTTTTTCTTAAGGTCTGCTTCAGTACACTGAACTTCAAAATTTTCGTAGATTCGTCTTGCTATAGTTCTATATATCTCAGAACGTTTTGTTTTGTTTTTATTATGTTGATGCTTGGTATTGTAAAGGCACTCGTTACTTTCATAATATTTATTAAAAACTTAGTCATTGGAATCGTCCACGATATCTTGTTTGCAGCCATTTTTAATCAAATATCGGTGTTGCCAATACATTTGATGAAGTCGTCCAATTTGTTTGATCAAATGTACATTGGACCAAGATATTTGATAAATGTAATACCAACCTAATACACGAATGGTTAGTGAGCTAGGGTTAATAATAATAAGAAGTAATCAACATGATTTTTTTATAAAAGTGCAGGGTAATCTTACTAATTGGACATTAAATGAACGGTAATGCATGCGACAGTAGTAGCGCTCTTCATTGAGTGTAGGACGTAGGTACACTCAATGAAGAGCGATGACCTCTGTGGCGGAGGCCCGCCTTAGACGCAGAAGGTTGCGGGTTCGATTCCCGCTGCGGGACAAATGTTTGTGCGATTAGCTAATGTTTGTCTCGGGTCTGGGTGTTTTCTATGTATAATATCGACGGTGAAGTGCGAATATCTTATATCTAACAAAAACCAAATTTTACACGTGGCGAAAAAAAAACGTTAAATTTTTTTAGTATTAAATATCAATAAATGTTAGCTATTGTTATAAGTATACAATTATATTAAAATTTAAATGAAGTTAATCACATTGGCCTTTGATGGGCTATTTTCGAAATAATGTCAGTTAGGAGCTATTGGTACCGATATTAAACATTATATACTTAGTGTTCGTATTTGAAAGCTATTTATAAATAAAAAACATACAATAAGTGTTTTTTTTTTATTAATGGCATCAGACTAATTATTCTTTGCTCACTAAAAACCGAAGACAAACGCTGGTAAAAAAAAAAATACTCTTATCAAATGTAGCAACACAATATTAAACATTTAGAAAATGAAAAATAAACATTGACTCAACAATCAACAACAATCTACTAGCTGTAGTAGTTTCGTTTTCTTATCAACTTTAGGAACACAAGATTAAACATTTAGAAAATAATAAACAACGACACAAAAATATAAGGAACTATAAATTGAGCAATCACTTACTCTAAATCACTCACGAGTATTTATATATTTTTTGGTATATTATCGTAAAATAAGTGACAATCTTTAGGTATGACTGATTTAAGTTGTTGTAAATGATCGTATTTAGTAGATGCTATTGGTAATCGTCCTGAATGTAGCTGTTGGTAAGGTTTGGTAACACTGAGTAACTTTTGTCCTCTGAGGCAAGTCAATCCAGTCATCATCAAAGTGTAATTTAACTTGTATGGGAGAATCTGGTGTGTATTTAATTGCTCGAATGTCAACTACATGCGGTTCACCCGCTTTACGCCCAGGCCTGATACTCTTGTAAACCCAGTGTTTGGGATCAGCATAGTTTTTGAGAAAGTCATAATCAATTTCCAATACCTCGTATGGATTTCTTTTACATGCCTCTTTTGTGACAGTACAATATTCACTCGGTAAATGTATTTCTTTGTTTTTTAGTTTTCTTTCAACAGCGCTATGCACGGAGTCACACTCCATTCGGGACACGCAACACGCAACTCGGGGCCACGCTCGCGACATCTCTCTGCCTCCTCTTTGGCGGTCAAGACCGCCTCCGAGAAGGCCAAAACGGCGTCCCACGCCCTCTCGCTGCCAACCATGGAGCGCACAACAGTCGGCAGCGACAGATCCGCCCCGATCACCGCGACCAGCGCAGCCCTCTCCACCGCCCATGCCGAACACTCGGTCAGCGTGTGGCGTGCCGTATCCTCAGCGCACCCGCTGTGAGTGAGTGGTGCCACTCTGGGGTGGGTTCCGCCCCTGCCACCCTCCACAGATACCTCCCGAAGCAACCATGGCCCGAAATGATCTGTGTAAGGTGGAAGAAGAGCACCCCGTGCCTCCTCGACACCCAGCGCTCGAGGACCGGCCGCACCTCGTCGATAGTGTCGAGGCCAGCGGAGGGCTCCTCAAGCGCTCGCAGCCACCGCAGCAAAAGACGCCTGCGCGTGCGCCTGCGCCAGCTCAGCGCAGCATCTCCTCCCTCGGAAGCGACTCACCCGTTGCCCGGTGCTCAGCGACCCGGTCATAGACCGCGGTGAGCACACGGGCGTCCAGCTCCCAAGGTAGGCAGCCAGCGCCATCGACCGCACCTGCACATAAAGACGCCGGCAGGCGTGGCATCGCAGCATCGCCACTCAGCCTCCTCCGCGACATCCAGCTCCTCGGGGCCGGCAGCAGGGCCCGGAGCCCAAGCCTCGACCTCGGAGGCCTTCAGCAATAAGCCCCGGTCCAGCTGCTTAAGGGACAAGCGAGGCGGGTCGCCTGGTAGGGAACGCCTCGGATCGAACGGGGTCGTGGAGAGAGCAGAGACATCGAACCGTAGGTATCATCCGACAGCGTCTCAACTTCAACTCCCTCCCAAACAGAGATGCGGCGCGCGAGGGCGGACGTCGCGAACGTTACATCCACAATCGAACCGCCCTGGCGCCGCACGCACGTATACGCCCCCCCATGGTTCAGAACCGAGAACCCGCCCGCAACGGCCCAGTCCTCCGCTTCCCTACAGCGCTCATTTGTCACCGGAGAGCCCCACATCGCCGATTTGGCGTTGAGGTCCCCGGCACGTGGCGAGGGCGGCGACCGGCAACCAACGTCTCTAATCTCACGCAAGTATCGCTCGAAGCGAGCGAGCGAGCCGTTCTTGGAGAAGTATACGGCGACGATGAGGGTCTCGTCCGCCTCTCCGGCAACCCACCCACGCCCCCTCGATACCCGCGCCAGCTGCGGTGCACCGGCAGCCGTCCTGGTGACAATCGCGACGGAGCCGCCAACGTCACCCAACCAACCTCCGTACTGCGGAACCCGGTAGGGCTCCGCGACCACTGCCACATGGACCCCTCACTGCGCCATGCTCTGGACCAGTAGGTCCTGAGCCCGCGCACAGTGGTTCAGGTTCGCCTGCAGAAACCTGGTCACCGCCATCAATTAGAGGGTGTCCATGGTGACCGTCTCTGCCTTCGCCCCTGCACCGGGGGGCGTCGGGCGCTGGGGCTGCAACGGGGCCCTAGGGCCGCCGCTCACCGCTAGCGCTCCTCGTCGGACCGGCGCAGCACATGCCTTGGTGCCGCATCGGTGCTCCGCAGGCCTGCCCGCTGCCGCGCACAGGGTGCAGCTCGGTGGACAAGCCAACCTGCGCCAAATGTGGAAAGGACCACACAGCGAACGATCGCCGCTGCCCGGTCTTCAAGCGGGAAGTGCGTAAGCGGGGGATCAGAATCCCACCCCCGCTACGACCGCCAAACGCCCCAGGAAGACGGGCGGAGTCTCCGCCACCCCACCCGGGAGGGCGGACTGCGCTCCCGGGCCGACCATTGGACGCCTACTACCCCAGCCGGCCAACAGCTAGCCAACCCGAGCCCTCTCGCCCAGTAACTGCAGGGCAAAGGTTGAACCCTAACGCTAGGGCAAACGATCCGACGGAGCGGGGAGCCCTGCTTCCCTCGAAAAGACGCAACCGCAGAGGAGAGAAGAAGAGGAAGCGGAAACCAGTGGCCTCATCGAAACCACAGAGTGAGGGTTATTGCTTACTGCCGAAGGGTTTTAAGATGGAGGAAACTAGAAAGAGATAGTAGAAAGTATGAAGAGTTTTTAACAAAGGAAGAGATAGAAGAAGCAACAAAAGTGTGTATAAGACAAGTACAAGGGCAAGCTTTCAATGAAGAGATTAAAGATATAGGCAAAACAGGAAAACTTAAAGCAAGAAGTAAGCTGAAATCTCTTTGCCCGCTGGTAGATGGGGATGGAATTTTGCGCGTTTGTGGTCGCATTCAGAACGCCAAATTGGATGAAGACATGAAACATCCCATCATTCTACCACAAGATAATCACTTTACAAATCTAGTGATTAGCGAAGCCAACATTCTTGTTGGCTTCGCTACATGGAGGGCCTACTTTGGTCTTAAATCATTTGCGTACAAAGTATTGGGTAATTGCAGCCAAAACGCTTGTTAAGGCTTTTGTACGCAACTGTGTCACATGCAAACGGTATTCTGCAGCTGCTCAAACTCAGTTAATGGGTCAGTTGCCATCGAGTTGACTTCGCGGGTCCTGTCAACATCCGAACTTCAAAAGGTCGTGGCCATCAATCATATAAAGGATATATTTGCTTTTTTGTTTGCATGGTCTCTAAGGCCATACATTTAGAAGCTGTAAGCGATTTGTCGCCTCAAGGTTTCATTGCGGCTTTTAAACGATTCGTGGGACGCAGAGGTGTTGTCAGTGATGTCTGGAGTGATAACGGTACCAATTTTGTTGGAGCCTCCAAAGAACTTCGTCATCTTGTCGCTGCAGAAAAGTCATCTGTAGCTGTTGACATTAGAGAGTGGTTAAGCAACATCGGTTCGTCGTGGCACTTCATCCCTCCTCATGCACCGAATTTTGGTGGACTTTGGGAGGCGGGCGTGAAGTCCACTAAGTTTCACTTGAAACGGGTTATGGGAAACTCGACACTTACCTTTGAAGAGATGTCCACTGTGCTAATTCAAGTGGAAGCATGTCTTAATTCACGACCGATGTCTATGATGCCTGACAATCCCAACGACCCTTCTCCTTTAACACCTGGCCATTTTCTTATAGGTGAACCTCTGATAACGGTGCCTGATCGAAATTACGAAGACAGTAACATAAGTACGCTGAAGCGTTGGCAACTTTCTCAGCGTATTTTGCAGGAATATTTGGTTCATATGTTGCAACGTCATAAATGGAACAAGTGTGTTGCTGAACCAAATATTGGAGATGTTGTCTTAGTAAAAGAGGATAATTTGCCTCCTGCTCGTTGATGCAAACACAAACATCACTCGTTGCTCCACCCAAGCCAGAAATCAACTTCATCAAAATCAACAGCTATCCCCAAATCAGATTTGGAGGTAGAAGTCAAGTCAGCGGTGTCAAGTGTAAAGACGTCTTTGGACGAATCAAATGTGAAAGCACATTTTTCCCAAAATCAGGGAACTAAAAATCAGATCCTGTTAGCTACAGCGGTTGTAGGAGCTCAGGCAGACCACGGACACGTTCGTATGCTCAGAGCACTCGTAGATCAGGGCTCCCAAGCGTCTTTTCTAACAGAATCAGCAGTTCAACTGCTGGGACTCCGGAAGATTCCCAGTAGGAGTAGAATCTCGAGTTTAGGCGGCGATAAGAGCAATTTAGCTTCTAGGCACATCGTCATGATGGATATTCAATCGCGTAATGATCCGAGCTTCCAACTGCAGGTAGCACACGTGTTAAGTGCAATTACTAGTCTCCTTCCATCAGAGAAGGTCGAGTACGTGGACTGGCCAGAGCTGATCGAGATCACTCTTGCTGATCCACAATTCCAGACTCCCAGCAGAATAGATATTTTGCTCGGTGCAGATGTTTACGGTCAGATCATCAGAGACGGGTTGATCAAGGGTCCCAATGGTACACCAACGGCTCAGTGTACAGCTCTGGGATGGATCTTGTCAGGTCCCACACATCAGACACAAGTTGAAGCTGATGGAGATCAACATTGTCATCTCACTCTCGTCAGTATGCACACTTGTACTGACGAATTGCTTAAAACCACAACCAAGGTCAGGGTAGTGTTCGATGCTTTGTGCAAGGGTACTAACAGGATATCTCTCAACGATACATTAGCTTTAAACGATTTGTGGCTCGAAGAGGCCACGTTAGTGAAATGTGGAGTGATACCGTTATCACGTCACGAAAAAATGACGAACTTCGTAGGAGCGTCTAAGGAACTTCTCAAGCTCGTCACCGCAGAAAAATCAGCTGTCGCTCTTGATATAAGAGAATGGCTTAGTAGCAACAGCGTTTCGTGGCATTTCATCCCAGCCCATGCACCAAATTTTGGAGGCCTGTGGGAAGCGGGAGTAAAGGCCACAAAATTCCATTTGAAACGTGTGATTGGTGACTCCACGCTCACTTTTGAAGAGTTGACCACAGTTCTTACTCAGATAGAGGCGTGTCTGAATTCCAGACCATTGTCAATGTTGCCTGACGATCACAATGATCCCGCACCGTTAACTCCAGGACACTTCTTAATTGGCGAACCGTTAGTGATCGTACCTGAGATTAACTACGAGCAATGTAACGTTAGTTCTTTGAGACGTTGGCAGTTGACTCAAAAGATGGTGCAGGATTTTTGGCGAAGGTGGTCCAACAAGTATTTAGTTTATTGTTTGCAGAGGTACAAGTGGTCAAGGTTGACTCCTGAACCTAAGATCGGCGATGTGGTTTTAGTCAAGGAGGATAATCTCCCTCCAGCTCGCTGGCTGTTAGGCAGAGTAGTAGCTACGCATCCTGGATCAGACCATATCGCTCGCGTAGTGACCTTGAGGTGTGACCAATCTTTCTTAAAGAGACCCACCTCGAAATTGTGTATTTTGTCGGTCATAGAATGATTTAGTTAAGTTATTGTGTTATGAAGTTTTTTTTGTGTGTCAATTTAGTAAGATAAGTTCATTGTTGTTCTGTTTGTAAGTATAATTTAATAATTTGTCTAGTTAATTGCCATTGCCCAGCCCCATGTTTTTCATGGTGGGCGATTGTAAAGAACGTTCAATGTCGTTCTTGGTAGGCGGCATGTTCAATTTAAAGTAAGTAGGTAATAGATACGCTGAGTGTAAAAAGTTTATGTAAATTAAAACTAGATGGCGCTGTTAAAATAAGCCCATTTCTACATCGCGGTATCGAAGTGTTTCGACCATACCATGACCTCAGCTCTATTGGAATAAAATTTAAGCTTACTCCTACCGAGTTAGTTTTCTTACACAAACCTACCTCACCTATTTGATCTGGATTTATACACTGTCTCCTTTCTAATATTAAACCTACTAAACATTTTCTTAGGTAGATTAGTACCTCTTATTTTGTTTATTTTTCCAACAAGAATATTTATTTTTAGTTTTAATAATATGGCAAGGACTCCAAGAAACCTTAGGCAATTGAAAAGCCAATGGTGTCTTATTAAAATGACTGAAAAAAAAGCAAAGTTTGCTGAACGTAAGGTAAGAATGATAACTGGTGGTGGGCCTCCACCCGTGGAACATCCTACGAATAGTTATGTGATAGCAGCGTGGCTCCCAAGCGAATTTGAAATTGACTCTAATGAGTTTGACTCTGATAGTCAGGTATGATTTTTACCTGCTGCTGTCACTATTTTATGAGACTTTTATACCTATCTACTTAACAATATTTTTCACCATTCAAATTGTTTTCAGGTCATTGTGATAGACCAGCAAAATAAAAATCAGGTTGAAATTGAAATAAATGATGGTTATGATGTAACTTACATCATAACCATCATTTATTTCAATTTCAACCTGATTTTTATTTTGTTATCTTTATATTTATGAACTCTTTGAATGATGATGAAAAAAAGTGAATGTGGTATGCCAGGATTGTGGCAACTGGAAATCCGTGGTCTCTGTCTATCCCTTCTGGGAAACAGGCATGATTTTATGTAAAAATATTTTAAGTCATAACCATAAAAAATAAAAATAATTTTAACTTTTGATTTTCAGGAATATAATTCAAAAAAACAAAATGAAAGTGATTTCGAGGAGCATAATCCATTAAATGCAGAGGTTTTTCTGGAACATGAACGAAATGAAAATCATAATGAGGTAAGCAAAATACAAAATAACTGAGGTGCGTTCATAATTTAGTGATTAGATAATCAATAATGAAATTATCGTACATGTTGTATTTTTTCAAAACAGGAAGTCAAACTCCTTCCTTTCCAAGTCCTTTTTATTTTTTCCAGACTCCTGAACCTACACTGACAGAGTCAAATAAAAGAATTAAGCGAGGTCTCAAGGAAAAAGTAAGTTGGTTTTAATCTTTCAGGCCATCACCATCATACCACTGTAAAAAACGTATGTACTTTTACTAATAACCCATAATTTAAACCCATACATTTTTATTCAATTTCAGGTAGCATCGAACACAAAAAAATCAATTGCTGAAAATGAAATAGCGTGTAGAAAAGAACTACACGCTATTCAAATGGCCAATGAGAATCAAAAAAACAAAAATGTATTACTAAAATATGAAATATTGCAGTTAAATAGAGAATATGAAAAGAAATATGTAATTATTATATATGTATATGTTTGGTTTTTATTTATATCCTAGTCAAGTTCAGGCTTAAAACTGAAATTGCTAATTATTTACTAACCATCATTTATTATTATTATTTTGTAAAATTATAGCATTACATTAATATATCTTATTCACTAAAATAAGATAGGTTTAGGGGATCTTGCCTGCGTATGTTTGAGTACAATGAAAGATATGAGATATGAATGAAGGAATGAATTTTATTTATTTTTTTATTTTCTGAAAGGACTTTAATGCTGCAGGGCCGCAGATGGCCTTGGTCAGCGTCACCGGACTACGGCGAGCGCAGAAGGCGCTCAGCCTATAAAAAGTTAGGATGGGGCAACTAGCACAAGGGCACCACTTAGGTACGGACCTCGGCTTGGGCCGTTGCCAGGGGGGGAGGAACTGGAGAGAAACGCCCCGGTACATATCTGTACCGTGAATAGGCGGAAGTGGGGACTCGTCGAGCCCGCCGGCGGGCTCGGTGTATCTGTACAGTGTTTACTCTGGCGGGACATGATGACGTCACCACCGCATTAGCGGTGCTGATGGGGTCATCGGGGTCACCAAGTACGTGTCTTGGTCTACGGAGGGTTTTCAACTCAGGTGACTCGATCGAGTAGTCGGGGATAGTCGAGATTAAGGGGTTCGGGTGGGATGGGGCCAGTTCATAGTAACGCTGAGAAGCGGTTTTAATGAATTGGGCTATGGACTCGAGCTTCGTGTCTCGGTGGAGGTCTATATTACGCGAATACCATGGCGCACCGGTGGCCTTGCGCAAGAAACGATTTTGGACTACTTGGAGTTTTTTGATATGAATGGAGTGGCCAAAGGCCACTGCGGCATATGTCATAATAGGGCGGATGCACGTTTTGTAAAGTGTCACCTTATTTCTAAGGGACATTTTACTCTTTGCACAAATGAGAGGGGAAAGGCGACCAAGGATAAACTTGGCGCGGTTGCTCACTTTCGTAATGTGAGTGAAGAAGGATAGACGTCTATCAAGGATCACTCCTAAGTAACGGGCTGACTTAACCCATGGGATGGGTTTGCCAAAGAGTGAGACCGTTCTTGTGGGCAAGGGTTTCCTCCGAGAAAAGAGCACTGCTGCACTTTTCGTTGGATTTACCTCTATGCGCCACTTGCGGAACCAAGCACTTAAGGTGTCTAGAGCGGATTGGAGCTTTATGCGCACTCGATTAGAGTTCTTATCGGATGCGTATAAAGCTGTATCGTCCGCGAAAAGGGCAAGTTCGACTTGATGAGTCCGAGGGATATCGCTGGTATACAGCGTGAACAGGAGGGGTGCAAGGACGGAGCCCTGGGGGACTCCGGCTCTGATGGGTCTGGGGTCAGAAAGAGTACCTTCCACGCGGTAGCGGAAGCTTCGATTGTGGAGATAGTCTCGTAGGATGAGAACGAGTCTGTCTGGCACTCCGAGTTGGGATAGCTTGTAAATCAAGCCGTTGTGCCAGACTTTATCGAAGGCTTTCGCTACATCGAGGAAGATTGCACCTGTATCTGCTGGCCAGATAGCGTGCCTCTTCGATAGGATGTGCTCCGTGATGCGGAGCACTTGCTGGGGGCACGAGTGTCGGGCTCGAAAACCGAATTGCTCGTCCGGGAGGAGCCTGAACTCGTTTACGTGGGACCAGAGACGATTCAGAAGGAGTCGTTCATAAATCTTCCCCAGGGAACTGAGGAGACTGATAGGGCGGTAGCTAGAAGGTTCATTTGCACTTTTGCCGGGTTTGCGGATACCGATGACAATGGCTTCCTTCCAGGCATTAGGAAATGAACATGAGGACATGGCTGCATTGAAGATGCTGACTAAGAGATAGATGAGGGGAACAGAGAACTGCTTGAGTACTCTGTTGCTGATGCCATCTGCACCAGGGGATTTCTTAGGGCGGAGATCCTTGATAATCGTCATTACCTCTGAAGCTCTGACAGGAGACAAAGGTGGAGCAGAGGGGGGTAGGGAGATTAGGCGCATGACTTCACTGTTCACCGTATCGAGGTGAGCAGGGTCAACGGGGTAATGGCTAGGGGTACATTGGGCTTCAAGGCTTTCAGCCAAGCAGTTGGCTTTGTCCTTGTCATCGAAAGCGGGAGGCTGATTGGGTCGGTTGAGAGGAGGCATCGTTGAGATCATGTCTGATTTCATGGACCGAGCCAGTTCCCAGTAAGCCAGGTGACTGGGTTCGATCTCCGAAAGCAGACTGTCCCATTGACGTTGGCGGAGATCTTTAATGCGTCTCCGCACCTCGCGGTGTAGAGAGCGCATTTTGACTCTATTATATTCGGTGGGCCATCGGCTGTAGTAGCGTTTCGCTGCGTTTGACTCCGTGATTAGACGCCTCACATCATCTGGCAGGACCAGGCGGGGGTGAGCCATCACCGGGACCTGTTTCGATGATTCGCTGATAGCGTTCGAGACGTGACTAGTCAGAGAGTCAACCGCGATCGAAATATCGCTGGGGGTCCTAATATCGTCGGGGATTTTATCTAGGTCGGGTGAATGTATAGACTTGAGGGCTTTCCCAAGTTTATGCCATTCCACCACCATCTTGGTTGGAGGAGGAAGATCGGTTGGGGGGCCTAGCTGTAATATTACTGGGCGGTGATCGGATATTAGCTCGTGATGTACTTCTATTGAAAATAACCGTAGGGCTACATTTTTTAAAAGTGCTATATCAATGACTTGGGGCGACTGTCCCGCGACAACGGGGTAGCTAGCGGGTCGGGCAGATTGGAGCGATAAGGTCGAAGTTAAGAGATTCGACAAGGTTATCTAGAATGACACCGTTTCGATTATTTTTCGTACAATTCCAAAGGGTGTTTTTGCAGTTAAAGTCGCCAGCCAGAATGACAGCGCTTCCTAGGTTGAGGAGGGCTTCGAGATCGCTTTTGAGCAAGATTCTTGGTTGGGTAGGAGAAAGGTAGCAGGATGCTATGATGATCGGTTGATGACCAGTCATCCCGAGTTGACAGATAGAGGCTTCTAAGTGAGTAAGCGGAGGTGGGTCAAGAGGGATGCAGTGCAGAGACCTCTTGAAATAAATAACAGTACCGCCTAAGGCGCTTGGTCTGTCGTTCCTAACCATTTGGTAGTTCGCAATTCTAGGATTTCGGGTTCCGGGTTTCAAGAAGGTCTCCTGCACTAGCATGATATCGACTTGGTGTTTGACCAGAAAGTCTTGAATAAGGGGACGTTGATGGGCAAGCCCGTTAGCGTTAAAAAACGCTAACTTAACGGAGCGGGGTTTTAGTCTTTCTTTTTGTATAGACATACTAAAACTTAAAGTTTTCTACGTAATTGACAATGTCCATGTGATCTGCAAGGATCATCATTCTTTCGAAGCCAGATTTGGCTTGATTAAGTTTACGCAGGACCATGCTGACCTTAGTAAAGTCAATAGCCTTGGGAGAAGTTACTTCGGGGACAAGGTCCGAATGGCTAACCATTTTGGGGCGAGAAGCGGTGGCTAGAACAGGGGCAGGGGCAGAAGGGTGGAGGGGTGCTTTTGCCTGAGGGGCACGACTTGTGTAGGGGAGGGGCTTGGCCCATGCAGAGGTGGAAGGCATCGGTTTACCCTGGGAGACTACTGCCACTTTGGAAGTGACATTTGAGTATTGATTTGGAGGAGGGACACGATTTGGGGCCCGGTGGGTCACCTTTTTGTTGGCCTTGGGTGCCATGGGACAGCCGCGATAGTTCGCGGTGTGACCCTGAGCACGGCAAAGCACACAACTAGGTGGCTCGGGGGTATCGCGTGTGCGGGTGCAGTCAGCAGTGCCGTGGTCACCCAGGCACTTGACGCATCGCGGGCGGGCGTAGCAGTTTTTAGCAGAGTGCCCATAGAGTTGGCATCTATGGCACTGGCTAGGAGAACCGTTACGGTGGGGGGCCTCAATACGTAGACCGGAGAGGCGGTTGACCATCTTCAGGTTAAAGATGGCCTTTCCTTCCGGCGAAAGGTCTAGTACGACTAGTACTAGTTCGTATGGGACTTTGGTTTTGCCGCTGTACATTCGATGGACTTCCCTAACGGGGAAATTCTGTGCCACAAGGTCGGCTTTAATTGAGTCCGTGCTGTGTTCAGCGGGGAGACCGCGGATCACAACTCGGAGGAGGCGTTCATCTTCAAGAGCATAGGTGTGGAAACCTATGGACTCTTGTCTGAGGATGGAGGTAAGGCGACGGTGATCGTCGGAGGTTTGCACCTGGACTTTGATACCGTCCTTGGTGTTTTGAGCTTTTGAAAACTCGATCTTCTTGAGGACAAGAAGCTTTGAAACATTGTCCCATTTGGCCTTCTCGCGAAGGTAAATGGGAGGAGGGAGTTTCTCCTTTTTAGTCGCGTCTGAAGGAGCGGAGGGAGGAGAGGGGGATGAGACCTGACGATCTGTGGCTGGAGGGACTGACGTTTTTGCAGGCGGGGCTGAGTCGGACTTGGGAGACCGCTTCTTCTTCCTCTTACGGTCGACAACCGAGAACGGAGTGTCGTCCGTAGAGTCCGAGTCAGTGGAGGTTACCGGGCGGAGGTCGGGGTCGGGGTCGGTCTCCATCATCGCGTCCGGAGAGAACGGGTGAGCAGGAGACGCGTCGGGGGACTCCGGAGAATCGGGTAGGGGAGTGGCCAGAGGGGCCTGAGGGGTGGAGGCTGCCTGAAGGGCATTGCGAAAGCTATCCGGATCAAAGGTAAAAATATTTGGATAAGCTTCGGTCAACGCACGAAGCAAGTCGCAGATTGACTCGGGGGCCAAACTGGAGATACTATATATAGACGGAAGGGGGTGAGGCCTCAGTGTCCTACCTAAATGATGTGTCCCGACTGCCGCTCTTACGGAGCAGAAGGGGTGTGTACTAACCGATATCTGGTGTCGGCGAGGGTAGACCCCAAGGCCGGTGGTACCAGACCCAGCCGGATTCTGCGTTCCTCTGAGGGAGGAAAGCAGGCACTCCGGGTCAGCGCCCAACCCAGTTCGTTGGCACTGTTAAGTATCCCTGGGTTGACCACTAAGCGTGGATTTGGACGTTTTGAGTCAAAAGAAACAAACAGAGAGGGTCGCCTTGACAAAGGCAACGATCTCTGTGCTTGTAGAGGAGCGACGTCACACAGCTTGGGCTGCGTCGGCGGGCGTAGATGAAGAGAGCAGGTAGTCGGGTTGACTACCTGCGGGGCGGCTGGAGCGGGCGGCGAGGTCCGAGCGGAGTGCAGGTAGCCGGGTCGGCGTACCTGTCAGGAGCGCAGAAGAGACGTGTTGCCGGCTCGGGATCCGGCAGTGAAGTCCGAATTTTATTTACAACTTAGCCTATATTAATACACAAAATCTTATAGTTAGGTAAGTACAAAAGTAACAAGCGATTTACACCTAATCAGCCAATCAGAATCGCCCGCGGCAGTGGCGTGATGTGTGACGTCATAGACTGATGTGTGACGGCGCGGGGGGGTCCTAGTTCGCGCGTCGTGTCGGTGTGCACCGCGCGGCGGAAGTATAAATATTGGGCCAAGCGATGCGCTCGCCATTTGCTCGGCGGCCGGCGTGAAGTGACGACGTGTCTCTGCGCTCCGTGTGGTGTGCGCGACTCTGGAACTTTCTCGAAGTGAAGTGTGGGTGCTTGGTGGCGTGCACCATCACACGATTGAATCGTCCTTTTCAGGGCGCTGCTATTCTGTTTCTATGTTTCTTATGGCGTCAAACGGTGGTGGTGAATAAAGGTTAAGTAGGTAAGCTGCAGCTACATAACTCCTCCCCTAGCGAAAGCGTACCGGAAGCTTGACTTGGCGTCCATACCGAGTGGTCTTCAATATTGATGACGGAACTTGGGCTGGTAGCGATGTCGAATTTGTGGCTGAAGATGATGCTTGATTCGCTAGTGACGGTGTTGATGTAGTTGCTGAAGAGGTATCTTGGCTGTCTGGTGGTGATGGTAGACTGTCATTGCTGTACTGTTCGTTGACTGTATAGGCTGGTTTGAGTCTGTCGATAGATATAACAGCTGATCTTCTTTCTGGTAGCTGGAGTTTGAATGTCTTGCTGTTTCGTTCTAGAACTTTGTACGGACCATCGTAGGTAGGCTGTAATGGTTTTTTCACAGCGTCATTTCTTATGAACACTTGTTCGCAGGTTTGTAGGTCATCATGAACGAATATAGGTCGTTTGTTTCCATGTGATACAGTAGGTTGGCAAGGTTTTACGGAGTTGATTGTTTCGCGTAGGCGGCTCACGTAGTTGAAGTCCATATCAGATCCTTAAATAAAAAACTTATTATGGACTCTTATTCACAACTTATATCAGGAAACAAATTGTATCCAGTAGAGATCACTGAACAATTTGCAAAAAGACACCCCAAATGGTTTCTCATGTCTGGAAGAGAAAAGGAACATCTTCTACTTCACATAATGTTGTGTATCTATCTATGTAACAGTGAACAGACCTTCAAAAACACAAGTCTCAATGTCAAACGAAAGAAAGCGAGTGAATACGCCCAGGCCAAAAGATTCAAGATGCAAGACAAAACAGATTCTTTAGAAGGAACATCAAAAGATCAAGAGTCGAGTGGTGCAACATCTTCAGGATCTACAAGAACCCCTAAACTGGTGACCCCGAACAGAGCACAGCCCGAACAGAGCACAGCCCTAACAGAGCACAACCGAAGAACAATGGAAGAACAAAAGAAAACCTTCAGCACCCAAAAAGCACTCGATGAACTCGCACTACTGGCAGACAAAATGATGGAGACCAGCACCAGCACTCAAATATCAGCCGTAGAAACATCTTCACGCACTCAGAACGACACACAATTCCTCGTCGAAGAAATCCGTAAGTTATCATTCGAAGTCGCCGCTCTCAAAGCATCACAATCACAGCAACAGAACTACAACCAGAACCGCCAGCATTATCATAACAGAAGACCGCACTACCGCCGTGACCGCTCAGCTAGTCGAGAAAGTTCTATCAATAGATCACGCAGCGAGACACCGTCGCCCTACTGCTACTACCACCGCCGCTTTGGAACAGAAGCTGTACGCTGTACGACGCCTTGTACTTTCAAAACTGCAAACCCAAAGACGGAAAACTAACAGCTACGCTGGCTGAGGCGGGATCCGGCGTATCAGAAAGTTCTTACCGCCTTTTTGTTACCGACAAGAATTCTAACCTAACATTTTTAATTGACACCGGCGCAAACATTTCTGTGCTACCTCCGCAAAAAGGACGACCACAGAGACCACTGGATTTTCAACTCTACGCTGCCAACAATACAGTCATACCTACCTATGGTGAGAAAACTCTAGAACTCGATCTACGCCTACGACGACCATTCAAGTGGAAATTCATCATCGCGAAAGTCAGCAAACCAATCATCGGAGCTGATTTTCTCGAACATCATCAACTCATCGTCGATATCAAAAATCGAAGACTTATTGACGGGAAAACCAACTTAACGGCGAACTCTTTCGTTCGAGCCTCAAACCTACCTACAGTTCGAAGCATCGACGTACAACAGTCCTACCACGATATTCTAGCGGATTTTCCCGGAACTACTAGATTGACATCAATGCTACTTACTCCGAAACACAACATCGAACATTTCATCGAAACAACTGGACCGCCACTTCATTGTAGGGCCCGTCCCATCGCACCGCATCGCTACGAACAAGTAAGAAAAGAATTCGAGAACATGATCGAACAAGGCTTATGCCGTCCAAGCAAAAGCCCATGGTCATCACCACTCCATATCGTACCTAAGAAAAATGGGGACTTACGCGTATGTGGAGATTATAGAAGACTCAATGCTATCACGATACCAGATCGCTACCCAATCCCGAGAATTAAAGATTTCACGTTCCAGCTCAGCAACAAGACCATTTTCAGTACGATCGATCTCAACCGAGCCTACCAACAAATGAAAGTACGAGATGAAGACATCGAGAAAACAGCCATCATAACGCCGATGGGCTCGTTTGATTTCCCTCGTATGTGTCCAGGTCTGAAGAATGCAGGACAGACATTCCAGCGATTCATTCACGAAGTACTTCACGGACTCGACTTTGTCTACGCATTTATCGACGATCTACTCATCGCAAGCTCCGACGAAACAACTCACAAAAACCACTTACGTACAGTACTGCGAAGACTTGAAGACAACGGCATCACTATCAACCCATCAAAATGCATATTTGGCCAACCAGAAGTCAAATTCCTCGGTTTCACAGTCAACAAAGATGGAATCAAACCGCCTACCGAAAAAATATCAGCAATCTGCAATTACACTAAACCGAAAACGATTGAAGAATTAAGGCGTTTTCTTGGTATGATTAACTTCTACCGTGAACACATACCAAAGGCTGCCGAAATTCAAGCTCCACTCCATGCATACCTACATAATGCGAAGAAAAAAGACCGAACAGTTATCGAATGGACCGACGAAGCAACTAACTCCTTTGAAGCTTGCAAAGTTGCGATTCAAAATGCAGCTTTACTCGCTCATCCATCACACGATTGAATCGTCCTTTTCAGGGCGCTGCTATTCTGTTTCTATGTTTCTTATGGCGTCAAACGGTGGTGGTGAATAAAGGTTAAGTAGGTAAGCTGCAGCTACATAACTCCTCCCCTAGCGAAAGCGTACCGGAAGCTTGACGTGGCGTCCATACCGAGTGGTCTTCAATATTGATGACGGAACTTGGGCTGGTAGCGATGTCGAATTTGTGGCTGAAGATGATGCTTGATTCGCTAGTGACGGTGTTGATGTAGTTGCTGAAGAGGTATCTTGGCTGTCTGGTGGTGATGGTAGACTGTCATTGCTGTACTGTTCGTTGACTGTATAGGCTGGTTTGAGTCTGTCGATAGATATAACAGCTGATCTTCTTTCTGGTAGCTGGAGTTTGAATGTCTTGCTGTTTCGTTCTAGAACTTTGTACGGACCATCGTAGGTAGGCTGTAATGGTTTTTTCACAGCGTCATTTCTTATGAACACTTGTTCGCAGGTTTGTAGGTCATCATGAACGAATATAGGTCGTTTGTTTCCATGTGATACAGTAGGTTGGCAAGGTTTTACGGAGTTGATTGTTTCGCGTAGGCGGCTCACGTAGTTGAAGTCCATATCAGATCCTTAAATAAAAAACTTATTATGGACTCTTATTCACAACTTATATCAGGAAACAAATTGTATCCAGTAGAGATCACTGAACAATTTGCAAAAAGACACCCCAAATGGTTTCTCATGTCTGGAAGAGAAAAGGAACATCTTCTACTTCACATAATGTTGTGTATCTATCTATGTAACAGTGAACAGACCTTCAAAAACACAAGTCTCAATGTCAAACGAAAGAAAGCGAGTGAATACGCCCAGGCCAAAAGATTCAAGATGCAAGACAAAACAGATTCTTTAGAAGGAACATCAAAAGATCAAGAGTCGAGTGGTGCAACATCTTCAGGATCTACAAGAACCCCTAAACTGGTGACCCCGAACAGAGCACAACCCGAACAGAGCACAGCCCGAACAGAGCACAGCCCTAACAGAGCACAACCGAAGAACAATGGAAGAACAAAAGAAAACCTTCAGCACCCAAAAAGCACTCGATGAACTCGCACTACTGGCAGACAAAATGATGGAGACCAGCACCAGCACTCAAATATCAGCCGTAGAAACATCTTCACGCACTCAGAACGACACACAATTCCTCGTCGAAGAAATCCGTAAGTTATCATTCGAAGTCGCCGCTCTCAAAGCACCACAATCACAGCAACAGAACTACAACCAGAACCGCCAGCATTATCATAACAGAAGACCGCACTACCGCCGTGACCGCTCAGCTAGTCGAGAAAGTTCTATCAATAGATCACGCAGCGAGACACCGTCGCCCTACTGCTACTACCACCGCCGCTTTGGAACAGAAGCTGTACGCTGTACGACGCCTTGTACTTTCAAAACTGCAAACCCAAAGACGGAAAACTAACAGCTACGCTGGCTGAGGCGGGATCCGGCGTATCAGAAAGTTCTTACCGCCTTTTTGTTACCGACAAGAATTCTAACCTAACATTTTTAATTGACACCGGCGCAAACATTTCTGTGCTACCTCCGCAAAAAGGACGACCACAGAGACCACTGGATTTTCAACTCTACGCTGCCAACAATACAGTCATACCTACCTATGGTGAGAAAACTCTAGAACTCGATCTACGCCTACGACGACCATTCAAGTGGAAATTCATCATCGCGAAAGTCAGCAAACCAATCATCGGAGCTGATTTTCTCGAACATCATCAACTCATCGTCGATATCAAAAATCGAAGACTTATTGACGGGAAAACCAACTTAACGGCGAACTCTTTCGTTCGAGCCTCAAACCTACCTACAGTTCGAAGCATCGACGTACAACAGTCCTACCACGATATTCTAGCGGATTTTCCCGGAACTACTAGATTGACATCAATGCTACTTACTCCGAAACACAACATCGAACATTTCATCGAAACAACTGGACCGCCACTTCATTGTAGGGCCCGTCCCATCGCACCGCATCGCTACGAACAAGTAAGAAAAGAATTCGAGAACATGATCGAACAAGGCTTATGCCGTCCAAGCAAAAGCCCATGGTCATCACCACTCCATATCGTACCTAAGAAAAATGGGGACTTACGCGTATGTGGAGATTATAGAAGACTCAATGCTATCACGATACCAGATCGCTACCCAATCCCGAGAATTAAAGATTTCACGTTCCAGCTCAGCAACAAGACCATTTTCAGTACGATCGATCTCAACCGAGCCTACCAACAAATGAAAGTACGAGATGAAGACATCGAGAAAACAGCCATCATAACGCCGATGGGCTTGTTTGATTTCCCTCGTATGTGTCCAGGTCTGAAGAATGCAGGACAGACATTCCAGCGATTCATTCACGAAGTACTTCACGGACTCGACTTTGTCTACGCATTTATCGACGATCTACTCATCGCAAGCTCCGACGAAACAACTCACAAAAACCACTTACGTACAGTACTGCGAAGACTTGAAGACAACGGCATCACTATCAACCCATCAAAATGCATATTTGGCCAACCAGAAGTCAAATTCCTCGGTTTCACAGTCAACAAAGATGGAATCAAACCGCCTACCGAAAAAATATCAGCAATCTGCAATTACACTAAACCGAAAACGATTGAAGAATTAAGGCGTTTTCTTGGTATGATTAACTTCTACCGTGAACACATACCAAAGGCTGCCGAAATTCAAGCTCCACTCCATGCATACCTACATAATGCGAAGAAAAAAGACCGAACAGTTATCGAATGGACCGACGAAGCAACTAACTCCTTTGAAGCTTGCAAAGTTGCGATTCAAAATGCAGCTTTACTCGCTCATCCATCACACGATTGAATCGTCCTTTTCAGGGCGCTGCTATTCTGTTTCTATGTTTCTTATGGCGTCAAACGGTGGTGGTGAATAAAGGTTAAGTAGGTAAGCTGCAGCTACATAACTCCTCCCCTAGCGAAAGCGTACCGGAAGCTTGACGTGGCGTCCATACCGAGTGGTCTTCAATATTGATGACGGAACTTGGGCTGGTAGCGATGTCGAATTTGTGGCTGAAGATGATGCTTGATTCGCTAGTGACGGTGTTGATGTAGTTGCTGAAGAGGTATCTTGGCTGTCTGGTGGTGATGGTAGACTGTCATTGCTGTACTGTTCGTTGACTGTATAGGCTGGTTTGAGTCTGTCGATAGATATAACAGCTGATCTTCTTTCTGGTAGCTGGAGTTTGAATGTCTTGCTGTTTCGTTCTAGAACTTTGTACGGACCATCGTAGGTAGGCTGTAATGGTTTTTTCACAGCGTCATTTCTTATGAACACTTGTTCGCAGGTTTGTAGGTCATCATGAACGAATATAGGTCGTTTGTTTCCATGTGATACAGTAGGTTGGCAAGGTTTTACGGAGTTGATTGTTTCGCGTAGGCGGCTCACGTAGTTGAAGTCCATATCAGATCCTTAAATAAAAAACTTATTATGGACTCTTATTCACAACTTATATCAGGAAACAAATTGTATCCAGTAGAGATCACTGAACAATTTGCAAAAAGACACCCCAAATGGTTTCTCATGTCTGGAAGAGAAAAGGAACATCTTCTACTTCACATAATGTTGTGTATCTATCTATGTAACAGTGAACAGACCTTCAAAAACACAAGTCTCAATGTCAAACGAAAGAAAGCGAGTGAATACGCCCAGGCCAAAAGATTCAAGATGCAAGACAAAACAGATTCTTTAGAAGGAACATCAAAAGATCAAGAGTCGAGTGGTGCAACATCTTCAGGATCTACAAGAACCCCTAAACTGGTGACCCCGAACAGAGCACAACCCGAACAGAGCACAGCCCGAACAGAGCACAGCCCTACCAGAGCACAACCGAAGAACAATGGAAGAACAAAAGAAAACCTTCAGCACCCAAAAAGCACTCGATGAACTCGCACTACTGGCAGACAAAATGATGGAGACCAGCACCAGCACTCAAATATCAGCCGTAGAAACATCTTCACGCACTCAGAACGACACACAATTCCTCGTCGAAGAAATCCGTAAGTTATCATTCGAAGTCGCCGCTCTCAAAGCATCACAATCACAGCAACAGAACTACAACCAGAACCGCCAGCATTATCATAACAGAAGACCGCACTACCGCCGTGACCGCTCAGCTAGTCGAGAAAGTTCTATCAATAGATCACGCAGCGAGACACCGTCGCCCTACTGCTACTACCACCGCCGCTTTGGAACAGAAGCTGTACGCTGTACGACGCCTTGTACTTTCAAAACTGCAAACCCAAAGACGGAAAACTAACAGCTACGCTGGCTGAGGCGGGATCCGGCGTATCAGAAAGTTCTTACCGCCTTTTTGTTACCGACAAGAATTCTAACCTAACATTTTTAATTGACACCGGCGCAAACATTTCTGTGCTACCTCCGCAAAAAGGACGACCACAGAGACCACTGGATTTTCAACTCTACGCTGCCAACAATACAGTCATACCTACCTATGGTGAGAAAACTCTAGAACTCGATCTACGCCTACGACGACCATTCAAGTGGAAATTCATCATCGCGAAAGTCAGCAAACCAATCATCGGAGCTGATTTTCTCGAACATCATCAACTCATCGTCGATATCAAAAATCGAAGACTTATTGACGGGAAAACCAACTTAACGGCGAACTCTTTCGTTCGAGCCTCAAACCTACCTACAGTTCGAAGCATCGACGTACAACAGTCCTACCACGATATTCTAGCGGATTTTCCCGGAACTACTAGATTGACATCAATGCTACTTACTCCGAAACACAACATCGAACATTTCATCGAAACAACTGGACCGCCACTTCATTGTAGGGCCCGTCCCATCGCACCGCATCGCTACGAACAAGTAAGAAAAGAATTCGAGAACATGATCGAACAAGGCTTATGCCGTCCAAGCAAAAGCCCATGGTCATCACCACTCCATATCGTACCTAAGAAAAATGGGGACTTACGCGTATGTGGAGATTATAGAAGACTCAATGCTATCACGATACCAGATCGCTACCCAATCCCGAGAATTAAAGATTTCACGTTCCAGCTCAGCAACAAGACCATTTTCAGTACGATCGATCTCAACCGAGCCTACCAACAAATGAAAGTACGAGATGAAGACATCGAGAAAACAGCCATCATAACGCCGATGGGCTTGTTTGATTTCCCTCGTATGTGTCCAGGTCTGAAGAATGCAGGACAGACATTCCAGCGATTCATTCACGAAGTACTTCACGGACTCGACTTTGTCTACGCATTTATCGACGATCTACTCATCGCAAGCTCCGACGAAACAACTCACAAAAACCACTTACGTACAGTACTGCGAAGACTTGAAGACAACGGCATCACTATCAACCCATCAAAATGCATATTTGGCCAACCAGAAGTCAAATTCCTCGGTTTCACAGTCAACAAAGATGGAATCAAACCGCCTACCGAAAAAATATCAGCAATCTGCAATTACACTAAACCGAAAACGATTGAAGAATTAAGGCGTTTTCTTGGTATGATTAACTTCTACCGTGAACACATACCAAAGGCTGCCGAAATTCAAGCTCCACTCCATGCATACCTACATAATGCGAAGAAAAAAGACCGAACAGTTATCGAATGGACCGACGAAGCAACTAACTCCTTTGAAGCTTGCAAAGTTGCGATTCAAAATGCAGCTTTACTCGCTCATCCATCACACGATTGAATCGTCCTTTTCAGGGCGCTGCTATTCTGTTTCTATGTTTCTTATGGCGTCAAACGGTGGTGGTGAATAAAGGTTAAGTAGGTAAGCTGCAGCTACATAACTCCTCCCCTAGCGAAAGCGTACCGGAAGCTTGACGTGGCGTCCATACCGAGTGGTCTTCAATATTGATGACGGAACTTGGGCTGGTAGCGATGTCGAATTTGTGGCTGAAGATGATGCTTGATTCGCTAGTGACGGTGTTGATGTAGTTGCTGAAGAGGTATCTTGGCTGTCTGGTGGTGATGGTAGACTGTCATTGCTGTACTGTTCGTTGACTGTATAGGCTGGTTTGAGTCTGTCGATAGATATAACAGCTGATCTTCTTTCTGGTAGCTGGAGTTTGAATGTCTTGCTGTTTCGTTCTAGAACTTTGTACGGACCATCGTAGGTAGGCTGTAATGGTTTTTTCACAGCGTCATTTCTTATGAACACTTGTTCGCAGGTTTGTAGGTCATCATGAACGAATATAGGTCGTTTGTTTCCATGTGATACAGTAGGTTGGCAAGGTTTTACGGAGTTGATTGTTTCGCGTAGGCGGCTCACGTAGTTGAAGTCCATATCAGATCCTTAAATAAAAAACTTATTATGGACTCTTATTCACAACTTATATCAGGAAACAAATTGTATCCAGTAGAGATCACTGAACAATTTGCAAAAAGACACCCCAAATGGTTTCTCATGTCTGGAAGAGAAAAGGAACATCTTCTACTTCACATAATGTTGTGTATCTATCTATGTAACAGTGAACAGACCTTCAAAAACACAAGTCTCAATGTCAAACGAAAGAAAGCGAGTGAATACGCCCAGGCCAAAAGATTCAAGATGCAAGACAAAACAGATTCTTTAGAAGGAACATCAAAAGATCAAGAGTCGAGTGGTGCAACATCTTCAGGATCTACAAGAACCCCTAAACTGGTGACCCCGAACAGAGCACAACCCGAACAGAGCACAGCCCGAACAGAGCACAGCCCTACCAGAGCACAACCGAAGAACAATGGAAGAACAAAAGAAAACCTTCAGCACCCAAAAAGCACTCGATGAACTCGCACTACTGGCAGACAAAATGATGGAGACCAGCACCAGCACTCAAATATCAGCCGTAGAAACATCTTCACGCACTCAGAACGACACACAATTCCTCGTCGAAGAAATCCGTAAGTTATCATTCGAAGTCGCCGCTCTCAAAGCATCACAATCACAGCAACAGAACTACAACCAGAACCGCCAGCATTATCATAACAGAAGACCGCACTACCGCCGTGACCGCTCAGCTAGTCGAGAAAGTTCTATCAATAGATCACGCAGCGAGACACCGTCGCCCTACTGCTACTACCACCGCCGCTTTGGAACAGAAGCTGTACGCTGTACGACGCCTTGTACTTTCAAAACTGCAAACCCAAAGACGGAAAACTAACAGCTACGCTGGCTGAGGCGGGATCCGGCGTATCAGAAAGTTCTTACCGCCTTTTTGTTACCGACAAGAATTCTAACCTAACATTTTTAATTGACACCGGCGCAAACATTTCTGTGCTACCTCCGCAAAAAGGACGACCACAGAGACCACTGGATTTTCAACTCTACGCTGCCAACAATACAGTCATACCTACCTATGGTGAGAAAACTCTAGAACTCGATCTACGCCTACGACGACCATTCAAGTGGAAATTCATCATCGCGAAAGTCAGCAAACCAATCATCGGAGCTGATTTTCTCGAACATCATCAACTCATCGTCGATATCAAAAATCGAAGACTTATTGACGGGAAAACCAACTTAACGGCGAACTCTTTCGTTCGAGCCTCAAACCTACCTACAGTTCGAAGCATCGACGTACAACAGTCCTACCACGATATTCTAGCGGATTTTCCCGGAACTACTAGATTGACATCAATGCTACTTACTCCGAAACACAACATCGAACATTTCATCGAAACAACTGGACCGCCACTTCATTGTAGGGCCCGTCCCATCGCACCGCATCGCTACGAACAAGTAAGAAAAGAATTCGAGAACATGATCGAACAAGGCTTATGCCGTCCAAGCAAAAGCCCATGGTCATCACCACTCCATATCGTACCTAAGAAAAATGGGGACTTACGCGTATGTGGAGATTATAGAAGACTCAATGCTATCACGATACCAGATCGCTACCCAATCCCGAGAATTAAAGATTTCACGTTCCAGCTCAGCAACAAGACCATTTTCAGTACGATCGATCTCAACCGAGCCTACCAACAAATGAAAGTACGAGATGAAGACATCGAGAAAACAGCCATCATAACGCCGATGGGCTTGTTTGATTTCCCTCGTATGTGTCCAGGTCTGAAGAATGCAGGACAGACATTCCAGCGATTCATTCACGAAGTACTTCACGGACTCGACTTTGTCTACGCATTTATCGACGATCTACTCATCGCAAGCTCCGACGAAACAACTCACAAAAACCACTTACGTACAGTACTGCGAAGACTTGAAGACAACGGCATCACTATCAACCCATCAAAATGCATATTTGGCCAACCAGAAGTCAAATTCCTCGGTTTCACAGTCAACAAAGATGGAATCAAACCGCCTACCGAAAAAATATCAGCAATCTGCAATTACACTAAACCGAAAACGATTGAAGAATTAAGGCGTTTTCTTGGTATGATTAACTTCTACCGTGAACACATACCAAAGGCTGCCGAAATTCAAGCTCCACTCCATGCATACCTACATAATGCGAAGAAAAAAGACCGAACAGTTATCGAATGGACCGACGAAGCAACTAACTCCTTTGAAGCTTGCAAAGTTGCGATTCAAAATGCAGCTTTACTCGCTCATCCATCACACGATTGAATCGTCCTTTTCAGGGCGCTGCTATTCTGTTTCTATGTTTCTTATGGCGTCAAACGGTGGTGGTGAATAAAGGTTAAGTAGGTAAGCTGCAGCTACATGCCTAATAATAAATGCTTGCAAGATGGCGCGGCTACTCCCAGTCACAATATCAGCAGTCCCGTTGCTTCCAACCTGTGGATTCATAGGAATCGCCTCTGGTTCTTGCAGTGCATCTCCATGACTGATAGCAATATTATGCAATACTGCCAGAGCCACAATAGTAGTCTTAACATTATACAGTTTCCCTGTCATTCCAAAGAGAAGACATTGGAAACGCTGCTTCCACACCCCAAAGCAACGTTCCACAGTATTTCTTGTGGCAATATGAGCCTCATTATATTTCTTTTCTGCTCTGGTGTGAGGTCTCAGAATCGGTGTGAACAGATATGGATCTAGCTTGTACCCAGAGTCTCCGAGCAGCCTCCCCCTGAATTCCACAGACTCAAACCGTTGTTTTAGGGTTGATTCGTTAAATATTCGAGCATCATGAGTGCTGCCTCGCCATCTTGCCACAATATCTCTAATTTGTAGTTTAGCATCACATGTCACCTGTAATAAAAACAAATTTATAGTAAAACACCTGCTGAAGAGGATTTCATAATTCATAATTCCTACCTACCTATATCTTTAGGAAGGAACTTACTTGCACATTTAGGGATGAAAACCCTTTACGATTAACATAATATGTTGCAGCATCTCCCCCAACCTTTCGGATTTTGATATGAGTGCAGTCAATGCAGCCTATTATAGATGGAAAGTTTTTAATTGCAGAGAAATCCCTCATAACTGCCTGTTCTTCCGCAGTATCAGGCATTTTAATTAATGCCATAGAATGTCGTGCAAGAGCCCGCGCTACTCTGGCACATATACGGGAGGTAGTTGCGCGGGACAGCCCGTGGTGGTCGCCGGCATCTTCTTGAACCTAAAACATAATTTAAACATGTAGGTACCTATATATTTACCAAGCAAATACCTACCTGTTAGACAGATACATTTCATTAATCTAGGAAAGACTTACCTCGCGTCGCCCCCAACATCTTATTGCTGTAAGGACTTGGAGCTCTGGTGACGTTCCGGCTCCCCTTTGGTCCTTCACTAAGTCTAAACGCACCAGGTTTATAATATAATTTGCAGTTTCATTTGAAAAACGGTACCGCCGGCGGAAATCATCTTCTCTCAATGAAAATGGGTCCGACCTTTTTTGGTATATTTTCCTGTTGCGTGGTGGTCGGTTTTCTAAAGCCTCAATCGCTTCAATAGCTTGAATCGCTTCCATTTCACACAACAAATGCTCAATTCTGAACAGATTTCACAAATCTGTTCTAAAACGTAGTAGGCAGGTAAAAACAATGACAATGACAGACGGACATTTTTGTGACTGCTATCATGCTAATGCACCGTTATAGTAGGGTCCTGCCTACTCTAACTTAGTATCAAGATAATGCGAGGATAATGTACACTTTAACGATAAAATACGTTTATGCAACAACAAAAATTTCTGACAAAATAGATGCAAAATTGCAAATTTTAAATATCTTTAAAGAAAAATGTGCCCCACAACCTGAATTGCGAAAAATACGTATAATAAACCAGCAAATAGTACCTCCAAAGACGAGGACCAATCCAAGGCGTGGACCACCGCCAGCGATCTCGCCCGGGCCTTCTCAAACACAACATGCTATATCTCAAGACCAAATGCAGGGACCATCTCAAGCACATGTATATTCGCCTCCGCCAGCGGTCTCGCCTGGGCCTTCTCAAATATAACAGGCATTTCCTGAAGATCGGATGCAGCCAACTCCATCACTGAGTACTTCTTACGATAATAACGACTCTGCCCAAAATTATACTCTTACTACTTTGTAGATGATTATGAATACATTTGATTTTTTACAATAAAAGGTCCCAAAAAAATAACGACTCTGCCCAAAATTATTACTCTAACTACTTTCTTTGTAGATGATTATGAATAGGTACATTTGATTTTTTACAATAAAAGGCCCCGAAAAACGTTTGAGTCCGCTATATTTGACAAGTGAATTATTTTAAATAAAAATTTAATTACGTATTACCTATACCAAATTTTTTTTTTTTTAAGACTTTTTACTGATAATTTTTGTTGTTTTTTTGTTATATTACTGAAACTTACGTACTATCTGTGTTACTAATTAAGAATTAAAATAATTATTATGACAGAATTGTAAGATTAATTAAACGTACCACCTACTTTAAGTAAGGTAGTTTTACTTACCTCTGCTACGTTACTGCTAGTCGCTCAGGAGCAGGTATAGCTTTGCGAATTTTTTTATCTTGATATGTAATGTAAGGGCTCCATCAATTTCAATAAATTATCAAAAGTTGACACGTTCATTCGGAAATACTTGAAAAAGTTCCGTTGTTGTCTTAATTTACTATACAGTGTATAAAATTTTCCTTTTATCAGTCTTTCACTATTTAAGGGATGCACCCAATATTTACGTTTGCGTCGTTTTGCAAGTGAACGCGTAACTAGGACGCTTAATACAACAGTATCGATGAAGTCCATTTTGATACTGAAAAAGAATTGACGCAGACGGTGCGTCATCGTAGTAGACAAAACTGTTTCGTTTTAGGCGTGCGACGGGTCGTAGTCAAAACAGTTTCGATTTAGTTTTAAAGCAGACTTATGAGGAAAGTCTGTCTTAAAACTGTCGTGACTCCAATATGCGCTCAGCCTTAATCGTTTACCAATCATACAGTCCACTATTCGTAGTACAGGTGTATGTCAAATCGTAACACAAAGTACTCACACCTGCAAACTCAATATTCGTTCGAAAGTTAGTGATTTCAATACTGAGATTCAATGCGTGATTTTACGATCTTTTCACTGAAACTATCCACAGCAACCAAAATTTAACAAAGGCCCAGAAATCTCAGCATTTTGAAAATCAAAGTGAAGGGTGAAGCAGGACGTCTTGTAGCACATCTAAATACCACGCCTGAGAACTATGATACATCTTGGTACATAGATACAGCAATTTGCAAGTGTTGTTCTTAAAAAAGAAAGATACTCCAGAACTCTGGTATTCTATATAAATCCAGACTGTGTCAAAGGCTATGCACAGAAAAAAAGGTATAGATTACCATGAGACCTTTTCTCCCATGGTGAGATATGATTCAATCAGAATAGTTATCTCAGAAGTAGCACAGCACAACTTAGAACTGGTGCAAGTTGACATAAACACTGCATTTCTGTATGGTGATATTCAGGAAAACATTTATATGAAACCACCAGAAGGTTTTTATGTTCCAAAAAACAATTTATGTAAACTGAATATTCCATAGAGACGTTGTTTGAATCAAAGTTTGACTCGACTCTGAAGCAATATGGTTCTACAAACAGTAAGGGCTAGCGCATACGTACAACTTTTAGTTGAAAAAACAGTTTTGTTGTGTATCATATGTTTAAAAGAATATATTAAAGCGCACATACTGTCAACTCGATAGTTTCTCGACAAAAAACTCAAAAAGTTTTATCGATTTGCTTTTGATTTAAAAGTTGGACAACTATCGATCAAGCGCTCAATTTGTATTGCATTGTATTGATGTGCGCAGACCATCGACTAATGAGTCCCCGAGACGTGAAAGAGACACTACTCATTTTACATCCTATTAAATCATATTTAGAACTAAATATCGTCTACGAAATAAAAAAATAAGTTAAATAAATAAATAATGCTGGACGTTTTAACACAGCATCATCTAGCCTCAAAGTAAGCAGGAACTATATGACTGATATACTGCTTATATACTTTTTTTTTTGTAAATACATACATATTATACATAGAAAACACTCAGTTATGTACAAAGTTTTAGTAGTATGTTTACGCTCCTATTTTGTCTATCTTCAATAGTATCTTATGGCGATGATGCCCTAATATACGTTCAGTTGAAAAGATAATCCAACATTTGTATGGCGCTGCGTTTGCCCTGATCCCAAAGTTTGTGCTAAACCATACACAGTCACTCATCGTTGTGGATGAAAAAAAAACAATTTTGTTATCAGTTCACAATGCCTCAATTGTGCTGCCTCAGTGGGTGGTTGCAAACATACAGTGGCCTTTTTGATGTGGCTGCATCGAAGAAGTGAAGACCCGTCTTGTACTCAGGTAGAATCCTACTGAAATATCGAAGGTGAGAACAACATTAAAATTCTGATACTCCAGAGATGACACGCGCGAGAAATATAAAGTACCACAAATAGTACAAAAATGTGGTATTTTTATTAGCAGACTTTCCCATGATTACTGTCTCACTAGATGGAATAGGTGAGTAGAAATAAAAATTCAATTCTCATAGAAATAAAATGCTCTTTTAATGAGAACATGATTTAAAATAACATACAGAATGGGAAACCCTCAAACAAGTGTTATGACCAGATGCAAATCCAAATGTATGTATGTGGATATATAAAGTGCTACTTTTGTGTTGCAGATGTTAACTTTCAAAATAATAATAAGTGGATGTCGATGATGAATATGTATTTTGGAAAAAAATATCTACCCATTATTGTATAAAACAACAGAAATATAAAATATAGTCAATAAAATACTGATTATTTGTATTCTTTTATTTCCAGTTTCACATTGTTACATAATCATTTATTAATTAAAGAGTTTTGTAAATTTATCAGGCCTTAAGCTATAACTATGTCGTCATCAAGGTTCTAGAGTTTCTGTCGCTGAATATCTCACAGCAACCAGGTGAAGCTTCTTCAACGAGGGGCGCAGAATCTTCGGAGTAAACAAATGCTGGATGGCAATGTCTATCTACTGACGTCGGATGGAACAAAACATCGAGTTGTGTCCCAAGTCCAGCTCGGGGAAATCATCAAGAAATTCCCGCTGGCGCCGACTACGCAGACCATCACGGGGGCTTTAGCGTCTGGGAAAGCCACTAATTTTCTGACTGTATAGTTATCTGTAGTTGTTCAAACAGCGCTGCATTGCTTTCATGCATTTTAATAATATTTAAGGCTTCTTCGTACTCAGTTACGTCTTGAGATTGCCCTACTAGTCTGTCGTTTAAAGCGGTGTTTAGTAGCTTTAGCTCTTCTAAGTCAGTTTCTCGAGATGCTAAAGTGGCCTTTGGGGTTCTTATTTGGCCTAGTAGATTTTTATAGTCATCTGAGCATTCATCTTGTTCCTTTATAAGTTTGATGTTGTTTAATATTGAATTACAAAAGGCGCAGGAGGCCTTTTTAAAAAATCATGAATTATTCTATCATGATTAACTGTAATTAAATATTAAAGAAATCTCATAAATTTACTAAGAGTAACCAAATATCACAATGTTTTGTTCGGTACTTTGAGTTTAGTTCCGAAAAGTGTTGCCGGTATAGAAATATGCTCGTGAACAACAGAGCACATTTCAATACAAAATAAATGACAGTGTTTACAAATTTTAAATACAAGGAGAGCGTTTCATAATTATTTCATATCTGACACACGCAAAAAGTGTCTTAGCAATGACAGGATTTGATCCCCGAGTGTCGTAGGATAATGCTATTTTAAATACAAGGAGAGCGTTTCATAATAATTTCATATCTGACACACGCAAAAAGTGTCTTAGCAATGACAGGATTTGATCCCCGAGTGTCGTAGGATAATGCAATTTTAAATACAAGGAGAGCGTTTCATAATAATTTCATATCTGACACACGCAAAAAGTGTCTTAGCAATGACAGGATTTGATCCCCGAGTGTCGTAGGATAATGCTATTTTAAATACAAGGAGAGCGTTTCATAATAATTTCATATCTGACACACGCAAAAAGTGTCTTAGCAATGACAGGATTTGATCCCCGAGTGTCGTAGGATAATGCAATTTTAAATACAAGGAGAGCGTTTCATAATAATTTCATATCTGACACACGCAAAAAGTGTCTTAGCAATGACAGGATTTGATCCCCGAGTGTCGTAGGATAATGCAATTTTAAATACAAGGAGAGCGTTTCATAATAATTTCATATCTGACACACGCAAAAAGTGTCTTAGCAATGACAGGATTTGATCCCCGAGTGTCGTAGGATAATGCTATTTTAGCCGCAACCGGGCACCGCTCCATCAACCGTTCTATATACTCGGTAACGAAAATAACAGATCTAAGTATGGGTGTCGCTAAAACGGTTGGTCATAGATTTAAATGTTTACGGTGTTCCCGTGTTTATATAACACTTATTTTGATTTTAAAAAGATAAAAACTGTACGGATCTTCTAGTTACTGCGCGACGGTAGAGCCGCCGATGACGATTGAGGCTGGGGCACGGCAGTCGCCATCGCTTTTCGTTGCCTTCGGTGCTGCTATTGCACCTTGGAAGAGCTATGTCGTGCACTTCCTTGCAGGAACTTACGCGGTCACGCCGGCCATCAGGACTCAACACATACACTGAGCCCTCCCATCCTCCCTCCCCGCCGAATTTTTCGTAAGAAACTCCGAAAGCGTTACACCTGTACCCTTGAGGCTGGATTTCGATGACCAGATCTTGCTTCGAAGTTGTTGTTTTTTTTATTCTTTTAATTTTTTAAGGAGTTTTGGCCAAACAGCGGCTATGCCACCCCCGTAAAAACAAACATAAAATACAACACAACTAAAAAAAAAACAAAATGAACAAAAAAAAACTACTTACTACAACAAAGAATCCTCCAATGAGGATATGAAGGACAGTAAATCGATACAACATGTTCTAAATATTTACAGTTTAAAATTCTAATACACAAAACCTCAATACCACCATTGCTAATTTCTATAAAATGCATGTGCGTTTTAATAAATCTATGAACTAATACAGCAACACCTCCATAGGTATCAGTTCTGTCTTTCCTAAAAATATTATAGTTACTTATGCGTAAACTAACGTCTGAGTTGAGCCAAGTTACACTTAATATACAAACTCCTATTTTTTCTTGACAAAGCAAAAGTTCAAACTCTTGTTTCTTGGGCATCAAGCTCTGCGAGTTCCATTGCGCAATATTTAAAAATTGCGCAACGGAACCCACAGGGCCTGATGCCCTGGCCGCAGTTACATTTGAGATGTTGTTATCCATCATAAAAGAGGCCTAATAATTTCGTTAAGACATCTCCATTGCTCATCAACTGCACTATAAAAGACATAAGCTCTTCAAAAAGTAATCTCAACACCTGACTAACCTTCTCCTCAAAACTTTTGTTAGAAAATAATATTTCTTTTGCTTTTCTAAATATACCACCAAAATTGATCTTTTTCTTATCATCCTTATCATGCTGGGTTCGTTCACCTGTAGCCGCAGCCGCCATCACTGGTGGAACAGAAAAGTCGTCAACGTTGCGTGATGTAGTTGCTTTCATCGGTCTCCTTTCCTTCCTGTTTTTCTTTTTCTTTCCACGTGCAGGCCCTTTTTTTAATAAACAATCCTCGCTACTGTCCTTTGATTCGTCTTCACTTAGCTCTCTTTCATCATTTCTTTTCAAAATATTTGATTTCTCCACGTGTATCGTAGCTTCAGTTTGTATCACCTTCGATCCAAGGCTTTGACTGTAGGACATGGTTGGCTTAGTGAGCTCATAACTCTTAACGTAAGACTTATTTCCAAACATGAAAACGGTTGGTGCGTCCTTTAATGGTCCATTAAACTTACGTGTTTTATTCTCAAGGTACATCGATAGCGCAGTTTTATAGGTACAATTCTCTTGGCACATGATGGATCGGATTTCCCTTTCTTTAAGATAAACAGGGCAAGTCTTACTCAGGGCCATGTGCTTGCCTTTGCAATTAATGCAACGATAGTCCGTCTTCTCACAATTTGCATGCCTACCACCACATTTTGGACAAGATGGCCTTTTTGTTGGACATGTTCGTGTCAAATGACCATACTTCCAACACGAGGCGCACTGTGTCACCGGAAAAGTATAAGGATCTACCTTAAACCTGCAACCATATCCATATACATAGGAAGGCAATGAAGAGCTCTTAAAACTAAAACGTACCGTCTCGCTACTTATCCATTCACCGGCCTCCGACATCCTGTTCAATCTTTTTACGGAGACTATCTTGTGCTCACATTGTAAAGATTCCATCAAACAGTCCTCTTTCACATCAAGCTCTAAATATTTCACCACGCCGTAGGTAATGCCAACCTCGCTCGTCAAATAACATCGGTATCCAGACTCCAAAAATGACTTACTCTCGACCAATTTAATTGCATCCTCCTTGCTTTCAAAAATAATGATAACTCTGTTGGGGCTCTTGTATTTTATCTGCATTGCATTTGTAATTCCTTCAGATTTCAGTAACATAGCCAGCCCAATTTGTTTTGGCAGCAATTGGTACGATGAGACACAAACTTCAAAATAGTTATTAATTAATTTATCGGTACCTTTCGTATTCAATTTTCTGGGCGCATTACGCTTTGTCTTTCTCTGCACGAGGGTGAACTCTTCATCATCAAATACTTGCTCGTCGCTGCTTGTATTATTTCTAAATTGTTTGGCTGGGCGTGACGACAAAGGCACGGGCGGCGGCGGCGCGTCGATCGACAGGGTGCAGTCGATGGCCGGCGCTGCTGCATTTGTCGCCAAGTCGCGGGCGGCCGACTCAGTACTAATTGTCAAAAACTCATCACATTGTTTATTACTTTCAATAATCACGCCCATCTCTTCCTCGCTCAAAATCATGTCACTATTTCTCCTGGACCGAGGTTGCTGTGAGCCGACCTCGGTCTCTTCCATTTTTAAGACAACACACTCAGAAAATGTATTTACGATATTGTCCGTGATAAATTATAGTAGTTTTACAGGCAACTGGGTTCAAAATAACACTTTTATTATAAAAAATCTAATTATTTATCTTGTGAAAATTTCAAACAATCCCGCCACAAAATTTTCAAAAATGGAATGTGCTTCGATGTTGAGCATTGTTGTCATTTGTGCCTATCTGAAGCTGACAGATGACCCATTCTATGGCAGCGACCAATATCATTAACTTTAAACTCAGATATTTTCAACTTCTCAACAATGGCAGCTGTAGCTATTGCAGCAGTGTCCTCTGACTTCTCCTCTACAAAAAATGCCATAATCAAGTGAGTGAAGTGAAGTGAAGTAACTTCTCCTCTGGTAGACCATACAGAAGGAGTATGCAGCGATGGCTATCCATCTCAATTTGATCGGCAACTTTACCAATGGACTTGTAGAGCTTGCAAAGTAAATGTTTTGAAGAAATTGTGATGCCAAACTAGTGATTGTTGGTGGTGCAGTCTCCACACCAGCCTGTTTCTTTAGCTCACCTTGAAAATGCGCCATATCTTTTGTCAAGTTCTCCATCATCTGTGCCATGGTCATCTTTATACTGTTTCCTCTATGTTACTTGTAAGCCAGTGAGGTTATGAAATTCCCAATAACATTTGTATGAATGTAAGTGAAAGGAGATAGTACTTTCAGGCAGGTAAGTTATATTATGAATCACATAGTTATTAAATATTGCAAATATGTAACAGAATAATATATTTAATTTAATTTAAAGATTGAGCTTTTGAAAGAGATTTATTGGCAAATACCCGCATTTTTCATTTTCCGGAATAAATTTATATTTTATTTCACAAAATAAAATAAAAAACACAGGCTCGACCTAGCACGGCTGCTTAAGTACCTGCCTAACTTGTGTTTCTGCAAGCTATTTATTGTGTTTTTGCACTAATGAAAATTGTATAAATAAACAATAAAAGGAGCGGGCGACAGCGCGGCGCGGAGCGTTTTTGTGCCATCAAGCTCTTTTAATCTCGATTTACAGTAGCTCTACATAATACTACCTGCCAAACATTGAAGTACATAATTAGTTCATTGCTTCTAAAATCAGAACTTAATTCTACTGTGGGTCATAAATATAAAGTAAGTATGTACCTATAGGTGGCAATAATATGAATAAAGAAGAGAAAAAGAAAGTGTCTTGTTGATTTCGGCGCCGAGTGCCGACTTTCTCACTTTGCCAACTTTTGCAATATTCAATGTAAGTATTAGCGGAGTGCCGACTTTAAAAAAATCCTATGTATTTGTTCGCTGATTGTCGACTTATTATAAATTTACGTATTTTATGAGTACTTTGCCTACTATTATAAACTTCGTTACTTCTGAAAGCACGATACCGACTGTGGTACAATTAAGTTAAAAAATGTTGGGGGGTTCAAGTAGCGCACACCCGTTACTTCAGTTTTATACTTCCATGGGCACGCTTGTGTTGTTTCTATTTAGAATGCATTGAGATTATATTTATTTCATAGATCAGACTATAACCTTTTTGTTATTTGATGCAATGTCAAAGATGAAAAATTGACTTACGTCAATTCATATTATTGCTCTCTTGTTTATTGTATACTTATTGGTATTGTATGTTATTATTAAGAATTGAATTGAATTTACGGACGTGATCTTGAAAATGAGTCAAGATGTGTGTTTTCTCAGGAATAGATTGGTAAATATGTAAAATATTTCTTATTTTTAAGGTATTAATGTAACCACCCGACATACCTATTAACTTATATACAAAACTAATTGACTAAGCTAAAAGGAACCCGTAAGCGTGAAGGTGTAGGTATATCTGGTATATATGATATTAATTAACGGTTAATGTTCTTAGGGTGGACGGACGCTTTGGCGTATGGGCTACAGTCACACATTTGAGAAAAACAACAAATACTCGTCGCTTTGGCGATGTTCTAATAGAAAATGTCCTGGCTCTTTGACGTGGGTGGAAGAAGGTGGAACTGTTGCCAGAGATTCTGATCACAGCTGTATGCCCGATGTTGATGCTTTGAAAGTGGCGAAAATCATGGAAGAATTAAAAAAGGCTGTATGTGATGACTACGGTCCGATTCAACAAATTTTCGAAAAGTATGTTATGGAATTCCGTAAAAATACAGAGTATGACGGAATAATTCCAACTTTTGATTCAGTCAAAGATACTTTGTATAGAGCAAGAAAAAAGCATTTAGAAGTACACGCTACAGTTTTCAAGACTTTAGAGACAGTTGTGTTGCCACGAAGATTAACAGAGAACTTTTTATTAATAGAAGACGGTTCTACTGACAAAATTTTTGTTTTCTGTAGCACTGAAGCCAAAGATACTATAAACAGAGTGTCTGATTACTATGCTGACGGGACATTCAAAGTGGCTCCAAAACCGTTCATGCAAATCTACTCACTTCATGGGGAAGTCGGAGGTAATCCGATTATCGTTCCCTTGGTATTCGCTCTGTTACCCAACAAACAAGAAACAACATATGAGAGATTATTTACGTTACTTCGTCAGCACTTGCCACAAATGAACCCATTACATTTCCACAGTGATTTTGAAATGGCAGCAATGAATGCCTTTCAGAAAGTATTTCCTTGTGTAACAGTACACGGATGTTTTTTCCATTACGCTCAGGCTTTACGTAAAAACGCAAAGAAAGCAAATTTATATAATACCAAAGAACAGAAGGAAACAATAGCGTTATATACAGCTTTAGCACATCTGCCACCGGCACACATTCCCGAGGGCTTCCTTTCGATTAATTTTGAAATTTCTTCTGACAACACCTCTGCTTGGAATGATTTCGTTGGCTACTACGTTAAACAGTGGATGAGATATGATACAGTGGCAATCATGAGCTGTTACGGAAGACCTCATCGAACCACAAACATCGTAGAAGGATGGCACTCCAGATTAAATAAGATCGTCGGATTTAAGAAACCACATCTTTTCCCTATCATAAAAGTTCTAAAAGACGAAAGTGTTCATTGCGATTACAACGTTAGAATGAATAACATGCACTTACCAATTTCCAAAAAACAATTAAACAAGTTTAAATTAAGAGATGAACGTATAAAGAAGATCACTGAAGATTATTTAACAAATAGGATCGATGTAAAGACTTGTTTAATGAGACTCAGCAAAGTAAGATTTCTAAAATAAAATTTAACTGCATTATAACCAACTTTATTATTACAATATAATATTTTGATTGCCTTAATTTTTACGTGAAATGTTCTTGACTGTACATAAATTTGACAGACTGCGAAAATATACACGACATAATTGAATAGTCTACAAAACGCTACTAATTGCATAAACATAACAAAAATCGGCACTCCGCGAAAGTCGTCGATAAGCGATTAGTTGCATAGGACTTTCCAAAATTCGGCAGTCCGCTGTAACCTGTATTGAATATTGCAAAAGTCGGCAAAGTGCGAAAGTCGGCACTCGGCGCCGAAATCGTCTTGTTTGATTGAATTGCCGGCACTATGTAGGTAGATGTGCTCTAGAATTATTTTGAATTAGTTTCTTAACCTCATAATCAGGCAGCAGATAAATATATTCTATAGTGATATTCATCATTTGTGACACAGAGGACACTTGGTTTTTCAATCATATCAAGTGTACAAGTATGGTTTAATATCATACCTCATTAGTCAGGTAGGTACTTATACTTAAAGGTGGCCTTTCGAACTGAGCGTCTATAGCGTCAGTGTCGCCGCGACTGTGACGGCGCGACAGAGCGACAGATAGATGTTCTATACAAATTTATGAAATTCTAGGAAACGGCTTTCGAGCGCAGCGACACTGACGCGGCGTCAGTGACGTCACAGTGCCGCTGTGACCGCGTCATCAGACGCCCGCGTCAGTCGCTCGGCCGCGCTTGCATTGTCGCTTTATTCTGAGGTTACTTTTACAAAAATGGCATCCGTTGAGAATTTTAACGCAGTAGAAGATGAGATTTTAATTACATTGGTGTCTCAGCACCCACTGCTTTATGATTTAAGCGTAGGAGATTATAGGAATACCAGAAAGAAAGACAAAACGTGGTCTGAAATTGGGGTAAAATTAAATAAAAGTGGTAAGTTATTTTATCAATCAGTTTCACAATATTTTTTAACAATAGTTGTTTTGCCAGGATACTTGACCGATTTGGGAGTTAAAGAACAGTTTTAATTCGTTTCTGACATTAATACCATCATGTACGGTACTTGTGGTAGCTGCCAAATCAATCATGTTATCGGTGGGATTTTGGTTTTCATCGCGAATGTTGTACGGTCTGTTATTAATTTCCAAATAACCGTCGCGTAACAAATTGTGAAAACAACACGCCACTAATATCAAGTCTGTGCAAGTATCCGGTGCAATCGCTATTGATGTATAAAATACTCTGAACACTTGGCTCAGGAGCCCGAATGCGTTTTCTGCCACGCGACGAGCGCGACATAATCTATAGTTAAAGACCTCCTTTTGGCGATCAAGTCTAGATCTTCTGGAATAAGGTTTCATCATGTTCTTGTCTAAAGGAAATGCTTCATCTCCTATCAAAAAATTGATGTTGGTTCCCGGCAAAACCTTAAATTCTGGAATATTGAAATCGTTTCTTGCAATCTTTTTTCCAATCATCGACTTCCTATATATGTTGCTGTTGCCTTCTTTTCCATAAGAACCAGCGTCAACAGCTACAAACTTGTAGTCGGCGTCAACCAATGCCAGCATCACAATAGAAAAATAGTCTTTATAATTAAAAAAAAGGGAACCATTATGCTGTGGTGCTTTTATACGAACATGTTTTCCATCTATGCTAGATACACAGTTTGGCATATTTCATTTCTCCCACATTACTTTTTCAATTCGTTTGAAATTCTCTGTTGTTGAAGGCGGCATTGCGATTGGTATTAATTTTTGCCTTAGCAGCCTCAGGACTTTTCGTATGATTGTTGAAATATAAGAATCTGATATCCGATAGGCAAATGATAGGGATTTATACGTCTCTCCTGTCCCAATGAATCTGGAAAGGGGCCGTTCAAATATTACGTAAGCAGATTTATTACAATTATTTACCCCCCCATCCCCCTTGTCAGCAAAAGTAAGCAAAGCTCTTACCCCTTCCCCCTATGCTTACGTAAACATTTTTCAATTATAAATGTATCTTTTTTAAAAAAATGAAATTTAGACAAGTGAATAGCGCGCGGTAATTCCCCTAATCGGTTCTAAAGCGAGTGCCTAAACGTATGCATTACTTGCGGGAATTCTCGAAAATGCGTTTCGTTTTCAAGCATAGATAATGTGAGGGTTGCCATTCGTGTAAAAAAGTAAATAACTACCGATGACGTAATCATCATCTAGACTCCCCTACCCCCCATGTCATCCAAAATAAGCAAAACAAAGACCCCTCCGCCCCCCAATAGTGCTTACGTAATACTTGAACGGCCCCAAAAGAAAAATAATACATTTAAATTTACTTGCAGGTGACAGCTGCAAAAAGAACTGGAAAAACCTAAAAGACACATATTTGCGTCAGAAACGTGAGACTCGATCTGCAGCACCTAAAAATCCAAGATCTAAATTTAACGCTTATGCTAAGTTGTTTTCCTTTTTGGAATCGGTACCAAACGAACGATCGACTATTAGCAACCATGTTGACCCCCATGACATCACTACACAATAGTCTCAAAGTAGTCAAACGTCGACCCAAGATAGATCCCCTTTACAAACGGAAACGAACTTAACCGATGATTCGTCAGTTTCACGAACATCCTCACCAGCCTCATCATCAAACCTTCTATATTTTCCAAAGAGTAAGAAAACACTTACAAAGAAATATTATATTTTAAAGTACCTGCAGAGAAGAGAAGTATCTCGCCAGAAAGTTTTACAAAATATAAGAAATAATGATGAAGATGACGATTTGTCGTCTTTTTTCCGAACACGTTAAAGCAGTTTTAAGAAAACTGACACCTTTACGGAAATTACAGGCAAAAAAAAGCGATATTTGATGTTCTCATGACATATGAGACATTAGATGTTGAGTCAGCAGATATAGAAAGTAATCGCCCAAATACATCAAGCTCAGGTGTGTCATCAAATATATCTATTGACTGTAATGCCAGTTAAAACAGTCTGCAGAAAGGTTAAAAAGTCATTTAATGACTGGGCAACCCAAGGCTTAAAAATATAACAAGCTAATATAAGGAATTTATCTTATCTCCTAACACTGACGAATGATGAAAATCTTCGAATTTACGTAAGAAAATACAGTAAAATACACTTGAGAGCAATAAAATCGCACATCCGCACATTTTTACTTAAAAGTTCAATTTTTTTTTTATTTGGAGCTTACAGCAAATTAAAATCAAATTAAATTAAAGTGCATAATCTAGGCATTCGCAGAACTGATAAAGGGTTGACATTTACCTTTAAAAATAACTCATTAGCAACAAAACAATAGACCCCCTTATGTCGCTCGATCCAGGTAAGGCCGGCGGCGGGATTTATCGCAGGTATAAAAGAGTGCATATTGAGGGAATGGTCATCATTTGCATACCAACGTACAGTGTGAAAGGTTCTCTATTGATATTGGCTTCAAACGGAACACGAAAATGGATACTACACCAGAAGTAGCCGCTCAAGTGGTTGCCCTTGTTGAATCGGGGCTTAAGCAAAGTCAAGTGGCTCGACAATTGAGTTTGAGCCGATTTACCGTTCGGCGTGTATACCAGAGGTATCAAGAGACTGGTGGCTACCAACGGCGACAAGGATCGGGCCGTCCCCGTGCTACAACAGAGCGTGATAACCGCTTTCTTATAACGACATCTTTAAGAAATCGTCGTTTGAACGCAGTTCAACTGGGCCAACGACTTCAAGAAGTTCGTGAAGTAGACGTTAGCCGGTGGACAGTCAGAAGACGATTGAGAGAAGGTGGCCTGACTGCACACAGGCCAGCAAACGGGCCGAAATTGACCCCAGCCCACCGAGAAGCCCGCCTTCAGTTCGCTCGAGACCATTTGAATTGGACCGAAGAGCAGTGGAGTGCAGTCCTGTTCTCTGATGAGTGCAGGATGTGCTTGCATGGCAACGACGGACGGGGGAAGGTGTATAGAAGATCGGGAGAGCGATTTGCCCAATGCTGCATAACAGAACGTGTCGCCTATGGCGGTGGATCAATCATGTTTTGGGGAGGCATGTCTATGGAAGCAAAAACCGAGCTTGCCTTCTTCACCGGACCGAATACTGGTCGCCAATCAAGAGGATTGACTTCCATACGATACATTGAGGAAGTACTCGAGAGCCACGTCGTACCTTTTGCTGGGTTTATCGGCGAAAACTTTCTGTTTATGCAAGATAATGCAAGACCGCATACTGCTGGCATAGTGATCGAGTACCTTCAAGAGGTGGATGTGACCGTTATGGAGTGGCCAGCTCGAAGCCCAGACCTCAATCCCATCGAACATCTATGGGACGAGCTGAAAAGAAGAGTTCGAGGCCGAGATGCTCCTCCATCGACTCTACAGGAGCTGCAACAGGCGATCGCAGAGGAATGGGAGGCTATTCCTCAAGACTTTATCAAAAGTCTAGTAACATCAATGAAAACACGGATGGAGTCAGTGATTCAGGCTAGGGGAGGGAGCACTCGGTATTAATAACAAACTTTAAATTAATTTTATCTTTTAATTTCATAACTTTGACACCAATACTTGAATAAAGAATTTTGTACTAAACATGCATTTTTGTTATTGATCCACAAAAACATTTTTATGTAATGATTGAAAGACAAATCAGATACCACTGGATAGGTATTAAAATAGACTATGAATCTGCATTACAGAAACATAATTTTTTTTGTTTTTTTTTTTAGTTATGTCAAAAAATCATGAATGTGCGATTTTTTTGCTCTCAAGTGTATTTAAACAATGTGCTCTATTGGCCAAAAAAAATTACATACGTAGAAAAATTTTAGTTTCCGACAATGTTATAAAATCTACATGAAACAATAAAAAAGAAACGGGAAAGACTACAGTTTGTTGCAATAATATTCCGAAAATAAGAGACATGAGAAATGATTTGCTTACATCACCATCAGAAATTGCCAATTATTTTAATCGCTTTTTCGCGCAAGTTGCGAATGTTTTGACAAAAGATCTGATGAGATCGGAAGTGGAAGCTCTTCGCAGATTTTCTGCACCAAATGTGATAAATTTCTCATTGAAGGACATTTCTCCTAGATGTGTTATAAAAATAATAGATAGTCTTAAATGTTAAAGTTCATGTGATTTATGGGGATTATCCACTGTACTTTAAAAAAAAGCTAAAGCTTGAGCTGGCTGTTCCACTAGCAAATGTTATTAATGATTGTATTCATAGAGGTAACTACCGTCAGTACAATTTTGACTAGAACAAAGTGCAACGAAATGTAAATAAAGCCGATATTTGGCTTAATCAGCTGTTCTGCTTTGACAATCAGTTCTACCAACTGCACCCACCCATCCCAACCATAGACAATTACGTTCATAATCATACAATAGAGTTGCCAGCTGCTAACGATTTATACCACTTTAGTCGAAATCAGAAATGATGAAAACTAAAACCCAGAACGAGTCAAACAAATTTGATGACAGGAAAGCAATTCAAGAATATCTTGATAAATCTTTGAAACTAAATCAGCAACTAATTAATGAGCAAACAGAAAATTAAAACTAATTTTGTCTTTTACTGGAAAATAATAAAAAATTAAAAGCGGAAATGATAAATATGGAGAAAACAATTGAAATTCTTAGACTTGAAAGCGAAGCTAATCATAAACTACTCGCATGAAACATAATGAATGCAAAAGTAATGCTAAAATATTTGAAATGAAGACACAAATCTCAAGCTTAACACTTAGAAATCAGCATCTTCTGATGGCGATAGAAGAAAAAAAAGATTTTATTGAAAAGATCTCTTTAAATGCCAAAACTGACATAGGTATCACGAATTATGATATAAACAGAGCGCTGGAAAAGATAAGAGCTGATTTACGATTTAAGAACGCGGAACTCAAAGTTCTCCGAAAAAAAAGGAAAGTCTTTGAGACCAAAAACGACCCACAAAAGAACCATGTGGCAAATAAAAAAACAAACGAAAAGCTAGATGACCTGCATGAAAAGTACAACAATCTGTTACAAGAATCCGAAATAAAGCTTAAAAAACTAGAAAGAAACTCTCAGGATCTGAGAGAGCAAGTAAAGAAGCTTGAACTAAACTGTGAAGCAATAAGGAAATCATACGATGACTTAAGTATTCTTAATTATAAAAATGAAAATGAAAAAGAAGAACTCATACTCACTATTAAAGAAATGGAACAAATTTTACAAGAAGGTGCTACAGAAAATGATTATATTTTTATAAAAATGAAAATGAAAAAGAAGAACTCATACTCACTATTAAAGAAATGGAACAAATTTTACAAGAAGGTGCTACAGAAAATGATTTGCTTAACCAAAATGGACGTCTAGTTAAAGACGCGACAGCCAGGCCTTCAACCTCTGACCAGCATAGTACCCTAATCATAGGGGATGAATGTATAAAAGGTCTAGGGATGGACTTAAAAAATATATATAATGGCCACAACATCTGCTGCCTCACATAATATGTAAATGCTCCAGTCGAGTATCTTATCAAAGTTGCTAGACAAATGGCTTTAACGCATTGGCTGACTAAAATAATACTCATGACAAGGAAAGTAGTCAGCAAAAATGCCAAGATGTACACAGATGACATCTTGAAACTCATGACTACTCTTCAAGAAAATAATGTGTACTTAATATGTCCAAATATTATGTACAATAAAAACAGGACATCACAAGATGACATTACAAACATCAATATTCATAAACACAACATGATACTTCATAATAGCTGCCAATATGAAGACAACATTGACCTTATCAATATAAGCACACTTAACAGGAGAACTACTGCTAGACAATTTAAAGAAATCGTCGCAAACTTCATTGGAACACATATGAATAATCATGCTTTTACAGAAGACTCTAGCAAGTGCAACTTTAGGAAATAGTTTGTATGAAACTAGATAAATTAATATTTAACATTATTGATTGGTTCAAGGCAAACAATCTACTCTTAAACATTGATAAAACAAACATTGTTAGATTCTTTTTGGGCAATGTTCAAGGCACAGACCCAGCTCAAAATACAATAGTTAAATATTCTATCAATAAAATTAATGGCGTATAATTTTTAGGTATTCAAATTGACAGTAAATTGACTTGGAACAACCATATTGACAGTCTAGTAGGGAAACTCAAGTCGGCGGCTTTTGCAATAAAAACTATAATGGTGGCACTTCACATGGCTATTTGTATTTGGCATATTTGGCAAACAATTACCATGTGTGGACAGTTTATTTGACAAAGTGTTCGCCTTATTTGCCTATTTAACAAATAAGGCCAATACCAAATACGCGTTACAGTGCGCATGTCGGTTTCTCGCGGCACATCAAAGCAGTCAAATAGGCAAATACGCAATAAGCCGTCCACACAATGGCCATATTCAGAAGCGCACGCGCCGTGGACCTGTACGGACGTGCAGTATCTTTGTGTCTGTGTTGTGAGCGAGAACGGAACAACGGCTTTTGAAAATGAATTGGGACAATGAAACGGTGCTAAAATTTCTGGAATTATACCAAATGAACTCGTGCATATGGGACCCCCAGAATGACTCCCATAAAAATAGACAGCGTGTCAATGACGCATGGAATAATATTAAAGAAAATTTGGAGGTTCCTTGCACTGTAAAAGATTTAAAAAAGCAAATAAATACGCAGAGCTGGATTGGTGGGTACATCGGCCCTCCATGACCCCTGAACTATTAGATTATCTCCATCATATACGTCAAATGTTCCAGGTGGATTATATCTATGTGAGGAACGTCCACTTTTTCTTAAAAAGTTGTGCAATACTATACATGCCATAACAACTTGTATTGCTGGTTCTGGTTGTAGAAGCAGGGGTTTACGTAGCACTCTAAATACAGAGGACAGGACTCCAAATACATTTTCGACTACAACACGGGCTGATGACAGCTTCTTGTTGAAAAAGAAGAATCTTTCTTTAGTGCCTTCTTGATGTGCGCCTGGATATGGTTTCATTAAATTATTGTGTAGGGCAAATGCTCCATCACCCAAAAACACATATGGTAGGTCAATAGTTCCATTTTGTAGAGGGCTCGGTGAAGGTAATCTCAACAGATTATTGCTCATTTTATGCCAAAGCAATGAGTGTTTTAGCACACCGCCATCGCTTATCCTCCCTTGGCATCCTACGTCAGCAAACATGAAGCAGTAGTTACTATTAACTAGGGCTAATAAAACTATGCTAAAATATTTATTATAGTTATAGAATTCTGAGCCACTGTTAATTGGTGCTTGTAAGACTACATGCTTTCCATCTATTGCACCAACACAATGAGGAAAACGCTGGTGGAAGCCACTTTCTACGGCTAGCCAGTCTTCTTCTACTGCTGGCAACTGTAAAAAACAAATGGGTTAATATATGTACATAGACCTAATAGATGATGCATTATAATAAATATAAAGCCGTAATATAGTTATACCCCTAGGGATATAAATTATATTCCGTGACATAGTTATAGGGATATGATTCATTACTATCTTACGGTCGCAATTTAGTAATATGTTTATACTAATCTAGCTTTAAATACATAGTTATAAAAATCTACCATCATATTTTTTATTTTATAATTTTTTTATATGAATTTGTGTTTATTTCAGGATGAAGAAACCATTGAAAATGCAGATAGAACCAACACGATTGTATTAACTGATGAAAATGAACCAAACCCAACCATATCTAACCAAGAATCGTCATCCATGACCCCAACACCACCAGTTAGAAGGAGACAGAAAAATCCACCAGAGTTGATGGAAGCTAAACAACATATGCAGCAAGCATTTAATTTCATGAAACAGGTTTCCCAGCAACATGATCACCCAAAAAATTTAGATGATGAATGCACCATCTTTCGGTACGTTCACACGGAGACACGATTTGCCGAATCTTATTTTCATCGGATCTGGAAAAACCGAATGTTGTATTCACACAGCACATCTTGCTTGGCCGTATCCGACGGCCTCGTATCGGGATCTCGTGTGAACTCACCATCCGGCTTTTATTAGCAAGAGCGCGCACAATTCCTCACGTTGATTTGGAAGCGATGGACGTGAACAGTCTTGCTATACTATACTGGTATTATCGCCGTCAGCGTCGTAGAAAAAGATTGTGGTTAAACCCAATAGTACAAAGAAGATCAACAGTTGGTGCCTTTACAACTCTAATGCAGCAGTTAAGAAATGATCCACAAATTTTTTTTAACTACTTTAGAATGACTATACCTACATTTGATAATCTTTTGAAAAAAGTGGAAAAAGATTTGAAAAAGCGTGATAAAAATATGAGGAAAAGCATTAGACCAGAAGAAAAATTAGCGATATGTATAAGGTAAGATTGAAATACTGTATTTTATTATAATTAAATTATTTATTAAAAATATGATTAAGAAATCATAGAAAATCGCTTGGTAGGTACACAGTTTGAAGTTTCCCAACTACATATTATGAAAGTCTGGTAAATCAGAAGCATTCGATTGAATACTTTGAGACTCTGGTGATGCTTGGTACTGCGATGTAAAATAGCCTTGTGATTGTGCCACATTTGGTTGATAGTTGTATGTTGATGAGTGTGCAGGAGACCATTCATTTCGGTTCTTTATATTTTGCAATAAATTTAAGACGCCTGATTGAAATTCTAATGTTTGATTATCGTTTACCGTTGCCAATGATGGAAGTAGACTTTTAAAGAAAAACAAATTACGGTCTTCTTTCATTTCTTCTTTCTTCTTGCATTCCATTTGATAATCTATAAACTCATTTTCTTATCAAACACGTTTAAATTCTGCCTCGATGGTCTGCTTTTTTTTCTTTTCGAACCACCTACTAAATTTTCATTATTAGTTTCTTGTTGACTTTCATCTGTAGCATCTTGATTATTTGCGACATCTTCACCAAATAAATTGTCCTGAGCCATCGCACTGTCATGGGTAACATCTGATGTAACTGTAGCGGCTGTACTATCGTCTGCTGGGTTTGGTGTAGCAATAGTTGCACTATCATGTGTGTCAGCTGGCGTCACAATTTTTTTTAAGAACAACATTTGACGATGATAAACGTAGGCTCTCGGACATGTCGCAGACGATCCTGATTTTTTTGATTTATTTTTCTCATTAATACTCCTCATCCAGCTGTCTCTAATATTAGTCCACTTCTTTACGATCGATTTAGCTGAAAAATATAATTAAATTTACTTGCAGATATATGGCTTCTGGGTGTTCATACAAGGATTTACATTACGCCTACCGAGTCGGAGTGTCTACGATCAGTAACATTATTAAGGAAGTAACGAATGCTATTTGGAACAATTTGCATGGGGAGTTTATGACATTACCCAACACAATATCTGACTGGGAATATATCGCCAATGGATTTAATACTAGAGCAAACTTTCCCCATTGCATTGGTGCAGTGGACGGTAAACATATTAGGATAAAAAAGCCAAACAACAGTGGTTCCATGTTTATGAATTACAAAGATTTCTTTTCCATCGTATTATTAGCAGTGGTTGATTCATATTATAAATTTACATACATCTGTGTGGGCTCGTATGGAAAAGAATGCGATTCGACAATATTCAAGGAGTGTACTTTTTGGAAAAAACTAATAGATGGTGATTTGCAATTACCGGCAGCATGTCCACTGACAAACGATTCCGATTTATCGATTCCGTTTGTAGTAATAGGCGATGAAGGTTTTGGCTTGCATCAACATTTGATGAGACCTTACGGCGGAAACCATTTGGATAGAAACAAAAGAATATATAACTACAGATTAACCAGAGCTCGACGCTATGTTGAGTGCGCCTTTGGGATATTAAGTGGCGAATATTTCATCGTCCACTGGATGTTGATACCAGCACAGCAATATCGATTGTAAAGGCTTGCACTGTACTTCATAATTTTATAATAGATATGGAAGGTGTACAGTCGAACATAGAAACAACAAGCAATGTATCATCAGTGGTTAACGTGTTCACAGATGCACCCAATGAACAAAATAGTACACGAGGTGGACGATGTGCTAATGTTATACGATCTGAATTCACAAATTATTTTATTTCTACAGCAGGAGCTGTGCCTTGGCAAGACGAATCAATCTAACGTTAATTTTGTAACACACTGCTAATGTACAAATACTTAACCTGTTTACTTTAAAAAATTACAAACTTACCATAATCCTGCCTGTTTTTCTCCTCCATTTCTTCAAAATCTTTATTCAAAATTATACATACACTTGAGAGCAAAAAAATCGCACATTCATGATTTTTTGACATAACTAAAAAAAAAACAAAAAATATTATGTTTCTGTAATGCAGATTCATAGTCTATTTTAATACCTATCCAGTGGTATCTGATTTGTCTTTCAATCATTACATAAAAATGCTTTTGTGGATCAATAACAAAAATGCATGTTTAGTACAAAATTCTTTATTCAAGTATTGGTGTCAAAGTTATGAAATTAAAAGATAAAATTAATTTAAAGTTTGTTATTAATACCGAGTGCTCCCTCCCCTAGCCTGAATCACTGACTCCATCCGTGTTTTCATTGATGTTACTAGACTTTTGATAAAGTCTTGAGGAATAGCCTCCCATTCCTCTGCGATCGCCTGTTGCAGCTCCTGTAGAGTCGATGGAGGAGCATCTCGGCCTCGAACTCTTCTTTTCAGCTCGTCCCATAGATGTTCGATGGGATTGAGGTCTGGGCTTCGAGCTGGCCACTCCATAACGGTCACATCCACCTCTTGAAGGTACTCGATCACTATGCCAGCAGTATGCGGTCTTGCATTATCTTGCATAAACAGAAAGTTTTCGCCGATAAACCCAGCAAAAGGTACGACGTGGCTCTCGAGTACTTCCTCAATGTATCGTATGGAAGTCAATCCTCTTGATTGGCGACCAGTATTCGGTCCGGTGAAGAAGGCAAGCTCGGTTTTTGCTTCCATAGACATGCCTCCCCAAAACATGATTGATCCACCGCCATAGGCGACACGTTCTGTTATGCAGCATTGGGCAAATCGCTCTCCCGATCTTCTATACACCTTCCCCCGTCCGTCGTTGCCATGCAAGCACATCCTGCACTCATCAGAGAACAGGACTGCACTCCACTGCTCTTCGGTCCAATTCAAATGGTCTCGAGCGAACTGAAGGCGGGCTTCTCGGTGGGCTGGGGTCAATTTCGGCCCGTTTGCTGGCCTGTGTGCAGTCAGGCCACCTTCTCTCAATCGTCTTCTGACTGTCCACCGGCTAACTTCTACTTCACGAACTTCTTGAAGTCGTTGGCCCAGTTGAACTGCGTTCAAACGACGATTTCTTAAAGATGTCGTTATAAGAAAGCGGTTATCACGCTCTGTTGTAGCACGGGGACGGCCCGATCCTTGTCGCCGTTGGTAGCCACCAGTCTCTTGATACCTCTGGTATACACGCCGAACGGTAAATCGGCTCAAACTCAATTGTCGAGCCACTTGACTTTGCTTAAGCCCCGATTCAACAAGGGCAACCACTTGAGCGGCTACTTCTGGTGTAGTATCCATTTTCGTGTTCCGTTTGAAGCCAATATCAATAGAGAACCTTTCACACTGTACGTTGGTATGCAAATGATGACCATTCCCTCAATATGCACTCTTTTATACCTGCGATAAATCCCGCCGCCGGCCTTACCTGGATCGAGCGACATAAGGGGGTCTATTGTTTTGTTGCTAATGAGTTATTTTTAAAGGTAAATGTCAACCCTTTATCAGTTCTGCGAATGCCTAGATTATGCACTTTAATTTAATTTGATTTTAATTTGCTGTAAGCTCCAAATAAAAAAAAAATTGAACTTTTAAGTAAAAATGTGCGGATGTGCGATTTTATTGCTCTCAAGTGTATTTCTCGCCAGCCAGCAGTTCTAAAGTTTTTATCCTTGTATATTTCGAGAGTTTTGTCCCATAAAACTGGCCGATTTTGGACAAGAGAAATTAAATTTTCAACGTTTATATTTTTCGTCGTCATAGCGAGCGGTCAGTCAAAGCGGGCGAAAAGAACTGGCGACTGGCAAGCGCACGTGCAGTGTGTCCCTCCCGCCCACCCCTCCTTCCCAGCTTGTGCGACGCATTCGGTTTCAAGATCCGACAAAAAACCGAATCTACCCCTGCGTGTATCGTATGAACGCATGTATTGAATGCCCTATACCATTGCATCGGATCTGCATTTTGCAGTATCGCCGGATCGGTTTGTAGTCGCAAAATCGGATGTCAACTTCAGCAAGATTCGGTTTTTTTGTCGTGTCTTGAAACCGAATGCATGTGTGAACTCCTTCATTGAAATACTTATGCCACTAAACCGAATCCTGCAAAAAACCGATTCGGTAGAGAAACACTCGACGCCGTGTGAACGTACCGTTTGGGCAACTTATAGCAAGGAAGATTCAAAAACTATCTGAAGAGCGTAGAGATGTCATGATGGTAAAAATAAACCAACTATTTGTGGATGAACATAATATGCTGATTTCTCCCAGACGCCCATATTCTTCAACAACAACTTATACACCATCGCCACCGATATACCAAGAAGCCCCAATAGAAGAATTTCACACCACTGTTGATTTTTCTTCTTTTAACACAAGAGAGTATAATCTAAACCCTATTAATGGTGGGTCGGCTGATCATTTGAACACACAAACATCACCAGTGGAACAAGCCAGCACTTTGTAACGTTGATATAACACCTTTCCTACCTACGTAGATAGGGTATCTACCGATTTGAAATCGAATGTTTCTCAGGCTGACCGTACGCACATTCCTCGCTCACCTTACAAAAAAAACCAGTCGTTCGAATCTATTGTTCGAACGGCTGGCTGACCGGCGAACGGCCACACACTCGCAAGCCACCTTGGAGGACGTACGTGCGACTTTTTTGCGCGTCGTCTCACGTTCCTCTAACCTAACAGTTACTAGGTTTAATATAACATTTTAACGTAACATTAATCAGCTGTTTCTGTGTGTAGCTGTAAATTCAGTGTGGAATCCCGTAAATCGGTAAGCGTTGAACAACTCATTTTGCAAAGGAATGGTAGGTAGGTTTGTGCTTTGTGTAACGGTTCATGTGCCGTAAACGCTGGCAGCTTTGCCTAGTGCAGGTGAATTTGCCTACTTAGCATAGTTTAAAAAAATGCCTGCACTGTCTCATAACTATCTACTATTTTGGTACATTTTCTATTTTGGTGGAAGCACTGTTTCATATATGGCAACACATTTATGTCACTTGTCACTAGCCGCGCGTGTATAGCTGTCATCTGGTACGAGTTTGTGAGGACGGTGTTTCGCGCGATAACGTAAACAAAACATAATTTGGATTTCGACTGCAATTATAAGGTGTTCTGGTAAGTCCATTGCACGTAATTTGTGGGTAATTCCAAGAATGGCTAGTTGGATACTGAATTTATTCTGAATCATTCGTATTTCATGACTAAAACCGGCTAGGCAACGTAAACTCTATGAAAATTTACAACATGATGGTGACTTTGCCTACAACAGACAACGAATAGGGTTGCTACAAGGACTAAAAAAAATCATCAGCCGGAAGAAGTGATATTTGTAGTATTGTTTTTAATTCGGTGTCTTGTTTTAGGAAATGACTAAGCCTAAGCCCAAATCGAAGCGAAAGAGAAGAATAGTAGGTAGTCGACAATATGCTAATTACAGCAATGAAATGTTACAACTCGCAGCAGAAAATGTGCGTTCTGGGAAAATGTCTTCATATGAAGCTGAAAAGATGTTTAACATCCCCAGACGCACAATCTTGAACAAGGCTAAAAACAAGCACAATAAACCCCCGGGAGGACAAATAATATTAACAGAAGGTGAAGAAAAGCAGTTTGTAGGCGTTTTAATAGCAGCAGCTGATTTTGGCAGTCCTCTTACAGAACTGGACCTAAAAATAGTGGTACACGAATATTTAAAAAAAAATAAGAAGGAACATTTATTTAAAGGTAAAATGCCTGGACGATGGTGGGTAAAGAATTTCCTTGAAAGATACAAAATAGACCTGACCACTCGTGTTACACAAAACATAAAGAAAGTAAGGGCTGAAAAGACGGAAAGCGAACTTGAGGAATACTTTGAAAATTTGAAAATAAGTCTGAAGGATGTTCCGAACACAAATATTTTAAATTTTGACGAAACAAATTTCTCTGACAATCCTGGCAATGTAAAATGCATCTTCAAAAGATCAGTAAAATATCCTGAACGCATCATGAACTTCACCAAAGGCTCGATATCAGTTATGTTTGCTGCAACTGCAAATGGTGATTGCTTGCCTCCTTACACAGTCTACAAAGGTGAAAATATGTGGAATCTATGGCGTCTAAATGGTCCTCGCGGCAGTCGTTATAATAGTACTAAGAGTGGATGGTTTGACTCAGTCACATTCGAGGACTGGTTCCAAACTATCATATTGCCATGGGCGAAAGATCTTCAAGGCACAAAAGTTATAATTGGGGATAACTTATCAAGTCACGGTTTGTGTTTTTGCCTCCGAACGCTACCCATGTAGCCCAACCACTAGACGTTTCATTTTTCGGCCCCTTAAAAAAACAGTGGCGAAAAATTTTAACCCAATACAAAATAGATTACCCAAATAATGCAGCATTAAACAAAGCAGACTTTCCCGCCCTACTGAAAACGCTGATGGAAAATCTTCAAGTATCTAAAAAAGAAAATATAGTGAGCGGCTTTCGAACGACAGGAATTGCACCCTTAAACCCTGCCAAAGTATTGAGAAAATTACCAACATACGAAGAAACTGTCAAGTATAATGTCGACGAAACATTATTAAGTTATCTTAAAGCACAAAGAACTCCGAAAGCAACAGAAAATAAAAGAAGAAATAAGAAAATCGCTATTCCACCAGGAAAATCTGATATAGAGGATATAGAGGAAATGATACAACAGAATAATTTGAAAACAAACAGAAACAGAAGAAAGTATAATAAAGGAAAAAAGAATGACAAATCAAAAGATATTGTGTCAATTATTGATTGCGAAGTTGATAATCTCAACATGCCCTCAACATCAATAAGTCAAAATGAAACTGAAGAAAATGCACGACAAATGTCAGTTATAATTGATAATCTCAACATGCCCTCAACTTCAACAAGTCAAAATGAAACTAAGAAAAATGCAAGACAAATATCAGTTATTCAGGAAGAAACAGTCGAAAGAGGAAAATTGTCTGAGATATTAAAGGAAATAGATTTAAAAACATTAAAGCGCAGGCAGGCTATTTGTAGTCGTGTATACATGGACGATTCTGACACTGACGTCACTGATATCGTCAGTTTGCATGAATCTGAAGACAGCCCAATGGAAGATTATGACAATAGTGATGAAGAAAAGGAAAATGAAATTAAAGAAACTATGCAAGATTATAGAAAAGTCAAGGAGAAAAAGAAATGGATATTGAAGAAACATATTTCGAGATTACAATACCTGACTATACAAAAGAAGAAAAAGATGAAAAGACAGAAAATGCTGAAAAAGATGAAAATACTGATGACAAAGAATGACAATAATGACAAAGAAAATGATGCAACTTATTTGGAGAGAAAAATGACTGACAACACAATGGATATTGAAGAAACCTATTTCGAGATTAAAATACCTGACAATACAAAAGAAGAAAAAGATGAAAAGACTGAAAATGCTGAAAAATATGAAAAGACTGATACTGACAAAGAAAAAGATGCAACGTATTTGGAGAAAAAAAAGACTGACAACACCAAAAAGGAAAAAAAAATTAACGAAACGTCTCGAGAAAAAATTCGAATTGGATCTTTCCTGTTAGTTAAGTTTGTAACAAAGAAGTCCACAAAATATTATATAGGAGAAGTCATGGTTATACAAGAAGTAGGTATGACTGTAAAATTTTTAAGAAAATAAACTATAAATAATGTGTATGTGTGGCCAGTAAAAGACGATGTAGGATTTGTACTTGAAAGCGACATAGAAACTATTTTACCCTCCCCGGAACTTCTGCGCAGGGGAATGTATAAGTTCAACGTTGATAAATACAATGTATGTTAAGTAGGTTACTATTTTATTTTCTTCTCCCTACCTTCTCTATTCTACACCCATACAGTACCTAAGTAAGTAGGTACCTAGTGGTAAAAATCATACGATACCATTTTTGACAACCCTAGCTACTGACCACGCTATTGTATGGAATTCGACAGACATGTGGTGTCGACATTGCCTAGAACATTAGTGTGAGTGTTCGGACAGATTTGTTGAAATATGGATGTTATGTTTTTATTGTGTGTACTTTGTTTGTACTATTTTCCTTTGACGGTCATGTCCATTGTTGCGTGTGTGCCTAGATTTTCAACAAGGCAAAGCTGCCGTAAGGTATAGGTGACTTTGCCTACTTCCTATTTTTGCAAAATATAAATTAAATGCTGCCAGAAATCATATTTTTAATACTACATTTTACTAAATAGCCCAATATTGTGTTGCTAGTTCGAAAAAAACACCACCTTGTGTTACAGTTTTTTGAAGATACATCAGTGCAAATACTTAACTAGGCTTGAAACTAGGCAAAGCTGCCAGCTTTGACGTGCTTAATTTATTTTTTTCTCTTGCTGGCTTCGCATTGTAGCTGTATTCATTATGTATAATAGGTACCTATTCTATCTAGAAACTGAATATTTTATTCTATCTTCTCTTCTTGTACACTCCGTATGATTGAGACATTCATGCATCACCTATGTACATCTCCTCATAATCATCATCATCATCATCGTCATTGCCCGCTTTTGCTGCGCTACGCTTTGGTGGTCACAATCAGACGGAGTCAGAACTTGGACCCTATGTGACACATTGTTCTGGCTTTTCCAGGGAACAAGGTTTTAATTTAAACTCGGAAGAAGTTTGGAGGGAGCTCGGTAGTAGGTACCTATCTACCTACCTACCTACCTACCTACGGGTTCCGAGGACTTACGCTCGCACACCTGCCGATTCACCCGCTCGACCTCTGGCGACCTTGGGCCACCGAAGACCACTAAAGGCGAGGGCTCTCTGCGGCTCCACTATCTGGACCATCCGAGGGGAGTACATTACTACGACCATCCTACTTGAAAGCACTTTTAGAATCAGTGACCGGGGTATTGAAGAACCGTCCAATAAATTTGCTGTTACTCTCAGGTGTTGTTTCAGTCCCTCATTACGTACCTACACACCTGTAGACGTAGCAACTTCAGTTGAAGAATCTTCACATTCTACAAGGCCGTACAGTACAAGGGAGTTTATAATTCCCAACACTATCTATAACGGTCCAGCTGATTCGTTGAAAGATTTTGTAATATTTAAACCGAAATAGTTACTTTAATTTCAACGGTAATTGAAACATTATTTCTATATATTTCATTAATAAAAATTGATTGAAATTAAACATTTGTTTACCTTAACTTCCTCTTTTAGAATCTGGTACAGAGCAGCGCACACTTCCTTAACAATTTTTGATATGATTTGGCTTGATATTTTAAAGTAAGATGAAGGCTTTTGTAACTATCTCCTGAAGCTAAGAATCTCAAAGTAACTGCCAGTCTCACTTTTGAGGGAATAGAATCTCTCCACTTTGTGTTCTTTTTATAGGTCCAATTTTTTGCAATAGAAATTCGAAATCTGTAATTGACATTCGGCAGCAATTATTAAATTCGTTTGAGGGCTCTGCTAACATTATTTGAAAAAAATTCTCCATTGATTCCCTAGAATAAGAAATATATATGTAGTTATTTGATTAGTTTAACAAATTGTGATAGGTAATAACAATCTAGAATCAGTATAATTTATGTTATCTACGAAAATTACTAACCGGGTTCGATTTTTATGCATAGTCAGCATCCACCAGCGTCTTGCTCTCCATGGTCTTTTCAATACTTTGTATTTTCTGACGCATAGCATGTAATAGTAACATGCATTTAAATAATAAAATCCCGCTGCAAGTTGTAGCACATCCATATTGTTGGTAAACACCTGAGTCTGCTGCTAAATGTTTGTGTGTTTGTTATTTGAGTGCCATGTGTGGATGGTCGTATTTGCCTCTTTTTGCATGTTCGTCTGAACGTCATATCTTTTGCCAAATACAACAAACACCCAATAGCGAACACAAATAGTCATGTGAAGTGCCACCATAAGACAATTGAGCGATATACGATCTGCCAAGGCTGTATACCATGCGTATTTTCACTCATTGATGACGTATGGTATACTGGCTTGGGGAAATGCATCGCAGTCCAATAGAGTGTTTGTGTTGCAGAAGCGGGCGATAAGGTTTATATTGCAAATTGACAAATTAGAATCATGTAGACTAAAGTTTAAGCATTTAAATATCATGACATTTACAGGCGAATATATTTACCAAAATTTAATTTATGTTAAATTACATATTGACGATTTTAAATTAGAAAGTGACATTTACAATTACAATACACGCAATAAACATAATATAGTTGTTCCAAAGCATAGACTTGCTAAAGTTGATAACAGCTTTTTATGCGTAAGCATAATTTTTTTCAACAAATTGCCTTTGGACATAAGATGTTTAGATTTTAAGGAATTTAATTCTAAAATAAGGTGTTTTTTAATGTCAAAATCAAATTATGATATTGACGAAGCTTTAGCTGATGACCTTTGTATGTAATCATACTCATATGTGTTTTTTTTTATCTTTAGAATGCATTATGTTATGTTTTTGTTAATGAATTTTATTAATAATAACCTTAAAAATGTAAAAATGACTTTTCCAAGTGTACAATAATTGTATCTAAATGAAATAAAATATAGGTATAGAATTGAATTGAAGAAATAAAGGAATCAAATTTATTATATTTAATTTTATAAAAGTCATAAAAATAGGTGGATACAGATGTAAGTCTTTGCAAAATGTTTCGTATTAGCCAAAACATTTTTCTTTATTTCCATAAATCATAAACCCACATGTCTTTTCCTTTTTCTGATATTCTTCCTTTCCCCATCATTTACTTCTTCTTCTGCCTCACAAATGAGCGATATAAAAATAAGATCCAAGTCAACCATTCTTGTCAAGTAAAAGATCTAGCTAGACTAACAACTGAACGCCCCGCAGTCGCGCGATTTCGCCTTCTCGCGTCATGAGGCGAAATTGACGCTTCCATTCCATTCCGCGGCGGTATAAATTGAGCTTTAGATAAAGTTCTATGGTCGGATGAAACATCCTGCAAGAAAGATGGATATTTAAATCTTCACAACCGACATAGCTGGAGTAATGATATTCCGCACCTGATGAGACAAGACAAATCCCAATATCAATTTAAGGTTAACCTATGGACGGACATAATAAATGGAAAAGTGATTGCCCTTTGAGTTAAAAGGAAACTTTGATGGCAATAGTTAATTGAACTTTCTACAAAATGACTTGCCAGAATTATTAGAAGACGTGCCTATATGTGAGTTACAAAACATGTGGTTTCAAAATGATGGTTGCCCAGCTCACTATGCCCGTCCTGTGCGAGATACTTAAATACTTAAACCAAGAGTATCCAGGGCGTTGGATAGGGCGACTTGGTCCTATCTTATGGCCGATCTGAACCTCCTAGACTTCTGAACTACGCCAAAAAATCACTCTGGCTGCGGATAAAATCAATAAAATAAAATAAATAAATCAATGGTAAAAGATATGAATGACGAATAAAACTATCTTTTTTAAGGAGATTTCGTGTCTGTATTAATGCCGGTGGCAAACAATACGAACATTTACTGTATTGTTAAATATTCAATAAAAATAAAATAAATGTAAAATTGTTTGTTTGTTTTCTTTCATTTAACATACAACAAAAAAAAGTGATTTCTATCAACAACAACAATTAATGGAATGTGGTTCTTGTTTATAAAACGCTATACCGACTCGTAGTCACACCAGATTATCACACCAGTATGACAAACAGTATTTTTTTCTCGTTTGTCACACTACTGATTTTTTAACATGTACCTATACAAATAGTGCTAGTGGTGTTGTACCTACATTATAAAGTCGGTTTACTGACTTTCGTTTTTACCGACTATTTTTTACTTTTAGTTATATTTCTGCCGAATTTTTCATAATTTGGTAGGTATTTTCAGAATATTTTCTTTTCTCAATAAAAATAAAATAAAACTAGTACAAATGGAACAATATGTTATATTTGTAGTAAGTAGTGCAAGCTATAGTTAATATGCTAATGCAACCATATCTAGTTACAAGCGCAATGCTTGAGATAATAAAATGACAGTCAAACGTCAAAATAAATAATTTGCACATTTAATCAATTTTTCTAATTCGCATAGATTTCACATTCGCTTTATAACATAGATTTTTGTATTTTGAATAGAAAACGTGGACAAGTGTTGTTATTTAAGCAACACCAATACTATAGACAAAAAGTTTATAAAAATTTATCTCACATAATTGTCGCAACCGTCGTAACAGTATAAAGTGTTCAGGTGTGGTCACAATAAACGTAAGTACCTACCTATTTATGTACGTAGTTTTGCCAATAATATGATGCTACGAACGGTTAGCCATTCTTTGCATGATGATGGAAATTTCCATCATAACATTTAGTGGAAAAAAAGGTACCCAAAACAGGCGTACTATAAATTTTTTGTTGCTGGCAACTTTTTACATGACCACATACATGTCAAAAAAAAAACAAACCTCACTGTCAATTATCACGAGTCCGGTTATTGTACAACCATAGAAAGCGCAGCCAGGAATGCACAGCCAGGAATTTGCGACCAAAATGGTCGCAAATTCCTGGTTGCGCTTTCCCTATACGTGCTGGGAATGTCCAACCATGGAAAACACGGCCAGGAATTTGCAACCAAAATGGTCGCAAATTACTGGCTGTGCTTTCCATGGCTGAGCTTTCCCGATACGTGTCGGGATTGTACAACCATGGAAAACACAACCCGGGAATTGGTGACCATTGCTGTGATTGGTTGAAAGCCCAAGCCTCGTTTAGATGCAACTACATAGTATTAATCGTACTGTCCCATTTTTATAGACCAGTGCCACAGGTTATAGATACAATCATTAAATCCAGAAACAAACTAGCCACAAGCGCGGATTTGATTTTAGAAAATAAATAATATTACGATTTAGGATTTTTATCACAACACAATGGAGACTGGATTGATTAAAACAAGTGAAGGGTACAGGGAAAGAACATGCGATGTAATTTTTTTCTTTTTTTGAGATTTTGATGCCAATTTGTTCAGTTTGTGATGAAGTATGGTATGGTTTTGAGATAGGGGGAAAAAACGTGCTAAATCAGGCGTTATTTGTATCTAAAAATAATATGGACAGGTTAAAAACCTGCCATATCAACTGGTTCCAATAAAGAAACGTGCAATGTTTTCCCAAACAGGAAATAAACATGCAATGTCACTTTGAACCAAAGACAAAATGATGCTATTTTTTAGTCTGGCAATTTTCGAACTGTCATCATATCAAACAGTCATTGTTATAAGGTTTGGCGGTTTCTGAATCTTTATTTCTGTTTGTTTTGCATGTGCTTTTCTGCTTGCAATTTGATTTTCCTTGTTAAAATAAGTTTTTTCACGCTTGAGCGCGCGTTTTCGCCGGCCTGGCGTTTATTGATCTACTCTGCTCTGCTTCAAAATGAGTGATAGTGACGAAACAGAAAAACCAATAAGCGGCTCAGAGAAGCGTCCAATAACTGGGAGAACTACTGAGGTAATGAAAAAAATCAGAATACAAGCCCACGAATGTGGAGAGCCGTGTGGCTGTAAGCGATTAAAATGTTTTGAAGCCGTAAGTTCAGATGAAAGAAAACATCTACTTGATTATTTCAATAGCTTACAGACACACGATGCACAAAACTTATATCTCTGCGGACTTATAACAGCCATGTGTGTAAAACAACGTCGCCCTGTAAACATAGAAGCACCCGGAACACGACATGACGCGTCGTATGCTTACAGAGTACGAGTGAAGAAGGAAGAAGAGTTCAAAGATGTCCCTGTATGTGCGAATGCTTTCATGTCCATGCACGGCATCGGAAGGGGAAAACTTAATTATTTAAAAAAATCTTTGATCACGACTGGAGAAGCCCCCAAGGATAAGCGCGGCAAAAGTAGTGGCAATCACCGAAGGCTACACGAAGATACCCTTAAAGCCATAAAAGCCCACATTGGCAGCTTTAAAACCAGGTCCAGCCATTACGCCCTCAAAGACAGCAGAAGGCAATATTTACCAGAAGACCTGAATATTAAAAAAATGTATGCAATGTTTAAGGAAGCACATGAAATTTTGAATGCATCTTACGAAACCTACCGTAACATTTTCAACACGCAATTTAACATTTCATTCGGCTATCCTCGAATGGATACTAGCAGTTTTTGCGACGAAAACAGGGTCAAAATTGCTGCCTGTAAAAATGAAGCTGAATTACGAAAGATAAAATTGGAAGATCTGTTACACAAGAAGAAGGCCGAGGTATTCTATGATCGGAAGCGCATTACTCGAAAAACCGCTATAAGAGATAGCTCCTTGGTAGCTATAGCGATGGATTACCAAAAGAATGTTTCGCTGCCGAACATAACGACCAACGATGTTTATTATAAGAGACAACTGTCAATGAACTCTTTCAATATACACAATTTGGCAGATAAGAAGTCCTACTTCTATGCTTATCCTGAAACACACGCAAGGAAGGGATCCGACGAAGTGTGTACCTTTCTTTTCGACTTCTTAACCAACCGCGGTCCTCAAACGATGCGACACCTTCACATCTTTTGCGATTCGTGTGGAGGGCAGAATAAAAATTACAATGTTTTCAAAGCCATTCACTACATCGTACACGATGTACGTCTTGTAGATTCAATCACTATAACCTTCCCAGTGAGAGGCCATTCTTACCTAGAAAATGACAAAAATATGGGCTTAATCAACTTAAAAACCCGAATGGAGCTGCCAAGCGATTGGTATGAGTTGCTCAGAATATCCAGAAAAACGCCATGCCCATTCGAGGTTATTGAAGTAAACAATGGCATGGTGAAGTCATGGGCTGACTTTACGAAATCACGATACTTGAAAAAATGTCCTTTTCCTATTCAAACAATAAAGGAAATTCAAGTCACAGTCGAAGAACCACAGAGCGTACTATACAGAGAGCATTATCACACCAGTTGGGCAAAAAAAGTCATTCGTCCACGCGCATTCGTGCCTACTTTGCCACGTGGAGAATTTGAGCTGCCATTAAACTCGTATAAAGAATTGATCCCACTTAAAAAAGAGAAATATGAAGACCTGCAGGCTTTAAAGAAGTTTTGCTCGCAACCTGCACAAGAATACTATACTAACTTGCCGAAAATGTAAATTATTTTAATAAATAATAATCATTAAAAAACCTTTTATTACAGAACTTTACAATACTTTCACACAGGTAGGTATTCTATGTACTAAACTAGGCTTATGATCGTTTAGTATAAACTAGGTGTAGGTTTCCTCGCTGTATTGTGTGATAACCAGTGATCGGAATTAGGTGAGCTAATTTACCTAAAGTTCAAAGAACAGAGTCAAAAAAAATGGAGACTTCCTTACCATTAACATTTTTTTCCGGGAAATCTTTCCCGGAAATTGGGAATTTGTTCCAAGTTTTAGGATATCAGTTAAGTACATTTAATATTAATGTTATTCATACAGAAAACTAACTGAATTAATTTTCCTTTTTAACAAACTTCAATAAGATTTATTTTGTTATTAACTCAGGTAAAAAACTGGATTCGCCTATGTTTTCGTTTCCCAGAATAGCCAAATCATGCTGTCCCTTTAAGTGTTTGTAGCAATACACTGCAAACCAGTGATAAACAACAACAACAAACGCTAAGAAAGGGACAGCATGCTTTGGCTATTCTGGGAAACGAATCATTGTTTAAGTAAACAATGACAAAAGGGTTGAAGGGTGAGGGTGTTTTGCATCCAAACGGCGTCATAACTTGTATGCGTGCGTGCATCACTTCTATAGTTACCTCGGCAGCGTGTGTATCTTAGACTCGTGAATATTTTATTAACCTGTTTTCGTATCGTTTATTGGATCTGCTTCACATAACTACCTTGGCTTGAATTTACGGACTGCGATTTATTGCAACCATATCACTACTTGTACCTATCTACCTTGGCTTGAATTTACGGACTACGATTTACTGCAACCAGAAATTTACTGCGCTTTACGGCAATCAAATTACTTGGTAAGTCTTTGATTTGTACTACACTTTTAAAACATTCAAAATATTAGACTGCTTTTGATAAATTTACCAAATTCAAACAATTTTATGCAACTATTTATTTATGGAATTTTATTCAGTGTTTTATATTTGAGTTCGTGCACAAATGTTGGAGCTACTGGCAATTCTATCATCAAACTATATTTTACGCGAAGACGTCCCTGGAAAAGTGTAGAAACTATATATTTGTCTCATTGTTTTCAGTAATTTTTCTGCCTCAACGCAACTAGCAAATAAATGGCGACCAAACCTACCGACGGGATTGTACAGTCGTGGATTAGAGATCACCCCGAATTGTACCACGACCCCGCTAGCAACACGATATTTTGTTCTAAATGTGAGAATTCTATTGTATGCAAAAAAAGCAATATACAGAGGCATATTGACGGACCAAAACATCAAGGTACTGCTAGGCAAGTGAACAAAGAATTTTATTTAGATTTAATACAATTTCTTATATTATGGTGTAACATACCCTGGTCACGAGTAAATCGACCAGAGTTTAAAACTTTTTTAATGAAATATATGTGTTGTAAATGTACAAATGTTAAAAGGATTCCCGATGAATCGTTATTGAGAAAGGTTTATTTAGACATAGTTTAAAAAAAAAAAATTGCATCAATCCATGACCATATTCTTAATCAGAAACTTTGGATATCTCTAGATGAAACTACCGACTATTTAGGTCGTTATATTGTAAATTTTCTTGTAAAACCTTTAAATCTCGCAACAAACAAACCATTTTTAATAGCTTGCAAAATGTTAGAAAAAGTAAATGGAGAGACAATAGCTCATTTTGTGATTGGATGCCTAGAAAATATGTGGGGTGACTCGTATGAAGACAAAGTAGGAGATGTTTTAGTTTTATGTTCTGATAGCGTAGCATATATGTTAAAAGCAGGAAGAATGTTAAAGAACTCCTTGCCAAATATGATACATGTTACCTGTTTAGCACACGCTCTTAACCGCGTTGCAGAAAAAATACGGACACAATATGCGGATGTGGATACTTTAATTTCAAATGTAAAAAAAATATTTTTAAAAGCTCCTAATAGAGTAAAATTGTTAAGGGAAAAATTTCCGAGCCTGCCATTGCCACCTGAACCTGTCATAACAAGGTGGGGTACATGGCTAGAAGCAGCTTCGTATTATGCTGAATATTACGAAGAAATAAAAACTATTGTAAGACTTCTAAGAAGTTCTGATTCTTTGTCTATCAGGCATGCTAAAACTGTCCTAGGAAAAGAAAGTTTAAAAACTGATTTAGATTACATTGACGAATATTTTAAAATAATTCAAATTTCATTAAAAAAATTGCAAAAGTCTAACTTATTGTTGACGGAAACTTTCCATATTTTTGATGAAGCAAGAATTGTTCTAAGCTGGTGTTCTTCTGAACCAGTAAAACAAAAATTAGAAAACGTTATGGACAGAAATCCCGATCTAGATGCATTAAGAGACATTTGTGAAAATATAGATAAAGGATTAGATAATGAAAATGAATTATTGTCATTCTATAAATATGTACCTGTAACTTCAGTTGATGTTGAAAGGTCCTTCTCTACGTATAAATGGATTTTAAGTACAAAAAGAAATCGTTTGAAAATAGATAATATGGAAAAACTCCTAATGATTTTCTTTAATTCTCCGGACGAAGATATTTCTTTATACTCCGTCCATGATGAAAACGTTAGCGATTCAGATTAAGGGACAAATTCAACATCAATGGAAATAATGTTTAGAGTTCCGACTGTGTATCTTAGGTAGGACTGGTTACTTTCTTAATTATTGATTTTGAGTTCCATTATCTGTACAAAATGAATAAATGGTACAAAAACTATAAAATGGCTTTTTTATTCCCTTGCTTAAAAAAATGTTTTTATTACTATAGCTATTTACTAAAGCTGGTTTATAAATCACATTAGCTTCCGCGCTTACTTACATCGTTCATTTTATTTGTTGAAAACAATAAAAATCGTGCTTACCGTTTTTTACAACAATCGAATTCGTTTCCTCTTCTTGTTATCAATAATAAGAAGAGGAAATTAATTCGATTGTTATTTTACTGTATTAATTTTAGATGGACCTAAGTAATTTCTCGAAACCCGGGAAAATTTTCCCGGAAAAATATTTAGTCGCAAGGCGTCTCCACTTAGTCTCTGTTATTTTTCGAACTTTAGGTATTTTAGCTCACCTAATTCCGATCACTGGTGATAACGCAGGTTTTTATACGTGATTAATATGACAACGCATGTTTTTTCCGTGTTCAAAAGGGTCTTATGTTACAGATTATAAAAAAATACCTAGCAATATTATAACCATTTTAATGACAATATCTATAAACAGATATTTTTTGGTTTTGTTCCAACTATTTGATTGATGATACAGTAATATTAGAAAGTTATACGAAGTTTTGAACTTAAAAAAAGTGATTGTGAAAATCTTTCTAAATTGACATTGCACGTTATTTCCATGTACCCTTCAAGTAGTTGTAACTTACCTAGGATTATTTGATGTTGTCAAGTTTCTTTGCTAGAAACAAGTAATTTTGTGCAGCGGAGCTTAGAAACGTGAAAATGCCTTTTGTAGGTACCTATAATTTTACATTGATATACTATAATACAAATGAAAGAGACACTTTACTCATTTTACATCCTATTCAATCATATTTAGAACTAATTATCCTCTATATCAACGAAATAAAAAGTTAAGTTATTTACAAAATTTTAGTAGTATGTTTACGCTCCTATTTTATCTATTCCAGATCTTCAAGAGAATCTAATGGCGATGCTGACGTAGGATACGTTCAGTTGAAAAGAAAATCCAATATTTGTATGGTGCCGCGTATCGTCACTATCATTGTGCATGAAAAAAACATTGTTGTTATCAGTTCACAATGCCCCGATTGTGCTGCCTCAGTGGGTGGTTGCGAACATGCAGTCGCCTTTTTGATGTGGCTGCATCAAAGAAGTGAAGAGCCATCTTGTACTCAGATAGAATCCTACTGAAATATTGAAGGTGAAAACAACATTAAAATTCATAACAACTACATAATTTGCCAAAGGACAAGCTTCCACTTCTTCAGATGCCAGTGTTTTTAACAAATTTGTGGAACAGGCTACAGCGCAAGGTATCAGAAACTATGAATTTTTAAGGTATGTGCAAAACATCAGAAAGGCTCTCTATGTACCATTTAGTGTAGTGAAGATCAATCAAGCAAATATCTGGATTATTTACTACGGAGTTATTAAAGAAGGCTGAAGAATAAGCAAGAGACCAGACCGGCAGCAACTTGTGGCATGAGTTAAGGTTTCGCAGAATAATGGCTTCCGAAGCATATGAAGTTAAAACATGTAAAACAAATGATGTTGCCTTAGTATCCTTGATACTATGGGTGGCAACATTCCTGATACTCCAGCAATGAAACGTGGCAGGGTTTTGGAATATAAAGTACCACAAATAGTACAAAAATGTGGTCTTTTTATCTCACTAGATGAAATAGGTGAATAGAAATGAAAAATTAAATTCTCATAGAAATAAAATGCGAACATGATTTAAAATTACATACAGAATGGGAAACCCTCAGAGAAGTGTTATGACCAGATGCAAATCCAAATGTATGTATGTGGTGTCCAAATGTATATAAAAAGTGCTACTTTTGTGTTGCAGATGTTAACTTTCAAAATAATAATTATGTTATCTACCCGTTATTGTATAAAACAACAGAAATATAGCAAGTAAAATATAGTCAATAAAATACTGATTATTTGTATTTTAGTCTTTTATTTCCAGTTTCACATTGTTACAAAACCATTTATTAATTAAAGAGTTTTGTAAATTTATCAGGCTTCAAGCTATAACTATGTCATCAAGGTTCTAGAGTTTATGTTGCTGAATATCTCACAGCAACCAGAAGAAGCTTCTTCAACGAGGGGTGCAGAATCTTCGGAGTAAACAAATGCTGGTCGCAGGATGGCAATGTCTATCTACTGACGTTGGAAAACGTCGAGTTGTCCCAAAAACAAAAAGTCCAGCTCTGGGAAATCAAGAAATTCCCACTGCCGCCGACTACGGAGACCTTCACGGGGGCTTCAACGTCTGGGACAGCCACTCCGGGACTGACGGCGGCTGCGCCAGCGCGCTCGACGAAAACTGGCCGATTTGTAAAACCGAGCAATAATGCAAATGCCAATGGTTTACTCCATAAATTTATTATTTTCAGCTATAATTAGGTAAGCTCATATAGTTTTAACTTTATGCACTATTTGCCGGTAGCTCGATCATATAATTGCATGTTAATGTTTGTTGACCTTTACTTGACTGACAGGACCTACTTTGTCATTGACATTGACAGCTCTAACAGCTGCCTGTTCGAATCAATCACATTGATCCAAAGAGCGTGAAGTAGGTACATACCTGCGCGAGAGCATGTCAAGAGGTGTTCAACCAATCCACAAATGTTCCGTTTCACGAATATCTTTGTACTCATCTTATAGACTTATTTTTAATTTTAATTTTTGTTCTCTAAGCAATGGTATTTCAGACTACGCAGTGTTTGTACCAACTTATATACCAAGTTGGTATAAAAACGTATCCTACTAATATTATAAACGCGAAAGTTTGTGAGGATGGATGTTTGTTACTATATCACGCAAAAACTACTGAACCGATATTGATCATCAGAATAATACATAGGCTACCTTTTATCCGGGTACCACGCGGGCGAAGCCGTGGGTAGAACCTAGTTATACATATTTTTAATAACCCTGCACCTGCCCGCACCCATGGAAAAGTAGGTAGGTAAAAAATATAATTGTCATGTATCCAAAAATAAAACATTCGGAAGAAAATCAATTATTAATAAAGATTTTTTTAAATAATCTTGTACACGTTATAATAATTTTTCATCTTTAAGGTTGCAAGAAGTCGTTGGCTGAAGATGCTGCAAGATCGTTTGACGTGGCACTCTTAACTTAGGGGAGGCCTATGTCTAGTAGTGGACTTGTGCAGGCTGTTGTTTGTTAGCTCTAGCTTCATAATTTTAAATCGAAGTGATACAAACATGTGTAAGTATATTATAACCGAATCTATGTATAAAGTTACCCTGCAGAATAATTTTGGGTTTGACTTTAAGAGGTCTAACTTTATACGAAAGGTAAAGTAAATCATGATACGAGAACTGATCCGCCGTGTGCTGACCATGCTTAGCAACATGAGACCACGAAGAAACAATTATTAAATCTAACAGAGAAAGAGTTGAGTGAGGAAAATGATGAGTAGCATTAAGAGGGAGTAAATGTAAATTGCTGGACCTAATGATAGATTCCAACTTAGAAGAACGTGAGTCACTTTTAAGAAGGCACGTATTGAAATCACCTATGATAATAGAATGACTGTATAAGGGAGTGAAATCTTCAAATTTTTTCTAAAGAAGAGAAGTACACTTGAGAGCAATAAAATCGCACATCCGCACATTTTTACTTAAAAGTTCAATTTTTTTTTTATTTGGAGCTTACAGCAAATTAAAATCAAATTAAATTAAAGTGCATAATCTAGGCATTCGCAGAACTGATAAAGGGTTGACATTTACCTTTAAAAATAACTCATTAGCAACAAAACAATAGACCCCCTTATGTCGCTCGATCCAGGTAAGGCCGGCGGCGGGATTTATCGCAGGTATAAAAGAGTGCATATTGAGGGAATGGTCATCATTTGCATACCAACGTACAGTGTGAAAGGTTCTCTATTGATATTGGCTTCAAACGGAACACGAAAATGGATACTACACCAGAAGTAGCCGCTCAAGTGGTTGCCCTTGTTGAATCGGGGCTTAAGCAAAGTCAAGTGGCTCGACAATTGAGTTTGAGCCGATTTACCGTTCGGCGTGTATACCAGAGGTATCAAGAGACTGGTGGCTACCAACGGCGACAAGGATCGGGCCGTCCCCGTGCTACAACAGAGCGTGATAACCGCTTTCTTATAACGACATCTTTAAGAAATCGTCGTTTGAACACAGTTCAACTGGGCCAACGACTTCAAGAAGTTCGTGAAGTAGAAGTTAGCCGGTGGACAGTCAGAAGACGATTGAGAGAAGGTGGCCTGACTGCACACAGGCCAGCAAACGGGCCGAAATTGACCCCAGCCCACCGAGAAGCCCGCCTTCAGTTCGCTCGAGACCATTTGAATTGGACCGAAGAGCAGTGGAGTGCAGTCCTGTTCTCTGATGAGTGCAGGATGTGCTTGCATGGCAACGACGGACGGGGGAAGGTGTATAGAAGATCGGGAGAGCGATTTGCCCAATGCTGCATAACAGAACGTGTCGCCTATGGCGGTGGATCAATCATGTTTTGGGGAGGCATGTCTATGGAAGCAAAAACCGAGCTTGCCTTCTTCACCGGACCGAATACTGGTCGCCAATCAAGAGGATTGACTTCCATACGATACATTGAGGAAGTACTCGAGAGCCACGTCGTACCTTTTGCTGGGTTTATCGGCGAAAACTTTCTGTTTATGCAAGATAATGCAAGACCGCATACTGCTGGCATAGTGATCGAGTACCTTCAAGAGGTGGATGTGACCGTTATGGAGTGGCCAGCTCGAAGCCCAGACCTCAATCCCATCGAACATCTATGGGACGAGCTGAAAAGAAGAGTTCGAGGCCGAGATGCTCCTCCATCGACTCTACAGGAGCTGCAACAGGCGATCGCAGAGGAATGGGAGGCTATTCCTCAAGACTTTATCAAAAGTCTAGTAACATCAATGAAAACACGGATGGAGTCAGTGATTCAGGCTAGGGGAGGGAACACTCGGTATTAATAACAAACTTTAAATTAATTTTATCTTTTAATTTCATAACTTTGACACCAATACTTGAATAAAGAATTTTGTACTAAACATGCATTTTTGTTATTGATCCACAAAAGCATTTTTATGTAATGATTGAAAGACAAATCAGATACCACTGGATAGGTATTAAAATAGACTATGAATCTGCATTACAGAAACATAATATTTTTTGTTTTTTTTTTTTAGTTATGTCAAAAAATCATGAATGTGCGATTTTTTTGCTCTCAAGTGTAGTTAACACGCAACGTGTGGATGTAAAAGACACCGAGAATGACTTTAGTATTATTGAGAATAATTTCAAGAAGTAAATGTTCAACAGTATTTGCTAGTAAAGGCTGTGCAGATACACTTACTATTGAAAACGGTATATGGGAACGGATATAGATACTCGTAGCTACACCGCCAGCACCAGCACCGGTTAGATCGTTTCGAATAAGTTTAAAACCTGGTAGGGAGTTCATAGTTGTGGGAAGAGATGGTTTTAGCCAACTTTCCGAAACTAGAATTGCGTGAATATTATTGTTGCTACAAGATGCCAGGAAGTCTGGGAAATGAGCCAGAATACTTTGGACGTTAATACGAATAACATTGAAGTTTTTAGGTTTCGTCAGAAAACACGTTTTCCAAGGTATCAGCTAAGGTAGGGATACTACAGAAACTAGTGTCACTGCATATCGATTCAAAGGAAGAGCGAGAAAGTAACTCATTTTCATCTTCTTCGCCATCGTTCGTTAAGTTAATTACACTTCGATGTTACATCCTCTAGATTTAATAGAACCTGGCAGTTAGATACTCGTTCCCATCACTATACCCACCGCCTGTGCGCGTCATTCGTTTTCGTGTGCCGCATCGTCAACATCATATCAACGACCTTCTTTATTATTGTGGATTCTCTGTGTATTTGGAGTAAAAAACAGCTATGGGGAAAAGAAAACATAAGGATATTGATGACAGCAGTAGTATCCGACGTAAAATACGACGATTGGAAAAGAAATTAGAACGAAACAAAGGTAAGTTTAAATACCTACCCGTATTTTACGCAATTGTGATAATGATTCCTTCTCGACAAACAATGATGAAATGTCGAACAGTACCGTCTTAACGTGATGATACCAGATATTATCCTGATGGTTACATGTTTAATTATTCCTTAATGTGGTGATACGAGATGTTACCCTGGAATAAGTTTATTTACTTTCATAATGTGGTGATACGCGATATCATCCAGAAAGTAGCCTTTTCTACAACAGAATTTTTGTTTGTTTGTCCTAAACAGTTCGCAGCCGTAGATCGGAAGCTCGATCATCCAGTTCGGCGTCTGTCCGATACATTAGTGACGAGGATAGTATACCCGACACATATGTAGATTATGATCTTCTGGAAGAAGACTTACCGGAACATAACCTGACATCGGTAGTGAACGTGGTATCACCTACACCAACGTACATGGCTGCTCCAGCCCAGGTCAGTCAGGGCCCGGCATCCATTTCGGACCAGGCCCAAGGTTTGAACTCAATTTCGGTTCCGGACCCAGTCCCAGTTCCCGCTACACAGACAGTCGTACCAGATGAGATCTTGGAAATTTTGGGACAAGCTAAGAACTTAGAGGAGAAGTTAGGTGAAAAAATTCCTACAGAAATCTCTGAACGTTGGGGGCAGATCCTAGTTGACGGGCTCGATAAAGAACAGAAGGATAACCTAAAGGACAAAATGTTAATTCCTGAGAATTTCCTGCTAGCCCGGGCTCCTCGGCTCAATCCCAAGGTAAGCGCCGTCCTAAGAGAACCTGCGAAAAAACGTGATAAAAGACTAGAATTTTCACAAAATCAGCTGGGATCGGGCATAGCGGGATTGGTTAACCTCACCAAAGATTTGATACAGTCGGACGTGCCCAAACTCGAAATCATCAAGAAATTATCAGAGGTTGCTCAAATCTTGCTAGATTTACACTATGAGGATACAATTAATAGGCGAAAACTACTACTACCACTACTTGACAAAAGTTTTTGGAACACAACACATGGTGTTAAAAGAGAGACCTTTTTGTTTGGAGACAAACTTGGCGAAACCATCAAGAACTCAAAAGATATTGAGGAAGTCTGGTCAGCAAATTAAAAAACCTGCCGCTCCGCAGCAAAGGTTTCAACTCAAACCTCCAATCTCGGGAAACTCGCGATTCCCTCCTCGTCAACAGAGCAACTCGAAGCCAGCAGCAGCCCCGAGCCGTTACAACGAGCCGCAGCCTTCGACGTCAGCGAGGAGGTACCGGAGCTCCGCGCGCCCGCGCCACTACAAGCCGCCGCCGAACAAGCCCCGCGACCGGCGACTTCATTAGAGGTACCTCATGCTGGTAGGATAAAACATTTCTACCATAACTGGTTATCAACCACAAATGATCCAGTTATATTGTCCTATGTAAAGGGCTATCGAATTCCACTCATCAATTTTATACAACAAAATATTGAACCTGATAACCCACCATTTTCGAAAGATGACATGAATAATTCTATGTCAAAACTTATAAATCTAGGAGCAATATCACCATGCTTTGAACAGCCGGGTCAGTTTGTCTCCTCTGTATTTTTGACTCCTAAAAGTAATGGAGGCCTTCGATTTATACTAAACGTTAAAAGCTTAAATAAATACGTAATGGCGCCCCATTTTAAAATGGAAGACATTCGTACTGCCTGTAAATTAGTAAACAACGGAACTTATATGGCGACTATTGACCTCAAAGAGGCCTACTTTCTAGTACCTATTCATCAGTCACATAAAAAATACCTAAGGTTCAGATTAGACCAACTTTATGAATTTAATTGTCTACCATATGGGCTTTATTCCTCGACATATGTATTTACAAAACTATTGAAACCTCTTTTAGCTTTTTTAAGAGGTCAAGGTCACACAATAGTAGCTTATCTTGATGACTTGTTGTGTATAGGTTCGAACCCAAAGTCATGTAAAAATACAGTTAACGCTGTACTGACAAATCTAGAACTGCTAGGATTCGTAGTAAATCGCGAAAAAAGTAATATGTCTCCAACACGGATATGTAAATTTTTAGGTTTTGAAATAAATACTTATTCTATGTCATTACAATTACCAACAGAAAAGATAAATAAGATCTTAAAACTGCTTAACAGAATAAAACATAAAGATTCTATTGTCATACGAGATTTTTCCAAGTTTTTAGGTACTCTTACTGCTTCCTGCCCCGCTGTGGCATATGGTTGGGTTTATACTAAACATTTTGAACGCCAAAAGTACTTAGCGCTTCAACAATCAAACGACAACTATAATTGTCGAATGTCACTTAAAAATATCTACAAGAAGATTTTACCCCCTGTTCCACATATCCCTACTGCTCTATTTCTACTGGTAGGGAAGAAAGGATTTTTTTTCCACATTTAGCTACTAGGGGGGATACAATGATATTTCACTTCCCCCTGTTCCACATATCCCTACTGCTCTATTTCTACTGGTAGGGAAGAAAGGATTTTTTTTCCACATTTAGCTACTAGGGGGGACTACTTTTCCGCTTATCTCTACTGATAAAATAATTCAGGAAAGTAGTATCTTCACAATCAAAATGTTTAAGTGCTTCTATAAGTGTTTATTGTAATCATTCTATTTTAAAACTATGCAAACTCCTTCATTACGAGCTGTGTAGAATCTTTTTTCATTGTGAAGTCTAAGAAAATGTCATGTTGTGTCATGTCATTTGTTAAAAATATAACTGAAAATCGAAAAAATATAACTGAAATAATTTTATTTCAATAACTAAATATATTATGAGTGAACCTATTTTTTTAACCAGAGGCCGAGGATCTGTTTTACTTTACGACGGTTACCAATATCACAGAAAAAAGGTATATGCTAATGGACAAGAGTATTGGAAGTGTGCTATTACTAAGAAGAACAAGTGCATTGGATCTCTCACAATCAGAGTATGTACCGATGCATATTAAATTATTAATATCGCTATTTTTCATAACGTTGTCAAGCCCTGGTGGAAATCCATGGCGGGAGGCCTATATGTTTCGCAGTGGAAGTCTTGTGGCTAATATGATGATAATGATGACGATGTCCCGGAATTATCAGAATTTATGGTATGGTACATGTAACGATGGCACGCTCATTAGTGTATAATGGCGGACTTAATCCCGTAGGTATTTTTTGTCAGTCAACCTTAGGGTGAAGTTATGGTGGTATTGTTTATTATTACAGGATAGAAGTATTATTGAGAAAACAGTGAGCCATTCGGAATGTTGTTTACGTGATATAGCCAAAAACGAAATTGATATGCGGCTGAATGATTGCAAACGAAAAGTTATTGCTGACCCTACACTTCCGATTCCCAAAATTTACGAAGAAACGCTTGATGGAATATACAACGATGGTTTGGATTTGATAGCAGCAACACCAAATTTTAGAAATGTTAAGACTGCCTTATACAACTCAAGAAACAAAGAGGCAGGAACGAGTAAAATGTTTTACACAGATTTTGAACAGGTGGAGGTGCCATCGAATTATCAGAAATTTCTTTTCGCTGACTATAGATATAATGGTGGTCGTATTTTAATATTTGGTGATGAATGGTCCAAAAATACGTAAATCGATGGGAAAGTTTTATTTATAGATGGTACTTTTAACATTTGTCCAAAACCTTTCACTCAGCTAGTTACAATTCATTGCGACTAGAGAATACAATCCCGGGATCCCGAATCTCGGGATCCCGACCGTTTTCTGGCCCCGAAAATCCCGGGACTGCACTTGGCTAATCTCGGGATTTTCGGGATTGCCACATACAAGTTTAGTTTATATGCCGTAGTCCGTTGCGCCTTGACGATAACCTTGCCTAGGTTATTTAATAGCATTTAATACATAACGACAAAAAACACTTTTAGATACGCCGTCATACGATACGTACTATTCACTACACACACAGGTACAGTCTTAATATTTTTGTTGTAAACTTAGAAGGGACTTCCCCACTCTGAGTACTTCAATACAATACTCTTAAGGTAATTCCCCAATGAATGAACTAACAGGGGAATCACCCGATCATCTCATAATATCATAATATTTTTGCGGGTATTTCCCGTCGGGGTTTCCCTGTACGAAAGTATTAAATATGCTACTTTTAAGGTGATTCCCCAAGTCCCCAACGAACCAACAGGGAAATCACCCGATCATCTCATATCATAGTATTGTTGCGGGTATTTTCCCGTCGGGGATTCCCTGTATGAAAGTATAAATATGCTAATCAGATTTTATTTTTTTCATTTATTATTCTGTCAGTGACGGGTTACGAAGGTTTCGTCATTTAAATTTAAAGTAAATTACCTGAAATTAAGTATTTCAAATGGCGGCAGACTTTGTTAAACATAAAAAAGACAGTGATGCGACGTCAGTGTGGAGTTATTTTTTAGTCGCGAAGGATGGGAATAGTGCTAAATGTAAGCGGTGCCCAGCCATTCTCAAGACTTTGGGTGGATCGACTAAGGGATTACATACACATTTGTTATCAAAACATAACATCAAGGTTATATCAGCTTCAACAAGTCAAGATTCTGAAAATATGAACACAGCTCCGCCGCCGCCAACCAAGCGAAAGTTAGATGATTATTTTACTAAAAGTGCCGACGATAGCCTGGATGATGTTTTGGCAAGAATGGTTGCATTAGATGGATTTCCATTCAGTGTATTCATAGCTTCAGATGATTTGAGAAAATTGCTCTTAGCAAAATACCCGGATTTACCAAAGTCAGCCGTCACTGTTCGAAAACGTGTTATGAATTACAGTGAAAAAATCAAAAAGCAAGTAATTGCAGAATTGAAACAATTGAAAAGTGCAGGTGAAAGATTTAGGACGAGTGGACTTCAACTTCCAATAAACGATACATGGCTGTCAACGTTCATTCATATAAAAAATTTTGGAACTTAGGACTTGTTCCTATTTACGGAAGTATGACAGCTGAAAATTGTCTTCGTATATTGAAAGAGCGTCTCAGTGAATTTGATATTTCCCTGGAAACTGACATCGTGGCTATTGTAACCGATGGACCGAATGTTATGATAAAGGTGGGGCGGCTTGTTTGCACCGAACATCAACTGTGTCTCGCACATGGTATCAATTTGGCGGTCTGTGATGTGCTTTATGAAAAACATAATTATTTGCAACATAGCCCTACCTCAGATGATACTCTGAATGAACCAGCTGTTACTGTTGATTATATGGACGACAGCGATGATGAACACGATTTAGAAGACTTAGACTGTCCAGAATCAGGTTTAATCGTAATGTCACAAAATGATCTTGCGCCAGAACACGTACCAGAGTTAACACAATATGAAAATATTAATGAGCTGATAAAGAAAATCCGCAAAGTTGTAGTGTATTTCAAAAGATCACCATTTAAAAATGAAACAGTACTTCAAAAATATGTGAAAATTGAACATGGAAAAGAGCTGTCACTTCTTTTGGACTGTAAAACCAGATGGAATAGTCTTTTAACAATGCTGGAGCGATTTTATCTTTTAAAAGCATGCATTCAAAAAGCTCTTATAGATCTCAATCATCCAATTCGTTTAGAAGATGTTGATTTTGAATTGGTAAATAAAATTGTTGATGTGCTGACCCCAATTAAATTGACAGTAGAAGCAATCTGTAGGCGAGATGCTAATTTATGCACAGCTGATGCCGCTTTGAAATTTCTTATAAAACAACTGTCTAGCAAAAACTCAGCACTTGCCAAAAAAATGAAAACATCCTTAGTGGAACGTATAAAGCAACGACGAAGTGATAATTTAACTGGTGTATTAAATTATTTACAAAATCCACGAATGAATGATGAAAATCAGTTGTTATCGGATTTGGAATGGCATGACTTATTTCCAGTTCCGACACAGGCTATAGTGAGGAAGCAAATAAAGAGTATTGTTAAAAGACTTAATAGTCGAGATGACACAGAAGAAGAAGAAAGGTCAGGATCACAAATAGATGATGAGCTAAGGCCAGAAACCTCCCAACCCCAATTGACATTAAAGGAAAAGTTACAGCTGGAAATTAACAAGAGTATGAAATCCCCAGATCCTGATGTACAAGTACAAAATGAATTGGGGTTGGCAAATAGTATTAGACGTGAAATGAGCCTGTTCGAAAATGGAGGAGTTCGTGGATATCACTTAGAAACAGCATACAAGTATCTATTGTCTATTCCTCCAACCAGCGTTGAACCTGAGCGAGCGTTTTCAGCTGCCGCTTATGTTGGCAATAAACTACGAAGCAGGCTTGGAAGTCAAACATTGGATGCTTTGATATTTCTGCGATTATATTTTCGAAATACTAAATAGTATATTTATGTTGTCTTTTTAATTTCTTGCAAAAGTATAATTTTTTTGTTTTGTCTTTTTTATTTTCTTATTATTATTGTGATTTGTGTTGACTGTTGTGCAAAGACATTATAAAGTTTTTTAATTACTCAAGTTTTTTTTTAATTTGAGCCCAATTAGAAACCACATAGTCTAATCCCGGGATAGGCCCGGGATCCCGGGATTACGGTTCAAAAATCCCGTAATCCCGGGATTGAAAAACATGCTCGGGATTGTATTCTCTATGCGACATTGGAAGTACCATAGAGTGTACGAATATAATCCCAGTGCTTTACGCACTTCTCCCAGACAAAAAGACTGAAACTTACGTTACATTGTTCCGACTCATTAAATCACAAATAAAACAGAGCGCTCATAAAAAGTGGGATCCCGATTACATTATGGCTGATTTTGAGGCAGCCATTGCTAAAGCTATGAGAATCGTATTACCAAAAACTGAAAAGGGAGGGTGTTACTATCACTTCCATAAAGCGATATGGAAAAAAGGGAGACAACTGAAGCTAACGAAAAACAAAGACACGAGAAGAATACTAGCATTAATCGCAACGTTACCTTTGTTGCCATTGGATAAAATACAAGAAGGATGGTCATTCATTGAGAGCCAGATTTTAGACGAGTTTAAAATGGATGCATTTAATAAATATTTTGTAAAAACATGGCTAAAAAATAAACAATTTCAGGAACAGTGGTGCGTGTTTGGAAAGAGGCACAGAACTAACAATTTCGCAGAAGCCTGGCATTTTAAAATTAATAACAAGAGTAACAGAAAAAACAGTTTGTATGCTTTATTAAAATTATTATACAACCAATCAACGGTTATGAAAAATCGGATGAAGTCCATCAAGAATCCGCCAAAAAAGAGGGCGCAAATATACGTGATCCGTGACCGCGTCATTCAAAATGCACAACTGCATTTAATCACAGGAGATATAACGGTGGGTCATTTTTTAGATATGCTAAGATAATTATTATTTATTTGTTGATTTCAAAGAAGTTTAATTGTTAAATTTAGTACGATATAATATAAGAATGTTTTTTTAAGGTACATACCTTACTACCTACAATAAATGAATTTTTCATCTGATTGTACTTTTTCTTAGTAGAAATATGTGGAAGTGAAATATCATTGTATCCCCCCTAGTAGCTAAATGTGGAAAAAAAATCCTTTCTTCCCTACCAGTAGAAATAGAGCAGTAGGGATATGTGGAACAGGGGGACGGAGCGAATACGAATCATTCTCGATCGAGCCGTCGGACCAACCAAGAATAAATTAGAAGAACATCTCCTGGAGTTTACTTTCGTCATCAACTATGAGCGACCAGCAAGCTGGTGATGATAGTGACGTTAGCATTGCTGACGTCACACTTATTAAAGACCACTTTGGAGCTTCTGCTCCGTCATACAATATAAATGCGATATACTACGCAATATGATTATTACGTATTATATCGCATTTTTTTTCCTTAACCACTTTTTTACACTCATCTGTACAAACAAATAAATTGATCCTTAAATTTTTGAAATCAGACCTGCGAAAAGAGCATTGGGTCGTTTCGCCCCGTGGTCCGAATTGACCCATTCCAAAAAATACCTTGGGCCATTCGCACCGTTTCAACCAATGCGGTGCGAATGACCACATTCAGAAACAGAACATAGGCGATTCGCACCGCGGATCGAATCGTTCGTGGCGCGAAACGACTAAAGACCCATATTTAGCACACAGCGCCGTTAGCGTCATACAACCAGACGGAATCAAACATGCAATACAAACCAACATGAAGTTGGAATAAGTACCAGCCTCTTTTCAATTTACGTTTACGATTTTGTATGGCACGCGTTTTCACTTGGCGCGGACAGCCGGAAATCACCGACGGAATCAAAAAATGCGACACAAACCAACATGAAGTGGGAATAGGTACTAACATCTTTTGTATTTTTTACGACATGGACAGACAAAAAACAACAACTTTGAATTCAATATTTAGCACACAGCGCCGTTATTTGTATTTTCTGTTTTACAGTTACCGCACTTGAAAAGGATGAGTTTTTCTCAGTGTTTATGTCACAAATTCATATCTTTACAAGTTCCTCTTTAACGAAAGACAACAGAGCAATATTTGACGCACAGCGCCGTTAGCGTCATATAACCCAAGATGGAATCAAAAATGCAACACAAACCAAGATGAAGTTGGAATCTTTTTATAATAATAGTGAAAAGCCCACAAAATAACCAAAGTCAGACAGGCAGAAGTATCCACAACAATTATTTTAATTTCATTTTTTAGATGTAGCAGACGGCACAATTATTTGTATTTGTGTTAATACACTTGAAAAGGATGAGTTTTTCTCAGTGTTTATGTCACAAATTCATATCTTTACAAGTTCCTCTTTAACGAAAGACACCAGAGCAATTCGCTGACGAAATTATGCCGCAAAAAGACGCCGCATGATGGGCAATACAATTTCAAGTGACATCGCTTTGCGCCCAGTCATTAACGAGCCTCATAATCTCCTGACTGGCGCACTGCGCGTCCATTTCTTTCATGGACTCCAATCGCTCCGTGACGTGTTTACCGAAGAACCAGTAACTTGGCTTTGCAGCAGACTTTAGCAGTGGATTTAGAGCTTCTATGAGATTGTCGATGAGATTGACGCATTTGCTGGATTTCTTCCGTTTGATTATTTTCCTGTGTCGCGGTCGGTTGGTTCTCAAGTTCAACTGACTTGTTTCCATTTCTAGTTCATTTTTCACTCCGAGGGTATCAAGAGGTCTGTAGTCTTCTGTGGTCTGGAAATTAAAAAATAATTGTTGAATGAATGAATGAAAACAACACGGGGAATCCTAGAATCATTATACCTGTGTCATAGATATCAAGAACCAAGAGTACACACAGCCCGACCTAAGACCTGTCTTGTCTTTCCAAAATGTGTATTTAATGAAACCTAAGGCGCGCCGCTAAATGGTAAGTCGAGGCGGGAGGACACGATATGGTGTACACTTTTGAACCTAAGGCAAGACGAAAAGAGTTTGCTCTTTCTAGGTGCCCGCGCCTCGAGGCCGCCGCACCCACTCTTGATCCTGTGAGCGGCATATAAAAATCTTCAAATCTTCCCAGTTGTTCCAACACGGACGTACACCATTGGATTTTTGCACTCGAAAAATTTATGTGCACAATTAACACGTGCTCAAAACGGTGAAGGAAAACATCGTGAGGAAACCGGCATGCCCTAGAACCAAAATTTTAAGGCATTTGCCAACAGTTAGTGTACCAATAAGCGGCGATGGGATTGCAACCTGTCACTTACACCAAATGTAATGTTTGGACGTGCCTCAGACTACCCCCTACTTGGGTATCCTCAAAGATCTACTCATTGAGTATGTATCTGAGGATGTTCAGCATGGGCAAGACAGTCGTGAGAGTGTTTGTTTTTTTTATATTCAGAATGGACCTACAGAGTGGACGGATGATTCCCGTTGTTCCCCGATCTTCGGCTCATAGGGGTTGAATTGAAGTTGGAAGTTGAAATCCATTTGAAGTTGGACATAGTCTGTACATTATCCCATTAATATAAAAGGGCATTTCGTGGAGACCATTTTGCAACATAAGTCAACGAACAAACGGTCGAGCGTATGCGTTTCTTACGAATGCTACCTACTTTTATCAACTACTTTTTATCTGAGTACCACGCGAGCGAGGCCGTGGGCAGTAGCTAGTATAATATATATCAAATTACCTCAAGCTCTAACTTCACACCGTCTCTTAGGAATTGCAGAGGTTTCCATAATGGCCAGCAGGGTACATACACCTTGGTCGAAGCCTGCTCCGTTCTCTTCACTTTCCTCAGGTTGTGGTTGAAGGTGCTCCGAATGTTCACCCAGCGGTCTCGAACTGAACGGGCTGGAATATAATTGAATGAATTAATTAAAATACTTTATTGTATATTAACAAGAACTTTACATAACTAAAAGTAAAGTGGGCAGTCTTAACGTTAGAAGGGATCTATTAACAGGAAACAAACACATTCACAACTGTATTCTCCATGATAAACATCCTCAGATACATACTCAGTGAGTAGATCTTTGAGGATATCAAGTAGGGAGTAGTCAGAGCCACAACCAAACAATAAACTTGGCATATGCCAGCGTTTTTTAGAACAAAAAATCTAAGGCTGTTGGCACATACCTATAAATTTTTGGTGCTAGGGGAGCATGCCAGTTTCCTCAATGTTTTTACCTTCACCATTTTGAACATGTGTTAATGCGCACATACACTTTTCGAGTGGAAAAATCCATTGGTGCCATCTGGTTCGAACCTACAACGGATCGGATGTCGGGGTACCGCCCACTAGGGCAACACAGCTCATCATTTTCATCCATTCATTGAATTTATGAATCTTAATATTTTATTGTACACCATAAGATAAAAAAAAAAACAAGGACTTTACATAACTAAATGTACAATGGGTGGTCTTACCGATTAGAAGCGATCTCTTCCAGACAACCTTGTAACTAATTTTGTGACTGTGACTTTGTTAATTATGTGACTATGTGTAAATTAACTAAATAAATAATAAAATAATGCTGGACATTTTTCACACATCCCCTTGCCCCAAACCAAGCTAAGCTTGTGTTATGGGAACTAAATCACTGATATAGGTACTAATATTTTTTTGTATACCTAGAAAACACCCAGACCAGAGACAAATATTAAACAAACATTTGTCGCAGCGGAAATCAAACCTGCAACCTTCTACAATTCAGACGGGCCTTGACCCACTGTGCCAGAGGTTGTCAGGATTATTTAAGAAAGAAGAAATAAATGTTTATAAGTAGTATATCAGTCATGTAGTTCCCATAACACAAGATCTGCTTACTTTGGGGCTAGATGATGTTGTGTGAAAATGTCCAGTATTTTATTATTATTATAATGTGAAAAGAGTCCTTCAGAGCAGCCAATGCATCAGCAATGCCTCAGGTGTTGCTGATGTCAAAAGGCAATGGTAACTGTGCACCATCAGGTGGTCAGTAAACCTGTTTTTCTCGAAATGACAATAAAAAAAATCACTTAATTAACCTTTTTATCAATTGATGCTGTGCTTAGTGTGGAATACTAACTACTTTCAAATGCAGGCATGTGCCAAATAAATGTTAAGATGTGCTTCTGACTATACCCTACTTGGTGCAGCATAAGCTGAGAAAGACCTCTATGATATCAGTCATGTAGTTTCCATAACACAAGCTCTGCTTACTTTGGGGCTAGATGATGCTGTGTGAAAATGTCCAGCATTCTTTAATTTTCTTTATGTTTAAACTGTCTTTCTTTGTTACTCTATTCTTTATTATACACACAGAGAACAAAGAAAAAAAACTTACATGGACATTTACTAAAATGTATTTGCATGCCTGGTATGGTACCCAGATAAAAAGTAGCCTATGGGTTATTCTAGATCACAAACTTGCTACTAATCTCCATAACAGCTGAAACGGTTCCTAACTTACTAATAATGTCAACTGGCTGCCCAAACCTCAAGCGAAGCTATCTTGCTCTAACAGTCCATATAGGTACAAGCTGGTGATGTAGTCTAAGAAGGTAAGATAGAACTGACATTGTCAGTATTTTAACAGGGCGCAGTGGGTGAAGGCCCGCCTGAGATGAAGAAGGTTGCAGGTTCGAGTCCCGCCACGGTACAAATGTTTGTATCTGCAAATATTTGTTTTCTAAGTGTTTTCTAAGTATAAAAAGTATGTATATACAAAACAAAATATGTTAGTTATATATCAGTCACATAGTTCCAACAACACAAGCTCTACTTACTTTGGGGCTAGATGATGCTGTGTGAAAATGTCCAGAATTATTATTATTATTATTAATCAACCCTCGGGGTAAGAAAGCTACGAGCATACCTAGTGAATTTTAATAATAAATGACCCAGGTTTGGCATGTTACTTATCATTTTAAGAAACATATATTTTAAGCCTTTGATCGAAAAAGCTTTGGTGATGGTGAACATGGGACAATCAGAGTTACAGACTTACCAGGGAAAATATCACATAGCAGGTTGGCCCAAAACAAAAAAAACACGTGCACTAAGAAAAATGACAATCTGTTTTGTGTCTTGTAAAATAACTTGCTTTAATAAAAATAAAAGACCATGAAAATACTTTAAATTAAACTATGAAGGCCCTATGCTTACCGGTAAATCCTTTTCCCAGCTTCGCGGCGAATTCAGCGTAAGCTTTGTATTTCAACTCGATGTCGTGGTTAGTGTTTCCGGCTGGTTTCCAAATAGCTTCTCTATGGCGGACGAAGTTGATGAGCTCCAGTTCCAGCTTGCGAGTCCAGAAGCAAGAGCGTGGCATTTTCTGAATTTCACAGAAAATTTTTTGCTTGGTTTTAAATTAAAAAGTACTCTGTGCAATAAACCATAAACCATAAACTAAACCATAAACTATAACCATAACCGAGGAAATAACCACTTCTCCTAGTCTGTGGTCTAGCTTCGCTTCACAGAACTTAATAACAGTAGTACCGATTATTGCAACTATTTACGATTTTAAAATGGCCTGAGAAAAACCGAGGCGTCCTGCAAGACGCCAAAGTTTATCTATGGTATCAAGTTTTGTCAATCACGGATATAGTGCAGAGATATCACAGAGATGCCACTGTACAGAACGATAAGTTTACAGAGATGGCGTTGTGAGAAACAGAAGTAAAGTTTAATACAAGCGTAGATGTGTTTAATGTGTATAAGTTCACCGAGATGGCGCTGTGAGAAACGAATGTAAAGTTTAATACAAGCATTACCTACCTATTTGTATTGTGGACAAGCACATATTATTATAATATACTGGCTTCTGCCCACGGCTTCGCCCGCGTGGTACATGTGTTATTCTGATGTATTTATAAGCTAAATTACTGTAAAATCATCAGAAGCTTTTGCGTACCTAACAAACATCCATCCTCACAAACTTTCGCGTTTATAATAGTAGTAGGATTAATTAGATACTAGCACGATCACACTAACCCATGGCTATCGAGATGGCAATCAATCCACAATTTATCTGTTTATAAGTTATGTAAAAAACGGAACGTCCAATAGTGAACCAATTCCGTTCATTCGCATTGTCCATTGCACATCCAGCCTACAAATTAGCGTGATACGATTCATACCATCCGTTTTTTACATAACTTTTAATCAGATAATTTGTGGATTTATTGCCATCTCGAAATCCATGGGTTAGTATGATCGCCCTGCGGGTCGGTACGTACCTACATTTATAAATGTAAATTAAATATAAAGTAAGTACCTACCTACTTGTTACTAACCGTTTGAAAATTTCAGGAGTTCAGTCCAGCGTCCGTTCCGAAGTCCCGAGCTTGGCCATTAGTTGCCGGAAACCATAAAGCAACCGGGAAGGTTCGATAAGCCTTGTCAGCACAGCTAATGCGACCAAATGCGAGCATGGTGTGTTCAAAGTGCGCTGCACTATAATACCTATCCGTATTATAGTAGGTATAATATATGTTTTAGCACCTATGTTCTACCTACCTAGCCTAATTCCAGCCTGCTTAGCATGAAGACCCAAGATAACGGTTTTGTTTGTCGCCGAGAAGACAAAAAATATTTTGTCTCACTCTTTTGTTTAGAAGAATAGGCGATAGAAATAGTTTTTGGCTTGTCTTTCGTAGACAGAACGTTGTCTTGGGTGCTCATGCTAAGCAGGCTGGATGCAAAATGTTCGCAGCGTATGAAATGCAAAGTACGAACCTACTTATGTAATAAATAGTTAAATACCTAACTTACATAGTTTTTTTAATTATTTTCTTAATGCTGGACATTTTTCACTCAGCATCATCTAGCCCCAAACTAAGCAGAGTTTGTATTATCGGAACTACATGACTGATATAATACTACTTATATACTTTTTTATTTTTTTTACATTATAGATGTAGGTATATAGTCTTAACCCCACACTAAGATTCCCTGTTTCGTGGGTATCAGGAACTATTATTAATGCGAATTGAAACAGCATCATTTGCGTCTTAGCCTACTTACATGGGTATCTTGTAGGTACATAACTATCTATACCCTTACCTATCTTTTTAAATAGGTAATTGTAGTAAAAGTACTTTCGGCCGGCGAGCCGGCGAGATGCGGGTTCGATTCCCGCTGCGGGAGCTAAACGTATGTTCTGCATATTTGTTTTGGGTCTAGGTGTTACCATAGTACCCGTAGTTTCTGATACCTAGGTACTCTCACGACACAGGAAACCTTAGTGTAGGGTCAGTCTACTCAATGGACTCTGTAGATAATAACCTGGTCTATGTAACGGTTAGGTGTTTAAATAAGTACCTAGTATCTAAAATTATCAAGTACCTATGTAATAGTTATTTTTAATGGGTAGACCTTCATTTGCTCCTAATCTCCCGATTTTAGGTGATGATATGACCGACGATGTAGCATGAAGGTCTGGAAGATACCTATTCCCTTATCTTGAAGAGACCCAGATTGTGTTTTTCAGGAAAATCAGACGAAAGAAGTGTTTTCCATTTCTTCGCCTTTCGGTGGAAGTTGGAACCGAAATGTTTAGTGCGAATGGGTGGTATATGTATACTGACAAGATACGGATGGTACGTAGAGCTGTGCGTCTGCTTGTCCTCAGGATTATGAATGGATTTCTTTAAACTAGTTACCTATCTGTCCTCGGCTTTGTTTTGTTCGTGTGCATAACGTTACCTACCTGCCTACTTACTCTGCCCTCCTATTTAAAAAGGGCGCATAGGTATAGCAAATACGAAACCGAGAAAATAATTAGGTAGGTATATAGGTATCTAAGTGAAAAAGTGTAGTAGTGCCCTTATGCTTACTGGTAACTTTGTTCATAAATGGGATAGAAAGAAATTAAATAAACGATCAGATGCGCATTTTTTTGTTGATAAGTATTTTTGAAATTAAGTCATAAATTGTAGATGCGCCTTTTTCGTTAGGACAGCAGTAGGTGGTATGACTCAGGGTCGGCAAGTAAGCTATGGACCTTTGCAAGCGTCCATAGCTTACAGTAACCGCCACAGAGTACTTTTTAATTTAGAGAACCGTTTACCGCGCCGTATGCTTATTTACCAGTTAGTTGTTTAAAAACTGTGTGGAAGCAGGTAACAGGTAACTGTGTGGTATACAGCAAACGTTCGTTAAAACAAGCACCTAGTTGAGAACAGGGGTACAGGGGTTCATTAGTGCAAGCTATTGTCCGTTGGCTAACGGCTGGAGGAAACACCACCAGCTAATTTACCAGTGCTAGATTTACTGGATAATTTACAGCTTTGCCGTGTAATTTTACCAGATTTTTTTCTCGCTAAGTGCTGTGCCAAAATTAATATGATTTGGAATTCATTATGATAATAATAATGCTGGACATTTTTAAACGTAGCATCATCTAGCCCCAAACTAAGCCGAGCTTGTATTATCGGGAACCACATGACTGATATACTACTTTTATACTTTTCGTTTGGTAAATATATACATAGAAAACACCCAGACCCGAGACAAATATTTGCGGATCATACGTTTGTATTATCTGCAAATCCGCGGGACAAATGTTTATTACTCCCGCGGCAAGAATCGAATCCACTACCTTTTGCATCTAAGGCAACTTCGCCCACTGCTCCACAGAGGTGTCATTGAAGACACTTTGGAAGCCTGCACAGGGACACCAGTACCTGAGCCAGTCCACGTGTAAAAGCGTATGTGTTTGTCTACCTTGTGTATGTGAGCAAAGATTTTTATTTCAAATTATCTGTTATGTAGGAAGTTACCGTACATAGGTAATGTACATTAACTCCTCTTCTTTTTTATACGGTCCTTCGAAATACTTTAATTCCTTATCAGCCCCTATTACTCCCCTACAGGTTATATCGCCACAAGTCATTAGGGGTGCTGAAAATGCTGTAATAGACAATAGAAAAGACGTGAACATTTTTTTTTGTGGCTTGTTCTTACGTAAATCGCAAAACTTTGTTTCTTACTAGGTACCTACTATGCAGTTCTACATTATCATTATCACCAACGGTACAAGTCCATAGCTGGACATAGGCCCTAAGAACCCCTTGAGATTTTTTGTATGGCTTCAAATCAAAAATGGTTTAAGGATGCTTAGAAAATATTCATCGCCCACTTTCTTTATAACCTAACCTGTAGTGTTTGTGTGTACGCGAAAATTAAATTAAATTTTTATTTGCTTTAGTAATAATAATAGGCATGTTTTTATAGTCTATAAGTGTGGGAGAAATCTGGATGTGACCACGAACTCACATACTGATATAACGAAACTACAAGGGTTCCCGTCATTGACTTCGGAACCCTAAAAGCCATTAAGCATTCAGCAGGTAGGTCGTAGGTAGGTTCATACGTGGGTAGATATTTCACTCGACATAATTTTATTAAGTATGAAGCTACGTTCACTCGACATAATTATCCGTCAAATAAAATTACAGAAAAGATGTTCGCGACATTTCATAAAATTCTTAGCAAAGCCTCTTAATGCAGTTCATTGTTTTTTGCTCTTACTTTTACTTGTAAGGAGCGCGTGACCTATTTTACCTTAACACGTCTGACACGTACTATTTTTATACGTACTTACCTACTCATATTCAAGTATAAGTATATTGATACGTGCACGTCGGCCTTCCATTAAGTTATCATCACACATTTCACTACTGTGACAAAACACAGATATTTTTACACGTGCGCGACCCAAAGACCTCGTATAATTTTCGGGTTGTGAAAGGGGAATCGAATTCGGCGTCTTAGGCAGCCTTCACCCACTGCGCCACAGAGGTCGTGAAACTATTGGTTTACAAGCCTTCGAACTAGTGGTTCTAGGGCATGCCGGTTTTCTAACGGTGTTTTCCTTCACTGTTTGAGCACCATTATTTTTTTAATGGAAAAATATGTTAAGTAGTACCTACAACTTACTTTAGGGGGCAAAAGTGGAATAGGAAAAAAATATAAAAAGTATTTCTGCACTTTTTTAACATTAGAGTTCAGTTTTGCCCCCATTAGGGAGAAAAACTCAAAGATTTCTCAGGGGGAATTTGTGAAATAACCCGGTCCCACTACCTTCAGATCGGACGCCGCGGTTACATCCCACTAGGCCAACACGGCTCATGACTTTATAATCGCCAAAAGATTACAGCGTATTAAAAAATATGGCTGCAAATTTTTATCTGCGTGTGAATAAGGACACACTGCGAGCTATCATTCGCATTAAACCCGCTATCGGTGGAGAGCGCGCTTTATGTCTTCCGTTTCCGGGAGTACAGTCGGCGATAAAAGCTGCTGAAAATGCGGGTTCACTTTCATCACACTAGTTTTTTTCTAAACCACGGTATCTTACTTATACATGTACACGCAATAACCCAGCTTTGCATTGCGCAGTCGGGTAAAAAAACAGAGTCATAATATTATGTAGGAGAATAAATAAATAGTTACCTTATAGTAACCAATATAGTCGGTCCCACTTTATGTCCCCACACTGGGATTTCTTGTCGTGGTTATCAGATCCTACGAGTACCACAACCAGACGCGGGACGAAGATCTACAGAAAAACATCAAAATTTGTCCCCCTGCAGGAATCGAACCCACAGCTCTCGTGTTGCCCGCCGCGCCACAGAGTCCGTTAAAATGCGCCCTTGTTTGAAAGAAAGGTCGCAGGTTTGATCCCCACTTGGATTGTTATTATAAAATTTACATTTATAAATACTTACAGTGGACCCCCGGTAGTCCGACAAACATTTTGCAGGGCAGTGTCGAACTATCGAATTTGTCGGATTATAGAGTACTGCCTAAGAGCCCCTACACAATGAATAAACAGTAAACAATGAACACACGCTAGGCCGCACCGCTATCCTCATCGCATGTAATCAAATTCAAACTAAGCAATCAGAATCAAAACAATACCCTACGCGTCGAGCACAATAGCGATGGTGCGTACAAGTTGTAACTTGTTCAATCATGCATTAGCGAATATTATCAAAAAATATTCAATAATAAATAGGTAATAAACCATGTCGGATTACAGGGGGTGCCGGACTAGACAGGGGCCGGATTACCGGGGGTCCACATAGTTTTGTAACGAAATTAATAAAAAAACAGAAAACATTCAAAACCGACTTCAAATAACGGTAGTTGATAAAAAGTCCAATATGAAATTTTTCCACCCTTAGGAGTGGGATTTTCCAGATTTTATAAGACCACCCTTTTTTTATTGGGTAGGGGTAAATACCCTACTCATTAAAATATAACCATAGAAATCGGTTCACAATTGGCGAAGATATATCGTAACATACACAAAGAAAAACAGACGAATTGAGAACCTCATCCTTTTTTGAAGTCAGTTGAAAACCTCTATCTTAGAATCTTTCAATTAATTTACGAAGCCGAGTGTACACAGACCCATGACAATATTTATTGGCAATAATGTATTTATTATGCTATCTGCTCATATTCTATCTATTCCTTTTTATAAATACTTAGTAAAACACCCAACAGACACATACATAGTCCTGATCCCACACAAGGATTCCCTGTGTCAAGGGTATCAGGAACTACGAGTACCATGGTACTACTATACCTAGATCCGGAACAAATATCTGCAGAACATGCAAACATTTGCCCCGCGGCGGTAATAGAGCTATTTGCGGGAAAGTACCATAAATATTTCTGCCGACAAGCAGTAATGCTCGTATTGCTGTGTTCGGGTTTGAAGGGTAATTACAGTATGCCGGTGAAATTACAGGCACATGATACTTTTCATCCGTATGTCTCAGGGTCGGCAACGCGCGAGAGATCTGGTGTTGCAATCGTATCAAATTTTACGGTAACCGCTTACCAACGGTTAATGTAGTATGACGTATGTAGACATGGACTTTAATGATTCCGAAGATGAAGAAATAGACGATATGACCGGTGACCACGGCTGTTGCAATACAGTCGAAACGTCGGGAAAATAATAAAAAAGGTAAACGCGATAAAGTCCCATAAAACTTATAATTAATGCTATCTAATCGCGAAAGTTTGAAAAATACTAAGGATTTTTTATTGCACATAACATATCGTATATAGGCGAACTCAATGCTAAAAGCATTCTCTTCCAGATAACCTTTAAAATAAAAAACGTTTATGCAACAACAAAAATTGCCTCTCGATATTATCAAGACAGCATGTCTACTATAAGTTTTTATGAGATAAACTAGTTTGTGTATAATGGAAATAGATGTGTCGGTAATGCACAGAATACCTACAACATGAATAAAAAGTACAATGTGAAATACATAATAGGTAGCCGAAACTCAGTAGGTTTGATTAATTAAATTAAAGTTTTTCAGACCTAAAGCCGTTCTTTCTATCACGTTAAATACTAAACTAGGTAATAATACCTACTTAACTCTATTTTGACATCTTTTGTACTTCACACATAAAATACAGATAAGATATAACAAATAAATTAATTATCATCTAAATTCACAATTATTCAGACAGGCTCTTTCAGTGCAAATAATGTTGACATCATTTATTTATTTAAGACACCAATAACTACTTTTCAGTTTCACATAATTAATAATAATAATCTACACAATATGTTTCAAAGTTCATCCAACTGCTAGACAAAGGCCTCCCACTTTTTCTTCCATTCCTTCTCATAATTATTTGCTGTTTGAGAACACAGTATGCCCTTTGTGCGTTTTTTCTTTTATTATGTGTTGTGTTTCGTACTGTAATTGGTGTTATGCACAATAAAGAGTTTATCTATCTATCTATCTAAGCTTTTATCAGCATCTCTTCTCTCTACCTGGTGTTAGATCTTTGACATAATTGAAAATGCATAAAATAATGGACGTGCAAAGGGTGTCCTTATCGCCAGAAGCGAACCCTTCCAGGCTAGGATGGATAGGATTTAATGAGTAAGTATGTTAGTTAGAAAGGTCTAATTGGGATCAAGGGGTCAAGATAATTCACAGTATTATAGAGAAATTAAGTGTAAGATGCTATTTCACTGTAACTTAAATCAATCTGTCTGAAAAAATAATTTCACGATTTCGATTGTACTGACTAAGACGTTTTGCTACTAGGGCATTTTAGGACGATTTGTTTATAATACATAATATTTATTTTATTCAAAATCATGAAAAACAGAACATAGTTACATTTGTAGGGCTTGGACTCACACAAGTTGGTTTGCGGCGTCTACACGAAGAGCGAGACTTGTGCTGGAGACATCGCGTTATCCATTGACATGGACTTAATTCATAGCCGTGCTTATATTATGTTTAATATCTTTCTATGTGCTAAGAACTTTTGAATTTACAGAATTTTACTAGTTTGATGATTAGATTAATGTAATAAAATTATTCCATTATAAGTACCTGCATGTATTTTTACATATTTATGTAATACTAGCTTCTGCTCACGGCTTCGCCCGCGTGGTACCCGGATAAAAAGTAGCCTATGTGTTATTCTGATGTATAAGCTATATTACTGTAAAGTTTCATCAAAATCCGTTTGGTAGTTTTTGCGTGAAAGAGTAACAAACATCCATCCTCACAAACTTTTGCGTTTAATATAGTAGTAGGATAGGATAGTAGGACAGTAGGACTTTATAAAAAAATATGTGTATGTTGCAGTTATAAAGTTACGATACTTTGGCTTCTGATTGGTCTACGATGTGCAATATTCAAAGACCAGTTTTTTATCTACTATATTTGTATACTAAGACATTTCACGATTTTTGGCGTTTTGGTAGCTACAGGAAAACGGAGACTGACCTTAACTTTGAAGGTATTTAGATCAATATTCACAGATTTTGAAAAAAAAAAAATGTATTGTGAACAAGAAAATCGGCAGTTTACACAAAAAAATTGATGATGCCAATCGTTCCTATTTCATATAAGGATTAAAATACTCTATTGGACCAACTTAGATTAGAGTACAATAAATATCAGAAATCGCTAAAAACTTTCCTATCCTAACATATTTTCATTATAAATCACTAATACCTAATAAATAATAAATAAATAAATAATGTTGGACATTTTTCACACAGCATCATCTAGCCCCAAACTAAGCAGAGCTTGTATTATGGGAACTACATGACTGATATACTACTTATATACTTTTTTTATGTAAATACATACATATTATACATAGAAAACACCCAGACACGAGACAAACATTTGTCCCGCAGCGGGAATCGAACCCGCAACCTTCTGCGTCTCAGGTGGGCCTTCGCCCACAGCGCCACAGAGGTCGTTAAAATTAATATTGTAAATTCATACGAGTAAGTTGACATTTATCAAAGGATCCTTGTGGTTTTTAATGAATAAAATTATAATGAAATAACCGCCTCAACCTTGTGGAACACTGATGGTTCCGCTTCAAACAGTCTAAATCCGAAGCAAATTCCGTTTGCTGAACCAATTTTACAAGTCGATCCATGGCAGACTTGCGTTCTTGAACAGTCAGGACCCCTACGATTTTATTAGATGGATTCCTAACATTATGTGCGAACCTAATGCAGTAAGCTACGACCGATTGTAGCATCACTAGTGAGCTAAAACGACTGAAAATAGGGTCTGGCTCCGCAGTACCCACATGAACTTGCACTTGTACCGGGGTCTTCCGCATCCCTGGTAGGTCCTTTTCTTGCCTAACCCTATCTTCAGGCCATGTTATCGCTTCGCCTCGAAGCCATTGAGGTTCCCACCACAGGGTATGTCCGAGCAATTCCGACGCTCGACAACCTCGACTTGCGACGTCTGCAGGATTCATCTCAGATGGTACGTGCCGCCAATTTAAATCTAAACCGCAATTAACAATTTGGGAGACCCGATTCCCCTCAAATGTTTGAAGAGTATGAGGAGGCATCCGCAACCACGAGAGCACAATATTGCTATCCGACCAACAAACTATTTTATCTACCCCAACCTTATCTCGGATGGATTCAACCACATATTTTATCAGCCGTGTCAATAAAGCCGCACCTAATAATTCTAGTTTAGGAATTGTGACCTTAACCTTAGATGGTGCTACGCGTGATTTTCCCATCATAAGAGAGACCTTTACTCCACCGCTTTTGTCCATGGTTCTCAAATAAACCACTGCGCTGTACCCGCTTTCAGACGCATCTGAGAACCCATGCAAAGAGCATGTCTTATTATTATTACCGCCCAGGGCGAACCGCCCCATTTCAATATTTTCAATTTGAGGTAAATCCGCAATGATTTGACTCCATTCCGCTACCACATCCGGTGGTGGAGTTTCATCCCATGATAAGTTTAACCGCCAAAGTCGCTGCATGAGAACCTTACCCTGGAACAGCACCGGTGCTATCCAACCTAAAGGGTCAAAAGTTCTCGCTAAGGTTGACAGAATGATCCGCTTAGTACAATTATTGTGGTCGTTCAATTTACAATGATACGAAAAACAATCTTTATTAGGGTTCCATTCTACCCCTAATATTTTGAAAAACCCCGGTCCGTCTAACTTGTCGAAAGTTCTCGGTTTTTCTAAGTCCTCCGCAGGAACATCCTCTAATAACCTCTCACTGTTCGAGACCCACTTACTCAACTCGAAACCGCCAGAGCGAAGCAAGCGTGTTAGGTCCTCTTTCAGCTGTTTGGCTTCCGCCTACGAATCAGCTCCCCCCAAAATATCATCCATAAATACAGAGGACCGCAGAAGATTAGCCGCCCCTGGAAATTCCGCCTCACTATCATCAGCGAGCTGCCGCAGCGTCCTAATCGCAAGATACGGACTGGACTTCAAACCGTAAGTCACAGTATTTAACGAGTATAGGAGTAAAGGCTGATCCGCTGCCTCCCTCCAGAAGATGAGCTGATACTGCCGGTCCGCTTCGTGTGTTACAATTTGACGGAACATCATTTTAATGTCAGTAGTAAAGACAAACTTCGACATCCGAAACCGATTAATAATTTCCATAACGTCCCGCTGTAATTTTGGTCCCGCATGCAAAGTGTCGTTAAGAGACAGCCCCGTGGTCGTCCCGCAACTAGCATCAAAAACAACACGAATTTTATCTGATTCCGCTTTAAAAATTCCATGGTGGGGTATGACGTACCCCTTACCGCCTGCATAGTCAGCCGGGTCCCGGTCACAGACTGACATATGCCCCATTTGCTCATATTCCCGCATGAACTTTATATATTTCTCACGTAATGCCTCATTTGAGACAAGCCGCTTTTCCATCGCCAAGAACCGCCTTTTGGCTAATGAAACCGAGTCGCCTAATTCTGGCTTATCATCTACGAAAGGTAATCTGACAATGTACCTTCCCGACTCATCCCGTTGATGAGATTCCCGAAAGAATTTTTCGCATTCGGCGTCTTTAGGATTAACTATTACCGCATCCGGAATATCCTCTACTTCCCAGAACCTCTCCAGTATCTGATCAGTTGTGACATGCGCCGTAAAAACCGTTTGTGAATAGTTAACCGCGTTATATTCACTTTGTGGAACCGCATAGATCACTGGACCCATAAGTACATGACCGAACACGGTGTTCATCGCGCATGGTAAGTAATCGTTTACTTTTATTACACCGCCTATCATGATGTCACCCATCAAATCCGCCCCGATTAATATGTCAATAGGCCGACTGACATAAAATTGTTCATCTGCCAAGTAAATACCCCTATACCATTCAGCAATATTTGGTGACAAGTTTGCGCTAGGTAGGTTGTGAGTAATATTACTCAAGATCGTGGCGGTAGTAACAAGCCGAGGATGGTCCGCGTACCTAGGGCTGATGGTTAAATTAACCCCCCCTCTGCAGTCACTAACCGGTAACCCCCCCAATCCAGTTACTGTAACAATGTCTGACCTAAATCTTCTTAAACCTAGCCTACTAGCACAACTATTTGTGACAAAAGTGCTTTGACTACCCCCATCTAATAATGCCCGCACTTCCTGATATTCACCGCATATATCCATCACACGCACTACTGCAGTTGCAAGCAACACTGTTGTCCGCTGGCACGCATTCCGATCCTCCAATCTATTACAAGACGTCAAAACCGCCCCGGTGTCTACATTGCCCCCGTTCACCCTATTTGGTAATTCAACCCTATTTGGTATCTCAACCCTACTTGAAGATTGGGTTGGCGCATTTTCCCTATTCGGTACGGGTGCGCTCGACCGACCTGAGTCTGCATTTTGAGTTCTAAGTCCATTCCGCGCAGGTGGCCCCCCCGACACCCCCTCAGTTGTAGCCGCCGCTGGCTGTGGTAGATCAAAGTGAATGAGGTTGTGGTGTTTGGTGGACTTACATTTGTAACATGACCACCCTGATGTGCACTGATTGAAGTTATGCTCCCCTAAGCACCTAAAGCAAAGCCTAAACTCCTTAACCCGCTCCTTCCGCTGACGCGGCTTCAGTGCCAAAAATTTATCACATTTATTTAAAATATGGTTACCCCTTTTACACAATTTACAACCATTTGTCCCACCCTGAGACATTACATGGTGTGCCCGGGGTGTAGAATTACTACCCCTACCGCTATGACTTTCCCTGCTAGATTCTAAAATCCTTACCTCATTTTCTAAGAATTTAATGAGATCCGAAAAGTTTGGTAGCTCTTTATCAGGCATCTTGTCTTCAAACTGCTTCTTTAAATTGCTCTCTAACTTTTGGAAATTAATAAAGAAGAGCAGGTATGACCACTCGGACACAGGAAAATTCATTTTCTCTAGAGCCTTAGTGCTCTCTAGCAGGGTGTTTAAGAATGGTTTCAGTGAATTCAAATTCTTATTTACATGGGCTGTTCCTAATAAATTATGCAATAACTTGTCCGCAAGTAACCTCTTATTGTTGTACCTGTTTCTCAATAGTTCTAAAGCTATGGAGTAATTGTCACCGGTGACCGACAAATGTTGAGTGAGAACTTTTGGTTCCCCGGACAAAGAACCTACAAGATAATACAGTTTTTCTGTATTGGTCAGCACCGAGTCTTGCCCTACTAGGGAGTCAAATAATTCCATAAAGGAAACAAACTCTTCAATTTTTCTTGAGAAAGTGGGTAACTGCACCCGTGGTAAAAACACCCGTTTGTTTTTACCTGGTCCCTCCGCTGAACATGCAGTACCATATTCTGATGACTGGCAACTGACCCCCGGATACAATTCTAAATATTTCCTCTTTATATCATAATATTTTTGGTTATATGCAACATATGTTTTAGTAGAACTTTCTAATTCCTCATCTTTCTCAAGACCGGCCTGAAGTTCAACATGAGTTGATGTAAACTCTGAATAAGTTGTTTCTATATCCCCATACCTAAGCTTGAACTCATTCTTTTCATTTTCAGATGTAAGACCTGACTGAGAAATATCATACAGCTTGTCTAAATTAAGTATGGCCATATCATGCCGCACCTTGAGAAGTTGTATTTGACTTTTAGTGGGCATTTTATATTTATACAGTTACCTAAAATTGACCCGAAATAATATAATTTACCTACAGAAAACTCTTTTAAACAATTAATTCTAAAATAGTTTACACAAACATCATAAACACAACAAAATCAAAATAATAATAATGTACAAAGCAATTTACCCCGTGGGATTTTAATCAGTTCTAACTGATTAAAATCCTTACACTAGACCAAAACAAGCTGATTAAGCTGCTCAGCTGTCTGTAGCCTTGTTAATCTGCTTGAAAAATAAAAGGTTCCGCTTTATATGCCACCTGACACCACGAACCTATTTTTAGTACAAGTAAGTTTGGCAATGTGCTCAAGCGTTATACAATAAATTACACCAAAAATCACTTGTTGAACCATATGACTGTTAATAAATTAATACTCCAACCTAGATCCGCTAGGCAAGAAGCAAAACAGTTGGTGGGTACCTACCCAAACCAATCTACAAAAATCTATATTTTAGATATGAATTACCTCGGACAGTAATGTGTGTTATGTTGTAAGCATATATAACCTAAAAGGGGGACACTATTTATATATACGTGTAGCCCTACCGCAATACATCAGGTATAAATCTTGAGTTGCTCTGTGCAGTGTCAACTTGATCGGTAGTTCGGCACCTCACCGCTCGGTACCAAACAACTACCAAATTTAAATGACTGGAAATACTATAAACCGCCAAGTATTTTCGTCGACGAACAGAAATTGGGTGTAAAAGATTCCGTGCCGAAGTCACTCATATACCGCCAGAGCGCTTTTACATGGAATCGACCGCGTGTTTTGTGTACCAACACGTGATGACGGAAAAAACTACAGGGCTTTGGAATTAGACAAATCCGCGCTCGAGTTAGGACCAATGTTTGATTTTGAAGATCAATAACTTATCCGCTGCTGGCTCCAAAACTATCTGTGGTTCTACCGACAATCCACGTGCTGGGATGTTCACAGAAAATACGTAGAATACACAAAATAAGCTACAACTAAACTCACCCAGACTGCCACAACTTCTGACGTGTGATGCACTTGCACAGTTTTGTATTTTATCCGCTTTTTCTAGGTTTTCTTTACTTGCCAGAGAATTTTCTCAGACCTAACCGCCATCGGTCTTATATCACAAGTACCGTCCTTTCCCAATAGTGGCGCTAGCATCAAGGCGCTGTGATACGTCCGCTTCCGGTTTTGGACGACACAATGACTTTGGCATGACATGTGTTGACATTGACAGTGGCGAAACCCAACCCATTACGAAAATAGAGGGAATAATTTAATATAATAATATACATACAAAATACTAGTGTGCATGTGTGTGCGTGTTCCGAGATCCTTCATATATACTAAACACTTATCTTCAAGCAAGTAGGCTTAATAATTAATCCCTTACTCGTTGTGTCTCCAACCTAACGATATATACGCACACAGGCACACACTCACTACGCATCAAATTATAAGCACGCACACTTTGATACTATTCACTCTCCTTTCTATACGATCTTTGAACCTTTTTCCTACCCTCAAGTTTTAATATTATTCCTGATAAACGGATACCTAACATAAGTTCGTATGTTTGGAATGAAAACTAGTTATTATGTTGTGTATACAACATAATAACTAGTTTTAAGTATTTACCTATCATCGTACCCAAAGCTATCGCTAAGATTTCTATTATTATATAATTCTTAAAATTATAAAATTTAACTTAAGAGTTAGTTTAACTACATATATCAAATTTGTTAACTCCCAACCCATATCATATCCCCCGGAAGAGACTAGCCACTCACGACACAGGGAATCCTAGTGTGAGGGCTAGTATTCACAAACCCTGATTCATTTTTGTTTTCTCAAACTACCTACCTACTTATTGCTTAAGAACCTATTAATTAATGACCAACCTACATTTATAATTACCTACCTATTATAAAGCATACTTGCCTACAATACTTACCTATTTCTAGCTATTAAGAACCTGCTGTAAATAAGTAAGAAATCCTCTTGTGTAATTTATGGCTCTAAAACTATCAAGATAAATAAACGATTTTTGATTTTTTTGATTTTTTTTGAATACAATTCCCGCACCTCAACCAAATTGCAAGAGAAATATGGCAGTGGTGCGAAGCTAGAAATTTATTTTTATTGTCGTCGTATGTCCGATCACGTGATAACACAGACGCGGACCGGGCTTCTAGATATACCAACATCGATACCGAATGGACCTTAAACCAGGGTAGTTTCCAAAACATTGTTCATAAACTTGATCGACCAAATATTGATCTGTTTGCTTCTAGGTTGAACAATAAATGTGATCTGTATGTATCATGGAAACGAGACCCTGGCGCTTATGAGATAGACGCATTTACAATAAGATGGGACAATTTTTTTTTCTACGCATTTCCTCCTTCTGCGCTCGTTCTAAAATGCCTTCGAAAGATTATACAGGTGAAGCTCGCGGCATTTTAATTGTCCCCTACTGGCCCAGCCAACCATGGTACCCCCTATTTAAATCGCTAGTACGCTCAAAAATTGTATATTTACAACCCAATAAAAACCTTCTAATGTCACCTTCCAGGGAACCACACCCGCTATGGCGCAACCTTACCCTGGCGTGCGCCATATTATCCAGCAAGCGTACCTAAGGCAAGACATACCTAGTGAATATAATGTTTAACTCGCTATCAAAAAGTACATTAAATCAGTTTAATGTAGCAATAAGACAATGGTACGTCTTTTGCCAAGTTAATAATTTAGATTACTGTAATTCATCAATTAGAGAAATACTAAGATTCCTGACTGAGCAGTTCAAAAAAGGGGCTAGTTATGGTACTTTAAATTCGTTTCGTTCTGCGTTATCGCTAATTATTGGTAAAGATACTTGCAACAGCGAACTTATCAGTAGATTTTTCAAAGGTGTTTTTAAAATGAAACCAGTTTTTCCTAAATACCGCTCAACATGGGACCCAAACATTGTCTCGAATGGAGCGCACAGACGGTGGGTATAGTGATGGGAACGAGTATCTAACTGCCAGGTTCTATTAAATCTATTCGGATGTAACATCTCGTGTAATTTTGGTAGAAATTCACTTAAGGTAAGTTCTTTTAACCATAAAATATGTTAAACATAAGGTAGGTATTGACTATTAATATAAGTAGGTATGTAACTATAAACGAATAGGTAATATAAATATATAAGTAAAATGTATGTAAAATAAATTTTAAAACGATTACTTAAAATCTTTCTTTAAAAAATAAAAAAGTCATTTCACCTGCCGGTTGTGTTACATGTTGAACATTTAAAAAGCCATTATCTCTGAATACTTATTTTGTTGATGAGCCCCTTCTTTCCCTGTGCCCTTCATATAAGACCTTTAAAAGAAAAGAAAAAGCAGTAAGAAAAAGGGTTGAAAGGACCTCAATTTGATAGCAATAATTTCTTTTTCCTTTTGGTCCTTTCCAGGTGGTGATTACGGTGGCCCACCTTTTTTATCTTTTTTACTGTGTGGATATTACAACCAAATGCAGTATGAAATACTCGCCATCGTGCTGCTAGTATTCCAAACGCTTGTTCAACAACTCGCCGTGCTCTGCTTAGACGATAGTTATATATTCTTTTCTGATTATTTAGTTGCGATTGAGAGTATGGTCTCATTAAATTTGGAAGCAGTGGAAATGCTTCGTCACCATCAAATATGTAAGGCATTTCCATACCGCCTTCTACTAAAGATTTGGATTTTGGTAGAAATAATGAATGATCTTTTAGTTTCTTTCCAAATGCAGAGTTGCTAAATATTCCTGCATCACTGAAACGTCCCTTTGATCCAACGTCTATTGCAATGAATTTATATCTTCGACAACAGCAAGTAGTACTAACGTAAACGATTTCTTATAGTTAAAATAGTCTGATCCTGAGTTGGGAGGTGATTTGATATAAACATGCTTCCTATCAATAGCGCCTACACAATTTGGAAAATTGCATTTCTGTCTGAAATAGAGCTCATTTTCCAGCCAGAATTCTGTAGTCATTTCTTTCATAAATATTGGCTGTAAACACTTCCATACTGCATCGGATTCTTTGGATATAATTTTTGAAACTGTAGGGCCCGCTTTCTTAAAATTGTAACCAATTGTAGTAAATGAACTACCTGTAGCCATGTACCTGCGAATTAATAAATAATATTATAATAAGCAACTTCAATTCTTTCCTAATAACTATTCACTAAAAAGTAATTAAAAAATTAATTATCTAAGTATATCAAGAACTAGAACTTTGATTCTATTTAAAAAACTTCCATACTGCATCGGATTCTTTGGATATAATTTTTGAAACTGTAGGGCCCGCTTTCTTAAAATTGTAACCAATTGTAGTAAATGAACTACCTGTAGCCATGTACCTGCGAATTAATAAATAATATTATAATAAGCAACTTCAATTCTTTCCTAATAACTATTCACTAAAAAGTAATGAAAAAATTAATTATCTAAGTATATCAAGAACTAGAACTTTGATTCTATTTAAAAAACTATGAATTAAATTGAAAGTTCTAGTTCTTGACATACTTAGATAATTAATTATTTCATTACTTTTTAGTGACTAGTTAGTGCGGAAGAATTGAAGTCGGTTTGTTATTTTTTTTTAATAAACTTATTTCATAATTTTTAGTGATAAGTTAATAATACATTTGTATAATTATGTAGTGATGTATATATATTTATTATTTGTTACAGCCAAAGTAACGAAAAATACTTGGAAAAAATTGCGAGACAACCATAGGGAAGCCTTAAAAAGACAGAAGGATGGAAAAAGTGATCAAGCTGCCAACAACACGCGTCTTTGGAAATTCCAGAAAGTTATAAAATTCCTTGTTCCATGCATGCAAAATAGGAACACAACTGGAAATTATTACCAAGATGATTCACAGGTGTCTCAAGAAAGTAATCATACTCAAGTTTCGGAATTGGACGAGGATAACTTTGCTTACTGCTGCTGCAAGTTCCGAAACCACATCACAAAATCCAAGCACACCTTTAACACGAAAACGTGTACATAGTGTTCAACATGAAATTTTAAATTTTGTTAAGATCCAGCGAACAGAGCGAGAGAAAAGAAAAACAGAACGTGATTTGAGAAACCAAGTAATTGACAAAATGGACGACATGGATCATTTTTTTCTTAGTGTTTGTGAAAGTACAAAAAAATCGTTTCGTATCGAAAAGACATTTAAGCAGAACGCCCTATTAACAGAACGTCCTAAAAGCTAAACGGCATATTAGCATTATGGTCTATTAGCAACATGACCTAGTAGCAAATAGGACTAATGATCAAAACGACATGTAGGGGAGAGTGTGCATGAAAGAGCCAGGCTTTGAAAGAGTCGATGTGATTTTCCATTACTTACTCGATATTCTACCAAAGTTTAATTTTACTCCACAACAACACTGGATAGCTGTCACCCACAAACATTTGACAGTTCTACGACAACAAATGGCCTCACAGGACTGTTACGAAAATTCGGAAGCCAAAAGTAAATTTCTTTGTGTTTCTTCCATCTTTTTGTTCAAAAAGGGTATTGCATACCCTTTTTGAACCTAGTACAAAACGATATGCCAAGTCTCTTAGAACCAATTCCAGACGATGAAAGAAGGTCGATAATTTTTCAACAAGATGGAGCACCTGCACATAATACAAATGTTGTAATGAATTTCTTACGAAACAATTATAATGGCTTAATAGCCAATAATAATGCAACCCCTTGGCCTGCCAGATCCCCGGATCTCACGCCTTGTGATTTCTTCCTATGGGGATTTGTCAAAGACCACGTGTACGCTGAGAGAGTACACAGCCTAGAAGAGTTACAGAATCGTGTACGTCATGCAATTGCTTTAATTACTCCGCAAATGTTAAGGAAAGTTCATTTAGAAACTGTAAATAGAGCTCGTCATTGTATTGCACAAGGAGGACGTCACTTCGAACATATGCTTTGAACACAAAATTTTGTACTTACTAAGAAATAAAATGTATGGGAGTGATTAATGTATTTTTTTTGGATATTTCTCGTTTTATTTTTAAAAAGTTATTAATGTCATTTTACTCATTAGGTAAAGTACTTTCGATATCAGTTTAAAGTTTTTTGATATCTGCAATAGTTACGGAATAATCGCCTGTGCACACTTAACGATTACACCCTGTATATTTGCCCTTGTTTTGCATAAATAATATCAGATCAGCGTTCTGGTAAAGTGCCTTTTTTTGAGGTTATATTTTCAAAAGCGTCGTGTTTTGAAAGAGCCAGTTATCTATGCTTTGAAAGAGCCGGCTCTTTCATGACACGAAAACTGGCTCATTCAATACATCGTTTAGTTTTAATTAAGCCCCGACGAAAAAAGAGGGGTGTTATAAGTTTGAGGTGTGTGGCTGTGTGTCTGTCTCTGTGTGTGTGTGTCTATGGCCACGTAGCTCCTAAACCAATGGACTAATTCTGATGGTTCTTTTTTTGTTTAATAACTGATGTGATGGAGATTGTTCTTAGCTATAATTTATGGAGGTCGAGGGTGTCCAAAAATTATTAAGAAGGCTAAAAATAATGAGGAAGAGTACGTGCATTGCCCAAATATTGGTAACAAACGCATTTTCTCTAAGGATCAAGAAGATTTATTGGTGTCATATCTAAAAACTACATCTAAAATGTTCCACGGTTTGACGAAAAAACAAACAAGAGAACTAGCTTTTCAGTATGCAGAGGCAAATGATATCTGTCCAGAAAAATGGTCTGTTGAAATAATAGCATCTGTGGAATGGCTTCGTGGGTTCATGAGCAGACATAAAGATTTATCAGTTAGGAAACCTGAAAGCATTTCGCTATCCAGAGCGACTAGTTTTAACAAAACGAGTGTTGGCGCTTTTTTCGAAAAACTTACCGGCCTGTACGAAAAGTACAACTTTTCACCACACTTGATATTCAATACTGATGAAACAGGGTGCAGTACCGTTTCAGGTCCTCCTAAAATTATAGCTGAAAAGGGTTCAAAACAAATTGGACAGGTAACTTCAGCAGAACGTGGTACGCTCGTGACAACTCTTTTTTTTATTAATGCTGCAGGTGGCACTATACCCCCTGTGTTCGTTTTTCCACGAGTAAATTATAAGGACCACATGTTAAATAATGGACCTTCTGGAGCATTGGGCTTGGCACATGTCTCTGGCTGGATAACTGAAAATAATTTCGTAAAGGCAATGGAACATTTCGTAAGCCACGTAAAACCAACTGAGGAAAACCCAGCTCTTCTCATTTTGGATAATCATGCGTCCCATGTTAATCTTCGTGTGGTAGAATTGGCTCGAAATAATTTTATAAAAATTCTAACTTTTCCGCCACATTGTAGTCACAGGCTACAGCCCCTAGACGTTACAGTTTATCGACCATTTAAAACCAGATCCCGAATAGCCATGAATGAGTGGATGCTCTCTAATCCTGGCAAAACTGTCAACATCTATCAAGTTGCGCAGTTTGCTAGAGATGCTTATTTAGCAGTTTTAAGCATGCCAAATGTTACGCAAGGATTTATAAAAACTGGTATTTATCCTTTAAATTCCAAAATATTATCCGAAGATGATTTTCTAACATCATACGTGACTGATAAACCTGATCCAACACTGTCAGAAGCTGCTGACTGTGATGATAATGACGAAAATGAAGATTCTGCTGCCAACAGTATAACATATCCTGTGCCACCTAAACAACCCCGTCAGAACGGTAGGCTTCTTTTCTTATTACTATGTTGATGAATCTCTATAGTTATGGTTATGGGCTCCATAGACGAAACTAAAAAACAGTCAATTTCTAAGTCAGTTCCTATCTATCAATCTTTCAAGAAGGTACACAATTAATGGAAGGCTAGCATCAATGTGATGTAATAATGCTTAACCTATTGGGTAGGTTCCTTACTAGATTGTCTACCTAGTAAGGAACCTACCTAATAGTACATATAAAAAATATTTTTTGTGCATGAACCCGAATGCCATGAGACCAATTTTAGTGCGGGAAAGTAACAAGATCCAACCAAGTTCCTAGTCTGACACATGTTACTTTGGTTAATTCTTATTATGTATCATCGAATAACTGTGTTTCTTACAGACTCTCCAATATCTCCATGTAGCACTACATCGAATGCAGAAAACCATGGCTATGAACCACAAAAAGATTTAGAAGGACTTAGCTTTACTAGCAGTGAGTATTAAACACAACTAAAAACAATTTATTGTATTTAAGTTCAATGCAAGCAGTATCTCCCATTTAAATGTTTGAGTTACGAGGTTTACCTTGTATCCTTATCTCAAAAAACAGCTAACTGATTTGAATGCGGTTTTTTGCAGTCTTTTTTTGTGTCTTCAAGGATGGTTGGATAGGTTATAACTTAGCAAACATATAAATGGCTACTTAAAAGATTCTCTTTTTAGAGTTTCGTACCTTAAATGGAATAAACGGAACCCTTATAGGATCACTTCGTTGTCCGTTTATCTGTCTGTCAAGACCCTTTTTCTCAGGAACGCGTGGAGGTATCAAGTTGAAATTATCAAATACGTAGATATACGGTCCACGGAGCTTTAACAAAATGAAGCTTCTAAGTCAACCAGTTGACCTAGAATCATGAAATTAGGCAAGAAGCGAGGTCTTACAGCGCAAGTAAAGGAATAAGTAAAAAAAGTACAAAAATCGTTAATTTGTAGTTTTATGACAAAAAATATATTTTCTGCGATTACAAACTTGCATTTGCAGTTGCAGAATTGACCATGACGTACATCAGGACTTTTTTCAACTACAAAGTTAAGTTTATTTTTAAATGCGACTTATCTTTTCATTAGACGGTTAGAGTAATGTTTGGTGCTTTACAAGCTTGTAGGGAACCCTACGTGCACGAGTCACGAGTCACTCGCAATTGTATAATTTTTATTTTAATAAAGACATGACTCATTTTGATCAGCTTACAGTTCTGATTTTTTTTTTAAATAGATAACTTATTTTGGTTCTAGGTCGTGTGGCTATCAATAAAAAAACACTTATGGAAAAGCTCATATTAGAGAAAATTAATGCTTCTATGGGTAAATATTACAATAGATACTACGCCCATACACATCATTATCAACAGGATGTAGAAGTCCATTGCTTAACATATTTACACTAATAGTGTAAAATTTGTTTGTTTGTAGGGAGGGAATTATGTCTGAAACTACTGATTTTACATGTTCTTTCGCTAATTAAAGATATATAATCCTGATACTTGTATAAAACAGGTGGACATGAAGGGAGAATATATTTTCTTTTAAGATTAGCGAGTCTTAGAGATTCATATTATTGAATTTGAAGAAAAATAAATCTAAATTTTTTATTACTTTACTATGTACTCAGAATGTAAACATGCATGAATGATTTAATTTTTATATTTATCTCTACACAGATCTCATTGCCAAACACCTTGGCGATATCAAAAGTGATGTCAGAGATAGAGTCTGGCTAATGAAAGTAGATACTGGATTTTTTTGTAAACTTTTTATATGACAACACTAAAGTGTTCCTACCATCGGATATTTACCCTACAAATTGGGGTATTTTAAGCAGAAAGTACTTAGGATCAATTAATTCCAAAAAGGCATTTTTGAAACAAACTTATTTTAAATATTTTATAAAATGAGTTTTAAGAATTCGTACGTGTGCTAAAATTGTATTCATTGAAAATAAGTATCGTATGTACGTGTTGGATCATTTCAAGAGCAACACTAAGCCTTAAGTTGGTCTAATAAATAGCTTAATTAATTAGGTACACTATTTAATAGAGAAAAACTTGGCTAAAGAAATTAATTTTCGGCTGTTTTCCGAAAGATTTGGTAAAATCAGAATCAGTGTATGGGATCCCTATCTCTGACGCAACAAGATGGCGTGTTGTTGTTTCGTTGTGGTTGACTTGCGTATAGTTTTGTTGTGATTTATCCGTGTTAATGCTATAAAAATGAATAAAACTATAAAGAGTGAAGTGCGAAAACTATTGTTTTGTATGATTTCGAAATATGAAGAGAAAAAGCTTGTGAAACAAGCCGTATTGCGAGAAAAACAGGATTGTTTACGTACTGTGACTGATTTTTTAGGTTGGTACGGTCAAAATGTCTTGATATTTTTTTATTTTAAATAAGTACATATTAGTTTTAGTTACTTTATGTAATGTTATTGTTCTTTTACAGATAGTCTTGAGAAAGATATGCTGAAATCGCAGAACCAGTACTTAGAAGAACTATCTTCACTCACCGGTAAGTTTTCACTCAACGTTAATCACAGACTAGTTTTGTAATACTTGTGTATTTTCTATTATTTCTGATGACAAAATATATCTTTATTAATAAAGAAAATTACAATCAAAGATTAGAAACTATTTAAAACTAATTATTTTATTTCTTAGTTATGAGACTCACGATAATTGACATTTTATTTTATTCTTTTTACAGATGTAAGTGTTATTACATTGAAGAGAATTAAAAAAGAAGGTGCGGTGAACGAAGGGGTCTGGAGGACTCCAGGTAAAAAACGACCTCACCCTTCAAAAGTGTCGAACTTAGATAGTTTCGATATGGATGTTATTCGTAATAAAGTAAACGAATTTTACATTGTGAGGAAACAAGTACCAACATTAAGATCTTTGTTGGTAGAGTTAAAAGAAAGTATAGAATTTGGTGGATGTCGTGAAACTCTCCGTCGCATATTATTAGCCAACGGTTATGAATTTAAGAAAAACAAAAATGAACGTTCATTATTAATTGAACGGTATGATATAGCTGCATGGAGACATCGCTTTTTGCGTACCATTGCATCGAAACGTGCAGAAGGCAAGCCAATAATCTACTTAGATGAAACTTATGTCCACAAAACCTATAAGCCTAAAAAATGTTGGCAAGGTCCATCAACGAGTGGAATAATTGAAAATATATCGTCAGGAAAACGATACATTATTGTGCATGCAGGATCAGAGAAAGGCCCTGTTCCAAACTCATTGTTAGTATTTAGCACCAAATCTAAAATGGCCGACTACCACCATGACATGAATTCCACAAACTTCAACAAATGGCTTCAAGAAAAGCTTATGCCCAATTTGAATGAACCAAGTGTAATTGTAATGGACAATGCATCATACCATTCTGTCATAATAAATAAAGCGCCCACATCTCAAAATCGAAAGTTAGAGATACAGAATTGGCTTACATTGAATGGTATTTCATTTGAAACATACAATTCAAAAGCAGAGTTGCTCTGCTTAGTAAAACAGAACACACCAGAACCTATATATGAAACTGATGAACTTTTAAGCCAAAACGGACATGAAGTGCTAAGACTTCCTCCATATCATTGTGACCTAAATGCTATAGAACTCATATGGAGTCTAGCAAAAAGAAATGTGGGAAGCAAAAATGTAAGCCGAACTCCAAAAGAGTTCGAGGATCTCATAAAACAATCTTTTGAGTGTATTACAGCAGATGATTGGAAGAAAATGACAGACCATGTCATTCATGTGGAAGACAAGTACAAAAGAAGAGACCATATAACAGAAAATAATTTAGAAAGCTTTATCATCAATTTAAGAGACAGCAGCAACTCCAGTGATTCTGACGAGTCACTCCATGTTGAATTTTTAGATTCAGATTTTGATTATAGTGATTAAAAAACAGTATAAAAATATATGGTGTTGTTTTCTTTGATACATACTCACATAGATTTACAAATATTTAAACTCATGATAATATTGATACTCATGATAGTGTTTGATAGCCTGTTTGTTCCTTTAATACGCCACAATGGAGTGACGTATCCGTGTGATGTTTGGTATGGAGTTAATAAAGAGTTAACAAGTGATATAAGCTACTTTTAATCTCGTCATAACGCGGAAAAAATTCCAAGCATCCACTAGTAAAATAAAAATAAATGTCAAAGTATCAAAGTGAGTTGTTCCAACTTTCCTTTTTACTTTAGGGCTGCCATGCTGATATTTTTTAAATTTGCCGCGCTTTTTCAGTATCAACTTTCATTAGCCAGACTCTATTAAAGATTCTCAAAATAAAATATTCAAACTAACTTCGTCGACTGCACCACCTACTGCATTACCTGAGGAGATAGCACTACCATTAAATTAAGATGATCTGAACAACCTGCAAAATTGGTTGGAAACAGAAAACGGAGATAATAAAGAAAAATTGGTAAGGTTTTATGTAAATTGTTGATTAGATGAACTCATAATCTATCCTAGTTTATTAACACAGCTGCGAGGCTGCAAGGGCTGCAGATGCTGACAATACACCAGGGCGAGGTCACAACCTTAATTGGATATTTATTAATCCTTTAATCAAAGCCTTCTGAACAATGTCAGGCCTGCTCTGACTGTCTTTGGATATTTTTGAGCTAACTAAATTGATCCTGGTTTGTGTCAGTCTCTCAGTTAGGTTTTTTGCATTAATGTGTTACTGGTTTCTTGCAGATTAAAAAATTAAGCTATATTGGCAACAAAACAAAACAAAACAGCAACAAAACTCCTACAATAACTAGAAGAATACTTGAAAGCGTTTTTACCAACTCATTGGCAATATAATGCAATTGGACGGGAAAGAACAATAAGCTCTGCTTAAAAAATTTGAGCATGGACAAAGTTATAATATGTAAGTATATTTACTATGACATAACTAAACTATTTCAGTATTTTTGACCAACTTCAAAAAAGGTTCTCAATTGGTGTATATTTTTTGGTAACAATAAAAGGAAATTACAAATCTACCTACTAAGTGACGCGATAAAACCTATCTAAGAAGACACACAAATTGATTGCAATATACACAAAAATGTATTGCAGTAGGTACAATCCGATAAGCCGTTTCGGAGATAAATGGTAGCAAACTAACAAACAACCACTTATGGAAACGCATAAATGCGGGCGAGCTCTTGTCGTCGCGTAAAAATTGAGGGACATACCTACATTGACGTCTCTGTTCCACTCTGTATACATTTTATTGATTGTATTGTGTAAAATGAAGATTTAGAAAATTACAGTTTTGTGTTTGTTTACAGGTTGTAATGTTCGTGTTTTTATACTTACGTTTTTGACTATTACACTGAAAAAAAGAAATAACCGAATTATTTCGGTTATTTTAGAAATAGCCGAATTTTGTTTAGCCATAACCAAGGTTTATTTGAAATGACAAAACTGGTTTCCTTAATAGGCACCAAACTGGTTTTGATATTTTTAGTTCGGTTTATTGCAATGAAACTTTTTGTTGTACTATACCGAACTTTTTCAAACAAACCGATTCGATTACCTGTTACCTACCATTTTTACGCAACGTAACAAAACCTTCCGACAATGTGAAGCCAAATTGTCTTTGACTATATGTTGCAAAAGTAATATTTACCGTTAGACTCTTACCATTGTCTAAGTGTTACTTAACAAAACTAGCTATTTTAAACATTCGTTCTGTAAAAATAGCTTAATTTGTTTTATTTTACATGGTCAATGTAGACAATGTACAACTTTACAAAACTTTTGTTATGATTAGCTATGCAAACTACTATCAGTTACAAAAAAAAAATACCATGTAATGAAACGTATTTGTTTACATGTAGCCGGACGAGAGCTGAATCATAGGTGAATTAGTAGTACTAAACCCCTAACCCGTTCAAACCTGTCTTCTCGTTTTTTCTGTTCGAGTGGTCGGTCGCGGAATCTATTTGTGCTTTTCTTTTTTGTAATTTCTGATTTTTATAAGTAGGGAATTGTTTGCGGACTCGGGACTAACTGTTATTTTATTGTGACTGTAGTGTCTTATGTATGTAAAACTATTGAAAGACGTTCGAAAAGTGATGGATGATCAACCGCTCCAACCAGATCGGCCAGATCCTCTGGAAAATTACCTAAAGCAATGGCGACTAGAAATCTACATTTCTACGTTCAAAGGTAAGTTCATTACTGGCTCCGTTATAATATAGTTGTATTATATTGCGTACTAGACTGCATGCATGGTGTAGTTGGATGCAGCTCGAGTAGTGGAAACGTTAAGTGCAAGCTGCAGGTTGCATGCAGGTGACTTTGAACTTGAAACAAAAATAGGAAGTTTTTTATGCAAGTTACATGCGAGCACGTCATGTCAATAACATGTCTCCCGCTCATGTCCAGCAGTGGACTTCTATAGGCTGATGATGATAATGATATTCGCGCGGCCAGTGGTAAAACTTTTCTTTATGAAACTAAACTAAAGTTTGATTGGTTTCTTTTTTAGGGTTCCGTAACCACTATAATTTACCACTAGTTTCAATATTTTGAAAAAACTTACTTGTGCGCTAAGTTATTTAAAATGCCTTTTAAGATACAATAGGGGTGATTTTTAATTTTGTATGTTTTTCAGATGTCTGAGGGCCTGCATCCAATGCTGACGGATAGTGTTTTTAGTTTTATATTTGACCCCGCACAACCAGATCAAGCATTAATATCTCTTGATGATACAGGAGCCATCGTGTAGGAAACTCCCAATCCATATGTCGATCATAGCGATCATCAAAATTTATAAATACATTTTAAAAAGAGCTGTAGTTTTGTAAATAAACATGGTAAATTAATGAAATATAATTGAAAGTTTATTGTAGATGCCAATTAAGATAATCAATAATTATGTTGGGTTATTAAATATTAAGTTAAGGTCGGATTAAGCAGCAAACATGAAGATCAGAACTATTTTGTATCCATTATTCATAATACCTTCTTAATAAATGTGTTATTATCAGTTTAAATACATGTATTATTATAGTTACCACCTAATACTGTCTCCACCACATTACTTACCTTAAACAGTAAGTATTTTTTTCTTTAAATTGCATTTACATTTCTTAAATTGTAATGTAGCATTAATATGTTACTGTTTATCTGTTTAAAATTAGTAATCAATTTGTTAGCTACCCGGATATGTTAGATATTCATTAATAGTTTAGCTCAAAATCTATAAAGAAATTCCTTCGTTTACTGCGGCTTCGGGAAGTAAGCATTTATCTTGAATGACGTTTTACCCCATTTTATGCAACATATAACAAAAAAAATTTACTAATTATAGCTTAACTATTAATTTATATCTAACACAACTGATAGGTACTATAAAGTAAACTAAAATAGTTGAAAATAACAAATTAGTTTTGCAACAAATACCAAAAGTAATTATCTGATTATAGAATAACTGTTAATCAATATCTGACTTAACTATTAGGCTATACACAGTAAAAGAGACTAGTAACAAATAACACGATGTATTTGTTAGTATTAGTCAAAGCGTAAGGGAAGGTCAGCAAAACAAATCAACTAAATCAACTGAAAAGTTTGACAACACAAAACGAAATCGTTGAGTTACGTTTAACAACTATTTGGTTATAATTTACAAACTTGGTTCAGCTAGCAGAGAGAATTTAAGCTACGGAAATTAGCAATACATAACCAAAATGGATTGATTATACACTACATTAATCCTGTAACTAAACTGTGTTTTGTTATGCCTTACCTTAGTTCGGCTGTCACTTTTTTTGTGTAACTGTTAGACAAAGTTTTGGTTACATTTAACGAAACATTTTTTTCAGTGTATAACCTGAAATTGAAACATAAGTTCTCTCCAGATAACTGCATGTGCATTATCTGGAGGTTAAGCATTCCTAGGGCTCTATAATTTCTATTATTAAGGTTTTTCTGTGGATTTTAGACTTCTCAATGTTTGTTTACTTTCTTTCATGTCAGTTAATGACAAGCCTAGATTTTATTTTTAATTCACCGCTGGAGCTAGTATGTATAGTCTAATATCAATTACATAGAGTTTAAGGTTCTATGTAATTGATATTAGACCTGTATATAAAACACTTTATTTTTTATGTTCTAGAACCTTGGTTCAAATAAATAACAGGCCCTTCATCAGAAAAAACGATGACAGGGAACGGGGGAGCACAGTCAGTCTACTTTTGGATTGGAAGCCGGCAAGACGTGAATAGAAAGGAGTGGATGGAAGGGCAGTTTCCTCCTAGCTGAGAACAGAGAGAGAGTCCGATCCTCCTACTACGCGTATAAAAGTGATGTCGGAGTAAAAAGTGAAACGACGCGTCATCCTATTTTGACGCCGTCCTCTGACGCCTTTTCCTTCTCCTTTGACGCCTTCTGGAGATCGCCAAGCCGGCTCTACCTAGTCCTGGACACTCCAGGGACGCTTAGCCCTCCACTAAAAGGAGAGAGAAACCTGATTCAAGAGGCCTCTCTCCTCTACAAGCCCGTGAACACTAAAACTTTTCGTGCCCCGGTTCCCCTGGCCTCTTCTAGTGTTTGTTAAATATATTTTGTTATACAGTTCACCTTTTTCTCTTGAACCGTACTCTCCTCCAGATCTGAGGATAGGTAGAAATAGAGTGTGACCTTACAAATTCCTCCTCCCAGGAATTTGTAACGTTACAAGGTGTAGTACGCAGAAACAAGGCAGATTTGGCAACGGATTCTGAAATCACAGATACACTAACAAGTTGGTTTAGATTCGCAAAAGATCGTGATGGCGGACGGGAGAGTAGAAGAACCACAACGAGCGTCAACACCACAGTGCTGTCGTAAATAATTATTGTCTGGTTCTTTTGGATTATCACCCAGAACAAAAAGGAGGCATCGAATTGCAACACAAATTAGATTAAGAGATGAGTTAAGGGTTGCTGATGAAAGTTTATTAAGTTGTTTTTCCAGTTCAAATCCGTCATTTTGTAATGAACATCTTGTTTTAGAAAATCATCCTGATGATAAAGTTCGACAAAATCATCTGGATGAAAATGTTAAACAAAGTCATCCTAACGGTGAGGTTACAGAAATTGATGCTTCCGTTTTAATAAAGATTAGTGGTTCTAAATATCAGCATAATGATCTACCCACATCTCTGATTTCATGGTCACAGGAACATAATATCTCCCATTCTGCTTTGGATGGTTTAAATTATTATATCTATCATGTTCATGCATTCATGTTCTATCATTATGACCACAGGGTAATGGTGATAGATGCACATAATTTTTGACATAATTATATATTATCTGCTTTAATACTAATATAATTTATTAGTATCTTTGTATAATTCTTTTGATCTACACTAATGTAAGGACATTGCGTTCTATTGATAACATGTAATGGCTAACTTTAAATATTAAACTGCAATGAAAAATAATAATTAATATTTATTCATATCGTAAAACGGGATTTTTTATGTGGAATAAATATTACCATCGATGAAGGAACCGACTAAGTTTGTGCACGACGCGACGCGGAGAGAGGTCGTCGCGATCACTTACCCTGATGAAGACTCAGCATAAGTCTAAACTAAGTTGCCTTCACCGATAGTACGATACGTGAAAATTCCCGTTTAACAATATGAATAATCAAATTTACGGTAGTTTTTGAAATAAATGTTTGTTGATTGTTGATTAGTACTTTTTATTTTAACTAGGTAGATAGATACTTTGAATATGTTAATATAAACTGATTGTTATCAGATTTTGTACGTAAACCTTGCTACTACGGTGGGCAACGTTTTTGTATTGTGGGGCCTAATTTTTGTAAACCTTGCTACAACGGGCAACTCATTGTTTGTTTTTGCGACCGGCTACTATAAGTAGGCGCAATAAAACAAGAAGTGGCCCACTCGTAGCAAGATTACATAGGCCCAACAATTCATCACTCTAAGGACACTGTAGGAAAGCCTACAACTATACAAAACCAGCTGTGGCCCTCTGTAAGTAAATTTAGATAGGACCAACAATACAAAATAATCAGTGGCCCGATGTAGGGAGAACTACTGTAGGAAAGACAAAGGCCCAACAATACAAACCCAACTGTGGCAAAGTTTAGGGAGAACTACTGTAGGAAAGTCTACAAAGGTCCAACAATACAAACCCAACTGTGGCACACTGTAGGAAGACAACAAAGGCCCAACGTTATAAAATAATGAGTGGCTCTCCGTAAGAAGATTTAGATAGGCCCAACAATACACAAATTATTGGGCCACTATAGGGAACTCCTTATAGGACCGACAATACAAAATAGTCAGTGGCCCAATGTAGGAAGAACTATAAAGGTACAAGAAAGCAAATCGATTAATGGCCCACTGATATGAAATCTACATTGGTCCAACAATACAAATCTATCAGTGGGCCACTTAGGAAATTCTACATAGCCCTAAGAATAAACCAATACAGTTGGCCCCACACGATGTCCCAACTAAAAAAGAACCATTATCTCAACAACAAATCAATCAATGGGCCATTGCAGAAAAATCTACACAGGCCCAACAATACAAAACAGCAGTTGGCCCCCAACTATGGCCTAACCTAATATAGATGGCCAAACCGCACCGTTGGCCAACTAACGATTAGTATGAATACACATGCTCACTGTAGGAAAACCTACATAGGCCCAAAGCAACATATCAATCAATATGCCACTGCAGGTATAACGACATGGGTCCAACAATACATAACATCAGTTGGCCCTCATCTATGGGCCTACCAGATATAGATGGCCAAACCGCACCGTTGGCCAACTAACGATAAATATGAATATACATGATCACTGTAGGATTAACTACATGGGCCCAACAATACAAAACATCAGTTAGCCCTCATCTATGGGCCTTTTTTTTTTATACTTTACATGAGGTTCGTAAAGATGGCGTTGTAGTTAAATTTTTCAAGTATTTAGCCATTTTGTAAATAGCACGTGTTCGGAAAACTTGTTTCTGCGAGAGGTGAGTAGTCAAATCTATGTTCATCTCATGTTTTTTTTAATAGACTGATTTTATTCAATAATGATTGTAAGGAATAGTCAACGGACTGATTACACAGACAGTTATTTTTAATGAAATAGCTTAATTTGAAGAAATAATTATATTTAAATTTTTAAGGTTAAGATTAATGTATTGGGCTAAATGCGTCTGCTGTTACGGGGCAATTGCGACTGTGGGACGCATTTTCCCCAAAAACAGAAATCGTCAACCTTTTTATGTCAGCACATTTTAATACGCATTTTTTTTTCTTAATGTAATTATTAATTATTGTTTATTATACTACTGTAGGTACTTATATATATAATGTAAAACGATAAATAAATTTTATTTCAGATAGATAATACTATACTTACTTGCCATGGTGATATTGAAATATATGGACATAGACAAATACTTAACTAAATATGATTTTCAAAACTTCATACAAGAAAGACTTGTATGGCCATGGCAAAATACTCATTTCATTTTGTCATCTAAGTGTTTTGGATGTGGAGAGCCAACAAACATAATACCCAACATCCCTTACCATTTTATTATGAATAATATAATTATTCAAAGTGAACAAGTTATGTTGGAAAGCTCATTTTTTTGGTGTCCATTTTGCTCAATTTTCACTATTTATGACCACTATCCTGAAGATGAATTTGGATGTTGCCATGCAAATGTTTTGATTGCTTAGGTAATTCTTAGGCATAATCATTTTACTTCTTTAAATAATAGAAATTAATATTAAGGACAACTAAACTCGTTTCAGATGTAAGACATTGATCAAAATGGTACGTTACTACAAAAGAAAAACTGTACCTACTTACACTTTAGAAACATTAAAGAAAGCTGTCGAAGACGTAAAAAATGGTGATTTAAATACATACCAAGCATCACGAAAATATAATATTCCACGCACAACTATAGTAGACAGAGTTAATCTTAGAAGAGGGGTTGTTAAAGAAACCAAAGGCAGGCCCACAGCCATAAATGAAAAATATGAAAAAAGAATTGCGTCTAGTCTCCACGTTATGGAAAAAAATGGTTTCGGTCTTTCGTCTGAAGGGACTCTAAAATTAATAACGCAATTTGTTAAACAAAACAAATTAACGACGCCCTTTAAAGAGAATAAACCGGGATACGACTGGTTTGCTGCTTTCCGTAAACGAAACAAGTTATCACTGAAAAAACCACAATCAGTTGAAATGTCTAGAAAAGCAGCATGTGACCCCTTCATAATAAAACAATATTTTGACTTACTTGAAACATATTTAAAAAAACTGGACATCCAATTTAGTCCAGACAGAATCTGGAATCTGGATGAATCCAGTTTTAGCAAAGATCCTGAAAAAACAAAAATCGTTGGTGCGAAGGGCTTTGCAAGTACTCGAACAATAGCTTCTGCAGGAAAAGACAATGTTACTGTGTTGTTTCCAGTAAACGCAGCTGGTGAAAAATTAGCACCATTAATTATATATCGTGGGAAGAATGTATGGGACCAGTGGATGTCCGAAAACGCCTATAAGGGTACCTGCTATGCAGCTACAAAGAATGGGTGGATCGATGCCAAAGTTTAAAAAAATAAACACAAAAGAAATTACAGAAATATTCGTATATTAGAAAGCAGTGAAAGTGATAATATAATGCTTAGCGACTCTGATTCGAGCACAAACTGGGATACATATTGTGAAAATATAATCATAGCTGAAGAAGAGGGCAGAAAAAGTGAACTAGGAACAACTCCCAATCAATTTAATTGCATACAGCGAGAGGAGGACCATAATATCATTGATGAATACGAACCAGATTTTGACCAAAGACATTGGGATACATATTGTGAAAATATAATCATAGCTGAAGAAGAGGGCAGAAAAAGTGAACTAGGAACAACTCCCAATCAATTTAATTGCATACAGCGAGAGGAGGACCATAATATCATTGATGAATACGAACCAGATTTTGACCAAAGACATCCACAGGTCGGTGACTGGATTATTGTTAAATTTGCAACTAAGACAACCGTAAAACACTATATCGGAAATGTAATCTCATTGAATCATGACATTCCTAAAGTTAAGTATTTGAGAAAAATTAAGAATAGTAAAATGATATCATTTCATTACCCTAATGTTGACGACGTAGCGGAACTCAGACATGAGGCTGACATTGAAAAATTTCTTGAGAACCCCCTAATAACTCGAAGAGGACACGTTGTTTTCAAAGAAAATTTTATAGGTTTAAATATCCAGTAATATTCTAATTTAGATAGATTATTCTTTTAAATAAAACAATATTCTTGTTCCTGAAAGTGTACCTGAAAGTTACAATATTTAGTCGTAGAGTAGGTGCAACATTTTTATGTCGATTATAGTGTTGATTAATACGATTAAGCTAAGTATGAAGATTTGTTTTTTATATTTTTTCTAAACTTTTATGCCAATCGGTTTTGTCGATTAATAATGTTGAAGTTTGTAGATTTGTATTTACTATAAATTACAATTTTTGAGTGTGAGTGAATAGTCTAAAAACTTGTCTAATCTTTTTATAACTAAATAAGTACTTAAAAGAATGCTAAATTAGAAAATTCGCTACTAAATTATTATAAAATAGATTTTATATTTGTAATAGACTTTTGTAGACTGATTGTTATGCCTGAAAGTTAAAATATGTGGTTTTGGAACCCACCATATTTTTAATTACTTGATTATTATGTCTGATAATTATGTTATGTCTTTCCTAATAGTTTTACCCGGTGTAAGTGATAAGTACACTTATTTTTATTTTTTGTTTTTACTTTTATATTTATACTTAACAAAAAAGAGGTATCAACCTAAAATACCCCAACAGTATAAGACGAACAACTTTTATCACGGAACTAACTGCCTCTTTCAACATTAGCTGTATTTCGGTTTGATACCCCCTTTCTGTTATGTATTTAATTTAAAGACTTAGATATCTTCTATAATATAAAAATGAATCGCAAAATGTGTTGGTAAGCGCATAACTCAACAACGCCTGGACCAATTTGGCCAAATCTTTTTTTAAAATGTTCGTTGAAGTTCAAGGATGGTTTTTACGGCGAGAAAAATTAGAATTATTGCTGGAAAAACCCTAAAAATAGCCCTTCTTTTTCCCATACATTCATGATTTGTAACTAAAACGTAGTCAATTTGAGCTTTATTGCTATGGTATAAAGTTCATATTAAATTACAAGCACTCACTGTTGTCTAAGCAATGTAGGTGTGTTCCTAACGTCAAAGATCATATTTATCAAAACAATGTGCGTGTGTGCGTTGGAGCACAGAATACATAGTTGGAGGAGTTTAATGTCGCGTTCCGAAACTCGCTTTTCTTTTGTATTAGTTTCGGCACGCGAAATAAAATGCATCAGTTTCCACGTCATTACATCAGTCAAACAAAAATCGCGTTACCAACAGTGTTTTATTATTTTTAATATCCAAATTTTAAATAAATAAAACAATTCGTACGGTTTAAAAGGATTTAACTTCAAGTCATGTCAAATTAAAAAAAAAAAAAAAAGTTGTCTGTTACCTAATCTTCTGAGTTTGCTTTTGTCAACTGATACACGAAACAAATTCGTATATCGTGTTTTGTACAGAGTGTTTAGTTAGTTAGTGTTTGTTTAGTTCGTGATTAGTGAAAAAATAATTTATATTTGATATGCCTCCTATAAGACGAAGCAATTTAGGTAGAAGAACCAGAAATGCTACAAACCAAGCTAATTACCGATCTAATCGTACTGCACAAGAACGTGACGACGGAAATGAACGTGAAAGAATTCGGATATCACAAACGCGTGAAGCGCGAGCGCGACATTCAACTAATAATCGCGCAAGTTTGAATCGAGCTGCTTTCAGTTACGATGTGTCAATTGACTACAGTAACTACCAATGTGTTGTTATTGGTTCTATGAACTCGGTTTGCTCACACTGTAAGGCATTAAAATACAAAAACGAAGCCAATGGATTATGTTGCGCAAATGGTAAAGTGAAATTGATACCATTGGATCCACCACCAGAACCATTGTACTCATTGGTTTCAGGAATAGGAACAGATTCTATACACTTTTTGACACATATCCAACAATATAACAATTGCTTTCAAATGACTTCATTTGGGGCAACAAATGTAGTTCGGGAAAATTTTATGCCAACTTTCAAGGTATGTATTATAGCAGTTACTCATAATTATTTTAGCGAACAAAATTTTCTGTCACCAAAGTTAAGATGTGTCACTAATCTTCAATTTCTTAATCACTTATATATCACTTAGTCATCATATTATATGGTGATTCAGTTTCAGTGACACTTTTATTATATTTTATATTTGATAGATATTAGTTAAAACTAAATATATACTTTTTAAGATCAAATATTATTTAAGTTTGATCACTGACAATCCATTAATTTATACCACACCATAATATTTTTTTTTTATTTACAGATACAAGGGCAAATATATCATAGAGCAGGTTCACTGTTACCAGTGTCAGATAGCGACAACAAATTCCTGCAAATTTATTTTATGGGCAATTCACCACAAGAAATTGATCTGCGTTGTGCACATAACAATTTAGTAAAGAGGTCTATTGTAGAACAATTACAAACTTTATTTCATCAACACAATCAATTGATTATATTGTTTAAAACTGCCCTGGATCTGATGCCATCCGATAATCACAAAATTGTAATCAGAGCTGATAAAACACCTGCAGGTCAACATACAAGACGTTTTAATGCACCAACTATTGATGAAGTTGCTATCGTTGTAGTTGGAGAAAACTTGGAATCCCGTGATATTGTTTTACATCGTCGGAATGATCAATTACAACGTATAAAGGAAACACACCGCTCATATGATGCACTGCAATATCCCATTATATTTTGGCAAGGTGAAGATGGCTACGATTTCTCAATAAAAATGATAAATCCCATTACAGGTAACTAAAATATTAGTTTAGCTATGGTGATAATATCTCAGTCATTATATTATGTATTTTAATTTTATATTTGAATGTTATTAAAACAAAATCTATTTACAGGTTCTGAAACCAACAAAAAAGTCAGTTCAATGAACTATTATTCATACCGCCTAATGATTCGGGAGAATGAAGATAATCACATATTGAAATGTCGGCGATTATATCACAAATATGTTGTTGACATGTATGTTAAAATTTAAACGGAGAGATTAACATTCATCAGGTTGAATCAAACCAAACTCCGATCTGAAGAGTATATTCACCTTCGAGATGCGATTAATACTGATGGAAATGCACAGAATGTCGGTCGGATGACTATTCTTCCAGCAACATACATCGGAAGCCCTCGGCATATGCACGAATATGCTCAAGATGCCATGTCGTATGTTCGTCATTATGGTACAGCAGATTTGTTCATCACATTTACATGCAATCCGCAATGGATAGAAATCAAGCAGGAGTTATTCCCTGGGCAATCACCCATTGATCGTCATGATATTACAGCCAGAGTCTTTAGACAAAAGTTGAAATCTTTAATGGATTTCATCGTAAAACATAATGTGTTTGGTGAGACACGCTGCTGGATGTATTCTGTGGAGTGGCAGAAACGAGGATTACCACATGCACACATTTTGATTTGGTTGGTTGAAAAGATAAGGCCAAATGAAGTTGATGCAGTGATATCAGCTGAAATCCCTAATGTACAAGTAGATCCTGGATTGCATGAGGTAGTTATCAAAAACATGATACATGGTCCCTGTGGAACTCTTAATCAAAATTCACCGTGTATGATGGATGGTAAATGTTCAAAACGATATCCACGGACATTAATATCGGAAACAATTACTGGTAATGACGGTTATCCATTGTATCGTCGCAGATCGACAGCAGACAATGGAAAATCAACAATTGTCAAATTAAATCAACAAGATATTGAAATAGATAATCGTTGGATTGTTCCATATTCACCCATTTTATCAAAGACATTCAAAGCACACATCAACGTTGAATCTTGCCATTCAGTGAAATCTATTAAATACATTTGCAAATATGTAACCAAAGGGAGTGATATGGCTGTGATTGGAATTGGTGCAGAGAATTCCAATGATGAAGTTACCCAATACCAAATGGGCCGCTATGTCAGTAGTAATGAAGCAGTTTGGCGAATATTTTCTTTTCCTATTCATGAGAGACACCCTTCTGTTGTTCACTTAGCTGTGCATTTAGAAAATGGACAAAGAGTGTATTTTACAGCACAGAACGCAGTACAAAGAGCTGCTCAGCCACCATCTACTACATTAACCAGTTTTTTTGAGACATGCCAAAACGATGATTTCGCACAAACATTGCTATATTCTGAAATGCCAAAATATTATACCTGGAATCAATCCTCAAGGAGATTTATACGACGGAAACAAGGAAAACCAGTTCCAGGATATACAGATGTATATTCCACCGATGCGATTGGCCGGATTTATTCAGTACATCCAAGCAATGATGAATGTTTTTATTTACGACTGCTATTAGTCAATGTACGTGGCCCAACATCATTCCAACAGTTACGAACTGTTGATGGTGAATTGTGTGGATCCTACAGAGAAGCCTGTCAACGTTTGCAATTGCTTGAAAATGACGCTCATTGGGATCAAACTCTCAATGATGCTGTAATATCATCACACGCTCATCAAATACGAACATTGTTTTCTATAATCATATCTACATGCTTCCCATCAAACCCAATTGATTTGTGGATCAAGTACAAAGATTATATGTGTGATGATATTTTGTATCAAATACGGAATAGAATGGGAAATCCAAATATACAAATCAGTGAAGAAATTTACAAAGAAGCATTGATTTCAATTGAGGACATGTGCTTGATAATGTCAAACAAACTATTAATTCAATTAGGCCTGACCGCGCCCAATCGTCCAATGCATGACGCTTTTAACCAAGAGTTGCATCGAGAAAAACTGTATGATCTCAACGCTTTGAAAGAATTAATTCAAACAAATCTTCCACTGTTAAATGAACAACAGAAGTATGTATTTGAAACTCTTATGAAAGTAACAAATGATGAAACTGGAGGGATTTACTTCTTAGATGCACCTGGTGGTACAGGAAAAACTTTTTTGATTTCATTAATATTAGCAACAATTCGCTCACAAAATAAAATTGCACTTGCACTCGCTTCGTCGGGAATCGCAGCAACTTTGCTTGAAGGTGGTCGAACAGCCCATTCAGCACTAAAATTGCCATTAAATATACAAAGCAATGAAACTCCAACCTGCAACGTTTCGAAGAACTCTGCAATGGCAAAGGTTTTGCAGCAATGTAAATTGATTGTTTGGGATGAATGCACGATGGCACATAAAAAATCTTTGGAGGCTTTAGACAGAACCTTAAAAGATCTACGGAGCAATAATAACCGATTTGGTGGTGCAATGATTTTGTTAGCAGGAGATTTTCGTCAAACATTGCCAGTGATTCCACGATCAACGCCAGCTGATGAACTCAATGCATGTCTAAAGTCCTCCAATTTGTGGAAACATGTCAAAGTACTTCATTTAAGCAAGAATATGCGTGTCGAGTTGCAAAATGACCAATCTGGAAACATATTCTCTAAACAACTCATTGACATTGGTAATGGCAAATTTCCTATAGACATGTTGACTGGCTGCATTAACTTTCCTCAAAGTTTTTGTCAGTTAACTCGATCAAAAGATGAACTTATTCAGAAGGTGTTTCCAGATGTTTCTCAAAATTACAGAAACCATGATTGGTTGAGCGAACGAGCTATACTGGCTGCAAAAAACATAGATGTAAATGAATTAAATTTCAAAATTCAAGAACAAATTACAGGCGAATTGAGGATATATAAATCAGTTGATTCGGCTACTAATCAAGATGATGTAGTCAACTATCCACCGGAATTTTTAAACTCGCTGGATTTGCCAGGATTGCCACCTCACAATCTTCAATTAAAGGTTGGATCGGTGGTTATAATGTTGCGAAATATCAACCAACCGCGTCTTTGCAACGGTACACGGTTAGCGATAAAAAAATTACTAAACAATGTGATAGAAGCAACTATACTCAAAGGAAAGTATAAAGGAGAAGATGTTCTCATACCGCGCATCCCAATGATTCCGACTGATGTGCCATTTGAGTTTAAACGACTACAGTTTCCAGTGCGGCTTGCTTTTGCTATGACTATAAACAAGTCCCAGGGGCAATCATTAAGTGTTTGTGGTGTTAATCTAGAAAACCCATGTTTCTCACATGGTCAATTGTATGTTGCCTGTTCCCGTGTTGGAAAACCATCAGACTTGTTTATCTATGCGCCAGGTCATCAAACAAAAAACATCGTATACCACAAAGCACTACAATGATAATAATAATAATTATGATTCACATGATTAACAATAAAGCGATTACTTACTTTTAAATCCTTATATATGTTTTATTTAATTATTTTTTATTCACAACGCACTATCACCAGGGTGACGGTTCTGTTCAGGAGAATTTTTTAAAATACGTAGGCACAAAAACTGCCACATTACAAATCTTTTTGACAGGACGAAGTCTGTCGGGTCAGCTAGTAGGTAATATAATTGAAAAGTACAATTTACTAAGTGTGGTTAGGAATGTGCCATATTAATGTGCTTTGTTAAAAATTTGATTATCTCATGTAGATCGTTTATCTAGATTCAATTTGATCTCGTAATCTTACTATTGATACCGAAGTTGACTGATTAGTGCCTCATTTAATAAAAATAGTTTTATATTGGTTTTCCAGATTTTGTTTTGACAACTGTCCCCACTATAGAAACTACATACCAACTTATACATAGTTTGGGAAAAAAACGCCTTAAAATAAGCCTTAACTTAGGTATTTACAAAAAATGTCAAGTGTCTATGCCAAAAAAAAAAATCGTTTTGGCATAGAAAGTGGCGCTACCATTTTTTTCACTACGTTTTTGCCAAACTTTATTCGCTTAAGTACTTTACAGAGGTAAAATGTTGACAACATCTGTATGGCCATGGGGGCTAATGCGTCTACCAAGAACTAGGCGCATTTCCTCCATTTTTACAAAATTTTCTCTGAATACCTCAATTATCATTTTTATTTAGCTTAACTGTCATTATATTGCACAGTTATTCAATCAAAACACAAATTACTTTGTTTTTCTTACGAAAAACTTACCAATTAATATTCACTCCAGAAAGACGCATTTGCCTCAAAAGAGCGAAATGCGTCTAAAATTCCCATTTTAAAAAAACAATCAATTTGACATATTTTTAAAAGTCCGTTCAATAAATCTCTTTTACAAGTTTGTACAGAAATAGCCATTATATAGGTCTAAAGTTTCAAAAAATCAATAATACCATAAATTCGCTCACATTATGGCGATAACTTGAAGTGATCGAGAAATATGACGCAATTACCCCGGTTAACTTATATTTTTTAAATTTTGTTTTACTGGTCATGACTATCATTAATGTCGGTTCCCAATGTCCAATCTTCAATTGACGACCTCTGTGGCGCAGCGGGCGAATGTCTGCCTACGACGCAGGAGTTTGCGGGTTCGATTCCGCAAACTCCTGCTTCGAGCTGTTTGCAGCTCGCGCACACCTTAAACTCTAGTAATCTAAATTGCTTGGTAATTCTGTTCGCAGATAGACTAGGAACTGAAGATTTATGACGAAAGAGGAATTTGACGAAAGGGTCATTAGAAATTATCCACATCCGTCATTCATGACGAAACTGAACTGAAATTATACAAAAAACTACTTCTGACGAAAGTGGAATCTGACGGGTGTGTTCTAAATCGATTTTTCCGACCGAGAAAATCTCACTTTCCAAAGTAAAGTAATACAAATTATAAACGAAATGAGGTATGGACAAACATCATCACATGTGTGTGGCCCATCAACGTCTCAACAACCATTATCATATGGGTATCAAAGAACAAATTTATACATCAATTACATCTCCAGATCAAGCATCTCAAGCAAGTGAAGAAACCGAATACGATTTTAATTGCTGATTATTTTTTAGTTGATTACTGATATTGATTAGTTGATTATATAATAAATAGACCAAAAAATCTGTTATCTTTTCATTACTTATATAAATTCTTAAAGTAATTCCCAGCATTTCTATTGGTTCCACTGGATTCCTCATATTAGTATAGTTTTTTCGTGTGTGGTTCTAAGGACTTCAATAAACATTCGAAGCTGGATACACTCATTCTAACATTAATAAAAAACTTCTTTTCGTCTAATAGCAACTTCCGATATTCTAACATAAAAATGTCCATCACTATTTCTTAATGAAATGAAGGGACAGATACAATACCGTCTTGTGATTTTGCGTCGATTTGGCGGTGACGTAGTAATAGGAGCAATGCTAGACGTCTTTTCCGATCCATGTCTTCCTATAGACTGACTGCGATGTTTTTACAAAATGCTTGCCGCAACTGTGCGTCACCGCTGCGCCGACAGAACGTTAATGGTAAGCGTCCACTTGTCGGTATCGTACGTGTGGTTAGCAAATAGGAGTCGCAACAATTACGTTTGCCAATTTATGCAATTATGCATAAGGCAGCGTTCCCACTACGCCGGACCGGCAGACCTGCCGGAAACCGGACACCGGACAGAGTGTTCACATTACATCGGATCCCGGAAGAAATTCAGACAGTCAAGACCTCAGTTGAATTTGGACCTGCGCGCACAATGGACGACGAAATTGTTGTGTTGTGGTGGTATCTTAATAGAAGGCAAAATAAAAGAAAACATTGGGTACACCCTATTTTACGGGAAAGATTTTCACTTGGAACATTTGAAACATTAATGGGTGAACTTAGAAGAGACGAATCAAAGTTCTTCAATTATTTTCGAATGACAGCAACCACTTTTGACGATTTACTGGGACGACTAGACATAAGAGTACGAGATACAAGTTTCAGAGAATGTATTTGCCCAGAACAAAGATTAGCCATATGTCTAAGGTAAGATTATTTTATGCACTAGATTGCGTAATAATAGTTTTGACGTAGGTACCTACTTAAGACTGAATGAATGAATGAATGTTTGCTATGTATGTTTGTTTGATGAATGTGAATATATATAATGTGTGTGTGGGAGGGTGTATGTATTTGATAATCATTATGAATTAAAAATGCAAATAACTTATTTATGTATTTATTTGTACTCAAACTTAAAACCCTTCAAAATCTACGTAATCTGAGTCTTGGGAATGTATGGAATGATTACTAGATGCTGATGGCGAAGCTGGAATCGGATTCGATGACTGAGATGAAGTTGATGGTATAGATGTTGTTGCCTGTTGATTGCTACTATTATATTGCGTAGAGTATCCAGGGTGGTGTTGATCTTGCGTAGGTGTTGCCTGTTGATTGACGCTATTATGTGTGTAGTATCCAGAATACTGATCTGGTCCGGTCATCTGATTATATGAATCACGCCAATGTCCGTAATTTGGTCTCTCATTATTCCTACTTTTAATTTTTTGCAACGTTGTCATGACGCTAGCTTGAAATTCTAAAGTCTCTTCGATAGTTAAAGTGTTCAAGATTGGTATAATGCCTTTGAAGAAAGACAGATGATGGTTTTCCTTTTCTGGGTTTATTCTGGAGTCCAAAAACTTTACCATCCTGTCATTTACCTCTTTATTATCAATTTTTCTTTTATCTTTAATTAAAGGTGATCGAAAATCTGATTCCATGCCTACTTTAGTCTCGGTTCTTGCTTTTTTTGAAACTGACTCATGTGGTGGTCGAGGTTCGGAGACTTTTTTCAAAAACATTAATTGCTCGTGATATAAATAATTTCGTGTCTTTTTGGCCGAAGATCCAGATTTAGACTCATCTTTTTGTTTCTTTACTGTCTTAAGCCACGAATCTCGTATATTATTCCATTTAGTTGAAACCTGTTTTCCTGAAATCAATAAAAAAATATCATAAAACATTACAATTTGTTTCTTGGTGACGTATAAAGTAATAATGTATTAACAAAAAATACTTTTTTTTTCAGATATTTAGCTTCAGGATGTTCATTCAAAGAAATACATTACTCATACAGAGTAGGCGTTTCGACAATAAGTAAACTAATAAAAGAAATGACCCACGTCATTTGGGAAAACCTAAAGACAGATTTCCTTAAGCTGCCTGATACTGAGAGAGAATGGGAGGACATCGCTTCAGGATTCGAAAGAAAAGCCAACTTTCCTCACTGTCTTGGAGCAGTAGATGGCAAACATATCAGAATTTTGAAACCAGCCAAGAGTGGTTCTATGTTCTTTAATTACAAGGAGTATTATTCTTTTGTATTAATGGCAGTTGTCGATTCAGAGTACCGATTTATTTTTATTAGTGTGGGCTCATATGGCAAGGAATGCGATTCTACTATATTAAAGGATAGTACATTTTGGCAAAAGATCAATGATGGTACTTTAAATGTACCAAAGCCTAGACCGCTTCATGAAAACTTGCACGAAGAATTACCGTTTATACTTATTGGCGATGAAGGCTTTGCTTTAACACCTAATCTCCTACGTCCATATGGAGGTACACATTTGAATACTGATAAAAAGATTTTTAACTATAGACTAAGTCGAGCAAGAAGGTATGTTGAGTGCGCTTTTGGTATTCTGGCAAATAAGTGGCGAATAATCCATCGAGCTATAGATCTGAACGTAGACACAGCAATTCAAGTAATTAAAGCTTGTACAGTCTTACATAATTTTGTAAGAGAAAAAGATGGTATAAATTTTGAAAGTTACCAAAATATAGAACATAGTCAAGAACAAGAAACGACACCCATGAATCGGAATGTGTCAAGTCGAGGTGGCCCTAATGCCAACGCTATACGGACATCATTTACTAATTATTTTGTTTCGGATATTGGTTCCGTTCCGTGGCAGGCAGCAGCTATAAAATAAAATTTATCAATACATTTACATTTTATCAATAAAACATTAAAAACTCACCGTACTGTTTTCTTTCTTTTTCATCCAGTTCATCGAAGTTTGCCATGCTGCTAACTTTAAGTTTTTGTCTTTATAGACGTCTTCGGTCTTATCCCACAGAACAGGTCTCTCTTGGACAAGCGTAATTAAAGTTTCTGCTTGAATATCCATGCTAAACGTCTACTTTTACCAGAAAATGCGAGCCGAATGACGTGAGTGGAACACGGGCGGGGCGAGGGGAGCACGAGCGGGGCGAGCGGGGGACAGATACCGGCACAAACTCGTTCACATTACTCCGGGCCCGGTCGTTCTACCGGCAATTCGTAGTGACAAAACGCTCGGTAAAAATGCCGGGCTCGGCAAAAATGCCGGACCCGGGATAATGTGAATAGCTTCATATAAATTGTACAGCCACTAGCCCTTCCGGCAGATTTACCGGCGCGGCAGATCTGCCGGTCCGGCGTAGTGGGAACGCTGCCTTAGGCCTCTTTTCCATTACACGGTTTCTCGCCGTGAAAATCTACGGTTAATTCGCCGCGTGTAGGCACGGTCGTCAGTGTGGTATGGATCACTATATGAGCTTGTCGACATGCACGGTGGCGCCAAGGCACGGCGCCGCGGCCGCGTGCGCCGTGACTGCCCCTCGGCGCGCCGCGTCTACGCACGGCGTGATTTTCACCAGTGTTGTATGGCAGTCTATCGGGGTGTGTCGACGGTGCCGGACGTACGCACGGATTCGTGACCGCTTATATACGCTGTTTCGCGATTTTATTATAAAATGAACATAAATCAAGAATTATTAATTACGTTGATTCAAGAAAGGCCTGTAATATGGGATAAGACCATCGACGATTATAAAAATAAGCGGCTTAAATATGATTCCTGGAAAGAAATATTTATTCATTTCCAGCCCACATTTGAAGATTTAAGTGGTGATGAGAAAAACAAGTTTGGTAAGTTACAGATATTTAATTATTAACTTTTTACTTATGCATAGTTGTTTTGATAGGAGAGGCGACCTTCGTTAGATACAAAATATTGTGCAAATCTGTTGCGAACTTCATTAGCCGCCAAACTTCCGCGAACTGCATTCGTGATAGGTAACTGGATTAGTTCCGATTCTGAATCAAGGGTGGACTCATTTTCACTCGCATTGTGAAACTGAAAGTTTTCCTGCTTATGTATAAAATTTTGCAAAACACAACATGTTTTCACAATATCAACTGCCAAATCGATGGACACATTCATTGGCCGGTGAAAAATTCGCCATTTATTGGATAAAATGCCAAACGCACATTCAACAAATCTTCGCGCTCTTGTGAGTCTGTAGTTAAATGTACGTTTTAATTGATCAAGCTGATGACCACCAAATGGACGAAGCAAGTGATAATGCAAAGCAAAGGCTTCGTCCGCAACGAACACATATGGCAAATCGTAGTCAATTCCAGGCAAACGTGTTGCATCGGGTAGATTTAATCCGTTGTTTGTTAAATTTTTCCAAAATGGGGTCTCTTTAAACACACTGGAATCACACTCCTTTCCGTAGGCGCCAACGTCAACAAATATAAAGTTGTAATCGCTATCTACTACTGCCATCAAAACTATAGAAAAAAAATGTTTGTAATTTAAAAACATCGAGCCACTATCAATTGGCTTAATAAGTCTGATGTGTTTTCCATCGACCGCTCCTAAGCACAGCGGGAAGTTGGAAGATTCTTGAAATTTGCTTGCAATGTGTAGCCAGTCTTCTTTAGATGGCATTTTCATATATTCTTTATACAGTTCTAACCAAATGTAGTGGCATACTTCACGTACGATGCAACTTATGGTTTTTATTCCAATTCTATAGCTGTAGTATAGGTCAGTAAAGGTATCTCCTGTTGCTAGATACCTGAAATATAAAACAAAACGGTTCAGGTTCAAATACTAAAACCCCATTTTAGGTCGGGGTCGATTCAGTTTAGGTCGGGGGTTTTCATAAATTTTGAATTTAATAATTATTATTTATTTATTTTCAGGGCAAATGGTGATGAAGAAGTGGACCAATATGAAAGATAGCTGGATAAAATATGACAAAAAAATTAATGAATGTAAGTCTGGTTCTTCAGCAAAAAAAATAAGAAAATATATGTTCTATGATGAAATGATGTTCCTAAAAAAAAATGTTGAGCATCGCAAGACCGATTCTAACATGACTGAACATGTTCATGATTCTAGCCTCGGTAATGAAAATTTTGATAGTGCAGTCCCGAATCAATCAAGCTCGGGATACACTGAACGGAGTGAGACGCAAAGGGCTAAAAAAAAAAGAAAAAATGAACTAAGTGAAGTTGACATTAGGTTTATGAAGTTTATGGATTCAGCAGAACGAGATGAGAAAAAGAAAAGCCGTAGTATGAACTTTTTTATGGGAATCGCTGATACAGTTGACAAGTTCAGTGATGAAAATATGATAGACTTTCAGTTTCAAGTAATTTCAATAATTAAAAATATTCAACAAAGACAGTGTACTCAGTATATACCTACATCAAGAAACCAATGGGATCAAGGCCATCAAGGATATTTAAGTGGTACAGCATCCTCAAATGCGCAATCGTCAACATATGGATATTCTACAGCTGCTAGATCGAGCTATGGAATAAGTCGTCCACAGACGTCTTCTCATGATTTTGGACACGGTTCTGGTTTAGAGCCAATCCACTACCGACCCGAATCACAATTATCTGTACATAGTGTAAATGCGGAAAGTATCTCGGCAGATTCTCAAGTTTCTATTGAAGACGAATTCGATTTTAGTACCGCACTTGAGTAGCATTTTCAGCGTAGTGTATTTTTTGATTTACTTGTTCTTAAATTAATAATTATTAAAATTCAATTACATGTAATAATTTTGTTTGTGTGCAATAAACAATTTTAAACTAAAATATGTCATTTAATTTTGTACCTACTTACCTCAGAGTTACAGCCAATCTTTCTGCGGGCGATATACTCTCTCGCATAAAAGTATCTTGATGTTTTAGTTCCTGGGATAATTTTTGGAGCAAGTTGTCGAATGTAGTTTTCTGCATTCTAAAATAATTGTAAAACTTGTCTTCATCTTCTCTCAATTGATTCTTGACAAGTGTATGAAACGCGCCATATTCCTCCCTTTTTTCTAAAATCGGATGTATCCAAAACCTTACTTCCCTTTTTTTTCTATTTTCTTTTTCCTATATATGTAATAAGCAACTATAATCTTTTTTTTCGTAAGAAAATTCATGACGCAGCACGTCCTACACAGCCCGAGTAAAAAGCGCTACTAGCCAGTACTTACCAATGTCTCGCGCGGTGATTTTGCCGTATCATGTACAAGCTAGCACGTTTTTTCAACCGTACGGCTTACACACCGTACGTTTGAACAACCGTGTAATGGAAAAGAGGCCTTAGAGAGCCAGTCACCTTTCGACCCTCCCCTCGGTTCATACGTATATCAGTACAGAAATAATATAGTGTTTTGACTTTATACAGTTTTTACATTACCACCATTATTTTACACCACCCTAGACTCACACGGTTAGCTAGGATCATTATAAAATAATAAAACGCACAAAAATTGGTGACCCCGACGTGACCAGGAAACGCCCGACGTGATCTTTTACTACTAGCCGACCTAAATATTATTCTGAGTATAGTAGTGTTGTGTGGTGTGGACATAGACGTTAGTGCGCAGTGCAGAAGGCGACTCAATTTTACGAACCGAGAGGAAGGACTTGCACTGCCGTAATCACAAGTAATACAGATATATATATATATAAATGGCTCTTCCGGCATCAGTACAGTTAGTACAGGCAGATAATTTCTTATTGCGGAGGAATTTTTGAACGCGATTGCAGTTACATTGCGCATTCCTGAATTTTGGAAGGATCAGCCTAGATTGTGGTTCATACAGGCAGAAGCGGTCCTAATTCAGCAGAAAACGAACGACGAGGCAAAATATCACTTTGTTATCTCAAAGTTGGGAAAAGAAGTGATTACGCAAGTTACCGATATATTGTTAACGCCTCCAGAGACGGGAAAGTATGTATTAGGCCACCGGTTGAGCAGAATGGAATCAAGCCATAGTAGAAACATGGATTATAGAAACTCCCATAGAGGCCGATCATCATCAGCGAGAGGCAGGAGTAGTTCCAGTCATCGACGTACACCAGAGGACGCGGATTGGTTGTGTAGTTATCATTATCGTTATAAGCACAAAGCACATAGGTGCGTGGAGCCGTGCAACTGGAATAAACGGAATGATAATCGACCAGCACAGCAGAAACCTACGACTAGTTTTTCGGAAAACTGAGAACGGTGCAGTCTGCGGCGGAAAACTGCATTCCCTGTGTTAATCACCGCCTGAGCGTTATGGACAGAAGTACAGGTTTACAATTTTTGGTGGATAGTGGTGCTAACGTTTCGGTTTTTCCACGGGCATTTTATGAGAAATAAGAGTAACTTTTTAAGAAAGGATCAAGCCTTTAGATCATAAGGTGAAAGCCACCGCGGAATTCCCGAGGCCCACTACGGTTGAAGAGCTTCGATATTTTGAATTTAATTTGGGTATGTTAAATTTCTATAGATAAGGATAAGACTGAGATTTTGTGGACTCCAACTAAAGAGGAAGCATTTAGAAAATCGAAGGATAGTTTAGGGAATGCCGTATTATTGAATGTTCATTAGTGAATTTACCACTCTGCATAGATTTCGCAGAAATTGCTATAGCACAGGAAACGGACGAAAAGTTACAAGAAAATATGAAAGGATCAAATAACAATATTATGCTACAATTTAAGCGCGTTACATTACCAGATACGGAGAACGTGATTGTTTGTTAAATGTCAGCAGGCAGCTGAAATGTATAGGTGGATCAAATTACATTTGTTGGTAATATGCCTATTAATGAAAAGTTTAGGTACATGTGTCGTAACTTGTAATTAGGTGAACACACGTCGTACATTTATTGCGAAATGTTAATATCAGTTATTTATTTTTAGGTAAAGCTGATTGCAGTTAATTGATTTTTTGCTTTTCATATCGAGAGTTTGTTATGATCATTACAATGGGCAAAAATCAAAGTAAAGAACAGAAAGATCAAATCGTGATCGCACAGTCAGGATCAAATTCAGCTAGTTTCGAGACCCAGTTAAGTCAGTTCAGTATAATGATAACCGCAGTGTTTGTGATTCTGGTATTGATATAGTCATATTCGTGTTTTGTATGAGATGCCATAAACATACTAATCGATGGGTGCGGCGACAAGTGACTGTAGCAGGTGTTATACAACCAGACGGCATACAAGCAGTGACACCATCTAGCGTTAATCCTAGCGAATCCACACAGCGACACACAACTCACTTTTATCGTAACTAGTGTTCGCCCGTGATTCCGCTTGTTGCTCCTCGCCGTTTTCTTCGAACTACTGTTCCCCCCCCCCCCCCCCCCGCGTTCGTAGCCCCCCGCGTCCTTCGACCTCCGGTGGTCTGTGTGATCCCCACATTTCGTCTTCGATTTGTGGGTGAGCCCCCTACCGCCGTCAGGTCATGAGTACTCGGGCGCGGCTCACGCCTTGGGGTAACCAGAATTCGTTATCGTTCACGCGTCGCGTACCAAACCCCCGACGCCCCCCGCGTGCCTTTCGACCTCCGGGGGTCTGCGCGATCCCCGCACTTCGCCCCGTTGGCGTTTTGTGGGAGAATCCCCCCGCCGGCTAGTCGTGAGCACTCGGGCGCGTCTCACGCACTACAGGAGACGTGTGTGCGCGGTCACTACTGAGCCTTTTATGAGAAAACGTTCAAGTAGTGACAACTCATCACCCCACAGTGACACTCAGACCCGTCAGTAACGCAAGCCGGTTGCTGGGCTTCCTAAGCTGGGCCTTCCCACACGGGATCTCACCTGGCTGGGTCGCCCGCACAAGCCCGTTGCACCGACGTTTGTGGCCTCCCAGCCACAAACGTCGAAAGCCTACTCTCCAATCGTGGTGGAGTGCTTGCCGAACTGGACGGCACACTTCGCCACGCTGCGGAGGAAACTGGGACACGCCCCGAACGCACACCCCCTGGGCAAAGGGGTGCGCTTCATCCCGAGATCGCCGGAGGAATACCGGGTAGTCCAGCGCCACCTGGTTGAGGCCATGGCGGAGGATCCGGCCATTAGTTGGTATTCCTACAGCGTAGCTGCTGACTTACCAACTAAAGTCGCCATCCGAGGCCTACCAGCCGACACAGAGACTAAGGAGATAGAGACGGCTCTCCTAGACCTGGACTTCCCGGTAAAAAAAGTCAAACACATCCGCACAGCACAGGGCCGGGCGAGCTGCCTATTCCACGTGCAGCTCGACCACCTGACCCAAGAGGAACTAGCGCGCCTCTACAGCACCAAGGTGCTGCTGTTCATGCCGGGGGTGCGCATTGAGCATTGTCGCGGCGCGTCCGACCGGGTGGCGCAATGCCATCGCTGCCAGGCGTTCGGACACGCCTCGGCCAACTGCCACCGCCCACAACGCTGCGTCCGCTGCGGAGGCCAACACTTCGCGGCGGACTGCCCTCGACCACTAACGGACAAGCCAACCTGTGCCAACTGCCAAAAGGACCACACGGCGAACGATCGCCGCTGCCCGGTCTTCAAGCGTGAAGCGCGCAAGCGGGGGATCAGAGTCCCATCCCCGCTACCACCGAGCCCTCTCGCCGAGTAACTGTAGGGCGAAGGTTGAGCCCTAACGCCAGGGCAAACGACCCGACGGAACGGGGAGCCCCGCTTCCCTCGAAAAAAAGAAACCACAGAGGAGGGAAGAAGAGGAAGAGAAAGCCAGTGGCCTCTTCCACACCACACCCTCCCGGAACAGCACGGACGGCCCCGCCAGTCACCGAAACCCGGCTAGCCCCCGTGCCTTATACATAGAATGCCGGTCTGCCCGTCAACACAAACCGCGGCTCGACCCCCCCTAGTGCCAACGGTGCTACTAGCACCTTTGGCCCACTACGTGGCCTTGCCACAACGGGAACGCCAGGACCGCCGCCCACGACCGAGCGCACCGGCCACGCACCACCAACAAGATAACCACCTGAAAGCCTTTCAGCCTTTGCGGCTGAAAGCGCACACCCTGCGCTTGAGGCCGGTTTGAACACGGCAAGAGACGCTGGGAACCCAATCAAAGCCTTGATTGGGATCCTGACGGAACTTCTTGCCACCATCGTAGCCGGGGGAATCTCCTAGACGCGGCGATGCGAGGATTGGCCATCATCAAACAGCACCAGTATGTCTAGGGACGACACACTGCGTGTACTCTACTGGGATCCCGGGGGGGGTCAGGACCCATATTCCGCCCCTCCGCCTACTCGCCCAGTCCCAGGATATCCACATCATCCTGCTGGGCGAAACCAAGCTTCAACCCCACCACCAGCTGAATGTGCCCAACTACTTCACGTACCGACGAGATGAAGCCTACCGGGGTACGGCGGTCCTTGTGCGTCGGGATGTCATCCACGAAGAGCTGGAACACCTTCCGTTCCAAGAAATCAGGTCGACAGGAGTCCTCGTCAGCGCGGCGGGGGTCGAACTGAAGATCTTCCCCGGCTACCAGCCCCCGGACCCGCGCTACGCCCCTAGCGACACCGCGGAAATCTTCGACACCGCGACCCCGACACTACTCGCTGGAGACTTAAATGCCAAGCACACGGAGTGGGGGTCGCGAGTCATCAACCCAGCGGGATGAAGTCTCCACCAAGATGCCAAAGAAAACGACCTCACGGTGTTAGGCCCCGACAACCCAACGCACATTCCCACACCAACTCACGGCATGCCGCCGATGTCATCGACATCGCCATTTCAAAAAACATCCAACTTAAGGTTGCCCGGTCCAACTATAGGTGCTGTATGACCTAAACACGCAGCACCTCCCTCTCCTGATCACTCTCGCGCTCTCCGCAGACTTCACAGCACCGCGCCCATCAGGAGTGAAGACGGACTGGAAAGCTTACAGTCGAACAATGGCGACGATTGACATCGGCCGCCTTACCACGCCCGAAGAAGTGGAAGCCGAGGCCAAGGCACTGACCGCCAACATCCAGGAAGCCATAGAGGGGGCCTCCGCACCGATAACTCAACGGCGACCTCAAACACGAGGAGAACTACCGCAGCACCTCCGACGTGTGATCAAACGCAAGAGGGACATGCGTAGAGAATAGGCACGATCGCGATGCCCTCGCGTCAAAGCCAACCTCAACCGTATGACCGCGAAGAACTCCGAGGCTGTGAAGGCCTGGCGTGGGGAGACCTGGGACAGAACGATCGACCGGCCCTCTGAACACGACACCAACCTTTACGCCCTCAACCGAGCCCTCACGTGACTTCCTGCACTTACCTACCCACTGCTGGATCGAGATAGGGTCCGGGGTTTCGCCACTTCAGACCGAGCCGAAATCCTCGCGGCCCACATGGAGGAGCAATTCTTGCCGCATCCGGTCCCAGCCGACGCCTCCTCAGAAACCACTGCGCACCACGGAGAAGTTGAAGAAGTCGTCAGGGAGTTTCTGTCGCGCCCAACACCATCACTTGACGGCATCACCAACACAGCGCTTCGCCAACTTCCCCGACGAGGAATCACCGTCTTGGCCCGCCTATTCAACGGCATCCTCAGGACCTGCCACTTCCCAGAATACTGGAAAACCGAAAAGGTGATCGTTCTACCGTAACCAGGTAAAGACCGCCGCCTACCAGACAGTTACAGGCCTATCACCCTGCTGCCCACCATAGCCAAGCTGTTCGTGCGCCTCTTCCTGGGTCGACTAACACCAACAATCGTGCCCCGCCCCGAACAATTGGCTTCAGAAGCCGTCACAGCACGACACTCCAGCTGACGCGCGTGCTACATCACTTGGCAGAAGAGCTCAACGCTGAACGCAGCACCATCGCGGTCTTTCTCGACGTGGAGAAAGCCTTTGAACGCGTATGGCACCCGGGCCTTCTGTACAAGTTGATCCAGACCAGCACGCCGCCGGCACTCATCCGGATAGTAAATACCACGGCGTGGAGGATATAAGGCTAAAGAGATACGTGACCAAGTAGCAAAACATTTTATTACGAATGGAACTGTTTCATGGCAAGATATATAGCTTTGTCACTTAATATATAAAATGGTACTTTGGTATAGTACGGTATTTGCAAAATTGTGGGTGATGGGATGTTAAGTTCTCTTTTTTCAAGTTTTTGGTATATTTATTTAAATACACCTCCATCAGAAATCCTTATTTTACTCCCAACATTAATATATAAATACTTTTATTCGTTTCCAGCAGTGCGCAGAACCACAGCCGCCTGGTGACTCATATTTGCATTTTCATTCTCATGTTTTTGGACAATACATAACCAACGAATTGAAAAAATATGATCCAGTAACTCTGGCGCACGTAAAAAAAGATATATGCGGAATAATATTTCAAGCCGACACAGGAGCTTAACAAAACCATGCCTTTTATTCATAGAACTATGATAGGTCTATGCAACGTCCCAGCACTAGTGCTTCATGTTATAACGATCCGACGTCTAGCTCACCACTACCTCCTCAACCATCGATTACCGCCGTTCCGATGATTTCTCCAATTCAATCAGAGATGCCAGCTCCCTCTTTTCCCCCAATGGTTTCTCAAAATCCATCAGACATTCCTCCTCCCCCTCTGTCTCCTGCCTCCTAATTATACTAAAACATAATGCGAGCGACTAGTTAAATGAAAAAATCATTGGAAGCGCAAGCGAAATTTGATGGCTAATCCAAACTATCTTCCTCTAGATTGATACCTCTACCAAGGTAAAGGTACTTCGCTTGAATCAGCCATGTACCCGACGCCTGAGAAAATTGACTTAGGAGGAAACGTTGTGTTGAAACTGGCTGATAGATTGCCACAAAAAAAGTCTATTTATTTTGACAGATACTTCACTTCCATTGTGTTGCTGGATACCCTGTCAGAAAGGAACATACACGGAACAGGCACGCTGATGAAAAACCGTGTACCAGAATACCAACGACCTAATCAACAAAATAGAAGACCAAAAACCTTGCTAAAATGTGACAGATCATTGCAGACAAGTGGGCGAGGTAGCTACGATTGTGTAGTACGGCAAGACAAAAAACTTGCAGTCATCAAGTGGTTGGACAGCAAGCCGATACACTTAGCATCAACTGAGAACGCTGTTCAACCTCCGGGATCATGCCGCCGGTGGTCCAAAAAAGATCAGAGGTATCTTGATGTGCCGCAGCCTGCCGCTGTAAAAAAATATAACTCCTACATGGGAGGAATCGACCTGTTCCACGCATGGCATATTTTCCGATCACTCTGATCGGAAAATATGCCATGCGTGGAAGAACCGGAAAGTAAGGGCAATCTTCCACTTATTCGATTTCGCTGCAGCTGCAACCTGGATTGAGTATCGGCAAGACGCAGTTAAATTTGGGCTGCCAAGAAAAAAAAATATGCAGTACCTAGATTTTAAAATGGATTTGGCGAAGCACCTGATCTACGACGGCGTATTGCCGATGTCCTACAATGTTCCAGCCCTAGCATTGATCGTCTTTCGCGTAACAGCCCTTGCCAAAGTCCAGGACCTCTGCCTGAAATACAAGACGTTCTGCCTTCGACATCCTCCACTAGAAGGCACAGGCTTGTGGCCCCCATTCCTCACACTGCCAAAAGGCTAGAGAAGCTCAGCACTTGCCAATTTGTGCTAAGACCGACCAAAAAAATCGGTCCAAATGCCTGTTGAGTGGATGCAAGGGACTCACATTCATAAAATGTTCGAGTGCGAAGTATTTTTGTGTTTGAACGTCAATCGAAATTGTTTTTACGATTTTCATAACAATAAAAATTAAAGCCAAATAAAACATGATTTGTTTTCATTAAGACCCGTAGTATCACCTACGATACCCTTTATTTTAGGCTTTTGGGGGGGGGGAGAGAATTTTTTTTTCAGGTAGTTTTGGTTCCAGTGCATTCATATAAGTACCCAAACCAAAAATTGTACCGATCTGACAAAATTTGACACCCTGGGTCTCAGGAGGATATCCTCTTAGAAGGATCACTTAAAACATTTTGACTTATAATATTGTGTTTTTAAAGAGAGGAAGGGGTACGGTGATGCTATATGCAGGACACCAATATTACAAAAACAAAACATATCAAAATAGTTCAACTATCTGGAAATGTGCTTAAAGCAAAATTAGCAAATGCGTTGGTTCAGTTACATTGCAGGTAAAATCATACTAATATTATAACAAGCGGGAAATGTTTACAAGATGTTTTGATGTTTTAATGTTTAAAATATATATTTGCTACTAGATTTATAGTAGTAGGTAGTAGTTAGTAGCCTATGTATGGATAAAAAAAACTGTTGTAGTAATTCTAAATTTATTCAAAACAGGTAGGCCTATTTTGACGACCCGTATTTAATTTGGGTATTTCTTGGTTTCCAGGACAAAAATATACTGAAGCTGAAAATCCATAGTAATAACTGTAATCCAAATTTTGCAAAAAATTACATAGATTTAAAAATACATCAATGTAAAGAAAAGGTTGCTAAACATCCTGAGGAATCAATACCAACTATTTACAAACAAACTTTAGTAGATATTAAAGATTCCGGAGTTGATTTAATAGTGTGACGTGCGCTGCTAGCTAACTACGGTATGCTAGCGCCATCTCTTATCAAATGGACGCATTACTCGTTCTACCGCCATCTAATATCGCGTAGAAAGAACTAGCACGCACGTAGCGGACGCCCCGCCCCTTATGGAACCGACTAGATCGGTCATTAACCGCGTTAGTAAGAGATAGCAAATGCGTTAGAAGGGGATAGCACGCGCTTAGAAAGGACGGGATTGTGCGCGATCTTTCTGGAAGGATCGAGGTATCGTCTTAGGGGGATTTATAAGCGCGGTGAGCGGCCCGTAGCGACAGTTCCGATCGAGATTTGGAAGTGAATTGATCAAAGTGATAAAGAAGCGATACCCAGTGATTAGTAGAGTGACTGTTTGTGTTATAGTGTTGTACCTAGTAATTCAGTGTTTTAGTGCTTTTGTTTAAGTGGTGTAATTCTGTTGTGCTGTTAGTGTCAAAGTTAATTTTATAGTGTAACCTGACTAATACAGTGTTCTTTTGGTGTTCAAGTGGACTTCATTATTTTATCCCGTACCCTAGCTTGTAACAATTTGGTGTCAGAAGTGGGATAAAATAATGCCGATTCTACCAAAGGACGACAGTATGGAGGGTGTCAGGACGAGACATCAACGACAGCAAGAAGTCAATGGAAGGCGTTTCGGAGGTTCCCCATCACAAGAACCTGGGCGAGTACCTCAGCCGGAGATGGAGTCAGCTGCTGGATCATCTGCAGAATCATCGACTGTGGCCCGATCTCCTGCTTCGTTTGATTTTGCTGCCTTAATGACTATGATGGAAGACCAGGCACGTCTGCAAGCGGACCAAGTACGTCGTCAAGAGGAGCAGGCTCGTCGGCAGGAGGAGCAACTCCGTCAGCTGGAAGCAGACCAGGCACGTCGGCAGGAGGAGCAGGCTCGTCGGCAGGAGGAACAAGCTCACCTTCTGAAGGAACTACACGTGACTATTGGAAAAGACCTCAAAGAAGTGAAGGAGCAGGTGAAGCACCACGAGAATCGTATCTCAGAGGCCGAAACTCAGATCGCCGACGTGAAGAAAGCTCTGGGTGTACTAAAATCTGGCGACGGCAACGTGGCTCCTGTAGTAACTTCTACATCGGTTCGAGGTTTTAAGGTCCCACCCTTCGATGGAAGTTCTTCGTGGTCAGCGTACAAGATCCAGCTTGATGCTGTTGTTGAAGCAAATGGATGGACCAAGAAGCAAGCCATGACTGCACTTACACTAGGCCTTCGTGACCAGGCGCTCACCATCTTAGAAGCCCAGGGGAAGGAAGTCAGCTACGAGCAACTGCTGGAAGCTTTGGAGTCCCGATATGGCGACGCACACCTGGAGCACGTGTTCCGTGCTCAGCTAAAGGACAGAAGCCAACGGAGCACCGAGAACCTACAACAGTGGGCTTTGGAAATTGAAAAGCTGGTTCGGAAGGCGTATCAATCTTCACCTGCGCTCATTGATGGAATCTTGATCCAGGCGTTCGTCGATGGAATACGTGACCTGGAAGTACGAGCTACTGTGAGGCTTGGGCACCACGAGTCTCTGAAGAACGCCTTGGCCCATGCTTTGGAGGTAGAGGCCGTACGTCAGGACCATCGAGCGCACCGCGTCAGGGAAGTGGTGGCATCTCCTTCCAGTGACAGATTCAGCCGCCCTAAATTTAGTCCTCGATGCTACGAGTGTGGAGAAAAAGGTCACCTGAGGTCTAGCTGCCCAAAACGCACTTCGAGAGGGGAAGATCGGCCTCAAGGAGAACAGGGGGCTAGCGCCTCCGTCCAACAAGCAGCAGGGAAACGAGTAAACGACAGGACTACGGGACGGGTGCTGGCTGGTAGTGAAAAAGTCCCAAGAATTTCGATCTCACAAGCACACGACGGGAACAGCCTGATTATCAATGGCCAAATCAATGGAACACCCTGCAAGATCACATTGGATACTGGTGCTTCTCGTACAGTGGTCAGTTCCCAACTTGCAAATCGCTTACTTGGGAACTTCTTCCGTAACAGTGACCGAGTCCAACTCTTAACAGCAACCGGTCAGCACATATCCGTCCGAGGCGAGAAGCGGGTAGAGGTGAAGCTGGGTGAAAGGATTTTCCTGCATAACGTCATCGTGGCCGACGTGGTTGACGACTGTATCCTGGGTTTGGATTTCTTGCGAGAGCACCGCTGCAAGATCGACGTGAATCAAGGAGTGTTAAAATGTGGAACGGAGGAAATTTTTATGTAAGGTGGATCACCAGGGAATATTTACTGTCTACAGAAAACTGTTCTGCCTCCAAGGTCGGAAACCATTGTACCAGTAAGATTGCCACACACTGCGGGAAATAATCGATGTGTACTGATAGAGAGATTGGATACCGTCCAACCATGGATTATGTCACGAACTCTAGTGAAGGCTACGAGTACCTCAGCAGTGCGAATATTGAACTTGAGTAGTGAAGAAAACCTCATCGAAAAAGGGACGTTAATGGGAACCTGTGAGGAAGTAGCTTGCTTGCGAAGGTGTCAAGAATTGCCCAGTGGCCAAAACCTAAAGAACAAATATGATGTGTCATCGTTTCTGGAAGTTTGTCGCAAGGATCTTTCTGAACAAGAAGTTGCAATGGCTAAAAAGACGTTACTTCAGTATGCCGATGTATTCTCTTCGAATGATGCTGATATTGGAAAGACTGGACTAGTACAGCATGCGATAAACACTGGTAATGAGCTACCGATCCGCCAGCGACCTAGACGATTACCAGTAGCACGGGAGAAAGAAGTAGAAACCATGATTGAGGGAATGATGAAGGATGGTGTAATAGAACCTTCATCCAGTCCTTGGTGCTCGCCTGTCGTGCTAGTCAAGAAGAAGGACGGAACTATGCGTTTCTGTGTGGATTATCGTCGTCTCAATGAAGTAACGAAGAAAGACAGTTATCCACTACCAAGAATTGATGACACGTTAGATACACTGACAGGAATGAAGTGGTTTACTACTCTGGATTTGAAAAGTGGCTACTGGCAAGTAGAAATAGACCCTAGAGACAAGGAAAAGACTGCATTCTCTACGGGAAAGGGACTTTGGCAATTTCGAGTCATGCCGTTCGGATTATGCAACGCCCCTGCGACTTTTGAGAGGCTAATGGAGCTAGTACTTGTTGGATTGATCGGAGACGCCTGCCTTGTCTACTTGGATGACATCATCATTATTGGAAGAACGTTTCAAGAACATCTTCAAAATCTGGAACGCGTGTTGTCAAAGATCCGCGCAGCAAATCTAAAGTTAAGTCCGAAAAAGTGCTCGTTCTTCAGACGGCAAGTAAGCTTCTTGGGTCATGTAGTTTCACGAAACGGTATACAAACTGACCCAGAGAAAATAGACGCTGTCAAGGATTGGCCGATTCCAATGGACAAGACACAAGTCAGAGCATTTTTAGGGTTGTGCTCCTATTACCGACGGTTTGTGAAGAACTTTGCTGATGTAGCTAAGCCTTTGCACAAGCTCACCGAGGAGAAGCGACTATTCTGCTGGGATGAAGACTGCAACCATGCTTTTCAGGAACTAAAGAAGCGTCTGTGTGAGGCACCTATTCTTGGCTTTCCTGACCTAGATAACGAGTTCATCGTGGACACAGATGCAAGTAATACCGGTATTGGTGGTGTATTATCTCAGCGCAAAGGAGATCAAGAAGTGGTGATAGCCTACTTCAGCAAATCTTTATCCAAACCGGAAAGAAATTACTGTGTCACACGAAGGGAACTGCTGGCAGTAGTAAAATCTTTGCAGCATTTCAGCAAATATCTGCTAGGACGTAAATTCCATCTGCGAACTGACCATGCTGCGTTAACATGGCTATTACAGTTCAAGAACCCCGAGGGGCAAGTGGCAAGATGGATAGAACAGCTACAGGAGTTTGATTTTCAAATTGAACATCGCAGTGGAAAATCTCACGGTAACGCGGATGCACTCTCTAGAAGACCTTGCCTGGAAAACTGTAAGCATTGTGTCAAACAGGAGTCCAAAGAAGCAGTACCCATAAGAATGCTGAGAACAGACCTTAGCGAGGAGTGGAAGGAAGCCCTGCAGCAAGCACAGCAGGAGGATAACGATCTCAAGCCAATTGTAGAACGGATCAAAGCTGGTAGCCCCAAACCTAAGTGGAGTGATGTTGCTGGAATGAGCACAACTACAAAAAGTTATTGGGCACAGTGGGACAGTCTGGTTGTCCATAATGGAGTATTGTGCCGTAAATGGGAAAATGCTCGAGGAGATCATTGTCACCTTCAAATGGTTGTCCCTAGGAACAAAATATCTGACGTTCTGAAGCTCTACCACGAGGGATGTTCGGGTGGTCATATGGGAATAAAAAGGACATTGTTAAAAATCCGCGAACGATTTTACTGGATCCATTGTCGAGATGATGTGGAGGACTGGTGCCGGAAATGTACGAGTTGTGCAGCCGTAAAAGGACCCCACACGCGCAGCAAAGGAGCATTAAAGTTATACAATGTCGGAGCGCCGTGGGAACGTATAGCGCTGGACGTTGCTGGACCGTTTCCTGTTAGTGAAAACGGGAACAAATACTTCTTGGTAGTCATGGATTATTTTACAAAATGGCCGGAAGTTTTCGCAATTCCTAACCAAGAAGCTTCGACGGTAGCGGATAAATTAGTACACGAAGTTTTCTGTCGTTTTGGAGTACCTCTGGAAATTCACAGCGACCAAGGAAGGAATTTTGAGTCCCAGGTATTTCAGGAGACATGTCGTTTAATGGGCACTCATAAGACCAGAACCACCTCCTATCACCCACAATCGGACGGAATGGTAGAAAGGTTTAATCAGACGTTGGAACATTATCTGGCAAAAGTGGTGGAGACCAATCAAAAGGATTGGGACAAGTACATTCAGCCATTTCTGCTGTCATATCGAAGTGCAGTTCACGAGAGCACAAATGTCCTGCCCCCCTGCCTTTGCGAACTTTGGACGTGAACTGCGATTACCTGCGGACTTGATAACTGGCATTCCACCTGATTCTCCACGCACAATAACAGATTATGCGAGCGACTTACGAAATAAAATGAACGACGTATATGAAAACATCCGACAATCCAGCCAACAAACGTCTGAAAAGATGAAGACCCGTTATGACAGAAAACTAAACAATTTGGGATTCAACGAAGGTTCACTGGTGTGGTTGCATAATCCAGTGCGGAAAAAAAGGAAAGTCTCCCAAATTAGAGCCCAAATGGGACGGACCGTACCGTGTTATGACCAGGATTAACGATGTCACTTATCGGATACAGAAGGGTCTGCGAGGAGCCCCTAAGATCGTTCATGTTGACCGTTTGGCGAGGTATTACGGGTCTGACAATGCTCGGGACGAGCATGTCTAAGAAGGGGGCAGTGTGACGTGCGCTGCTAGCTAACTACGGTATGCTAGCGCCATCTCTTATCAAATGGACGCATTACTCGTTCTACCACCATCTAATATCGCGTAGAAAGAACTAGCACGCACGTAGCGGACGCCCCGCCCCTTATGGAACCGACTAGATCGGTCATTAACCGCGTTAGTAAGAGATAGCAAATGCGTTAGAAGGGTATAGCACGCGCTTAGAAAGGACGGGATTGTGCGCGATCTTTCTGGAAGGATCGAGGTATCGTCTTAGGGGGATTTATAAGCGCGGTGAGCGGCCCGTAGCGACAGTTCCGATCGAGATTTGGAAGTGAATTGATCAAAGTGATAAAAAGCGATACCCAGTGATTAGTAGAGTGACTGTTTGTGTTATAGTGTTGTACCTAGTAATTCAGTGTTTTAGTGCTTTTGTTTAAGTGGTGTAATTCTGTTGTGCTGTTAGTGTCAAAGTTAATTTTATAGTGTAACCTGACTAATACAGTGTTCTTTTGGTGTTCAAGTGGACTTCATTATTTTATCCCGTACCCTAGCTTGTAACAATATGTAAAATTCCATCTTTTACTTCCGTCAAAAGCATCTTATACAACAAAAGGAACAATGCTGTTAATATGCAAAAAACATGTTTCAAAAATGTTAATGATGTCATTGTTCCTCCTCGGGATCAGTCTTTTCTACTGGTACTGGAAAATGTTCGTATTTTAGTATTTTGTACAGATAAAACCAGACAACTCTTGGTGATGGAACGTTTGAAGCACGTCCTGAACCATTCATGCAAATTTACACTTTGCATATTAAAATATTTCAGGAGAAGAAAAACAACAACTTGGTTTGTTTACTTTCTTATTTTATTATCTGAATACCTACACTACAGGACAGAGCCTATTCAAGTTAAAATATACAGGAATCTTGCCAGGGCACGCTTCCAATAGGGCTCACAAAGAACTCGGCAAAATGTTCTCGCAGAGCGTGTCCAGACCTGTTTGTAGGTACAGTTGGCAAGTCTACCATACCCTCAATTGTAAGTGTGTCTTCAATACGATAACCATCGCGAATTCTTATAAAGTTATGCAATACGCAGCATGCTTTGAATATATTCTTTGTAACCTCAAAACTCACATTAATAGGCGTATGAAACACTCTGAACTTGTTTGACATTATACCAATAATGATTCTATGTATCGTCTACTGCGGCTCAGTCTATAATTAAATATTTTTTTCTTGTGGGTCATATTGGACCGTGCATATGGTTTCAGAATTTTATTTGATATTCCAAAAGCACCATCACCTACAATTACATGATCAACTGGAGTATTTGTTCCAGGCAGTGGCTTCGGTCCTGGAATATTTAAAGTGTTTTGTTCAAGGCTCCTGTACAGTGTACTGTTTTGGAATATAGTCGAGTCCGAGTTTTTCCCATATGTTCCAATGTTTACATATGTCAAACAATAATCTGCATCGCACATAGCTAGCAGAACTAAGGAGTAAAAATTTTTATAGTTGTAGTATATTGATCCACCACCGGTTGGATTTACGATTCGGATGTGCTTGCCATCAATAGCTCCCATGCAATTTGGAAAGTTGGTCTTTTGTAGAAAACCGTTAGCAATATTTTGCCACATATCAGGTGTATTTATTTGATGGTATGCAGTCATCGTGTAGCGTTTCCCAGATTACTTTACACACTTCGTCAACGATCTTACTGATTGTTGCGATTCCCATCCTAAATTAATACTGCAAATCTGTATATGTTCGACCCATAGCAAGAAATCTGAAAAAAAAAGTTTTTATTATTTCAGGAAAACTGGTCCAACAAAGGTGGAAAACAGCCCGGGATGCGTTTTTTAGAACAAAGAACGCAATGACAAAACCTCCTTCTGGAAGTGCTGCACCAAAATACAAAAAGTACATCTATTATGACGAATTATGTTTCTTAGCTCCAACAGTTGAGAATGAAGTTGACGAATCACTGAATGAACTCTCCCCTTCCCTTCCCTTAATAAATGTAGATAATACATTGGATAGTATGGTATCTTCAGAAAATACTCAAGATTCTGATATATTAACGCAGCAAGCTTCAAACACTAAACAGGGTGAGCAGAATGACCGTTGTGTTGATTTAGCATCATCACATAAACCTTGGCTGGAAAAAAGAAAAAGAAGGGCCCCGAAAACAAATCCAGAAGGTTCTCCATTTGAAAAAGAATTATTAACTTTGTTAAGTAACCAAACACCAGATCTTGCCGCTGACGACCTGGCTTTTTTCGCTTCTTTAGGTCCAATTTTAAAAAGTTTTGATGTTGGACATAAGCTGGAGTTTAGATCGAGAGTGCTGCGCGAAGCCACGGATATTCGAAATTGGAACAGATCAAATAGCTCAAATAGCTCTTACTCCAATGACGCAAATTCGACACGCGACACGTATGCATCATCATACAATTATCAGACTCCAGGTTACCCAGGGTACGAAACCAATGATGCGAATCCAGGTTACTCTGGTTATCAAACAGCTAGACGTACTGATGAATAATTATATTATGTTTAATTACTAATTATACCTATGTTATTTGTTTTTTTTTGTCCTACCTATAATATGAAACATTATAATATATTAACGCAGCAAGCTTCAAACACTAAACAGGGTGAGCAGAATGACCGTTGTGTTGATTTAGCATCATCACATAAACCTTGGCTGGAAAAAAGAAAAAGAAGGGCCCCGAAAACAAATCCAGAAGGTTCTCCATTTGAAAAAGAATTATTAACTTTGTTAAGTAACCAAACACCAGATCTTGCCGCTGACGACCTGGCTTTTTTCGCTTCTTTAGGTCCAATTTTAAAAAGTTTTGATGTTGGACATAAGCTGGAGTTTAGATCGAGAGTGCTGCGCGAAGCCACGGATATTCGAAATTGGAACAGATCAAATAGCTCAAATAGCTCTTACTCCAATGACGCAAATTCGACACGCGACACGTATGCATCATCATACAATTATCAGACTCCAGGTTACCCAGGGTACGAAACCAATGATGCGAATCCAGGTTACTCTGGTTATCAAACAGCTAGACGTACTGATGAATAATTATATTATGTTTAATTACTAATTATACCTATGTTATTTGTTTTTTTTTGTCCTACCTATAATATGAAACATTATAATAATAAGTTTTTTTCTTACCTTAAAGTCACCATTAGTCGTTCAATCGGTGGTATAGGCACGATTCGTAAGCTGCAATGGACCAGTTTATCCTGTATCTTTGCCAGTAATTCGTCAAAAGTTCTAGTTGACATTCGAAAGTAATTAAAGAATTTACTTTCGTCAGACCTCAAAGTGCCATATAACAAGACAAAGTCTCCTCCTGCAACGGCTCTCTGCTCAATCAATGGATGAACATGGAGTCTTCGTCGTCGCCGGTTTTTATTTTTTTGGGATAGATAGTACAAAGCAGCAATAATTAATACACTCCGCATTTTGGTCGTCGTCTGTACAGTAAGGTGGTCAGTAAGATACTAAAACGAGCCACGCTGAGCCTCAGCGCTGATAAACTACGCGCTGAGCTATGAGCGCTGATGGTGAGCGTGAGACTAAAATCAGCCTTAGAGGTAATATAGCTGTAGATGGAATATTGTTTCTCCATTGACCTGGAATAAATGAACCATCAACTTCTCTATCATAATATTCTGGTGGAATATAATAGTTATTTCTTCGTAAGTAATTATATAAATACACTGTTGCTAAGACAACTTTTGTAGCTTTTTCTGGCTCTAGGAGGATAGGTTTCCTAAAGACTCTGTAGACTGAACTTAAAATACCAAAGGCATTTTCAACGACTCTGCGAGCTCTGCTAAGTCTGTAATTAAACACTCTTTCTTTTACTCCTGCTACTACTACAGAAACATCAGACTTTAATTTTGGTGACAGCTCCGTTATTTAAATATGAGGCAGATAAATAAATAATTTGATTGCTTAATTACCATGATTTTTATTTACCTTAACGTAATCACTGAAGGCGTCTATAATTGCATCACACGTTTCTGGAACTATAGTTGATATAGATTGTTTCGATACTCTAAAAAGATATTGAAGACTGCTATAGGAGTCTCCTGTTGACAAATATCTCAATGTTAGCAGCACTCTTTCGGATACAGTTATTGCTTCTTTGTAGTTAGTGTCACGTTTTTGTATTTTCACAGTCACTAAGGAGCACAAATATTCAATGTCTCCCGCAGACATGCGTGTAAAATTTGAGACTGAATGGTCGATTGTTAGTTCCTTTAACAATCTGTTACCGTATTGGTTTCGGTTTTGGTACAATTTTTTAATCCAGAGTTTTCGTTTCTCTTTTCTTTTTTTTATAATATATACAGACAACATAAGCGCCGTAGCAGCTAATAATACGTGGTTTTCCATCGTTATACGGAGAGAAACTGAATGCTCAAACCGGCTCACCTTGGCTTGCGAGCTCGGCTCGGAACTTTTCACAAATTAACTCGGGTGCCACGGCTCGCGAGCAGGAAGTCTGAGCGCGGCTCGCGAGCGGCGCTCAGCTGGTCTGGACGTGGCTATTAAGCAACGTTACGTATTAGCGGACCGAGAACGTTACTTAATGGAATTATAAGGACGTGCGCATAAAGTTTTTTTAACTAGTTGCGCCCCGCGGTTTCGCCTTCTTAGAAATTAATGTGTTAAATGGAGAACAATACGGATATATTGTTAATCTTAAAATTATCTATTGGTTCATTCTGATAGGTGATTGTGTGGTGTGGGGGGCACGTTTTGGATTGCGAAAGTATTAAGTATACGGATTTTCGCATTTTAGAGCTGTGATTTATCTGTGCTTGGTGATTTGTTTGTTTGAGTCAAGTTATGTATATTATAATACGTACAGTACATACGTGTTTCATTATTTACATAAAGGTTTATTTTTACTATGTTTTGAATGATTGTGCGAACCTGCGAATATTTTTTTTCATACGAATTTCAGAATTGTATTGCTCAACCTCTAGGGGTAGTTGTGTAAATAGGTTAATTTTTTTATATTCATTTGACCTAATGGAGATGAAATCAATATAAAAAAAATAATTGGTAAATGCTGTGGTACGGTCTAAAAATATATTTTTTGAGACCATACCACAGCTTTTAACAGTCTTCGAGGTATCTAGCTTAGTAGGATTAATTACCCAACTGTCGAAGGAAAGAGGGGTTATGCTTACGATCCTACTTGTTTATAAAAGAAATTGTATAGTTCCAGGAAATAATAGGTTAATACTTTTTACTTTTTGTTGTTTCAGATATTTTTTTTCAATCAATATAAAATGCCTCTCACGGGAGCAGCGGTTTAGAGAGAAACTTAAGCAAGATCCAGAAAAATATGATGCGTATACGAAAAAGCAGGTAAACAGAGTAAAAAAATGCCATAAAAAAATAGACGATCTCAATGACGAAAAAAAGGAGATGAAAAGAAAACAATGGAGAAACCAAAAAGCAGCCCAAAAAAAGAAAAAAGTGCACAGAAGCCAAAGAAAGAGAAATAAAAAACCAAAGAGTTAAAAGTAAGCAATAATTTAAAGAAGAAACTAAAATGTGCGAATAATTCACTAATAAAGTCTGAAAAACGCGAAGAACGTCTGAAATTGATAGTAGGACGATTAAGGAAAAGATTACAAAGAAACAAATCAGCTTTAGAAGCCAAAGAAAGAGATATCAAAATACTAGAAAATAAAGTTCAAGACATAGAAGAAGATGGGGAAAAGTTAGAAAAATCAATTCAAGAAACATATAAAAACAATTGTAAGTCTCAAGAAAGCAAAAGACTATTAAAGAAGATTGTGCAAAACTAAACACAGAAAAGTAACATAAAATATCCTACTCATAAAATATTGGGGCTCAAAAAAAGGATTCGATTTGCCTATAAACCACGAAAGGTCAACACAAAAGTGCAAGAAGAAATTCAATCCTTTTATTTTCGTGACGATGTGACAAGGTGCACCGCAGGAAAAAGAGAGTGCAGAACAAAAGAAAAAAAGAAAATGCAAATAAGGTACATGGTTGACACATTGTATAATCTTTACCAAATTTACAGAAAAGACGGTGGCAGACATAGTTTCTCAAGGTTTTACAGATGTAAACCATTTTACGTTTTAACTCCAACTATCGGTGCCAGAGATACCTGTATGTGTATTAAGCACAGCAACATAGATTTCATCTTAAGAGCAAATAAAATTGTTTTATACAAAAATATTGAGGAGATGGTTCATGTCTTTTCTTGTGATATGAAATCATTTGATTGTATGCATGGAAAGTGCATAAATTATAAAACTCCACACATTGAATACAACAAAGAAGGGTCAAGCGAAGAAATGAAATGGTGGAAATGGGTAGGTACGAGTAGATCACAAATATGAGAAAGAGGGCCGAGAAATAACTACAAAGAAAACTATAAGAGAGGAGCAGAATGGAACCGTCGGTAATTTAGTAACTGAATTGGAGACCGCGTTAGTACCATTCAAAGTACACTATTTTAACTGGAAGGAACAACAGAGACAGTACCGTAAGTGCGTTAATAATTTAAAGGAAGACGAGATAATGATATTGTGCGACTTTTCTGAAAATTTCGATTGTAAATATTCAAACGAGATACAATCGATGCACTTTGGTGCTTCAAAGACCTCTATAACGATACACACTGGAATTATTATTTTTAAACAAAAATGTCAAACTTTTGCTACAGTGTCCGACAGTAACTGCTACGAACCTGATGCCATTTGGGCACATTTATTACCCATGATTAAATACGCTAAAGAAAACAACCCTATTAATGTCATCCATTTTATTTCCGATGGCCCTACCAGCCAGTACCGGCAAAAGAAGAATTTTTATTTATTGAACTTATTTACTGACAAACTGAAATTGAAATTCTCCACGTGGTCATTTTCTGAAAGCGGGCATGGGAAAAGCATTGCTGACGGTGTTGGTGGGTCGGTTAAAAGACAGCTTGACACTAGAGTACATTATGGTACAGACGTGACTAATGCGACAGATGCCTAATGTTTTGAATGGGTTTATGAAATCTGTAAAATGTTTTTATATCAACGAAAAAGACATTGAAAGCATTCGTAAGCTTATTCCACTGAATATCAAAGCTGTCCCTGGGACGATGAAATTACACCAAATAATATCGAAACAAAAATATATGATTAATTTCAGGTTACTTAGTTGCTTTTGTGGTGATAAAGGAGGGTTAGGTCTTCTTCACACGTACCACAACCACACCACGTCCACAACCACACCATGTGGTCAGGCGTATATTTTGTATTGAAAATGAATAGGACTATTCACATGTACCACATTTTGCAGTCGTTATCGACCGTGTGTGTGATACCGACCACCGACGCGATCATATCGCAACCACAACGCAACCACCAGCGAAAATGCGTACTAGTGGCCGACCACATCGCAAACACAACGTTGCGTCGACGCAACGACAGTGCGCGCACGCCACGCTCTTCCCCTCCCCGGTTCATTCATTCTGCGTTCGACTGAGTGCCGCGTGGTTGTGTGTGATGTCTGACAGCGAGACTATCGACACAGATTTGTTTATTGAGGAGATCCGTAATTTGCCATGTATTTGGGATTATACTACAGAGGAGTATTCCAATCGGATTCTAAAAATCAAAGCCTGGGAAACCGTTTGCAAGAAGTTCTACGAGGATTTTGATGAAAAGGAAACCAAAGAAAAAAACTAGTGTGGTAAACAATTTTTTATTGATTACTATTTATTTGACTATTTTAATATTAGTATGGATTGTTCCCTACCAACTCTATTCAAGCTTTATTGTACTGCCATGGTAATTCACCTTCAGGACTCACAAAATAGTCGGCAAATTCATTTCTAACAGAATCTGCTCGAATCCCATTATGGTTTCGATCAAAAGAATGCATTGGTAACAAATTTGAAGTTATTGATAAAGTGTCTTCGAATTTATAACCATCTCGCTTGCGTACTATATTATGTAAAACGATACTTGCTTTCACGATGTCTGTTGCAAATTCAATCGACACATTAATTGGTCTATGCAATATTCGCCATTTGTTAGATAAAAGTCCAAAGGAACATTCAACATACCGTCGCGCTCGTGATGGTCTATAGTTAAAAACTATCTATAGTTAGTTGCTTGCCACTGTATGGTCGCAGCAAATGTTTATGTAACCCAAAGGATTCATCACCAATAAATACCATAGGCAGGGGCCTACCATCAGGGGTAATGGGTTGCGGTCCAGGTAGATCTAAAACATTTATTTCCATTGCATTATGTAAACTACTATCGGTCCAAATAGTAGAATCGGAAGTTTTACCATGGGCTCCTATACAGGGTGTAATCGTTAAGTGTGCACAGGCGATTATTCCGTAACTATTGCAGATATCAAAAAACTTTAAACTGATATCGAAAGTACTTTACCTAATGAGTAAAATGACATTAATAACTTTTTAAAAATAAAACGAGAAATATCCAAAAAAAATACATTAATCACTCCCATACATTTAGTATGAGATAGTAGAAAGGTTTTAGTTTCCTTATTTTAAGTGGAATAGTACCTACTCATTTTACCCTTGTCATTTTATAATTATGTACGATATGAAGGTATTAATGAATTTCAAGTAGATACACGTGTAGATTAATTATCTTACCACTTCAAATTTATAATAAACCTTGTTTCAATATTGTATTGATTTGAACTAGCTGAAAAGCAACATACTAAATAAAAACAAAAAGAAAGATACTCTTTGGTGTTCGTTCTAAATTCAAATTCTTTATCGCGGGTTCTCGTTCCCGCTAATTTATTGTATTTTTCAATTTGCGTTAATAATCGTGATTGTTGCATTTATTGATTGAAAAATGGCATATTCCAATACAGAAAAGAGGGACATGTTAAAAATGTACTACAAACATGATTGTAACAATAGGGCGGCCATTATCGCCTACAGAAGAGAGTACCCAGATAGAGAAGTTCCTTCTGGTACGTATTTACGTAAGTTGGATAACAATTTGATAAATTATGGATCTTTTAACAGAAAAAAAGGTTCGAGAACAAGAGCTCCGGAATTTGATAATGACTTAGATAACAATATTATTAACTACGTAGTAGATAATCCACAAGAATCAACGCGTTCAGTGGCCCGATCATTTCCAGTGTCCCACAATTATGTACACAAGTTATTAAAAAAACACAACTTCAAAGCATTTAAGATAAAACCTACTCAAACGCTGCACAATGATGATCCTGCTCGTCGGCTGGTCTATTGCAATTGGCTAGTCAATAATTATGTCAATGTAAGGTCAATTTTATGGACCGATGAAAGTAATGTTTCAAACTGCGGCATTTACAATAGAAAAAACTCGCATTATTGGTCAATTGACAATCCTCGCTTAACTACTGAAGTTAGAGCTCAGGTGCGATTCTCAATTAATGTGTGGTGTGGTATTCTTGGAGCTCGGATCATTGGGCCATATTTTTACAGTGGAACCTTAAATGGACAGAGATATTTCTCCTTTGTACAAAACGATATGCCAAGTCTCTTAGAACCAATTCCAGACGATGAAAGAAGGTCGATAATTTTTCAACAAGATGGAGCACCTGCACATAATACAAATGTTGTAATGAATTTCTTACGAAACAATTATAATGGCTTAATAGCCAATAATAGTGCAACCCCTTGGCCTGCCAGATCCCCGGATCTCACGCCTTGTGATTTCTTCCTATGGGGATTTGTCAAAGACCACGTGTACGCTGAGAGAGTACACAGCCTAGAAGAGTTACAGAATCGTGTACGTCGTGCAATTGCTTTAATTACTCCGCAAATGTTAAGGAAAGTTCATTTAGAAACTGTAAATAGAGCTCGTCATTGTATTGCACAAGGAGGACGTCACTTCGAACATATGCTTTGAACACAAAATTTTGTACTTACTAAGAAATAAAATGTATGGGAGTGATTAATGTAATTTTTTTGGATATTTCTCGTTTTATTTTTAAAAAGTTATTAATGTCATTTTACTCATTAGGTAAAGTACTTTCGATATCAGTTTAAAGTTTTTTGATATCTGCAATAGTTACGGAATAATCGCCTGTGCACACTTAACGATTACACCCTGTATAGGAGCCCATGCGCGGATTATTTATTCGTGTATGTTGATATCAACATACACGAATAAATAATCCGCGTCACATACGGCCATTAAAACAATAGAAAAGAAATGTTTATAATTCCAGAATAATGAACTGCTGTGTGGTGGATGTATAATCCTAATATGTTTCCCATCTACAGCTCCTAAGCAGTTTGGGAAATTTGCTTTATTTTTAAATTTGTTTGCTATATCTTGCCACATTGTTGCATTGGGTGTTGGTAAATGAATAGGCTGTAATTTATCCCAAATCAGGTCGCGATCGCCAGACTCGCGAGGTCTTCAAACGAACACCCCGTGGCCAAATATCTGAAACGAAGAGATAATATTAAAAATAAATAATAGAGTTAATTAAATAGTAAAATATAATATTATTATATACATATATGTACTCTGTGTTTTTTAATAAAGCATAACATAAACTAATAAAATAACAATATTCAAAATGAATTAAATTATATTTTAAACAAGCTTTTGCCCGCGACTTCGTCCGCGTATATTCCGGTTAGCGCATTAAGAGTATCAGCACTTCATATCAGAGTATATTTTTTTCCTTTTTTTAAAATTTTACTCTCCGTAAGAACCATCCTCGTACTTCAAGGAATATACTACAAAAAGAATCAGCGAAATCGGATCAGCTGCTCTCGAGATTTGCGGTTAGCAACACATTCAGCGATTCATTTTTATATTATAGAAGATAAATAAAACTATATTGCATTTTCTATTTTTCGCTTTCTCCAAAATGATTTTTTTTTCCAGCTACCAACTTACAAAGAAAATGGAGTAGCATAAGAGACTCTTTCAACAGAGACTTAAAAAAAAAATACACAAAAAAGCGTTTCTGGTGCAGGCAGTGCAAAGAGATATTACTACTATAGCCAATTATCTTCTCTCTACGAGTAGAAAACAAAGACAATGACATCGTATAAATCGATAGTGAAAACGAGAGTACTACTGAAACAACTGACTCTGAAGTTTGGAAGAAGCCGAAAAATGATCCAAATAAAACAGATGATGCAGAATATGGATTGATAAAGAAACTAACTAGTCATTTGAGCAATCGTGTTTCTGTACATACACAGGAACGAGTTGCCCCTCAGTCCTGTGATAGTGATATGCATTTTTTACTATCTTTATACGATAGATTTAAGAGTATACATGGTGATTTGAAACTGAATGCTCAAATAGAAATATTGAATGTAATAAAAAAATATACCACACCTATTTGTTGGCACTAATGATCTGAAGGCATGAGCATTTTGCACACTATCTTCGTCATTGATTTGTAGTTCACCTTTTTCTTTGAGAAAATTATGCAAGCAACTTGCTGCCTTAACTACATGTACCGTAGTGTCTACGTCTAATTCAAATGTTTTTAGAATTGATCTCTATTTTCGAGACAAAATACCGTAGGTACTCTCAACTATACGGCTTGCACTAATAAGTCTTTGATTAAAAATTCGCTTTCTTTGATCCTCGACATCAGTATGGAAAGGTCTCATTAAAATTGAAATTTTGAAATTTCCATCACAACATTTAGTGGAAAAAAAAGGGTAGGTACCCAAAACAGGCGTACTGTATTTTTTTTGTTGCTGGCAACTGAAAATGAGTGAAAAAAAGGTTTGTTTTTAGTGTTTCTGTTATTTTATGTGCAATTTATATTGAAATACCCTGAATAAATTTCTCAAAACTATGTGACAGGAATTTTCATCACTATGCAATAGCTTCACTTGTAATGTATGGCGAAAATGTTTTTTTAGTAAATGTTTATTTTGTGTTGTTTTTTGTAGGGAAACATGAAAGACAGAGAAATTGAAGCTTATTTGAGTCAGTTAGAAGGCGGTTGGCTCTCGGAAGATGGCCTTGATGAAAATTCCGACGATGAGTACCGTGATGCTGATGAAATTATAAGAGTGTTGCAGGAGGAAAATGATAATGATGATGTTGGAGATGAAACTCCTGAAATTGATCCTCCTCTTGTAGAAGAGGTCACCACAGAAGACCAGGAACCCTCACACTCATCACCTTCATCCAATTTGCAGTCTTCATCCAGTTTTTTATTTGACAAAGGAAAGTTGATATGGAAAAAAAGGAATCTTGTGTATGATGCAGATAAGATTACTTTCTTGGGGAGTTCTTCTGCTCCAGATGAGATTACACATTTGGAAACCCCTTATCAATGTTTCAACCATTTTATAACAAAATATTTTATAAATAGATTAGTGGAGCATGTCAAAGACAGAAGAAAGAACTTTTTAATTTTATAATTAATTTTTTATTGTGCACGTTTACATGGTTGTCCTTTCTTCATTTTGTCTCTGTTCACACTTCTATCTAGCTATAACTAGGCTTCTTTCTATTGGTGCAACCCATAGACAGTAGACCTTAAATTCGGATATATTTCACATAAATATTTGTGTTGGTATTGAACATATTGGGGCCTTGACTAAAATTAACTTACTGGGTCTTTTTAATTTAATAGATAGGATAACTAATAGCCTTAACAGAATACAAGGACAATGGAAAAAAACTTATCTTATTATGAGACCTTAACTCAATTACTGTTTTACTGAACAATATTCTTTTTTAATAGATATATTAAACTATACTGGCTTATTTTATTTCTATCTTATTTAACCTCTCGTATTCCGGAACGTACATCCGCGCTGAACCGACTCCTCACGATTTTTTGCAATTTTCAACTAAATTACAGTACAGATAAGGTAACAAATTGAAGAAAGGCATTGCTATTGAGTGAAGTTATGTTCTCAACTCAATCAAACCATTCAGTCTCGTTCCAAATTCGCGGAAAGAGTGTTTGAATCATTCGTCGTTACTCGTGTTCCAAAGTGTACGTGACCGATACGAAATATTAAGTTTTTGGCTGCTTTTTCCAGAAAAGGTAAGTTAAACTTTGTGTTTATTTATGTGTTTCGATATCATAAAAGTATTGAATAAAAATATTATGACTGGGTGCTTAAAAACACCTGATAAATCGACGTAATCTTAGGGACTGGCCGTTAGCCGCAACAAGTGTAAATTTGAATTACTTGTATCTTAGTATAATTATTTTAGTACATACGAGTCTTATATGTTCTTTTGAAGTTCATTTTATACAGAAATCAATGAAATATAAATATCAACATCAAAATGTACTATTTCGTCCAAATTCTATTTGAGACTTGTTCATACCGATTTGAGCGCGGATCCGCGTTCCGGCTTTTTGAACGTTCTGATACAGGATGTGGTAAAATAGATTGACGCCTAGTATTAGAACAAAGTGCATTGATTTGGAACACGTCTTTTTTGTTTCATACGTAAGTGCCCATGTAAAACTAATTTAGGTACTTATTTATTATGGTTTTCAATTTGTTTAAATGGGAATCGAGTCGGCGCTACACTTTGTTTTTATATCCTCTAGTACATATACTTTTCTATAGGTACCTACACATTTTTTTGATTTGTTAAAGGTTATAAGCAAGCAATGGTGGTTATCTTAAATGTTGATATTTATCTCAACAGAGAAGACTACCGTTTATGCATTTATGATTTGAAATGGCCATGGAAGGAGACTCACTTCGTGAAAATGAATGTACACTTGGGTGCAAAAAAATCGCACATGTATAAATTTTCATCAAATTTTCAAAAAACAAAAAAAACGTGTTTGTTTTTATTTTTTTTGGTATCTAATGTTAAAGTTTATTTCAAAACCTATCCAGCGGTACCTTTTTTGTCCTTATACCGCGTCTACTTAGTGAGTTTTGGGTAAATGTCTGAAGTACCTGTTTTTTGTGTATTTATACCATAAAAGTTAGGGGTTGAAATTAAATTAAATACATGAAAATCAGCATAAAAACTTTTTTATTAATAAGGTGTGTTCCCTCCCCTAGCCCGAATGACTGCTTCCATGCGTTTTTTCATTGACTGAACTAAAGTTTTTATAAAATCTTGCGGTATGGCCTCCCATTCTTCTTTAATCGCATTTTGCAGCTCCTGGAGACTCGTTGGGGCAGTGTCTCTGGCCCGAACTAATTTTTTTAGCTCGTCCCATAAATGTTCAATCGGATTGAGGTCCGGGCTGCGAGCTGGCCACTCCATGACAGGCGCCGCAACCTCTTCAAGGTACTGGTCCACAATACGAGCCGTATGCGGTCTTGCATTATCTTGCATGAAGATGAAGTTTTCTCCGATGTATCCCGCAAATGGTACAACGTGGTCCTGGAGTACTTCCTCAATGTACCTTTGAGAAGTGAATCCCCTTGATCGGCGGCCAGGATTCGCTCCGGAGATGAAAACAAGATCAGTCTTTGCCTCCAGTGATATGCCTCCCCAGAACATGCATGATCCACCGCCGTAAGAGACTCGTTCTTCGATGCAGCATTGTTGAAATCGCTCGCCTGGCCTTCGGTAGACTCTTCCTCTTCCATCTTTGCCATGTAGGCACATCCTGCACTCGTCAGAGAACAGGACTGCGCTCCATTGGTCTTCAGTCCATTCCAAATGCTCTCGAGCGAATTGAAGGCGGGTTTGTCGGTGGGCTGGGGTCAGTTTCGTCCATTTGCTGGTCTGTGCGCAGTCAGATTCCCTTCCCGTAGTCGTCTTCTAACTGTCCATCGGCTGACATCGACTTCCCGTGTTTCTTGGAGACGCTGTCCCAATTGAACTGCATTCAAACGCCGATTGCGCAATGTAGTCGTCACAATAAAGCGGTCGTCACGCCTTGTTGTGGCACGGGGTCGGCCAGATCCTTGGCGCCGTTTGAAGCCGCCAGTCTCTTGATACCTCTGCCATACTCGACGGACAGAGAACCGGCTTAGATTCAGTTGTCTTGCCACTTCAATTTGGTTTCTCCCTGCTTGAAGTAGGGCCACCACTTGAGCGGCTATTTCTGGTGTGGTACTCATTTTTTAATTTTGGGTTTCGATGTTATCAATTGACGACAGTTCAAAGTACACGTTGATGTGCGAATGAGGTCACTACCCTTAAAACGCACCATTTTATACCTGCGACAAGTAGTGCGAGCGTCTCTACCTGTAACGAGCGATTTCGGGGTATGCTATTGTATTGTTGTTATTGTATTGTTTATAGAGGTTGATGGTCACTCGATGTGTCACTCAAAAGCCTACGTATGCATTTTGATTTAATGGTAGTAACATTTTGCAGTACCGTTAAAATCACACAAATAAAAATTCAGCGAAAGTCAAAATGTTGCGTCGCACTGACATAAATAATACTTTTAAAGTGCTTTTTAATACTAAACTTTTTTGGTGTCCTAGGTGTATGTTTGCAATTTACGATCATTACCCAAGTGATGAATGCCTGTTTTGTGCTGTGTACTAACTAACCAAACGCTTGGTGTTTTTTTTTGTTTATATTAAACATCGTTTTTAATTTTTACTAGTTGTTTGAATACTGTATTCCCTGCTAATAACATACTTTGCTAACAATTCAATATTCTGTTAACGAGCAATAGTTTTGAGATTAAAAACCAACTTAGGTATATTCCCTACTATGTGTTGCTATTGTTATTATTTCGAATTTGCTATGAAATCTATTCTGAACTATATAGCATGATTTATATTGGCGATGGGAATGCTTTTAGATGGACACAGAAAAAAAGAAAATTAGATCGTGGTTGCACAGGGACACCACCTCCACCTGCTGTCCCCATAATAATGGCTATGCCTGTTCAGTTGTCGCCGCATGGAACTTTTCGAGTTTCAAATGATCGCGTACTAATACATAAATCTGATTCTGGAAATATTCAGGTAAACTTTGAACGATATTCTACATTACGAGTTATGATGCTGTCTCTGTCACACTTCAGATTCAAGTCACTAAAATACAAAACCCATCTCCTGTCTCACTCTTATGCGCCTGCGTGGCTTTAGGCTCGGACGGCCGGGAACAAGCCTGCAACTGGTCATTTCGTGTTTTTGTGTTGTCGAAGTTACACAAAAAGTTTGGATTTCCTACAAAGTATTGATTTTTAAGTTAATTTAAGGGAAAACGAAAGCGTTCGCGACACGATGAAACTGATTATCGAAGTATAAGGAAGAAAGTTAAAAAACTGGAGCGTGAACTCCAAAAATACAGAACACCGAGTTCCTCGTCATCTTCGGACTCGGATCACTCTCACCGTGAAGGTCCCTCATATCACGAGGTGACAAATTATTATGGTGATGATGAACATCGGGACGTACAAGGTATGTAAGTCTGGCATCAAAATGTAAATGATTTAATTATTGCCACGGTTATTTTTGACTACCCGCATTTTAAAAAGATGGACGGAAAAATCCAGGCGAAACTATTTTATCAATGTTGGGCTAATATATTGATACCAAGGTCTCGCATGTTTATCATGATTGAGAGTACGTATTATTTTCTGCACGTAAATTGTGTTGAGCGTATCTTTCGATACAAAATAATCGTACCTACCTTATTAAATCCTTCCGCGTATATCGCGTTGAAGGTAAATAGACATGACGAGAGCACATTGCACAAATTATTTTATTCACGTTAATGGTGTCGATTACCAAATATTCTTGGAACCTGCTTTTTTCATTCCGCGTATATCGCGTTGAGTGAAAATTCCAATAGTAAAGAAATATCCTCGCATGTATATCATGTCGAGTGTACGTATTATTTCTTCACGTAAATCGTGTTGAGCGAGCATATCTGTTGATACTCAATAATCGTACTTACTTATTATGATTTCTCCATCGTCATGAACTAGAAAATATTTCCCGTACCTAACAATGACATGGCAACAGGTCTCTTCTCCGCATAAATTGCGTTGAGAAATTGTTAAGTACCTATCTACCATGCTTAATGTCCTTACAGATGAACCTTTTGTAGTTTTAATATTTGAGCAATTTATATATTTGTGTATATATGTATATATTATTTTCTTTTGTTTATGTTATTATATCCTGTATTTAAGTATTAAAATCAATAATCCAGTTGTATTTATAGATTTGCATTACATAATTTCTACATATTAATATTTTTGTTTTAATCCTTTCTGCGCACTACCGACACATCTTTTTCCACAAAACACAAAGGTTATCTGGAAGAGAATGCTTTTTAGCATTAAGTTCGCCTATGTACTTATATTTTTATGTGCAATAAAGAATTTTCTATCTATCTATCTATGAACACATGCTTCAAGAAGAGGGTGAGATAGAAACCGATGTACCAGTATTGGAGCGAAAATCATTAGATATGATACCAGCTGTTCAGGATAAAGCGGACGAGATTCTCAACCCAGAAATCTTAATGATATTAGGTGAAGATCCTTCAGTACAGAAAGAACATGGTGATGATTTGCACACAGATATTGCTGCCAGGTGGTCACATATTTTAACGAGCGGATTGTCTAAAGAAATAAAGTCAGACCTCTTGAAAAATAACTTACCAGCCTTAAACTGTATCAACATGAAGGCACCCAAGCTCATAGAGATTGAAGCGGCATTATCACCCTTAAATGTAAAAAAGGTCATTTTAGTCAAAGTAAGCAGACTCAGTTATCTAGCTGTTTATCAGCTATCGGAGTGGCACTGAACTGGGCCTTGTCATCCAAGGATGCGTTACCTCACGCACAAAAAATCATAAAGACTTTACGTGATGCTGGACGATTACTCTGTGACAGCCATTATAGAGAGTCACAGTCAAGACGATATGCCATCATAAACAGCCTCAATAAAAAAACCCAAGATGTTAGAAATACAACGCTGGATGAAACTTTATTCGGCGCGAACCTTGCGGAGCATCTAAAATCTTCTGATGAACTATCTAGTAGATCTAATAGTAAGTAACTCGACGGGTCCATAGTATTATAACATTAAAAATAAGAACATCCTTTATAACACTTTAGCAGCTGGAGAGTGTCAGGACGTATGCCAATGAAATGAAGGGAAAGATACATTACATTACCTGTTGTGTGTGTGATACATTAAGATAATTTAAAGCTATACATTCCGGGATGTAATGTACATTAATATACATTATAGCTGCTGTGTGTGAAGCACTTTACAGAAGGAATACCTACCAACATAATATGTTTAAATATTCAAATATTTGGTATATATTGCAGAATCCGACGATTGCCGAATTAATGGCTAGGAAACGCAAATTAACAGAACTTCGTGAAATGAAGTTAAAATCATCTAGGCAGAGAATGAATCAAGTGGATGAAAACGGTAAGTACCTACCTACCTACCTAACAGTTTTTATACTCAAAAACTTTACTACTCTTTTTAGGTATTGACAAAGGGGTTACTTTACTGAGTACTTAAACTTAGATGTATGTAGACGATGGAAATCTAGATACCTATATTAGTAAGTAGGTAATAATAAACCTGGATTCTTATCGTAGGCATTTTCTTTGAGAATTCGCCCCATGATAAACTATACCTACATAATTATTATAGAATATCATTCCTGGTGCAGAGGTTGGCATTCAATGTGGCAACGTAGCGAGCGTAATGGGCACCTTTGCTCCGGGAACGCAGTCAGGGGCGGGTAATTTGATTTATTTTATATTTCTTCTATGTGACTTTTTTCACTGTCGGTGAACCCTCGCCGCAAATGCAATGCGGTGTTGTAGGTTTGACGTAACTGTGCACCTCAGCGCGCGCGCATGCGCGTGTGTGTGTATGTGTGTGTAGGTATGTGTATGAGTGGGTGTGTTTGTGTGTATGTGCATGTGTGTGCGTGCGTGTGGCATCCTAGCTCCCAAACGGATGACCCGATTTTAATTTTGTTTTTTTTTCGTATATTCTAGTTGGGAGTGTTCTTAGCTATGTTTGTTTTGTGTCGTTTTATTCTTATTCTTATTCACAAGTTTAGATGTTTGTTTCGTAACTCAAGACGGTTATAATGGTGCGAAAGTTTGAATGTTCAATATTATAAATGCGAAAGTAACTCTGTATATCTTTCTGTCTGTCTGATTGATAATTTGTATTGCTTCAGATGACCCCAATAATGCCACAACAATATCACACTCTTCGTTATTGAGGAATATAAGTAACGATGATCCATTATCTCCACTTCCGGAAATGTCCCCAGCTACCCAAGAAATTTATAATGTAGTGATTACTGACCCAAGACTACAATTTGATAATATGTCAGATATTATCGAAAATAGTGAATCTTCTAAAGAAAATGAATCGGTCCATGGTGACCCATGGACCGATTCATTTTTTAACACTTGACCCTGATGACCCTGATTTTAATATCAAAAAAGCTACAGTAGATGAATCAGAAACATATTCATATTCATTTATTCATACTTTGGGATCACAAAGAACACTTAGTAACGTCAATTCAAAAGAGTATAAACAATATAAAATTACAGAGTTACAAGGATATTTCGAAAGTTGCAGCTGTATAGGGGCTTTGTCAAATCAAGGTCAGTCTAGATAATAAAATAATTCAATTAATTAATATTAATAAGCGGCCGTAAAGCCTTGTCAATAAATAAATAACATTACTAAAACATTACAAACTGATTGAAAGCATAGAAACATCGATATCAATTTCAGGCAAAAATGTGATGAAAACAAGAAAAAATACACCAGAAAATAATACCAAACACAAAAAACAAAGATCGATTCGTGAAAAATACATCGAAGTCAACTCTGAATGTCAAAATATAGCACTTACCTTAAATACAAGAGAAATACCACAAACGTCATCTATAGATCATACACAGAACAAACAAAAAGGGAGCTTGACTTATTTGACAAACAAAAAAACGGGCCAACGATGTGTAGCACCTGAAATTAATATAGAAGAGGACAGGGACACAGAATATGAAAATGCAGCTCCTACTATAGATGAGTAAGAAATACCAACAATGATCCTAGAGAATACAATAGATAGAAATGAGAATGTTAATTTAACTATGAAAACCGCAAGAACTAGTGAAGAAAAGAGTTATAATAACAAAAAAGGAAGATCAAGAGCAGAGAGAAATGCCAGCAAAATACAAAGGAATACAGGAAAGAGTTACATAACGGAGAAGGGTCAAGTTGTTCCTGACCGAAAACCAAAAGACTTAAGTTCATGTAGATTAAAATGTGCTGAAATAATCACAACAGTTGAACAAACGCATTGTTTCGATAGTTATTGGCAACTTGGAGATAGAGATAGAAGGGCAGCATTTGTATCTAAGGGCGCCTTCACATTACGTCGCAAGTAGTGCGGCAGCAGCGCGACTATAGCAGCGCGACAGACGCGCTGTTCACCGGTGCTTTGAGGGATTCGAGGACCGATGATTACAGCAACAGGAACATAAAAAAGAAAAACTGGAATGAATTATGTGAATTGTTTATTCCAAATTTCAGTAATAAAACCGGGCCAGAGAAAAGTGCAGCAGGTACATATATGTTATTTTATTATATTATTGATGCGTATTTAGGACTTTTCGTACGTATAGGTCGGGACACGTAAGTTGACCCTAAATGGACATGTTCATTCATGAATAACAACAACAGTAAATGATTAATAATCCTAAGGAAGGCTATTCTGGCTTTATCTGTCTCGGAGCTATTGATGGTAACACATACGAATAATAAAACCAGAACACAGTGGATCATTGTACTTTAATTACAAAAAAATACTTTTCAATTGTATTGTTAGCTATATGTGATGCAAATTATAACTTTACATACATAGATGTAGGATCATTTGGAAAGAGTGCTAATTCTCAAATATTTCAAAACAGCTCAATATTTAAGGCAATTTCAGAAAATAGATTGGGTCTACCAAGTCCTGCACCGCTCTGTAATGGTGGACAACCCAACTACTAAAAGCACTAAAGTCAAATATCGATCGAAATCAAATATATTTACGATTTACTTTTGCAAAAAAAATATGTTTTTAAATTAAGTTTGCACTGTGTAGAATGTTTTTAACCGACCTTTAAAAAAGAAGGAGGTTCCTCAATTCGACCGTATATTTGTTTTTTTTTTATATTTTTTCGCGGATGACCTTGTCGTTTATGAACCGATTTTGATGATTCTTTTTTTGTTGGAATGAAGATACTTCAAAGGTGGTCCCATGGGCATGATAAGGAAATCATTGAAGCCGGTTTTTTTTTCGTTTAAAATTATGTAAGTACATTTTTGTAGGTTTGTGGCTGTTACACTGGTTTGGGCTGTACGTGGAATACAGTAATAGAAATTAATTTATCCAAGTAGGACAATTTGGACAATACATAATTGCGATAGGATAGAATGTCGATAAATTTATCGATATATTTCAACTCCCTATTTTATAGTCAAGGTGACGTCACCCATACCCCCCGCTCTTCAGTTAGTTGCCAGATAGATTTGTATGGCGATTTGCGTTGATTACACGTCTAGGGGGTGGGTGGTCTGTGTTATGTACAGATAAAGCCAGAATAGCGTTCCTTAAGATTATTAATCATCTATTGTTGTTGTTATTCATTAATGTACGTGACCATTTTGGGTCAACTTACGTGTCTCGAGGTCTTCTCGAGGGTGGACTTCTAAATCATGTGATTCTGCCACGGGACTTGACCTTCGGGCGATACGAAATAGTCAGCAAAAGCGTTACGAATTGTAACTCCTCTTAGATAACTCGCACCAGGTGGATCATGCAGTGTAATAATTTCATCCTCGTTTTCCTCTGCGAATACATGTGATAAAGTGGAATTATAATTGTATCCATCTCGTTGTCGTACAAAATTATGCAGAACACAGCAAGCCTTTACTATACATTCAGCTAAATCAATTGAGATGTTCAATGGGCGGTGGAATATTCTCCATTTATTACTTAATATGACAAACGTGCATTCTATATACCGACGTGCTCTTGACAATCTGTAGTTGTAAATTCTCTGTTTTATAGTCAAATCGTTTCCACCGTACGGACGTTGCATTTGATCAGATAGTGCAAAAGCCTCGTCACCAATGAAAGTGTAGTTCAAAGGTTGTCCACCATTACAGAGAGGTGCAGGACTTGGTAGACCCAATCTATTTTCTGAAATTGCCTTAAATATTGTGCTGTTTTGAAATATTTGAGAATTAGAACTCTTTCCAAATGATCCTACATCTATGTATGTAAAGTTATAATTTGCATCACATATAGCTAACAATACAATTGAAAAGTATTTTTTTGTAATTAAAGTACAATGATCCACTGTGTTCTGGTTTTATTATTCGTATGTGTTTACCATCAATAGCTCCGAAACAATGTGGAAAGTTAGCATTTTTTTCAAATCTTTGTGCTATGATTTTCCAGTCTTCTAGTGATTTGGATGATGGTATCGTTTTTTCTTTTAAGATATTGTATATATGTATGCAGGTATCTTTTATTATGTAGCTAATTGTTGAAAGTCCACACTTGAATGAGTATTGAAGATCCGTCATTTTACATCCAGTGCCCAAATAACTGTTTTTATTTTTTAATTTCAGCAACTGATTTACAAAAAAAGTGGAAAAATTTAAGGGACAGCTATTCGCGGGAGTTAAAAAATAAAAAAAAAGATAAAAGTGGATCAGCCGCCGATTCACGGAGAATATATATTTTTTAAACAGCTTCAATTTTTATCGCCTCTTTTCAATACAAAGCGACCACAAGACAAAGACACCGACGAAAATAGTGTTGCAAGTCCGCCTACATCGATTCCACCATCAACATCATCACCTACGGAACCTGTTCCTACAACATCTACTACAAAGAAACGTAAAGTACCTCCCGATGATGATAGTGCTGCTCTGATGTCTATTATTGCAGAAATAATTAAGTCTATTAATAGCCAACCTAAATGTGATCCCGATATGCATTTAATATTATAATTTTATGATGATTTTCACAAGATACCGTCGGAGAAAAAGATGGATGCTAAAATGGAGTTAATGAGCATAATTAAATAAATATAACGATCCAATGCACCCGCCCAATACTTATCAATATGGGTACTACACGCGCAACACGCAAGTACAATTTAATAATTTAAAGTCAGATTATTTCAATCCTGTGAGATTTTGATGTTGATACACATATGTTTGATGATAATAATAGTTCTTTGCCAACTGACACACAATAGGGATCAATAACTAGTTAACAAAAAATCAAACTTACAATTTTGCATAAAAAGTCATTATGAGTGCTAATTTTTTGTAAGAAGTTGATTTATGTACGGTCTCCATTGTACAATAAAGCTGTATGTTATTGTTAAAAGCTTGTTTCAATATTTTACCTTTAAAAACAGACTTACCTAAGTGTTATAACAAATCTTTCTTCTGCGAAAATGCTGTTGCGAAATGGAGTATCACGGCGCTGAATACTATTCTTAAGAAGACATAATAATTCACTAAAAGATTTTTTTAACATTCGGACGTAATTAAAGATTTTTTTATTACTACCATATTTCCACACTTTGAATACTGTTACATAATCACTATTCACATGTCGATATCGAAACAAAGGATCAATCCAGCCAATTCTTTTTTTTTTATGAATGCGACGTCGATTGCGCCAAAGGAGAATCAACAAAAACAGGAGCAACAGTGACGTTTCCTCTTTGGAGTCCATTGTAGAAATGAACTGGCCACCCTGAGTCGCGCGGCTGTATTTGTAATGAGAAGGCATCCGCTGCACTGCTTGCGACGTAATGTGAAGGCGCCCAAAGTCCTTAACAATTTTACCAAAGAAATCTCAAAAAACAGGTGGCAGGACATTAAATAGAGATTGCTATTGTAAGTACATGCTAGAAATTTCTAATGAGAAGAAACCGGTTTGTAAAGAGTGTTTTTGTAGAATACTAGGAGAGACCAAGGGATTTATTAATGTGGTTATAGAAAATAATAAATTATCTCCTAACGGGATCATTGATGAGGATCAGAGAGGTCGTCAACCTCCGAAAAATAAGAAGACTATCAAGGACATTTCGCTTGTCAATCAGCATATTTTAAGCTTTCCAAGCTATGAGAGTCACTATTGTAGAAATTCGACAGGTAAGAAATATCTAGCTGCTGACCTTTCAATTGCTAAAATGTACAGAGAGTATAAAAATACTTTTTCGAATCCTGTCTCGTTAAAATTATATGCCAAATGCTTTCACGACCTTAATCTGTCGTTTAAGCAACCATCCAAAGACACATGCAATATGTGCGATGTCCTGAACGCTTAAATTAAAGTTGCAGATGAAGACCGTAAAATAAATTTAACTGCTGAATTAGCTGAACACCAACATCAAGCTGAAAAAGCTTATGCTGAAAAACGTGTGGATAAAGAGAATGCTAAAGCAGATTCGTCTGTTACGGTATTAACGTTTAACCTACAGCAGTGCTTGCCGACACCATATTTAAAAACATCTGTCTAGTTTTATAAACGACAGCTTTGGTCTTTTAATTAAACAATTCATGATTTAGCATCTAATGATGCTACATGCTACATGTGGGACGAGACTATAGGAGCTCGAGGAGCAAACCAAATTGCATCATTTTTGTGGCACTTCTGCAATAGTTTGCCATCAGAAGTCAAAGAACTGATTTTTTATTCAGATACTTGTGGCGGCCAAAATAAAACCAATATCGTGGCAATGATGTTCATGTTATTGTTAAATAATCATCCAACGCTGCAGAAGATAAACCACAAATTCCTCGTCAGTGGACACACATGGAGTGTGACTCTGACCACGCAAATATTGAAAAAAATTAAAAAGAGAACATAAATGAAAATCAATCATTTATATGATTGGGTGCATGGTTAGGTAAGCTGGTAAGGACTTGCAAAGTTCAGAAACCATTCAAGGCCGTGGTGATGACGGTAAATGATTTCTTTGATTTTGCTAAACTAAAATCCCAGAAAGGCCCCTTTACTGTCAAAAAGCTGGATGATTCGGGTGACAAATTTCTGTGGCAACCTATTAAATGGCTGGAATATAATATAGGCAAAATACATTTCAAGGAAAGCCTGGATCGTGAAACTTCTTTTAGGGTAATACATTTTAAGAAAAGAGGAAAATCCACCATAGACATCTTTAGGTTGAGCCAAATCTTGAAGGAGGCTTTGCCAATCAGCGCAGAAAAAAAAGGACTTAATGGATATGATTGACCTAATTGACGATACATTTAAGACGTTTTATATTAAAATAAAAATTGTCCGAGATGTTTCTGCATCTACTGATCCAGATTTGGACGAGGACAACCCAGATGAAGAGGATTCTGAGGTCCAATAAAATATGAATGTTGTTATGGTATATAAACTTGTATCTGAATGATGACCTGCCATATCTGTCATATCGACTTAAATAATTATTATTGATTATGTTCTTAGAGGCCCAATTAAACAATTTTTTAATATAAAAAAAAATATTTGTTTTTATACTAGAAAACTGATAAAATCATAATGTAAAATAAAAAGTAATATTTTAATTTTATATTTGTTCAGTTAAAACAACATTACCTGTTTTTATAGGATATGTATCGTTCAAAGTAAGTACTTCAGCAAATCTTTTTCGCATTCTACTTTCTATCTAATAATAATAATTATGACAATTACTTTATTAACATAATTTATAGGTAAATAATATTATTTACCTACTAATTTTCCTACCTAAAAAGTGAATAAGTTGATGAACGACTTTACAAGTATATTATTACGCAAACTAAGGGAAATTTGGTATATTTATTATAATCATTCAAAAGATTGCGTAAATTAACCCTCCAAACAACTAAAATACATACGTTAAACTAATTTATCGATTTACCAGAAGAGGTTAAAGTTTGAAATGGCCGCCCTGAAAAATTGCAATTTTAGACATGTCAACATATTCACGCCATCCACGGATCTGTGATTTGATGGGGATATGCCCATAATTCTGGACAAGAGAATTCAGAAAAACTCCCAGATGAACCAGATCTTGGTGCAACAGGAAATGCTGTAGTACGTTTGCTTCGGGGAGTGCCAAGAAGGCTGAACCACATCATATATATTACTTTGATAACTTTTATACCTCTTTGCCATTGGTATATTTTTTAGCTAAAGAAGGAATACATGCTGTGGAGACTGTGCAACAAAACAGGATTCCAAATAATAAATTACCAGACAAAAAAGATTTCATGAAGAAATCGGTGCCCAGAGGTAGTTATGAAGAGAGAGTTTCCAAGCTTGATGGTATAGATATGAGCTATGTAGCATGGAAAGATAATAAGGTAGTAACCCTGCTATCTACTTATGCTGGAGCATTGCCTGCAGCTAGAGTAAATAGGTAGGGGAAGGTCGGGACCCTTCGTACGCGGGGCACATTCATACAGTCAAAATAAAACTTGGAACGAAACAACGTACGGTCTTGCTTTTGTATGTGTGCGTGAGTCGAGGTACCAACTTTACGTCAACGTTGTATCGCGCCATACGCACCGGTGAGAGTGAAGTGACAGACACGAACGTGTTTTCGCGCTCGGTAAGTAATTTTTTGTACAATGTTTTTGTCTATTGTTACCGTAGATAAAATAAGTTTTCGTGTAGAGTATTCTATCAGTAAGTAGCAAAATATACTTAAGATACGTTTTCAATACTTAATTTATGACGTTTTCCTATTAATACTTAAAAGAGGTTATATTTGGTTGTTATTTAGTTAGTGGGGTACTTTCGGACAGAACTAGATGGGGCACGTTTGAACGCGTACGAATGTGCCCCAACTGGTAGGTAGGTACGATGTTTCCGGGTGGTTAGGTCTGAATGTCAAAATGAACTGATCTACATAACGTACGTACTTCAAAAAGAACTTTTCACGAAATGACTGATTTTCTATAGGTCTTCATTATTAAATGTCGGAAATCCGTAAAGCCTGACACAAAAGGTACATTCAGCTACAAAACACATTATTTATAAGTACGGTAATTTCGTATACATCGCCCTCGAAACAGCTCTCAATCCAACGATATACATACTCCTTGGTGTGCGATGAAAATGGTTTTACTGGCCACTTATGACTTGACTTTGTAATGACACTTGAAAAACAATACATTCTCCTCACCTCGTCATTCCAGTATTTTTACAAATTGAGTAATACATAATTTAATTGTGTTGTGCGTTATAATGGATAATAATACCTTAAAATTTATAGAGAATCAAAAAGGGAAACCAACTTTGGTGCACGATGGGCATAGGTACAACTTTTCGAACACCAATAAATCTGGGGCTAGTATGTGGAGGTGCATCAATCGAAGTGAGTGTTCGGCATCGGTCACACTAAATGCTGAAAAAACTACTATAATAAGGAAAAGTAAGCACGCGTGTCGGTCGCATATATTTGTGTGATATATTTGTTGATACCTGTAAAAAGGCGATATCTACAAATATGACACCAGTAAAAAAGGTTTTTGAAGGTTCAGGACAATCAATAATGCCATCGTTTGAGGAAAAAAAAGTTATCTTTATAGAAAAAGGCATAATATTTTAAATCAAAATATTACTGAATTCAATCGGTTGGCCGATGTGAAAATTCCTCAACTGATATCTGACAATTTCCTTGTCATTGAATGGAAGAGAAGATCCTTGTTTTTTAGATTCAACAAGCCAGAAAATTACTCAATAATAACAATAAAAACAAAATGAAGTATGGCGATGGAACTTTTAAAAGAACTCCCCACCCATTTTATCAGATCTTAACTATTCACACTGACATTAGCAGAAACAACGACACAACGAATATAGTACCTATTGTGTACGTGCTTTTACCCAACAAATCTCAGGAGACGTACATCAGGATGTTACCATCTTCTATGCACCGGGGTGAATAAATTACCTGACTCTCCTGGATCGTGGGTCTGCCCTGAATGTCGTTGTGCAGCCAAACGAGGCGGTGATAACAGCGGCACACCAGTTGGTAGCACAAAAAAACCTCGAGATCCTAATATTACGTACCGCTTGAAAATCCCAACGCAGAGGCAAGAGGAAATTCAGCCAGCAGAGAGGATCGACCTATCAGCCGACATATATAGCTTGCGACAGGAAATTGCGCTTCTCAAAGATCAACTAGGCCTAGCTATAAAAACTATTATGACCTATGAGTCCAAACTTGAAGCCTACGCAACTCATGTACAGGTTCTTCATAGTAGAATAGTTGAGGCTGAGACCCGCTGTACACTGCCCGCTATGAGCTCTCTCGCATGTAACTGTACACCCGCCACCGCCTCCATCCCATCAAAACCCCCCGTTGGACCCACTGAACAATTCCCCAAGCTGCCTCCTAATAAATCACCGCAGATCAGAAAGCAGAAAAAATCCCAGGCAAGCGCGCTATCTGCTCAAGTACCAGTACAGTGGCCGCAAGACGCGGGCGCGCCTTTGGGAGATACGTCTGTACTACAAAACGCAAGTTACAGGAGCTGTGAAACCGAAGCTGTTGCGTCAAAGAATATGGACGGTTGGACTACGGTAAACAGGCTGTCTGAGGTAAAAAAGGGCGAAAATAAAGCTATGAAGTCTATTCTTGCTGTGGAAAGAAAAAAACACCTACACGTATGGTTCCTTCACCCTGACACCACGGTAGAAGCATTAACTGATTATGTAAAATCAGTCTGTAAAACATCGGAGGTCAAAGTGGATAAAATTAAGCCGAAAATTAAACAAGACTACTCGTCCTTCATAATCGGAGTTCCAGAGAGTGCATACGAGGGAATATCAGCGGGCTCTATCTGGCCGGTGAATGCTGAGTTTGGAGAGTGGTTGTGGTTTCGGAAAAGCACAACAAACTACGGTGCCACTAAAACGCAAAAATCCCACTCGAGTTAATCCTCGCTTTGTATCTTTATACTACCAAAATGTACGAGGGTTAAGAACAAAATTAGATGAGTTTACTCAAGGGCTACTGTCATCTTCAAATGACCTATATGCAATTACGGAGACAGGTTTAAATGACTCGTTTCACGATGGTGAGTTAATACCTAGAGGATATAAGGTACATCGTTGTGATCGTGCTGACGGGAGAAAGCAAGGAGGCGTACTACTGGCCGCGTCGCCCTCCCGCTTGGTCCTGCATCGTATCGCATTATCCATAGATATTGACAAGTGCGTTTTTGAACTTGTTTGTTGTAAAGTAATTGATAGAGATAGGAATTTATTTGTCTGTTGTGTTATTTACATACCTCCTGGTAGCATAGACCAGCAATATCTGATGATGTTTGATGAAATCGAAAAATTATGTTCTCGGTACCGTAAGGTTATAGTGTGTGGCGATTTTAATTTATACTCAGCCTCTACTGATGTAAATAACTACTTTGAGTATTTTAGTTCATACTGTGGGTTCCTTCAAACAAATAGCGTAACCAACTGTAACAACCGCATTCTTGATTTGGTTTTATCTAACTTAGATGATTATGACCTTAGTGTTCAGGTTTGCAGAAGTCCAATAGTACCGATTGATAGTCAACATCCTCCACTAAGTGTTCACTTACAGCACAATTTTAGTAAACTTGGGGATTGGAACACGGGCTCAGGCTCAGGAGGTAATAATATTTCAGAGCCTAAACATCATAGAAATCAGTGGAATTTTAAAAAGGGTGATTTACTAAGTCTTTATCAGGATATAGGAACTATAGACTGGTCGTTGTTGTATGACATAACAGATGTCGATAGGGCAGTGTCTTATTTTTATACGATAATTAACAATGTCATAGATAGTTCGATACCACGTAAAATACATAACAGTAATAGTAAGCGTTCTCATTATCCAGAGTGGTATACCCCTGAAATAAAGTCTGAAATAAAAACGAAGGCTATGCTACATAAAAACTATAAAATAAGAAAAAATAAAAATTATTATTGTCTATATTCAGAAAAAAGATCGCTTATTAAATCCATGATAAAAGATGCCTATAATAACTATAAAAGGGGGTTACAAGATCGCTTCATTAGCGATCCCAAATCTTTTTGGGCTTACATAAAAAATAAGAGAACAAAAGTAAACCGTACTTCCATTACAAAGGAAGGTATAGAACTCCCCCCCAAAGATTGTGCTAGAGAGTTTTCTAATTATTTCCATTCAGTCTACAACGAAAAGCCGCCTCTACTTAGTGTTAGTGAAGCCTTGGAGACAGCCGGAGCGAACGGATCGCACCGAGTGGCGATAAATCGGTTTACCCACTCCGATGTAAAAATAGCCCTTAAAAATCTTAAACCTAAATTATCTTATGGCCCGGACGGAATACCACCTTTTGTGTTTAAGGATTGTAGAGACGCGTTCATAGGTCCACTATTGCATATGTATAATCTCAGCCTAGAATCGTGCACATACCCTGAGGAGTGGAAAATCACTCGTGTGATCCCAGTACCAAAAGGAAGTGCGAGTACAGATGTCGGGGGTTATCGGCCAATTGCTGTACTGTCATCCTGCGCAAAGATTTTGGAGTCTATATTACATCGATACATCTACAGTCAAGTGAATTGTCAACTGTCGGATGCCCAACACGGATTTAGGCCCAGTCGAAGTACGGCCAGTAATATGCTATGTTTTATGACATATGCTGTCCCAGCTATGGATTCGGGGGAACAGGTGGACGCGGCGTACTTCGATTTTCGTAAAGCATTCGATACGGTTGATAATGACGTCTTACTGGCCAAACTGGCTTTGATGGGATTTACTCTAGATCTGCTTAAACTTTTTGCTAGCTACATGAAAGGTAGAATGCAATACGTGGACTACTGTGGGTACCTTTCGGAACCTTTTTACACAAATTCAGGCGTAAGTCAAGGAAGTAACCTAGGCCCCCTTGAATTTTTAATAATGATAAACGACCTGCCTGGTGTAGTAAAAGATTCCGTTTGTCTTTTGTTTGCCGATGATCTAAAGCTGCTAATGCAGGTAGAGCAGGTCTCGGACTGCGAGCGATTGCAACGTGACATAGACCGTGTTTCCCAGTGGGGTCATGATAACAGGCTCTTTTTTAATGCATCCAAGTGCTGTACTATTTACCTACGGCCGTGCAAAAAATCTTGTTATACACGACTATTCGCTGGGTTCAGATCGCATAAATCGAGTGCATTCTGTTCGTGATCTCGGCATTCAAATGGACACGGAATTAAATTTCCGAAAGCATGTAGTCGATATTTGTAAAAAGGCTTTCAGAAATCTGGGATTTATATTGCGACAATCTGGCGACTTTCACAATATCGGCACCATTAAGGTACTGTATAATGCGTTAGTAAGAAGTAGGTTGGAGTGTGGAGCCATGATATGGAGCCCTCATGAAAAAAAGTACTGTAGTATGGTGGAAAAAATGCAGAACAAATATATAAGGTTTCTTTATTTAAAGTTATACGGAGTTTACCCATTTTTCCCACTAATGTATCCCACTTTATTCGTTCTAGGTATGGTGGGGTATTTTAAACTTGAAATTAGAAGGGAAATGATGTTAATAATGTACATATTTAGTTTGATTAGAGGCATTATACACAACCCTCTCATTTTGATGTACTTAGGACTGCACGTACCTAACAAGTATGTATACGCGCGCCGAAGACCTAGGCTATTTGCAATTCCGAAGGCAAGAACTAACCTCCTGAGCAAGTCCCCGTTCACGCGGGCCCTACGCACTATCAATAGTGTATGTGCAGATGAGGATGTTGATATATTTTATATGTCCTTGCCAAAATTCAGGGATGCGGTTTTAAATTTTTTGGATAGGACGCATAGGGATATGTAAAGTAATTTATTTTAAGTTAAGTTATAGTTAGTAGGTTGTTGGTGTAATTTTGTAAATGTTAATGTTTAGTATGTATTGTGTATGTTTTTTTATATTTCTTTGTCGCTTTGGTGCTGCACTGTAATGACAATGTAAATAGGTTACAAAAAATAAATAAATAAAAAAAATAAATAAATAAATAAATGTTTAATCTGTTGAAGGACAATTTTGTAATGAAACACCTACTTTTACACATTAGTAGCTATAGATCAGTAATTTTACCATTAAAGTAGATACTTATGCTATTGTTTTAGAATCCTTAAGATGTAGGTATTTTTTTTATGTGGTTGGCTATAAAACTCCAATACATTTTTATTACACCACAGGTACTCAAACTTAGCAGTAAAATAAATTTCAAAAATAAAATTTATGTTTAGGGACTACTAGTTAATCTATTCTAAGTAGTTGCGTTTTTTAAAGGTAATTTAGGTATACCATAATTAGGAAAAACGTTAAAAGAAAAAAAAACCGAACTTAGGCAGCGTTCCCACTACGCCGGACCGGCAGATCTGCCGCGCCGGTAAATCTGCCGGAAGGGCTAGTGGCTGTACAATTTATATGAAGCTATTCACATTATCCCGGGTCCGGCATTTTTGCCGAGCCCGGCATTTTTACCGAGCGTTTTGTCACTACGAATTGCCGGTAGAACGACCGGGCCCGGAGTAATGTGAACGAGTTTGTGCCGGTATCTGTCCCCCGCTCGCCCCGCTCGTGCTCCCCTCGCCCCGCCCGTGTTCCACTCACGTCATTCGGCTCGCATTTTCTGGTAAAAGTAGACGTTTAGCATGGATATTCAAGCAGAAACTTTAATTACGCTTGTCCAAGAGAGACCTGTTCTGTGGGATAAGACCGAAGACGTCTATAAAGACAAAAACTTAAAGTTAGCAGCATGGCGTGAAGTATGTTTAATACTGAAACCAAACTTCGATGAACTGGATGAAAAAGAAAGAAAACAGTACGGTGAGTTTTTAATGTTTTATTGATAAAATGTAAATGTATTGATAAATTTTATTTTATAGCTGCTGCCTGCCACGGAACGGAACCAATATCCGAAACAAAATAATTAGTAAATGATGTCCGTATAGCGTTGGCATTAGGGCCACCTCGACTTGACACATTCCGATTCATGGGTGTCGTTTCTTGTTCTTGTCTATGTTCTATATTTTGGTAACTTTCAAAATTTATACCATCTTTTTCTCTTACAAAATTATGTAAGACTGTACAAGCTTTAATTACTTGAATTGCTGTGTCTACGTTCAGATCTATAGCTCGATGGATTATTCGCCACTTATTTGCCAGAATACCAAAAGCGCACTCAACATACCTTCTTGCTCGACTTAGTCTATAGTTAAAAATCTTTTTATCAGTATTCAAATGTGTACCTCCATATGGACGTAGGAGATTAGGTGTTAAAGCAAAGCCTTCATCGCCAATAAGTATAAACGGTAATTCTTCGTGCAAGTTTTCATGAAGCGGTCTAGGCTTTGGTACATTTAAAGTACCATCATTGATCTTTTGCCAAAATGTACTATCCTTTAATATAGTAGAATCGCATTCCTTGCCATATGAGCCCACACTAATAAAAATAAATCGGTACTCTGAATCGACAACTGCCATTAATACAAAAGAATAATACTCCTTGTAATTAAAGAACATAGAACCACTCTTGGCTGGTTTCAAAATTCTGATATGTTTGCCATCTACTGCTCCAAGACAGTGAGGAAAGTTGGCTTTTCTTTCGAATCCTGAAGCGATGTCCTCCCATTCTCTCTCAGTATCAGGCAGCTTAAGGAAATCTGTCTTTAGGTTTTCCCAAATGACGTGGGTCATTTCTTTTATTAGTTTACTTATTGTCGAAACGCCTACTCTGTATGAGTAATGTATTTCTTTGAATGAACATCCTGAAGCTAAATATCTGAAAAAAAAAGTATTTTTTGTTAATACATTATTACTTTATACGTCACCAAGAAACAAATTGTAATGTTTTATGATATTTTTTTATTGATTTCAGGAAAACAGGTTTCAACTAAATGGAATAATATACGAGATTCGTGGCTTAAGACAGTAAAGAAACAAAAAGATGAGTCTAAATCTGGATCTTCGGCCAAAAAGACACGAAATTATTTATATCACGAGCAATTAATGTTTTTGAAAAAAGTCTCCGAACCTCGACCACCACATGAGTCAGTTTCAAAAAAAGCAAGAACCGAGACTGAAGTAGGCATGGAATCAGATTTTCGATCACCTTTAATTAAAGATAAAAGAAAAATTGATAATAAAGAGGTAAATGACAGGATGGTAAAGTTTTTGGACTCCAGAATAAACCCAGAAAAGGAAAACCATCATCTGTCTTTCTTCAAAGGCATTATACCAATCTTGAACACTTTAACTATCGAAGAGACTTTAGAATTTCAAGCTAGCGTCATGACAACGTTGCAAAAAATTAAAAGTAGGAATAATGAGAGACCAAATTACGGACATTGGCGTGATTCATATAATCAGATGACCGGACCAGATCAGTATTCTGGATACTACACACATAATAGCGTCAATCAACAGGCAACACCTACGCAAGATCAACACCACCCTGGATACTCTACGCAATATAATAGTAGCAATCAACAGGCAACAACATCTATACCATCAACTTCATCTCAGTCATCGAATCCGATTCCAGCTTCGCCATCAGCATCTAGTAATCATTCCATACATTCCCAAGACTCAGATTACGTAGATTTTGAAGGGTTTTAAGTTTGAGTACAAATAAATACATAAATAAGTTATTTGCATTTTTAATTCATAATGATTATCAAATACATACACCCTCCCACACACACATTATATATATTCACATTCATCAAACAAACATACATAGCAAACATTCATTCATTCATTCAGTCTTAAGTAGGTACCTACGTCAAAACTATTATTACGCAATCTAGTGCATAAAATAATCTTACCTTAGACATATGGCTAATCTTTGTTCTGGGCAAATACATTCTCTGAAACTTGTATCTCGTACTCTTATGTCTAGTCGTCCCAGTAAATCGTCAAAAGTGGTTGCTGTCATTCGAAAATAATTGAAGAACTTTGATTCGTCTCTTCTAAGACTCTTATGTCTAGTCGTCCCAGTAAATCGTCAAAAGTGGTTGCTGTCATTCGAAAATAATTGAAGAACTTTGATTCGTCTCTTCTAAGTTCAGATTTTCACTTGGAACATTTGAAACATTAATGTTTCAAATGTTCCAAGTGAAAATCTTTCCCGTAAAATAGGGTGTACCCAATGTTTTCTTTTATTTTGCCTTCTATTAAGATACCACCACAACACAACAATTTCGTCGTCCATTGTGCGCGCAGGTCCAAATTCAACTGAGGTCTTGACTGTCTGAATTTCTTCCGGGATCCGATGTAATGTGAACACTCTGTCCGGTGTCCGGTTTCCGGCAGGTCTGCCGGTCCGGCGTAGTGGGAACACTGCCTAAGCCTCATGTAGCGGACGTGATGACCACAAATGTGAGGAAAACTGGGAAATTTCTAATTTTACAAAAAAATTCGTAGACCGCGGCCTGTCAGGAATAGTTTTTTTTTTTTTGGGATGTGGGACCCAACCTTCCCCTTCACCCCGCACACGCACTTGCAGGATTATCCTCTATTTCTGGGAAACTCTGTATATTTATTATTAGTAAATATTGCAATTTTGCAGTATATGAGCACTACATAAGTGAGGAATGCGAATTTTGTCTATAATTCATGTTTACCTAACGCTAAATGATGGTTGCAAGAAATAAATTAAATTATTATTTTTCCTAATTAAAATAGTTGCTGATTATGATTGTTGTAGATGGAGCCTAGAGAAAATGATTTTGAAGATAATCCACCGGGTTAACAAAATCAGCCTTTAATTACGGCACTGATGGTGAACAGATCTCCAAGTGGGAAAATAAAAGTGATTTCGAATGAGAATTCTTTGGACCGACGAATCTAAATTTGACAAAGAGGGAATAGTGAATTATCAGAATTTGCACCACTGGGCAAAAAAAGGAGAAAACCCGCGCGTAAAGCGACAAAGGGGTTTTCAAAGAAGGTTTAGCGTTAATGTCTGGGCAGGAGTGATCGGAAATAAGTTAATTGGACCATATTATTTACCCGACACTCGGTAAATCATTAATCAATCATTTGATTAATGATTTACCGCAATTGGTGGAAGAAGTGTTCCAAGAAGATGCTGCAATAATATTCCAACATGACGGCTGCCCAGCCCATTATAGCCTAGCCGTAAGGGAATATCTCAATAATACTTTCCCTAATTCTTGGATTGGTCGGGGCGGTCCAATTCCCTGGCCCCCGCGATCGCCAGACCTCACCCCTCTTGACTTTTACGTCTGGGGAAGGGCCAAGGATTTAGTTTACACAAACTGAAGTGTCCACTCGTGAAGAATTAATAACTTGCATTGATGCTGCGTTCGAGGCGATGAAACAGGAGATGCTACTACGTACAACAACGGTTGAAATTAGAAACCGATGCAGAGTGTGCATAGCAAATGAGGGACGTCAATTTGAATTTTAAATAAAGAATAGATTTGAACTAATCGTTTAATTTTTTCAACCTTTACATTGATAAATTTCGCAAAACATTTAAGTTTTCACAAGGAACAAGAAGAAAGCATTACCATCTCATTTACGTATCCAGTGCAAAGAACTGGGGACATAATTCGCGCCTTGGAAAAGCTATCAGATCCGAGGAATACAAGTGTACCCAAATTGCATGCATTCAGTGCCTTTTGGAGTACATTACTACCGGCGATGATCGTGACACACTTAAACAAATTCTTACCAACGACGATAACAAAATGGCACAGTGCGTCTCCCATTCCTTGGCATTAGAAGGGAAAACCCATAAAGTGAACATGGACACACCGAAGGGAGAAATAATTTACTTGTCGAGCAAGGCACAACACGAGGAACAGTTCACCGACGATTGGATTTCAGCACTTCTCTATCCGATGAAGACGTACATGAGGATGCCAATAATGAAAACAACTCGATAATCAGCGTGCAATCCAACACGATGACATTGGAAATCAACAGGCAGCCATTCCACAGCAAAGTAGATTCAACGCTGCAGCAAGACGTTCTCAGATTATCAGAGAGAATCAAGACCTTATCCTTCAATTATGTGAAAACAAGGCTTTTGATGAAGGGCAAGCAACACGATACTTATGCGGAACGCCTGAAGGGATTGCCTTATGCAATCAAACAAGACCCAGGAGCAGCAAACGAATACTTCATAAACGAAGGAGTAGATAACCTAACAACGTTACTCGAAACAAACAACATCGACGTGCTAAAGTTTGCGCAAGACACCAAAAACCACTTCTACGCGAAAACCAGAAAAAGAAACAACCTGTTCTTTAGAGGACCACCGAGCACAGATAAAACGATGATAATGGAATCACTCGTAGAGATGCATTTCAACTACACTAGACTAACGGGACTCACGCCACAGTCGTCATTCAATTTTGGAAGTCTACTACACAGTAACGCTTGCTTTATGGACGAATGCAAATTAACGGATAACCAGTTCGAACAGTGGAAGTTGTTAGCGGCACGACAGCCAATGTCAACAGACATTAAATACAAGTCGAGACACGACATTACTAATTGCATTCTATACACAGCAAGCAATTACAACATAGCTACTTGTTGCTACTTGATAACCATAGCTCACACGTGAATATTGGAGTAGTTGAAAAAGCCAAAGAAAATAATGTCATCATGTTATCGTTTCCCCCGCACTGCTCCCACAATTTGCAACCTTTAGACGTAGGAGTGTACGGTCCTTTTAAAAATTACACAAATAGGGCACAGACAGCATGGATGCACAACAATCCGGGGAAAACGATGACAATATATGACATCCCAGGTATTGTGAAAGAGTCGTTACCGCTTGCCCTGAACCCTACTTATATTATGAATGGATTTAAAGCTTCTGGTTTATGGCCTTTGAATGCTAATATTTTCCAAGACTCCGACTTTGCGCCATCTTGTGTTACTGATCGTCCAGATCCTACACAAGAGCCAGATGACGTAAATGTCACAGATAATATATCTTTGAATCTTGAAAATCCAGAATTATTAGATTCTGTCCCTGAATTAGATATAAGCACCACGGAAATTATAAGCCAAATCGAAACTGCAAACCCGCCCGCCCGCCCTTTCTCCCGGATGGGTGCAGCGAGCGGACTACAGAGCTCTGCCAGCCTTCAGCCAGTCCATTACCAGCCGCGTCAGTGGACACTGCCCGTCACATCTCTAACCTTCATTCGCATTGAAATAATCATGGTCCTCCCCGCCGGTTATACCAAAATGGGTTATCTCGTGCATAAAGAGCTGTACATGCATCCAGTTGAAAAATTCTACTACCGGAGACTGGTGGCATACATGGAGGCCCACTATCCGAATGGCTGGCAGACCTGGCTCATACACACCGTCCAGAAAACCGAAATCTGGGGAGAAGCGATGTCCCAAGAACTTGAAGATGACATCTTGATGGCAATACCGACGGCCGAGCTCGCCCTGATATTCGCGTGCTCGCCTCCGGTCTACAAAAAACTTTCTCGCCATCGAAGATTAGACCTTTACCAAAGGCGCCACCAAGAAAAACTAATACAAATAGCAGACGCAAAAGAAAATCTACAGTATTGACGGACACTCCTGAAAAGGAATCTCTACAAAAAGAATATGAGGAAAAGATGAAGAAAAAACAGAAAAAAGATGACAAAATTAAAGGAAAAGGGAAAGGAAAGGGGAAGGGAAAAGGCAAAGGTAAATCAACAAATAATAAAACCGGAGTGGACAGAGCTAAAAAAAAGATTTTATGTTCAGATTCAGAATCTGAAGCAGAAGAGTGGTATTGTCTGGTATGTGGTGAAGCTTACACAGATACAAATAAAGAAGATTTGATAGAGTGTATCATTTGTAAGAAGTGATCGGAAATAAGTTAATTGGACCATATTATTTACCCGACACTCGGTAAATCATTAATCAATCATTTGATTAATGATTTACCGCAATTGGTGGAAGAAGTGTTCCAAGAAGATGCTGCAATAATATTCCAACATGACGGCTGCCCAGCCCATTATAGCCTAGCCGTAAGGGAATATCTCAATAATACTTTCCCTAATTCTTGGATTGGTCGGGGCGGTCCAATTCCCTGGCCCCCGCGATCGCCAGACCTCACCCCTCTTGACTTTTACGTCTGGGGAAGGGCCAAGGATTTAGTTTACACAAACTGAAGTGTCCACTCGTGAAGAATTAATAACTTGCATTGATGCTGCGTTCGAGGCGATGAAACAGGAGATGCTACTACGTACAACAACGGTTGAAATTAGAAACCGATGCAGAGCGTGCATAGCAAATGAGGGACGTCAATTTGAATTTTAAATAAAGAATAGATTTGAACTAATCGTTTAATTTTTTCAACCTTTACATTGATAAATTTCGCAAAACATTTAAGTTTTCACAAGGAACAAGAAGAAAGCATTACCATCTCATTTACGTATCCAGTGCAAAGAACTGGGGACATAATTCGCGCCTTGGAAAAGCTATCAGATCCGAGGAATACAAGTGTACCCAAATTGCATGCATTCAGTGCCTTTTGGAGTACATTACTACCGGCGATGATCGTGACACACTTAAACAAATTCTTACCAACGACGATAACAAAATGGCACAGTGCGTCTCCCATTCCTTGGCATTAGAAGGGAAAACCCATAAAGTGAACATGGACACACCGAAGGGAGAAATAATTTACTTGTCGAGCAAGGCACAACACGAGGAACAGTTCACCGACGATTGGATTTCAGCACTTCTCTATCCGATGAAGACGTACATGAGGATGCCAATAATGAAAACAACTCGATAATCAGCGTGCAATCCAACACGATGACATTGGAAATCAACAGGCAGCCATTCCACAGCAAAGTAGATTCAACGCTGCAGCAAGACGTTCTCAGATTATCAGAGAGAATCAAGACCTTATCCTTCAATTATGTGAAAACAAGGCTTTTGATGAAGGGCAAGCAACACGATACTTATGCGGAACGCCTGAAGGGATTGCCTTATGCAATCAAACAAGACCCAGGAGCAGCAAACGAATACTTCATAAACGAAGGAGTAGATAACCTAACAACGTTACTCGAAACAAACAACATCGACGTGCTAAAGTTTGCGCAAGACACCAAAAACCACTTCTACGCGAAAACCAGAAAAAGAAACAACCTGTTCTTTAGAGGACCACCGAGCACAGATAAAACGATGATAATGGAATCACTCGTAGAGATGCATTTCAACTACACTAGACTAACGGGACTCACGCCACAGTCGTCATTCAATTTTGGAAGTCTACTACACAGTAACGCTTGCTTTATGGACGAATGCAAATTAACGGATAACCAGTTCGAACAGTGGAAGTTGTTAGCGGCACGACAGCCAATGTCAACAGACATTAAATACAAGTCGAGACACGACATTACTAATTGCATTCTATACACAGCAAGCAATTACAACATAGAACCGTATGTAGCTGCGGCAGAGTCCATGGAGGCGATCAGAACACGAACAATAGAATACATGTTCACGTGCCCAACAAGACACTTTAAAATGAACCCATTTATTTGGGTCAAATTTTGGCAATTAAACGATCTGCCAGAAGACGAGCCCTTAGATGGCATGACAACGGAATAAATTAAGTAGTTATAAAAACATTTAAAGTTCAAAAATAACGTTAGCATTAATTAATTAAGTGCATGTCAGCATTACGAACACCATGAGTCTTCTCCGAGAACATTTTCCTGGCAAACTGATAAGCCGCTTCATTCGAAACGATCCATTCTATGCTCGAAGATGAACAGAAAAGAAGGGAGAAAAGAACTGCCGAGTGAGACCACCTAAGAAGACAGTTAATGGAGAATGCTTCTAACCAGTCAAAAAATGAAACTAGTGCTATGGAAAAGTTTTCTTGAGTATGTGCGATACCACATGCCAATTGCCGGAATATTTACAAATGAGAATACAGCGCCAAATATTTAACATTGTAATGGAAGCCAAAGAGCAACATTTAATGAGATCAAACTACTCAGACAATTCTCCAGGTTGTTCAGTTTATAATTCACCGGTGGTACTCCTTTCAAACTACAAAACAGGAATCTACCTACTCTACGACCAGTTTCCGCACAATCATCTTACACCTCACCAACACCTGAAGTGTACAATAATTACTTACTCTCTATTTGACGCTTACGCGATTTAACACGAACAAATTCATGATCAAGTCCAAACATGTTCCTGATATTTTACTACAGTAGGGGAGCGAGGGTCCTGTTGCAACAGGGGTAAGTAGTAACAGGCCCTTTTCACTAGGATCTTAAACGCTATTAACGTATTTCTTTGACTCGATTTAACCTATAAACCGCGCCGCATCATGTTGCCATAGCCAATGTCCCGCCGGCCGGCGCAGTGAGCGGAAGTGTGCACGTGCTTCATTTCTGCCAGGTAATATAAAATTGTACTGTCGTAAAATTTCGGTTTGCGTATTTAATATCGACTAATTTCAAATTTTCTATATCTTATTTCCATTCAAATTTATCTATCTCTGATAACGTGTAACAGTTTTTATGATTGCTAAATTGTTTAAATAGTTATCTTGATAAATGTTGAAAATCATACCATAGGGTTAGTTGTAACAAAATCCCGGGGCTTGTTGTAACGTGTTACAACATGCCCCAAGTTATGATGTAGATACCTACTTTTTTCTTTTGTTTTAGAATGAGAGTGTATAAAAGAAAGTCAGAGCGGGCAACACAAAGCCAAGAAGTGTACGAGTTAGCGGCAGCTGAAGTTTTAGAAAACAAATGCAGTATTCGGAAAGCTAGTCAGACTTTCGGATTACGTCACGTCTCTCTTTATAGATACATAAAGAAAAAGACGAATAATGAAAGATTAAGAGTTGGTTATGTTAAGCCTAGACAAGTATTTACTGCAGAAGAGGAAGATAAGATAGCTTCGTACCTACTCAAGTGCGCCGATATATATTTTGGACTACTAACTTGAAGTAAGGAAACTAGCTCACCAATGCGGTGTGCAGCTTAGTGCTAAAAACATTCCTCCTTCTTGGCATCAAAATAACATGGCTGGTACTGACTGGTTCCAAAATGTTATGCGCAGAAATTCACATTTATCTCTAAGGACACCAGAAGCGACGTCTTTAAGTCGAGCGACGTCTTTCAATAAGACTAATGTTAATTCATTCTTTGAAATATATCAACGACTTCTCCAAAAATATCAGTTTAATGCTTCTCGAATATGGAACATTGATGAAACAGGGGTCACAACGGTTCAAAAACCTAAGAAAATACACTTGAGAGCAATAAAATCGCACATCCGCACATTTTTACTTAAAAGTTCAATTTTTTTTTTATTTGGAGCTTACAGCAAATTAAAATCAAATTAAATTAAAGTGCATAATCTAGGCATTCGCAGAACTGATAAAGGGTTGACATTTACCTTTAAAAATAACTCATTAGCAACAAAACAATAGACCCCCTTATGTCGCTCGATCCAGGTAAGGCCGGCGGCGGGATTTATCGCAGGTATAAAAGAGTGCATATTGAGGGAATGGTCATCATTTGCATACCAACGTACAGTGTGAAAGGTTCTCTATTGATATTGGCTTCAAACGGAACACGAAAATGGATACTACACCAGAAGTAGCCGCTCAAGTGGTTGCCCTTGTTGAATCGGGGCTTAAGCAAAGTCAAGTGGCTCGACAATTGAGTTTGAGCCGATTTACCGTTCGGCGTGTATACCAGAGGTATCAAGAGACTGGTGGCTACCAACGGCGACAAGGATCGGGCCGTCCCCGTGCTACAACAGAGCGTGATAACCGCTTTCTTATAACGACATCTTTAAGAAATCGTCGTTTGAACGCAGTTCAACTGGGCCAACGACTTCAAGAAGTTCGTGAAGTAGAAGTTAGCCGGTGGACAGTCAGAAGACGATTGAGAGAAGGTGGCCTGACTGCACACAGGCCAGCAAACGGGCCGAAATTGACCCCAGCCCACCGAGAAGCCCGCCTTCAGTTCGCTCGAGACCATTTGAATTGGACCGAAGAGCAGTGGAGTGCAGTCCTGTTCTCTGATGAGTGCAGGATGTGCTTGCATGGCAACGACGGACGGGGGAAGGTGTATAGAAGATCGGGAGAGCGATTTGCCCAATGCTGCATAACAGAACGTGTCGCCTATGGCGGTGGATCAATCATGTTTTGGGGAGGCATGTCTATGGAAGCAAAAACCGAGCTTGCCTTCTTCACCGGACCGAATACTGGTCGCCAATCAAGAGGATTGACTTCCATACGATACATTGAGGAAGTACTCGAGAGCCACGTCGTACCTTTTGCTGGGTTTATCGGCGAAAACTTTCTGTTTATGCAAGATAATGCAAGACCGCATACTGCTGGCATAGTGATCGAGTACCTTCAAGAGGTGGATGTGACCGTTATGGAGTGGCCAGCTCGAAGCCCAGACCTCAATCCCATCGAACATCTATGGGACGAGCTGAAAAGAAGAGTTCGAGGCCGAGATGCTCCTCCATCGACTCTACAGGAGCTGCAACAGGCGATCGCAGAGGAATGGGAGGCTATTCCTCAAGACTTTATCAAAAGTCTAGTAACATCAATGAAAACACGGATGGAGTCAGTGATTCAGGCTAGGGGAGGGAGCACTCGGTATTAATAACAAACTTTAAATTAATTTTATCTTTTAATTTCATAACTTTGACACCAATACTTGAATAAAGAATTTTGTACTAAACATGCATTTTTGTTATTGATCCACAAAAGCATTTTTATGTAATGATTGAAAGACAAATCAGATACCACTGGATAGGTATTAAAATAGACTATGAATCTGCATTACAGAAACATAATATTTTTTGTTTTTTTTTTAGTTATGTCAAAAAATCATGAATGTGCGATTTTTTTGCTCTCAAGTGTAGTAGCTGCTCGTGGCCAAAAGCAAATTGGAGCTATCACATCGGCTGAGAGGGGAACTCTTGTAACACTTGCTTGTGCCTCTAACGCTGCGGGTAATTTTATTCCACCGATGTTCGTTTTTCCCAGGCTTAAATATTCTGAAATGTTTATTCGTGGTGGACCTCCAGATTGCATTGGTGCTGGTAATTCCTCTGGATGGATGACCGAAAAAGAATTTTTAATTTTTATGGATAATTTTATCAAACACGCAAAACCCACCAAGGAAGAGCCAGTTCTGTTGCTACTTGATAACCATAGTCACACGTGAATATTGGAGTAGTTGAAAAAGCCAAAGAAAATAATGTCATCATGTTATCGTTTCCCCCGCACTGCTCCCACAATTTGCAACCTTTAGACGTAGGAGTGTACGGTCCTTTTAAAAATTACACAAATAGGGCACAGACAGCATGGATGCACAACAATCCGGGGAAAACGATGACAATATATGACATCCCAGGTATTGTGAAAGAGTCGTTACCGCTTGCCCTGAACCCTACTAATATTATGAATGGATTTAAAGCTTCTGGTTTATGGCCTTTGAATGCTAATATTTTCCAAGACTCCGACTTTGCGCCATCTTATGTTACTGATCGTCCAGATCCTACACAAGAGCCAGATGACGTAAATGTCACAGATAATATATCTTTGAATCTTGAAAATCCAGAATTATTAGATTCTGTCCCTGAATTAGATATAAGCACCACGGAAATTATAAGCCAAATCGAAACTGCAAACCCGCCCGCCCGCCCTTTCTCCCGGATGGGTGCAGCGAGCGGACTACAGAGCTCTGCCAGCCTTCAGCCAGTCCATTACCAGCCGCGTCAGTGGACACTGCCCGTCACATCTCTAACCTTCATTCGCATTGAAATAATCATGGTCCTCCCCGCCGGTTATACCAAAATGGGTTATCTCGTGCATAAAGAGCTGTACATGCATCCAGTTGAAAAATTCTACTACCGGAGACTGGTGGCATACATGGAGGCCCACTATCCGAATGGCTGGCAGACCTGGCTCATACACACCGTCCAGAAAACCGAAATCTGGGGAGAAGCGATGTCCCAAGAACTTGAAGATGACATCTTGCCCTGAACCCTACTAATATTATGAATGGATTTAAAGCTTCTGGTTTATGGCCTTTGAATGCTAATATTTTCCAAGACTCCGACTTTGCGCCATCTTATGTTACTGATCGTCCAGATCCTACACAAGAGCCAGATGACGTAAATGTCACAGATAATATATCTTTGAATCTTGAAAATCCAGAATTATTAGATTCTGTCCCTGAATTAGATATAAGCACCACGGAAATTATAAGCCAAATCGAAACTGCAAACCCGCCCGCCCGCCCTTTCTCCCGGATGGGTGCAGCGAGCGGACTACAGAGCTCTGCCAGCCTTCAGCCAGTCCATTACCAGCCGCGTCAGTGGACACTGCCCGTCACATCTCTAACCTTCATTCGCATTGAAATAATCATGGTCCTCCCCGCCGGTTATACCAAAATGGGTTATCTCGTGCATAAAGAGCTGTACATGCATCCAGTTGAAAAATTCTACTACCGGAGACTGGTGGCATACATGGAGGCCCACTATCCGAATGGCTGGCAGACCTGGCTCATACACACCGTCCAGAAAACCGAAATCTGGGGAGAAGCGATGTCCCAAGAACTTGAAGATGACATCTTGATGGCAATACCGACGGCCGAGCTCGCCCTGATATTCGCGTGCTCGCCTCCGGTCTACAAAAAACTTTCTCGCCATCGAAGATTAGACCTTTACCAAAGGCGCCACCAAGAAAAACTAATACAAATAGCAGACGCAAAAGAAAATCTACAGTATTGACGGACACTCCTGAAAAGGAATCTCTACAAAAGAATATGAGGAAAAGATGAAGAAAAAACAGAAAAAAGATGACAAAATTAAAGGAAAAGGGAAAGGAAAGGGGAAGGGAAAAGGCAAAGGTAAATCAACAAATAATAAAACCGGAGTGGACGGAGCTAAAAAAAAGATTTTATGTTCAGATTCAGAATCTGAAGCAGAAGAGTGGTATTGTCTGGTATGTGGTGAAGCTTACACAGATACAAATAAAGAAGATTTGATAGAGTGTATCATTTGTAAGATGTGGGCACATGTAGAATGTGTTACAGGAGACATTATATCTTTTATTTGTATTAATTGTAACTCAGATGAAGACTGAATTTAATTACAATGAAACCCACCAAATGTTGATTCTTACATAAGTATAACACTTTGTTAGATAGCTATTAAGAAGAGATAATTACGAGCATACCTTAAATAATTCAATTACTTACTGTGATTTAAAAGTGCCATGATGATTATAAGTAGTGTTTAACTAAATAAAACTGTTAATTATTATTATTATTATTTTTTTAATTTTTAAGTGTTGATTACTAAAAAAATGTATTTGAGTTGATTTTTGATAAGAATTACGTAATACTTACTTGAGAAAGATGTCAATTAAAAAAAAAAAACAAAGAATAAATGATTAGAGGTATTATTGTCGTTTTTTTTTGTCGTTACTACTTGCCCCGGCAGATGTTACAACTTGCCCCAAGCACGAGGTAAGTTGTAACACCGCACTTCTTCTAGAAAATAATTCCTGACCAAACATGTTCCTGATATTTTACTATTTAACGAGCTTGCACTTAGGTAGACTTAGCCGGGAAAGCGTGGAAATGCTTTTTAAAAACAAAAGTATTTGAATTAAAATATTTAATGAAAGTTAAATGTGTTACAAATGGCAACTTAATTACGACTGAGCTCCCAGAGCTCTCTTTACCATCATCTTACTTAGAAATGTAATGCAACGCCAGCCAATCTGCACCTGCATAAACGCGTGGGCGCTTCTTTGTAATAAGCACCAATGTGCTTAAACAGCAGTAAAGATATTATGATTGGTAGGCGCTGGTACCATAACTCCTCCCTCCGTAAGTTCGAGATTATCCGAAGGATGAGGATTATCTTGAGGTTTTCCCCAATTACATAATATCTTAATTCTATGTTTAAATGCTAACAATAAAAGACAAATAACTATGATAACACATAACGCCAAGTTTCCTATACTAACACTTTTATAATCTAGAGCACTATGATAATTTTCACTATCGTTAATAATTTCACTTCCACTTTTCTGCAATATGTAATTCAGGAACCGAATGTCAGCAAGATCGATTCCGTTGAGATTGACAGGTTTCCTCTGCATATCCGCTGCACTGGACAATATTTTAGGCAGGTTAATAACTGGAAACTTCATGTATGATATGTCCTTTCCTTGACTTTGATGTTTTTTTAGATTTAATTCCTTTATCTTAACTTGACAATCATCGTCCATAGTTAATAGATAAGTTCCACTAATGGTTTCTTGTGTTATTTCGTTTTCGCAGTATTGGGTAAGTATAGTTTCAGTTTTCGCGTAAATTATCCATTGATTGGGTTGGATAAGATCAGCTTTTATATCGTCGATGATCACAGGAACTGGATGACAGCTCGAGATATTTGCGGAAAACTTCATAAGTTCAGCAATACAATCGTCTTCGATAAGCGGTGCTACGTCGTTCTCAAAGCACAGGAAACGGTTTTCATCGATTTCACGGCATGACTGGGAGAGCGGCTTTGCTTTCAACCCTTTCACAAGGACATAAGGGTATTTTGGTAGGATGAGGGTGGTAAGGCCATTGATTTTATTATGGACAGGTAAGGGAATCAATTTAAATAAGTTAAAAACTTCATCTCTTATCAAAGGAATATACATTATGAATTTTATCTGATTTTGTTTGATATACGCTTTCATTTCTATACATTGTTCTATCCTTACAATATTCTCAATCTTTGCCGGATACACTAATTTGTTAGTTTTCTCAATTTCCTTTAACAATAATATTAATTCTTCAGTATTTATAACTGATTGATGTAACAATTTAATTTTAGCAAAAGCAATAGCCGTTTCAATCTCATTCAGCCTTATGTAGAGCGTTTGGAAGTTATTTATAAAAATGTTATAGATGTGGATAAGTTTATCACTGGTTTGATAAAATACTGAGTTGTTTAATCTATGGTTAATGTCACGAATATCTTCTTCAATCTGAATGAAATTGTTTTTTGTACTATTAGCAATTTTTGTGAACGAACCCAACATTTTGGCAACGATTGTCATTTTCTTAGTTGTAGCGTCTTGTTTTGTCTTTACCTCATGAATTAATCTTTCGTACATTACAGCGTCGTCATTATCAAGATTACCTGTAATCATCTTGACCAATGAACCAAGCGGATTTATTAAACCACGTTTAGATCTTACAGAAGGAATCAATTGCTTATATTTTTCTATTGTTATATTCATGATGTAATCGGTTTGTGACTCTACTTCTATGAAGTCTGTATCAAAAACTTTGGTATCAAAACAGCTTTGAACTTGTCTTTTGAGCCCTACATATTTATCTATATTGAATTCAAGTTCCTCATGAGTACGTCTTAAATCTAGAATCTTAATAACAGTCCATTTGTCATGGCTAACGACAGCTTGACCTTCCTTTACTGGTAACAGTCCCGGATTGTTGTTAATCGGCTGCAGATGAAGGGCCTGGCTTTGGATCACCTGAACTGCCAGAAGGATTAACCTGTGGAGGACGCTTGATGTCTTTAATGGGAACTTTAGTATTCCGATTTTGTGTTTTAACTGGTACAACGTTTCTTTCTATAGCTCCGGTTACCTGAGCTTTTTGATATCGCGGTTTATCTTTACTACGTCTCGTGTTTACTCCTTTAATAAAGACCGTATCGCCTACATCTATGTCGAATTCTTTTTCACCTCCACGTTTCTCTATCATAGCTCTCTTTTTGTCAATAATTTTGTCTGTTAATTATTCATACAAATGTTTTGTCCTTTTTACATGTTCTTTAACCAATTGTTGAGTAAACTGTTTGTTGAAGTCTAAATAAAATGCGCTGTTGGATTCAGTGTGTCCGAAAACTACCTCAAATGGAGTAAGGCCTGTGGTAGAGTGAATCGTGTGATTGTATGACATTACTGCATACGACATAACAGATGCAGCGTCCGTAATCTTCTGTTCATACTTCGCTATTCGATAAATTTCTATAATAGTCGAATGAAATCTCTCGACTATCCCCATAGAGTTGGGATTATGAGGGGTACCGATATGAAGGTCGATCTTATAGAATGACAACATTTCCTTCATTAAAGCGTTGTTGAATTCCGTACCGGGATCTGAGCTGATTCTACTAGGAGTTCCATACAAAGAGAAGTACTTTATCAAAGCTCTTACTGCTTCAGGGGTGGATTTGGTGCTTATTTCGAATGCTTGACCTAATTTGCTGAAGGCATCAACTATGGTGAGGTAATATTTTCCATCGATAGAGAATGTATCGATAAATAGTTCCTGAAATGGTTTCACTTGTGTCTGTGATAACTGTAGTTCCGGTTTCAATGGTTTACGGTCATATTTCATTTTCTTACAGAGTTCGCATGCGTTTATGATGCTAGCCACTGTTTGATCCATGTTATTCCAATAAAAGGTTCGTCTAAGATGTATTAACGTTTCTTTAATTCCTCTGTGACTATTTTTACCTACGTGATATTTAAGTACATAGTCTCTCTGTTCTTCCTCACTATCTATATAAATTACTCTCTTGGTACATTCGTAAAACTTTACTGTTCCTTTCTGAAAAAGCAATATAGTAGCCTCTGAAAACTGTTTGCGATGTAATGCGTCTTCAAAATAAAAGAAATATTTTATTTTGGGTCTTATGTAGCTTTTCAGAAACCTTTTGATAAGATCCGGGTTATCTAACGGCAAGTGAATCTCTAAAACCTTTTGTTTGTCTCTAGATAAGTCTTTTACCGATAATTCGTTTCTGTTCCATGTATGTACAACTATTTGGTTTGGTTTGGTGTCTACAGCCTCTTGTAAAATAAGCATACCATCAGTATCTAGATCGCGAGCTGAATGGATCGTGCCTATACTTTCATTACGTCCTTCAGATGCAGATGCAGTGGTACTACCTGCAGATATCGAATAGGGAGATCGTCGACCGCCAGCAACTAAAGACCTATTACTTTTCTCCGAGCCGGGTGAAATTAATATCGGAGATGGTGTTCGTTCGCGCGGGGTAGAGGCGCGAGAGGTATCGTTTTCGTTTTTACTCAAACGCGTAATTTCTTTTGTCAAATCTATAATATGGCGCTGTAATTTCTGTTCCTTTGGATCTACATTTACTTTCATTGAAACATCGTCGTTTTCGCCTAAAGCATTAACTCTAATCCGCGATAAGGCATCGGCATTACAATTTAGCTTTCCTTCTTTGTGTTCTATCTCATAATCAAATTCTGCCAGTCGTAACTTCCACCTCGTTAGTTTGCTATTAGGTTCTTTCATGGATTTAATCCAAGTAAGTGGCCTATGATCGGTGTAAATCATAAATTTTCTCCCATATAAATAAGGTCGAAAATGCTTTACGGCCCAAACGATGGCTAGAAGCTCTTTTTCAATGGTGCTGTATCGCGTTTCAGCATCGTTCAAGGTTCGACTTGCATACGCTATCGGCTTATCACTACCCTTAGGTCCCTGAGATAGAATAGCGCCAATTGCGAAGTTCGAAGCATCGGTCGTAAGGGCGAATGGCTTTGAAAAGTCAGGAAACTGTAAGAGCGGTGCGTTGGTCAAAAGCTCTTTACATTTTTCGAATGCGTCTATAAATTCCTTTTTAGTGCAATCAATTTTATTTCTCTTTTTTAAACATGATGTTAGTGGCTGTGTTAATTTTGCAAAATCTTTGATGAATTTCCGGTAATAGCCAACTAAACCGAGAAAACTTTTAATTTCTGTAACTGTTCGCGGTAGTGGGAATTTAAGAACAGCTTTGATTTTATCGTCGTTAGGCAAGAGGCCATCCTTGGTGATTGTGTGACCTAGATAAAGGACCTCTTTCCTTAGAAATTCGCATTTATCAAGTGTTACCTTCAGATTAGTTTCCCTAAGCCGATCGAATATTTTTCGGAGTTTATCCATGTGTTCCTGCAGACTAGATGAATATACTATGATATCATCAAGATATACCAAGCAGTGGATACCTTGAAGTCCTCGTAGCACATTATCCATAGCTCTTTGGAACGTTGCAGGTGCCGTCTTTAATCCAAACGGCATCCGTTTGAACTCATAATGGCCTGATTGTGTAGTAAACGCTGTCTTTGATCTATCCGCCTCATTAACTTCGATTTGGTGATAGCCACTAGCAAGATCTATTGTACTAAAATACTGAGCTTTACCTATCTTATCAAAAAGATCAGTAATATTGGGCAACGGATATTTATCATCAACTGTGATTTCATTGAGACGCCGATAATCAATTACCATCCTAAATTTCTTTTCCCCAGATGCATCTATTTTTTTTGGGACTAGATGAACTGGTGCGCTCCAAGGTGAATAAGAATCTTGAATAACATTATCTGCCAAAAGCTTATCTACTTGGTTTTGTATTTCCTGATTTAAAATAGGCGGATGTCGATAAGGTCGAATATAAATCGGGTCCTCGTTAGTCGTTCTGATGTTATGTTTCACTTGATTTGTGAAAGACAGTGGTAATTTGTCACAATAGAATATATCACGATATTCTCTACATAATTTTAGTACACAATCATGCTCCTCTTTGTTGGTGTGATCCAAGCGCAATTTTCTTAAATTTTCTTTCAGTACGTCATCAATCATACAGTCATCTTTCATAACGTTTACCTCGCATTCCTTATTTTCGAATACAGTTACATCAAACGGTTCCTTAAATGTGATAACCGCTTTCACATTAGAAACATTTTGGATAATAGTTTCCGCAAAATAGTTCTCACATCTAACAAGAGCAGTAGGCATACGAACACCTTCCTGAAATTGTAGGAAGTCCAATATCGCATCACCACATTGTAAATTCGTGGGAATCCTAACTCTCGTTTCAGACCGGGGTGGTACTTCAATTTCATAGGGCGGACTGTATAGAATTGGGATTGCCGCATTGTGTGTCATTAGCATTTGATTACACATATCGATGTTAGCTCCTAACTTTTTCAGAAGGTCAGATCCTATCAAACCGTCATATCTTCCATCAACGTCAAAAATATAAAATTTTTGGCGATGTGTGCTTTTGAATGTTTTTAATAGTGGTATGTATATTATCTCACTATGCATGCTCTGAGCATGGGTGCTAATCACTGTAAATGGCTCGTAGTATCTAAAGTTGTTGAAAAACTCATTAGCTTTAGCAGGGCTTATAAAAGACCTACTACTTCCGGTATCGATAAGAAACTTCGAATTGATTTCAGGAATCACAATGTGAGGTAATTTTAAAATACTGTCACAATAATTTAAATGTATTACTTCACCACATCCTGCGAGGCCATTTCCTGAAAATTTTCTGGTTTCACGGTTTCCGAACAGATGTTTTCCGGATAATTAGTTTCATCGACATTTTCCAAATAATTGCAATCGTTAGAAGGGTACTCTACATTGTCACCATACATATCGTTATAACCGTACTCATAATCGGGGGAATATTCCTGACAAGGGAACGATTCATCCATAAAATAGAGATCGTTCGCAAGCATATTTTGTCTTACTGGCGCTGTGCGCATTGAAACATCAGTATCCTGTAGCCTAGGCGCTTGTAACTGTTGTTGTGGTACGCCAAATTTGTACTGGTTTGTCTGAGGTTGGTTCTGAATACCGAACTTAAAACCTTGCTGTTGAGGGATACCAAATTTATATCCACCATGTTGGAAAGGCGCGCGTTGCGCGGGAGCCTGACCGAAATTACGTTGAGGTACATTGTGAGATGCCCCAAATCGAAAACCTTGTGTGGGCGGTGCGAATCTATTTGGCTGAGCAAAGCTTGGTCTGAACCCACCTTGATTTTGTGGTATTCCAAATTTAGAGTTATTTTGTGGAATGCCAAATCTAAAATTATTATTCGGTGCCGAATTGAATGCTGGTTTAAAACCTTGAGGCGTTGGTAATGGTCGCAGTGCGTTTTGGGTGTAATGAGAATTAGGCATCTGCGAAGTTTGTTTTAGTAACTTATTTTTCGAGTCGTATTGAAATTTAAAGTTAACCTCTTCGGTCACAATGCTTAAGGCATTTTCTAAATTAGAGCAACCTTTTAATCGCACAATTCGAATCATATCTTCTGGCAAATTATACAAGAAGACGTTCAGAGCTGTGTTGTTGTACACAATCATTTTCGCTGCTTTGGTTCCTTCATCAGTAAGCCTATTCACCTTTGCGAACAGAGAACTCCTAACATTTTGTATTCTATGACAAAACTGGATGTACGATTCACTTTGTTTGAGCTTTAAAGTCTCAAGTTCAATTGCTATGCAATCTTCCGATCGCGGGTCACCAAAATGTTGCGTAAGCAGTTCTTTTAATTCGTCATATGACTTAATATTCGGGTGGTCGCTAAGTAGAGTCGCAGCTCTACCAGTAAGTCGACTTGACACTGCATGGAATAAATACAAATTTTGTTCTGCATTTCCTTCGATCTTACTACCTTTAACAACATATTCACATTTTGATATGAACAAATTTAATAAATTTTCTTCCCCATCATATCTAGGGATCAAGGTTAGGGTTTCCTTCGGAATTGCTTTAAAATCCATTTTGATAATATAAGGTTGATATTAGGTATCAACTTTTACTTATTCTACACTGATTTACCTATTTATGTGCAAATCTGTCTGCCTATTTTAGTGCACTTACATCTACTTATTGCTACACAAATTAATTACGAGAATGATGGATTTGCCAATGTATGTGCAAACCAGTTCGCCAATTTTAGTGCAAACAAAATCAGATAAACGTAATTAATAAGCTCGACGATTTAAGTTCGAGAAAAAGTGTGGAATAGACACAGGAATATGAAAAACAGGAAGTGAAAAGGTTTACTCACAAGCTGCTCGATCCCATGTCCTCCAAGAGCCGAATTAATCACCAATTTCACACGCGTTCACCGTACAGGAGTCGTATTTATTTGGTTCGTTTCTTTCCGCATCCGCGTAAAGTCGGTTTTCATACGAAACGCAACTTTCTCGTGAGACCGATTTTGGGGTTTTTACAAGTGTTGGTTTCGGGAAAATCGCGGAAAATCCACTAAGGCTGCGCCAGACTTGGCCGGGAAAGCGTGGAAATGCTTTTTAAAAACAAAAGTATTTGAATTAAAATATTTAATGAAAGTTAAATGTGTTACAAATGGCAACTTAATTACGACTGAGCTCCCAGAGCTCTCTTTACCATCATCTTACTTAGAAATGTAATGCAACGCCAGCCAATCTGCACCTGCATAAACGCGTGGGCGCTTCTTTGTAATAAGCACCAATGTGCTTAAACAGCAGTAAAGATATTATGATTGGTAGGCGCTGGTACCATAACTAGGTTGAAAGTTCATTTGCGTTTTGAAATTCGTTGGAGCTTGAACGATAATAACTCATATAAGTACTCATTTATTTCAAGAGATTACAAAGTTATTACATAGCTAAATGAAGTAAAGTAAAGTGACTGAAAAAGAATTTACAAAATGCTGAGCTCCCTACGCGAGTTAATAGCGTAACCATACAATATCTGCAATTTATGAAAAATTAACAGGGTAAGTACCAAACAGTTTTTATCCGGCACAGCGCATCAGCATTGCCCCACTGTGTGATAGTGATCAGTTGAGCTATCTGTAGATTGTTTGCAACAGTTTGCAGTTGCCTCAGTTGTTTCAATTAACTGTAAAAATTTACTAGTTTAATTTGTTTTAGTATTTGACTGTAATATTTTTTTTGTCCTATTGTAAACACAACATATTTTAAATAGGAAGGTATAAAAGTATTTGTAAAAATAACTTACACTAAAGTTTAACAGTTTATTATTGTTTTTTATTTAAATAGTTTCTTATTTTTTTATTTGCAGGATTACTGAGAGTTTTATGATGGCGGACACGAAAAAAAAATGCAGACAATATAGTTTGGACTACTTGAAATTCGGATTTATTGCATCTCCATCAAATCAACACTTGCCGATGTGTCTCATATGTGAAAAAGTATTCAGTAACGATGCCATGAAGCCTTCAAAAATGGATGACCACTTATCAAGAGTACATGCTGACAAAAACAGTAAGCCCTTGTCATTTTTTCAAGCACTTATAGACAAACTAGATAAAAGGCCATCCATAAGATCGATGTTTGCGTCATCATCTATCAAAGACGATGATGGTTTACGAGCGTCCTATAATATATCTTTACTAATAGCGAAGTCGGGGAAACCCCACACAATTGGAGAGCAGCTTATCTTACCAGCCATTGCGGAGGTCCTTAACAATGTATTGCACAAACCCGCACATGATATTTTAAAGAGAATACCTTTGAGCAATAACACCGTTCAGAGACGCAGAGACGAGATGGGACGCGATGTGGAAAACATTTTATGCAAGTTCTTACAGACCAACAGATTCTCTCTCCAGTTGGACGAATCTACATTACCCGGCAATGAAGCTCTGTTGTTAGGATATGTTCGATATATCAAAGATGAAAATATGTGCCAGGAACTGCTTTTTGCTACATATTTAGAGACCAAAGTAGAATCGATTTTTCAGGCCGTGGAACATTTTTTTACTGACAAAGCTATTCCATGGAAGAACATTGTTTCTGTTGCGACTGATGGTGCACCGTCTATGGTTGGTCGCCATCGTGGTTTCATAGCTCACTTAAAGCGACAACTGCCTGATGTACCTACTGGTCATTCACTGCGTGATTCACAGGCAGCATTTAGTAGCAAAAAATCTGTGTCCTAGATTGTATAAGTCTTTACAATATGTAATAAATGCTATCAACAAAATTCGAAGCAATTCTTTGAACTCTCGGTTATTTGCTCAGCTATGTTAGGAAAACGACGAAGTCTTTACTCGATTACTTCTGCACACTGAAGTTCGCTGGCTATCAAGAGGTTTTTGCTTAGAAAGATTTTCAGCAATTTTTGAATCTGTGTTGAAGTTTTACAAGAAAAAGATCCGAATTTGAAAGAAAATCTGAACAATTGTAAAACAGATATTTATTACTTGACTGATATCTTTGGAATGTTCAACAAAGTTAATTTGTTACTTGATTAAAACAAAATCAATAATATCGGTCTTCGTGGGTAAACTAATCCTTTATAAACAAAATTAAGGCAGAAAAGAATATTCGCAGTTTCCGCATTTGTCAAAATTACCAGAAATGCTTCAAGATGATGACATTTTATTATATGTCACTCACTTGGACGTATTACACAAGGATTTTACGGAGAGGTTTCAGGATCTTTTAAATTTACAAATTCCTCAATGGATAATAAATCCGTACAATACCACAGCCATAGAAGAAGCCAATGTGTTAATGCAAGAAGAGTTGATTACCATCAGCACAGAAGAAGAGCTTAAGCAGAAGTTCAACCAAGGCTATCAGAAGTTCTGGTTGCAACGCAACATTGAAACACAGTATCCTACATTGTGGAACATTGCTGAAAAATACCTAATCGCTTTTCCATCATCATACCTAGGTATGAGGTCAGCTTCAGTGTGGTAACAAACATTTTGACGAAACAAAGAAACCGTTTGAAAATCAACGAACGTGGAGATTTAAGGGTGCAACTCACCAATATTGAATCGGATGTAGCTAGATTGGTAGATAGTCACCAGGTTCATCCATCACACTGAATGTTTTATTTTCTCTTTGCGAATTAATACTTTTTTAAATATAATTTCCTACCTACTTAAGATTCTTTAAGTACTTAATTTGTAATAATCATTGTAAATTAAACTTGATATTTACTGAATTGTATGTTTTTTTATTTTGTTAAATTTTGATGAGAAAATGAAGTCAACTTTACTCACTTAACCAAAGGCAAAGTTTTCCAATTGGTACCTTAGTACCTAGGTATTTTGTATCAATAGGAAAAAACTAAAGATAGGCCCCCTTATTCATAATAGTCTGCTAACTTAAAGCATTGATAATTCTCACTCTGTCTTCTTCTATTGACCTAAGTCAGAATGAAAAATAACACTCTGTAGCAGCTGTTTTAAGTTAGCGGACCATTATGAATAAGGGGGTTGATCTTAAAAGTAGGTAATTTGGCCATGGGGGTCTGAGGTAACATTGTTCATTTTGGAAAAGGGGTCACTTGTCCAAAATAGTTTGGGGATCCCTGTTTTAGACCATCCACCCTACAGCCCAGATCTGGCTCCCAGTGATTATTACCTCTTCCCAAAACTGAA